>JBBGZY010000374.1:1515000-3915000 GCA_037952925.1 Lithobates clamitans
TGGGGTGCCGACATCGCTGGGATTCCAAGACAGGTAAGTCAGCAGCTACAGTATGTGTATGTAATTTTTTTCCGTGCGGGGGTGGAAGTCTGCTTTAAAAGAGCATAATAAATGGCTGGTGTAACAACTTATCACCTCAGAGCAACATTTAGTGATACACGATATTCTAGACATATGTTGCCATCATGGTGCATCAGCTATAACTACTCTGTACAGCAATACATTGGAACACTACCATTTATTATGCTCTTTTAAGGCTGGTCTTCAATAAAAATTGCAATTTTGCTTTTACACCATTTTGGATGTTTACTATTGTTATACACCACATACCACCATTTGGGGGGGGGTTCCTCCTCTTTATGCATGTATATTTAAGGATGATGGCCAAGTTTCTCTAGACTAGTGGTTCTCAACCTCAGTCCTCAAGTACCCCAAACAGGGAGATACTTTGGGAACTTCCCTTAGACATTGATATTGATTTAAAGCAGCTGTGCAAAGTAAAGGAAAACCTGAAAACATGGCCCGTTGGGAGTACTTGAGGACTGAGGGTGAGAACCACTGCTCTTTACCATACCTTCTACCCCCTTATAGTCTAGTGTATAATCTGCTAGTGAGCTGAGTTAACAGTATGGTGGCAAACTGTACTGTAAAAAATATACCATAAAGTGTGCTTATTCTGCCATGCCCCTCCGACCTCTCCCATCCCAAATAGTACCTGTATTCAACTGTTGCTTTTAGCTTCATTGTGGAAGCTGGCTGTGGCTGCATAATCAATCCCTACAGACTTGATGAGGCCATCTCCTGAAGTTGGAGATGCTCCTACAAAAATGTATGGGTTTTGATTGCAAGGCACAGCCAACGTAAAGAGGATTTCAACCGCAGGATGACAACATTGTGGAGGTCTGCAGCATGTAGTTAAGAAACCATCTGGGGTGGGGCAGGAGAAGGCGGACAGAAGTGAACTTTAACTGGATCTACTTCCCTACATAGAGCATTATTACCTAACAGTCCTAAAAAAAAATGAACATTACATGGAAAGTGCATTTAAGTATTACTATATAAAGCAAATACAAAGACTGGAAAAACAAACTGTGCTTTTCTACTTCAATACCAACACACTGCTAAACCATAATCTAACAGCTGCATGCTCTACATCCTGCAAGACATACCAAAACATAAGAAGATGTTCTTCACTGTGAAGAGGTTTAGATCAATACTTTACCTTCCTTCATGTTGGCAAATCTCTCCTTTAGCTGGTGGTCGACCTCAGGACCAAAGGCAAAATTATTCACAAAAATAACACTGCAAGATAACAGTAATGTTACTTTTGGAAATACCATGATGCTTTTGTCTAACCAACTACAGGTTCCCCGTTAAGAGTGAAAAAAAAGTTGCAAAGCATTTTTAGGTTCAACACAGCATTTACCAAAGCATTATACTGGTCAGTATCTTAGTTTTGCATAAATTACATAACTTCATTTAAAAATGACAAGAAAAGACAAGTATGCTGGAGCAGTAAAATATTTCACTAGTCATGCAGATTGCTACCAAAATACTTAGCCTTAACATTATAAATTAACGATTTTTAGAGCCAGGTGCAGCCATTTTTTATCTTTATAAGGTTTAGTAAAGGATAAGGCCTCTATCAGGCTTGTGAAGACAGAAAGCAATACACAATCTTTACAGTTGGGGCATTGACAGAAGCAAAAAAAAAAAAAAAAAAAAAAAAAAACTTACAGTAAAACAGGGATAGGATAAAACCTATAAGGAGGTAAATAAAATATGCCTTCCTGTCCTAGTGAAAACAGCTCCTCCATTTCTTCTGCTGGTTGTCACAGGGACAGGGAAGAGGGGAAAAACCCCACACAGGGATACCCACAGCAATAACAAAAACACTTCACTTGCCCATTATTTCTTCCCATGTATATCTAAAAATGTTTCAGCAAAAGTTGTGCCTTAAAAAATAGGATTTTTATAACAGCTTACCTATAAAATCCTTTTCTTTTGAAGTACATCACGGGACACAGAGCTATAGTGATTACTATGTGGGTTATAGTCCACCTTCAGGTGCTGGACACTGGCACACCCTAAACAGGAAGCTGCCTCCCTATATAACCCCTCCCATACCGGGAGCGTTTCAGTTTTGTAGCAAAGCAATACACGTGTATACTATAAAGAGGGGCGGGACCTGTGTCCCGTGATGTTTTTCAAAAGAAAAGCATTTTACAGGTAAGCCGTTATAAAAATCCTATTTTCTTTAATTGTACATCACGGGACACAGAGCCATAGTAATTAATATGTGTGGGATGTCCCAGAGCAATGCCAACTGAGGGGAGAGAGACACAACAAAAGTAGGGCACCATGAGATCAGAGGACTTCTACTGCTGCCTGCAGTACACTGCGCCCAAAGGCGAAACCATTATGTCTTTTTACATCCACCTGAATCTGGTAAATGTGTGGATTGAAGACCAAGTTGCGGCCTTGCAGATTTGAGCCATGGAGGCTTGCTGATGTACTGCCCACGAAGCACTAACAGCCCTAGAGGAGTGCGTTTTGATTTGAGAGGGTAGAAACTACCTCTTTAAACCATAAGCTAGATATGGTCTCATCACATCAAGAGAATGTAGTGATTTTTCTTCCATAGAACAGGGTTCTGGAAAAAATGTAGAAAAATATCCTGGTTTAGATAAAAACCTGATACTACCTTCGGTAAAAAGTTAGGATGAGGACGCAATACTACCTTATCTTTGTGAACAATAATAATATGGCTCTTTACAGGAAAAAGCAGCCAATTCTGATACCGTTCTTGCAGCAGATATGGTTACCAGAACAAAATAGTTTCCTAGTCAAAAAAGGACCAAGGGAATAGGTTGTATCGGTCCAAAAAAGGCTGTTTCGTAATGCCGCCAAAAACTAAATTCAAGTCCCAAGGGTTCAGGGGTGACCTAACCGGGGATTAAGCCGTGTTGCCCCCTAAATAAAGTTACGAACCAAAGAAAGCAAAGCAAGTGGTCATTGAAATAATACCGATAAGGCCAAGACCTGTCCTTAGAAAGCACTCAAGGCCAGCTTTATTTCTCACCCCATCTGCAGAAAGTCAAGGATTCTACCTTTGATCTATTTCCTGGGGTGTAACCCCTGGTTTCACACCAGGAGACATATGCTTCCCAGACTCCATAATATATAATTATGGAAGCCGGCTCCCTTGCATTAACCAAGATAGAAACCACTGAACCTGACAGCCCACGTTTCTTCAGAGTGTGGGTCTCAATAGCCAAACCGTTAAATTTAGCGTTTGTAAAGTAAGATGGAATACCGGACTTTGCGAAAGACGGTCTGGCCGTGGCGGTAGGGTCCATGGGTCCCCTACTGTCATCTTTACGATCCCTGCATACCAAGCTTTCCTGGGCCCCGCTCGAGGTCACAAGAATCAGACTTCCGTTCCTGCTTGATCCTGCGAAGAAGTCGTGACTGCAGGCAGAATAGGAGGGAATGCATAAATCAGTGAGAACTGATTCCACAGGAATAGCAAGGCATCTGTTCCGCATGCTAGCGGATCCTTTGTTTTTGACACAAAGTTGTCGATTTCTTTGTTGAACCTGGACGTAAACAGATCTATGTCTGGGATCCCCCATCTTTGACATATTGAGCGGAAGGTATAGGGGTGAAGGAACCATTTTACCGGGAACAACTGCTGGCGACTCAAGTAGTCCGCCTGCCAATTTTCTATTCCTAGAATGAAGACCGCCGATAGGCAAAGTACATTGTTTTCTGCCCAAGATAGGATACAATTCACCTTTCTCTGGGCCACACAACTTCTTGAGCCCCCATGGCAATTAATATAGGCCATTGCTGTGGCATAGTCAGATTGAATCCTGGCAGGACAATACCATAAACTGAACGTTCAGGCCCTCAAAACCAAGTGCTCTGCCTGACTTTCTAGAATGATAATGGGCAAGGTTATTTCTGATCTGGGCCACTTCCGTGGTAACTGAAGGAAGGATTTTTCCCCTTTGCAGATTTTTGGATATTAACCATAAACTGAGGCTCTGGCGTACCCAGCCTTTAGTACCTGGTATTTCCAGGCGGTCCATCCTGATACTAACCAGGCCCGACCCTGCTTAGTCTCCAAGATCAGACGAGATCGGGCGCTATCAGGGTGATGTGGCCGTAGGCTTTGTAGTCAGACACATTGGGAATCTAAAGCATGAACCCTTTGTTCCAAGCCAATAGGATAATGTTTTGCAGCAGTCTCGAATGAAACTGAGCATAAGGAATGGCCTCAAACGAAGCCACCATCTTTCCCAACACCCTCATGCGAAGTTGAATAGAAGAATTCATCTTGCTTCGACCACCTAAATCAGTTCCTTTAGGGTGCTGATCTTTGCCTGGGGCAAGAATACCCTTTTCTGGGTGTACCTATGATCAGACCCAAGTATCTTAGCCCTTTTCAAGGTTTTAAAGAATATTTCTCCTAGGCTGAGAATCGGACCTAGATATTCCAGGTTATTGAATGTGGTGACCATACTTTGGTCTAAGCGGGCTACCGACTGGACCATCAAGAACAGATCGTCCAGGTAAACCATAATTGTTATACCTTGGGCCCTTAATCTGGCTAGAAGAGGGGATAGAACCTTTGCAAACACTCAAGGTGCAGTAGCTAGACCGGAAAGCAGAGCTACACACTGAAAATTAAGATTTTCCACCTTGAAAAGTAGATATTACTAGTGAGCGAGGAAATAGGCATATGGGAGGTATGCATCTTTGACGTCGATTGACGCCTAAAGTTCTCCTCCTTGTAGGATGGAGATAACCGAGTGGATTGATTCCATGCGAAAAAAGAGTGGTTATATTCAGGAATTGAATTTAGATTTTTGAGATCCAGAATGTACATTTGGATTTAACCAAACCCCCAACCTCTGCTCTTACATGGGGGCCACTATGATCACTTTTTGCCAAAAGATGGTCCAATACTTGAGAAAGACTTCTTTTTCTCTGGCTCCTTAGGAATGTTTGATCTGAGAAAATGAGGAGACGGGAAGTCTTGGAACTTCAGTTTGTACCTTGGAGCTATTGAGGAAGTCCCCCATTCGTCTTGACACTCTTCTTGCCAGATCCTTGAGAACTACAATAGAATTCCCCCTATTGAGCAAGCGGGGGCGCCTCCTCATAAGGAGGCTTCAGTATCTTGTAGTATCTCTTTTGTCCCTGGGGTTAACCCTGAGGATTACCTTTCTAACCTGACGGCTGAAGCCGTCGTGACTGCCTGGAGGCTGATGCCCCTAGCACAGAAGAAGGAGCTTTGAAAACGAAAATACATTTACTCCTTTTTCTTAAATGGCAAAAGGGGTACTGTTTCCACTAGAATTTCTCTTGAAGGAATTATTCAATACATCCCCAAATAGCGGTTTCACTGCAAAAAGGAAGACTAGCTAGGAGCTTCTGCATGGTGCTTAGCGAAGGGCGCAAGGCCTGTCGGATAGAATCTCTCATAGCAGCTATTGCAAACATAAAGCTGCCAGATCCTGGGCCTGCTGAGCAGCATAACCTTGAACACCTGTTTAAACTGGTCTATCAACAATTAAGCAATTACTGTCAGTGCAGGCTGAGACACTCAATCTGCCAGAAAAAAAAAATGTTTTTTCTTGTTTTTATTTTTAATAGGAATTCCAACTTTTTATCCATTGGATCCCAAGCATTTGAGCATTGTCTGCCGGACAAGTCAAACTCTTATTCACAGAGGATATAGCAGCGTTAATTGCTGGTATACCCTACTTCGTAAATTTCCTCCACCATAGGATAAAGTGTGAAAATTTTAGGAGGGAATAAAATGCTTATCTGGGTGATCCTCTCAGAGACAAAAAAGCTTTTCCAACAACGAATGGACAGGAAAAGGCATGCACAGCTTGAGGAGGCTTTAGCGAACCCAAACACTCAGTTAAGGGTACATAAATGTGGAACTGACCATTCAGCAAGAAATTGCACCATCAATCTTAAGATTGAAACAACCGATTCTCCCGCATTTGACACCTCAGAAGAGGAGTCATCAGCCTCACCACAGTCCCCTGAGGGAATTTGTCTTCTCCCGCCCCTAGCCCCAAACACTCAGTTAAGGGTACATAAATGTGGAACTGACCATTCAGCAAGAAATTGCACCATCAATCTTAAGATTGAAACAACCGATTCTCCCGCATTTGACACCTCAGAAGAGGAGTCATCAGCCTCACCACAGTCCCCTGAGGGAATTTGTCTTCTCCCGCCCCTAGTTCCTCAGTTTGCGGGTCCTGGTCAATGGAAGAGAACCTGTCACGCTTTGACCCACACTGGGATGCAATTAAAGTCACTAAAATCTTTTTTTTTTTTTTGTTTAAACCTATCATGGCTGAGGAAAAAAGATCATTTTAGTAAAATAAACAGGGGCTGCATTGTTGAAAACAGTTGCAAACATTTCATGGCCCCAATGCTCACTCTGACCAGCCACCCCCTCTCAGGGGAGGATGCCATTTGTAGAGATGAGTAGGCTTTCCAGAGCTTAAGGGAGACTCTTTTTAGCTCTTTTTTGGGGGGTTTTCAATCCCCCCCTTCTGACCATAGCCCGATGCACAAAGCAGAGGTACTAGCAGAAGAAATCGCATCCACTGCTTGAGCAATAGTCCAGCCACTGCTGTTAATGCTCAGCCTGATGCAAATGGTAAATGTGTCAAATAGGAGATGTCTGTGTCACCAAAACCTCTTTCATGCTTCTCTTTGCTCTTATGTCTCTCCGACAATTTTGCAGTCAGCATAAATAGAGTTGTTTATTTATTTTTTTTGTAAACACACTCCCGCATTGGAGGACGCCAATACCACGCTAAGCCCACCCCGACCTTGCATTGCGCCCCCCCCCCTTTCTCTTTCAAAAAAAAAACGTTTTCCCCCGCAAGCACGGGCCTCCGAACCGACCGGATCGGCTTGTGAGTGAGGGATGGCGTGGAGACCTGGAAGCCGCCGCCAAGTACCAAAAAGTACTGGATCCCGGGGTCCAGCTCTCTAAAAAGAGAAGCGTTTACAAGCAAAACCTTGTTTCTTTGGATACAAGGCCCGGGCAACATTCAATTTGGCCTAAAAGACACACTGAATGGATCCGGCTGCATAGCTAGCCCCAGCAAGATTGCTCCAGTGGAGCTCATCACAGCACATCTTCATTCGTGACCAACACCTTAGACAGACACTGGGGAAAAAAAAACAGATGCTTCCGGTATGGGAGGGGTTATATAGGGAGGCAACTTCCTGTTTAGGGTGTGCCAGTGTCCAGCACCTGAAGGTGGACTATAACCCACATAGTAATTACCATGTCTCTGTGTCCCCGTGATGTACAATTAAAGAAATTTCTATATTTACTTTTTGTACATGTAAGTATCCATATGACTGAGGTATATGAGATTTGTGTAAACTTTACACAAATAATCAAAATCATTAAAGTGAACCCGCGCCCAGATCATGCAGACCAAATTTACATATTCTGTAAAAAGTAGATCCCTTTGATACCAAGCCCAAATTCACCTCTTTATCTACAGTATAAGCAGTGTAGAAAAATTCATTTTCAAATCTCACAACACAGACATTGAAATCTTAGCTTTTTTTCCCCACAATCAGTACAGATCATGGCAGATCAGCAGCCCTCTTTTGTAAATAGACAGCTAGAAACCGAGACTGGACTGTAGAGTCTTTGTTGTGATCTTTGAAGATGTGCGAAAACTATAAAACTTTATATTAAAGAAGAATTTGAGGTATGGCATTTTACACATAGTTATAATGGTCAAGCACAGATGTAAACTATGCATATACCATACCTATGGGATCCTTCTGGAAGCTGGAAACCACTGTAGTAGACACCACTGCTCCTGTGATCTCCACTAGCTTCCATGGCCCGTGCCGAGCAGCTGCCCTGCTGCATTGTGAACATATGATGTTGGCCACTTGGCAGAGGCACCATTCAGAGAATGCTTTGCCATGTCTGAATGAAAACAAAGCATTCTCTGAAAGGACAAGACAGAAAGAGTGACATTACTGCTCTGCATATCTTCCTCGTCCGATCGGAAAATGCTTTGCCCTAATTGAGAAAATGCAAAGCTTTCACTGACAGGCGCCCAACCTGTTCAGCCAGCCGCCTGTGTTGACAATGCAGCAGGCAAGCCATTTCGGCATGGGACCCAGAAGCTAGTGGATATCACAAAGGGTAGCAGTTTGTACTACAGTGATTTCCAGCTTCTGGGGGGGGAATCTCACTGGTACAGTATATGCATAGTTACCTTGGTCCAATGCAAGACCAACGTAATTGTGTCAAAAATGCCATACATAGAAATCTTCTTTAAAATCGCTAGAAAGTTAAAGGATGTCTTGCTCTAAAGCTCCTTTAGGCCTTGTTAAGACTAGCGGACCATTACAGTAAATGGGGAAGAGCCACAAACACCCTGCAACCACAACCAATGCATGCAGTTGCAGAGAGTTTGTTTGGCCTTAGTGCTGTTAAAATCAGAGCTGAGGTGGCATCACATTGAACTGTTTAAAGTGGTTGTAAAACCTTATATATACCCAGTGAAGAGAATGGCCTCAGGTGATACTAAGATTAAACAAATCAGTGCTCGTTTATCTGTCGACTTCTCATTCCCATACAAAGTGCTACATTTATAAAGCTTGCCTGAACTATCAGTAAAAGGGGGCAGAGAGCTGAAATTACACTCTACAGAGCTTTGTGAAAGAGCTCTGAGAGATGACTGGAGGGAAGGGACACACCCTCCTTTACAGAGGAACAGAGCTGAGGCTGTCAATCAGCTGGAGATCTCCCCGTTAATTTTTTCATTTGGTGTCAAGAAAACGTCTCAGAAGTGATTCCTGCTGAAAGAGTGACAAAAGCACTAAAATGATAATCATGTTTTTTTGCTTAGAATAAGGATCACGCGGCATAACATCTTTCACATTATCAAAAAAAAAAATTGGGCTAACTTTACTGTTTAGCGTTTTTTCAATTCATTGAACTGTATTTTTCCCCAAAAATTGCGTTTGAAAGACCACTGAGCAAATACAGTGTGACATAAAATATTGCGACAATCGCCATTTTATTCCCTAGGGTCTCTGCTAAAGAATATATATCTAAATAAATAACGTTTGGGGGTTCGACATAATTTTCTAGCAAAAAATACAGATTTCGTTAGAAAAAGGTTTAGTCTAAGTGGTGAAACTTCCCTCATCTACAGACAGAAGTTCATTCCTTTGATCTAAGAACAAAAAGTTACAATGTTTATAGTTATCTACCAGCAGGGACAATGTTGTGAAAAACTTGACAGGTTTCCGTTTCTTTTTAACAGCTGAGTAAGCAGAGAACTCTCTACACTTGTTACATGAATGCATTGGGAAATTCTGCATAGAGATTGTGAGGGCGGTTGAATCGAGATCACGATTTTTTAACGATTAGTCGTGCAGCTCTACAAAGCACCAGACAGGAAGGACACTTTGTACACTTAATTGAGACAAGTACACACTGTACAGGGATAGACTTTGTTCATATTTCATGTCTGAGGGTTACAACCACTTTAAAAGTAAATCTAGAACCAAAACAAGTTTTCTCGAATAGAGTAGGGGGAAGAATAAAACCTGATAGTTTTCACCGCCCCCCGCCCCCCCCCCCCCCCCAAAAAAAAGTTTAGTCTTTAGCTATAATCTGGGTATAGGTACACTTTTAAAACATGTTTTGAACTATACAGACAAAATGGATAGCTACAGAAGTACACTGGCTTGCATTCAATTCTGGCTCATAAACACTCAAAATTTAAAACTAAAGAACATACTAACATACAGTGCATCCAGAAAGTATTCACGCTTCACTTTTTCCACATTTAGTTATGTTACAGCCTTATTATTCCAAAAAGGGATTAAATTCATTATTTTCCTCAAAGATCTACAAACAATACCCCACAATGACAACATGAAAGAAGTTTGTTTGAAACCTTTGCAAATTTATAAAAAATAAATAAATAAAAAATCATATGTACATAAGTATTCACAGCCTTTGCCATGACACTCAAAATTGAGGGGTACAGAAACATTTCTGCTGCATTAAAGGTCCCAATGAGCACATTGGCCTCCATCATCCGTAAATGGAAGCTTGGAACCACCAGGACTCTTCCTAGAGCGGGCCCTCTGGCAAAACTGAGCAACCAGGGGAGAAGGGTCTTAGTCTGGGAGGTGACCAAGACCCCCATGGCCACTGTGACAGAGCTCCAGCATTTCTCTGTGGAGAGAGGAAAACCTTCCAGAAGAACAACCATCTCTGCAGCATTCCACCAATCTGGCCTGTACGGTAGAACGGCCAGACGGAAGCTAATCCTCAGTTAAAAAAAGGCACATGAAAGTCAGTCTGGGTCTCCTAAAAGGCAGCTGAAAGACTCTCAGACCGTAAGAAACAACATTCTCTGATCTGATGAAATAAAAAGATTAAACTCTTTGGCCTGAATGGCAAGCATCATGTCTGGAGGAAACCAGGCACCGCTCATCACCTGGCCAGTGTCTACAGTGCAGCATTGTGGCAACATCATGCTGTGGGGATTTTTTTTAGCGACAGGAACTGGGAGACTAGTCAGGATTGAGGAAAAGATTAATGCAGCAATGTACAGAGACATCCTTGATGAAAAACTGCTCCAGAGCGCTCTGGACCTTAGACTGGGGCGAAGGTTCATCTTCCAACAGGACAACGACCCCAAGTACACAGCCAAGATAACAAAGGAGGGACAACTATATGAATGTCCTCGAGTGGCCCAGACTTGAACCCGATTGAACATCTCTGGAGAGATCTGAATATGGGTGTGCACCGACGCTCCCCATCATACCTGATGGAGCTTGAGAGGTCCTGCAAAGAAGAATGGGAAAAACTGCCCAAAAACAGATGTGTTAAGCTTGTAGCATCATACTCAAAAAGGCTTGAGGCTGTAATTGGTTCCAAAGGTGCTTCAACAAAGTACTGAGCAAAGGCTATACTTAACTTATACTATAAACCCTGTACAACCACTTTTACTTACAGGTAAGCCTATATTAAGGCTTATCTGTAGGTGCTAGAAATATCTCCTTAACCTCCACGGTTTAGAAGATATTTACAATAAAATCGAGCACGATGTCTACGGCGCATGCGCACTTTAGAAAGGGCAGATCGCTCCGTTCCTAAAGGGGGTCATGCCGTGACTTGCGGCTCCTGCGCGCGTGTGCGGGAGTGATGTCACGCGACTCCGGCTAGTCAGAGCCGGAGTTCGCCACCCCAAAAAGAAGAGGGGTGAAGAGGGACGGTCGCTGCTAGTGGGGACAGCGGTGACATCGCAGGCTTCGTTTTCAGGTAAGTGACACATAACGGGCTACTATGCGGTGCATAAGTAGCCCATTATGCTTTACCTTTGCAGGGAAATAAAGAGGAAGTAAAACCCATCAGGGTTTACTTCCTCTTAAAGTCAATGCAATTTTTGTCATTTTTTTTTTTTTATTTTTGATAAATTTGCAAAGATAACAAAATTCTTTCACGCTGTCAATATGTCAGTATTGTTTGTAAAATTTTGAGGAAAATAATGAATTTAATCCATTTTGGAATAAGGCTGTAACATCACAAAATGTGGAAAAATTGAAGCATTGTGAATACTTTCTGGATGCACTGTATTAGAGGGAAAATGAAGCACATATAAGGCCCATGCACATTTGTGTGTTATGGTAACGTGGTAAAATTAGTATTTTACTGCACATTACAGCCAAGCAAGATAACTAATGCATTGAAGTACAATTCTTTTTCAATGCCACCCAATGCATTATTACAGTAGTGGGCAGCATACCAGCACACCACAACAAAAACCATGGATTGTGATACACATGGCAAGTTTTAAAAAAATATATGTCATGTCAGATTTCCATAATGAATAGGCTTGCCCTAATGCAACACACAAACGCTCTACAACAGTCCATAAAAATGTGAATGGGCCTTTAGACTTCATGCACACGGCCATAAAAGTTACTAATCAAATGCAAGATCTTGCTGGCAGAAAGATCCTAAGTAAAAGATGCAAGTATGGTCAAAAGAGTGCATGCGTTTACATGCGAACAAGCTTGTAAACATGAACATGTATTAATGTATGTAAACACCTCTAATGTTTTTGAAAGTGAAGATTTAAATGATGCATTTACACACAGTTACCTGCATATACACATTAACCCCAGATTTGAATTTTACAGATCTGATCGCAGTGCAGCTTTTTTGATCTTAACGCACGTTGTGCATTGGCCCATAAAATACAATAGAACTGTGTTTAGATCCTTAGAATAATAAAAAAATGCTGTGCTTATGAAAACACCATTTATGGCCGTGTGAATGACCCCTTATGTGCAATATATGGGACAGAAACTGCAAGGAAAATAAATCAACACAGGAGTCACAAAGTTAAGCAAGCATAGCCAACTTCCACACCCTAAAAGGTTAGAGAAATAAAATGCTGACAGGCACCTTGTGTTGGCTATCCTCTCCCTCCACTCTTCGGACAGGAAGTCTCCACGTTCCAGCTAAATATAGGACCAACAACCATTAATAACTTTTCAGGAAAGTCAAAATTTGAATAAATAAAAAAGATGGAACAAGTTTGTAATTAGAGCAGTTGGAGAATTTTGCGCTCAACGAGAACATTGTGTATCCTTGCAACATAAGTTAGTAACACAATGCCCATAATGTGCTATGCTTTCTATGCTGTGGCCTTGCACAGCACAGCAAACCCCCTTGCACTGGTAAAAAGGAAGACAATGAAAAAGATTAAACATGTCACCAAGGCAGGCAAAAATAGAGCATGGCACCCTGTTAAAGTAAAAAAAATAAATGAATTAATACATCTAAAATGCAACATGTTAAATTTTCAATATTTTGAAGAGCTATAGATGCCACTGATATCCAACACTTCCAAGTGTGCTGGATCGTTTGTACCGATGCGTCCTTTGGTTCCTCCTGACGGCCGCTATATCCTTATGGTACTCCGTAGTGATACAGCAGCAGGTTGAAGCAACCACAGAGCAGTCTTTACATGTCCCCTATGTTATTTTCTCAAAAGAAGGTCAACTTAAAAGAAAAAAAAAAAATGAAAAAAAACAAACAAAACCCCCAGGCTATTACACTCCCATAAAATGAATTGAATACAAAAAAGAGCAATGATCACTCCACAGTGCAAACACCACACTAATCTCAAATGTAAACCCAACAGTGACGCGCTCCTACATAAAAAAAAAAAAAAAATTAACATAAAAAAAACAAAAGTTGACTCAGAAGGTGCATATGCACAACAATGCTCATAAATGATACAATCATTTATCATGTGTAATAAATAAAAATTTAAAAAAAACGAGAAAACCCCATGTATCATCCAACTTGGTTGTAAGTGAAAAAAAAAAAGCCACCACAGTTCATGTGCCTCAAATAAAAGGTAAATCTTTCACGGTATCAGAAATTCTCCACCAGAGACTACCAGTAAAGAATATCACCCACATGATATTCTAACACTCACCTATCTAGCCCTGTAAAGAAAAAAAAAAAAAAAACTAGTATACATACCTTTTCTGCAGGTGATCCGACCCGATTCCACGCTAAGTCGTCAGCCGCGGCTTCGCTGTGAAGGCAGATGCACAGGACACTGCCGACAATGAAAGCCCCATAGTAACGCTATGGGTGACATCACTTACCATTCACTCCACAGCCGTTTATTGGACGTGTCCTCTGCAAAGCTTCCGATGCTGGAGATTGGATCGGATCGCCAGCAGAAAAGGTATGTATACTAGTTTTTTTTTTACTTTACAGGGCTAGATAGGTTAGAATGCTGGTGGCTATAGTATAGGTTAGTGTTAGAATGCTGGTGGCTATAGATGCAGGGATTTTAGTTTTAGCATGGACTTCCACTTTAAGTCCAATTTACAAACGGATCAGAGAGTAAAAAAGCATGCGATAATTACCACTAGGGTTTTGTGGCGGTATCACGTGCGGGATTTGTCAAAAAACAGCCAGGGGTCGGGGGCTGTGTTTGACAAAAAGCTGGTTGCTAAGGAGCGGGCTGGGAAGCAGGGGGGCTAATTGAAATCTGGAAGCCGCCTTTAACAAGACCCCCCATGTGAATGAGTAGGGGTACATCGCACCCCTACTCATTCAGCCAAAAAGTGTCACAAGGTTTAATAAACAAAAAACGTTTTTCACAATTCTTTTATAAAAAAATAAGTAGTGTCCACAAAGTAAATCCACCGTCAATCACGCCACCTGCGGGACCCAGAAAAAAAAAAACACGCTTAAACAACCAAGCATGCAACAGTCCGTGATGTCACAAGGGGTTCGGGCCACCAGGTGACGTGGCCCCACCCCTTACCTACATTATTTTGTATAGCATAATACACGTTGTAATAGGGGTGTTGGTGTGTCATATATATACACACATACATTACCTGTATAGAAGACATCTGGGAGCCAGAAATCTTGCCAATTGATAAGGCATCAAATACTTGTTTCACGCATTAAAATGCTAATTCATTTATAACTTTTTTGAAATTTTTTTTGTTATGCTGTCTTTTACTGTTAAAATAAACTTACCATTAAAATTAAAGACTGATCATTTCTTTGTCAGTGGGCAAACATACAAAAGCCAAAATCAGCAGGGGATCATAATAAATATATATATATATATATATATATATATATACACACATTATATATATATATATATACACACACATACATACATACACACACACACACACACACACACACATACATATATTTCAGCAGAGTAGGTTTAGGGGTGGGAAAGAGGAGCACAGATCGTTATCACCAGTAATAATTTACACATTGAAGAGATTGGTTATATCACACCAAGCGCTTTTAGATAAAACCGTTGAAAAGAGTACATATTAACTTTAAAATTCATGTGTACTTACTGTATATTCTGAATGCTTCTTCCCATACCATTTCATCCATTTTCTAAACTCTTTATCCATTGACTACAATAAACAAACAATTTTTAGGTCATGATCTAACTGGACACAATTATCAATATGTCAATAACATTATTATAGGTTTGCAAGCATACAACCAAGCCTCCCTTACTAAACCTTAAAAGGGTTTCTATGGCTATAGCAATTCAACATGAGCTTACTCTACTTTCATGTTGTGAGTGATATCTGGCTGGCCATCTCTTTCTACAACTTACTGAATACCCTGCAGGTTTTGAAGCTTCTCCTCTGTGGATTACTTTCAATCTCTAAAAACTTCATTTCCCATGGTACCTTGCTGCCTGCAAGCAGCGACTGATTTACTGACCATGCCTCCTCTAACTCCTCCTCTCAGCGCTTTGTAGTTCAGAAGGAAGGCTCTGAATTCTGTGGTACAGCTCTGCCTACACACAGGGCACAGTGAATACATGTCACAGAACTCAAGTAAACATGTATGGATCTCCAATGAAAATGTACAAATTTCAAGATCATTCTGATATTTTTAGGAGTAGGTTAAACATTACTGAAATACAATGTGGACATTAATATAATGATTTGAAATTTTGACAATAGTCTTAAATCCCTTTTACTTCCATGGGCTGCCTCCCATTTTGCAGGTCATATATTGCAACCAAATTTGTACAGCGAGCTGCGCGTGCACAGCTCACTGTACATGGGTGGACAGGCAGTTAACTTTAATGCAGAAGAGACAAAGCATGTATCTTCTACATTAAAATTCCTGCCTGATCACCCTTTTTTTTTTATTCTGGCCTCTTTAGCCTGGGTTTACAGTAGCGATCTCAGAGATCGCATGTGACCCCGCACCCGCACTGCAGGTGCCAATCACATGCAATCTCTGAGCAATGCGAGTAAAGCCATGCAGTTGTATGGCTGAACTCGCATTGGATTCACACAGAATAAAAGTGCAGGGACTTGTTCTTCCCCGCACTAGAATCAGATCTCATGGGTGTTCTCACACTGTGCGCTGTGAACTAAACTGGGGGTGTCATTAACTTTGTTAATCACACCCGCAGCGGTTCACACAAGGCAGTGTGAACTTCCTGTGGGAAGCGAGCGATGCGGGAACCGGCGCTGGTTCCCGCATCGCACTAGTGTGAACCCAGGGTTAAACTCATCTTCAGGAAGAGAGTGTGTCCTGTGCCTTATTTTAAGTGTTTACTTTAAAAGTCTAAAAGCCCCAAAATAATTACCTTACTTATCTGAAGTGTAGTGAGGAACTTAAAATCACAGAAGGAAGGGCGCAGGGGGATCACGTGAAAAACTCAAGTGAGTTTTTTTTTGTGGGTTTTATGGAAAAATCGAAAAAAAAAAAACAAAACATACTATTGGGTGGGTGCAGGTAAGGAGGAAATTGGATTTTTGTACTTGCTGTAACTCTCTTCGTGGAGTTGATTATGGAACACAGAATTCAAAGACAAAAAAAACAAACAAAAAAAAGTTCTACTGATGCCTACAAAAGGACTGAGACACTGCAAAAAAAAAAAATTGACCAGCCTGGTATAACCTCTCCCATTTTCCAGGATGCCTCCATTTTGTAACTGCTACAAACAAGCACAGAGGGTCTGGCCTGTGTCCTTCAAGCTCCAAGACAGGAATTTTTTGGGGATTAAAAAATAAAAATTTTACTTTGTGGTTCATTAGGGGCATGGGATTTAGTGACAACAGTCCAACTGAGGAGCAGGCAACAGCAAACAAAAATTGAAAACAGGCCAAACTATAAATAACAAAAAAAACTGGTAACAGCCTGGAGCTCAAAGAGGACCTTGCTGTCATCGGATGAGGGTAGAACATCCCCCTGATAAACAGGTCTCCCTTCGTCTGGGAGACACTTGCCTGATGCCAAGAACCAATCACAGATTAAGTAGTGTGTTGCCTTGACAAGAGAGGGTGGTACTCGATCCTTAAAGCGTTAATAAACCCAAAAATTAAAAAAAATAAATGGCAACTCACCAGTTCAAGCGGTTGCATTAGTATTCTTTTTTTAGACCCTTAATTTTCACCTAGTGATCCAACTAGTGTGTGTTATTTCTCAACTTACTAAAAAACCAAGCTGTCCAGACAGAGTAGCAGTAGATTTGTGTTAATTTAGGTAAAACCTTGATACCAAAAGGAAATAAAACAAAAAAAGTTTGCAGCAACTGCTTGTAATGTGTTAGTTGGAATTCGGCTTCAATTTGTTAGTCATGTCCATAGATCTGCTAGTCTAAAACACTTGCCTCTCACCAGACTTTACAAAAGTGTCCGGTTTACTACTACATCTGGAATGCCGACACCCTAAGGCTAGGTTCAAACCAATTGCTGGCTGTGGTTGATGCGTTTTCCAGTGCGCTTTGCTTGTTTGACAGTCGTTTTTGACATTTTTTTTTTTTAATAATCAAAATTTTTATTTCCAATTTATAAATACAACAACCTTCATACATTATTACTAAATCCCCTCTTTACCCACCCCAAACCCATATTACATTACATCACACACTTATCCCCACCCCCATCCCTTATTGGCCAAACTAACCTAACAAGTGTTGTTGCCTTTTGCCCATCGTAAAAAAAAAAAAAAAAAGGAAGAAGGGATATGAAGTGTAAAACATGGCGGAAAAGCATAGAAAAGCTGATGGGAAACAGGTAGATTTCACTTAGAGGCACGTGTTTAAACCAGTTTTCATGCACGTCCGAGTTTTAAAAACTTCGCAGATTGCTGTTCAGAAAAAAATCTGTCCAATAGTGTGTGTATGTAAATGTAAGTATGTATATATATATATATATATATATATATATATATATATATATATATATATATATATACATATATATATATATATATACATATACAAACACACACACACACACACACACACACACACACACACACACGTATCAGCCAATGGGATTCTTCCCCTGACTCTGTATAGTACACAGAGGCAGAGGAAATTGTCATCTCTCCTCGGCTCTGTATTTTCCGTTCCGGCACCGAGGAGAGAAGACTGCAATGTGAGTGCACAAACACTACACACACAGTAGAACATGCCAGGCACACAATACATCCCCCTTTACCCCCCGATCACCCCTCCCCCGTCACACTGACACCAAGCAGTTTTTTTGGGTTTTTTTGATTACTGCATTGGTGTCAGTTTGTGACAGTTAGTGTGGTGGGGCAGTTAGTGGTAGCCCCCTTTAGGTCTAGGGTACCCCCCTAACCAAGTTTTAACCCCTTGATCACCCCCCGTCGCCAGTGTCGCTAAGCGATCATTTTTTTTGATTGCTGTATTAGTGTCACTGGTTACGCTAGTTAGGGAGGTAAATACTTAGGTTCGCAGTCAGTTTATAGCGTCTGGGACCCCCATATATGCCCCCTAGTTAACCCTTTCACCACTGATTACCGTATAACCGTTACGGGTGACGCTGGTTAGTTTGTTTATTTTGTATAGTGTTAGGGCACCCGCCGTTTATTACCTAATAAAGGTTTAGCCCCCTGATCGCCCGGCGGTGATATGCGTTGCCCCAGGCAGCGTCAGGTTAGCGCCAGTACCCTCCCTTAGTGGTATAGTATCTGAACGGATCAATATCTGATCAGATCTATACTAGCGTCCCCAGCAGTTTAGGGTTCCCAAAAACGCAGTGTTAGCGGGATCAGCCCAGATACCTGTTAGCACCTGCGTTTTGCCCCTCCGCCCAGCCCACCCAAGTGCAGTATCGATCGATCACTGTCACTTACAAAACACTAAACACATAACTGCATCGTTTGCAGAGTCAGGCCTGATCCCTGCGATCGCTAACAGTTTTTTTGGTAGCGTTTTGGTGAACTGGCAAGCACCAGCGGCCTAGTACACCCCGGTCGTAGTCAAACCAGCACTGCAGTAACACTTGGTGACGTGGCGAGTCCCATAAGTGCAGTTCAAGCTGGTGAGGTGGCAAGCACTAGTAGTGTCCCCGCTGCCACCAAGAAGTTTAAAAATAAGATAAAAAAGCAAAAAAGTAATTAAAAAAAAAAAAAAAAACCCTGTCCCCCCCTGCTCTTGCGCTAAGGTGAACGCAAGCATCGGTCTGGCGTCAAACGTAAACAGCAATTGCACCATGCATGGGAGGCATCACCGCGAAGGTCAGATCGAGGGCAGTAATTTTAGCAGTAGATCTCCTCTGTAAATCTAAAGTGGTAACCTGTAAAGGCTTTTAAAAATGTGTTTATTTTGTTGCCACTGCACGTTTGTGTGCAATTTTAAAGCATGTCATGTTTGGTATCCATGTACTCGGCCCAAGATCATCTTTTTTATTTCATCAAACATTTGGGCAATATAGTGTGTTTTAGTGCATTAAAATTTAAAAAAAGTGTGTTTTTTCCCCAAAAAATGCGTTTGAAAAATCGCTGCGCAAATACTGTGTGAAAAAAAAATTAAACACCCACCATTTTAATCTGTAGGGCATTTGCTTTAAAAAAACATATAATGTTTGGGGGTTCTAAGTAATTTTCTTGCAAAAAAAAAAAATGTTTTTCATGTAAACAAAAAGTGTCAGAAAGGGCTTTGTCTTCAAGTGGTTAGAAGAGTGGGTGATGTGTGACATAAGCTTCTAAATGTTGTGCATAAAATGCCAGGACAGTTCAAACCCCCCCAAATGACCCCATTTTGGAAAGTAGACACCCCAAGCTATTTTTTTGCACAAAGTTGTTACTAAATGATATATTGCTCAAACATGCCATGGGAATATGTGAAATTACACCCCAAAATACATTCTGTTGCTTCTCCTGAGTACGGGGATACCACATGTGAGACTTTTTGGGAGCCTAGCCACGTATGGGACCCCGAAAACCAAGCACCGCCTTCAGGCTTTCTAAGGGCGTAAATTTTTTATTTCACTCTTCACTGCCTATCACAGTTTGAGGCCATGGAATGCCCAGGTGGCACAAAACCCCCCCCCAAATGACCCTATTTTGGAAAGTAGACACCCCAAGCTATTTGCTGAGAGGTATAGTGAGTATTTTGCAGACCTCACTTTTTGTCACAAAGTTTTGAAAAAAAAAAAAAAAAAGTTTTTTCTTTCTTCATTTTCAATAACAAATGAGAGCTGCAAAATACTCACCATGCCTCTCAGCAAATAGCTTGGGGTGTCTACTTTCCAAAATAGGGTCATTTGGGGGGGGGGTTTGTGCCACCTGGGCATTCCATGGCCTCCGAAACTGTGATAGGCAGTGAAGAGTGAAATCAAAAATATCCCGGCTCATTGGTCGCCATTGACCAATGAATTATATGTAAGCATTATTGAAACATATGTTTCTTTTATACTTACTTTCTATCTATCCATAACTGATTATATACTAATAGATGTCTCCATTGTTTTAATTTTTAGTTAATTTGCATCTGACTCCTGATGATTGGCAGAAAGCCAGGAAACGCGTATAGTTAGCAACTTACGGATGCACATATTGTTTTTTTATATAAGAATAACAATTTTTCTTTTCTCTGTAACTTCCTTGAATACATGAACTATGTCCATTGCTTTACTGCTTATATTGTGTCAAACCACGCTGTACAGTGTATTCTATGAAGCATGTTTTACGCAAACCGTATTAAAATATTTTGCACCATTTTATACTTTGAATGTTTTTGGAGATTATGGTATCCCAGGCTATATGCACATTTATGGTCATTACAATATTTTACCCATTACAGATATAACATTTGTTTCAGGTCAACCCCTTTTGATCTGGAACAACCAGTTTTTGCATCCATTAGCATGTCTCAAGTAAAGTCCCGCTACCATCCCCTCTCTCTTTGCACTACAATGTTTAAACTTGGAATTTTGTTAGCTAGTCATTAGATACCCTATCAGTTACATCTACTCCTGATAAAGTGACTGAACATACACAAAACAGCGAGTTTGGTGATGAGCTGTAATTTGATATACAATGGATATACTGTGTAATTTTATTATAAACAGTTTTGTGTATCACAACAAACGTATATTTGAAGATAGTAATTTATATCTATAGTGAATCAGCTTCTTGTTTTTATTGCGGTGTGTTTTACACTCATTGGCCATTTTATTAGGTACATCTGTTCAATTGCTTGGTAACATATTGCTATAGAAATATTTAGAGGGTGCTATTCAGGCAGTTCTGAAAGCAAAAGGGCATCCAACCCAGTACTAGCAAGGTGTACCTAATAAAGTGGCCAGTGAGTATGTGAAGGCAAAATTTTTACTGTTCATATTTACAAGTAAAACAATTTATTTTATGAAGGGGTGCTCGCGAGCAGTGAACCAAGATGGCCGAGTGTCAATCCCACTCCTCGCCACTTGTATACATCAGCCAACATTCTTGCTACCCGGAGGGTATAATAATAATATTATTAATAATAATAATTCCAACCCCTACATCCTCAGAGCTCTTGATGGTGAGGAAAAAATTTGACCACTCACGCATCCAGTGCCAAGGCCGCAGGCCAGTCTCCGGACGAGTCCTCGCAATCCGGCCGCGATCATGAGTCCGGAACCCCTTCCTAATGCAACTCTCTGGTGATTCAAAGCAGCCGCCTGACATTGGGGATTGTTCCTTTTCCCTGACCATGGTGGACATCCCCCTTAAGATTCACTTGCAGAATATACATGGGTTCTATTCCAGTCATAAGGTCAAAGGTCTTCCATCATTTTAAGACTAGCTGTGTGGATATAGCCTGTCTACAGGAGACCAGGTTCTCCTCCTCACCTCAGTTTCTTTCTTCTCACTATTCCAAATTTTATTTGGCTTCAGCCCCTGAGAAACATGGTGGGGTGCTTATTGCTTCTCGCCACAACCTAGTCTTTTCATGCTCTAAAGAGATCACTGACCCACTGGTAGATCTCATTCTCGTGGGCTCTCAATGGCCAAGAAGTTACCTTAACGAGCTATTAAGCGCCCAACAGGGTCCAAGATAAAATTCTTCTCCCACCTTCTTTATGTGATATCTTAACACAGCAAGGGAATCCTACTTCTCCTGGGAGACTCTAATGCTGCCTTAGACTCCGCAGTATCGGCGACATTGCCCCGGGTACGGTCCCTTCTCGTGACTTCTCTGGAAGCTCGCATGGGCACACTTCTCCAGTCCTACGGGCTGGTTGATTCCTGGAGGGAGCTTCACCCCTTGGGTAGAGACTTTACGTTTTACTCCCAAACTCCATGACAGCCTCTCCAGGATTGACCACGTTTTTGTATCAATTCGCGCTCTCTCGCTCAGACAAAATAACCATCCCAGCCTCCGCGTTGTCTGACCATGACCATGTGATGCTCTCCCTCATGCTTGCATGCCTACATCGCCCTTCTTACCGTTCTTTCTTCAAAAGATACATGCCTTGCGATACAATCTCAAATTAAGACCTATTTTTCTGAGAATGAGGGCCTCTGCAGTCTCCTTGTGGGAGGCAGTGTCACCCTCCAAGGCCAAAACATACAACTGACCTCGGCCTGGAAACAAGTTAGATAACAAGGGATCTAGGACCTCGCCGCCCAACTGGCCAAAGCAGAGGAAGAATGGAAATCCAGGCACTCGGTCACTTCTTTCGCTCGACATCTATAAAGCGTTTGACTTGCTTTCCAAGGATTACTTGCACTATGTTTTAGAACAATGGGGTTTTGGGGAATCAATTCCTCAGTGGATGTCGGCACTCTACTTCTCTCCTTTTGCTAGTGTCCCCCACGCTGGCAAGCTCTCTGCCTCCTTTCCGATTTACCGATGGACCAGGCAGGGTTGCCCCCATCACCCACTATCTATCCTGGCTCTTGAGCCTCTGGCCATTGCCCTTAGAGATGAGCCCAACATTTTCGGGATTCAGTATGCTGGTACACACCACAAAGTCAGCCTCTTCATCAATGATGCCCTCCTGACTCTAACCAAGCCTCCAACGACTACCTAACCTTCTGATCCTCTTTTCCTGTTTTTCAGCTCTCTGGTCTTCAGGTCAACCCTCACAAGACCACTGCATTGAGCATTTCCTTGCCATCCTCTACGGCAGGGGTATGCAACCTCGGCCCTCCAGCTGTGGTGAAACTGCAAATCTTATCATGCCTCTGCCTCTAGGAGTCATGCTGTGATTTGTTAGCGTCTTGCAATGTCTCATGGGACTTGTAGTTTCAAAACAGCTGGAGGGCCAAGGTTAACAACCCCTGCTCTACGGTGTCCCAGTTATGAGCCCTCTTTCCATATCGTTGGAACTCCTCCTCCCTGGACTACCTTGGCGTCAAACTGACCCCTCCCTATTCATCCCTTTTTGCGACCAATTAGTATACCTTATTACGATCACTTACATCCTTAATGCAATCTTGGCGGTTTCCCTCTTTATTCTGGATAGGCCGCATTCATGCAGTCAAGATGACCATCCTCCCTAAAGTCTTATACCATTTTCATACCATTCCAGTCCATGTCCCTTTTTTCTACGCTTACTTCAGAATAGGAATTTATCCTTTATCTGGGCTCATCAGCATCCCAGAGTTTCGCGCTACACCCTCTACAGACTACGAGGTGGTCTTTGGGTCCCTAATCTAGCAAATTATCGGGCTGCTCAGATTTCCCAATTGCCTTTACTCCGTGCAACTTGGGACATCTTTGTGGGTGCTCCTTGAACTCCCTAACAGTGCCCCAATTTCCCTTTCAGCCTTACTGTGACTTCCTCATAAGCTTCATTCCCTCACCCTTAGCCCCCCTTATGCGTCACAGCTTGCAACTCTGGGACTCAGTTCGCTACTCTGATAATCTTATGTCCACCTTTCTTCCGCTTCTCTCTCTGTTCAAAAATCCATTTCTGCTGGACCTTGACCAACCAAGCTCCTTCTACTGATGATCCACCCATGGATTCACACAGGTCCGCCACTTTCTTTCATCCCATACTCTGAGGGGCATCCTGCAGAATTTTTCTGCTATGCCCAACTTTGCCACTGGGTCTCTTTGCTGAGACACAACTCCTCCTACGCCTACCAAAAAACACTCTGAACATCTTTGCCTTCATTCCCCCGGTGCCACCTCAAAGATTTACTTCTCTAAATGCTATAGACTTGCCTGTGGAGGTGTCTTATAAGTTGCGGTGGGAACACGACCCGGCAACGTCCATTGATCCGGAGGACTGGAACAAAACTTAGTCCACCATTGCCAAGTGCTCCTTCAACACTGCTACTCTAGAAGCTGCATACAAGGTTTTTCTATAGTGGTACTGGGTCCCGGCCCGGATAGTGAGTTTAAACTCATTCTAAAGCAACCGATGCTTCAGAGGTTGTGGCTAATGAGGGGATGTTGTACACATCTGGTGGTCCTGTCTGAGCCTCATGGGGTTTTGGTCCAGGGCGTTTGGACTCCTACATTCCTTGTTCCATATACCTATACACAAGGATGCCAAAACTGACTTGCTGCACTGCCCGATCCAGGGATTGTTCTCATACCAACAAAAGTTGGCTTCATCCATTCATAGCTGCTAAACAGGCAATAGCCAGAGCTTGGAAGAAACACACTGTTCTGTTTGCTATGGTGAAGTATCCTACATTATTATTATACAGGATTTATAGCGCGCTATCAGTTTACGTAGCGCTTTACAACTTGAGGGTAAACAGTACAAATACAATACACTTTAATACAGTAGGAATCAGAGGGCCCTGCTCCTTAGAGCTTACAGGATTCTCACTCTAAATTCCTCAAATTCCCCAGGTCACCCTGGTGGGCCTATGCTCTCCCCACCTTGCATCCAGTCTGAGTCTCTCCTAATATTTTGTAACTCCCACTTCCTGCAGGACTTCTCCTCCCTCCCCTTTTTCTACCTTGAATCGCTTTTCTTCTCCTCTTTGCTGCTAGAACCGAGCTTATGGCAGCCCTTGGTCTCCCCTGTCCTAGGGTGACCCCGAGTCCTCAGACTTTTGCTGACATCTATGCTGACATGTAGCTATTGCTGCCAGTTCTCAAATTTTATTTTGTACCTCTCCCACCAACTGTTCACCCCAGCCTATCAGGGGTGTCCAGTAGACCAGCACGTATATCGCCCTCTGATGTAAGCTACATGGGATCCCATTAGTTGGCCCTTAGGCCCAGGCGACATATATGGACCTATGGTTTATCCCACTAGGCCGCCCAGCGAACATTAAGTACTTATAAAAAAAAGTTACCGGAAATGTACTGTGGAATTCTATAAGGAATGGGAGGTATTTCACTTCAGGTACCAGATCATTACATATGTACACTTGTGGACAAAAGTTTTGAGGATTACACAAATATTAATTTTTACTAAGTCTGCTGCTTCAGTGTTTTTATATCTTTTTGTCAGATTTTACTATGGTATACTGAAGTATAATTAAAAGCATTTCATAAATGTCAAATGCTTTTATTGACAACTACAGTAAGTTTATTCAAAGTCAATATTTGCAGTGTTGACCTTTTCAAGAACTCTGCAATTCCCCCTGACATGCTGTCAATCAACTTCTGTGCCACATCCTGATGGATGGCAGCCCATTCTTCCATAATCAATGCTTGGCGTTTGTCAGAATTTGTGGGGTTTTTGTTTTGTGCACCAGCCTCTTAAGGATTGACCACAAGTTTGCAAAGAGATTAAGGTCTGGGGACTTTCCTGGCCATGGACCCAAAATTACAATGTTTAGCTCCACAAGCCACTTAGTTATCACTTTTGCCTTATGGCAAGGTGCCCAATCATGCTGGAAAAGGCATTGCTTGTCACTAAACTGTTCTTGGATGGTTAATAGAAGGCGCTCTCGGAGGATGTTTTTGTACCCTTTACTCATGGCTGTGTTCTTAGGCAAAATTGTGAGCAATTCCACTCCCTTGGCTCAGAAGCAACCCCACACATGAATGGTCGCAGGATGCTTTACTGTAGGGCATGACATAGGACTGATGGTAAGGCCCACCTTCTCTTCTCCAGACAAGTTTTTTTAGGGATACCCCAATTGGAAAGGGGATTAATCAGAGAAAAAAAAAGGACTTTACCCCAGTCCTCAGGAGTCTAATCCCTGTATCTTTTGCAGCGTATCAGTCTGTCCCTGATATTTTTCCTGGAAAGAAGTGGCTTCTTTGCTGCCCCTCTTGACGAGGCCATCCTCCAAAACCTTACTCTGCGCTGGACCCCTCCCTTCCCCCTAGAAGACAGTGAGCACTGATTGGATGCTGGTTTTCCAGGGTGTTTGTTCGACAGAAACCGGTCATGAGACTTAAAGGATTATCCTTGATAGGGGTTGTAAACCCTCGTTTAATGCATCTTAGTGTCTAGCCTGCTTAGTGCGCATCCCGTGTGAGTGCTAACAAACTCATTGACTATTTATACATACGAATTGTGATTTAAAAAGCCACAAATGTGGGAAATCTACCTTTAAATTGCCATTTTAACCTGTGTGTGTCACCTTCTGTGTCTGTACCAAGGTCAAACATTCCATGGTATGTAAACTTTTTATCAGGGCCATTTGGGTGATTTCTGTTATGGTTTATAAAAGGATCCAAAAAAAACATGATAATAAATGGCTTCATGTGATTGCTATCCTTCAATTATAAAGGATTGTGTGTTTTTTTTTTTTAAATAACAAACATGTCATACTTCCCTCCACTGGGCGCCGAACATCCTTTGCTGGGGTCCCTGGCGGCTCTCTCGGCTCCTCTCCGCATCAGATAACCCCCTAGGAGAAGCGCTCTCCCGAGGGGGTTACCTTGCGGGCACTCTCGAGTCCAGCATTTGCATCCACAGACACTAATGCCCTTGCGTCATTGGATTTGATTGACAGCAGCGGGAGCAAATGCCTGCGCTGCTATCAATCTATCCAATCAAGAGCCGGGACCCTGTGGAGGAATGGACAGCGCGTCCCCGCCGAGGAGATTAAGGGGCTCGGGTCGGCGACTGCCAGAAGTTTTTTCACCCTAATGCATAAGATGCATTAAACGAGGGTTTACAACCCCTATCAAGGATAATCCTTTAAGTCTCATGACCCGTTTCTGTTGAACGAATACGCTGGAAAACCCGCATCCGATCAGTGCTCACTGTCTTCTGGGGGGGAGGGAGGGGTCCAGCGATAAGGTTCCCCTTGTGTAACCAGCATAAACAAACAAAAAAAAAAAAAAAAAAAAAAAAAAAAAAAAAAAAACTTACCCCCTAATCTCAGGCAAAACTTATACCATATGAGAATACAATGTTACATTATCACAGGCATATACAAGTTCATGGAAATAACAGCAGTGATAATAAAATCATGCAATGAGAAATAATTGCTTTTAATGAGCAGCCAAATTTCCCATGCCAAACCTGCTTTAGAATCAAGTGATCTGCCAACTGATTCCACATCACACATACTGCAGAATAATAGGTTATCAGACAGCATTAATTACAACTGTTGAGGTTTTTAATTTCAAATAAAAAAGGACTCTACACTTACTTCTGCATATTTGGCTGGTATATCTGCTTTTTCTATTCCATAGTGATGTTTTCCTCCAGTAGCTGCAGCAACCTGCAGGACAACCTGCCCAACACCTAGGTTAGAGGAAAAAAAAAAAGTAGGGTTTATTTGAGTTTGAGGATATAGATCCTCAATGCAACCAATCAGAAAGGAAGCTAAGAGACTGCAGAAACATACTAACCCTTAAGCGGCTTCCAATTCCTTTAATCATCAAAAGAGATATAAGCAGTACACATAACCCAAACATAAAATATCAAGCCAGAAGTGGCCACTTGCCTCATAATTGATAATGCTTTCAAATTTCAACATTCCTCCAGTTGTCAGGAAAGCCTGTGTTGCCATTTTTAACCACTTGCCGACCGCCTCACGCCTATATACGTGAGCAGAGCGGCACGGGCAGGCAAAATCACGTACCTGGTACGTGATTGCCTTCCCGCGGGCGGGGGGTCCAATCGGACCCCCCCCCCCCCGGTGCCATCGGCGGTCGGCGTTTGGTTGGGAGCGATGAGAGACGAGGGGGAGACCATCCGATCGTGGCCACCCCCTCGCGATCGCTCCCAGCCAATGAGAAACATCCCCTGCCTCTGTATAGTACACAGAGGCAGAGGATGTGATGTCATCTCTCCTCGGCTGGCCAGTTTCCGTTCCAGCGCCGAGGAGAGAAGACAAGTAAGTGCACCAAACACACACACAAGACAGTAGAACATGCCAGGCATACATTACACCC
Organism: Lithobates clamitans; assembly: GCA_037952925.1. NCBI lineage: Eukaryota > Metazoa > Chordata > Amphibia > Anura > Ranidae > Lithobates > Lithobates clamitans. The sequence continues at coordinate 1,543,161 of JBBGZY010000374.1, forward strand.
CGATCCCCCCCCCCCCCCCCCCCCGAGTCACAAACTGACACCAAGCAGGTTTTTTGTTTTTTTTCCTGATTACTGCATAGTGTCAGTTTGTGACAGTTAGCAGTGGTAGAGCAGTGAGTGTTACCCCCCTGTAGGTCTAGGGTACCCCCCTAACAAAGTTTTAACCCCTTGATCACCCCCTGTCGCCAGTGTCGCTAAGCGATCATTTTTCTGATCGCTGTATTAGTGTCGCTGGTGACGCTAATTAGGGACGTAAATATTTAGGTTCGCTGTCAGTGTTTTATAGCGACAGGGACCCCCATATACTATCTAATAAATGTTTTAACCCCTTGATTGCCCCCTAGTTAACCCTTTCACCACTGATCACCGTATAACTGTTACGGGTGACGCTGGTTAGTTCGTTTATTTTTTATAGTGTCAGGGCACCCGCCGTTTATTACCGAATAAAGGTTTAGCCCCCTGATCACTCGGCGGTGATATGCGTCGCCCCAGGCAGCGTCAGATTAGCGCCAGTACCGCGAACACCCACGCACGCACCGTACACCTCCCTTAGTGGTATAGTATCTGAACGCATCAATATCTGATCCGATCAGATCTATACTAGCGTCTCCAGCAGTTTAGGGTTTCCAAAAACGCAGTGTTAGCGGGATCAGCCCAGATACCTGCTAGCACCTGCGTTTTTCCCCTCCGCCCAGCCCAGCCCACCCAAGTGCAGTATCGATCGATCACTGTCACTTACAAAACACTAAACGCATAACTGCAGCGTTCGCAGAGTCAGGCCTGATCCCTGCGATCGCTAACAGTTTTTTTGGTAGCATTTTGGTGAACTGGCAAGCACCAGCCCCAGGCAGCGTCAGATTAGCGCCAGTACCGCTAACACCCACGCACGCACCGTACACCTCCCTTAGTGGTATAGTATCTGAACGCATCAATATCTGATCTGATCAGATCTATACTGGCGTCCCCAGCAGTTTAGGGTTCCCAAAAACGCAGTGTTAGTGGGATCAGCCCAGATACCTGCTAGCACCTGCGTTTTGCCCCTCCGCCCGGCCCAGCCCACCCAAGTGCAGTATCGATCGATCACTGTCACTTACAAAACACTAAACACATAACTGCACCGTTCGCAGAGTCAGGCCTGATCCCTGCGATCGCTAACAGTTTTTTTTGTAGCGTTTTGGTGAACTGGCAAGCACCAGCGGCCTAGTACACCCCGGTCGTAGTCAAACCAGCACTGCAGTAACACGTGGTGACGTGGCGAGTCCCATAAGTGCAGTTCAAGCTGGTGAGGTGGCAAGCACAAGTAGTGTCCCGCTGCCACCAAAAAGACAAACACAGGCCCGTCGTGCCCATAATGCCCTTCCTGCTGCATTCGCCAATCCTAATTGGGAACCCACCACTTCTGCAGCGCCCGTACTTCCCCCATTCACATCCCCAACCAAATGCAGTCGGCTGCATGAGAGGCATTTTCTTTATGTCCTCCTGAGTACCCCTACCCAACGAACCCCCCCCCCCAAAAAAGATGATGTGTCTGCAGCAAGCGTGGATATAGGCGTGACACCCGCTATTATTGTCCCTCCTGTCCTGACAATCCTGGTCTTTGCATTGGTGAATGTTTTGAACGCTACCATTCACTAGTTGAGTATTAGCGTAGGGTACAGCATTGCACAGACTAGGACACACTTTCACAGGGTCTCCCAAGATGCCATCACATTTTGAGAGACCCGAACCTGGAACCGGTTACAGTTATAAAAGTTACAGTTACAAAAAAAAAGTGTAAAAAAAAAAAAAAAAATACAAACAAAAATAAAAAAAAATAGTTGTCGTTTTATTGTTCTCTCTCTATTCTCTCTCTCTATTGTTCTGCTCTTTTTTACTGTATTATATTCTGCAATGTTTTATTGTTATTATAGTTTATCATGTTTGCTTTTCAGGTATGTAATTTTTTATACTTTACCGTTTACTGTGCTTTATTGTTAACCATTTTTTGTCTTCAGGTACGCCATTCACGACTTTGAGTGGTTATACCAGAATGATGCCTGCAGGTTTAGGTATCATTCTTTTTAGCCAGCGGTCGGCTTTCATGTAAAAGCAATCCTAGCAGCTAATTAGCCTCTAGACTGCTTTTACAAGCAGTGGGAGGGAATGCCCCCCCCCCCCCACCATCTTCCGTGTTTTTCTCTGGCTCTCCTGTCTCAACAGGGAACCTGAGAATGCAGCCGGTGATTCAGCCAGCTGACCATAGAGCTGATCAGAGACCAGAGTGGCTCCAAACATCTCTATGGCCTAAGAAACCGGAAGCTACGAGCATTTTAGGACTTAGATTTCGCCGGATGTAAATAGCGCCATTGGGAAATTGGGGAAGCATTTTATCACACCGATCTTGGTGTGGTCAGATGCTTTGAGGACAGAGGAGAGATCTAGGGTCTAATAGACCCCAATTTTTTCAAAAAAAGAGTACCTGTCACTACCTATTGCTATCATAGGGGATATTTACATTCCCTGAGATAACAATAAAAATGATTTAAAAAAAAAAAAATGAAAGGAACAGTTTAAAAATGAGATAAAAAAGCAAAAAAATAATAAAAAAAAAAAAAAAAAAAGCACCCCTGTCCCCCCTGCTCTCGCGCTAAGGCAAACGCAAGCGTCGGTCTGGCGTCAAATGTAAACAGCAATTGCACTATGCATGTGAGGTATCACCGCGAAGGTCAGATCGAGGGCAGTAATTTTAGCAGTAGACCTCCTCTGTAAATCTAAAGTGGTAACCTGTAAAGGCTTTTAAAGGCTTTTAAAAATGTATTAATTTTGTTGCCACTGCACGTTTGTGCGCAATTTTAAAGCATGTCATGTTTGGTATCCATGTACTCGGCCTAAGATCATCTTTTTTATTTCATCAACATTTGGGCAATATAGTGTGTTTTAGTGCATTAAAATTTAAAAAAGTGTGTTTTTTCCACAAAAAATGCGTTTGAAAAATCGCTGCGCAATTACTGTGTGGAAAAAAAAAATGAAACACCCACCATTTTAATCTGTAGGGCATTTGCTTTAAAATAATATATAATGTTTGGGGGTTCAAAGTAATTTTCTTGCAAAAAAAAATAATTTTTTCATGTAATCAAAAAGTGTCAGAAAGGGCTTTGTCTTCAAGTGGTTAGAAGAGTGGGTGATGTGTGACATAAGCTTCTAAATGTTGTGCATAAAATGCCAGGACAGTTCAAACCCCCCCAAATGACCCCATTTTGGAAAGTAGACACCCCAAGCTATTTGCTAAGAGGCATGTTGAGTCCATGGAATATTTTATATTGTGACACAAGTTGCGGGAAAGAGACAATTTTTTTTTTTTGCACAAAGTTGTCACTAAATGTTTTATTGCTCAAACATGCCATGGGGATTTGTGAAATTACACCCCAAAATAAATTCTGTTGCTTCTCCTGAGTACGGGGATACCACATGTGTGGGACTTTTTGGGAGCCTAGCCGCGTACGGGACCCCGAAAACCAAGCACCGCCTTCAGGCTTTCTAAGGCCGTAAATTTTTGATTTCACTCTTCACTGCCTATCACAGTTTCGGAGGCCATGGAATGCCCAGGTGGCACAAAACCCCCCCAAATGACCCAATTTTGGAAAGTAGACACCCCAAGCCTTGTTGCAGAGAGGTATAGTGAGTATTTTGAAGACCTCACTTTTTGTCACAAGGTTTTGAAAATTGAAAAAAAAAATTGTTTCTGGTCTTTCTTCATTTTCAAAAACAAATGAGAGCTGCAAAATACTCACCATGCCTCTCAGCAAATAGCTTGGGGTGTCTACTTTCCAAAATGGGGTCATTTGGGGGGGTTTGTGCCATCTTGGCATTTTATGGCCTTCAAAACTGTGATAGGTAGCGAGGAGTGAAATCAAAAATGTATGCCCTTAGAAATCCTGAAGGTGGTGCTGGGTTTTCGGGGCCCCGTACGCGGCTAGGCTTCCAAAAAGTGCCACACATGTGGTATCCCCGTACTCAGGAGAAGCAGCTGAATGTATTTTGGGGTGCAATTCCACATATGCCCATGGCCTATGTGAGCAATATATATCATTTAGTGACAACTTTTTGTAAATTATTTTTTTTTTTTTGTCATTATTCAATCACTTGGGACAAAAAAAATAAAATATTCAATGGGCTCAACATGCCTCTCAGCAATTTCTTTGGGGTGTCTACTTTCCAAAATGGGGTCATTTGTGGGGGTTTTGTACTGCCCTGCCATTTTAGCACCTCAAGAAATGACATAGGCAGTCATAAACTAAAAGCTGTGTAAATTCCAGAAAATGTACCCTAGTTTGTAGGCGCTATAACTTTTGCGCAAACCAATAAATATACGCTTGACATTTTTTTTACCAAAGACATGTGGCCGAATACATTTTGGCCTAAATGTATGACTAAAATTTAGTTTATTGGATTTTTTTTATAACAAAAAGTAGAAAATATCATTTTTTTTCAAAATTTTCAGTCTTTTTCCGTTTATAGCGCAAAAAATAAAAACGGCAGAGGTGATCAAATACCATCAAAAGAAATCTCTATTTGTGGGAAGAAAAGGACGCAAATTTCGTTTGGGTACAGCATTGCATGACCGCGCAATTAGCAGTTAAAGCGACGCAGTGCCGAATTGTAAAAAGTGCTCTGGTCAGGAAGGGGGTAAATCCTTCCGGGGCTGAAGTGGTTAAAAATTACAGTGGTGGCCAGCTTCTTACTAACCTTTTGGGCCCATGACTATCACCCAATCTCACATGTGCACTTTTTTTTTAATGAATATACTTTCCAAGTTCTTATAGATTAACTACAAGAGCTCCCTGGAAGTCACTGGTGGTGATGTAGCCTTCCAAGGATAAAGCTGGGAGGCACTGGCTACAACACAAGTGACTCTTGGAGGGTGGAAGCAAGATAAACAAGTAGTAAATGTACATAAATTACAGCATTTTGCTATGCAAGTTTAAAGCGTTTATAGCCAGGTATGCATTACCGTATGCAAATTAGCTTTCAGTTTTGGGGTTAAAAAGTACAACACCTGCATAGTTTTGTTTACGAGAGGGGTGGAGAGCTGCGTTTGTAAAAATGACCCTGTCTACTCTGTACTGTGCGGGATGACATCTCATCTGTTGTAAACTAGATTTTAAAAATGGTCAGGAGTATTACATTTTTTTACCCGCATGTTAATCTGCACTTTTTGCAAGAAAATTAATTTAACCCCTTGACTTCTGGGAAGGTTTTACCCCCTTCATGACCAGGGTATTTTTTGCTATTCAGCCCTGTGCTACTTTAACTGTCAATTGCAGTGTCATGCAACACTGTACACAAATGTATTTATCTTACACAAAGCTTTCTTTTGGTGGTATTTGACCTCCATTTTTTTTCATTATATAAAAAACCTCAACATTTTGAAAAACAAAGCAATATTTTCTACTTTGATATTAAAAAAAAAAAAAAAAAAACGAATTTCTTCATAAAATGTATTCTGCTACTTGTCTATATATATATTTATTATTATTTATTCGATCCATAAGACGCACCTAGGTTTTAGAGGAGGAAAACAAGAAAAAAAAAATTCTGAACCAAATGGTGTACTAAAATATTGACCTGTGTCTATGAAATGCAGCCTTACCACAGAGCTTTGTCATGTATTCCAATAGCCCGTCGCCCACTGTAACAAATTACCCCCCTTCTACGATACACATCACACTGATTCAATGCATCATTGGATCAGTGTTCTGTCTATCTAGGAGGCGGGACTTTGTTACAGTCCTCCACCTTGCACAGACTGGCATTCCCTGGTGAGGACGCGGTCTTCTGTCTGGGTGACAGGCCCAGCCTGGAGATGGCCCGTCGCTCCCCGGGGGATGGGGGGGGGATAGTCGCTCCATAAGACGCACAGACATTGGTTGTTCATTAATGACACAGAACACACCAGCCCAACTTAAAGCAGAGATCCACTCACCCCACGAAAAATTAAAAGTCAGCAGTTACAAATACTGCAGCTGCTGACTTTTAATATTAGGACACTTACAGTGGGGCAAAAGTATTTAGTCAGCCACCAACTGTGCAAGTTCTCTCACTTAAAAGAGAGAGGCCTGTAATTGTCATCATAGGTATACCTCAAGACAAAACGTGGAAACAAATCCAATCACATTTTGTCTGATTTTTGAAAGAATTTGCAAATTATGGTGGAAAATAAGTATTTGGTCACCTACAAACAAGCAAGATTTCTGGCTCTCACAGACCTGTATCTTCTTCTTTAAGAGGCTCCTCTGTTCTCCACTAATTACTTGTATTAATGGCACCTGTTTGAACTTATCAGTATAAAAGACACCTGTCCACAACCTCAAACAGTCACACTCCAAACTCCACTATGGTGAAGACGAAAGAGCTGTCGAAGGACACCAGAAAAAAAAAAATTGTAGACCTGCACCAGGCTGGGAAGACTGAATCTGCAATAGGCAAGCAGCTTAGTGTGAAGAAATCAATTATGGGAGCAATTAGAAAATGGAAGACATACAAGACTACTGATAATCTCCCTTGATCTGGGGCTCCACGCAAGATCTCACCCCGTGGGGTCAAAATGATCACAAAAACGGTGAGCAAAAATCCCAGAACCACACGGGGGGACCTAGTGAATGACCTGTAGAGAGCTGGAACCAATGTATCAAAGGCTACCATCAGTAACACTACGTCGCCAGGGGCTCAGATCCTGCAGTGCCGGACGTGTCCCCCTCAAGCCAGTTCATGTCCGGGCCCGTCTGAGGTTTGTTAGAGAGCATTTGGATGATCCAGAAGAGGATTGGGAGAATGTCATATGGTCAGATGAAACCAAAGTAGAAGTATTTCAAGGTCCTGGAGTGGCCTAGCCAGTCTCCAGATCTCAACCCCATAGAAAACCTCATCACTGCTCTAGAGGAGATCTGCATGGAGGAATGGGCCAACATACCAGCAACAGTGTGTGACAACCTTGTGAAGACTTACAGAAAACGTTTGACCTCTGTCATTGCCAAAGGATATATAACAAAGTATTGAGATGAACTTTTGATATTGACCAAATACTTATTTTCCACCACAATTTGCAAATAAATTATTTTAAAAAAATCAAACAAACAATGTGATTGTCTGGATTTGTTTTCACATTTTGTCTCGCATAGTTGAGGTATACCTATGATGACAATTACAGGCCTCTCTCATCTTTTTAAGTGGGAGAACTTGCACAATTGGTGGCTGACTAAATACTTTTTTGCACAAGAAAAAAAGACCTCTCCTGCGCTCAGGTGTCCATGAACTGGATATGTGGTGCAGCCACCTATAGAAGTAATGCCTAGCGTCTTGCAGCCCTCATTTGAACAATGGGTATTCAAGCTAAAAAAAAAACAGAAAAGAAAGAGGGCGCACCAACCTAGTGCATTACCACTGATAAACTTTAATGCAGCATAAAAACAGTAAAAATTATACTCAAACGAGCTAGTATAAATAGCTTTCAAAAGGGCGCAAAAGCGCTGTTTCTGTGGATCGACACCCCAGGACCTGTTGCCGAGAGGATAAGACCAGCGCAAATGGCTGATGGCTTACGCGTTTCGGGGGAGCACCCCTTTCTTCAGAGCCTAAGCGGGCAATGGTTGGTCTCTCCAATTGCTCTCTCTATAAATGTATGTTTGTGCCTGTGTCTACCCCATCCAATTAGTGATGACGCCCCCTCCCACAGATATTGGGCACCACCCACCCATTCGGGTTAACCCTCTCTATCCCATCCCTCTGAGTGTGATTCCCCATTTGTAGCCAAAAAATAGACGGCAAACATCACTCTATGTAATCTGCTAAAGAGATAATGGTAGTTGTAATACTAGTACAAAAAGAAATTGATTAATTGAAAAAATAAATAGATATAAATAAAAATATAGAAACACTGGACCAGTAGATCAATTTCACTCTCACCATATACTATGTGCAACAGGGCAGGGGAAGGGGGATTAGGTGCGCCAAAACAAAGACACCTCACCACCTTCATGCAGCTCTAATTGTGTCCCCATGCCTCCGATCTACTGGGGTGGATGATGCCAGGCTCCTCCGGCTCCCAGGAGCCATAAAAGTGCCGCATGACATGTGTGGAATGCACGCCATTCAAAAGGCCAGGAAGTGCGGGCGTACCTGCGTTCCACCCGCAACTTCAGGCCGATCGTGGCGTCATTTCCCCCTCCTCCACAGGCGTCAGAGGTCACTGTGCGCCAGGAACACAGTCCGGAAGCGTGGGTGTGTTTGCGTTCCGCCCACTGCTTCCGACCGTCAACCTGTGGTGAGTAATGCGCACGCATCTCAGTACGGCCGCGCGCTCTCTACCAATCGCTCCACTACCAACATTATCATTGGCAGAGGCGCGCTCTGGCTAAGCAGGACAGGCAGCATTCTGGCGGGGGCTACTAGCAGTGCTCAACCCACTTTTCTCTAAAGAAACATTGATGAAAAATGGAGGGGAAGAAGGAATGTATAATTTAAAGACTTCATTAGTTAATTAAAAAAAAAAAAAATTAATAAAAATAAAATTAAAAATATAAAAATATTTTAATGTAAATCTCGATTCCCAAATAAGGAAGTGTACATTCCCAAATGTACAATGTATATGTATAGCATTGCGTAAATTGACAGTGCTATACAAGTACCTTAAATAATAATCATCTTCGGATCGACTGTTGGGTGCAGCCGCCGCCCATTGCTGGTAAGGGAACCCGGTAGTGAAGCCTTTCGGCTTCACAGCCGCCTCCTTACTGTGCAAGCGCGAAGTGCGCTGCGCTTTCTAATTGGCCCAACCGCGGAGGAAGAGGGGGCCAATACGTCAACTTTTGGGTGGAACTCCGCTTTAAGGAAATGCATTCATGTTTTATGCATAAAAAAGAAGCATATATTCTTACATGCTCCAACTGATGATTACACACGCCGCCTGGCTCTGCCTCCATGCGTATCGCCACCCTCTCACATGGCTTTATCAGGAGGAATCCGAGCGCCTGTGGCAGGCGCGATTTATACTGTACGGTGGTAATCGCTAAAATCTGTTCCAGTCGCGCATGTGCAGTACACGAGCTGTCAAAGGATCTTGTGCATGCACACACTGATCATAAATCACACCTGCCACAGCAGTTTGGCTTCCTCCTGACGAAATTATATAACAAATGTGCGGTGCTGAGACCAAACAAATAGATGAAACTAAATAGAGATAGACACAGAAAAAATTCATATAAATATAAATATTAATATATATAGTTATATAACGGATAAAAGAATATTAAACTAAGGTATCAAATCAATATTAAATATATCCTGTGAAACAAGTCCAAAACCGTGTGCAACGAGCATTCCATTATTTGTAATGTCCAAAATAAAGCCCAAGTGCTCCATGTGCTGCACAATATCCTTAATTGTTGAATGAGAATCTTTGACAATCCAACAGAAAAAATGATGTTGGTGCCTTCATGCAGTGTGCACGCAGTCCTAGTGTACCCTCTACCAGCTGTACCCTCACCTTAAGGGCTTTGTATAAAAGCTTGTAGTAAATTTTAACAGCTTAAGAGATCCTCCTGTAATTCCATCTTCCTGTGATGGCTATTTGGCTCAAAAGGGCAACTCCTTCCTCCTGGTTACCAGCAACCTCCTCTCACATAAGTCACATGTAGAAACAACAGGGGCTTGCAATAGTGTGATGTTTTTTTTAACCCTTTATTACAGCTTAAACTCAAGAATTACACTCACATTTCATGATAAAACACCACGCCTTAAGATGCTCATGTGTGATGGTGCGATAGCGTCACCTGAAACCGGATCTGCAGCCCCAATCAGCGGTATTCACCCCGTCCTAAGTCTGTGCTCCACAGCACTTCCTGGTTCTCTTCCACGTCAGCCGATCAAGCTCCTCCTATCATTTTTTCGTCACTATCTCGTGACTTCCTCTGGGATATGCGATTGGATGACGTTCTTACCATATATATATATATAGCAGCGATCGCCATTTTCTCATAGCCCGCAATTATATATGAATTGCAGCTAATCCCTAGTGACTATCTTGTGCTCATATTGTCTGTATGCTGAAATATATTATAAATATGTATTATCTAACGAATGGGTTTCTGTGCTCATGTATATAATCCTATTCCAACACAGCACTAAAAAGGACCACAGTGGTGATTACCATGTAGTGCACTGGTCGTCTCCATTTTTCTTTAGCCCACAATAATACCTGGACAGTGGCCATTTTCTTGTAGCAGTGTGTTAACAGTGACTCAAATGCTGAAAACAATCCCTTTGTGTGTGTTATTGCAGTGCACATAGCTATATGAGCACTGTCTAACCACATATCAAATTCTAGTCTTGCATCCCCAATAGTATGGAAAAAAAATGTTATATATTTAAAAATGTGTTAAATTATATTAAAGATATATAAAAATATTAAATCTATATGTTATTGCTATTCTGATCATAAGAAGATTCATGTAAACCAATCAATATTAATATTTATGGTGATTATGTGTAGATAAAGCTTTAGAAATGGATTAAAAACATATTTAAAAAATTAAAGATTAAAAATCAGCCAAAAAACAATTGAGGTCAAATTCCTTATTTAATCCTCTAGGCACTAATGAGCCCAATTCGTATACCCACCAGGATTCCCTTTGACTGAGGGTCCTAATTTAGTGACTACCCCTCCAATGTCTTATATTTTAATTTTTTTAAACCCCAAAACTTCATCCCTAATAATTTTCTATTATGTACTGTTCTGAAATGATGATACAGGTAATTCCTCCTTTGTACCTTTAGTTATTTGGTATATATGTTCTTTTATTCTTATGTGCATGGCCCTCTTGGTTCTCCCTACATATATCATACCACATGGGCATTCCAGGGCATATACTAACCTTCTGTATTGCACAATATAAAATTCCTTCGTATATTCCTTCCCATTCTGGCTATTGGTGAACTTACTCCTTTTTCTTAGTATTACTTGTGGCTGCCCTACAACTATAGCATCTGCCACAGGCATACAAACCTTTTCCATCAAATAAAGTGATGGTGTTAGCAACTGGAGGTTCAACTACGTTTTAAACCAATCGATCTCTTAGGTTGGTGGCTCTTTTATAAATGAACCTGGGTTTTTCCGGAATGAATGATTTTAGGATATCATTTTAATATATTCCAATATTTCTCAATCCTTTTGACCCATTTATGTTGGAGATTATAATCCATTATCAATGCTAGGGGTAATTCCTGTCTTTCCTGTGCTGGTTTATTCGCTAATAGTACATTTCTTTCTATGTTACCAACATCCTGTCTTCTTTTCAATGAAAGCCTGATCGTAACCTTACATAATAAATGTATTTGCTAACTGAGTTGACTGTTCCTCATAGTCACTTATGTTGGTACAGTTTCTTTAATCCTGATGAACTGTCCTCTCGGTACATTAACAAGCCAGGGTTTGTGATGACAACCATTTAGTGGTATGTACGAATTTCTGTCCACAGCTTTAAAATAGGTTTTTGTGATTAACTTTTTTCATCAGTAAATTCCAGGTCCAGGAAGTGGATCTTCGTATGGCCAAGTTCCCATGTGAATGAAATCCCAAGACCCAGATGGCAAAGACCATCAGATTATGAGCAACATTTTGCTACCACTCCCAATAGGTATTCCCCCCCGTTGCAGGGACACCATAATGATGGGGAACCAAGGACACCTTTTTTGGACAAAGGCTACCCACAAAGAGACAATCCACAAAGAGGGGGGACCCAACCTGGACACCACCCCCCCAGAGCGAGCCCCCCCAGAGATGGGGAGAAAGAGGGGATGCAGGAAGATCCAAAATAATTAGAGCATATTAGGTGAGTGAATATTCAATATTAGTGGGGTTGACCTCACTAAACAGGAGCTCAAAGTATTGGATCAAGGATTGAAATTTGCCCCAAAAAAACCCTTAAATTCGACACATATGTAGGGATACAAAAGTTCATAAGGAGCATCAATATAAAGAAGCATTTTGCTTTAAACCTGAGAAATGAAAATGAATCAGAAACAAGGATGTGTACCCAGCTATGAAACATGTCAATATTTAACCCCAAAATACAAAACAATAGACATATTGATAGGTTTAAAAAGTTAGTAACTAAAGATTTGGAAACCATAGATATAAAGACACCTACAGTTCAGGATCATATTAAAGCGGAGTTCCACCCTAAAGTGGAACTTCTGCTCATCGGATTTCCCCCCCCCCTCCGGTGTCACAATTGGCACCTTTCAGGGGGGAGGGAGATGCAGATACCTGTATAATACAGGTATCTGCACCCACTTCCGGGTATAGCTAGCCACAGCCTCCCCGCCCACCCCTGTTGTGTTGTGGCAAATACACAGTTCGTACAACACAACGGGGACCAGTGTAGACGCGCAGCGCGACACACGCACGCGCAGTAGGGAACCGGGCAGTGAAGCCGCAACGCTTCACTTCCCGATTCCCTCAGTGAGAATGGTGGCGGCAGCACCCGAGGATCGAGTGACGGTTCGGTCTCGGGTGCCAACATCGCTGGACCCTGGGACAGGTAAGTGTCCTTATTTTAAAAGTCAGCAGCTGCAGCATTTGCAGCTGCTGACATCTAAAAAAATTTTTTTAGCGAAACTCCGCTTTAAGGAGGGGATCAAAACTTTAGAAAAAAGAAAGGATTTGGTAATTGGACCAGCCGACAAAGGGGGAGGGATTGTGGCATGGAACAAATCCCAATATAAAATCAGTCATGAGCACTCATTCATTTAGCTAAACAGGCCATCTGGCTGAAATCTTGGGAGGGTGATCTTACCTCCAAGAATAAACTCTGCGGCATACCCTTTGAGGGCAAACTCTTACTCGGTTCTTCCTTAGGGGAAGTCCTAGCGCGTTCCTCTAAGAGTAAGCGGTTTCTGTCTTCTCAAAGGAATAAGTCCCAGAATAAGAGGCCTTTTCGAGGCTTCCAGAACAAAGATAATTTTAAGGCCAATAGGCAAAGAAGAAATGGTCTTTTAAACAAAAAAGGTGGGGGCACTCTTTGCTCCTTCAGCCCCTACCAGAAATCCACAGTGATGCCAGAGCAGGGGTGGTGGGGGTGTGATTGTCCCATTTTAGCAAAAAATGGGCAGAGATTTACAACAACCCTTTTATCCTCCACATGATACAAAGTGGTTACAGTTTAAACATCAAAAGACCTCCACCCCAGAGGTTTTTTCTTACCCATCTGCCGAGGAACCAAGAGATGGCAGGCCATGGTGAATCGATTACAATGTGAGAAACGGAGGGAGTTATTTCTCCCGTTCCAGAAGAGCAAAAATTCCGGGGATTTTATTCTCACGTCTTTCTGGTAAAGAAGGCTTCCGGCATGTTTTGGATGGTCATCAATTTAAGCGTCCTGAACAGATTCATAGGCTACAGATGTTTCCGAATGGAAAACATTTTTTTTGTAAGGAATCTGTTATAACCAGGGGTTTTCATGGTAACCCTGGATCTTCAGGACGCTTATCTTCATGTACCAATCTACCGGAGTCATCAAAAATCCCTCAGATTTGCAGTTCTCATGGAGAATGGTCCAAGTCATTGGCAGTCCAAAGCTCTCCATTTTGGTCTCTCGGCAGCACCAAGGATTTTCACAAAAATTATGGCCGAAGTCATGGCCTATTTTCAAATACAGAGGGTATGGATCATTCCATATTTAGACTTTTTTTGGTCTTTGCCCGAGAGAAAGACCATTGTTCAAGATCTACAGTTGAACTTACAGACCTTTCAGAAATTGGGGTGGAAAGTCAACCAGCTAAAGTCTTGCCTGGTTCCCCTCCCAGAACATGCCCTTTTGGGTTACCTAATAAACACTGTTGCCCAAAAGATTCTTCTTCTAGAAGAAAAGACCTCAAAGATTCTTCTCCCCGTGCAGAACTTCATGTTGCTCCCGCAGGCCTCCCTTTGTCAGATCATGCAATTATTACATTTATAACATTACATATTATTACAGATAACAGTCTGTGGGACTGGGTTGCTCACTCAGGGGGCTGGCAGGCCCAGGGAGCCTGGTTGCCAGATGAGGCATGCCTGCCACTCGTTGAATTTCAGAGAACTGTTAGCCGTGGGGAAGGCTTTAATTGCTCTGGAGGAAAGGGTCAAGTCAAAGAATTTGTTGATTTTTTTGGACAATGCCACGACCGTGGCATACCTAAATAAGCAAGGGAGCACTCGCTCGGATACTCTCCTTTTGTTAACCCAGCAGGTGTGTTCATTGGCCCCAAGAAGGGGACCAAAGCGTCTAGAAGTTCCATTTGCAGATGGATTAGGGAAGCCATTTGTGAAGCTTACAGAGCGTCAGGTCACACCCCTCCTTCCAGAATTAGAGCTCATTCAACAAGATCCATGGACACATCATGGGCAGAAAGAGCAGGAGCATCATTGGGAAGAAATTTCTAAAGCTGCTGTCTGGTCTTCCTCATGCGTTTATCAAGCATTATAGAGTCCAGATGCTCTCCAGGCAGGACCGCTCCTTTGGTGGGAAAGTACCTCGGGCTGTGGTCCATCCCTAAGGTATAGAATCTTGCTTATCCTCTAAAGTAGCTGTCCTGGAAGTTGAGGGGGGAAACCAGCTTTAGACTTACCGGTAACGGTATTTCCATGAACGTTCTAGGACAGTGTCTATATTCCCACCCTATTCTGTATAGGGTGGGAATATATTCTGCTAAAACACCACCACCAGGCAAATAAAGGAGACCAGTAAGGTCTCTTTTGTTTGCCTGGTGGTGGTGTTTTAGCGAATTTGTTATTCCTCTGCCGAGTGCACTTTTGGTGGAGGTTTACTTGATCTTCAAACAACTGAGGGTCAGAGGAGGAGAGGGAGGGGCCTTTTAAATTGTATCGGATGTGTGTTTCCTGTAGAGGGCAGAGGCAATCATCTCTCAAATAGCTGTCCTGGAAGATTCATGTAAATACCGTTACCGGCAAGTCTAACAGGGTTTTATCTTCAAGATTAGGACAGTATATAGATTGCTACCTTCAGCCTCTGGTACAAAATATCAAGGCGTATTTGAAGGACACAAAACACATACTGCAAATTATGAAAGATATCAGTGTTGCGGAAAAAAACATCATGGCCACTGCGGATGTGGCATCCCTATACATGAATATCAACCACAAAAGGGGCCATTAATGCGGCCAAATGGGCCTTACAAGGTTCAGTACTACCTACAAACTAAGGGGGTAGCCATGGGGGGCTAGGTTTCACAGTGTGTCACCCTCCACAAAATCAAAAGGGCAAGAGTATTCTCCTTGCCAAAACTGTACCCTGGCAGCTGCTGGACCTCCATACCGACCATGAGGGCAGATACCTTTTTGTTAAAGGTACACTCCAATCGCAAACGTTCACCCTGGCTAACCTGTACCTGCCGAATGTGGATCAGCTTCCAGCACTAGAATCATGCCTAGCTGCCTTAGCTTCCTTTGCAGAGGGAACTTTAGTGTAGGGTGACTACCTCAACCTCACCATTGATCCCCGCACAGACTCCTCGACGGGCTCCTCGGCTCTATCCCAGAGATCTCAGAACAGAGTCAGGGAATTGTTGCACTCGCATCAGTTAGTGGATATTTGGCGTACCCTTCACCCGCAGGAGAGGGACTACACCTTTTTCTCGGCGGTTCATGGCTCGTATTCCAGGATAGATCTTTTCCAAGTCTCTCACACCACGATACCACTTGTCTCTGGTGCCCAAATTGGACATATTGCGCTCTCGGACCACGCTCCGATCTCCTTAGTCCTTGCCTCACAACACCCAGCCCCTAGATCAGCCACGTGGTGACTAAATGAGTCCCTCGTACAGGACCCCGAGGTCAAGGCAGACATTCTACGGGAACTGGGATTTTTTTTTCAAGAGTAACAAAGATTTGGTCCCTAATCCTCTGTTTGGTCAGCACATAAGTGCTACATTAGAGGAATGTTCATTAAACATGGTCACAGACTTAAGGTGGCCAAAGCGAAAACGCTGCCCGGGTTGCTTGCAAAACTCCATGACTGCGAAAACGCCATAAATTACATCCAGATAGGGTCCGGGAAGCAGAAGCAACCAGTCTCCGAGAACAAATCAGGGAACACTCCTTATTTCAATCTAAGAACAGACTTCTGAAGGCGTGTAGGACCTTCTATGAATACGGAGACAAATGCAGCAGAAAGTTGGCGAACGCCATTCAAACCCAACACAACATATCCTACATTCCTGCTTTATCCACCTCAGCGGGAGTTAAAACTCACGATTCCATGGAGATGGCAGAGTCCTTCCGTGTTTTCTATGAAGCTCTCTATAATCTGTACCCCCGCCCTTCGTCGGACAGTCCCCAGGATAAAGTGGAGGCAATAGATGCTTGAGGCGGCAAACCTGCCTTCTCTCAATGCTGAAGAGGTAGAATTGCTCTCGCAGCCTATAACCACAGACGAACCCAGGAGCGCTATGGCTGGGTCTCCGAAGGGGAAATCGCCCGGCCCGGACGGTTTCCTATTATAAAACCTTTCAAGCACAGTTGGCAACCCACTTTGTCACCGCGTTCAATGCAATTCTAGATAACCATACCATGCCACCGGATCTTTTGCAAGCAAGCATCACCGCTATCCCTAAGCCAGGAAAAAACCCACCTTCTTTGTGCAAGTTACAGGCCTATTTCCTTGCTTAATTGTGACCTTAAGTTGGCCGAGAGATTAGGTTAAATGGAGCCGCTTCCAGCCCCTTTGCTATAAGTAATGGCACGAGACAGGGGTGTCCGCTTTCCCCGCTCCTCTTCATACTCTCCCTAGAACCCCTACTGCAACACATTAGGCTTGCAACTAACACATACCACCATAAAAATTGCTGCCTATGCGGACGATCTTCTGTTTTACGTTTCAGAACCGCATACCTCTCTCCTGGTCCTCCTTTCTGCAATGCGCCAATATGGTGATCTATCAGACTTCAAAATCAATTTACAAAAGTTAGAAGCGCTCAAAATATCCCTCACTCCTGGCTCTCAGGCTCGTCTTAGTAGCAATTTTCCCTTCCGGTGGACTCAGGCTATCCAATACTTAGGCACTAAAATCCCTTCTAACCTACATCTCATCTACCAACTCAACTTTCAGCCCCCCCAAACGTTTTTCTTCAGATTTAGACAGATGGAAGAACATGGCGGTTTCCTGGTTTGGTAGATGTAATATTTTTAAGATGAACATCATGCAGAGGCTGCCCTTACCTTTTACAGGCACTGCCAGTGAAGATACCGCAGAGCTTCTTTAGTAAGCTACGTACAATTTCCATTAATTATGTCTGGCAGGGCAAGCCTTTGCGGCTTAGGAGATCACTTCTACAGCGGCCAAAACACAGAGGCGGGGTTGCCCTCCCCGACCCAGCCCTCTATTATACAGCAGTCCACATGAACAGAGTAGTGGACTGGTGCAGGCATTTACCCCATAAATTATGGGTCCGCCTGGAACAGGAAACCGTGCAGATTCCCTTAGCAGGCTCACCTTGGAGTGGGACCCGGTTTTCACGATTCTCCTCCCCACACCCACTGATCGAGCCCACTTTGCAGGAGCTTCCAAGATACTTCAGGATGGCAGAGACTGCCAGCTTTCCCTCCCCCTTAACGCCCATAATTGGGCACCCGGACTTCACACCAGGTATTTCTGACAGGTACTTCCGGCTCCAGTCAGACCAGAGCCTGGTTAAAGCCTCTTCTTTTCTTGGCCCCTCTGAATGGGTGGACCCCTCAGGCCTATAACCTATTCTTAATTCCTCCATTTTGGGCAGGTGGAAGATCGCACAACTTTCCCACTTCCTCCGTTCCCTCCTCCATAGACAGCCTACGTCCTTTGAAGACCTGTGCCTGGCAGATGCGCGCCCATACGGAAATCCCTTTCTTATTCCTACAATATCTTACTTGCTCACACGTCTCAACATGACCCCCCATATCTGAAAAAAAATGGGAGAGAGACCTCAACATTACGTTTACTGAGAATAAAAAGAATCGTATTCTCTTCTTTGCACATAAGTAGTCTTTGTGTAGCAAGTATCAGGAGATCACATACAAGATTCTGACGCGCTGGTAAAGGACTCCATCAGTGTAAGCCTCAATATTCCCAGGACATAGCCCTCTGTGCTGGAGATGTGGTATCCAAACTGGCACTCTACTTCACATCATCTGGGAATGTCCAGAGCTGTCCCTTTTCTGGAGACAAGTTCTACAGATCATTCACAAGATCACTGACGTCTCTCTTCAGGATAACCCGGCAGCAGTACTCCTAAACCTGACGCCCATGTCTTGTAAGAGATATCGCAAATCCTTACTGAAACACCTAAATGCAGCCAGGGCGTGTATACCCAGCATGTGGAAGCAACAATCTCCACCAGTGGTGTCACAGTGGTTTGCGATATACAGCAGATGGAACATCTTACAGCTGCCCTAGGGAATAGATTCTCAGACTAATACAAGTCTTACTTTTGAGTGACTCGCTATAAGAGAATCTGAAGGCCTTGGGCCATCGACCTTGCTAGAACTTTCTACCCCCCTTATCGTTCCTTCTTCTAGTCTTTCTCATCTTTCTTTCCCCTATTGACACCTCTGATGTAGTCACTTTCCTTCCCTAAAAAAAGAGAAAATTCTCTCATATGCGGTGTTCCACTGGTGCTGCTCCTGCGAATCCAGGACTAAAGAGTCACACTCTATATCAGAGTACATTGGCTTAGTACCTTTTAGGCAGGTATAAGGGTGTTATGCCTCTTAGGTTGACATTCTTACAGCTTATTGTGCTTATTCAATGGTATAAAATATGTCCAATAACATTAACCCTCTTTACAGTTAGGTGGTTCCCACCGCGGTTCAGATTATTGTACAAGTTATATCTGTTGTGGAGCGTTTACACCACAGTTTCCTGAATTACCATAACACTGTACTGGAACCTTAACTGTAATATCATTAATGTACTTAGCATTTTTTTGACGGGCTACGGTTATGGCCTATCATTTGATGTTGATGGTCGATGAGTGTGATATTATGCCACTTTGTGTAACCCACATACCTTAAATGAAGATAAAAAAAAAAAAAAAAAAAAAAGTACCAATCTAAGAGATCGATTGGTTAAAAACGTAGTTAAACCTCCAGTTGCTAACACCATCACTTTATTTGATGGAAAAGGTTTTTATGCCTGTGGCAGATGCTATAGTTGTAGGGCAGCCACGAGTAATACTATGAAAAGGGATAAGTTCACCAATAGCCAGAACGGGAAGGAATATACTCAGGGATTTTATATTGTGCAATGCAGAAGGGGTAGTATACGCCCTGGAATGCCCATGTGGTATGATATATGTAGGGAAAACCAAGAGGGCCATGCACAGTATAAAAGAACATGTATACCAAACTAAAGGTAAAAAAGGAGGAATACCTGTATCATCATTTCCGAACAGTACGTAAAAGAAAAGTATTAGAGATGAAGTTTTGGGGTTTAGAAAAATATAAGAGACATTGGAGGGGTAGTCACTAAATTAGGACCCTCAAAGAGAATTCTGGTGGGTATAGGAATTTTGCTCATTAGCGCCTAGAGGATTAAATAAGGAATTTGACCTCAATTGTTTTTTGGCCGATTTTTAATCTTAAATTTTTTATACAATTCTAAATCAAAATAGACTGTTTTACATGAATCTTATGATCAGAATAGCAATAACAGAATATAAATAAAAATATAATTATATACATATATAGATATTTTTTTTTCCACATACTACTGGGGATGCAAGACTAGAATTTGATGTGTGGTTAGTGCTCATAAAGCTGTGTGCACACCATAACACACACAAAGGGATTGTTTTCAGCATTTGAGTCACTGTTAACACACTGCTACAAGAAAATGGCCACTGTCCAGGTATTATTGTGGGCTAAAGAAAAATGGAGACGACCAGTGCACTACATGGTAATCACCACTGGGGTCCGTTTTGGTGCTGTGTTGAAAGAGGCTTATATACATGAGCACACCAACCCATTCATTAGATAATACATATTTATAATACATATCAGCATACAGACAATATGAGCACAGGACAGTCACTAGGGAATAGCTGCAATTTACATATAATTGCGGGCTACGAGAAAATTGCGGCGATCGCCGCTGTATATAACATGGGAAGAATGTCAGACAATCACATATCCCAGAGGAAGTCACGAGATGGTGACGAAACCGGTAGGAGGAGCTTGATCGGCTAAAGTGGAAGGAACCAGGAAGTGCTGTGGAGCACAGGCTTAGGATGGGGTGAACACTGTTGATTGGGGCTGCAGATCCGGTTTCAGGTGACACCATCACCCCATCACACATGAGCGTCTTAAGGAGTGTTTTTTGTCATGAAATGTGAGTGTAATTCTTGGAGTTTAAGCTGTAATAAATGTTTTAAAAAAAAAAAACATAATCACACTATCGCAAGCCTCTGTTTCTACATGTGACATGTGTGAGAGGAGGTTGCTGATAACCAGGAGGAAGGCGTTGCCCTTTTGAGCCAAATAGCTATCAATGGAAGGAGGAATTACAGGAGGAACTCTTAAGCTGTTAACATTTACTACAGACTTTTATACAAAGCCCTTAAGGTGAGGGTACATCTGGTGGAGGGTACACTAGGACTGCGTGCACAATGCATGAAGGCACCGACATCACTTATCTATGTTTTTATGATGGATTGTCAAAGATTCTCATTCAACAATTAAGAATATTGTGCAGCCTACGGAGCACTTGCACTTTATTTTGGACATTACAGATAATACATGCCATTTGCACGGTTTTGGATTTGTTTCACAGGATATATTTCATATTGATTTAATACGCTTTTATATCTGTGATATATCTATCACTCTTATTATATATATACACACACACATTATATATATATATATATATATATATATATATATATATATATATATATATATATATATATATATATATATATATATATATATATACACATACAAACACATACAAACACATACATTATATATATATATATATACACACATATACACACATACATATATATATATATACACATACATACATATACACACATACATATATATATATATACACATACATACATATATATATATATATATATATATATATATATATATATATATATATATATATATACATACACATACATATACACATATACACATATACACACACACACATTAAAGTTATTTCAACTATTTATTGTTTGGTCTCAGCGCCGCACATTTCTTATATAATTTTGTATTGTCACATATAGGGAAGTGTGGGGAGTGCTGGCAGCCATTTGACTTTATATTTTATTATTTATTTTCACATTATCTTTCATCTATTAATTTTAACAGCTTACAAGGTTTCTACCCATTTGCATCTCTTCCTGATGAAGCCACGTTGGAGGGTGGTAATACTTGTGGATGAAAAGCAAGGCGTTATGTGATCATCAGTTGGAGCATGTAAGATATTGCTGGAATACATGGTTTTACTGAATTATATGCCTTTTTATGAACAAAATGTGAGTGCATTTTCTTAACCATTTCCCATCCAGGCCAATTCGGACATCTCTCCTACATGTTAAATTTTTAAATTTTTTGCTAGAAAATTATAAAGAACCCCCAAACATTATATAGGTTTTTATAGCAAAGACCATAGAGAATACAATGGCGGTCGTTGCAACTTTTTATCTCTCACGGTATTTGCGCAGCAATTTTTCGAACACGTTTCTTTTGGAAAAAAAAAAAAAGTTTCATGCTTTAAAAAGAAAAAAGAAAAAAACACATTAACGTTAGCCCAATTTTTTTGCATAATGTGAAAGATGAAGTTAAGCCGAGTAAATAGATACCCAACATGTCATGCTTCAAAAATACACACACTCGAGGAATGGCGCCAAACTTCGGTACGTAAAAATCCCCATAGGCGACGCTTTAAAATTGAGTTACAGGAGGAGGTTGAGGTCTAGAATTATTGCTCTCACTCTAACATTCGCAGCGATACCTCATGTGTGGTCTGAACAACGTTTTCATATGTGGTCGGGAATTAAGTATACGTTCGCTTCTGCGTGCGAGCACACGGGGACAGGTGCGCTTTAAATATTTTTTTTAATTTTACACTTAAAAAAATAAAAATAAATAAATAATAATAATATTTGTAATCGCTTTTATTCCTATTACAAGGAACATAAACATCCCTTGTAGAGGGAATATGGCATGACAGGTCCTCTTTACAGTGAGATATGGGGTTAATAAGACCCCACATCTCACCTTTAGGCTGGGAAGCCTGAAATCAAAAAAAAAAAAAAGTTAACTTTCACGGCTTCCCAGCCGAGGCAGCGCCATTCGTTTGAATGCAGAGGCCGGGCGTGACGTCATAACTTTGCGCCTGGCCTCCGAACAATCAGAGACTCCAGCGACCATCTGGTCCGCCGGAAATCTCTATGGTCATCACCCGGGGCCAGCGGATCCAGTCTCCGACTCACCAATGGAAGCGGTGAGTCGGTAGAAGCAGCGGAGGGAGGCGGGGTCCTCTCTCGCCACCCGTAAGAACGATCAAGCGGCAGAACAGCAGCCGCTATGATCATTCCTATGGTGTAGGGAATCGTTGGCACTAAGAGAGGATATCTGAATGATGTCTGTAGCTGCAGGCATCATTCAGATATCCTCGCTCAAAGCCAAGGACGTCCCTGGACGTATCTTGGGCAGGAAGTGGTTAAAGAGGAACTGCAGTCTGCTTACATTATCGGTAATAAAAACATCTTTGCCATTCTCAAGATTCTCTCCAACCCCTTTGCATATTTTATACATACTGTGATTCTGGACTTGCCAAATATGCTGCAGAAAGCTCCCTCCACTGAGTCTGGCTGCAACCATTTTAACTGTGGGCAGCTGAAGCTGCTGCCTGTTCACTTCCTGGATTTACATAGACAGCTCTGCAGCTCTTATTGGACTCATCCCCCCTCCCTTCCTGGCAAACTCTCAGGAGAGAGAGAGAGAGAGAGAGCTGTGTATGATGTCATAAGCCTAGGTCTTTTACCAGACAAACAGGAAGTGAGCTGTATAAGGTATTTACTGGCAGAAAAAAAAGGTTTTACTATCCAAAGTTAAAACAAGGGCAGAAGATTTAAGAGATGGAAAATTGAAAAATATGACTGAAGGTCCGCTTTAAGTTGGGCTGTTGATTAGGGATTTTATTTTTCTTTACACCGTTATTGCTGAAGTTCACGGTTATAAGCAATCGCGCACCAGCACCCTCACCGTTCATTGAGAACTACCAGCTGTCAGCTGCAATGGATGACAGAACTTGTAGTTTATGCAAAGTTAACTGTGAATGAATGATACGGCCATGTGGGTAAAGCCCGGCACATTCGCGCTGTTTTCAAATGGTGACAGCGGGTGCGAGGGAATCTTCTCTTCACCTGCTGTCACAGTAAAGTGGGGGGGTTGGTAGTGGGGGGAGGGGGTGCATGCTCAACATGTTACGCCCTAAAAATGGGTGGAACATGTAACACGTCAGAAAGGTAAACTTTTAATCATGAATTATGACCAAAGAATTACTGCTCTCCGATATCCACGGCAATTGTCATTTACATACAGTGCATCCGGAAAGCATTCACAGTGCTTAAGCTTCTCCACATTTTGTTCTGTTAGATTAATTATTTTAATAAAACTTCGACAAACAATACCCCATCATTACAATGTGAAAGAAGTTAGTTCTGTTTGTTTTAGTTTAACCCCTTCCCGCCGACTGTACGCAGATATGCGTACTCTGCTTTCCGGGGTTATACCGGGATGATGCCCGCAGCTGCAGGCATCATCCCGGTACCGTTGTTTACAGCGGGCGATCGGCTACCCGTGTATAACAACCGATGCGGCTAAAAGCCGCTTGGTTGTTATACCGGAGGAGCGGGAGGGAACATCTCCCCCCCCCCTCCCGCCGTTGTTACCGGGTCTCCCGTGCGATCGGGAGGCCCGGTGTCCAATCGAGTACCTTCGGCGGCTGGGGGCGGGCTGGAACGAAGCTGTGAGCGGCTTCGTTCCAGCCTTCTCGTTGTAAACGCGGAAGCGACGTCATGACGTCACTTCCCGTTTACTCGGCTGCCAATGGCGCCGAATTTAAAAAAGTTCACAGTATTCAGAACCGCCGTTTTCGGCGATCTGAATACTTTGAAGTGTAAAGGAGGGATCGGGGGTCTTTTAGACCCCCAATCCCTCCATAAAGAGTACCTGTCACCACCTATTACTGTCACAAGGGACGTTTACATTCCTTGTGACAGCAATAAAAGTAAAAAAAAAAAAAAAATGTTTTTAAAACACAATTTATAAAGTAAAAAAATAAATAAAATAAATTAAAAAAAAAAAAAATTTTTTTAAGTGCCCCTGTCCCCGCGAGCTCGCGCAGCGAAGAACACGTATACGGAAGTCGCGTCCGCATATGTAAACGGTCTTCAAACCACACATGTGAGGTATCGCCGCGATCGTCAGAGCGAGAGCAATAATTCTAGCCCTAGACCTCCTCTGTAACTCAAACCTGGTAACCGTAAAAAAAATTTTAAAGCGTCGCCTATGGAAATTCATAGGTACCGTAGTTTGTCGCCATTCCACGAGTGCGTGCAATTATAAAGGGTGACATGTTTGGTATCTATTTACTCGGCGTAACATCTTTCACATTATACAAAAAAATTGGGGTAACTTTACTGTTTGGATTTTTTAAAATTCATGAAAGTGTCCCTTCTCCAAAAATTTGCGTTTAAAACACCGCTGCACAAATACCATGTGATAAAAAATATTGCAACAATCGCCATTTTATTCTCTAGATTCTCTGCTAAAAAAATATATATAATGTTTGAGAACTCCAAGTAATTTTCTAGCAAAAAATACGGATTTTAACTTGTAAACACCAAATTTAAAAAATAGGCTTAGTCATGAAAGGGTTAAATCTTTGAAAATGTATTAAAAACAAACGCAAAAAAATAAAAAAAATACACGTACATAAAGTATTCAGCCTTTGCTCAACACTTTGTTGAAGCACCTTTGGTACCAATTACAGCCTTAAGTCTTTTTGAGTATGATAATATAAACTCGGCACATCCATTTTTGGGCAGTTTCTCCCTTTCTTCTTTGCAAGACCTCTCAAGCTCCATCAGGTTGGATGGGAAGCGTTGGTGTACAGCCATTTTGAGATCTCTCTGGAGATATTCAAATTGGGTTCAAGTAAGGGCTCTGGTTGGGCCACTAAAGGACATTCACAGAGCTGCTCTGCAGCCGCTCCTTTGTTATCTTGGCTGTGTGCTTAGGGTCCTTGTCCTGTTGTAAGATGAACCCCCCCAAGTCTTAAGCCAGAGCGCTCTAGAGTAGGTTTTCATCTTTCACCAAGGATGTCTCTCTGTACGATGCTACATTCATCGTTCCCTCATTCCTGACTAGTCCCCCAGTTCCTGCCGCTGAAAAACAACCACAGCATGATGCTGCAAACACCATGCTTCGCTGTAGGGATGGTATTGGTCAGGTGATTAGCGGTGCCTGGTTTCCTTAAGACATGCCGCATGCCATTCAGGCCAGTTCAAGAGTTCAATCTATGTTTTATCATACCAGAGAATTTAGCTTTTCATGGTCTGAGTCCTTCAACAGCCTTTTGGCAAACTCCAGGCAGGCTGTCATGTGCCCTTTACTAAGGAGTGGCTTCTGTCTGGCCAATCTACCATACAGGCCTGATTGGTGGAGTGCTGCAGAGATGGTTGTTCTTCTGGAAGGTTCTCCTCTCTCCACAGATAAACTCTAACTCTGTCAAAGTGACCACCGGGTTCTTAGTCAGACGGGGTGACTAAAACAAAAATAGAAGGCACGCACACCTAGTGCATTACGAAAAAATATTTATTGAAAAGTAAGATCAATAAAAATGGATACTCAGAAAATGTCAGTTGGACAGGAGTCATACAAAAAACAGTGCTGAACAGGAGGGACATGGATGTGCCATATACCAACATGGGATGTACAGCTGACGCATTTTGGTGGCGTCGCATCCGCGGTGGAAGTGCAAGGCCGTATCCCCAGAGGGGAGATTTTTTTTTTTCTTTCTTGAATCTCACCTCTGGGGACATGCCTTGGACTTCCACCTCGGATGTGACGCCACCGGCCCCTTCCGGTGCGACTTGGGCGGATCAAGTCTCTGTGTGATTGCATCAGGCTCGGCCCGGGCACACCATGGCTATGGAGTGTAAGTCCACACCTGATGGTGCGGGTGTCCACGCTGACGCTACTGGGATTTTGAGGCATCTGGGCATCCGCCCCACAAGCATCCCTTTATGAGTAGAGGATGGCGTTGGCATGTTAGCAGCCATCTAAGGGTGAGTCATCACCAATAATTTACATTCAGTGGGTCTAACACACATTTTATTGAAGCCAGTTGCAGGTTATTAAATCCATTGCAATGTACGGTAAGTTAAGATGTTCATATGTTTTCCAACTTTATTGTAATTTGAATTAACCTGCGATGACCAATAATTCTCCTTCACTTTTTATTTACAATCATTTTTATTTCAAAAAATGTTTTCTCCTCGCCCACTTTGGGAGTAGTTTTCGTCTGGAAGCTGGTTTCCTGTCCGTAAGTCATTTCTATTTAAAGCACTTGTCCTGAGTAGCCTAGCTCTGAAGAAGGGGGTGCACCCCCAAAACGCATCAGCTCTACACCCGTGTTGGTATATGGCACATCCATGTCCCTCCTGTTCAGCACTGTGGTTTATGGCTCATGTCCAACTGACATTTTGTGAGTATTTTTAATCGATTTTACTTACATAATGCACTAGGTGTGCACGCCTTCTATTTTTGTTGGTCTTTGTAGTACCACCAGACCACCCCGTCTGAAGACAGAATCCACCTAGTTCTGTGGGATTACCAATGTCCTTGTACTTCCACACTGAGCGCTGGAAGTGACTGTTTGCTTTTGTACCTCCCTGCCCAAGGCCCTTCTCCCCCGTTCGCTCAGTTTGGACAGACGGCCCGCTCTAGGAAGAGCCCTGGTAGTTCCAAACTTATTCCATTTATAGATGGAGGCCACTGTGCTCATTGGGACCTTCAATGCTGCAGAAATGTTTCAGTGCTCTTCCCCAGATCTGTGCCTCGATAAAATCCTGTCTCGGAGGTCTACAGACAATTCCTTGGACCTCGTGGCTTGGTTTCTGCGCTAACATACACCGTTAACTGTGGGACCTTATATACACAGGTGTGTGCTTTTCCAAATCTTGTCCAATCAACTGAATTTACCACAGGTAGACTCCAATCAAGTTGTAGAAACATCTCAAGTATGGTCAGTGGAAAAAGGATGTACCTGAGCTCAATTTTGAGTGTCATGGCAAAGGCTGTTAATACCTACAATAAGGGGAAAAAAAAAAGTATTTGATCCCCTGCTGATTTTGCATGTTTGCCCACTGACAAAGAAATGATCAGTCTATAATTTTAACGGTAGGTTTATTTTAAACGGTGGGAGACAGAACATAAAAATTCAGCAAAAGGCATTTCAAAAAGTTATCAATTGATTTGCATTTTAATGCGTGAAATAAGTAATTTGACCCCGTCAGACATTTCTTGTAGTTGGCCACCAGGTTTGCACACATCTCAGGAGGGATTTTGTCCCAATCCTCTTTGCAGATCCTCTCCAAGTCATTAGGGTTTCGAGGCTGACGTTAGGTAACTCGAACCACCAGCTTCCTCCACATATTTTCCATGGGATTAAGGTCTGGAGACTGGCTAGGCCACTCTAGGAACTTAATGTGTTTCTTGAGCCACACCTTTGTTGCCTTGGCCGTGTATTTTGGGTCATTGTCATGCTCCCATCCACGACCCATTTTCAATACCCTGGCAGAAGGAAGGAGGCTCTCACCCAAGATTTGACGGTACATGGCCCTGTCCATTGTCCCTTTGATGTGGTTAAGTTGTCCTGTACCCTTAGCAGAAAAACATATCCCAAGCATAAGGTTTTCACCTCCATATTTGATAGTGGGGGTGGTGTTCTTGGGATCATAGGCAGCATTCCTCCTCCTCCAAACACGGCAAGTTGAGTTGATGCCAAAGATTTCGATCTCATCTGACCACAACAATTTCACCTAGTTCTCCTCTGAATCATTCAGATGTTCATTATCAAACTTCAGACAGGCCTGTACATGTGCTTTCTTGAGCAGGGGCACCTTGCGGGCGCTGCAGGATGTCAGTCCTTCACAGCGTAGCATGTAACCAATTGTTCTCTTGGTGACTAGGGTCCCTGCTGCCTTGAGATCATTGACAAGATTCTCCCATGTAGTTCTGGGCTGATTTCTCGCCATCCTCACGATCATTGAAACTCCACGAGGTGAGATTTTGCATAGAGCCCCAGACCGAGGGAGATTGACAGTTGTGTTTCTTCCATTTGCGAATAATAAACCTTGCAAGACAGACAAAATGAGCTAGTATGTATCGCATACTAGCTCATTATGAAATAGTTACCTTAGAACAAAGCTGTTGCAGTGGTCCCTGTACACCACTGAGACGGCTGACATTTTACCCGGCGTTCATTCCGGGCTCAGCACGGTGACTGGCTGGAGCCACGATGACGTCACTCCCTCGCATGCGTGGGGAAGCTGCTGTTCACAGCACGGAACGACACCAATGGGTGGTTCCTTCAAAACGCATGTGCGAGTGAAGTAACTGGCTGCATGCAATGTAAACATCTCCTAAACTATACAGGTTTAGGATATATTTTCACTACCTATAGGTAAAGCCTCATTATAAGCTTACCTTATAAGCTCTGTAAGCAGAGGGAGTTTACTTCCTCTTTAAAATAAACCTATCATTAAAATTATAGACTGATCAGTTCTACAAAATCAGCAGGGGATCACATACTACTTCTCCCCCCCCCCCCCCCCCCCCTCACTGTAAGTACATGTGATTTTTTTATTTTGTTTTTTATTTTTAATAAAATTTGCAAAGATTACAAACTTCTTTCACATTGTCATTGTTGAATTTTTGAGGAAAATGAATTCATTTTGGAAGAAGATTAACATAAAATGTGGAAAAAGTGAAGCGCTGTGAATATTTTCCAGATGCACTGTGTCCTTCACACACATTTATATTAGTAGTAAGAGTAGCATGTCAGTTCTTAACCTCCAAAGCGAAGAAATGCTGAGAAGGGGGGGCAGTACTGTAAGCATAATCAGGCAGCTGCAGAGAGGAGAGGCACCTGTAAGCCTTAGGGTCGGTTCACACTGGGGCAACACGTCTTACAGCGCGACTTAGCAAGGCAACTATAAACGCGACTTCAAGTCACCCCCAGGACAGGCGACTTTGCCTGTGGCCAATCAGAGCTAATCAGCTCTGCCCACGAGAATGTGTTTCCAGCGCAATCCCATCGCGCTGGTTCTCGGCGACAGGATACTGTACATCTCGCGATCGCTACAATAGGAAAAATACATTTTCCCATTGCAGCGAGTGCGAGAAAGAATTCCCCTCCAAGAGCATACCAGGCCCTTAGGTCTGGTATGGATGTTAAGGGGAACCCCCTATGCCAAAAAAAAAAAAAAACGGCGTAGGGGGCCCCCCCAAAATCCATACCAGACCCTAATCCGAGCACGTAGCCCGGCCGGTCAGGAAAGGGGGTGGGGACGAGCGAGCCCCTCTCCTGAACCGTACCAGGCTACATGCCCTCAACACGGGGGTGGGGGGGATGGGGGGGGTTGGGTGCTTTGGGGAAGGGGGGGTGCCCTGCAGCCCCCCCCCCACCCCAAAGCACCTTGTCTCCATGTTGATAGGCCATTGGTTGTCGGGGTCTGTGGGCGAGGGGCTTATCGGAATCCGGGAGCCCCCTTTAATAAGGGGGCCCCCAGATCCCGGCCCCCCCACCCTCTGTGAATGAGTATGGGGTACACTGTACCCTTACCCATTCACCTGGGGGAAAAAAAAGTCAAAAAAAAAAAAAAACACACTACACAGGTTTTTAAAGCAATTTATTAGGCAGCTCCGGGGGTCTCTTCTGATTTCTCCGCTCTCTCCGGCCTCTTCTCCCGGTGTAATGCCGTGTGCGCAACGACTTATATAGGCATGGGGCGTGGTCACAGGGTGATGTCACCCGGTGACACCACCCCTTATGACGTCACAGTCCCATCATGCCCGGGACTGTGACGTCATAAGGGGCGGGGTCACATCACCCGGTGACCACGCCCCATGCCTATATAAGTCATTGCGCACCACGCACACGGCATTACAGCGGGAGAGAGCATTGTGTCAACATCGGAAGAAGAGAAGAGGGAACAAGACGATGGAGAAGACCAGGCCAATGCTAGCAAGTGAGCGGCAAAAGAGCAGAAGATAGCAGAGGAGCCCGGCAGAAGAACCGGACACTGGGAGAAGAGACCGGAGAGCAGGAGAAGAGAGCAGAGAAGTCGGAAGAGACCCCCCGAAGTCGGAAGAAAACCCCCGGCGCTGCCTAATAAAATTAGTTTAAAAACCTGTGTAGTGTTTTTTTTGTTGACACTTTTTCCCCCCAGGTGAATGGGTAGGGGTACGATGTACCCCATACTCATTCACATAGGGTGGGGGGCCAACCTATTAAAAAGGAGGCTCACAGATTCCGATAAGGCCCCCACCCATAGACCCCGACAACCAACGGCCAGGGTTGTCGGGAAGAGGCCCTTGTCCTCATCAACATGGGGACAAGGTGCTTTGGGGTGGGGGGACCGCAGGGCGCACCCCTTCCCCAAAAGCACCCCCCAATGTTGAGAGCATGCGGCCTGGTATGGTTCGGGGGGGGGGGGGCGCTCCCTCGTCCCCACCCCCTTTCCTGACCGGCCTAGCTGCGTGCTCGGATAAGGGTCCGGTATGGATCTTGGGGGGACCCCCACGCCGTTTTTTCGGCACATGGGCCTGGTATGCTTTTGGAGGTGAACCCATGCCGTTTTTTTATTTAAAATTTGGCGTGGAGTTCCCCCTCCTGATTCATACCAAAACACGTCAGTATTGCTAGTCGCTCCTTGGGATAGGAAAAAAACACACTTTTCCTTTCCCGATGAGTGAGCCAGCTCGGCGCTGGCATATTGTGGTCACTCTTCCTGGGTAAATTCTTTTCTTTTTCCTGTAAAGTCGCTTCACTATAGATGAGGATCCAACTTGGAGGCGACTTCCATTGAATTCTATGGGTACAGGTCGCCTAGAAGTCGCCTTGAAGTAGTACAGGAACCTTTTATGAAGTCAGAGCGACTTTAGTAGTGTACATTAAGACTGCTCTCATTGACTATAATGTAATTCCCAATGTCAAACGACTTGGGGCGACTTTAGGGTTGACAAGTCGGATCCCAAGTCGCGGCAGTGTGAACCGACACTTAATGTACTCAAATAAAAATATTATGGTAAGAAAAAAAATTATGTAAAATAGACACTCCGCGCTACCCCCAATTTAAATCAAACAATGTGGGGAAAATTGTGAAACAACTAATTGATGAATGTGAAAAATTAAATGAAAAATGTGAAAAAAATGAAAATATATAAGAAATATGACCACCATATAAGAAATATGATTGCCGCCCTGGAAGTTTGAACTGTCTGACGTGGAGGGAATCCTGTCTCAACTTCGGATCAGCTGTTCCTAAAAGAGGAGATAACCTGTTTGAGCTTGTACGATCTCTGTAATAGGGGTCCAGCATTTCTGGTAAGCAGCCCCCCTTTTTCTTTATCTTTACACCGCTTATAAAGATATAATGAAGACATATTGAAGACAACACCGTTTTCACTGAGGAACTGCACCATTAGTTCCTAAATGGACAGTATATTTATTCACATTTATCAAGTTTGCTTATTTAAGTAATATTTTGGGTAGCGCACTTGATTTGCTTTTATACTAAGAAAAAAAAATTTAAAAAATAAGTGTACAGTAAAATACAAAGAATAAGGAAATCCAGGTACATTGGGATGTCCAAAAGCAGTTCAACTAAGTCCCCATTTACCCTGCAGTAGTTTAACATCAGGTGCCCCGCCTTTGCATGATTTTGCACTTAGAGCATAAATGTCAAGGGCCCTTAACTACGCATGGCAGAGAATCATATGCACCTTTGAGCATTTTGCATTTTTTGTTGGCGTGTTCTTCCATGTGCATAAACATACCTCGGGCTCTGTGCTTCTGGGGTGCCATTAACAGTTAATGGCATCGCAAATATGACTTTTTAATGCTTCCTGGTCACGCACAAATTACACAGTCATGTACAACAATAGCATGAACACGAGCTAAGGGGTAGGGCAACACAAGCTAAAAAGACACGAAAACCCGCAGGTTACCAAAGGTCGCTTAACAGACCCTACAAAACCATCTGAAAAACCCTATGACAGAAGCCAATATTAGCTAAGGCCTGAACATCCACATAGTAAATCTTACCAAACATGTGAACAGAAGACCAGGTGGCACCCATGCAAAACAGAAAAAAAGATGCCTAAAGCTGAAAAGCGTAGGAGTGCCAACAGAACTAGTGACGTGAACTTTGATGGGTGAAAGGTTTTTCAATGAGTTGCTGAATCCACCTGACGATACTGGAAAGATAAGCAAGTTGTTTCCTATAGAGAACTTTGGGAATGACAACCTGAGAGTCAGACTGACTAAACAGAGGGTCATACTCAAAACAAAACATATCCTGAAAAGGTGAAAGGGAGAAACCACCTTAGGAATCAGAGTTCTTGGGTCTCAAAGACAACATCATCTCTGTAGCACAATAAAGGGTTCTTTACAGGTTAAACCTGTCAACTCAAAAAACCGCCTGACCGAGGTGATGGCAATGAGGGAAGCAACCCTATGAGTGAGAGTAAAAAGATTATTGCCAAAAGGTGATAACTGAAGAAGTGAAAGAACCAGGTTGAAATCCCACTCTATCACTGAGGGAAGTGCAAGGCGCATAATGCGAGCAACACTATGTACACAAAGACCTTCAAAAGGGGCAGGCAAGCAAGCAAGCAGTTAAAAGAACTGATATGGCGTAGATTTTACTCTTGAAAGAACAAAAAAAAAAAACCACAACAATGCATCCTACAGAGTACTGTCCGGGATGTAATTACCTAGACATATTTTGACGTACTTGTAAATTAACATGTTTGAGTTTTAGGACAGGATACAGAACATGATTCTTAGACCATGGGTTAAATTATACAGCTACCTTCAGGTGACTGGACACTGGCAAAAGCTTTGCTGGAACTTTTTCTGGCCTCCCAGAATATCCATATAATCCCGTCCACTCTGAGGCTACAGTATGTTAGCAAGGAGTAAGAAGTTTACAGAGGAAAAAAGAGACCTGTGTCCAGCACTCCACTCCAAGATATGAAATTTACCATCAATTTTTTAAAAAAGCAACAATGGACCCAAAAGGAAAAATTCAGAATGGTCAGCCTGAACAGACAATTGACACCAAAAGCACCATGGGGTCGAAGCACACATCAGCAGAGGCCAAACTGTCACCTGACATGAAACTGTTAACAGAAGATCTGTTGGTAGCCTTGCAACCTGTAAAAAAATAAAAAAAAGTTGCTTCAAGCTGAAAAAGCTAAAGATCTCAAACACCTCTAGAAGAAATGGCTCAAGTAGAAAAAGGAGAAGGAAACCCATAGAGGGACCACCCTGTGGGAAAACAGAAGAGGCACCGATGCACAAGGGAAGACAGTGCAGGTAGCCATAGACTAACAGTCCTGACTCCACCCATAAGGCAAAGCAAAAATAGTTAGTCAGGAAATGGGGAGGGAGAATTAAATGCCCACAAAAAGCGATAAAAAAGAAGAGCACCAGGGAAGCAAGGAGGACTGGCTTCCAGGATACTTTGTCCACATGTAGAAGCAAAGGGTGGCTCCCAAGAACAACATAGGGAGAGACAAGGCATAACTACTGCTGCAAGCAACGGACAAAAAAAAAAAAAAAAGGCGTAACCTAAAAGAACATAAGGGGAGGGCTCTGAGTGGGCAAGAGCACTTGAAGGCCCCAGAGGGACACAGAGGTTTGAAGTGGACAATGAAGAAACGCAAGGGAGTGTGAGAGCTGAGGTATAAGAAAGAGGACATACAAAGTTGAGCCAATACCCACAGGGTATTAGGGGCTAGGTGTTAAGCAAATCCAAAGAAGCTGCAGGATGGGAAACAAGAATGGGTTTTAGGAGGGTGATCCCTATCACACTAGGCAAGAACTACCTCACACTATTGCAGAGTATGGGGGAAGAGATCAGCGTGCCCCAAGGAGAGAGGGACACCCAACCTAGAGCAATGTGCCTAACTGGTGGATATCAGTGAATCAAAGATGCACGGAAATCTTGGAGGCAAAAGTCTGTAGAGCAGTCATAAGTAAAAAGGAGGGACAAAAGTTGAAATGCAATATTGGATGTCTGATCGTCGGACCCTAAGATGGCACTGCATTAAAAACAGGTATGATGCTGTAATGAACATCACTGCATGGGCTCAGGAATACTTCCAAAAATCACTGTATGAACATAGTTCACTGTGTCATTCATAAATGAAAGAAGCCATATCCAAACACGA
Organism: Lithobates clamitans; assembly: GCA_037952925.1. Taxonomy (NCBI): domain Eukaryota; kingdom Metazoa; phylum Chordata; class Amphibia; order Anura; family Ranidae; genus Lithobates; species Lithobates clamitans. The sequence continues at coordinate 1,577,719 of JBBGZY010000374.1, forward strand.
TCCAGAAATGCTGCCGTCTTCTCGGAGTCAAAGCTCATTTAACCACTTTCGGACCGCCCACTGTCGTTATACATCAGTACTTTGAATAAGGATATCGTTGTTATGGCAGCAGTTAGCTTCCATAACCCAGGCATCCTCTTCTTCAGCAGTCTGCTTCAAGATAAAAGTGGTCTCTGCGGCAGATTTGCCACGAGATCACTTTTATCGGTGGCGGGAGAAGGCCCCTCCCGACACGCTCCGGTAGCCTCTGCTGCTTACCGGAGCCGTCGGAGGCTATCGGGTCCACTCTCCTGCTTGGAATGGAGATGAATGAGGGGAAGATGGCCCCCACCTACCTCCATATCATTGTAGGGTAGAAACGACGTCAAAACGTCACTTCGGCCCATAGCTCTTAAAAGGCCTTTTTTTTTGCATTGTAGTGTAAATATGAGATCTGAGGTCTTTTTGACACCAGATCTCATATTTAAAAAGTCCTGTCATGCTTTTTTCCTATTACAAGGGATGTTTACATTCCTTGTAATAGGCATAAAAGTGACTTTTTTTTTTTTTAAAGAACAGTGCAAAAATAAAAAAAATATTTTAAAAAAAGGTTAAAAAAAAAGGTTAAAAAAAAAAAAAAAATTAAAAAAAAACAACGCACCCTGTCCTGCCGAGCTCGCGTTCAAAAGCGAATGCATATGTGAGTAGCGCCCGCAAATGAAAACGGTGTTCAAACCACACGTGTGAGGTATCGCCGCGATCGATAGAGTGAGAGCAATAATGCTCTCTAGACCTCCTCTAACTGAAAACATGCAACCTATCGAATTTTTTTTGAACGTCGCCTATGGCGATTTTTAAAGGGTAAACATTAGTCGCCATTCCACGAACGGGCGCAATTTTAAAGCGTGACATGTTGGTTATCTATTTACCCGGCGTAACATTATCTTTCATAATATATAAAAAAAAATTTGAGCTAACTTCACTGTTGCCTTATTTTTTTAATTTAAAAAAAAGTGTATTTTTCCCCAAAAAAGTGTGCTTGTAAGACTGCTGCGCAAATATGGTGTGACAGAAAGTATTGCAATGACCACCATTTTATTCTCTAGGGTATTAGAAAAAATATATATATATTATGTTTGGGGGTTCTAAGTAATTTTCTAGCAAAAAAAAAAACCTGTTTTTAACTTGTAAACAACAAATCTCAGAAAAAGGCTCAGTCCTTAAGTGGTTAAAATGGTTTGTTGCAAAGTGGAAAACTGTTCTGTGGTCAGACGAATTGAAAGGTGACATTTTTTGGGTACCCATGGGTGTCGCATCCTCCAGACTAAAAGAGGAGAGGTATCTTATAGGTTATTTTTAGTGCTCAGTTCAAAAGCCTGCATCTCTGATGGTAAGGGGGTGCATTGGTGCTTATGAAATGGGTATCTTGCACATATAAAAAAAAAAAAGAATCAATGCTAAAATATATATCCAGGTTTTAGAGCAGCATATTCAGACGATATCTTTTTTAGGGACGGCCTTGAATTTTTCAGCAGGACAATGCTAAAACGCATAATGCATCCATGACAACAGCATAGCTTTGTAGTAGAAGAGCCCGGGTGCTTAACTGGCCTGCCTGCAGTGCAGCCCTTTCACCAATTGAAAATATTTGGTGCATCTTGAAATGAAAAATATGACAAAGACCAGACAGGACTGTTGAGCAGTTAGAGTCCTATATCAGACAAGAATGTGATAACATTCCTCTCCCAAAACTCCAGCCACTGGTCTCCACAGTTCCCAGAAGTTTACAGTGTTGTTAAGAGAAGAATTGATGCTATAACACCCTGGTAAACACTGCCCTGTCCCAACTTTTTTGAGATGTGTTGCCATCAAATTACCTTATTTTTTTCTTAAAATGGTACATTTCCCCCAGTTTAAACATTTGATGTTTTCTATTGTAAATATGGGTTTATGAGATTTGCAAATCACTGCATTCTGTTTTTATGTAGATTTTACACAGTGTTCTAACCTTTTTGGAATGGGGGTTGTCTACATGCACACTACAAGTATATGTTTGTGTAAAGTACACTAGAATTGAAAACTTACCACTCCCCAAGTCAACAAAGAGATCATCTTCTGTCATCTTTATTTCATCAATCATTTGAGCTACCAAGTCAAAAGACGTCTCGCCATACACTTCAGGTGAAAAAGGCTCATAATTGTTAAGCTTCTCTGGGTCAGTAACAGAGTGGTTGTAGACTTGCTGCAAAATATGGCGAAGGAGACCTGTGGATGGGCGGGTGTTCAATTTCATAGGCTGAGTGGTGCCTTTCCACTAATAGAAGAGAAAAAGAAAATCAGAGTTACTCCTTTTCCAGTAAACGCATAAAAATACAGAATGGATTAAAAAAAAAAAAAAAAAGTATAAACCGTAAAAAAGTCAGTAAATAACTGTTCCTTGGTATTCTTGTAGTAGCTTTTTAGCTGATATAATGCACATTAGGGGGGTCCCAGAGGGTACTGCAGCAGGCAATATGTGCAGAAGTGTGTTGCTGAGGCTTTGACTATAGGAAAGTAAGTGCGGAAGAGAGGTGAGGAGGATCCCACTAGAGAACAGAATTTTAAGTAAATTAGTTGTGGAGAGTATGAGGGTGGGCAGCGCGCACAAGATAGAAGTGTGGGTGGTATAAGGAGGGGCAGTGTGTGTACAGAAGAGATGTGTGGAGGGCAGGCAATGCGCACAGTAGAAGACTTCTGGAGGCTAAGATGCTGGGCACTATGTGCAGGAAAGGAATGCTTTAAGATCTAACAGTAGTCAGTATGTGCAGCAGAGGTGTGTCATATGGTATATCAGTGGGCAGTACAAGAGAACCTTGAAAGCATAAGAGGCAGTATATACAATACAGGAGAGGCAAAGCTATGGGAGGTGGCAGTATGCACAAGATGGCAGTACACATTGTATGAAAGGAGGTAGTGTGTGCAGAAGAGGCATGCATTGGGTATCCTGGCCAGCAGCAAAAAACTGCTTGTGAATAGAGCTGGCTCAGGATCCCCATGTCAGGCTGCAGTAGCTATAAGTTCTCTTGAGTCCCAGTCTGTGGTGGGTTAGGCAGCACGCGTGTACTGATGTATGGTAGTGGGGACATTGGGCTCTCCAAAGTTTTTTGTAGAGCAGTGACTAGAAATGCAGAAACAAGACATATGGCTGTATTTACAGTGAAGCTTTGTTTGAAGCCACCTTTTTATTACATTAGAAAGTAAACCAACCCTAACTGAATGACATTTACTTTGATACGACAAAGTACATCTAATAACTGCCAAAATAAATTCTTTATAGTTGAAGTCAAGTCCACTTTTTACCTTGTACCTACAGATAAACCTATAAGGTTTAACGTGTAGGTACAGTGAATATCTCCTAAACTTGCACTGTTTAACCGGTTCAATACAGGGCAATTTCACCCCCTTCCTTCCCAGGCCAATTTTTAGTTTTTAGCGCTGTCGCACTTTAAACATCAATTGCGCGGTCGTGCGATGTTGTACCCAAAAAAAATTGACGTCCTTTTTTCACCACAAATATAGCTTTCTTTTGGTGGTATTTGATAGCCTCTGCGGTTTTTATTTTTTGCGCTATAAACAAAAGAAGAGCGACAATTTTGAAAAAAACACAAATTTTTTCCTCAATTTTCAACCGATACGTATTCTTCTACATATTTTTGGTAAAAAGAAAAAAATCGCAATAAGCGTATATTGATTGGTTTGCGCAAAAGTTATAGCGTCTACAAAATACGGGATAGATTTATGGCATTTTTTTAGCGGCGATCGCGATTTTTTTTCGTGACTGCGACATTATGGCGGACACATAGGACACTTTTGACACATTTTTGGGACCATTCACATTTATACAGCGATCAATGCTATAAAATTGGGAGGGGAGGGGTTAAGTAGGTTTCCTAGGGAATGATTCTAACTGTAGGGGGAGGGGACGCTCAAGGGGAGGAGACCGATCAGTGTTCCTCCGTTCTGGGAACACAGATCGCTCTCCTCAGAGCTGACAGGCTGTGGATCTGTGTGTTTACACACACAGATCCACATGCCGGCCCGGTTAACGGGCAATCGCGGGTGACCGGCGGACACGTTGCATACTAGCACACTATGACTTAAACCTGCAGGGGGGCCAATTTTTTTTCCCCTGGAGGTTTACTACTGCTTTAAAGAGGAAATCCAGTCTGAGGGAAAAAAAATTTTTTAAAAAGTCAGCAGCTACAAATACTGTAGGATTGCGGTTGATTTTACACAGAAGTGGGAGCAGGTACCTTGTTGACAGGTATATACCCCCCCAAAAGGTGGCAAATGTGGCGGGGGGGGGGGGGAAGCAAAAAAGCAGACTTCCCCTTTTAGGTAAAGCCCTGCTTTAACATTTTTTGGTGCACATAAGCACTGCTATTCTCCTGTAGCCACTTCTTGTCTACATGCAAGCACTTTAGCAACTGCTGCACATAATGCCACAGCGTCGGTATTATTTCTGTTGGTGACTTTAGCACAACATGCCTGTGTAGTGTGTGTTGACACAATCAAATGGGGTTTCCATTGGGAGAGCATGTAACAGGGTGACAAATTGCTCAACTGCAAGTTCTAACATCATTTTGTGTTCTACCACAAGTGGAGGATTTAGGATAATAGTCTTCATTTTTACTGGAAATCAATTTAGGTAAACCTCACTGATGTAACAGAATTTCTCTTATGAGGATTCATTTCTCTTGGGAGGTAGCTGATGTAACTTTTGACAAAACTGCAAGCAGACAAGGTGAAGTATGAGGCCAGCTCTAGGCAAAATGGAGCCTTGTGGTAGCTGCGACACATCAACATTAAAAGAAAACCTGTACGTTTCCACAGACAGACAGACAATCTTAAAGTGGTATTAAACCCAATACCAAAAATGTAATATTGTAGCTTACCAATCATTAGATGTGGCAGCTGCATTAGTTTTCTATTTAGTCCCCCCCCCCGCCATTTTCACCTGGTGATTTGTCCAGTAACACACCTCCTGTATTAGGGCACAAAAGAGACACCTTTGCACAGCAGCATTTTCAGTTAGTGGGAGGGTAATTTTAGATGCAGAAGCAAAACTGAAGCTGAACTCTAGCTGACACTTTTTAAGCAGTAACAGCAAAAAGTTTTTTTCCTTTTGGGATAATAGTTTTACATAAATGAATAAAAGCTGATCATTGTAAGCACCCCTGTCAATGTTAAATGGTTTATCTCAACCCTCTAAAATGCTATAACTGCAGGAGACCTTGTTCTTTTAAAAAATATATATATATATATATATATATATATATATATATATATATATATATATATATATATATATATATATATATATATATATATATATATATATATATATACATATATATATACATATACCTACTGGCTAGATCACTAGGTAAAAAAGGCAATAAAGTCTAAAAAAAGAAGCCAAATGCAGCCACCACATCTAAAAAATTGGTAAGCTACAATATAATAAAATGTTTGCTTTTGGGTTTACTACCACTTTAACATACGCTGGTAAAAAATGAAGTATTTAACAGTCGCATCTCTTTTGAACATGCCACACCTGTATTCAGTGTTTAAACATGTTTAGCAGCACCAGCACCCTTTGACAGCCGGTGAGGGTTCTGCTTTCGAAAAGGCTGTGTGGGGGGGGGGGGATCCCCATGCACAGCCGCATCGATGATTCACAGGGATCTGCGACCGCGGCAGATGGACTTGTAGTTTTAACGGATTGCGAGTGTGCCATCAGCAAAAAGTACAGGCAGAAAGCCGAAGGGCGAGTATGCAGAAGCATGAAGTTGCACCCGTGATCAACACAGAAGACATTACGAGGGAAAGGAAATGTATTTATATATATATGTAAATCTTACCAATTGGTGTATACTATCAATGGCTCGGTTGTACTTTTCACAAAGCCGTTGCATGCTCTCAAAACTGTAAACAAGACAATGGAAAATACCAAATGAGATATACCAGTATCTAAAACAGAAAATGACAATTCTAAAAAAATACATTATATATAGCTCTCTGCTCTGCCCCTCTAGGCTGGCTCAGCCTTTCGGCAGCAGGCTGAGACACCAAGCCGGCTAACAGTCAGGCTTCTGCGCAGATCCCCAACCATACAGGACGTCAGGCTTTAGCCTGCTGTCGGCTGAAACTCCTGTGACCCAAAGGAGAAGTATAGTCAAAAAAGCTTTGGCCATACGTCACCTTTAGGAAGATTTGAATAGTTCACCATGAATACTACCATCTTAGCAAAAGCTGAAATGCAGCACCTACTTTTTTCAGCAAACATCTCCTGAAAGAAACACAGAGTCAGAAGTTCATACGCATGCATTTCCTGGGTTAGTAAGACCAGGCAACTGGCATTTAAAAAAATAGCCACCAAGAGCAGTTCCCACATTCACTATAAAAATTGTTCAAACACAGTTTGGATGATCATACGCAGATTAAGGCCTCATATTCAGATTAAGGCCTATGCACACAAGCGCATAAACGCTTGTTTACGCGCCTGTGTGCATATGCCCATTACAATTAATGGGCTGTATTTTAGCTCAGTATAAAAATAAGCTGCACTGAGCTTTTCAAGCTGCAGTGTGCAAAAATGTCATGTGTAAACTAACCCTGTAAGTTTTTACATGGGATGCAACATGGCAAAAGCTACTGCATTAGGCTGCATATGACCATCTAAACAGTGTTGGAGTTTTTTTTATTACATATAAAAATTTCTTCCACAGCAGAACAAGCTGCCACCTAATTGCCATGTTAAATTGGCCCATAATCCAGTGACGGCTGGTGCTCCAAATTTTTTCAGGGGGGGCGCAAACAAACCGAAAAATTTAACTGTTAGTAATGCAGGGCTTTACTGCATAAACCCTGCTCCACAGAAGCGACAGTTCAATACACTGAACTGCTGGGCCAACTAGCCTGAAACAGCTGTATGCACTTTGGAATATACAACTCTATAATAATGATTTATCTGTACTATAAACCTGTAACCCCAGATGTACCTTAATATGCAGGGATTGTCTCACTTCCTGTTTGGTTGTTATGAGACAAAGTGAGGGAAATCTCTGCAATGAAACAGATGACGAAAACAAATCTGACACGGGTTATTATCCCTCCCTTACTCTATCCACAATGAAAAAAAAAAAAAAAGGTTTGCCCATAGATCTACCTTAAATTAAAAAATGTTTAGGCTTTAGTACAACTTTAAGGAATGATCTTCATAGCTCCTCCCTTAAATGAGGTACTAACAAGTACTTTTTTGGTATCCATTTTAAAAAGGCTCCATTGTGAATTCAGAACTAGAAAAATCCTGACTCACCCATGGGGAAATTAAGCCTTCATCTAAAATAGACCCATTAATGATTAAGTTATACTTCTGAGTTAAAGTCTCTCACTTCCTGTTGTGTCTAAAGCACAGATGGCAAAAAAATAAAAAAAATACCCACTGGCGCTAAACCCTACCTTACGCTATTCAGAATAAAAATAAAAAATAAAAAACTGCCTTCAGTTCTACTTTAACTGAAACAGACTTTCACTTCAATCAGTTTTTACCTGTCCCCGGGGCAGGTGTGCCTGGCGGATGCTGCTGGCTGTCCTCCAGGGCAAGTACTGTTGATGGGTCCTGGTGGCGGGTGCTGTACCTAACCGCGGGTTTCCGACCTGACATTTCCCAAGCATCAGTGTAACAGGAGCCAGGAAGCTTGCGGCTGCTGTAGAGAGCAGAGCCAATGCTTCCTGTATAACTGTGGCTCCTGTCAGGCGGATTACATTTGGTATGACTCCGCCTGTGACAGGACCCGGGACCATACAGAAAGCATTAGCTTTGCTTGCTCTAGAGCCGCCTCTGTTCTTCATACTGATGCTCGGGGATGGTGGGTCGGGAACCCTCATGCTGGGCAGGAGGTGGCGGGCCACATGAGAGGGCGCTGCGGGCCAAATGTTGTTTGGGTACCCCTGGACTAAGGCCTCCACAGTAGGGGGCCAAAGAAGATAAAAGGAGTAAAGGTGTAGGGAAGGGAGGAGGGGTAGGGCATCAGGGAAACCCCAGCTGGAGCTCTAGGACCTACAGAGATGCATAACTTGATGTAGACATGGAAGGGTGGGCATAATGTATCTACGGGGTCCAAATTTTTAGAAGCGTGTGTTTAGGCTACTAGTGAGTTTTTCTATTGATAAAGAGGGTGTCTATACTGTGACAGACTTCTCTAAAAGGAATAAACTGCTGTTTCCAAGCTCTAGCTATGGTCTGTTTCGCTGCCAGCAAGTCATATATGGTTAATTTAAATTGAGACCTCATGAGGTTCAGGGGCTTTAAGTGCAACAGGACAAACCAGGGTCCTCTAGGAAAGGGACAAGTCAGCAAGAACTGTAAAAGTTTAAAATACTTTTGGTCGAGAGCATAGGGCATGCCCACCATTTGTGGAGTCCATCCCCAAGAGCAGAACAAGCACAGAAACAGGTGTCAGGGGAGGACGGGTAAAGGTGCACTAAGATAGGAGCATATACCACCTAAAGACAGTCTTAAAGGCTTATTCGAAGGTAAGCATAGTGATGAAACAGGTGGATATTGTATTCCAGTTTCTTAGCCAATCTTCCTTGTCCCAAGTACATTTAGGATTTTGCTCCCACTTAGTAACGTAGGAGTGGCTGGTGGGATGGGTGATATTGTTCAACTGTGAGCAGATAGTAGAAATAAGTCTGGTATGATAACAGATGTGCTCAAAAAGAGAAAGTTGAGATGTCAGGTCTTTGTTGGCAAGTACAGTAGTTAACCAATACTTGATTTGTGAAAAGCATTAGATACTGGATGAGGGGGGCCCGATACTTTTTTCTGATTTCCGCCCAGCTGTAGACAGAGTGATCATTGATAAAATAGCACACAATGAAATTTGTGGGAGAACCACCAGTGAAAAAGCACTGGGGGAATCGATGCACAGGGAAAAAAAAAAAAAAAGATTACCTAAAAGAGGAAGGAGGGGCAAGTGTGGTGAAGTTAAGTTACATAGTTAGCGAGGTTGAAAACAGACACAAGTTCATCAAGTCCAACCTATGTGTGTGATTATATATCAGTATTACATTGTATATCCATGTATGTTGCGGTCGTTCAGGTGCTTATTTAATAGTTTCTTCAAACTATCGAATTCCACATCCTTGCAGCTCTTCCGGTAAAGAACCCTCTACGTAGTTTAAGGTTAAACCTCTTTTCTTCTAATTTTAATGAGTGGCCACGAGTCTTGTTAAAGTCCCTGCTGCAAAAAGTTTTATCCCTATTGTGGGGTCACCAGTATGGCATTTGTATATTGAAATCATATCCCCTCTTAAGCGTCTCTTCTCCAGAGAGAATAAGAGAGAATAAGTTCAGTGCTCGCAACCTTTTCTCATAACTAATATCCTCCAGATCCTTTATTAGCTTTTTTGCCCTTCTTTGTACTCGCTCCATTTCCAGTACATCCTTCCTGAGGACTGGTGCCCAGAACTGGACAGCACACTCTAGGTGTGGCCGGACAAGAGTCTTGTAGAGCGGGAGAATTATTGTTTTATCTCTGGAAGTAATCCCCTTTTTAATGCATGTCAATATTCTGTTTGCTTTGTTACCAGCAGCTTGGCATTGCATGTCATCTACTAGGAGCCCCAGGTCCTTTTCCATCCTAGATTCCCCCAGAGGTTCTCCCCCAAGCAAATAGATTGCATATTTTTGCCATCCAAATGCATTATTTTACATTTTTCTACATTGAACCTCATTTGCCATGTAGTTGCCCACCCCATTAATTTGTTCAGATCTTTTTGCAAGGTTTCCACATCCTGCGGAGAAGTTATTGCCCTGCTTAGCTTAGTATCAAAAACAAATACAGAGATTGAACAGTTTACCCCATCCTCCAGGTAGTTTATGAACAAATTAAAAAGGATTGGTCCCAGCACAGAAACCTGGGGGACCCCACTTTCCACCCCTGACCATTCTGAGTACTCCCCATTTATCATCACACTCTGAACTCCCCCTTGTAGCTAATTTTCAATCCATGTACTTACCCTATGGTCCATGCCAACAGACTTAATTTTGTACAGTAAACGTTTATGGGGAACTGTGTCAAATGCTTTTGCAAAATCCAGATACACCATGTCTACGGGTCTTCCTTTATCTAGATGGTAACTCACCTCCTCATAGAAGGTTAATAGATTGGTTTGGCAAGAACGATTCTCAACGAATCCATGCTGATTACTGCTAATGATACTGTTCTCATTACTAAAATTTTGTATATAGTCCCTTATCCCCTCCAAGAGTTTACATACTATTGATGTTAGGCTAACTGGTCTGTAATTCCCAGGGATATATTTTGGGCCCTTTTTAAATATCGGTGCTACATTGACTTTTCTTCAATCAGCTGGTACCATTCCAGTCAGTAAAAATTAGGAACAATGGTTCGGTAATTACTTGACCGAGTTCCCCAAGTACCCTTGGGTGCAAGCCATCTGGTCCCGGTGATTTATTAATGTTAAGTTTCCCGGGTCGAATTTTAATTCTGTCCTCTGTTAACCATGGAGGTGCTTCCTGTGATGTGTCATGAGGATAGACACTGCAGCTTTGGTTACTGAAGCCACCCCGATTCCATCGTGAAGACTGAGGAGAAGAATAAATTCAATACCTTCGCCATCTCCCCATCCTTTGTAACCAGATGTCCTTCCTCATTATTTATGGGGCCAATATGGTCTGTCCTCCTTTTTTACTGTTTACATACTTGAAGAATTTCTTGGGATTTTTTTTTGCCGTCCTCCGCTATGTGTCTTTCATGTTCTATCTTAGCCTTCCTTATTGCACCCTTACATTTCTTGTTGCATTCTTTATAAAGTCTGAATGCTGATGATGATCCCTCAACCATGTTTTTTTTTAAGGCCTTCTCCTTAGCTTTTATATGCATTTTTACATTGGGGTTAAGCCATCCAGGACTTTTGTTCATTCTTTTAAAATGTATTACCCAATGGGATGCATTGGCTAATGCCCTTATTTAAAATGTGCTTAAAGCAAACCCATCTCACCACCGTGTTCTTTGTTCCTAAGATTTTATCTCAATTCATGCCTTCTAGCAAGGTTTGTAGTTTAGGGAAGTTGGCTCTTTTGAAATTCAGTGTCTTTGTATTCCCTTTACGTTTCCCTTTTTGTGCGATTTATACTGAAGCCAATTAACCTTGCGATCTCTGATAACTAAATTGCCTCGTATTTCCACATCCGTGATCAGGTCTGTATTGTTAGTAATCAGTACATTCATTAACGCTTTATTTCTGGTTGGTGCGTCTACCATCTGACCCATAAAATTGTCCTGCAAGACATTTAGGAACTGGCGAGCCTTAGATTAATGCGCGGTTCCCTCTGCCCAGTCTGTCTGGATAATTAAAATCCCACATTATAAAACACTTCCTATCCTTGCTGCTAATCTAAATTGTGATAGGAGGTCTGCCTCCCCCTCCTCCCTCAGGTTAGGGGGCCTATAGCATACTCCCTGTATTATTTTCCCCTTAGCTTCATCCCTTTGGAGCTCTACCTATAAGGATTCCACCTCCTCCGCAGCTCCCTTAGTGATGTCATCTCTCACATTCACTTGTACATTATTCTTGATATATAGGCATACCCCTCCCCCTTTTTTACCCTCTATCCTTGCGATAAAGGGTATACCCTTGAAAGTTTGCCAGCCAATCATGAGAGCTGTTGAACCAGGTCTCTGAAATTCCCACAAAAAACAAATCCTCCTCTTACAACAGTATCTCTAGTTCACCCATCTTGTCCGCCAAGCTCCTGGCATTGGTGAACATGCCACGTAGTTTAGACCGGTCGCATATTATCTATTTATTGGGTGTTCGGAGATTGCAACTAGGACTTGCTACTATACTTACCTTGGGTTCATGTGCTTTGGTCAACCTACCACTAAAGCCCCCAATACTACCCTCTGGAATATGTTCGCTGACTATCTCTACCTCTAGACCCCCCAATCGCCTAGTTGTTGGAATACTTAGTAGAATCCTAGACTCTCAGCATATGGTTCAATAAACGGCTTATGGATAAAGGCCTAGATTTTGAGGGGAGCCAAGGCAGCGAGCAAAGGGAGACTGGGAGCAGTAAAGCATAGTCACCCTTACCCCCATCAGTACTGGAGAAGTTGTTCTCAAGACAACTACAGGAGTCACTCTGTCCCTGCAATGCCACACCTGAACTTATATCCCTATCATCACACAACTGGGCATATTTATTGGGATGTGTCGGCTCGGAATTGGCCTCTAACACTTTTCACTCAATCGCATCTTTTAACTTTTACAAAACTACCTACCTCTGCCACTTGCACCTCCATATAAATATTCTCCTCTATACTGGCCCATCCCAGAATCTGACGAGTATGGTTCAAATTCGCTTTCAGGTTGGCAATGCATGCAGGTCGTTTCAGGGACAGCATCGACCAGCTCCAGGTTGACAGAATGTTGAACTTCAGAGGTCTGGAATGCCATTAAGCATATAGGACAGCCTTGAACAAGGACACCATAAAGTCCAAGTCCCCCATGAATGTTCTAACCTAGGAATTTGCAGTGAACCCAGGGGTCCAAGCTTGCTCCCGAAGGGAGACCATTTTTTCCTGCAGCAGGAACAGTTCTGGGCCATATCCAGCACCAAATCCCAGACACTGACTGTTCCAGAACAGATTTCTGTAGGCTGAGAAACCAACTGAACCTCTGCAAGACCTGAACCACCCGTTGGAGGTTCAGGGCAAGGGCCGACTTTTCACGCAGAACATCCAGGTATCCCATTATGTGAATCCCCTCAAATCATAACAGTGCCAGCATCAGTGCCAAGTCCTTTATAAGGGCTCAGGGAGCCTTGACAAGCCCAAAAGGAGAGAGCTCCCCTTGCCCAAGGGCCACTATAACCTATTTTGTGGATTCCACTTGGAACTTTCAGAAAGGAGTTTAAGAATTTGAGATCCAGAATGGCTGTTACCACCTCATTTGAGGGTGGGAATCATAAACAGGTTCCAGCGTAACCCTTGATAATTTTGCCTATGTTACCTGTATCAACTCCATCAGCCTAAAGTCGGGATACAGCTTTGAACAAATCCCCTCTACATAAAGATAAAGGCACATTGGATGGCCAAAATTGAGGTGCAGAATGGCCCTGAAAATACAGTTTGTAACAGAAGGATATGAGCTCTTGAACTCAGGAATCCGAGATCTCCTGACACCAGTTAAAAAGGTCATTAAACTACCCCCCTCCCCCCTAGTGGTACCAATGGGGGCACCCATTTATTGTGGAGAATTGGGGCCCATTTTTTTTTAAATGTTTTTTTAAATCAACTGGACCACAGATGTGCAGATGTCGGACTGTGCACAGAAGTCTTTAAATATTGATAGCCAAAAAGCCAGTCACGGTAAGTACTACAGGCTTTAAGTTAAGTTCTGTAGTAGGGATCCACTACCAGGGCTGTAACTAAGGGGGATACAGGCAAACGGGAAAAAGGGGGTGGGGGTGCCCATCAGGTAGGCTGTGTGGGAACCCATTATTTCTAAAGTAGGTGCTGGTCATTGTATTTGGAAGCCACCATCACTGTTCGTCACCCCCTAGGGCTGCTCTAAACTGGCCCAATCCTCACCTGAGGGCTTTATCAGGTATTAAATTAAGGGCAGGAAGGTCACCCTCAGTAATTAAAAATAATAATTATACAATGAGTACATGTGATTCAACTTACCTTTTGGTGTCATAGTCAATGAGTACATAATTTTCCATGGCCAATTTAAGGTCTGGGATTTCCTCACAGACCCATCTGGAAAGAGACAAACATGTAAATAAATAGATTCTACATATACAATCATTTTAACTCATACGCATAGCAAACTACTGAATATAAATCGATCAGCCAGAACATTATCAACACCCACCATAGCCCGCCGAGGAATGGACTCGACTAGACCTCTGAAGGTATGCTGTGGTATCTGGAAACAAGCCATGAGTTGCAGATCCTTTAAGTTATGTAAGTTGCGAGGTGGGACTTCCATGGATTGGACTTGTGTTTCTAGCACATGCCACAGATACTCCATTGGATTGAGATCTGGAAAATTTGGAGGCTAAGTCAACACCTCAAAGTCGTTGTGTTCCTGAAACCATTCTTGAATTCATCTAACCAGGCCACCTTCGTCTATTGCTTCGTGGCCTATTTCTGATGCTTACATGCCCACTGTAGGTCCTTTTTGCTGTGGATATGGGTCAGCTACTATGCAGTCCCCATATGAAACATGTGTTCTGATATCTTTCTATCAGAACCAGCATTAACCTAATTTAGGGTACAGTAGCTCTTCTTTTGGACTGGACTACATAGCCAACCTTTGTTCCCCAAGGGTATCAATGAAAATTGGCTGCCCATGAACCTTCCACCAGTTTTCCTTCCTTGGACCACTTTTGGTAAGTTCTGACCACTGCAGACCAGTAACATCCCACAAGAGCTGCAGTTCTGGAGATGCTCTGACCCAGTCATTACATTATGGCCCTTGTCAAAGTCGCTCAAATAATTAGACTTGCCCATTTTTTCTGCTTTCAACATATTAAATAAATAAATATTAAATTCAGGGACAACATGTTCACATGCTGCCTAATGTATTCCACCTACTTTCAGATGCCATTGTAATGAGATAACCAACGGTATTTGCTTTACCCGTCAGTGGTTGCAATATTATGGCTGATCGGTGTACTGTTTTAAGAGACATTGCTTTTAACGAACGTTTTCGCATAAGATAATGAAGAGACCTCCAGTGAAAGACATTTTAAAAGTCAGTGAATTTTTGTTTACAAATATAACCTTTAGGGCCAGTTCACACATTGAAATGCAGCCCGGATGAGTTCCAGGTGCTTTTCTGCATGCACATTTTTGATGTGGTCCAGTGCGTTTTTGGTGCATTTTTGATTCAGTCCAGTGCTCCCCCCCTTTTTTTCTCTTAACCTTAAATAAGGACAAGTGTGTTGCAGTGTGTTTTTGGTGCATATAGGTGCGTTCCAGTGCGTTTTTCAGCGTTCCAGTACAGTCCAGTGCAGAAAAAATGCAGCATGTCCTTTTTTTTTCTGTAACTGGGACTGCAAGCACTGGTGTGAACTATGCCACTGAAAACCATATAACCTACTTTCCAAGCGTTTTGATGCAGAAAAAAAAAAAAAAACACACTGGACTGCATCTGGTATGAACTGGCCCTAAAAAGCATGAGGCCCGGTTCACACTGGTGCGACAATCACTCCGTCTTTGAGAGCACAAGTTGCATGATAAGTAAAAATAAATGTTACCCTATGAGAGCAGTCTTAACTGGTTCGACTAGTGTCGGTCCAACTTTAGAAAAGGTTCCCTCATTTCTTTGGTCCGACTTGGGTCAGATTTCAGCCCATTAAATTTAAAGTTGCATCCAAGTCAGATCCTCATCTTAATTGATGTGATTTGGATCCAACATTACAGGAAGATTATACAGGGAATCTCTGAAGTTGTTTTGAAATGGCATCAGTCGCCTGGCAAAGTCGCACGACTTTCATGTCAGAGCAGTGTGAACCCAGCCTGAATCTTAAAGCGATTGTAAACGATCACCTTGTAAAGCAATTTATTCAGTTTAAAATAGAAATGAAAGAAAACATGTGTATAGATAAAAAAAAAAAAAAAAAAAAAAAAAAAAAAGGGATAATGTGTTTTTATATTTACAAATGATCACATTCCCTCGGTTCTCAGCTGCATAAGAGCTGAAGGAGGAGAAGCAGCAGCACACTGAGCTTCCCAGTGATAGGCTGTGCAGTGGGGGCGTCAGGACAGTTCTGATCATTGGAGGAGCGCACACCGAGTTCCCAGCAAAACTAGAGAACTGACCATGGTGTGCTCTCATGCATGGTGTGATCAGTTTTTATAAGGAAAGCAATGGGACTGGCAGGAACACCAGGGTTTTTACATAAAGAAAGCAATACAAAGAGAACAGAACACTTTCTCATACACAAACATAATACATCAGGCACAAATCAGGAATGTTTTGTGGTAAACAATAAAAGGTAAAAAAATGTTTAGGTTTTTTTAACCACTTTAACCATTCACTCAACTAGGGATGCAGCGGTACCAGTTTAAGACAGAGCACCGATATTTACTCGCCTATACCAATTACCGATACCTATTTTTAGGGTCATGTCACAGTTTTTGACAAGCTAATGAAAAATTATTACTTGGGACTTGAGCCCTGGTTCACACCAGTGCAGCTTTGAAAATCAAGCTGCTTTAGCGTGATTTCAAAGCCGCAGATAAGTGCAATTTGGACCTCCGATTTCATGGCAGCTTGAGACTTCATTTAACAGAAGTCTATGCAAGTCGCAAGCAGTGCAGGAATTTTTTTCAAAGTTGCTGCGACTTGAGTTGCAAGGATTTGAATGGTTCCATTTCCGGCAATAGGTTAAGACTTGTCATGCGATTTTGAACTGTCAAATCGCACTGGTGTGAACCAGGGTTACAGGTATTGGTTTTAGTATTAGAGTATTTGCATGAGTACAATTACCCATGCAAACGTGTGAAATTCCTGCACAACGCAGCCATTTCCAGTGTGGGCATCTGAAGCCACAGCTACCTTTTTCCCTGGATTCCGTGGATGCTGGCTGCCCAGCATGCACCTGCTGATCTTGCGCATGTGCGGTGCAAGCGATTACAGCTTGACATGGCACTGTACGGCACGCCATATCAGGAAGGGGGTGACTGACAGAAGATGTTGTTTACATTCTCCAACCTCAGTCTGCAGGCACAAAATGATGTCAGCTACACTGCTAGGAGTGACATCACCCAATGGCTGCACCCCCCTGGAATTTTGACAGCGCCTGCGCCATATTCCTGCCCAATACCGGAACTGCACTCCCACCGCTCTGCTCAATAGTAACCTCGTAGTCCTGGGTCCTCTCTCGGTACTCAAGTTTGCTGTCCCTGTCCCTTGAGAGCTGTGCCGTGTCAGGCTGACCAAGATTTCCCATAGACCCCAATTGTAAATGTTACGGGAGCAGTGCCATGTCAAGCTAACCGAGATTTTATCCATTGCCTCCTGGGATTGATGACACACATCTCCCAGGAGCCAATGCAAAGCCGTAAATGACGTACAGCACTGCGACCACTAAAGGAGGAAGTGAAAGTAGGTATAGACATAAATCTGGTAAGGAAAAAAAAAATGCCAATTCATTTTGAGGATGCACATTAGTGCTGCAGAGTGAGGAGTGAAAAATGTGGGTGGAACTCAGCTTTAAGAATTCCAATTCCACACTTGGTAAAAGGATATACATTTTTATTCTGATTAAATAATTTACAAACTCAGGCACTTACCTAATAGTTTCAACAATTTCATGTGCAGCATCATGGTGTTTATCCTGCAAAGACAAATATATATTTGTTAATGAAACCCATTTATCAGTGGTGCCCCAATTTTGTGCTTCTGGGGGCCATAAGTGCATGTTTTTCAGTTCTTTTCAGAGACTCCCTTGTACAATAACCGGGAGGATTCGTTTGGGGGACATACAATGCAAGTGCTTAGGCACTACAGTTAGAGCCCTTGCACTCTGGGGCGGTTTGCAGGCGCTATTGCGCTAATAATAGCGCCTGCAAACCGCCCCGAAAGTGCCGCTGCCTTCATCCCAGTGTGAAAGCCCTGATGCGCGATACGGTAGAAAAAGTCCTGCCAGCAGCATCTTCGGAGCGGTGAAGGAGCGGTGTGTATACCGCTCCTTTACCGCTCCTGCCCATTGAAATCAATGGGACGGCGCGGCTATACCGCCGGCAATGCGCCTCTGCAGAGGCGCTTTGCGGTGGTATTTAATCCTTTCGCGGCCGTTAGCGGGGGGTAAAACCGCCCCGCTAGCGGCCGCATACCGACGGTAAAACGCCGCTAATAATAGCGGCGTTTTACCGCCGACGCCGCCCCCCGCTACAGTGTGCAAGGGCTCTTAACATCATTGCCATAAATGAAAGTGAAGCACGCACACACACACACACACACACACACACGATCCAAACTCAAATGCTGTTATGTATAAAAAAAATATTCATATTATACAGAACAATTCACACCCTTAGGGCCAGTTCACACTAGGGCGACTTAGCCGCCTGACAAGTCGCATCCCGTTCTGTACAATGGAACCGTTCTAATCGGAGCGACGCAAGTCGCTCCGACTTAGAAAAAGGTTCCTGTACTACTTTGGGGGCGACTTGCATAGACTTCTATATAGAAGTCGTTTTGCAAGTCGTCTGAGGCAGTCGCGCTGCAAGTCGTGCTGCCTCAGTGTGAACCAACTCTCACCGTTTGCCTTATTCATGCCTACTGAAGCATTTAAGCCAATTATACCTGTGCATTCGGGGTCGTGCATCTACACGTATGCCACACTGGGAGCAGCGGCTGTGGACATGCAGATGCTGCATCCCAACTGTGCATCCCCAAGCAGGTGAACATGGCCCTCACACAAGGCATGGATGTATATGCCCTGTATGAATGAGGCATTAGTCCGTTTTTTTTTTTTTTTTTTTTTTAGCCCAAAACTAAAAAGTAACTTGACAATCAAGACATTTACCGTATTTATCGGCGTATAACACTCCCTTTTTTACCCCTTAAGAATCAGGGGAAAATCGTGGGTGCGTGTTATACGCCGATCCCCGCAGATTGTGAGCGGAGCGATCGCTGCTGAGATACACATAGCTGAGTGTACTCGGCTCCGCTCACAGTCACGCCCAGTCCCGCCATTGGACCTGTGTTATGCCCATCATAGGGCGGGACTGGGCGTGACGGGGAGCCGAGAAGAGCCAAGTACACTTGGCTATGTGCATCTCGGCTCCGCCCAGTCCCTGCGATCTCGGCGGCGCTCACTCTGCCGAGTCCCTGCGATCTCGGCGGCGCCATATTTAAATCTGGACAAGGCTGCAATGGACACTGGGGGCAAGGCTGCACTGACAAGGCTGCACTGACAAGGCTGCACTGACAAGGCTGCACTGACAAGGCTGCACTGACAAGGCTGCACTGATGGGCATTTAAATGTAAGTTTTTTTCCATAAAATTCCCTCCTAAACTTGGGGTGCGCGTTACACGCCGATAAATACAGTAAATCAATGCATGGTTTAAGTACCCAAGCTAAATCTGGGTGAGTTTTTATTTTTTGGTTCAGTCCTACTGTCATTTTACTTGCCAAAAAACAATACTAACCCTCATTCAAGAGAAAGAATAAAAACCCATGCAGTTATCTCTGCAGGGATGTATTGCTTTACCATACTTCTGTCAGAGTACTGTTTCACATTTTGCATATGGGCACCCATTTTAAATGGGCTGCCAACACAAACACACCACAATGCAGGTTTTAATGGATCTGTACCCGTTTAAAACATAGTGCATCGCAGACCGTTCACATCTGTTTTCCATTGCAATGAAGGACACAAAGGTTTTGCTCTGCTTGCACAATGTGCCAGAGTGTCACTCAAAATGGATGACAATGCAACACACAAGTCAGTATCATACAATACTGTGTATTGTGGAAATGCACATTTGCCTCATGTTACTACATCACACAGATGTGAATCCTTTCAAATGGCATCACAATGCACCTTGCAAGTAAGCCGCACCACACTTGAACCATTTGTGCACTATGGCTCAATGCAATAAACTTTTAGGCGAGTTGGAGGCCCAATCAGAAGGATTGCCTTCACCCAACATGGTGTGCAAAATACAGCACCTTAAAGTGGTTGTAAACTCATATACCCAGGTTAAGGGAATATCCTTAGGTGATACACAGATAAACAAATCAGTCTTCTCTTTTGTACATCCATGCAAAGTGCTGAAATTTTAAAGCTGGTCTGAGAGTTCAGAAAAAGGGGGCGGAGAGCTGAAGCTCAGCTAAGAGAGTTTTGAGAGCTGAAGGGAAGAGACACACCACCCTTCACACAGCAACAGAGCTAAGGCTGTCAATATGCTAGAGATCCCTCTCATCAACATTTTTCTCTTGGTGTCAGGAAAACTTGTCAGAAGTGATTCATACTGAAAGCAGGGCAGCAAAGCAGCAGATAGAAATTACACTAAAGCCTGGTACACATTTTTTAAATTAACGAAAAAAAGAAAACTGTCAGCTCCGGCCAGAGCCACTGTACTAATGATCTGATGTTAGTACAGCAATCTCCCCAGATGAGCTGCTGTGCTTTGGCTGGGAGACACCCCACCCCCCCCCCCTCACTGGCTGAGAGCACTGTTCGGGATCCGGTCGGCTGCTGGTTTTCTAGCATGTTCGTCTGACAGAAGCCGTCCAAAAAGCCAGCTTCTGTCAGACTTGCTCCCAACACACGGGCCAAATGTTGTCTGTTTTGTATTGAACCGGCCAACGCCATCCGGCCCGTGTGTACGGGGCTTTAGTGCTCTTAATTGAGACAAGCACACACTCTATAAAAGGGATTTGCTTTGTTCAAATTTCGTGTCTGAGGTTTACAACCACTTTAATGCACCACAAGGAAGCAGAGATGTCTTAAAAGAGGCCTACAAATGAATGGCACTTTAGTGTTGTGGTAAAATGTGCGTAATTTCTAGCACAGATGTTAATCTGCCAGACGCATATAAGTAAAACTTTTAGAGTCTTAACCCTTTCACTGCCAAGCCTTGTGCTCCATTTTGTACACTCAGGTGGCCAGATCATTTTTGCAATTTTTCCTTTGTTATTTTTCACTCATAGCTTTCAGAATATGTGAAAGACCCCCCCCCCCTCCCCAAACCATATATATTCTGAAAGCACATAAGTAGACTAAAAAGGTGCTACTGATTTTTTTTAGACCACACGGTATTTGTGCAAATGTTTATCAAACTAAAATATTTGCAAAGAATACACTAAAACTATTATTAGATAAAAACACAGCAAATTTTACAAAAATCCCACTAAATATAAAAGCTTAACCTGTATTAAGTATATAAATAGCAAAATATTTAACTTTTAAATTGTGCCTTTTGCAAAATGGTGAAAATTGAACGCAAAAGTGTAAATATCCAAATTTCTCTAAAAATCTGAAGGTTTTCAATTTTCCCTTACAGCTTTCAGAATTTGTGAAAGACCCCCAAAACAATATATTTTCTGAAAGCATATGACCTCTAGAATAAAAACATGCTACTGATTTTTTTTAGACCCTGCGGTATTTGCGCAAATGTTTATCGAACCAATATATTGGCAAAAAATACACTAAAACCATTAACAGATAAAAACAATTAATTTTACAAAATTCCTGCTAAATCCCTACTAAATTTAAAAGCTTAACCTGTATGGAGTTAATAACAAAAAGTTTTAGTTTTTACATTGCGCCTTTTTGCAAAAATTGTGAAAATCGAACGTACCCAAAAACTTCTTTAAAAATCTTAGGCCCTGTTCACACAAGCACACAGATCGTGTCTGCCTGTCCATTTTTCAGGCGGGCCCAATCGGACCACCCATTGTTCTCCAGGAGAGACTGATGTAAATGGACTTTTTTTTTTCCCTTTTACACCCGCCTGCACCTGATCCAATCAGCTAAAAACAGATGAATGGCGATTACATTCCCCATCCATCTAGCAGATCAGATGGCATCCGATGGAAATGGACAGGCGGTCCGTTTCCAGCCGACCGTCCCAAATATTATAAGCGAGCTGTCTACGCGGTCGCTTCTTTTTAATCAACAAAGTAGAAGTTTATTGAGTGAAACATAAGGCATACAAAGGAATAGGCATACAGTCCGTAATAAAACAGGAAATGTAATCGGTACGTCAAAGGATGATCTGCAATAGGATATTATTTACCTCGTGGATCCACTGTGCGCTCGTTGGGGACTGTGCTGAGAGCCAAAGTCGGGCAAACAGCTTTCTGGCCAGGTACAAAGGTCTCGTAAGGGCAATATACACCAAAGGGAGGTAGTGTTCCTCATTGAGACTGTCCAACAGACACCTCAGTGGGTCCATAGTCAGTTGAACTTGATATATCTTATTGATAGTGGTGATAACTCGATTCCAATATCGCACAAGCTTGGGACATTTCCAGAGCATGTGGATGAGATACCCAGGATGAGCTTGACATTTAGAGCATATAGGAGACTCTCCTACCCCATCTATGCAGTCGTACTGGTGTTCGGTAAATCTGGTGCAAAATAAACAGGTATGACAGTTTCTGTGCCAGAAGCGGTTGTGCCAAATAGGTGTGTGGCGTAGAAATCCAGTTAAATCTAGTCTATGCCTGACACTCTTCCAAATTTTTATCAGTAACTGAACTGTGGGACAATGAGGTGGGACTCCAGGAAACCCCATTTCTATATGGGACAAAGCCATATAGCTCAACTCTGGATCAACTAGGAGACCCCTGGAAGGATCCCCAGTTATAGGCAAGTCCTAGCCTGCAAAGTGTTGTAATTGGGCTGCAAAGTAATACGTTTGCGGATGTGGGACAGCCAGTCCCCCCCTGGTCTTTTGGGAGCTGCAGAGTGGCGAGCTTGATACGTGCCACTCCACCCCTCCAGATAAGAGCCTGAAACTGGATTCCACATGTTGGAACCAATAGTTTGGTATCCATATTGGGGCATTATGTAAGACATAATTGCAGGGCCCAAATCATCTTGACAAGGTTCACACGCCTGGTTACTGTCAGTGGCAGTTTACATCAGCTGGTATACTTTTGTTGAAATTTTTGTAGTCTCTAGTTATTACTATACCCAGATATTTGAATGAGGTAACTTACTGGAATCTGGGACATGCTTTCTGGTAGAGCTGTCAAAGGGTCTAAGAGGAGAAGGACTGTTTTTTGTGCCAGCATACAGTGAGATTTATCGTCCCCCTGACCTCTCTGAAATCCTACTATATTCATGGAAGCCCTCACCATAGCTGCCAGAGGTCCCAAAGCAAGGGCGAACAACAGGGGCGACAAAGGCACCCCTGTCGTGTACCCCGAAACAAAGGAAAGGATTCCGACAAGGTATCCTTAAGCCTAATTCTTGCCGTAGGTGCTGCAAATAGAAGATGAATGCAAGATATGAATCTCTCACCCAGGCCAAAAAAGGGGAAAAGTGTAAAGCAGAAAGGGTTGACCTTCCATAGTTAGTGCTTGCTTGCTTAAAGGGGTTGTAAACCCTCGTGTTTTTTCACCTTAATGCATTCTATGCATTAAGGTGAAAAAACTTCTGCCAATCACCGGCCCCCCAGCCCCCCGCCCCCGTTTTACTTACCTAAGCCCGATCATCTGTTCGGCGGGGACACGCTGTCCCTCTCTCCATGGGGTCCCGGCTCTTGATTGGATAGATTGATAGCAGCGCAGCCATTGGCTCCCGGCATTCGTGTCTATGGACGCAAATGCTGGACTCGGGAACGCGCCTGCAAGGTAACCCCCTCGGAAGAGAGCTTCTTCCTAGGGGGTCATCTGATGCGGGGAGGAGCTGCGAAAGCCACCGGGGGACCCCAGAAATCGAGGATTGGGCCACTCAGTGCAACACGAGCTGCACAGTGGAGGTAAGTATTACAAGTCTGTTATAAAAAAAAATTAAAAAAAAACAATCCTTTACAATCACTTTAAGCTTGGTGGCAAAGCGATGTTGACACTGAGAAGGGAATGGTCAGAGAGGTATCGAGGAGCATACAGCACCGAGCCGACCATCTGATGTGCCAAGTTGTTGCCTAAACACATATCTATCCAGGAGAGGACCTTTGTAAGAAGCTGAATAGCAAGAAAAACATTGCACATTGGGGTGTTAGTCCCTCCACACATCCCTCAAGCCTATTTCCGCAAGAAATCGAGCAAAAGGGGTAGGACCCCCGGGTTGAGGGCCACCGCTAGTTCTAGGAGAAAATGTATCCATCTGCTTGTCCAGAACATTATTGAAATCCCCCAGCACCCATATAGGGACGTTGGTGTGTACAGCTATAAATTGTTACAAGCATTTCAGGCTGTCGAAAGAGAAGGGTAGAGGAACATATATATTTGCCACAATACACACTATCCCTGCCAATTTGCATCATGGTCATCTATTAGGGAATGCAATAACTGAAAGGAAAAGCATGTGAAATAAGAAAGCCGACACCTCTGGAGTAGGTTGTGTAAGTGGAGTGAAACTTGGTGGGGTAGCAGCAGGGGGTGTTTAAGCATAGAAATAGAAGTGACTTGCAAGTATGTTTCTTGTAGGGCCTTCACCGTAGAGAAAAGAGCCACCCACTTCACTCCATCACCCAGCCCTCTAACAATCCATGAGATCAGAGTACATACATTAGCCATGGGAAAAAAGGAGGGCATACGTGAAACAGAGCAGGGTCCCCCATAATCCATGGAGGGGTAAACGAAAGGGACGACATCAGGTGTACACAGTCACTAGGGGGCTTCCCAGAGAAACAAAGAGTTGTGGACAGTAGGACACTCCAAGCAAAATTCCGGATAGTCGAACAATTGTCTCTTCCGGCTGAACAAAAAAAGCAGGTCATATTCCCTGCAACCAGCAAGGGCCAGGGTAGGCAAGAAAAAGAAATATAACCAATAACTAAAAAAGAAAATCACTGTATCCTCAAAACCAGAAACATAGGGCATGTCCACGCAGGACAGTGTTAAAGGGGGGGTGCCCCCCCCCCCCCCAACGTCTTAGTTCCAAAGGGACTTGCAATCCAAGTCCTTTGGAGGATGTAGCATGGATAAACTACTCAGGGATGCCTCACCGCCTTAAAAGGAAAAACAGAAGTAGGAGTATAATGTATACAAATCTTCTCCAACTGAATCTTTACCCAGTAATAACAGGAGGCCGGACATTCAGGCCACAGGCGCAGATGCTTTTCTAAGAGTATGTACCGTACGATCCAGCCGGTGGAACTGGCATTAAGCAGGGTTTTTAAATTGTGTTTCGCCATTTGCTGCAATTCAAAGCTTGGCAGGGTATAGCATGGCGCAAGTGTCATCATATCTTCTGAGGCGCTTCTTTACGTTAGTAAACTTGGCACTCCGACGCTGGGGGTAAGCAGAGAAATCAGGGTAAAACGATGTGTGCATTATCCATTTTCATCAGGTGGCATTTGGTTCTGGCCTGGGAAAGTATAGCATCCCGGTCTTTGAAATTGAGCAGCTTGAAAAGGAACCTTCACCAGGTTTTGGCGGTCTGGGCGGGACTCTATGAGCCCTCTGTATGGCAAACATGGGGGAGAAGGCACCTCAACCAAACGTGTTAAGGGGCCATTTTTCCCCTCCGTCTTCTCCGGTATGCCTACTGCCCGGACCTTATTACGTCTTTGTTCTCCATGTCCTCTAAGCGGGCTTCATGACCTGTAATAATCGATTGCATATGGCTAAAGTCTCTCTGCAATGGTGCTACATCATCTTCCATATTACCCATCCTGTCCTCCAATAAGCTGCAGTGCGGTCTCGCAACTTATGCATGTTTTGCCTGACCATGTTTAGTTTTACCCCCTTGATCTCAGATGTCAGGGAAGTGATAGAAATGTTACAGGAGGTGAACGCAGGCAGGGGTTCCTGGTCAGCGGCTGCCAGGGTGAGGAAAGGCACCTTAGGCTTGAGCTTCATGGCTGCTTCTTTAGCCGAGCGCTGGGTCCGGGAAGCCATCTTGCCCCGCATGGTCTGCCGTGGGCTGGGGGTCCTTCCCTTTCGTGATGTGTCCGCCGTGGGATCACAGGCACTGATGGCAGTTTTGTAGCCAGGCTGCTAGCAGAGTAGAAGAGGTATGGTTGCGCTTTATCAGCATGGTGTAAACAGGATATTAGCCCGGATTTTTAGCAGAGCGGTCACACCATGCTACCTACTCCATACGCCGCAAGCCACCCCCCGCCCCGGATCTGCTTTTTTAGAGTCCGCTCCATGTGAAAGGGGTCTTACCAGGAGTGGCTGGTCCATTAGGGTGCTGGACTCGGGCGCATAGCATCCCAAACCCACCCACTTGTGACAATCAACAGAGTCCTTTATATCTCTTTTTGAGACAGAGAAAGGGACTGAAGATAGCCCCTTTTCTCTGCAGCACTTTACTATAATGAATAAGAATGTGTATAGAGATTCCATTTACTCAGAAAATGACAGTCTGATACATTGCAACACTCGCGGTTACAATATATCAGCTGTCAGTGGGCATATAGCAGCGACCACTGGTGATCGCTGCATGTGCCCTCTCTTCTATAGGGGGAAGCTTAGTAAACATTATTATTAAAAGCGCCCTAACTTCACTCACTAACCACCCCCAACCCCCCCACCACCACCACCACCACAATCCCCAGCCTGACAGATCACGGAGATCGGGTTTGCGGGGGGGGGGGGGGGGCAGGGGGGTGGCTAAACAATGCTGGGGGTGAAGAAGGGGGGTGAAGGGGAGAGGAGAGTGGGGGGGCAGTTTTTAGATGGAAGGGTGCGGCGGGGGTGGAAAAGCAGGGGACAGGGAGACGGCGGTGTGTGTGTGGGGGGGGCGGTCACATTAGGGGTTATTAACTCTGACCCTCGTACAGCGCTCCTTCCCCGCTCCAAAAAAGCGGTTTGCAGGACTTTTTTCACCGCCCTGCCTGCGCACCGCTTCAGTGTGAAAGCCCTCGGGCTTTCACACTGAACAAACAGCGGAGGCTGTTTAGGGGCGGTTTTCAGGCGGTATTTTTAGCGCAATACCGCCTGAAAACCGCTCCAGTGTGAAAGGGGCCTTACTCTATGACAGACAGAAATTAACCTCCCCTAGACTGGAGGCAAACAGTGCACAAATAAAAATAAAAACCAGGTGCCCTCCTAAATAACCGAAAAAGGTCCAACATAGTAATTACCTGTAGTGGCTAAGAAGTCGTAGAATCCTCACTCTCCTCCTGCTGATAAAGACGGATCGGCGCCGAGTGTGTCTGATAGACAACACACCGGCGCCGCCATATTTTGTGTGGTCCCACCGGAAATGAGAAGGTCAGAGATGACCTCCGGCATCACTTCTGGTCTGGACGTCCCTGCACTTGATGCGCGCGCACCGCCCACACTTCGCAAACGGAGTACGGGCATATAGGGCGGACATAGACACTCCGCCCCCTTATGCAGGGACGTCCAAGTCCCCCTGTCTGAGGCAGCAATAGCAGCGCGATGCATGAAAAACCTGGCATGGGGGGCTTCCATAAGTCCCGCAAGACTATAGAATCTATGTATCACATATAATAAACATAACAAAACAATGCAATAAGGAAGCCTATAAGCATAATCATGACTCATGCAGGGATCTTTCCCTTAAAAGCCAAACAAGCATGCATGGGTATTAAATGCAGAAAAATGAATATGTCTGTATTACAGCAACCATTCTCATTGACAAGATGGGGTTGATGGAACAGAAGAAACGAGGGGCCTGACAAGACAGGATCCCCCAATTCTTCACCCATATAACTACATTCCCCTAAAAATGCATAAGATGTGTCACAACTTTCGTTTTGTCTTATCTGGTTACTATAACGATTGGGAGATTCGTCTTAATTAAACTCCTGTCTAATGTCCAAAACCTTCTATCAGTGCAAAAACCTCAGAGGGGGAAAAAAAAAAACCCACATACCAGCAGACACTCAATACATGAAAACATCTACTGCATTCACTGTATACCTAGACACCAACATACAAATTGATTTAGCAGCATTATACACACAGAAACTGTCAAAATCTTGCTTGGTTCCCCATATAAGGCATGAAACATGGTATCTATTTTAAGAACATGGTATCCTCAAACAGGAAATGTGAAGGCTTTGCCAGCCAAGACGTTAGGTTTGTGAAGTTCATACACCCCCCTCTAAGGGCTAAACTATTTTATGGCAATTCTAAACTCATACTCCTAAGTGATTTTCATGTTGGACACAACCTTATTTGCAAAACACGGAAAGAGATTTGCTTAGTAGTAAGTTTAAAATTGATCAAGCCCTTTAGCCCCGAGACAAGAATGTATAAACACCACTGTGAGCGTCACACATTGCTTGAATAGCTGAACTGTGAGGCTCATCACTTGACAGGGAGAAGAGTTCACATCAGGGCAGAAAGCAAACACAAATTGATCCATGATTCAGAGTTATGTGCTTTGTGTTATGTAGTCCAAGTCTACGGGGCGTGTAGTAAAAGTCCAAACATAATGCATTTTTCTTTGCACAACAATCTCAAAGCATCTGTAGCAAAAAGGACAAAGCAGAAACAGAAACAGCCAAACAAAACCAACTTCAGAGCCACTGCTTTCCTAAATGGCCTCTCTTTAGTGTATACTCAATCCTCTCAAATTATGAACATTTTTACTACATCCATTCCTAAGGCGAGACATTTTATTTTTTTTAAAACAACTTTCATTTAACAAATAAGCACAAAAAAACAGAAAAACAAACAGACCACCAGGTACTAAACACTTGGAAACCTCTGAATACCTACATTACTTTTTGAGCCTCCAATGGAGAGATTTCTGTACTTCAATGTGGGGACATTTCCTCAATAGGGTAATGATGTACGTAGTGGGGGCCATGCCTAGAGTTAGGGACTCAGCCCACATTTACACTTGAGCATTTTCTGCTTGTTTCCCTATGTCTGACTACACTAAACATGCACAATCCTATTCAAATTGTCCCTGTTCACATTTGTATGCTCGGTTGCCCTATATACTCACTAAGGTAACAAAGGTTTTTTGGCCCGTGATTAACCATTTTTGCCCAAATGGCTGTCCGTTTTGAGCGCTTTTTTTGCACCTTAAAGTAGAGGTCCACACAAATTTTTAAGTTCACCTCATCCTCGCATGTCACAGATGTTCAAATGAAATAAAGAAAAAAAAATGTTTTCTTACTGGGTACCTTTCTAGCCTTCTTTTGTATGTTACTTCCTGTACCTGACCCCCACAGGAATGGGCATGTATCGTCGTCATCCCCGGCGGCGCACTGTCTCCTGGGAGCTAGGTGTCATTATTCCCAGGAGTCAGTGCGGATGGCCGCCGCGAAATCTCACGAGATACCAAAACCGGTACGGACGCCAACCTTCATCTGTTTGTTTTGTGTTCTCATTGTTACCATCACAACGGGGCGGGAATTTCAGACGACGACGCCCGTTGTGATGGCAACGTGGAAGTTTACGGCACTCCGAAGTACAAACTGAGCATGCGCAGAAACAAGCAGTGAATGCTAGTAGCTCAGCATTCACTGCATCCAGGAAGTTTATGCTTGTGGGCTTCACATGCCCACAAGCAAGATGAAACCTTCCATCCACACATTTTTAAACTACGTTTTTCGAACGAAACCGGACATCAGGGGAGATATTTCACAAAACAATTGAGTGTAAAAAAAAAAAAAAAAAAAATTGTCGGTGGACCTCCACTTTAAAGCGGAACTAAACTGCATCTAGAGCACCACAAAATGAAAACTCTATTTAATTCATTTTTAATATGCAAAGCAAACTCCCCCCATCCATGTCTTCATGTTTTATTTAGCTGAGAAATCACTTAGAAAACTACCCCCAACATTTCTGGCCGTGGCCATCTTAGGTAAGATTAATGCAGCAATTGCTTCCTGGAATCCATCTGCCCATAGGCTAGGCCTTGGGTGCAGAGATTAGATCCCCCACCAGCTGTCACACTAGGGGGAGAGAGGGGGGAGGGATCAGGGGGAAAGGCAGCAGTAGCTGGAACATGTTACAGCCTGAGGCCTGGTTGACACCTAAGCATTTTTCAGTGCATTTTCAGTTTTGCATATTCGAACCAGTCCTTTTAATATGGTTCTTATGGGTCACGCTCAAATATGTGCATTTTCCACCAGTGCATTGTTTGTAAAGGGTCAGAGAAGTTTTACCGCAGCAGGTTGAGTTTTTGGTACCATAGATTTTAAAGGAATGCAGCTGAAACGCATCCAAAATGCAAAGCTTGTGTGTATGATATGTTTGTGCTTGTTTCACCCACAAAACCAACAATTCCTAAAAAGGCAAGATGCTTCTAAAATGCATCAAACACAAAATGCATCAACCGCAACCTGCACGTGTGAGAACCAGGCCTAAATACGGGTAGAACATCCAACCGGTTCCAAAAGGTTAACTTCTCTTTTAAGTCTACACGAGTATAGGTAATCCAGTAGTTAAAATAGGCCAAGTTCACACACCTAACCACTGAGGTGTGGTTTTGTTTTTATAGGACGATATGCCCTGTTTTGGGCAGCCCATTCAAAATGAATAGGCTGTTACGCACCTCAGCAGCCTAGAAACCAGTCCTACACCTTTTATGACAGCACTGCAATACAGGTTAGCCACGGACTTGGAGGTCCTGAAAAAAAAAATTACATTTATTGCATCATCGCCAGAGTATAAATACAAAAAAGAAAAAAAAACGTCTGATGCGTAATAAACACAATTTAGGTCAGAAAATAGCTTAGTAACATTTGTCAGGAAGGAAAATAAGCAGAAGGGGTGTCTCATGGTTTATTCAGCAGACACACATTGATTAGACTGTTGTGGGTGACAGTGGAGTTCTGTATCAGACACAGATGACTCACTGGGCCTTGCTGGTTTGTCATATCTCCTACTAAAGCTGCTATTAACCAGGAAAGTCTTAACCATTTCAGGGTTTCACTAAGTGCAAGCAATATGGTATTAAGACAACATATTTTTGTCCCAATCAGAGTACATTACGAATGAAAGGGAAACCATTTTTTTTTTATACTTGCAATTTTGCTTTTCCAAAAGTAAACTATGACTTTTCAAACCACAAAGTAGCAGCTCTTCTCCTCCCACATTTCTGAAACTATTTCTGTATTAAAGCTCAACTTCAGGAGGAGGACACCAACAAGTTCACATGTTAGCCAGTTGTCAAAGCAGTATTAAACTGAAAAACAAAAACTACATTTCAGCTTACCAAACCTTAAGGCCCCATGCACACGAGACGCCGGTGCAAAGTCTGCTGAAAGCATGTCTTTAAAAGCTGAAACCGGCGTTTAGAAACGCCTGGTTTGCCGCGTTTAGCGGCGTTTTACCGTGTTTGCGTCTAGAAGCGTTTAGGTAACATCAAGACCCTCCCCAAGCTCAAAAAACAGTATTTTTTAACTCTTTCAGCCATTTTGTGAGACCAGAATGTATGCAGCAGCTGAGAGTAGCAGTGTACTTGTATTAAGCATATCACCTGCCACAAGTTGTGGATTGTCCACTTGCCACGTCACCTGCCATAAGTTGGATTGTCATTTGCCATGTCACCTGCCACAAGTTGTGGATTGTCCACTTGCCACGTCACCTGCCATAAGTTGGATTGTCATTTGCCATGTCACCTGCCACAAGTTGTGGATTGTCCACTTGCCATGTCACCTGCCATAAGTTGGATTGTCATTTGCCATGTCACCTGCCACAAGTTGTGGATTGTCCACTTGCCACGTCACCTGCCATAAGTTGGATTGTCATTTGCCATGTCACCTGCCACAAGTTGTGGATTGTCCACTTGCCACGTCACCTGCCATAAGTTGGATTGTCATTTGCCATGTCACCTGCCACAAGTTGTGGATTGTCCACTTGCCATGTCACCTGCCATAAGTTGGATTGTCATTTGCCATGTCACCTGCCACAAGTTGTGGATTGTCCACTTGCCACATCACCTGCCATAAGTTGCTTGTTCAAATCTAACATATGGGTCAAATTCCAATTATACTTCGGATAACAGCAATGCTAGTGGTGTATTGGATCAAGGACTCATTTGGGTATATAAATGGTCTATGAATAATTGCAAGCAATTATAATTGTTTAAAATATTTTTTTAATGGTTTTTCATCATTTGCCATCATTTTTGAGATTTTTAATGTAAAAAAAAAAAAAAAAATAGGGCACCTTTAAAAACGCTTATAAATGCAAACGCAGCACCGGCGTTTAGCGTCTGAAACATGAAAACTTTTGCGTCTGAACCCATTTTTTTTGCTTCTGGAAAAACGAGGTTAAACGCAGCTGCCTAAAAACGCCAACAAACGAGACTGTGTACATGGACACATAGGATAACATTGAATGAGTTCAGGGGCAGTTGAAAAAGTGTCCAACTGCCTCTAAATGCGCGTTTAGCAGCGTTCATTTAGACGTTCTTTGAAATGTTCATAGATGGCCAATAATGCACCTATTGCATTAAGATGTGTTGTTGTTTTGCATTTGTTTTCCAGATGGCTCCTCTGTGCTGGTTTTACAATGTATGGATTCTTGTACTGTCATATGGGCAAGTAATTCTTTCTATAAATCCATATTAAAGCCATAGGGACATTTGAGGCACGTTTGCAATGTGTTTGCATTGCCATGAATGAAGGCATGTGGGGACTGGTAAACAAACGTTACATGTCAGATAAATTTTGGTACAACGCGAAGTGATGCAAACGTGACTGTGTGAACAACACTGTCTGCTGCAATGCAGAAAACAGACAGAGCCTTGACAAGCATTTGTTAGGCTTAAAAAAAAACAGATGAAAATTCTGCTTTTGACACTAGTGTAAACATAGCCTTGAAGAGGCTCTTCCGGCTGTATCAAATTAATAGTAGCTGCTGACTTAATAAAAGGACACCTAATTGTTCAAGAATCTAGCGTCCTTCACCCAGGCAGATATGTTTACCAAGGTAAGCAGGGTGTGACTTTCTGCAGTTTCACACTGCACATACGCAAGCCACACTGCGCTTTGTGAATGGTCCCGCAGCCTTCTTGGGGTGGGGACAGAACTGTCAAAACACAGGTACCCGCTCCTACCAAAAATTAACATGTAGCCTAAAGTGACTGTCTTAGGATGACTCCACCCTATGGAAAAGCAATGGAGCTACCGTTGGGCCTTGCTTGCGTGGATGTATGTATGTATGTATGTATGTATGTATGTATGTATGGAGGGCCTCAACACCCACACACAGCATATATGCATCCATAGGCAATGGAGTTGTGCCGTGAGCGAGAACACTTGTCACAGACAGCTCGCAATCTCAATTTATATGATCAGGAGCTGGCAAGACCGGCTCCCAAACATGTAACCACTGTAACAGCCTATCATAATAATTAAGTGATCAGGGAGTCCATCCCACCTCAAAACACAGAACAAACACCCCCCAAAGATGACCTATTTTTCGAAGGTAGACATACCAAGGTATGCAGGCAAAAACAGGAGGGAGGGACCAGTGCAGGCTGCTCAGAAGTGTCATAGGTTGAAGAAACCGATAGAGGTTACAGACAAAAGGCATAATGAACTTCTACACAAAGGCATCATCAGTAAATGCTCGCTGTAAATATTTTATTTATGTGAGCAGCCTGAAAAAGTTATCCTTGATGATAATGTCTCTAAATACTTCAATACAGGGCACTTACACCCCCCTTCCTGCCCAGGCCAATTTTCAGCTTTCTGCGCTGTCACTGTTTAAATGACAATTGTGTGGTCATGCTACACTGTACCCAAACAGAATTTTTATCATTTTGTTCCCACAAATAGAGATTTCTTTTGGTGGTATTTGATCACCTCTGCATTTTTTATTCTTTGCTAAACCTAAAACTTTTTTTTTTAAAGTTTTTCTTTTGTTTGTTATAAAATTTTGTAAATAAGCAAGTTCTTCTTCACTGATAAGGCGGCACTGACGATGGGCACTGATATGCAGCACTGATGGCCATTGATAGGCGGAACTGGCATTGATCGGCATCACTGATGGCACTGGCAGGCATTGGGGATGGGCACTGATTGGCATGTCCCTGGTGGTCTAGGGTGGCATACCTGGTGGTCCTGGGTGGGCATCTGAGGGGGGGGCTGCGCTGATAAACCATCAGCACAGACCTCTCCCGTCAGGAGAGCAGCCGATCGGCTCACTTCTACTCGTGTGTCAGACGCAAGTGAGGAAAGGCCGATCAACGGCTCTTCCTGTTTACATCGTGATCAGCCGTGATTGGACATGGCTGATCACATGGTAAAAAGCCTCCATCAGAGGCTCTTTACCAAGATCGGTGTAGCACCACCGATCACCGCGATGCGTGCTCCCACAGGCACACGAGAGCGGTCGTTCTGGAGGACCGTCATATGACGTCCACCCAGAACGAGAGCTGCGCCGCCCAGCCGTCATATGACGGTGGGCGGGCGGCAAGTAGTTGTAAAGGCTTTTTTGTAAAATAAATATGTTAAAGTGGTTGTATACCCGCTGAAGTTTTTTTTTTTTTTTTTTTTTTTTACCCCTGTAAAGCAAAAAGGCATAATGAGCTAGTATGCACCGCATACTAGCTCATTATGAAATACTTACCTTAGAACGAGGCGTTGGTATCTTACCTGGTCCACGCCGAGGGAGCTGTCATGTTGCCTCGGCGTGTCTTCCGGGTATCGCGGTTCCAGCAGTGTGAGCGGCTGGAGCCGCGATGTCATCACTCCCGCACATGCGAGCGGGAGATTTCTTTCTCGGCAAGGTCCAGCAGTTGCCGGGTCTTCAGCCGAGAATCCCCTGTGCGCATGCGCCGCTGCAGTCAGCGGCTCATAGCAACCTGTACGGTTTAGGAGATATTTTTTACCTACAGGTAAGCCTTATTATAGGCTTACCTGTAGGTAAAAGTTAAAAAAAAGACTATACAACCACTTTAAACTTAGCTTCTCTATTCAATAGTATTGTAAACAGCAGCCCTAAACCACCTCTTCTGAGGTCCCACGCCGGCGCTCTTGGGCACTTGTGTGCCACCTTAGAAAGCAGCTTTCTATGGTGGCACACCTGTGGGTTCGCTCGATTGATTTGTGTGCCAAACCCCGCCCCACACATACCCCCCCATGCTCTCTGGATTTGACTGACAGTAGCAGGAGTCAATGGCTCCCTCTGCTGAGTCTGACACAGGAAGGAAGAGACCAGCAAGGCATCAAGCTCACTCCCTTAATGCAGGGAATGCAATAAAGTGATTGTAAACGGAATTTAAAACAAATCAGATGTGTGCAATCAGTGCCACCTATAACTATATACTTATTTGATTTTTATTGTAACCCCTGTACTAAGTGATCAAACAAATAACTATATATCAAACTGTGTACAGTAGCTGCTTAACACCTATTAGTGATTTCACCACACTAAAGAATAATCAATATAAAAACATATGGTGCAGCACTGCTGAATATTCAATACTGTGAACAACTCCAATCACAAAAGACAATAATAATGTGTAAATAAACAAACATAGATGTGTAAAGTAAAAGTCCTTTATAAATATATATTCCACCGCTGTGCTCAAATCTTGATAAACAAATTAACTAGTGCTATCGCCACCAGGTGAATTGAACACTCACCTCACTACTGTTAAGACTTATTTTACAACTCCTGCCAGTCTCTCTGAAGTGGAATCTATTACTCCTGTCTGGGCCAATACTCCTCACACGGACCACATGTAACGCAAGGTAACTCTATAGTGCTCTCCATTTAAATCATTTAGTAAAGGGGTTGTAAACCCTCATGTTTTTTCACCCTAATGCATCCTATGCATTAAGGTGAAGAAACTTCTGTCACTGACCGGCCACCCCAGCCACCCCCCTTTACTCACCTGAATCCTGTATTCCGCCGGAGACGCACTCTCTCTCTACAAATACAATGATGCAGGAGCCGAGGGGCGGGGTCGACACCTACATTGGGCGTCTATGGACGCCAAATGCTAGACTCGGGAGCGTGCCCATAAAAACGAACCCCCTGGGAGAGTGCTTCTCCTAGGGGGTTATACGATGCGTAGAGAAGCTACCAGCGCCGCCAGGGGACCCCAGAAGTCGAGGATCAGGGCCACGCTGCACAAAACGAACTGCACAGTGGAGGTAAGTATGACATGTTTGTTTTTTAAAGAACAATAAAAAAAACGAAGCCTTACAATCACTTTAAGATGGCCCAATAAAAATACATTTACAGAAAATGCAATACAGTGACTGACAGTCATGGCTCTCTGCTCAGAGAGCATCAGATCGATGCTGCATACGAGGGGAGTATCATTTTTTTTGTTCTTGGAAAGCCATACTTCTCTTTTAATCTTTTGTCCAACTAGGAGTTATTAAGTGTCAGAACAAGTCAGGCCACAGTAGCAGACTGGTAGAAGACTACAACAACATAATGGCAACCTACTGTTCCAAGAATATATTATGTAGAAAAGAAATAGAGAACAGAGCAAAATGGCCCCCTCGATATACCCACCTAGGGAATCAAAATAAGGCCAGGCTCTCTAATTAGCATTACATGAGCCCTTAAAAAAAACAACTATTTAATGCTATGAGCAGTTAGAGCCGGTTCACACAGGGGAGACTTGTCAGGGGACCTAGCCGCCTGACAAGTCGCCTCCCATTCTGTACAATGGAACCGTTCTAATCGGAGCGACGCAAGTCGCTCCGACTTAGAAGAAAGGTTCCTGTACTACTTTGGGGGTGACTTGCGTGTACACGAGCATCCAGCTTTATTGAATAAACAATAAACGCCACGTTTTTCACTAGTCTGAACACAGGTGAATTGTTGTCTTTGGAACACACACAGCTGTGTAAAGATCAATAACAGCAATGCGTAGAGCCATAAAATAAAATTCGAAAATTTTACACTTGGAGTGCAGTAATGTCATAGATTGCAACATTGGCAACTAGAAGAGGATGAAGAATTTTACGCATAAACGCATATTTACACAAGGTCTTTACAGAGCATTTTACTCAGTCTGCCAAGAAGTCTTGAGCATAAAACTCAAATTAGTACATCCATGTGCAAGAGACCTCAACCGCGTCACAATGACGCAACACATATGCGGCATCCAGGAAGTGGGCTTTATTCCTGGGTGCCCCATATAAGTGTTTCTGTGCCTGTGCAGGAAGCACGCTCAAGCCCATGCTCCCAGCACAGAGACCTGTCGGTAACCGCTCTGGCACTCCTACTAAAGATCGGGAACCAGAAGTGGCTCTTAACATGATCAATGGGAAAGCTTCCATGTGGCTATCACCGTAGCCATTTATAGCCTGTGCTGTTTAACAATGCCAGAGGCAGCGACAGGTGGTGGCATGTTAAGCCTAGTACACACGGCTAAAATACCGGGCGACAGTGGCCAGTTCAATAAAATCGGGCCAACATTTGGCCTGTGCGTATGTAAGCTAAGCCCAACAAATCCCAGCCGTTCGGATGGATTATGTCGGACGAGCATGCTGGAAAATGAGCAGCCGACCAGCTCCACTATCCACTGACCAGTGTGTTCTGGCAAAGGGGCCATTCCCCTGTCATAACACAATAGCTCAGCGGGGGAGATCGCTGTACTAACATTGGATCGTTAGTAGAGCGGCTCTGACCGGAGCAGCCAGTTCCTTTCTGGTTGCACCAAACAAAACTGATAGTATGTATAAGGCTTAACCACTTGCCGCCCGCCATATAGCAAAATGACGGCAGCAAAGCGGTTTCAATATCCTGACCGGACGTCATATGACGTCGCCAGGATATCAAGCCACTGGGCAATCGTTGTTACAGTGTGACGGTCGTGGTTCGGCTTTTCCTCACTCGCGTCTCTCAGACGTGAGTAGAGAAGAGCCGATCGGCTACTCCACTGACGGGGTCTGTGCTGATTATCAGCGCAGACCCCCCCCCCCCCCCAAGGATGCCCACACTGGACCACCAGGGACGCCACTAGGACCACCAGGGATGTCACCACCAGGTATGCCACCCTAGACCACCAGGTATGCCAATCAGTGCCCACAATGGATGCAAATCAGTGCCCACAATGGGCATTACTGATTGGCAGGCATTATTGTTTCATTAGCATCCATCTGTACCATCAACTAGTGTACATCAGTGCCGCATATTAGTGCCCATCATCAGTGCCACCTCATCAGTGCCCATCAGTGAAGGAGAAGACTTACCTATTTACAAATTTTTGCAACAGGAAAAAAAAAAAAAAAACACACACACACACCTTTCAAAATTTTTGGCCTTTTTATTTGTTTTGCAGAAAATAAAATACCCAGAGGTGATCAAATACCACCAAAAGAAAGCTCTATTTGTGGGAACAAAATGAAAAAAATGTAGTTTGGGTACAGTGCTGTATGACCGCGCAATTGTCAAAGTGTGACAGCGATGAAAGCTGAAAAATGGTCTGGGCAGGAAAGTGTATAAGTGCCCTGTATTGAAGTGGTTAAGGGTCAGTGCATTTTAGGAAAGAAAAAAAAATGGATATTAAAAAAAAGTTAGTGCCAGTATATGGTTTCTAGGCCCTATTCCAAGTACAAAAGAACAAATATTGCAAACATGTGGTATGACCACAATTGTCAGGTGTATGAGAATTTATGAGAAGCATAATTAACCTGGATTCACTAAGTAGTCGTGATGGTATGTAAGGTTATATTAAGATGTCAAAACTGCAAAATTGGGTTTGGGCATTAAGGTTTGTTTTGACCCTAGTCATGAAGGTGCTGAAATAACAAGTGCTCATTCTTAGCCTTAACCACTTCCATACCGGGCCTATTCTGGCACTTCTCTCCTACATGTAAAAATCATCTTTTTTTTGCTAGAAAATTACTCACAAGTCACAACCCCCAAACATTATATGTTTTTTAGCAGACACCCTGGGGAATAAAATGGCAGTCATTGCAACTTTTTATCCCGCACGGTATTTGCGCAATCATTTTTCAAACGCCTTTTTTTGGAAAAAAAACTGTTTCATGAATTAAAAAACAACCAAATAGTAAAGTTAGCCCAAATTTTTTGTATAATGTGAAAGATGTTATGCCGAGTAAATAGCTACTCAACATGTCACGCTTGAAAATTGCGCACACTCATGGAATGGCGCCAAACCTCGTTACTCAAAAATCTCCATAGGTGACGCTTTGAAAATTTTTACAGGTCACCAGCTTATAGTTACAGAGGAGGTCTAGTGCTAGAATTGCTGCACACGCTCTAATGCACATGGCGATACCTCACGTGTGGTTTGAACGGCGTTTACATATGTGGGCGGGTCTTGCGTGTGCGTTCGCTTCTGAGCGCGAGCTACTGGGGCATTTTAAAAAAAAAAAATTTATTTTACTATTTTTTTTTTTATTTTTACATATTATTTTTTTGATTACTTTTATTCCTATTACAAGGAATGTAAACATCCCTTGTAATCGGAATCTATGTGACAGGTCCTCTTTATAGAGAGATGCAGGGTCAATAAGACCCCACATCTCTCCTCCAGGCTGGAAAGCATGAGAAAAAAAAAAATTCACCGATCTCATGCTGACAGCCGCGATCGCGGCTTTGTTGACATCCGGGAACCCGGGCGTGACGTCATAACACTGCGCCCGGGCCTC
The DNA here is from genome assembly GCA_037952925.1 of Lithobates clamitans. Lineage (NCBI taxonomy): Eukaryota > Metazoa > Chordata > Amphibia > Anura > Ranidae > Lithobates > Lithobates clamitans. The sequence continues at coordinate 1,616,950 of JBBGZY010000374.1, forward strand.
CGACGGTCATAGAGATGACTGGTGACCATCTGGTCACCAGTCATCTCTATCATAGTTATCCGGCGCCGGTCGATTCTTTCTCCGAGCCCCCGATGGCACGGGAGAGCCCGGAGAAGCACCGGATGGCGGCGGGACGTCCCCTCCTGTTGCCTATAAGAATGATCAAGCCGCTATGATCGTTCTTATGGTGCACAGAATCGCCGGCTGGAAATAATGATACTTGAATGATGCCTCTAGCTGCAGGCATCATTCAGATATCACCGCACAAAGTCAAGGATGTCATTTGACTATGTGCAATAGGGAAGTGGTTAAAGTACACATACGTTTTTACAACCTCTCCTGAACGATTTAACTTGACAGATAGTAACCCACGTTAAAAACGTCTGTTTTGCCGCATTTGCATTTAGAAGCGTTTGAAAAAAAAAAAATTTTTTCTTCTTCAAAATAGCCAAAAATGAAAAACGCCTATAAACTAAACGTGGCTAAAAACGCGAGTTACCGCATTAAGCCGCATTTAGAAGCATTTGACACTTGATATGCCTCAACTCAGCATCTGAACTCATTCTTTGCTTTCCAAAAAAGGCCTCTAAACTCAACTGCCTAGAAACGCCTGTGTACATGTACTGATAAGTTAACAGATGAGAGTTCAGAGGCAGCTGAAAAAAAATGCCCAACTGCTCCAAAATGTCCATTTAGCAGCAGCAGTCTATATGAGACCTTAGAATGGCTTAATCATAGCAATAGCTGGTAGATACACTCTTAGAACAGCAATAGCACCAAAATCAAAGTTTTAGATGTATACCACAAAGAAAACCTCATGTCTATCACAAAATATCATGCCTGCTCAGACTTCCTGTGTCAACATGAATACTGGTTTGCTTGTCAAAAAAGGCAGAATCTTCCAAATGATGCAGTATGTTGACTCCTACACAATGTGACTTTTGTCTTTAGGAAAAGGGCCAACAAGAGTCTTTCTATAATAGTTACTTCTCTGGGTTGCAAACATTTTTCCCCATTATCTAACACAACCATATTTTTAAAGCAGAAATAAAAAATTAAAAAAAATCTTAGTGGCAGGATTATTATTTTACAGCTTGGTAATAAGAGCTCTAGGTTGGCAGATAACATCTGAACCCTATCATTCACCACATCCTATAGCAGTGATGCCGAACCTTGGCACCAAAGATGTTTTAGAACTATATTTCCCATGATGCTCAGTGTAGTTGAACATCATGGAAAATGTCGTTCCAAAACATCTGGGGTGCCAAGGTTCACCATCACTGTCCTACAGCATTAAGATTCTAGCTCAGGTGATGGTTATACTGACAAAGTGAGGAATAAGACTTTTGAAAAACCTTAGGGTAAGAAGCAGACAGACATCAGTGAAGTGTGATATTTACAACCATACTGCAAATGCATAGGTAATGCTGGTTTTCAACTTTTTCTCAGTTGTTCTCACTGCTAGCACATGAACACGCAGCTATGGCCAAGGATAGTGCAAGTCTGGACCAATTTACCAACACCAGTAAATTTGCGCCAAGAGAGTAGCCAGTGGATACAAACACCACCACAATGGTTTACAACAGATGGACAGCTCTGCATCTCTTACACATAACTCCCCATAGCCAAAGCAAGACTAACAAGCATCATCATCCGTACAAAAACCAGCAGTCAGTCAAGTTTAGTTCACCTCACGAGTATTAGGAGTGGGGGGAAAAAAATAGACATCAGCAGCCAAATCTAACAGTGTACTGTTATCAGGAATAAAATGGCATCAACACCAACCGGCAACTTGGACTTTGCATGCAGACTCTAAATTTGAATGTGCACAAAACTCCTCAGAAGAGATCAAATTCTAGTATATGTACTTAGTATATGTACTAGATGTGAGTAGAGTTTAAAAGACCAGCTAGCTGCCTAACAAAGACAGCAGGGACTTCATTAGTTTCTCCATTACTAACCTGGTTAAATCGAATTCTACACTTGACACACTCAACCAGATGCCTGCCATGTTAATTTGCAAGAGGGCTCCTCCTGCTGCCTTCTAAAATTCTGGAGCTGGCCTGCATTAAAAGATAAGCGTATACATTTCACCAGTCTGCTTAAAAGCGGAGTGCCACCCAAAAATGAAACTTCAGCTTTAAGCTAAAGTGACTCCCTGACATGTCACATTTGGCAGATAATTTTTTGGGGGGGGCGGGGGATACCCTCTTTAGGGGCATCCAGCTCCCACTTCCTCCTCTGGCTCCGGAGAGCCGGTAGGAAGTTCACCTCTCACCCCCTCCCTCCGTGCAATCTTCTGGGATACGTCACAGGTCCCAGAAGATTGCTTGGCCAATCACAGCGCGTAACGTGGCTCGCGCATGCCCGGCTATGAAGCCACAGCAGAAGCGCCCACAGTCACAATGCCGGAGAAGAGAAGGGGGGGGGGAGCGGGGCTTTGTTCTTTGTTTTTATCTTGATGCATAAATTAAAAAAACCTCCTGCCTTTGGAAATCGCTTTAAAATTAGTTTGCTGGGGCCCAGCAGGCCCAAACAATTTTCTTTACTAATTTTTAGAGGGTGCCAGCTCCCACTTCCTCTCGGGGCTCCGTGGCGCCAGAAGGGAGATCACCTCTCCCCCCCCCCCTCCCTCTCAGCAATCATTTGGGACACGTCACAAGTCCCAGATGATTGCCCATCCAGGCACAGCGCGGCTCGCACAAGCCCGGCTACGAAGCCACAACCGGGCGCCCACAGTAACAATGCCGGCACCGCAGAGAGGAGACCAGGAAGTGCGAACGTTCAGGTATGTTTTGCGCAGACGGGCCGCCCTGCTGCGCAAATTTTGGAAGTAGTTAATTGCCTGGTGGTACCAACCTATAAACCAGGGTATATATATATATATATATATCTTTATTGGCGATCAGTGACTTATGGCTGAACTGTGATATTGCAATGGTTGCCCCTATATATTTTAAATTGCATTGTTGATTTATTCTACATATCAATTGGATTTTACCCGCTTACCCAGCTCATAATGAATTATTTTAGAGACCTGTCTTCTATGGAAATGCTGTTTACAATATGTACAAAATGAACTAACCATGTCATTAACTGTATTTTTGCTATACCTTATGTACAATTCAAGACCTGTCTCGTTATAAATAAGGATTTTTACTATTATGAACCATGTCAATATTATTTTTACTTTGGTTACAATTTACATATTAATAAATCATTTAATGCCAATTGATGTTACGTTATGCTTCCATGCAATGTGTTTTGGTTCTGTCACATTGGTTACTTGCCACATTCATGGTTCTAAGTTGTTATCTCCTGGAGTGCATGTTTCATTCAAAGTCCCGCCAATCCGCTTTCCTTTTTTTGTTCAAATTATTGGGGATGGAGACGCTTGGTTCTACCCACCTGGTGTCTCATGCAAAGTCCCACTTTGTTGCTCTGTTTTCTAATATGAACTGTGATATTGCAGCATACAACATACACTGACACCTTTGACACTTTGCTGGAACCAGTGATACTAATAATAATCACTATCAGTGCTAAAGATATGCACCGTCACTGTACTAGTGACACTGGCTTGGAGGGGATTAAACATCTAGGGCTATCAAAGGGTTAACCTGTGCCTAGCCAGTGTTTACCATGTGCCCCAATTTTACTACGGGAAGAGATGTATTTGGGTCTCTGCTTTGCAGGAACACAGAATCCATCCCTTCACCCTGTCAGAACAGAACTCTGCCTTGTTTACATAAGCAGAGCTCCGTTCTGAGTCTCTGCACAACGATTGGTGCCGACAGACAGAATGTATATATGTATATACATACATACATACATACATACATACATATATATATACACACACACACACACACACATACACACACACACACACACATACACGATCCAGCGCATAGCTACCGCCTTGTAGCAGTAAAACTGCTATAGGGCAGGCAGCAAGTGGTTAGAGGAGAATTATGCAAAAAGTGTTTGTGTACTGTATGTGCTGCTTTTACCAAATCCTAGTACACCCAGGCCGAATGTCGGGCGGCATCAGCCAGTTCAATAGAAACCAGCCAACATTCGGCCCATACACACACACATATACACACACACACACACACACCAGCCGGTCCAAAAGAAGCTGGCCGTTAAGCCAGCTTCTGTCGAATGATCATGACCGAAAAAGTTCTGCCGACCAGCTCCCGATCAGCACTCAAGCAATGGCTGAGAGCGCTGACCGGAGTGTTCTTGCAGTGGGGGGGGGGGGGGGGGGGGGGCGGACCTAGAATGTGCATGTCAGGAAGGAGAAGGGCGGACTGACTATTGAACACGGCATGTCACCTGCATGTACATTCCTCCGGGCACCGGCTCTCCTATCTCCATGCATCTTTGGCTCTGCTGACTCCTGGCATTTTGAATGGAACATGGCTTCCCTGAGGTGAGTGGAGCCTAGCCCGACCACTCTGCATCATTATTAACCCCTTACTGCACCCCACACCATCTCCATCCAGTAACCCCTGACTGCCCAACACCCCATCTGTATACATTACCCCCATTGCACCTCCCCATCTCCATAAGCATCATTAACCCCTCACTGCACCACCCCATTTTCATGCATCATTATCCTGTTCCTGCAGTGCTCCTCTGATCTCCATAGTCAGTGCTGGGGGATCAAATTAGGGGAAATGAAAGTAGAATGTGGAGCAGAGTGCTGTCAGAGGAGGAATTGGCCTGTGAGCTGGAACTAGTTGGGAAGAAGTGAAACAGATGTTATTGTGTGTCGTGCAAAGTGATCCAACGCTAAAACCAAATACCTGCCTGCACCCTTTCCATCCAGTGCAATTTGAGCCCATACAAAATGAATGGGATCAAATCGCACTTCAAAGAATCACATGTGATTTGAACAGGAATGCTTGTCTTGACTCAAATAATTTTTGATTAGTCTAAAAAAATGTCACAACGCTAAAAATGGGTATCGGTAATGGCGAGTACTTGAGAAAAAGTATCAGTACTTGTACTCTTAAGTCTTAAACTGGTATCGGTGCATCCCTAAAACAAAAGTAAAATAGAATTAAAAAAAAAAAAAAAAAAATTTTAAATGCCCCTTGAACGCCCCCCCCCCCCCCAGTGCTTGTGCGCAATGCCAAACGCATGCGTAAATTCAACATGCACACAACAATCATCCCAAACATGTGAGGTATCACAGAATGTCAGTTCATGGGCAGTAATACTAGAACCAGTTAAATAAGAGATGCTGTACTGAACAGTAAAGCATATGTGCAAAAACCATAAGTGAAATGAAATGAACAAACACAGTATAAAGTGTCCACATATGGTAAATGGATGATTCCAAACTCAAATTATTAAGAGGAACTGGTATGGACCAAAAAATGATGTGAAACTAGAAAATAAAGTCAATGGTGCACGGTGTGGATCTGTGACTGAGTCAACAACGGGGTACAGAACTTCCGTAGCTGTAAACCAACATCTCGATATGGGGCATCAGAATGAAAACATCAGGAAGTAAGATAAGATGGGTACTCTTACCAGATGACGTGGACTCCACTGTCATATGACATGGAGTCAATGGTGCATAGAGCCAAACCTAGGCTGGAAAACGATATCCGGAACGGTGGAACCTCTGTCTCACTTCTCGACTTCTCTGGTGGGGTGAAGAAACATCAGGAAGGGCCGCCAACTGGATATCAGCCAATAGACCTCAAGGATGTGTTCCAAGGAGAAGCCGGGGACAGATTTGATCCAGACCCCGTGATGGAAGTAGGGCTACTGGAAGGCAGTTTCTTGCATCGGGATAATATGCAAATAAAAAACTTCTGCATAGTGCAGGTAAACCAGGGATTTTTATTTCTAAAAATACCATACAAAAAATGGATAAAAGTGATCACAATTAAAATAAAATCTAAGCAGCGTAAGGAAGGGGAGATCGCCCGACGCGTTTCGACCAAGGGGGTCTTCAACAGGGGCATGCCCCTGTTGAAGACCCCCTTGGTCGAAACGCGTCGGGCGATCTCCCCTTCCTTACGCTGCTTAGATTTTATTTTAATTGTGATCACTTTTATCCATTTTTTGTATGGTATTTTTAGAAATAAAAATCCCTGGTTTACCTGCACTATGCAGAAGTTTTTTATTTTTTATTTGCATATTATCCCGATGCAAGAAACTGCCTTCCAGTAGCCCTACTTCCATCACGGGGTCTGGATCAAATCTGTCCCCGGCTTCTCCTTGGAACACATCCTTGAGGTCTATTGGCTGATATCCAGTTGGCGGCCCTTCCTGATGTTTCTTCACCCCACCAGAGAAGTCGAGAAGTGAGACAGAGGTTCCACCGTTCCGGATATCGTTTTCCAGCCTAGGTTTGGCTCTATGCACCATTGACTCCATGTCATATGACAGTGGAGTCCACGTCATCTGGTAAGAGTACCCATCTTATCTTACTTCCTGATGTTTTCATTCTGATGCCCCATATCGAGATGTTGGTTTACAGCTACGGAAGTTCTGTACCCCGTTGTTGACTCAGTCACAGATCCACACCGTGCACCATTGACTTTATTTTCTAGTTTCACATCATTTTTTGGTCCATACCAGTTCCTCTTAATAATTTGAGTTTGGAATCATCCATTTACCATATGTGGACACTTTATACTGTGTTTGTTCATTTCATTTCACTTATGGTTTTTGCACATATGCTTTACTGTTCAGTACAGCATCTCTTATTTAATTGTTTCACTACACCCTAACTTCCTATTACTTCTTAGCGCTGCATTTTTTTCCCATTTACCAGTTATTGTTTGTCACAATGTATGCAGCTGCTGGCTCACATATATTTTATTTTTGCTATTAGAGCGCAGTGTTTTCATATTTCTCTAATACTAGAACCAGACCTAGTCTGTGGTAACGCGTAAAAGCTCTTAAAGCGTCGCCAATGGATAGTAAAATGTATGTTTGTCTCCGATGTACGGATGAGTGCAATTTTAAAGTATGACATGTTTGGTATCAATTTATTCAGTGTATTATATTTTACAAAAAATTGGGTTCCTGTGTCTGTGTCCCGTGTTTTTTTTTTTGCATAACAATTGTAGAAAAAGTATTTTTTTTCCCCAAAAAAATAGCATTTGAAAAAAACACTTCGCAAATACCATGCGATATATAAAACAATTGCAAATCCCACCATTTTATTCTCCAGGGTTACGGTTTTTAAAAAAATAATGTTTGGGATGTTTTAAGTAATTTTCTAGCAAAAAAAAAAAACCCACCACCAACTACTGATTATTACATGCAAACAATAAGTGCCAGAAAAAGCCTGGTGCTTAAAGCGGTTGTATACCCGCTGGGTTTTTTTTTTTCCTACACCTGCAAGGGAAAAGGCATAATGCGCTAGTATGCACCGCATACTAGCTCATTATGAGATACTTACCTTAGAACAAGGCGCCGGCATCTCATCCTGTCCACGCCAAGGGAGCTGACATTTCACACACACGCGCGCGCACACACACGCGCGCACACACACACACACACACGCGCGCACACACACACACGCGCGCACACACACACACGCGCGCACACACACACACGCGCGCACACACGTTCTGCCTCTCATGCTCGTGATCACTCATGGCCGGCGGTCATCGCGACTGTCAGCCACGAGCATCGGCACCCCCGCAGTATAGCTACGACGGCTTGCGGGAACATGCAGACCTGCCGCAGTATGAAGGTGGCTGGTCGGCAAGGAGTTAATTGCACCCCAAAACACATTTGGCTACTTCTCCTTAGCATGGGAATACCAAATACTTTTTTACAGCCTAAATGCACAGAGGGGCCCGAAATCCAAGGAGATTCAGGCTTTCTAGGCATAAATTACCCATCTAATTTCCTGACTACACATCATGTTTTGTGAGGCCCTGGAGCACCAGGACAGTGACAACACCCACAAAATGACAACATTTTAGAAAGCAAACCAAGGTATTTTCGAAGAGGCATGGTGACTCAACTCGTGGGCCCAATCTGGCTGGCTTGGCAGCGCCGGCTTCTATTCTTAACTGTAAGGTAAGACTAACAGCACTAGTCTTACTAATACTCATCTCATAATGTATACAGTGGGGAGTCTGTGGATATTACAGCAGTGGGGGGAGATTGTGGATATTACAGCAGTGGGGGGAGATTGTGGATATTACAGCAGTGGGGGGGAGATGACGTGGATATTACAGCAGTGGGGGGAGATGACGTGGATATTACAGCAGTGAGGGGAGATGACGTGGATATTACAGCAGTGGGGGGAGATGACGTGGATATTACAGCAGTGGGGGGAGATGACGTGGATATTACAGCAGTGGGGGGAGATGACGTGGATATTACAGCAGTGGGGGAGGAGATGACGTGGATATTACAGCAGTGGGGGAGGAGATGACGTGGATATTACAGTGGGGATTATACGGTGGTGGAATTTTCACAGGTTTTTGCAAATTCAGTTAATTGCATTTTGCACATTTATCCAAATTGATTTTTAGATTATCCATATATTTTTCAAATTATTTTTAATATTTTTGGTGTTCTTGTCAATTCATGTGTTTACGTCATTCACTATTGTAATATTACGTTTAGCGCAATCCTATTTTTATTCACTGTATTGGGGTTTTGCATTAGGATTGCTGCTTCCACTGAGTTTTAGGTGATTTTTGTGGTCGGCCGCACAAGATCGCTTCTAGGTCTTAGCGCAATTTCATTCCTTTTTTCCAGGTGACCTCCCCTGCCTTCCCTGACTGGCGAGTTGGACGACCGACCGACTGCCCACTGTGCCCAGTGTTTCGTACTCCCCTGGAACGTCCTCCAGACTACCGAAGCGCTTCCACATCCTGCCTCTACTTTGGGGAAGGAATCAGTCCACACACACAGTGTGGTCATGGTGAGCGGAGGAACTTGAACGCCCCACGTCATTTAAATCCCCTGTTTGGGAGCATTTGTGCTTCCCTGTCAAATATGATGATGAAGGAAAGAGGTTAGTGGATAAAACCGTGACGGCGTGTAGGCACTGTGGCACAAGAAAGCCATATGACACTGGAAACACATCAAGCATGTCCATGCATTTGAAGCGACATCACCCCTGTGTTTCACTGACAGGAGTGAAAACGAAAGCTACTCAACAACTGCTTATCACCGCGGAATTTAAGCAGCCCCTTGTTGCACAATCAGATCGGGCTAAAGCCATCACAAAAGGTATTGGTGTGTTTATAGGTGCAGACATGAGGCCATATTCGGTTGTGCAAAACGAGGGCTTTAAACACATGCTGAAAGTGCTTGAGCCACGTTAACAACACCCCGTCGCGCACCCACTTCAGCGAAAAGATTGTGCCAGATCTTTATGAGCAGGAGAAGAAAAAAATTGTGGATGAACTATCCAGAGCATCCAATGTTGCGCTCACGACAGACGGGTGGACATCCAGGGGAACGGAGAGCTATGTGACGATAACCGCTCACTTCATCACAGCAGACTGGGAGATGAGAAGTCCGGTGCTGCAGACACGCCCCCTCTACGAGAGTCACACAAGCACTCATCTTGCGCAGATACTTATTCAAGCAGTGGAGGAATGGAAGATGAAGAGGCCCAATACTAATATCCCAGTCACAACTGATAATGCCAAAAATCAAATAAATGCAGTGAACGATGTAGTAAATTTGGCATCACAAAAGGGAATCTTAGTCAATAGGATGGACCGCCTCCTTGAGAAGATCAGGAAGGTGGATTCCTACTTCCACCGAAGCACAACAGCTGCTCATGTGCTTAAGACAAAGCAAGAAATGCTACAGCTGCCTACTCATAAGCTCATACATGATGTCCCAACAAGGTGGAACTCCACTTATGATATGCTGGAGCTTTATCTGGAGCACCAGGCAGCTATATACTCTGCATTGACCGACAAGACCCTGAAGAAAATTGTCAAAGACATCATTACCCTGTCTGATGATGTGAGAGTGGCAGAGGAGGTCCTCCAGGTGCTTAAACCCCTCAAAACTGTTACATCTCTGCTAAAAACTGAAAGTTCACCATCTGTGTCAATGATCCTGCCACTGAAAACAAGGATTCTACAATCCATGGCTCCAAGTGTGGAAGACAGCATCATCACTCGAGATGTCAAGACTGCCATTAGAGAGGACCTGCAGCACAGATACACTTCACCCCCTACTCGACTACCTTCACAGATCTACTGCCCTGGATCCGAGGTTCAAGTCCCTGTCTCACATCCACCCTGCCCTACGCCAGAGGACATACAGTGACCTCACCACTGAGATTGTGAGCAGTCTGGGCACTGAAGACTGTGATGAGGTAAAGAAAAAGAATATTTTTTAAAAATGATAAATTTAAATCTAAATACATTTATTTTCGTAATAATGGCTTTTATTAAATATTATTTTCATGTTTCATAGACATGAAAAATGTGGCAACAATATTGCCACATTTTTCATGTCTATGAAACATGAAAATAAATAATAGGTTTAATTAATCAACAATTTTTTTTCTGCAGCTGCAGAGCCAACAGGAGCAAACTTGGACTCATCATCTCCTCCACAAGAGAAGTCGGCGATGCCAGAGCTTTTTGGAGAGACCTTTGCCAGCAAAGACAATAAGACTCCTGCTGACATCAAAGAGGAGGTGGCATCCTACCTGGCAGCAAGCGGCATTACAGTGGATGGTGATCCGCTGACATGGTGGAAAAGCAATGAGTGTAGATACCCTCATATTGCCACGATGGCAAGATGCTATCTCGCTGTGCCAGGCTCTTCAGTTCCTTCCGAGAGAGTGTTCTCAACAGCAGGGGACATAGTGACTACAACGAGGTCCACACTCTCCCCAGACAATGCAGACATCCTTGTCTTTTTGAAAAAGAATTTGAAATTATAAGCCCAGGAATGCTTTGCTTTCTTTTATTCTTCTTTGATGGTGTGGACATACTAGGCTTTCACTATCCATGTTTCAAGGAAGATGATGTGCCTTCTTATGTTGCACTTTAGGTTGTTTTTGGCTCATTGCCTATCGGTCCATGTTTAAAGGAAGGAGATATGCCTTTTTATGTTGCACTTTAAGTTGTTTTTCATTATGTTAAAAAGAAGATATTATGCCTTGTGCACGTTAACTCGATTTGATATATTTTCAAGTAATTTAAAAGTGTTAATAAACAAAAAGACAAAACTTATGTTTATTTGTCTTGTCTTTTTTTTTTGTTGATCCGAAAATGATCCGATCCGTGACTCTGATCCGAGGAACAATCCGAACCATGAGTTTTTTGATCCGTTGCACCCCTAATTTTAACATTAGCATCGGTGGGCGGACCTCCGCTTTAAGCCAGGTTTTTTTTCATACCATGGTTCCCTGAAAATAACCCCGGGTCTTATATTAATTTTGGCAACCAAAAACACAGCAGGGCTTATTTTCAGGAGTAGGGCTTGCTATCTTCTCTTCTCCTCTCCCTCCTTGCATGCCAGGAATCCCCAGTGTGAACAGAGTAAAAGTGCCTTTAAAATGCTGGAATCCTCTCTATTATGGGATTGTGTAATGTGGAGGGTGTGCGTTTCTGTAATAGAATTATGAAAGCAGCTTCTTATAGCGCCGCTCGGTGCTTCCATGGCCCGCCTAAGCTGTCTTCCACCACTCCGAGCACTGCAAATAGCCATTAACACATTTCTATCCATCAAAACCCCTAGTTTAGACAGTCTCACTATAGCATGGCACAAACATAGAAACGGTAGCAACTCAACTTGTAGAGTTCCCTGTCGTTCTTTAATAACTGAGGGTAGTACCAAAAACAATGAAAAGGGCATTAAACCAGAACTAAACCCAACCAACATTAAAAGAAAATATTGCAAAAATAAATAACATTTTTAAAAAATAAAGCTATACAACTGCGACAATCCATTTTGTTCTATAAATCTGCAGTAATTTTCTGTAAAATGCAACGCAATCTGGAAACCTGGAGGTGTTCTGTACACAGATGGCGTACGGAACGCTGCCCAGAAATGTATCCCGATTGTGTGACTGGGCACACAGATTTTCCCAGAAGTCTGCACTAAGATACAAGACAGATTTTAGGCATCCTTACATCCTCTGCAACAAACATTTCAGGTTTGATAAGATATTCCCAAACAGGTAATCACATCTTAAGGGATTCAGACCCTGCCACTTTCCTTATAAGAGCCCTGCAAGTGCAGCAGCTGGTCACCAATGAAAAAGTCACTCCCATCCATAATGCACATGGACACAGTTTTTCTTCCAAACAATAGGACTTTGCGACAAAGTTTGTTAAAATCCTTGCAATCTACATAGATCACCCAGAGGAGCATGTCTCTCTCTCAGCAAAAAAGTGGCATTATTTAATCACAAGTGTACATGCTTTAAGGGCCGGGTGGATATAAATCAATGATAAAAAATAAATAAAATCTTTTTTTTTTTTAAATGCTTTTGGAGTAAAAATCTATCTAAAGATAGTTTAAGATACTGTACATTAATAATTTAGTTTATTCAGCATGAAATGGAGCTTAGTTATGTAGCATGAGGCTGTATATTCTGCAATATTTAAATTTTGGTAAACTCATTCAAAGAATTCAAGCTCTGCAAGCTGATATAACATGCACTTCATTGATGCATTCACACAATTTCACAGTAACCATGAGATATAACAAAGTTCAGGAATATTCCTTTATCCCATTATTTTGCAAATCTATGTACAATACAAACTATAAGATTGAATCAGTTCTGATATCACCGTTTTACTAATCTGAAAGCTTATTCGAAATAGGTAAACTTCATTTTGTTTGCAAAAATTAAAGATTCCAACTACCAATAAGAATATGTCCTTACATTTAAAAAGAGCACCTGTCATTTCAGATACATCATGGCAGCGCTGTTAGCGGACATCCACTCACCTGCTGCCGCCACGTCCCTCACATTGTTGCGTCACTGCCGCATCACCAGCTGTCCCATTAAAGTGAATGGGACCCTCGGTGAGTGAACAGCGGGTCAGAGGAGCCGCCGCTGTAGGACAAAAATGACAACTGCCCTTTAAAAATTCTGATTTTAGCATTGACATCCCGGCATTGGACCGGCGTTATGTCCATCATAGGATCTGTGCCAAGGGGCGGGACTGGGCATGACGCCGAGCACGCAGGAGAACTGGCTCTGTCTATTTAGGCAATGGTAAAGCTGCAGATGGGCACCGATCAGGCTGCAGTGAGGAGAAAGGCTGCAGATGGGCACCGATCAGGCTGCAGTGAGGAGAAAGGCTGCAGATGGGCACCGATCAGGCTGCAGTGAGGAGAAAGGCTGCAGATGGGCACCGATCAGGCTGCAGTGAGGAGAAAGGCTGCAGATGGGCACCGATCAGGCTGCAGTGAAGAGAAAGGCTGCAGATGGGCACCGATCAGGCTGCAGTGAAGAGAAAGGCTGCAGATGGGCACCGATCAGGCTGCAGTGAAGAGAAAGGCTGCAGATGGGCACCGATCAGGCTGCAGTGAAGAGAAAGGCTGCAGATGGGCACCGATCAGGCTGCAGTGAGGAGCAAGGCTGCAGATGGGCACCGATCAGGCTGCAGTGAGGTGCAAGGCTGCAGATGGGCACCGATCAGGCTGCAGTGAGGTGCAAGGCTGCAGATGGGCACCGATCAGGCTGCAGTGAAGAGAAAGGCTGCAGATGGGCACCGATCAGGCTGCAGTGAAGAGAAAGGCTGCAGATGGGCACCGATCAGGCTGCAGTGAAGAGAAAGGCTGCAGATGGGCACCGATCAGGCTGCAGTGAAGAGAAAGGCTGCAGATGGGCACCGATCAGGCTGCAGTGAAGAGAAAGGCTGCAGATGGGCACCGATCAGGCTGCAGTGAAGAGAAAGGCTGCAGATGGGCACCGATCAGGCTGCAGTGAAGAGAAAGGCTGCAGATGGGCACCGATCAGGCTGCAGTGAAGAGAAAGGCTGCAGATGGGCACCGATTAGGCTGCAGTGAAGAGAAAGGCTGCAGATGGGCACCGATCAGGCTGCAGTGAAGAGAAAGGCTGCAGATAGGCACCGATCAGGCTGCAGTGAGGAGAAAGGCTGCAGATGGGCACCGATCAGGCTGCAGTGAGGAGAAAGGCTGCAGATGGGCACCGATCAGGCTGTAATGACGGGCAATGGTGAGGCTGCGGATGGGCACTGATCAGGCTGCATTGACCCTTATTTTGCGTCAAAAATCCTTATTAAAAAATTAAGTTTTTTACTTGAAACTTCTCTTAAAATTAAGGTGCGTGTTATACGTCAATAAAAACGGTAAATCAAGCCTTTTTACTAGTGATTTAAATCAAATCCATCCTGTTTAAGGGTAAAACAAATGTTAATGCAGAAGCACAATTACGACATGTGGTAGAAAAACACACTTCTCACAACTACTTTGTGCATCCAGGTGGAATATAGCCTGTTTTTTCTCAGGTCAACACAAAATAAGTTCTCCTTCTGCCGACGATCGCAGCGATTCCACATATGTGTAGGTTAGCTGTATGTACACGTAGTACAGCCCTGAAACAAGAGTACGCATTTCGCTTTTTTTTTATCCTACCTAAAAACCCACTGACACCAAAATCGTGCCAACATATTATTACTATGTCCTTTGACCCTTACTTGACCCAAACATTAACCATGCCCCTGACCTAAATCAAACCTTGATCTAAGTTTTTTTGGGCTCTTTCACACGGGGCAGATCAGTCATGATCCGCCCCGTGAACATCCGCTTGCTCAGCGGGGATAGCTCCGCCGATCCCCGCTGAGCAGGAAGATGACAGGTGCATCGCTGCACACTGTGCAGCGACGGACCTGTCAGAGCGCCGCTCTCCCCTATGGGGGGATCGGATGATGACGGTCCGTAGTGTCCGTCGTCATCCGATCCGATCACGGAGGGAAAAGTAGGTTTTTCCTCCGTTACACTTTTCGGATCGGAGCGGGTCGGATGTCAGCGGACATGTCACTGCTGACATCCGACGCTCCATAGGGATGAATGTATGTCCGTTTTTCATCCGAAAACGGAAGGATGAAAAACGGACATACGGATCCCTCGTGTGAAAGAGGCCTTTTTCTTTTTTTTTTAAAACACGAGTTTTTTTTTTACCTCTATGCAAGGAGAGCGGGAGAGGCGGGTTTCACAGTGACCGATCATTAGTACGGAACTCGGGGCTCTCGTGAGACCCAGGTCACCATGCTGGGAGTGTGCTTTTGCGGCATGCTCCCAGCACAAAAAGACAGATACATATACCCATAATTAGTCAATGACAGTGGCCCTATACCAATGACAGTGGCCCTATACCACGTGATCTCTCCGTCCAATGACAGAGCGATCACTGGTCAACAACCAGCACATGTCCGGCTCAGCTCTATCATGGCATGCTGTACACACAGCGTGCGAGGTGTAATTTCTATTATATACATGCTACGTGCTAGAAATATCTTTAAAAAAAAAAAAATTACAACTTTGTGTAAATAAAAAAAAATAAGTTCATTTTCTTTCCACATTTTCCAAAAACTTTGGAAAAAAATATGGCATGTTCAAATAACTCATAATGCCTCGTATAATATACATTGGGGTGTTTGCTTTACAAAATTGGGTCATTTTCATTGTCCTGGTGCTCCAGGGCTTTCAAAAGTGTGATAGGTTGTCAGAAAATCATGTGTGTAATTTATGCTCTTAGAACGCCTGGGAGGTTCTACTTGCATGTTGGGCTTCTGTATGTGGCCAGGCTGTGTAAAAGACTGTATCACCATACGCAGGAGTAACAGAATGTATTTTGGGGTGTAGTTGCAAGTATGCATATGCTGTGTGAGAAAAATAAACTGTTGTTAATATGACAATTTTGTGAATATAAATAAAAATCCATTTTGCAAAGAACTAAAGAAAAAAAAAAACTCACCATGCCTCTTACTAAATACCTTGGAATAGCTACTTTCCAAAAAGGGGTCATGTGGGGGGTATTTGTACTTTCCTGGCTTGGGAGGCCGGGTTCACACTGGTACGACACGACAGTCGTACCACTTTGGATCAGACTTTGCCCTGCGACTTGAAGTCCGACATGCGTCCGACTTCAATGAACAGGGATCAGACTTTTTTCTTTTAATCAAAAAGGTGTTTATTGAACAAGTTTAGACAGTTTCCAATGTACAAACACTGCATTTGCATATATCTATAGTTACATTTCGTGGTTATCCAAGTGCCTTTAACTTTAATCCAAACATCATGACCTTCAAGTCCACAATATGCTGAAGCACATATACATTACATCTGGTGTTAAGCAACCCTAGCTCATTAGGGTCCACCCATAGGGCACTGTAAGATTCTGGACATCACCAGTTCCCTGGGACTTAGCCCAGGGGTATCCAACCATGGTGACCAGATTTTTTCAAATCTACCTGAGCTTCCCCCTGTGTTGATAGATATACCTTTACATGACCAAGGTGTACTGCATGTGCGATATCCATTAGGCAACTGTGGGCGGCGAGAACGATTTCCAACCCATCAGGATGAGTTTTTGGGCTTGAAACAGTGCCCTAGAGAATGTCATTCTAACCATCTCACGGGAATAACCGCCTCCAGAACTCCCAAAATACAGTGAATTGGGTCTAGGGGGACAGTCGTTTGGAACACTTGATTAAGCGTCCCAAGTACTGCGTTATAGTAATGGTAGAGCTTTGGGAATCGCCAGAGCAGATGAATGACATCCCCCTGGTGTTTCCAACACGTGCCGCACAGGGGGTCCAGCCGCCAACCCATCTTATGTAGTCTAAGTGGGGTGTAGTGCACCTGAAGTGCAATGTGTAGTTGGGAGACTTTTTGGGCAAGGTTAAGAGAGCAGGTAGTAACAGACTGCAGGACTTCCTCCCCTTGGTCTCCCGTAAGTGGGCCTACGTCTCTTGCCCATAGGGACGTTGCCTTAGTGGGGTGAGCTCTGAAATGGTGTGTCAGCAGCATTTGGTAACAATGTGAGATGATCCCTTTAGTTTCAGTATTTGTTTGTAAGAGGTGGAAAATAGGTGTATTTGACATAATCCAGTCGTTAGCATCCCTCTGGGTGCCCACAGCGTGTCTGAGCTGGAGATAGAAGTAATACATAGTGGAGGGCAAAGTAAAAATATTTTGTAACTCAGGGAAAGATAGCAACTTGCCATCCTGAAATGTGTGCGACAGCAAAGTCACACCGAAGGAACGCCACTTGGGTCCCTGTTGGAGTTTTGCCAGTTTGACATAGGAGAAGTTCTGCCACATCAGGCTATTTTCAGTAAATACCAGCACCCCCTGCATCTGCCTGCCCTTGTTCCATATTTTTTGGAGTAGAGTAAGGGTGGGCATCTGTTTATTAGATTTATAGAACATCTGTGCCTCCAGGCATATCGGAACAGTCTCTGCTCCAGAGCCAATCAGCATGAACCTTGCTTTTTTTTTTTTCACAAGAAAAGCATGAACCTTGCTGATGAGCCCACTGGATCATGGGCCATGGACCCAATCAGATGCTTAATTTGGGCTACAATATAGTACAGCCAAAGATTGGGCACTGCCAGTCCTCCACTGTCCTTGGGGTGTTGCAACTGTTCTAGTTTGATCCTGGGGGGGGGCTGTATTCCACAGTAGGCGTCTGAAGAGGGTGTTAACCACCCTGAATATTTTAAGCGAATGACAACAGGGGAGTTGTGGAGAAAATATAGCAACTGTGGCATCAATATCATTTTTATTAAGTTGGCTCTATCCACCAACGTTAAAGATTATTCCATTTGTTAGTTTTGTCCCGAAACTGAGATAGTAGTGGGTACACATTTAATGGGCAGTAGTCCGCAAGTCTGGATGATATTTGTATTCCTAGGTATTTGAATGAGGTCACTACTGGGATTGGACAAGAATCAGGCAGATCCACCTCCCGATCCCCGTCAAGCACCATTAAGGCCAATTAGGACCAGTTTATGGTCCGACCGGAGTAGTGCCCAAAGCTGGAAATTACAGCCATCACTTTGGTGAGGTAGTGGTGTCACCCAGGAAAAGCATCATGTCGTCAGCATATAACATGATCTTTTAATGAAGATCACCAAATCTCAACCCCGTAATCCCCAGGCTGGCCCTCACCAGTGCCGCCAGCGGCTCTATGGCGAGAGCAAAGAGCAGGAGAAACAGGGGGCAACCCTGCAAACGCGTGAGACATTCTGGCTGACGTCCTAATTTTCACTTGTGGGGACGCATATAGCAGTCTGACTGTGTCTGGTATTAATCTTTAGGGGAAACTCCACGCCATTTATTTTTTTTAAAAAACGGCAAGGGCTCCCCCTCCAGGAGCATACCAGGCCTGGTATGGATTTTAAGGGAAGCCCCCACGCCGTTTTTTCGGCGTGGGGGTTCCCCTTAAAATCCACACCAAACCCCTATCCAAGCACACAGCCGGCAGGTGAGCAAAGAAGGTGGGGACGAGCAAGCACCCCCCCCCTCGAACCATACCAAGCCACATGCCCTCAACATGGGGGGGTGGGTGCTTTGGAGAATGGGGTGGGGAAGGTGCAGGGTCCCCCTAAGCACCTTGTCCCCATGTTGTTGAGGACAAGGACCTCTTCCCAACAACCCTGGCCTTTGCTTGCCGGGGTCTGCGGGCAGGGAGCTTATCGGAATCTGGAAGCCCCATTTAATAAGGGGTCCCCCAGATCCCAGGCCCCCCACCCTATATGAATGCGTATGGGGTACATTGTAACCCTACCCATTCACCAAAAAAAAAGTGTCAAAAAAAAAAAAAAATAAACACACATTACACATGTTTTTAAAGTAATTTATTATGGCAGCTCCGTTGTCTCTTCCAATCACTTCTCCCCTCTCCAGCTCTTCTGTGTCGTCTTTTTCACTGTTGGTTCTTATCCCCTCTCCTTCTCCGCTCCCACTCTCCGATTCTTCTCCCTCTGTTCTTCCAATGTTGACTCAATGCTCTCTCCCGATCTAATGCCGGATGTGCCACTACTTATATTGGCATGGGGAGGGGTCAGCTGAGGCACGACTTATGACGTCACCGCCCATCATGCCTCGGGCAGTGATGTCATAAGAGGCGTGCCTCCGGTGACCCCACCCCATGCCAATATAAGTAGTGGCACATGGCAGAGCGGGAAAGTGTGTTGAGTCAACATCGGAATACTAGCTCACTATGAAATACTTAACCTTAGTTTGAGGCTGTTGCAGTGGTCCCCGTACACTGCTGTGACCGTTGACATGTCTCCTGGAGTTATTTCAAGGTTCACGGACTCCGGTGCTGCGATAACAGAGGCACGATCAAGAAGTTTCTAAAGCCCGCATGCCCCAAAGACATCACAAGGGTACATGGTAAATATCTCCTAAACCGTGTAGGTTTAGGAGATATTCACAGTACCTACATATAAGACTTATTATAGGCTTACGTGTAGATACAAGTGGTGTAACAGGCTTTGCAACCACTTTAATGATTGTTGAGAAACACCAATCTAAGTCAAGGGTAAGAAACCTCAGTGCTCAAGCTGCTGTGGAGCTACAAGTCCTGAGAGGCATTGAAAGACTTTGACAGTCATAACTTCCAGAGGCAGAAGCATGATGGGAATTTTAGTTTCACCACAGCTGGAGTGTCTGAAGTTACCTACCCCCGCTCTAACAAGCACTAAAAATTACAGAAACGTCAGAATTTCCTGTTGTCTTACTACAGCATTACTACAGCAGACACCACGCTTAGGTGCATTTACTTCATTACTTCATTATGACAGTTTCTCTCTGGCCCTTTAAAACATTACCGCGCACAGGGCCTGTGGGACGGAAAGGGAAAAAAAAAAAAAAAAAAGGAAGGGGGGAGCAACAGTTGCTATCGAGCGGGTAAACGCTGTGTGGTTTGATTTCTCTCACCCCCCTCGCCAATAGAAAATCAAGATCTTATTAACTCTTTGAAAGCCTGGAGCGGGAATGGATAAAAATAGATTAAGCAGCTAGCAAAAAATAAATTGGGTGGTACGCTTCCAACATGCAAAAGGTAACATAGGATTTGAATACGGTCGTTCAAAAAAAAAAAAAAAGGGGGGGGGTGTAAAAAAACAGAGGCATGGAAATGTTAAGTTGGCAGATCTATGACAGCCACAGAAAAATGGATGGAGCCACATAAGCGAGCAGGTGCACTCGCCCCCAGGTAGTGAGAACGTGAACGCACATACCAATAGGGAGCTTCCTTAATACACACATGACACACACATGAACACGCCGAGCTTTCCTAGTGGCCAGATCACATACATAGGAAGGGGGCTGGGTGCACCAACTCCTACATTGACATAAGCTTATTAAATATTACAAGACCTAGCAAAGAAGGCGTTCCAGGGCTTAATGCATGGCTTAGTCACCTTCCATAAGCCTGAGGGGGAATTACATAACCTAAATGCCAAGTTGGCACACACATAGAAATGACAGGCTCCGTGCTGCCATGGCAGATACACAAAAGTCACCTTACATGAAACAGATTTCCATGGTAACACAATGCAGCCACAGGACAAAACACACACCACCACACTAAATCACCATAGGAGGTGATAGGGAAAGAAATGGGCACACGGTGCCTTGCTAAGCATTATTCATCGTCTACTATACAGGGCTAAGCCAAGGCCCTCCGCCCCAGCTAACACAAAAGCCAGCCCCCACCCTCAGCTCCCTCCCTGAGGCCTAGCCCCTAGCACCCAATCCTCGCACTCACGTAGATAGGCAGCGGCCAAGGATAGATGGCAGGCTCGGCTCCCACCGGCGACTTGAGCCTTAGTTCTAGCTTCTCGCCCATGTCCTGAGAGCATACTAATCCCAAAGGAGACGGTCCAGCGGAATGACACCGATGTAATCCCAGGGAGAAATCTTAGGCCGCTCTCTTGTCCACCCCCTCCGCCGGTCCCGGGGTATTATCACCTCTCCTCACACTCGGCGGTTTCACTGCGCCATCTTGGACCCGGCGCCAAGCAACAATGAGCTGAGGGCCGGGCCAAACCATCGTGTACGGGGAGGAGGGGGGACGGTAAGGAGGGGCAAGGGAGATACACGCCTTCCTGAGGAATGAAATAAATAATTTCGTGAGGTGTCCTCATATGGCCCCTTGGCCTTAAATGTGAGGGTAGTGGGCAACTGGCGAGGGTCAGGCGGCGGTACTATGGGGCGGTATAGGTGAACACGAACGTGCTATAGGGAATGGGTGCGCCCGTGAAGGACGAGGTACTACTACATGCTTTGCTACACGTTCTTCTAGCCAGCTATGTGGGGCTGTTGGAGGATAGAGTGGACTGTACCAAGTGCAATTCACAGGCGGGCAGCACGCTCTTAAAAGCAGAAAAATCGTCTCATTTGTCGTTATGAAGTCCAAACTAGAGAAATGAAGGTAGAACACACATCATAGTAATAGTGTCTTTGTGCTCCAGTGCACAAAGCAAGGTAGGAGGGTCTAACAAGAAGCGGAGAAAGCATGTTCATGTTTGGCTGTAGAAGGGATTGGAAAACCCTAGGTGGACCAGACATGGCTGCTAAAGCTTGCACAGCTAATGATAAGCCTGCATGGGAAATGAGGGGAGGTTATGATAAAAGACCATCTCCAAACAGGATATTGAGCTAAATCTGTAGGTAAATAAGAGAACCAGAACCTTCACTGAGTGGGTTTGATATTAACCCTTTCCTGCCCGTGCAATAGCCAAAAGACGGCTACAACGCAACTCTACAGTTATGGGAGGACGTCCTCCCAGAACCCCCCCCCCCCAGGGCACGCTCTGTGACCGCTGTGCCCTTTGGACACAGCTGATCATGATAAAGGGCCAATAACAGCAGCCCTTTACCATGTGATCACCTGTGCCCCTCCTGCTCTCTAGCTCCCTCGTCACTTCCTCCCATGCTCGACTCCAGGACTTTTCCAAAGCCTCTCCAATCCTATGGAACTCGTTACCCCAATCTATCTGATTATCTCCAACTCTATTCGCTTCTAGACGATCCCTGAAAAACCTATTCTTCAGAGAAGCCTATCCTACCCACACCAAACAAATGTATGTCTATTTTCTCCATCAGATAATCCCCCACAGTTCTTAACTTTTGTTTCACTTGACCCTCCCTTCTAGATTGGAATCTCTAACGAGCAGGGCCCTCCGATTCCTCCTGTATTGTATTGTAACTGTACTGTCTGCCCCCATGTTGTAATGCAACACAAACTGTTGGCGCTATATAAATCCTGTATTATAATAATAATAATAATCACATGTAAACAGACCTGCCGTTGTTTCGTCAGATTATGTGACCCGTCAGATTTTGTAACAGAAGTGACGTTCCAACGCCGCCATGTTGCTACACACCACACTCGTCCACAGTAAGGATACAGTGAGAAGGCGGCAAGCTGACATACATAGTTACATAGTAGGTGAGGTTTTAAAAAGACACAAGTCCATCAAGTCCAACCTATGTGTCACGTACCTGGTAGGTTGTGAGCCTGAAGTGCAGGAAAAGACCTCCCTTACAGCTCCCACTCCCGTTCCCCTGGAATGGAGACAGAGGGCCAGGAGTGAAGAGTGGTATGGGTGCCTGGCAGGATCAACAGTTGCTGAAAGTCCAGTAGTGGTGGCACCCTCTGGAGTCAGTAGCCTGAGGAGTAGACTGAGGACAGAGACTGGAATGCAGGACTGGAACCAGGAACAACAGCAGATAATAGCAGACTGGAAGCTGGACTGGAACAACAGCAGAAGATAGCCTGGAACACTGGACTGGAACACAGCAGAAGATAGCCTGGAACACTGGACTGGAACACAGCAGAAGGTAGCCTGGAACGCTGGGCTGGAACACAGCAGAAGGTAGCCTGGAACGCTGGGCTGGAACACAGCAGAAGGTAGCCTGGAACGCTGGGCTGGAACACAGCAGAAGGTAGCCTGGAACGCTGGACTGGAGCCAGGAACAACAGCAGGTAATAGCAGACTGGAAGCTGGACTGGAACCAGGAACAACAGCAGGTAATAGCAGACTGGAAGCTGATGAAACACAGCGGAGGGTCAACAAGCCGGTGGTCAGTAACGTTCGGACAGCAGAGGTACCAGGGGTAATGCAGAGGAATGGTCAGGCAAGCCAAGAGAGTCTGGTGCAGGCAGATAGCAGGATCGTCAAACAGGAAGCCGGGTCAGATAACAGGAAACACAGATCAGATCAGGTAACACTCACAGAACGCTGTAGAGCAGACAGCAGGGATGGAGTGTGACAGGCAGGTTTAAATAGCCCGCCGGACACCAGCGGGAGTGCGCGTGCCCGTGCGTGACCGCACCCGTGAACGCGCGCGCATGCGCAGTGGGACCCGTGGCCGGGTTCCCGTGCGCCTGGAACGCCGGTTACTGGCAGGATCTTCGTGACATTGCCCCCCCCCAAGGGGCAGCCTCCGGATGCCCCTTTGAAAAAATTTCTCTGGATGAGCTGTTTTAAAGGCTTGTAACAGGTCTTCAGCATGAATATTATCCTCTGGTTCCCAAGAATTCTCCTCTGGGCCAAACCCCTTCCACTTTATTAAGAATTGGTTTTGGTTACCTCTTTTCCTGTGGTCCATGATAGCCTCCACCTCGAATTCCTCTTCCCCATCTACCAGGATTGGATCAGGAGGATCCGTACTTCGACCTGGAAATGGGTTAGTAATAGATGGTTTAAGCAAGGACACGTGAAAAACTGGATGTACCTTTAGTGAATCCGGGAGTTCAAGTTCATATGCAACTTCATTAATTCTCCGTTTAACAGGAAATGGTCCAAGAAATTTGGGACCCAATTTCTTGGAAGGGCAGGCCAACCTGAGGTTTATGGTGGACAACCATACCTGATCCCCAGGTGCAAGTAAGAGCTCACCTCGCCTCTTTTTATCGAAGGTTGCTTTGTTGTACTCCTGGGTTCTGGTCATGGTGTCCTGTAAAACTTGGTTGTTAGAGGTAAAAAAATCCAATTTCTCCTGGACTGCGGGTACTGTGCATTCTGGAAGAGAGTTTGGTAAAAATGAGGGGTGGAAACCATAATTCGCAAAAAACGAAGTTTGCTTGATAGCAGAATGAATGGAATTGTTATAAGCGAATTCGGCCAATGGTAAAACAGCAATCCAATTATCTTGGGCAAAGGAAGAAAAACAGCGCAAATATTGTTCAAGGGTCTGGTTTGTTCTTTCTGTTTGCCCATTAGTCTGGGGGTGATAAGCCGAGGAAAATGAGAGTTCAATGTCCAAGGTTTTACACAAAGCCCTCCAGAATCGAGAGGTAAATTGTACCCCCCGATCTGAAACAATGTTAACTGGTACCCCATGAAGCCTGACGACCTCTTTAATGAATGCTTGTGCTGTTTCTGTAGCTGAAGGGGTACCCTTCATTGGGACAAAGTGCGCCATCTTCGACAACCGGTCCACTATGACAAAGATTGAAGTGAAGCCCCCGGCCGGGGGTAGTTCTACAATAAAATCTATTGAGAGCATTTTCCAGGGTCTATCTGGGACAGGCAAGGGTTTTAGTAGACCCCATGCCTTTGTTTTGTGCCCTTTGTTCCTAAGGCAGGTGGTACAGGACTCTACAAACTCCTTACAATCTTTGCGCAGCTGAGGCCACCAGAAGGTGCGCTGAACCAAATCAGTGGTCTTAGCCACACCAAAATGCCCAGCCAGCGCATGATCATGACAGAGCTCTAGTACAGGAACTCGTAGTGTTTCAGGTATAAAGATCCTATCCTCATGCCACAATAACCCATCCTTAACCTGGAGTTCTGTCTTAATGGAAGATTCTATTTCTGCGAAGGCCTGTTTAATCTGGGAAAGCAGGTTTCCCTGAAGTAGAAGAAAGTTCCCTGGAGACAAAATGGTGTCTGGAGGGGAAATCTCTTGAGGTTTGTGGAACATCCTAGACAGGGCGTCAGGTTTGGTATTCTTGGAGCCAGGACGGTAAGTGACATGGAAGGAGAACCTGGAGAAAAAGAGAGCCCACCTGGCCTGGCGTGGTTTCAACCTCTTTGCAGACCTCAAATACTCCAGGTTCTTATGATCTGTAAAGATTAGGACTGGATGAGCGGCACCCTCCAACAGATAGCGCCACTCCTCCAATGCTGACTTGATTGCCAACAACTCTCTGTCACCTACATCATAATTTCTCTCTGCCGTGGATAATTTACGAGAAAAGAAAGCCACAGGATGCAGCAGGGCTTTGGTTCCTTGTCTTTGGGATAATACTGCTCCTACAGCAATTTCAGATGCATCCACTTCTAGAATAAATGGCAGAGAGGAATCTGGATGCTTCAGTACAGAGGCGGAGGTAAAAAGGCCCTTGAGAGTCTCAAAAGCCTTTTGAGCCTCGGCCGACCAATGGAAGCGTGTACCCTGTTTGGTAAGCTGTGTGATGGGTGCAATGATAGCTGAGAACCCCTTAATAAATTTGCGGTAAAAATTAGCGAATCCAACGAATCGCTGGATTCCTTTCTTATCAGTCGGGACTGGCCAATCTAGAACAGCCGTGACCTTCTGGGGGTCCATTTTAATGCCCTTACTGGAGATGACCAACCCTAAAAATGGAATACTTTCCTGTTCGAATTCACATTTTTCAGCCTTTGCATATAGACCGTGTTGTCGAAGTCGGCCCAATACACTTCTGACGTGCCTGCGATGGGATTCAAGGGAACAAGAGAAAATCAATATGTCGTCTAAATAGACGATGACAAACAGGTCTAGAAAGTCACGTAACACATCATTAATAAAGTATTGAAATGTGGCAGGGGCATTACACAGGCCGAAAGGCATCACGAGGTACTCAAAATGCCCATAACGGGTACGAAAAGCGGTCTTCCATTCGTCTCCATCCCTGATACGAACTAAATTGTAGGCACCTCGGAGATCAAGTTTGGTGAATATGGTAGCCGTCCCCAGTCTCTGAAACAACTCTGGTACTAAGGGGAGAGGGTACCGATTCTTCACAGTAATCTTGTTTAGTTCGCGGTAATCCACACACGGCCTGAGGGTTTTATCTTTTTTCTGCACAAAGAAGATGCCTGCACCTGCGGGGGACGTGGATGGACGAATGAAGCCTCTTTTGAGGTTTTCATCAATGTATTCCTTCAATGCCCCTTGCTCCACCTCAGTCAGGGGAAATATTCTTCCAAAAGGAATTTCAGCACCAGGAAGTAACTCAATGGGG
Organism: Lithobates clamitans; assembly: GCA_037952925.1. Taxonomy (NCBI): domain Eukaryota; kingdom Metazoa; phylum Chordata; class Amphibia; order Anura; family Ranidae; genus Lithobates; species Lithobates clamitans. Next base: position 1,643,138 of record JBBGZY010000374.1, read on the forward strand.
CAGTCATAGGCCCGGTGAGGGGGTAACACCTCTGCCCTCTGTTTACTAAATACGTCCAGGAAATCATGATAGGCGGAAGGAATGGATTGAAGCAGGCTAGGATCTGTATCTAGGCATAACAGAGTAGAGTTCTCCTGGATGTTCTGGGTTCTGCAAAACTGTTGGCAGTAAGGAGAGGGAAAGGTCACCTCACCCGTGATCCAATTTATGTCCGGATTATGGGCCTGTAACCATGGCATGCCAAGTATTATGGGGAACAGGGGTGAAGCGATAATGTCCAGGCGCAGCTGTTCCTGATGCCCGTGGGAAACGAAAACGGGTATTGGCATAGTCTCTTGGGTGACAGGTCCAGACTTGATAGCGGTCCCATCAGCTAGGTGGATAGAAAGTCTATGGGCTTTAGGTGACAAGGGTATTTGGTGTTGGATGGCAAAATGAGAGTCCATGAAACAGCTGCAAGCTCCTGAATCAATAATGGCGGTGATTTGTAGATCCTTCCCTGGAAGCTGTAGCAGAAGAGGAAGAGCAAGGTGAGTGGTATTTTTAACCAGAGGTGTCACATAGTCAGTAGATAGGGATAAACACTTACGGAGTTTGAGAGGACAGTTCCTGACGTAGTGCCTGGGCTCCCCACAATACAGGCACAAGTTATTTGCACGACGACGTTGTCGTTCCTCTGGGGTGAGTGAAGGTCGCAAGGCACCCAGTTGCATTGGCTCAGGTAAGTTAAACGTGGAGGTAGGTGGTGTTGATGATGGGTGATGTGGAACCTTAGGGGTAACCCAAGTTGGACGAGAAGACCCCATAGCTCTCTCCGACCTGCGCTCTCGTAGGCGTCGATCGATCTGGATAGCTAGATCGATTAAAGCATTTAAAGTCTGTGGTGTACCCACCCTGGCCAGTTCATCCTTCAGAGGATCAGAAAGTCCCAACCGAAATTGATAACGGAGAGCCGCATCGTTCCAGTTAGTATCCGCACTCCACTTCCTGAATTCAGTCACATAATCCTCTGCTGCTCTGCGACCTTGTTGAAGGGTGTGTAGAGCCGCTTCTGCAGTTACAGATAGCTGGGGGTCATCATATAACTGGCCTAGTGCGTCAAAGAAAGTGGAGAGGTTGGTCAGAGATATGTCCTTTTGCTCTAAGAGGCGATGGGCCCAGGTTTGGGGGTCACCAGAGAGCAGAGAAATCACGTAGCCCACTTTTGTAGCCTCCAGGGAAAAGGTACGTGGCTGAAGAGCAAAAAATAGTTCGCAGGAATTGCGGAAGGCTCTGAACTTATGGCGGTCTCCAAAGAAACGCTCAGGTGTGGGAACCTTAGGTTCCGGGGGGAGCATCACCACCGTTGAGGAAGGCCCAACTGAAGGAGCAGGAGCAGAGGAAGCTCCCTGGGCCCCAATGGGGTTAGACAGGGTTAACACTCGTTCCTCCAGTCTGGTGTATCCTTGCTGCAGATTTTTGACTGCTTCAGTCAATCCTGCCAGGTGTGCACAAAGTTCCTCCATGGGAGACGTTCCCTGCTCAGGCTCAGACATGGCTGTCTGCTACTGTCACGTACCTGGTAGGTTGTGAGCCTGAAGTGCAGGAAAAGACCTCCCTTACAGCTCCCACTCCCGTTCCCCTGGAATGGAGACAGAGGGCCAGGAGTGAAGAGTGGTATGGGTGCCTGGCAGGATCAACAGTTGCTGAAAGTCCAGTAGTGGTGGCACCCTCTGGAGTCAGTAGCCTGAGGAGTAGACTGAGGACAGAGACTGGAATGCAGGACTGGAACCAGGAACAACAGCAGATAATAGCAGACTGGAAGCTGGACTGGAACAACAGCAGAAGATAGCCTGGAACACTGGACTGGAACACAGCAGAAGATAGCCTGGAACACTGGACTGGAACACAGCAGAAGATAGCCTGGAACACTGGACTGGAACACAGCAGAAGGTAGCCTGGAACGCTGGGCTGGAACACAGCAGAAGGTAGCCTGGAACGCTGGGCTGGAACACAGCAGAAGGTAGCCTGGAACGCTGGGCTGGAACACAGCAGAAGGTAGCCTGGAACGCTGGACTGGAGCCAGGAACAACAGCAGGTAATAGCAGACTGGAAGCTGGACTGGAACCAGGAACAACAGCAGGTAATAGCAGACTGGAAGCTGATGAAACACAGCGGAGGGTCAACAAGCCGGTGGTCAGTAACGTTCGGACAGCAGAGGTACCAGGGGTAATGCAGAGGAATGGTCAGGCAAGCCAAGAGAGTCTGGTGCAGGCAGATAGCAGGATCGTCAAACAGGAAGCCGGGTCAGATAACAGGAAACACAGATCAGATCAGGTAACACTCACAGAACGCTGTAGAGCAGACAGCAGGGATGGAGTGTGACAGGCAGGTTTAAATAGCCCGCCGGACACCAGCGGGAGTGCGCGTGCCCGTGCGTGACCGCACCCGTGAACGCGCGCGCATGCGCAGTGGGACCCGTGGCCGGGTTCCCGTGCGCCTGGAACGCCGGTTACTGGCAGGATCTTCGTGACATTATGTGTGTGATTATGTGTCAGTATTACATTGTATATCCCTGTATGTTGCGGTCGTTCAGGTGCTTATCTAATAGTTTCTTGAAGCTATCAATGCTCCCCGCTGAGACCACCGCCTGTGGAAGGGAATTCCACATCCTTGCCGCTCTTACAGTAAAGAACCCTCTACGTAGTTTAAGGTTCTTTTCTTCTAATTTTAATGAGTGGCCGCGAGTCTTGTTTAACTCTCTTAAATCATCTTGTTACATCCACCAGAGTCATACATTTCACACTTTTTTTTTTTTTTTTTACAGTAAACTCCACTTATATAGTGAAATACAGTATTTTTCAATCCGTAAGACTGTTTTTAAGTTGATTTTTCAAAGTAGCAGTGTTCTGTCATATTAGCAATCGGCAGTACAGTTACAATACAATACAGGAGGAATCGGAGGGCCCTGCTCGTTAGACTTTACAATCTGGAAGGGAGGGTCAAGTAAAACAAAAGGTAATAACTGTGGGGGATGAGTTGATGGAGAAAATGAAAATACAGTTGTTAGGTTTGGGTAGACATGTGCAATTCCTTTGGGTCCGAATCTAAATGTTGGTTATTTGGAGATTTTCGGATGTATCTGAATGTCGGAAAAACAATAGTAACAAATTTCGTTAAATTGTTTTGTTTATTTGTTTTCTAACAAATTCCAAATTTTCAGAACGATTCGAATCGGTTGAAAATGTATCAACTGATCTGAATTCTGTGTGAAGAATAGCTGGTTGTTAAGGAGCGAGCCGGGAAGTCTGAAGCCTCGTCCTTAATAACTGATAGCTCATCAGCTGTCAGCAGGTTTCCGCACTGACAGCTGAATATAAACAAAAGAATGCCTGCAATGAAAAATAGAGACAAAAACAGTGTGGGGTCCCCCCCATCCCTGCCAGGCCCTTCAGGACTTGTATGGATTTTAAGGGAAACCCCACGTAAAAAAACAAACAAAAGCGCGTGGCACCCTCCCAAATCTATACCAGACCCTTATCCGAGCATGCAACCCAGCAGGTCAGCAAAGGAGGTGAGGTGGACACAAAAGAGTCCCCCCCCCCGGCATCCATACCAGCTCACATGCCCTCAACATGGGGGCTCCCCCCCAAGCACCTTGTCCCCATATTGATGAGGACAAGGGCCTCTTCCCCACAACCCTGGCCAGTGGTTGTGAGGGCCTGTGGACGGGGTGCTTATTGGAATTTGGGAGCCCCGTTTAACAAAGGGGGACCCCAGATCTGGGTTCCCCCCATGTGAATGAGTAGGGGTACATTGTACCCCTACTCATTCACCAAAAAAAGTGTGAAAAACTAAATAAAAACAGTTTTTAACAATTCCTTTATTAAAAGAAAAACAATGTCCACCAAAGTAAATCCAGCATCAATCACGAATGCCACCGCCGATCCGAAAAAAAAAATAGGTCCGCACCCAAGGAAGGCTCCCGCAGTCTGACAGTTCTTAAATAACTAAGGGGTGGGGGTCACCCCTTGGGACATCATTGACCCAGTATGCCCCAAGGTGCACACTATCAAGATTGGAGAAATTATTACAGCCATAGTGTGGAACTTACAGTTAAATATATATGTGAATAGCTCTCATAACGCATGTGGATCTGATATATGGCACAGCCATTCTTTAGGCTTTGCGCAGTTTCCCAACACACGGGTTTATCAATAGACTATGAACACCTGTTTAGCCCATTGACCTGCAGCACCCATCCTGGATGAAATTGGATTCATGAACTAATAGTGAAAACTTGGTTGTGTATCTCACCATATGTTACTTGAGGTTATCGCTAACCACTGGGACACTACGGTTTAGACTTCTGTACAGTAAGCTCATATATGCTAGAATACATCCACCGTGATTCATTACAAGGAATGCAGCTTTTGAGCCTTCAGGGGCATTGGATACCTGCATGGTCTATATGTGGGTATATACTATACCTTTGTTAGCAAGCCATTGTGTCTCTAATTGCTATTTAGCAGTGGAAGTTTATACAGTTTCAGGCAACCGTGGCTGAGTCATTTATATATACAATATCTCACTAAAGTGAGTACACCCCTCGCGTTTTTGTAAATATTTTATTATATCTTTTCATGTGACAACACTGAAGAAATGCCATTTTGCTACAATGTAAAGTAGTGAGTGTACAGCTTGTATAACAGTGTCAATTTGCTGTCCCCTCAAAATAACTCAACACACAATAATTAATGCCTAAACTCACATTGTAGTATCTTTAAACAGGCATAGTAGAGTCCAGTGAAACCGCACGATCTCCGTCTCAGCTGTCAGCAGTGATCTCGTCCTGGTTAGCAGCAGTCTCTCGGCCCTTAGGCGGGATCCAGAACGAGGTCTGGAACGCAGCTGGTGGATCACAGGAGAGGGCTGGAACACAGCGTATGGCGGGATGGCGTCACGGACGTTATCGCAACACGTTTCAGAGCGTGCGCACTGGGAAGATGTTTGCAGTGCACGCTCCTTTGTCAAGCTAACGAGAATAGGCTGTGAACAGCCTTTTTATGTGCCTTGGTGGTGCTGTTTTTAAAGTGTATACACAATTTACATATTATCTTTGTATTATTGATCCATTTCTAATGTTTTATATTGTTGTGCATTGAAGTATGTAGAGAGATATGTATTATATATCCCCCCCTTTTTTACTCTTTTCATAGATACATAGTAGGTGAGGTTGAAAAAAGACATCAAGTCCAACCTACGCGTGTGATTATATGTCAGTATTACATTGTATATTGCTGTATGTTGCGGTCGTTCAGGTGCTTATCTAATAGTTTTTTGAAACTATCAATGCTTCCCACTGAGACCACCGCCTGTGGAAGGGAATTCCACGTCCTTGCTGCTCTTACAGTAAAGAATCCTCTACGTAGTTTAAGGTTAAACCTCTTTTCTTCTAATTTTAATGAGTGGCCACGTGTCTCGTTAAACTCCCTTCTGCAAAATAAGTTTGTTTTTTTTTCCAAATATAATTTTTATTGACTTCCAAGAAAGGGCTGGCCGGGCATTACAACAACGTGTAACAGTTGAGGTCGCAGCCTCAATTGCAGTACCTTATGAGATCAAGTAACGAATCACAGTAAGTAGGAATTCTTCATCATTGCAAATGTTACATATGTGTGTGATTCCGAGAATAAAATTCATCCCATAGCTTGCTTCATCTACAGTATGTTTTAGGCAATTTTGTGTATAAATGTTATTAAACAAGACATATAGGGCAGCCCGTTCCCGGTTGCTTTTTTTACACTTAAAAAAGAAGAAGAAAGAGAGAGAGAAAAGGAGAAAGAAAAAAGAAAAAACAGAGCATGGAAATTTCCGCGAAAAAGTTTTATCCCTATTGTGGGGTCACCAGTACGGTATTTATAAATTTAAATCATATCCCCTCTCAAGCGTCTCTTCTCCAGAAAAAATAAGTTCAGTGCTCACAACCTTTCCTCATAACTAATATCCTCCAGACCATTTATTAGCTTTGTTGCCCTTCTTTGTATTCGCTCCATTTCGAGTACATCCTTCCTGAGAACTGGTGCCCAGAACTGGACAGCATACTCTAGGTGCGGCTAAACCAGAGTCTTATAGAGCGGGAGAATTATCATTTTATCTCTGGAGTTGATTCCCTTTTTAATGCATGCCAATAACCTGTTTGCTTTGTTAGCAGCAGCTTGGCATTGCATGCCATTGCTGAGCCTATCATCTACTAGGACCCCCAGGTCCTTTTCCATCCTAGATTCCCCCAGAGGTTCTCCCCCAGTGTATAGATTGCAATCATATTTTTGCCACCCAAATGCATTATTTTACATTTTTCTACATTAAACCTCATTTGCCATGTAGTTGCCCACCCCATTCATTTGTTAAGATCTTTTTTGCAAGGTTTCCACATCCTGCGGAGAAGTTATTGCCCTGCTTAGCTTAGAATCGTCCGCAAATACAGTGATTGAACTGTTTACTCCATCCTCCAGGTCGTTTATGAACAAAATAAATAGGATTGGTCCCAGCACAGAACCCTGGGGTACCCCACTACCCACCTCTGACCATTCCAAGTACTCCTCATTTATCACCACCCTCTGAACTCGCCCTTGTAGCCAGTTTTCAATCCATGTACTCACCCTATGGTCCATGCCAATGGACCTTTTTTTGTACAGTAAACGTTTATGGGGAACTGTGTCAAATTCTTTTGCAAAATCCAGATACACCAGGTCTACGGGCCTTCCTTTATCTAGATGGCAACTCACCTCCTCATAGAAGATTGATAATAGATTGTTAATTGTTAAAAGATTGGTTTGGCAAGAACGATTCTTCATGAATCCATGCTGATTACTGCTAATGATACCGTTCTCGTTACTACAATGTTGTATATAGTCCCTTATCACCCCCTCCAAGAGCTTGCATACTATTGATGTTAAGTTAACTGGTCTGTAATTCCCATGGATGTATTTTGGGCCCTTTTTAAATATTGGTGCTACATTGGCTTTTCTCCAATCAGCTGGTACCATTCCAGTCAGTAGACTGTCAGTAAAAATTTATTAACAATGGTCTGGCAATTACTTGACTGAGCTCCCTAAGTACTCTCAGGTGCAAGCCATCTGGTCCCGGTGATTTATTAAAGTGAAGTTTCCCAAGTCTAATTTTAATTCTGTCCTCTGTTAACCATGGAGGTGCTTCCTGTGATGTGTCATGAGGATAAACATTGCAGTTTTGGTTACTGAAGCCCCCGGATTCCCTTGTGAAGACTGAGGAGAAGAATAAATTCAATATCTTCTCCATCTCCCCATCCTTTGTAACCAGATGTCCTTCCTCATTCTTTATGGGGCCAATATGATCTGTCCTCCCTTTTTAACTGTTTACATACTTAAATAATTTCTTGGGATCTTTTTTGCTTTTCTCCGCTATGCGTCTTTCATGTTCTGTCTTAGCCGTCCTTATTGCACCCTTACATTTCTTGTTGCATTACCGTATATACTCGAGTATAAGTCAAATTTTTCAGCCCTTTTTTTTGGGCTGAAAGTGCCCCCCTCGACTTATACTCGAGTCACCGCCGTCTGCCTGCATGATCAGCGTGTCATGCAGACGGCCGGCGTGTGATAATACTGTTTGGAGGCTATTCCAGCTTTCAAAAGCCGCGCCTCCTGCTCGTCTTTGATAGGCTGAACAGCTTTCAGTGTACAGCCTATCATGGACATTCTCTCATCCTCGTCCGTGGTATGAGAATGAGAGAATGTCCGTGATAGGCTGACTGCTGAGTGTTCTGCCTATCACAGACGAGGAGGAGGCAAGGCTTTTAAACAGTGGAATGGCCGCCGAAGTGTATTATCCCACGCTGATCGGAGGATGGAGATCGCCACAGGGAGGCTGCACACAGGACACATACACATGTACAGGACACATGCACAGGACACAGGGACACAGGACACATGTATAGGACACAGGGACACATACACATGTACAGGACACATGTACAGGACACAGGGACACATAAACATGTACAGGACACATGCATAGGACACATACACATGTACAGGACACAGGACACATGCACAGGATACAGGTAGGCTGCACAGGACACAGGGAGGCATGCAGCTACAGATGGGCATTGTTGACCCTCTGCATTTCTCAACCCTTGTCTTATACTCGGGTCAATAAGTTTTTCCCAGTTTTTTGTGGTAAACTAAGGGGCCTCGACTTAATGATGATCCCTCAACCTTGTATTTTTTGATGGCCTTCTCCTTTGCTTTTATATGCATTTTTACATTGGAATTAAGCCATCCTTTTGTTCGCTCTTTTAAATTTATTACCCAGTGGGATGCAATGGCTAATGCCCTTATTTAATAAGCTTTTAAAGCAAACCCATCTCTCCTCCGTGTTCTTTGTTCCTAAGATTTTATCCCAATTTATATCTTCTAACAAGGTTCGTAGTTTAGTGTCAGGGCTGGGCTCAGCCCTTCCTTTCCTGAGCTGGCCGCTCAGCTGTCGGCTAATTACCAGCTCCCATCTCTCTCCACAGTTACCCAGCTGTTGATCCTGCTCGTCAGTCCTGCCTGCTTAAGCTGTCCAGTCCAGAGGAGCTCTGCCTTCGCCTTGGTCACATCACAAGAAACTATCTCCTGCGTTCCTGTTTAAAGACTGGCTTTGCTGACATCCCTTCTGGCTACAGATCCTGCTTGCTGTTCCACTACTTTGATCCCTGACTCCTGGCTTGGCTTATTATCCGTTCCGGTTACTGAACATTGGCTATGTTTTGACTATGTTTGTTCTTTTTACTTTTATTATTAAACAAGTGTGATTTAACTGTACTTCTGTCTCGGTCTGATTTCATGGTTTCTGACAGTAGGCCAAGGCCATGAATTCAGAAGATACAGTCAATCCACTTGTTGGTAATATTTTTTCCAGATTGATTGAACTGGTTCACCGCATGGATCAGTTTGCCGATGTGTTACAAACGCTCCTGAGTCGCACGGCTCACCTGGAATCTCCCACTGTGGCCGCCCCGGTACAACCTATGTTGCAGGCCGACTCTGCTGCTGTGCCAGTCTCTGTGCAGGCACCCGCCTTGAGTGTTACCTCTATAAGAGGTATGTTTGATTCCGCTCCACTACCCCAGCTATTTGGGGGCGATCCAGTCCCATGCAGAGGGTTTCTCAACCATGTTGAGATATACTTTGAGATGCTGCCCCAGGCGTTTCCCATAGACAGAGGCAAAGTAGGTTTCGTGATATCTTTGCTTTCTGAGAGACCCTTGGCCCGGGCAAACCCTCTATGGGAGATGCAAAAACCTGTTGTCTTGAGCTACCCTGAGTTTGTGGCTTTTTTAAAAGGGTATTTGATGTTCCCGCACGTTGCGCTTCTGCTGCCAAGTGCCTCATGTCCATCGAACAGAGTACGAAAACTGTTGCCGACTACGCCATTGAATTCCGTACTCTGGCAGCAGAGGTTTCGTGGAACAATAAGGCCCTCGTGACTGCTTTTTCTCATGGTCTCTCGGATACCATCAAGGATGAGATAGCAGCCCAAGATATACCCACTGAGCTGGAGAAGTTGATCACGTTTGCCATCCTCATTGTCTCCAGACTCAGAGAAAGACTCTCTTTAAAGAGCGCTTGGGGAAGCCTCCTGTACGTTTGTCTCCGAGCTTTGCAGTCCCACCCGTGCCTCCCTCACCTCCCATGTCTCCTGGTACTGAGTCGGTCAGTGAAGGTGAACCCATGTACTTGAGTTTCACACGTCTCTCTGCGGATGAGAGAACCTTTAGGAGGAGGGAGAGATTGTGCTTTTATTGTGGCCAGGCAGGACACTTTTTGAAGTCTTGTCCTACCCATCCAGTGAACTCCCGAACCTTGAGGTCCTGTCATGGACAGTCCTTAGGTGGCGTTGTTTCCTCCCCAGTTATCCATAAGGATTAGCCCCTGGTTTCGGTTACCCTTTCTTGGGCCGAGTCGTCCATCGAGATACAGGCTCTAATCGACTCTGGGGCTGCAGGCCTGTTCATTGATGCTGCCTTTGTATAGAAGCACTTGATTCCGCTGCAGCTGCCTGACACTCCACTTGCCATTGAGGCTCTTGACGGGAGACTTCTACAGCCTGCCCGTGTGACTCGTGAGACGGTTCCGTTGACCATGGCCGTAGGGGCTCTTCACCATGAGATAATCCAATTCCAAGTTATTTCCTCACCCAAGTTTCCGCTTGTTATTGGTTATCCTTGGTTACAGAGGCACAACCCCTCTTTTGATTGGCTCCATGCTGAGGTTCTCTCCTGGTCACCACAATGCAGTGAGAAATGCTTCCAGAAGGTAGCAAAGGTCCTGTGCACCTCTTCACTCTCCTCCCTGCTGGAGGAGTACTGCGATTTTAGCTATGTCTTTGACAAAAGTCAACCGGTAGTTTGCCTCCACACTGGCCGTATGATTGCTCAATTGACCTTCAGCCTGGTGCCATGTCCCCTTGTGGCTGGGTTTACCCTTTGTCGGTCTTGGAAGATAAGGCCATGGAGGAGTATGTTGCAGGAGTAAGTTTCATTCGCAAATCCTCGTCTCCTGCTAATGCTGTTTTTTTCTTTGTGAAGAAGAAGAGTGTTGAACTGAGAACTTGTATTGATTATAGGGGTCTCAATCGTCTCACGATTAAGAATGCCTATCCAATTCCATTGATTACAGAGTTATTTGACCGCCTCAAGGGAGCAACGGTTTTCACAAAGCTTGATTTGAGAGGGGCATACAATCTCGTGAGCATTAAGGAGGGCGAAGAGTGGAAAACTGCCTTTAATACCAGAACAGGCCATTATGAGTACCTCGTAATGCCTTTTGGCCTTTGTAGCGCCCCGGCAGTTTTCCAGGAATTTATTAACGATGTCCTCTGATTTGTTGCAGTTATATATGGTGGTTTATCTTGATGATATCCTCAGATTTTCCAAGTCCCTGGAGAGCCACCACACAGATGTCTGTCATGTCATTTGTCATTTAAACTACATTGCGAAAATGAAAGATAAAAAGGAAGAAATGAAATACTCTACTAAGGACATTAGTAAAATCTTCCTGAAGAACTACCAATCATTATATAAAGTAAATGACATCCCAAATAGTGATGATAGACAAAATAGAGGAAATAAAATAGAACAGTACTTACAGAAGATAAAGTTACCGGCCCTATCAGATGAGGACATAAGCAAATTAGAAAAGAATATTTCTAAGGAAGAAATCCAACAGGCAATTAGGAAAAGTAGGGTTGGTAAAAGTCCGGGACCGGACCGATATAAATCTCTATATTTTAAGTTTTCAGGTACCCTGATTCCTTTTTTTTTCATTTATATATGTACTCTATTGGGGAAGGCCTGAAGATCCGTGAAGAAGCTTTGGGGGCCTATATATCACTCTTGGGAAAAGAAGGGAAGGACCCAACTTTGTGCTCTAGCTTTAGGCCGATATCCTTGATTAATGAGGATGTTAAAATATACGCGAGGATTTTGGCCGAAAGACTGAGACCACTTATACCAGATTGTATTTAGAAAGCTCAAGCAGGATTTGTCCCCGGGAGGGAGGCAAGAGATAACATATTAAGAACAACCTTATTGATGCATGTAGCAAAAAAGGGAAAGAATCATTTTTTTTTTTTAACCAGAAAAACCAAGTTTATTGAGATGCAAACAAGGTATACATACACACATTTAACTGAATCAAGATAAACCAAAGGAAATCATTTCAACAAGAAAAATTCCAACATTAGAAAGCATAAAAAAACATATATTAGGGTGCAGAAAAATATACTATACAAATATAATTGGGGTACATCCATTAGTGACCGATACTCCTAGGAGCGGGGTCACATAGTGCAAGTCTCGCCATCCTCCAGCCATCTATCCCAAACACTAGAAAATTTCTGTGGGTGTATATCATTTTTCTGTACGGAAGGGTATCATTAATTTCCTTTTTCCATCTCTGCAGTGTTGGGGGTATTGCCTGCATCCAAACCTTGGCGACAACTTTCCTTGCTAAAAAAAGGGTTTCATATATAAACATAGCTTGGTATTTATCTACATCAATGTCAGGCAATAAACCCAGGAGACATAAGTTCGGGTCAATACCCACTGGAGAGCCCATATTATCATGTAGAAACTGAATCACCTGTAGCCAGTAAGTCTGTATGTTCGGGCAACTCCATATCAAATGGTAGAATGTGCTGGGAGCCAGTGAGCACATGGGACACAGGGGGCTTCTTGTGGGTTGAAATTTCGCCAGTTGTAAGGATGTGAGGTATGCACGATGTACAATATACAGTTGTGTCAGCCTGTCTGAGAGTTTAGGGGATGCCGTCTTAACACCCTCTAGAATTTCTTCCCAGTCTGAATTGTCAATAGGGCCCACATCCTGTTCCCGTGGTATTTTAGCTGTTTGGGAAACCCTATGTGTCCTGTGAAGTCGGAGAATATAGTATAAGTTAGATATGAGCTTGGTCAAGTCCGCTCCAAATATGATGTCAAGGACCGGCGGAGTTTCAAGAGCAATAGTGGTGGAAGCAGCATGCGCTCTAACCGCATGCCCGAGTTGCAGATACCGAAATAGTAGGTGATTCGGAAGCGAAAATTCTTCCTTGAGTGATTGAAAATTTTTAGGTCCAGTCTCCGTCAGGACTTGAGACAGGTAAAGTATACCATATGCCGCCCAAAGCTGTGGATCAGGCACAGTACTCAACTCAGGCAGGTCATTGAACCATAATGGGGTATGTGAATGTATATGTGACCGGTTTTGCTTCTTAAGTGCTATATCCCATATTCTTTGGTGGTGTGACAGCATCCCTGTATTAAAGCGGAGAGAATTGCGGCTGTACTGCCCCTTTCTGAGAATTGTCTGAAAAGGGGTGTGTAGAGGGCTCCCTGGTTTGTTACACACTAAAGACTTATATCGCTGGGATTCAGAAGTATTAAAATAATACAGGTGTGAAAGTTGTGAGGCCACATAGTAGTCTTGGATATCAGGGAGGGAGCACCCTCCTTCAAGGGCGGGGTTTTTAAGAACATGCCATGCCAATTTATGCCTTCCTTGGCCCCAGATAAATGAATTTAGGATGGCTTCCATCTGTTTAAAGACTAAAGCAGGATATACAGAGGAGCATGCCAGACCATATATAGGATTTTAGGCAACAAAATAATTTTCACTAAATTAATTCTACCCATTACCCCTAGTGGTAATCTTGACCAGGTCTGGGTTTTGGTTTTAAGAACTACAAACAGGGGTTCCACATTAAGAGAAACATAATTACCAAGGTTTCTGGTGACCTTAACCCCCAGATATTTAATCTCCGCCACTCTTTGTAAGGCAAGTTCTGGAAATACAACTGGTAGAGGAAAATGGTCCAGAGGGAGAATTTGAGACTTGTCCCTGTTAATTCACAGGCCAGAATATTTACCCATTGTCTCTATGATGGTCAATGCTGCTTGTAACAAGGGTCCCTGATCAGCAAAATAGAGTACTGTACCATCTGCGTAGAGGCCTATCTTTTCCCATGAGTCTCCGCGCCTGAGGCCTATTACGTCTGGGCTCGTTCTAATGGCTATAGCCAAGGGTTCTGCTGCAAGGGCATACGGTAGAGGTGACAGAGGACATCCCTGCCCTGTGCCCCTCTCCAAGGAAATCTGGTCAGATAGCCACCCATTTACAAACACTCGCACCTTAGGGGTCTGATAAGGAAGCTGCACCCATTTAATGAAATTTGGGCCAAATCCATAACAACACAGGCACTCCCACAGATAGACCCATTTGACAGAGTCCAATGCCTTGGTCGTGTCTAGGGCCACCACCACCCTAGTTCCCGCATTATCATTTTGGGCTTAGATATTCATAAACAACCTCCGAATATTCATCGCCGTGTTCTTCCCCGGCATAAACCCAGTTTGGTCAGGGTGGATTAGGGAGAGTATGACTGTGTTTAACCCGAGATGATAGAATTTTGGCTAGTATTTTAATATCCACTGGCAGCAAGGATATGGGTTGGTAAGATTCTGGATAATGAGGATCTTTGCCTGGTTTGTGAAGAACTATGATCTGGGCCTCCTGCATAGAAGGGGGAAGTATACCCAGCTCAAATATGGAGTGAAATAAGGTCTTCAGCTTGGGGGCGAGTGTTTCTGAATATGTAGTGTTTAATTCCAAGGGCAAACCGTCTAACCCCGGGGCCTTAGATTTAGCTAATTGGGAGAGTGCTGTGGCAATATCCTGAGTGGTTACAGGAGCTTCCAGTAGCTGGACTTGCTCCGAGCTCAGATGTGAGAACTGTAATGCGTGCAAGTATGTTTAAATCTCTTGGAGTGTGGGATTACCTGTTAGCCACCAGCGGGGGGGTCCGTGACAACCGATCCATCTGGCTCAGTCAAGGAGACCACCACTGGCGGCTTGTTATCTAAATGCGCGAGATAGGCCAGCAGCTTCCCCATCTTCACCCCATGTTCATATATCCGCGTTTTACAAAAGAACAATCGCTGTTTGGCTTTTTCCAAATATAACTGTAAAACAACCCGAGCCTGTAGCTTAACTCTATTTAAATTGTCAGGAGAGGGAAGGGTATTATAGGCCTCCTCCAAGTCCCGTAGTGTATCTTCTGACATATGCACTATCACTCTGGATGATGTTTTAAGTCTAGTAATCCTATTATCCAACACCCGCCTCGCATGTAGTTTAAACGTGTCCCACCGGGAGTTGAATGATAGAGAGCTTTGGTCATCAGGAAAATAAAACTGCAGTTCTCTTTCTATAGTGCTATGGTCTGTGAACGCTTATAACCAGTACGGGTTAAGCCTCCACACGTGGTTAGGGGCCGTACCCAAAAGGGACAACTGTAGCCAACATGGGGAGTGGTCTGAAAGGACCCTAGGTGCAAATCCCGCCCTGGCAACCCTGGAAAGCATCATTTTAAAAACTAGTATATAATCTATTCTGGACATAGTGGCAAGTATATGCCCTGGTATTGGGGTTCCTATGTCGCCATATATCAATCAAGGCAAACTCCGCCAATATGCGACTCTGTCTGGTCTGTCTAATCTCATTAACCGTAATAGTAGGCTGCATAGGGCGGTCCAAAAAAGGATTCATAGTCATACTAAAGTCCCCCATCCACACAGCAGGGACCGCCGGATGCTGGATCATAAATGACAGACCCACCGTGACGACCTCCGAGCTGTATGGGGGGGGATATAACATGCAATCAGCAGTATGGGCAGACCTCCTATAGAGGCATGTAAGAACAAGTATCTGCCCTGTTGGTTCAACTCCATAGAAATTAGTTCAAATGGGATGGCTTTAGTTACTAGTAATAAAAACCCCTCTAGAAAAGTTGGTATGTGTGCTATGATACGCCCATCCAATCCAGGGACGCTTCAGAGCAGACTGTAAATGGCCTGTAACATGTGTTTCAGTTAGTGCTATCACATTCACTTTCTGCGATTTTAGATATGCAAGGGCCGCAGTGTGCTTAATTTTGTCTCTCACACCTGCACATTTCCATGTCAAGAATTTAATCGTGGTCATTTAAACAAGAGGTGGGATATAATGGAGCGGACCAACTGGGCCACAGTACAAAAGAGCATTAATAGCATTATCTGTATACCATGTCCTGCAACATATATATAGCTTCTATAAGTAAGTAAATGTGCGTCCTAAAACCAAAATAAACAGTCATTTGAACAACTAAGTCCAGAACTTAGGCCCTTTAAATGGGCAACTTCCCTCCCTCCTAGCTCTGTACCTCCCCAAAACGGTGAGAACATCAGACACCCAAAAGTGAACAGTGCAACAGTCATCCAGCAGTAAAATCTGCCTGGATGTGTGTGCGTGGCTTATTTCCAATATTTGGTATATCGCAACAGTAAATGTCATTCCTAGGGGGGCGATTATTCACTGAACATTGCGTGGTGAAGTAGTGGGGGAAGAGCAGTACTCCCTGGTATTCCTGTACTGTGCTCCTCCTGCCCTCCAACATGTGGGATCCTCCGCTCAAAGAGGGGCTTAAACCAGAGTGCTTGTGTCTCATTACCTCCAAGAAGAGAAGAGCTCCAGGTGCTGGCTAAATGCTGATGCAAGTATAAGAGAACAAGAAGACCTGGACAGTCGCATACCGGAATGGATAAATCCGTCTTTTTTTCAAAATACAGGATCATGGGGTACACAAAACACGACTGTGGAGTGGTACAAAAATAGCTGACGCGTTTTGCACTTACACCAAGTGCCTCCTCAGCACTTGGTGTAAGTGCGAAACGCGTCATATTTTTGTACCACCCCACAGTGGTGTTTTGTGTACCCCATGATCCTGTATTTTGAATAAAAAGACGGATTTATCCATTTCGGTGTGCAGCTGTCCAGCCCTGTAGGATGGCTGCATCCGGGAGAAGGAAACAAAGTGTGGGAAGTCATATATGTGCAAACGGCACTTAGGAAGTCTAACAATCCAGGAGAGAGATTCCAGCCAGGTCATATAGGTCCCCCGACACCTCATTACGGGACACAGTATAAACAGGGCCCTGCCTGTATTCCCTCCCCCATCCTACACATCCAGAGCTGTATTGCACCCCAGGATTCATATGGCAACAGAGGAAAAGGAGGCATCATGGACTGAGTACGGGGCGGGGGGGACAATCATGAGCACCATTGTAACGAGGGGGGATTGGTCAAAAGTACTCACAGTGGCGACTATTCGATTCATCAGTAAGTCCAGCCTCCCGCTTCGGTCCAGCCAAGCCACAGCCACGGCGGAGGTCTCAAAAAATTGCACCCGGTCATCCTCCTCCACTCTAAGTCTGGCCGGAAAGAGCATGGCATACTTGAGGTGTAGCACCCTAAGGCGACGCTTGACATCTTGGAACTGAGACATTTTCCTTTGCACTTCATTAGAGAAGTCCGGGAACACCGCTACATGACCATTACCCGCTTGTATATTTCCCTTCTCTTTAGTAGGCCGCATGATCTTGTCCCTGTCCCTGAAATTCAGAAATTTTGCAATAAAAGTTCGGGGGGGGCGCTCCTGCAGTTGGGGGCTTAGTTGGTATACGGTGCGCCCTCTCCACCGCAAACAGGACTGAGAAGGCCTCCCTGCCATACATGGTAATAGGGAGATTCTCTAGAAACTCTGCTGGGTCTTTACATTCAGCCCGTTCAGGCAATCCAATGAATCTGAGGTTGCAGCGGTGAATTCTATTCTCCATGTCATCTTGATGGGAGTGAAGCTGTTGGATCCGCCGTTGCATCCCCAGTTGCATGTCCTCATGGATGTAGAATGTCCTCAGCGTTGCTAATACGGGTTTCCGTTTCAGTAAACCTTGTCCTTCACTTTAGAGAGGTCCTGTCTCAGGAGTGAAATATCGATCTTTACCTCATCTATTTTGGCCGTGAGGGTACCCTGGAGAGCGGCTATGGCATCCAGCACCTTTGCCGTTTCCACGGCATGGCGGTCTTCCCCTGGACACACAGTGGCGCCATCTTTGGCCTGCTCATCGTCCTCATCATGGCGGTATCTAGCCAATTTCTTCGCCGCCGTGGATGATTTTTTAGGTGGCGACATATTCAGTCCTGGTCCCGGGATCTACAGGCTGCTTTGTGGGTGAAAATAGTCATTGATTCACGGTTAGGCTGTTACTCAGGATAGTCGGCAAGAGAAACACCTACTTCCCACATCCTACTCCATCACTCACCAGGCCACGCCCCCCAAAAAACCACATCACTTTTTAATGTTCTTGTCATACCTGTGATGTCATTTTAATGCGTCAAAAAAAAGATACCAATGAGTGCAGCAATATTCTGGATTTTTGCATGTTACTCCCAGGGACAGAAAGTGCATACACCATTAACTGTAATAGTAAGAGCACAGGTGTTCACAAATACAGACAGTAGATGGCAGCAGATCCCTATAAAAGTTTTGAGGTCGCTCACCCTTATTCACCTAGGGTTTCATGAACTTAGGGACCTGACAGAGGTTGCTAGGGTTTCCTTGAACAATGAGCAATTTGTGCTTCTCAGATAGGGAACCACTATCACCAATGGTTTTTAGCTATCTGTAATACAAGAATTCTTTCCACTGACCACCAAGCTAATTTACCATGAGCTGCCCTTTTGGCTAAGATCAAGTGTATTATCTGTTCTTATCAGTGTCCAGGATGGGTGCTTTGCTGCTTTTCTGGTCTTTTGCCTGTTATAATATGAGTCTTGAGGGCTTCCTGTGGGAAGAAAACCAAATTAAGTGTCTACTGGGTAAGGTTGGTAATACTTTCCTAGTGCGGAGAAATCCAGGGACCCAGTGCCTCCTAATATGAACAGTGCTAACTGGTCTGACTGAGGGTTGGGAAGGCATAGAGCCCTTGATGTCAAGCCCCATGGAAGCGATGGCATAGGGATGCTGGAGTAACACTATGGGTTTGGGATCCCACTCTGTGAAACTGTACCTGGTCATGACACATCTTGCTTTTTTAAGAGCCTCGTCTCATGGACTCAGCCTGGGCAATTTTTGTTACCAGGCTATAAAGCCAGGATATACTGTACAAAACAAGCAGTATCTAATAAGTACAAAAACAAAGTTAGCGCATACAAAATCAACAACAAGACACTAGAAATTATGTTCACATCACATATTTGTGTGCCGACCTAAAATATAAGGTGACCACAAATAGCCACATATAAAAGAAACATAGACAAAGAAAGAAAAAAAAGGGCAAAGAAAAGAAAAAAAAAAAAAACCAACACAGCGAAAGACCCTCCCAAGAGGGGGCCGTGTCATATCAACAGTACTCCCGACCACTATACCTGTTTAAGTGCGTATATTTGCTTCAGTATCCCAATATTCCAAGGGCCCCCTCTGGACCCAGATTGAGGTTATGTGGTGGGAGAGACCCAGTGTATACAAAGAAAGATCAGTTGACATCTCACCCTTCAGGGAGGGTCACATGGAACTACTAGATCAGCTATCACAGTATGCCTCTGTTGAAAGGAAAGATGGGGAACCAGACCAGGAATGGACTAAAAGAAAAAAATGGGGGGGGGGCTAGCAAGAAAAATAAAGGAGAAGGGAGGGGCAATAATAGAGAAGGAAGCAAGGATCACCCATCTCACAATGCAATGCATCCCATTGTAGCACCCTAACTGGGCTATTATCTCCTGGTATAACCTGGTCCACTGGTCCCAATGTAGGGGAGGCTGCGTTATCCCCATGGCCAGTCAGACCCCCAAGATCTCTGCACAGGTAAAGTCTAACATGTATCACTCAGATTCTGAGTATAGGGTTCTATATGTAGGAGTCGAGAGATAATGTGTCCAACAGGCCTACAATTTGAGAAATGCAGACACTCTGTCTTGAGAGATCCTCGTCAGCATTCTCTCATTGTGGGAATACGTTTAGACTGCCAATAGAATGGGATACACAACTTAGCTGCATTGACCATGTACATTGCTAAATATTTCTGGTAGAGTCGCTGTGACATAACTGTCAGGGAAATGGCCGTAGGAGAACTGGCAATAGTGCCAGTTGTCAAGGAACCAACAGCAGGAGAAGGGCTCTAGGACCCAGCATCTCTACCAGCACTTATGGCAGGAGAAGGACTTTAGGACCCAGTATCTCTACCAGCAGGTCACATGGGCCTATATAAGGAAGTCTGCTAGTGTCTGCAGTTGCTGGTTTGTCAGTCTTCCTGTGTTCCTGAGCCTCTGTGCAATTACTATTTGGATTCCTGTTGTGATCCGGCTTGTTCCGGACCTGTCTGATCTGCTCTCCTGGTTTGACCCTCTGGCTTGATTTACCGACTTGTTGTCCTCTCCAGTACCTGATCTTGGCTTGTATTACAGACTTTGCTACAGTACCTGTTCCTGCCTGCTTCCTGATACCAGACCTTTGGCTTGTCCCTGTTTCTGCAACCTGCCTCTTCCTCTTGCCAGATCTACTGTGTTTGACCCCTGGCCTACTGTTCCTTATGCACACCTTGCCAAGTTTTACCGAGGATTCTAATAGACTTTAACCTGGCTGTGTTTCCTGTATTACCTGGTGCCCTTTTGGTGCCCACCAGCTCTTCTCTCTGGAATCCATCTGGCAACCTGTGCTTCTCTGGGCACTACACCCTCTGTACCCAACTTCAGGGGTGTATTGCACTCAGCCGCAAGGGGAGCCCTCTCGGCATTTCGGCCTCCAACCAGGTACGTGACAATAGCAGAGAAATGGAGGAGGTATTGTGCGGGCATAAACTCCATAGGTAAAGTAGAGACTGCCACGACCGCCATAGACCTTTTTACAGAAGGGTTGTATCTCCGAGCAGGAAGAAATGTGAAGAAAAGACCGTGCCTTTTTTTCACAACACCAACACAAGTCAGAATTCATCTGGGAGATTTTGGGCAACAAAGTCAGCGCCCTACACCATCTTGACCACAATTTCTAGCAATTTTTCTGAATAGTGACATTCAAAGAGCCCCTATGGGCTGAAGGATTCATTTTTGTCCAATCACCGTCCAATAATTCCAGATCTAACTGTCTCTCCCACGCCTTATACAGGCAGGACTTGATTATGTCAGGTGTCCGTTAAACTGGATCTAATATATTGAGGATATCAGGTTTCTCTGCTGTGAGCGTCTATAGCGAATTGATTCAAAAGCCATGAGATCTTGAGAGAATGCAGCACAAGCGTCTGTAGCGCTCGAAAAATGTTGATTCTGGATATACCGTATGTTTAGAATAAATGAAGATAACATTACACAGCCCCCGCACCTCTGGCCCCCTTTACATTACACAGTCCCCTGCACCTCTGGACCACTTTACATTACATAGCCCCTGTACCTCTGGACCCCTTTACGCAGCCCCCCCCCCCCATTCATCACACAGTCCCCCCCCACCCACCCACCTATGTAAGCACGGAGAGATATGGTGCTTTCATTTTTTTTTTTTTCTTATTTATTTTATTTTTTTCACTGTCCCTTTGAAAAAAAAAATTCTGATCACTTTTATTGCCGTCAGAAGGAATGAAAACATCCCTTGTGACAGTAATAGGCAATGACAGGTACTCTTTATGGAGGAATCTGGGGTCTATGAGACCCCAAATCCCTCCTTTGCACTTAAAAGCATTCAGCAGTCAGCAGCTCTCTGCTCAGGGAGCTGTGAGAACCAAGTGATCAGCGGTGTTCAATCGATCGGTTCTCAGTGTTAGAGGCGCCGGGGGACAGATGCACCATTGGACCGATGCTGCATCAATCTAGGTAAGCATGATTCTAAAAAAAAAATGCCATTGTAAATGTATAGTATAATAACTTTGATGCTCCTTGTCGTCCCCCCCCCCCCCCCCCGAACCCTATTCTGGCAGCAGTGGATAGTGTGCACAAGTGAGGCTGCATTCACACCTCATCGTTTCATAGGCACGAGTTTTTAAACCGCGTTTTTACCGCGACTTTGCTGAGTTTTTGCCACAATTTTGTTTACGTCACCAATGTAAAAGGCAGAAGAACGCCTGTAAATCTGCCCCAAAGAAGCTCATGTTCTTTTTTGAGCTTAGGGCATTTTTCAGTCTTTTTACGAGCGTTTTATGAGCTGAAACCGCTCAGGTGTGAATGCAGCCTGAAGGCATAACATTCTTGTAATGACTATACTCAACTTAATTGTTATGCATTTGTGTCTTAAGGTATACAAAAAGATAGTATCTTCGATCATGTAAGTTTCATGTTAGTATTTAAATTTTTATACATCGCATAAAGTTGCTGCAATAATTTCCAACAGAAGAATTAAGTGGTATTTCATGAATAGCATCAAGGTGTTTGGGGTCCAGCACATTTGTTTGGGGTCCAGTAGCCATTAGTCTCAATCTCCATTAACAAATATGGTGCAGCACTACTTTAGGAACTATAATAAACACAGTCCATGGTGTCTGATAAATGATAAATGGTTTTCAATTTTTTTTACAAATAAATATGTGAAAAGGGTGGTTTGCATTTGCATTCAGCCCCCAATACTTTGTAGAACTTCCTTTTGCTGCAATTACAGCTGCAAGTCTTTTTGGGTATGTCTCTAACAGCTTTTCACATCTAGAGAGTGACATTTTTGCGCATTCTTCTTTGAAAAATAGCTCAAGCTCAGTCAGGTCGGAAGGAGAACATCTGTGAACAGCAATTTTCAAGTCTTGCCACAGATTCTCAATTGGATTTAGGTCTGGACTTTGACTGGGCCATTCTAACACATGAATATGCTTTGATGTAAACCATTCCATTGTAGCTCTGGCTGTATGTTTAGGGACGTTGTCCTTCTGGAAGGTGAACCTTCACTCCTGTCTCACGTCTTTTGCAGACTCTAACAGGTTTTCTTTTAACCACTTCCCAACGATGTACGTCGGCAGAATGGCACGGCTGGGCAAATGGGCGTACCTGTAAGTCCCATTTGAATTCCCCGCCGTGCCATTGCGTGCGCGCCGGCCGGGAGCTCCGTGAGTCGGGTCGCGGGTCCCACGGACTCGATCGCCACGGGGATACCCACGATCGCCTCACAGATAGGACGAATGGGGAGATGCTGATGTAAACAAGCATCTCCCCGTTCTGCCTAGTGACAGTTTCACGGATCTCAGCTCCCTGTCATTGAGAGAAGAGATCAGTGACGTGTAACAGCTAGCCCATCCCCTTACAGTTAGAAAGCACTCCCTAGTACTGACTTAACCCCTCCCCGCCCCCTAGTGGTTAACCCCTTCACTGCCAGTGTCATTTACACAGGAGTCAGTGCATTTTTATAGCACCGATTGCTGTATAAATGACAATGGTCCCAAAAATGTGTCAAAAATGTCTGATGTGCCTGCCATAATGTCGCAGTCACAATAAAAATCGCTGATCGCCGCCATTACTATTTAAAAAAAAATTATTAATAAAAATGCCATAAAACTATCCCCTATTTTGTAAACGCTATAACTTTTGCGCAAACCGAACAATAATCGCTTATTGCGATTTTTTTACCAAAAATATGTAGAAGAATACGTATCGGCCTAAACTGAGGAAAATTTTTTTTTTTTAATTATTTTTGGGGGATACTTAATATAGCAAAAAGTTAAAAAAAATGTTTTTTTTTAAAAAATTGTCGCTATTTTTTTGTTTATAATGCAAAAAAATAAAAACCACAGAGGTGATCAAATACCACCAAAAGAAAGCTCTATTTGTGGGAAAAAAAGGACGTTAATTTTGTTTGGGAGCCACGTCGCATGACCACGCAATTGTCAGTTAAAGCGACGCAGTGCTGAATCGCAAAAAGTGCTCTGGTCAGGAAGGGGGTAAATTCTTCCGGGGCTGAAGCAGTTAAGATTGCCCCGTATTTGGCTATTGTGGATCTCTTCAGCTCCTCCAGAGTTACCATGGGACTCATGGCTGCTTCTCTGATTAATGGTCTCCTTGCCCGGCCTGTCAGTTTAGGTGGACAGCCATGTCTTGGTAGGTTTGCAGTTATACCATACTCTTTCTAATTTTCAGGTGATGGATTGAACAGTGCTCCGTAGGATGTTCAAAGCTTAGGATATTATTTTTAGAACCTAACCCTGCTTCAAACTTCTCCACAATTTTATCCCTGGCCTGTCTGGTGTGTTCCTTGGCCTTCCTTGGCCTTTATGATGCTGTTTGTTCACTAAGGTTCTATAACAAACCTCTGAGGACTTCACAGAACAGCTGTATTTTTACTTATATTTATTTGTAAAAAATGTTGAAAAACATTTATCTTTCTCCTTCCATTTCACATTTATGTGCCACTTTGTGTTGGTCTATCACATAAAATCCAAATAAGATCAATTTACGCTTTTGGTTGTAACGTGACAAAATGTGGAAAACTTCAAGGGGTATAAATACTTTTTTAAGGCACTATATATAGATGCACACCAGTATGGAAATAATACAAACTTTATATAAGAAAAGATTAAATGCATCCAATGTACAAGCAAGTATTATCAGCAACAAGAGCCCTGGTGTAATTGTGCATATGTACCCATGCATATATACAGTAGTTATTAATAGAGATCCCTGCATGTGAATGTTGCAGCAAAGTCCCATTGCAGGGTTCCCTGAAGATGATCGTAATATGGTGTCGGTCTTTGTGTCGGAGACCAGAAGACAAGCTTAGCAGTGATGGGGGGATCCTCCAACTGTTGTCCAACCAGTCTGGAATGGAGCTTCTCACCAGCAGAAACCATGATGTGGCACTGAAGCTTAGAGTCAGCCTATCTACTCTGCTCTTTAGTTCCTCCCTAGTAGTTGCTAATCTGACATTGCAACCAGACCTCTAACTACCAGAAATGGCTGTCAGATGAGATGCCTAACCTGTTTCTAGCCTATGCCTGTTATCGACACCTAAGCTAAAACTAGCTATACAATGCATACCTCCCAACTGTCCCTGGTTCACTGGGATCATCCTAGGATTTGATGTATGTATAGCTCAGTGCCGGAATTGGCTCCAGTGACTTACCCAGCAGGGCACCAGTTACAACCCGGAATCTCTCCCCGCTGGCTGCCCCTGACACATAAACAATGCAGAGCAGAGCGCACTGAACCCGCCCCCTCCTCCTCCTGGTGTGAGGTTTTCCTGTATACAGACAGGAGGCGGAGGTGGGAGGAGGCACACTGCTGATCTGAGGTCTGTAATGAATACTCTATACATGAGACTTGCAGAGGAGGGGGACATCGGGAAGGGGGTGAGGGGAGCAAGTTTGCAAATTTCACTTGGTTAATTTCACTTTGGGTGGGGGGAGAGGATATGTGCTGGGGGGCACTTTCGGATTGGAGAGGACTTGTGCTAGAAGGTGGGTTGAATATGAAATCTATCCCCCTCAACCCCCAGCACAAGTCTTCTCCCCTCTCAAAATGTCTCCTAGGACATTTGCTCCGGCACTGTGTTCCAGGATAGAGGGCTGGTTCACACCATGAATTACACAGGAACGCACTGTGCATTCTGTGCAATTCACATGTGACCCGGGTGCAGTGCGAGTTCAGCCCATTCGTTCAAATGGGCTGAAATCATGCCAGATCACACCAAAAGTAGCGCATGCACTACTTTAAAAAACACATAGCAACCAGATCGCATGTTATTACTGTACCATGCGAACAAATGAACTGCATTTGAGACCAGGGTTTGGGGTGTCATTAAGTTAACATTGACGCCCACTGCAGATCACAACTGCAGTGCGGGAAACAAGCATTGGATGCAGAGGGAGGGAGGATTTGGAGAGTGGAAGAAGATTTGTGCTGGGAAGAGGGAACGGGATTTAAACTAGAAGGAGAAGGGTCTGTGCTAGAACAGCTATTTGGAGAGGGGGATTTGGGTGGGAGAATATTTGTACTGGAATGGGGGGATGGAAAAGGATTTATTCTGAGAGGGGTACTGGGGGGTTTTGTGCTGTAAGGGGGAACTGAGGGGCATGGGGATAAGCGCTAGGATAGAGTAGAAGGGGGAATCATGCTGGGATTGGGGATTTGGGGAGGGTGGAGGAGGACTTGCGCTGAGGAAGGGGGAGGATTTGTGTGGGAGAATTTGTTCTGGGAGGGGAGAGAGGATTTGTACTGGGGGGGTTAGCATGCCAATTAGTGCTGGACCTTTTTTTTTTGAGGGGAGGGAGTGGGATTTTTTGCTGAAAGGGTAAAGTGATGTAGAGTATTGCTTGTGGGGGGGATTTGCACTCCCCTTATCCCTACACTGTGCATTACACATCCCTGACTCCTGCAGTCTGACACTGACTGCAACACTTAATGCATTGGACATCCCCGACCTCTGTGCTCTGCTTTACACACTCCTGCACTATTGTATATACACAATACTGTACATACTTATCACCAAAGTGTTCATTGTCTCCACAGTTGCTGGTTGCTATGCAGTCCCTGACTAATTTAATGAAGTTCTTCTTTAAGGTAGGCTCAGACAAAGCAATCAAAGCATATTTTATAGGTACAAGAATACACAGGTTTTGTTTAACCAAATACCTTAAGCCCCTCCCACTGGTAAGCATTTGGCCACACCAACATTTTGCCATGGCGTGCAACGTGCGTTGCAGGTCTTTTTCCTGCTCCAGTGTCCCTCATTCTGAAGTTCAAAAGTTGGGAGGTATGCATGGGGTGTCAGCTCCTCTCTCTCTTTCCACTGCCTCTGTCTGGGGTTTTGTGAGCTATCCCCGCAGGGATAGAAGTGCTAATACATAATTATAAATACGCTGTGATATTAGCAGCTAACAGTAGAGGACAACAGATCCCTACACATATTTAATTTTTTTTTTACATTTACAATACTTTCTTAAGTGAACACACAGACAAAAAGACTCTAATACAGCGCTACCCTTGTGCCAATACCCTAGGTATTAAACTAATGAAACACAGAATGTGCTCCCAACAGTAATCAGCATGGATTCATGAAGAATCATTCTTGCCAAACCAATCTATTAACCTTCTATGAGGAGGGGAGCTGCCATCTAAAGAAAGGCCCATAGACGTGGTGTATCTGGATTTTGCAAAAGCATTCGACACAGTTACCCATAAACGTTTACTGTACAAAGTAAGGTCCGTTGGCATGGACCATAGGGTGAGTACATGGATTGAAAACTGGCTACAAGGGCGAGTTCAGAGGGTGGTGATAAATGGGGAGTACTCGGAATGGTCTGGGGTGGAAAGTGGGGTCCCCCAGGGTTCTATGCTGGGGCCAATCCTATTTAATTTATTCATAAACGACGTGGAGGATGGGGTAAACAGTTCAATCTCTGTATTTGCGGATGATACTAAGCTAAGCAGGGCAATAACTTCTCCGCAGGATGTGGAAACCTTGCAAGAAGATCTGAACTAATCAATGGGGTGGGCAACTACATGGCAAATGAGGTTTAATGTGGAAAAATGTAAAAAATGTAAAATAATGCATTTGAGTGTCAAAAATATGAATGCAATCTACTCACTTGGGGAGAACCTCTGGGGAAATCAAGGATGGAAAAGGACCTGGGGTTCCTAGTAGATGATAGGATCAGTAATGACATGCAATGCCAAGCTGCTGCTAACAAAGCAAACAAAATATTAGCATGCATTAAAAAGGGGATTAACTTAAGAGATAAAGAGATAATTCTCCCACTCTACAAGACTCTGGTCCGGCCTCACCTGGAGTATGCTGTCTAGTTCTGGGCACCAGTCCTCAGGAAGGATGTACTGGAAATGGACCGAGTACTAGACATGTGCACAGCCGTTTCATTAGTTTATTTTTTTTTTTCCGTTTTTCGGGTCATTCGTTATGATCGCGATTCGTAAATGCGTTCGTTCGTATATTCGAACATTTGTTCATTTGTACATTCGTTCATTCGTTCATTCGTACATTTGTACATTTGTTCATTTGTAAATTCGTACATTCGGAAATTCGTAAAATCGTACATTTGTAAATTAGAAAATTCGGAAATTTGTAAATTCGAAGTTTGAAAATCCAAAAACCCAAAATTCAAAAATCTGAAATAGTAACTAACTGTTAAATTATAGGTATTGTAATTTCCTTTCAAATTTGACTGTCAGTGAACGTAACAAATACGAATTTATCTGAAGTTACGAATTATCCAAAACGAATGCTGCATCTAAACGGATGGAACAGAACAAATTAATAATAAATAATAATAATAATAAAACGTTGTTATTATTATTATTATTGTTATTTATTATTATTAATTCATTACGTTCCATTCCATTTTTTCGGATCATTCATAACTTGGGATAAATTTGTATGTGTTACGTTCACTAACAGCCAAATTTTAAAGGAAATTACAATACCTATAATTTAAAAGTTACTAGTAATTACTAATAGTTAAGTTATTATTAGTTAACTATTATTTCAGATTTCCGAATTTTCGAATTTACAAATTTACGAATTCACTAATTTACTAATGTACGAATGTACATTCGTAAATTGGAATGTACGAATGCCCGAATTTACGAATGTCCAATTTTATCGAATTTACGAATATTCGGAAAAATTAGTTAAACAAGTTTTCGTTAATTCGGATATTCCCGAATTAACAAATTTGTCGAAATTCATTAAAAAACTAATTCGGAACGAAACGAATTGCACAGCTAATAAAGGGACTGGAGGATCTTAGTTATGAAGAAAGGTTACGAGCACTGAACTTATTCTCTCTGGAGAAGAGACGCTTGACAGGGGATATGATTTAAATTTACAAGTACTGTACTGGTGACCCCACAATAGGGATAAAAAAAACTTTTCCGCGGAAGGGAGTTTAATAAGACACGTGGCCACTCTCTAAGAGCCCTTTCACACTGGGGCGGGGGGCGGCGTCGGCGGTAAAACGCTGCTATTATTAGCGGCGTTTTACTGTCGGTATGCGGCCGCTGGCGGGGCGGTTTTACCCCCCGCTAGCGGCCGAGCAAGGGTTAAATACCACCGCAAAGCGCCTCTGCAGAGGCGCTTTGCCAGCGGTATAGCCGCGCCGTCCCATTGATTTCAATGGGCAGGAGCGGTAAAGGAGCGGTATACACACCGCTCCTTCACCGCTCCGAAGATGCTGCTGGCAGGACTTTTTTTACCGTCCTGCCAGCGCATCGCTCCAGTGTGAAAGCCCTCGGGGCTTTCACACTGGAATGCAAGCAACGGCACTTTCGGGTCGGTTTGCAGGCGCTATTATTAGCGCAATAGCGCCTGCAAACCGCCCCAGTGTGAAAGGTCTCTTAAATTAGAAGAAAAGAGGTTTAACCTTAAACTGCGTAGAGGGTTCTTTACTGTAAGAGCGGCAAGGATGTGGAATTGCCTTACACAGGCGGTGGTTTTAGCGGGGAGCGGCACGGGCCCTGTAGAAACGGCATGATCGTGCCCTTTCTTCAGTGCACATGCGCCAATAACTTTGGCGCAAGCGTATATGGCAAATATCTCCTACCTGTAGGTAAAAGTGTTATGTAAGGGTTTACAGCCACTTTAAGAATTAACAGATTCTAAAAAAGTCACTGGCTGACACTGTAAGCATGTACAAGGATGCTTTCTCTCAGTGGATGGGGAATCCAACAGCTGCAAGAGAAGCGGGGAGGGAAAGAGAGGCGCTAAGCAGGCTATAGTGTAGCATAGTTTAATATAAAAATATATAAATACAAAACAAAATGCACTCACAAAATTTGGGGGTGACAGGCGAAGGACAGTGGAGGATATGCTTTCCAGGATGGGCCAGGGGGAGCAGCTGCCAACACTCTGGGGGGGAACTGGCAGTACGGGGAGAGCCGACAGTCCAGGGGGCCAGTCAAGGGCGAGCCGAGGACGGAGAAGCTGAGGACCATTTGTTTACATTGTAATAAAAAAATTGGCAAAATTGAATACAAAGTCTTAATTTTATTTGCAAATAAACATCACACTAGGTACCAGAAATTTAACTTTAGTGGTATTGTATGTAGCGGTCACATTTTTGCTTAATAATTCAATGTTATGTTATAGCTTAGTATTTGGCGCCATCTAGCGACCAAAATTGTGAATGGACTTGATTTTTTTTTACTTTCTGGAGAATGTGAGAAGATACAGGAAGTGTTTTGTTTTGTTTACTTTGGACATTAACTTGACCTACCCACAATGCCTATGACCCCTCCCATGAGCACCAAGAGAACTGAACTGCATTGTGGGAAGGCTATAAAAGGCCCCGGAGCGGCCATCTTAGCTCTCTTGGGAACGCATGGCCAGCCTGTGAGGACCTGTGTGGAGGGCTCCAGCGAAGTGCGGCCAACCCTGTGCAGAACGGAACAGCAGCTTTGATCCTGCCTTACATCACAGCGTGCTGGAGCAGCAGTGTGATCGATCCAGAGACCCTTGAAGGAGGTAACCGAGGACTCCCGGTCGTCTGTGAAACGGAACAGCGTGACGGCGTGGCCGCGGCGAACGAACGAGATATTGTGGAGTGGAGACATCCATCTACCTGGACCCAGTGTGGCGAGAGGGCTGCTGCCCAACGTTTCATTGACGCACTTTTACACACCTGCATTTATAACACAGTGTTGCTGGGACCTGTAGTCCCATAGAGGAAATTCAAAGGATTAAGACTGAGTTCAAAATAGGCCTTAAGCCTGTACCTCATTACAATTCTGATACTGTGTTATTGGCACCAGAGATAGTTGCAGTGCTGCTGTAGCACAACATTAGTTCAATATTTAGCTTGCTTTGACCTGGGAGTTGTTAACCATTGGATTACAATTTACTTTACTCATAGCTAGCAGAAGAAAAAAGAACAGAAGGACTGTCTCATAAAACTCAAGGCTTTGTGTTTCATTGCCCTTTAAAGTTACTGTAATATAAAGCAGTGGGAGCGCCCTAGGGATTGTGCTATGATTTGTTAAAATAGCATTTGCCTTTTCTACAGTTACAGAGCGTGCTGAGAGTGGGACAGTGTCCATAGTGAAGTCAGTTCACTCTGTCATTGGTCCCATCTCATAAACGCATTGCTAAGAGGTTAATCTAAACACTTTCCATTTGAGCCCTTGCACACTGGGGCGGGGGCGGCGTCGGCGGTAAAACGCCGCTATTATTAGCGGCATTTTACCGCCGGTATGCGGCCGCTAGCGGGGCGGTTTTACCCCCGCTAGCAGCCAAGAAGGGGTTAAATACCACCGCAAAGCGCCTCTGCAGAGGTGCATTGCCGGCGGTATAGCCGCGCCGTCCCATTGATTTCAATGGGCAGGAGCGGTAAAGGAGCGGTATACACTCCGCTCCTTCACCGCTCCGAAGATGCTGCTGGCAGGACTTTTTTTACCGTCCTGCCAGCGCATCGCTCCAGTGTGCAAGCCCTCGGGGCTTTCACACTGGAATGCAAGGAGCGGCACTTTCGGGTCGGTTTGCAGGCGCTATTATTAGCGCAATAGCGCCTGCAAACCACCCCAGTGTGCAAGGGCTCTAAGTGTAATACTCTATTGTGAATTGATTCTGTTGGCTGTCATACTACGTTGTTCTGACAGTACAACTGCCGTAATCATTATTTTGAAATAAATACAGTAAAACATTACTCTTGTTTAAGTATTCCTGTGTGGAGTGTTGCTTCCTTTGAATTGTTGACCAGGGTGGAAGCTGGAGATTAAAGGTAAAGACAAAAAGGTATATTACTGTATATACTCGAATATAAGTTGAATTTTTCAGCCCTTTTTTTTGGGCTGAAAGTGCCCCCGTCAACTCATACTCGAGTCACCGCCGTCTGTCTGCATGATCAGCGTGTCATGTGGGCAGACAGCGGCCGGCGTGTGATAATACTGTTCGGAGGCTATTCCAGCTTTCAAAAGCCACGCCTCCTGCTCATCTGTGATAGGCTGAACAGCTGTCAGTGTACAGCCTATCACGGACATTCTCTCATACTCGTCCATGGTATGAGAATGTCCGTGATAGGCTGACCGCTGACTGCTGAGTGTTCTGCCTATCACAGACGAGGAGGAGGCGCGGCTTTTGAACAGTAGAATGGCCGCTGAAGTGTATTATCCCACGCTGATCGGAGGATGGAGATCACCACAGGGAGGCTGCACAGGACACAGGTAGGCTGCACATGCACACAGGACACATGCACACAGGACACATACACATGTACAGGACACATGCACAGGACACAGGGACACAGGACACATGTACAGGACACAGGACACATGTACAGGACACAGGGACACAGGACACATGTACAGGACACAGGGACACAGGACACATGTACAGGACACAGGGACACATACACATGTACAGGACACATGCACAGGACATATACACATAAACAGGACACATGCACAGGACACATACACATGCACAGGACACATACACATAAACAGGACACATGCACAGGACACATACACATGTACAGGACACAGGACACATACACAGGATACAGGTAGCCTGCACAGGACACAGGGAGGCATGTAGCTACAGATGGGCATTGTTGACCCTCTGCATTTCACACCCTCGTCTTATACTCGGGTCAATAAGTTTTTCCCAGTTTTTTGTGGTAAATTAGGGGCCTTGACTTATACTCGGATCGACGTATACTCGAGTATATACGGTATATTGTATATTGTGAAAATGTCTTTAAGTTTCTACCGCACACTACATTACACAAGAGCTGTGTCAAGGGGACTGAGCCAAGTTAAGGGGGTGTGATGGCAGATTACAGGCCCAATCAAAACCAGCAGCTCCTTCGGGGGTTAGTGCTACATGTATATGGAACAACATATAGAATAGTGTTTATAATTGTTATGTACATTGACACTGCATCTCTTTTAAACTAAAACGAATCAAATTAGAAAAATGCATATTTTTACCTTTTTGCCTGTAGATTGCATATAAGATAAAATCATTTTTGCATGACAATATTGATAAAAAGCTATGTTTGTCCTTAAAAAAACAATATATTAATTTGGTATCAAAGGTATTGCTGAACTTATTGTCAAATCAATAGGCCCATAATGGGAATATGGAAATTGCTACAGGTCTATACAGGTACAGGAGCTAAAGGTGGTTAAGATCTGTTACCCAAGTATACTTTTCCCGCTATTAACTTAAATTGGTTTTAAAGGAATTTTTTTTTTAAATGACAAACAGGTATAAACAACAAAAGGACACCGCTCTAGGCAGACATCTCATAATGCATCCCACCTGCTAATGGAAACAGGTGCTGGCTCTGCATGTAGGAATGAATCGAAAAAAAGACTGGACGGCAGCACTCTGTTGACACCTTTATTGAAGACGGTTTAACTTTTCATCGATAGTGTGCCTCTGATGTCTTTGTACCAGAAGAGTTTTTAAACTGTCTTCAATAAAGGTGTCAACAGATTGTGGCCGTCCAGTCTTTTCTTCGATTCAACAAACATGTATACTTACCAGCTCTGTGCAACAGAATTGCACAGAAAGGCCCCAATCCTCCTCTTCTTGGGTCCCCTGCTGGTGCTCCTGGCTCCTCCTCTCTTGCTGGTGCCACCAATAGGAAACTGATTCCCACTCCCACTTGTGCATAGAATGCATTAAGGTAATAAACCTTGAGGCTTTAGAACCACTTTAAGGAGCTCCATCAAAACTGCAATTACTACCCAAAAATCATAAAAGATAGAATATCGTACATCTTACATCTGGTAAACATGGGAAGGTAAATAGATTTTACACAAGTATATTCACATATACTTGGTTAGATGTCCATACAACTTTGCCTGTGTGTAAGACTATTAAAAAAACTCAAAGGATGGATATAAGAACATAATAACATTTTATCTATGAGGGACCACGAAGATTGCCCCAGCAGATAGATGTGTGGGTGAAGACTGGTAAACATTGCTCTAGAAAGGTCACCTCTCCTGAAACCAATTTTGCTTTAATCTCCTTACCCAGATGGCAACCTGTCAGGGACAGCTGCAGCGCAGCAAGGCATTACAGCTAGTGAGCTCTCCAAAACCCATCTGCTCTAGTGATACTTACAGTGATTCCAATAACAAAAGTTAATGTGCATGATGCATTGAAATTATTTTCATCACAACCAATGCTGCAGTTGATGCAAACCTTACAGCAGTTGTAAAGGTTATTTTTGCTTCTAAAAAAACAAACATGTTACACTTACCTGCTCTGTGGAATGGTATTGCAAAGAACTGCCACAAACCCCCTCTTCTGGGGTTGGCTGCCAGCGCTTATGATTCCTCCTCTTTTGTGTTTGCCACCATAATCAGCTGCTTTCTATGGTGGTACATCTGTGGCCTTGCTCCCAATCTGGGCAGTGTGAATCCATAGACA
The DNA here is from genome assembly GCA_037952925.1 of Lithobates clamitans. NCBI lineage: Eukaryota > Metazoa > Chordata > Amphibia > Anura > Ranidae > Lithobates > Lithobates clamitans. The sequence continues at coordinate 1,676,861 of JBBGZY010000374.1, forward strand.
CGCACAGTGTGGCTTGGCCTTGCTCCCGTCCCTTCCTCACATGATTTGATTGACAGCAGCAGGAGCCAATGACTCTCGCTGCTGTGTCTGTGCCTGTGAGAGAAGGGAGAGGGACCAGTACTACTGTAGATGGGCACAGCACTGGATGGAGAGAGAAAGAGGTAAGTTTTAAGGAAGGGGGAACAGTTAGTGGATGGTTTTTCACCTTAATGCAGGTAATGCAATAAGGTAACAAAGCTTTGGGCTTTAGAACCACTACAAGTCAAAACATTTTTCATCAGGGTTGATGGGGCTGAGGTCAAACGACAGCCAGCCTTACCCTGAATAATAGAAAGCCAGCTGGTTTCAGCCTGCAATATACAGTACCTGTAGCCAGGTGCTGGCACAAAGTTTTTTCTTGGGGACGGGGGGGGGGGTGACTAACTGTTTACATCAAGCACTGTGGTCCCAGCATGTTCCTATTGACTTCTATTGTTCCCCTTGATTGGCTCAAGGTGGGTGCCAGGGGAGAAGGATGTTGAAAAGAAGGATCATGGGATATATAGTTCCATCAGCTTCAAGTGGGACTCTGCTCTGCTGGGGAAAGACTACAGCTCTTAAATGGCTGTGCAACTGGAGAGGAGGGGGGAAGGGAACTTTCGTAAAGGTGCTCGGGAAAGCTGGGAGTGATTGGCATCAGACCAAGAAGAGAGACAGGAGGAGAGACAGAGTGCAGTCTCCAGTACTTGCATGATCACCCAGCCAGTTCCTTAGTAGCATAAAACTTTACAGAGTTGCGCTAATCGTGATCAGATAAGTATATAAGATCACAGTCCACATGTGATGAGATAATATATACTGTATTCCTGGTTGATATCACCACCATCTGCCACCTTGAAATATGTGATTCTTTACAGCACCACCACCAAAGGCAGAAAGGCTCACTAACCAGCTCACATGGACCTCTTATTACAGGAGGTCAATGGGGCTTGTGGCTTTATATGTGGCTTTAAATGTCGTCTGAGGATCTTCCTGCGGATAATATACTGATCATCCTGCCAGAGTTGTCATAGGAGTTCCCCAAAACATAAAAAGGCTCCACATAATGTAAAATTGTTACAACTTTTTTCCACAAACTATCTGAATTGCACTTACATCAAAGATGTGTAAAAAAGCCTTAAAATCATTTGCGCCCTTCCAGGACTTGAGGATTACAGTGATTTCCCTTTAAGCACATGCTCATGTTTGTTCCAAATAGCACCCTGACACCATCTGCATAGAGCGAAATACGCTCCTCAATGGTAGCAATAGGCAGGCCTTTAATGGAAGGGGATGTACGAATTTGTGCCGCCAGCGGTTCCATAGCCAAGGCGAACAGAAGCGGGGACAAAGGGCATCCCTGCCTGGTGCCCCTTGTAATGGAGAATGATTTAGTGCTTGAGGAATTAACTCGCACTCGGGCTCGGGGGGATGTATAAAGTAGTCTAATCCATGCCACCATGCGAGGACCGAAACCATACACCTGCAACACACGAAAGAGATATGGCCATTCCACACTATCAAATGCTTTACATGTGTCCAAATACACAATGGCATGTGTACGGGAACACTTATGAGGGTATTGCAGGTTGTGGAATAGTCTGCGGATATTCATTCTTGTGGACCGTCCAGGTATAAAACCCCCTTGGTCACTATTGACCAGAGACGTAACTACAGTATTTAAGCGGTTTGCAAGCACTTTTTCTAGGATCTTAACATCCACATTTATGAGGGATATTGAGCGGTATGATTCACATTTAAGTGGATCTTTGCGGGGTTTCAGCAGGAGCACGATCAAGGCTTCTCGCATGGTGGGGGGAAGGATACCAGCATTAAAGGACTTATTATATGTACGTAACAAAAATGGGCACAGTAAGTCCCTAAATTGTGAATACCATTCAGTGGGATAACCATCCAGCCCAGGAGTCTTGTGGGCTGGCATTTGAGCAATGGCTACTGCAATCTCTTCAACCGAGATGGGAGTGTCTAACATCTCCCTCCCCTCAGTAGAAATGGAGGGGAGAGATATGTCAGCAAGGTATTCGTTTAGCTGGGGTTCAGTGTACTCAGCCGTAAATTTTCACTCTTCACTGCCTATCACAGTTTCGGAGGCCATGGAATGCCCAGGTGGCACAAACCCCCCCCCCCCCCCCCAAATTACCCTATTTTGGAAAGTAGATACCCCAAGCTATTTGCTGAGAGGTATAGTGAGTATTTTGCAGACCTCACTTTTTGTCACAAAGTTTTGAAAATTTAAAAAAGAAAAAAAAATTTTTTTTCTTGTCTTTCTTCATTTTCAAAAACAAATGAGAGCTGCAAAATACTCACCATGCCTCTCAGCAAATAGCTTGGGGTGTCTACATTCCAAAATTGAGTCATTTGGGGGGGTTTTGTGCCACCTGGGCATTCCATGGCCTCCGAAACTGTGATAGGCAGTGAAGAGTGAAAATTTACACCCTTAGAAAGCCTGAAGGCGGTGCTTGGTTTTCGGAGCCCCATATGCGGCTAGGCTTCCAAAAAGTCCCACACATGTGGTATCCCCATACTCAGGAGAAGCAGCTAAATGTATTTTGGGATGCAATTCCACATATGCCCATGGCCTGTGTGAGCCATATATCATTTAGTGACAACATTGTGCAAAAAAAAAAAATTTGTCACTTTCCCGCAACTTGTATAAAAATATAAAATATTCCATGGACTCAACATGCCTCTCAGCAAATAGCTTGGGGTGTCTACTTTCCAAAATGAGGTCATTTGGGGGGGGTTTGTACCATCTGGGCATTTTATGGACTTCAAAACTGTGATAGGTAGTGAGGAGTGAAATCAAAAATTTACGCCCTTAGAAATCCTGAAGGCGGTGCTTGGTTTTCGGGGCCCCGTGCGTGGCTAGGCCCCCAAAAAGTCCCACACATGTGGTATCCCCGTACTCAGGAGAATCAGCAGAATGTATCTTGGGGTGCAATTCCACATATGCCCATGGCCTGTGTGAGCAATATATCATTTAGTGACAACTTTTTGTATTTTTTTTGTTTTTGTTTTTGTCATTATTCAATTCACTTGGGACAAAAAAATTAATATTCAATGGGCTCCACATGCCTCTCAGCAATTTCCTTGGGGTGTCTACTTTCCAAAATGGGGTCATTTGCGGGGGGGTTGTACTGCCCTGCCATTTTAGCACCTCAAGAAATGACATAGGCAGTCATAAATTAAAGGCTGTGTAAATTCCAGAAAATGTACCCTAGTTTGTAGGCGCTATAACTTTTGCGCAAACCAATAAATATACACTTATTGACATTTTTTTTACCAAAGACATGTGGCCGAATACATTTTGGCCTAAATGTATGACTAAAATTGAGTTTATTGGATTTTTTTTATAACAAAAAGTAGAAAATATCATTCTTTTTTTCTAAATTTTCGGTCTTTTTCCGTTTATAGCGCAAAAAATAAAAACGGCAGAGGTGATCAAATACCATCAAAAGAAAAGGACGCAAATTTAGTTTGGTACAGCATTGCATGACCGCGCAATTAGCAGTTAAAGCGACGCAGTGCCAAATTGTAAAAAGTGCTTTGGTCAGGAAGGGGGTAAATCCTTCCCGGGCTGAAGTGGTTAAGAGGCTCTGAAATACCAGGATAGCACAACCCCCCAAATTACCCCTTTTTGGAAAGTAGACACCCCAAGCTAATTGCTGATGGGGATACCACTCGTGAGAGGTATTTTAGCAGCCAAGCCACGTACAGGCCCCTAAAATCAGACTTTCCAAAAACTTGTGGCAAAAAATAAAATCTTCCATACACTCAGCATGCCTCCTGGCAAATACCTTTGGGTGTCTACTTTCAAAAAAAGGGGTAATTTTGGGGGTGTTTGAACTGTCCTGACATTTTATGGTCAGGTCTTTTCTGATACTTTTTGTTTACATGAAAAATCTTTTTTTTTACCTTTTTGAGGGTAGGGATCGTGAGTGTGCGATGTATGTGTGGAGCGATGCGTAAATTGACGGCGCTATATGGGTACCTTAAATAAAAATAGGGATAATTGTAGACACTCACACTCACTCAGGATGGACTGGTGTCTTTATGTAACTATGTAACTATGTATGTAACTGGTGGATGTTAGAGACCGTGCGCTTCTCCACCTTCCGTTTGAGGATGCCTCACAGATGCTCAATAGGGTTTAGGTCTGGAGACATGCTTGGCCAGTCCATCACCTTTACCCTCAGCTTCTTTAGCAAGGCAGTGGTCGTCTTGGAGGTGTGTTTGGGGTCCTTATCATGTTGGAATACTGCCCTGCAGCCCAGTCTCCGAAGGGAGGGGATCATGCTCTGCTTCAGTATGTCACAGTACATGTTGGCATTTATGGTTCTCTCAACGAACTGTAGCTCCCTAGTTCCGGCAGCACTCATGCAGCTCCAGACCATGACACTCCCACCACCATGCTTGACTGTAGGCAAGACACACTTGTCTTTGTACTCCTCACCTGGTTGCTGCCACACAAATAATTTTATCTTGGTTTCATCAGACCACAGGACATGGTTCCAGTAACTGCTTGTCTTCAGCAAACTGCGCATCATCTGTAGAAGAGGCTTCCTTCTTGAACGACAGCCATGCAGACCAATTTGATGCAGTGTGCAGCGTATGGTCTGAGCACTGACAGGCTGACCCCCCACCCCTTCAACCTCTACAGCAATGCTGGCAGCACTCATACGTCTATTTTCCAAAGACAACCTATGGATATGACGTTGAGCACGTGCACTCAACTTATTTGGTCGACCATGGTGAGGCCTGTTCTGAGTGGAACCTGTCCTGTTAAACCGCTGTATGGTCTTGGTCACCGTGCTGCAGCTCAGTTTTAGGGTCTTCTTAAAGCCTAGGCCAGGGATCCTCAAACTACGGCCCTCCAGCTGTTGCAGAACTACACTTCCCATGAGGCATTGTAAAACTCTGACATTCACAGACATGACTAGGCATAATGGGAATTGAAGTTCATGAACAACTGGAGGGCCGTAGTTTGAAAACCCCTGGCCTAGGCCATCTTTATGTAGAGCAATAATTCTTTTTTTCAGATTCTCAGAGGGTTCTTTGCCATGAGTTGCCATGTTGAACTTCCAGTGACCAGTATGAGAGAGTGAGAGCGATAACACCAAATTTAACACACCTGCTCCACATTCACACCTGAGACCTTGTAACACAAACAAGTCACATGTTACCAGGGAGGGAAAATAGCTAATTTGGCCGAATTTGGACATTTTCACTTAGGGGTGTACTTACTTTTGTTGCCAGCAGTTTAGACATTAATGGCTGTGTGTTGAGTTATTTGGGGGGGCAGCAAATTTACACTGTTATATAAGCTGTATACTCACTACTTTACATTGTAGCAAAGTGTCATTTCTTCAGTGTTGCCACATGAAAAGATATAAAATATTTACAAAAATGTAAGGGGTGTACTCACTTTTGTAAGATACTGCTGTGTGTATATATATATATATATATATATATATATATATATATGTGTATATATATATATATATATATATATATATATATATATATATATATATATATATATATATATATATATATATATATGAGAAAAGAGGGATAGGGGTATGTGGCGCTCCCTATGGCGGGGTATCCTGTAAAGGTGTCTGTGCTCTAACCCCTAAAAAAATTAAACCTTATGAAAACCTACACATCTTATTGAATGTAATGTAGCATATTGGGCAAACCTACTACATCCGTATAAAACACATATACCACTACCATATAAAATGACTTGAAGGTCTAATTACAGTTTCCCCTAATGACCCACAATAGATAACAACAAAACAATATATATACCCTATTAGGTATCTTAGTGAGTGATAATAAGTGTCCACTCCAGCACGTTAAAACAAATATAGTGATCAAAATAAAATGTGAACATCAGTCCCATAAGAAAAATATATGAAAAAATGTGAAGCTCCAAAATGGCAAAGTGTTCATAAAAATTGTGACTCTTGTGCTGAAAATGATATCCGGTGACTTCCGTGCTCCCCCTCAAGGGTCCCCACTCACCAGCTCCTCATACCCCTACAGGGGCAATAGGCATGTAGCAGCAGAAGATGAAGATCTACTGAGGAAGCCCAATGAGAGGGGGAATCGCGAATAGAGGGGAGAAGCCAAGTCTGTGAGAACAAGCCAATGTTTTATATGCCTATCTGATGTTTTTACTTTGACGTGATGCAAGAAGTTGGTGTACCATCCACTGTTTGGAGCTGGGTCACAGAGGAGACACGTGCTGACGCCTGCATTGGATCTGGGAAGCCCTTCATCTTCTGCTGCTACATGCCTATTGCCCCTGCAGGGGTATGAGGAGCTGGTGAGTGGGGACCCTTGAGGGGGAGCACGGAAGTCACCGGATATCATTTTCAGCACAAGAGTCACAATTTTTATGAACACTTTGCCATTTTGGAGCTTCACATTTTTTCATATATTTTTCTTATGGGACTGATGTTCACATTTTATTTTGATCACTATATTTGTTTTTACCTGATGGAGTGGATACTTATTATCACTCACTAAGATACCTAATAGGGTATATATATATTTTTGTTGTTATCTATTGTGGGTCATTAGGGGAGACTTTGATGTTCACATTTTCTCCCACTGTAATTAGACCTTCATTTTATATGGTAGTGGTATATGTGTTTTATACAGATTTTTACACACATATATGTAGTAGGTTTGCCCAATATGCTACATTACATTCAATAAGAGGTGTAGGTTTTCATAAGGTTTAATTTTTTAGGGGTTGGAGCACAGACACCTTACAGGATACCCCGCCATAGGGAGCGCCACATACCCCTATCTCTCTTTTCTCTCAGTTATCTTATTTCACCCCCCCTTCTGGGAGGTGTGATTTAGGGGAGGCTGCATACCGGTTCTGTCTTTGAGCGCGGAAATTTTGTGTTTGTTAATATATATATATATATATATATATATATTTGTTTAATTAGTTTTTATTGAGAAAAGAGGTATACTGTCAGGAGACTAGTAGACCAGACTGTGTGGACTGCACAGAGATAACCCAAAACACATGTAAGTGAATAGTGATATTTATTAAAATAGGTGATAATTAGAAAATACAAACAGTGAACAACCAACCCAACAAACCCACTACAAACAACAATATCTACAGCAAGGGGCAATACCGGAATCACAGATGTCAGCCAGGCCAGGGTCATACACAGCAGGTCAGCAAGAACAAGGGATATACCAGAGACATAAAAGTTTAGCCAAGCCAAGGTCATACACAGTAAATGAGGGACAGGGAACCAACAGGACAGAGAGGGAATGGATCGGGCTGAAGGGTACAGGAACACAGAAGGGATCGGGTCAGGATAAGCTCGGGCACAAGGTCAGATTCAGGATCGGGTAACAGGCGAACAAGGTCAGGGCTCAAGGAGAGAGATACCAAGGCAAGCATATGAGGGCTTGCCGGGTATTTATAGGACTGACTGTGATTGACTTCAAGTCACACCTGAGCGCAGGGAGTGTTGTCTGCTCCATACTGCCAGGATCCATCCGCTGGTGGACGTCAGTACTGCGGCCAAAAGATGAAATGACACCAGCAGGGAAATATTCTCCTGACAGTTCAACACTGCCAGGAGACACTTGCTGGTGGACCCCAGTACTGCATGCCAAACGATATATCTTACCAGCAGATGAATCCTTTCCTGACATATACACTGTACATTGTAACAGATAACACCAGTGTACAATACAGAGTAGATTTGAACAGATATGTCATATAGGCTGAGCCTTGAGAAAGTCACGTGTCAGTGATGCAACGCGTGGGAGGTGCCTAGGACACAGTCTGCTGAATACATTGTATCAAGCAGCAGCAGCTTGCGTAGCAAGCCTTGTCCTTACAAGCCAGCTGAGATCTGCCTATCTGCTTATCTGCATGCCTAAAACAAGTCAGGCACACGTGAGTGTATCACTGTGCTGTTTTGCCTGTGAACTTTTATTGTAACAATATTGCGCAATATTTTCTCTCTTTGTTTATTTTACATAAAACCACTTGGGTGTCCGTTTATGAAGCAGTGAAATCTATTCACTGCTTCATTCTCCGGCATTCACAGTGAAGATTTTTCTCCTCTGTGTGCTAGTTTATGAAGCTTTGTAGATCGCTTCACCTTTGGAGGAGTGAAGAGATCTACAAATGCTTCCAACAGTGGAGAACGGCCCCTGATACTGGAATCTCGTGAGACTTTACGAGATTACAGCACCAGAATACCGTGTTGTCAGTTTATTAAGCAGTGATAAATTATCACCGCTCAATACACAGACAGACAGCGTGGATTAATGTTAATAAAATAATGAGTCCCCCTACATTATATACATATGTATACACACACACACATTATATATACATGTATATACACACACATTATATATATATATATATATATATACACATTATATGTGTATATGAATATATATGTATACACATAAATTTGACAGGGGGACATGCTTACAGTGTTGGGGGGTCTGAACGAGGCATAAGGAAGTTAAAAATCTTCCTCCTTCCCCCTAAGATCCCCCCAGATTTCCTCTTCACTTCCCGATTCACCACCTCTGAGCTGGTGAACCTGGGAGTGTGAATTCTGACTCAGATCGCCAGTGAAGCAGTGAGATCACCGCTTCATAAACTGGCCGTTACTGTGTCAGTCAATGAGGATTCTCCATGTGTAGAGATAATCGGTGGGAGAACAAGTTCAAACATGTTCTCCCCCAATTATCACTGTTTCATAAACTGTTTATGGACTGTGATCAGCGGCAAACCTCGGGATCACCGCTGATCACTGCTTCATAAACGGACACCTTGATACTGAGAAAATTACCATTCATTGTGGCTGTGGAAGAAATAGCTCAGAGGGTGAACAAATAAGTACTGCAGGAATCCAGATATCCCAGATTACTGAGGATTGAACTGTCGCCTGTTACTTATCCTATCTCATGAATTTAATCATCTATATTTAATCAGATTCTATTGGCACTATTTATCTATTTGTACTCATCAATTGTATATATATTGCACCTTTATAAGCATATCATTTATTTATTTTTTATTATGGAGGATTCAACACTTATCACAGGGAATATATCTAATTTATTTATTTATTGGCACTAATTTGGATTGATTACTATTTGCAAAAGCATTTTTAGTATATCTATACACAATTGTTGCTTAGTTTACTTTGGAGATATCGCACCACTTCCAGTGGATTTGTATAACTGGAGGAACACAGTTTTTTAAATATTTGCGATTTTTTCATATATATGCGATTTTTTAGCGATTTGGTAGCAATTTTTTTTTTTTTCACATTGGTTTTTTAGCACAAAAAATTTTTTTCTCACATTGATTGAACTTTGTATCAGAGCGCATCAATCTGTTATATGTTTAAATTTTTAGGGGATTCTGACCACTATATAATTGATAGCAGCTTGATATCATTGTCAATCTAACAATTTTTATTTAATTAATTGCACGTGCATTCACATACATTTGATTTACACTTATTTGATTGTATATGTCACGCTAGAACATTATTGCGCTTGGTGTTTTTGTTTATGTACCAAAATACACACTACGTGCCAACTATAACCCCTATCGAGGTTCAAGATGCGCTACTTGAAGCGGTGTAATAAAAATGACTGTACGTGCGTCGTCTCAGAAGTACAGACGGTGTCAGCTTCTCTGTAAATGGTATTTGATAAAGCATACATCTTTAAACAGTATAATATAAGTAAGGAAGAAGGAAATAGTGAAGAGTGAAAGAAAAGTGAGGATAGGAGTAAGGGAGATGGGGAGGGGGGGGGGGGTGTATCTGTCTCGATCCAAGCTCACCTATGCAAAACTCTTGTCTATCAACATGTTACATGGGTTGAGACATAATTTCCGCGTATGCGGTAGTGAATTTGAAGGCAAACCAGCAGGACCATATCTTCTTTGCTAGGACAGAATTGTTTCTAAGAGAGAGAGAGTCATATCTTCCATGTAGTAAATGTTATCTACTTTCACCAGCCATTGATGTAGTGTCGGAATGGTCGTTTTTCTCCAATATTGAGGAATAAGTGCCTTTGCAGCATTAAGAAGGTGTGGTGTTATTGATTTATTTTTTTTCATTTAAAGTGTTTTTATTGAGTACACCAGGTAGGACAAAACAAGACCAACACTGACAGTTTGTACATTGAGGGCAGGCTGATACATAAACCAAAGACCAAGCATTGAACATACTATATGAAGATGGCAAGTCGGCTGGCGCCAAGAATAGCGCCAGCTCACCCACATTAAACCTAAAGTATTACAATGTACAATGAAAAGACAATATGCTCGCCCCTAGACAGGTGTACAGATTTTCAAATAATAAAAAGGAAATAACAGTTCGGGAATCCGAACAAAGGGAAAAAAGACATAGACATGGTGAGAACCGATAAGATGAGACGGGTTAAGAAGAGCGAAAGGATGTGAGAACAGTAAGGGGAGAGAGGGGGGTAGGAGAAAAAAAAAAAAAAGGGGGGGTGAGGGACGAAGGCGGAGGCCCTTGGAGAGAGAAACATGCTCTGTCACTGTAGCTCTACTGAGGGGGTCACAAAGGTGTTGTAATCCTAAGAGAATTGAAAATCGTGCCAGTAAAACCAGGTTTTGTTGAATTTTTCCTCCTTACGTTGTAATGCAGCCGTCAATTGTTCCATCAGATTAATTTCATTCACCACAGCTATCCACTGACCAACTGACGGGGGGTCTGAGCATTTCGTGTTATTGATTTTTTATAGGGTCCCGCTGGTTTACCTGTACAGTGAAATAAAACATACCACGGGTCATTGGGGACCTCCCAACCCTGGATTTCCCTAATCCAGTGTAGAATAGTTAGCCAAAATGGGCGTATCAGTGGATAGAACCACCAGATGTGAGCATGTGTTGCTCTTTCCCTGCAACCTCTCCAACACAAAGGTGATGTTTATGGGAAGGTCTTGTGCAACACCACAGATGTATAATGCCACCTCGTCAATAGTTTGTAGTTTACTTCCGCCATTCTAGATGCCCCAGATGAGGTGTGGGCCATTATGAGAATGTTGGACCTTTGAATTGTTGACAATTCTTTTTGTAAATCCTGGTCCCAGTTGCAAATGAAGGTAGGTGTTCTTGTAGAAGCCAGAGTTAGCAAAATTTTGTAGAAATGGGAAATAGGTTTCTCTACAGGTTGATCTTGGGAGAATGCGGCTTCCAAGGGAGTCAAATCCGAAAAGGATCTCAGGGGTTTCGGGAGAGAGTGTACAAAAGCCGCTAGTTGTCAGTATCTCCATTGATCCATGGTAGAGATGGTGAGTTGTGTAGTAGTGTGGATAGAGGTATTGTACCTGAAGGGCTGGTAACTTGGTGTAATAGGATCTTGGTCCCAAGGTTCCACGTATGGATCCCAGGATCAATATTTCCTGGGGGGAAATAGTTAAGTCCAGTCAGAGGTAGCAGAGGAGAATTATACGGCCATTTGTGTGCCTTACACAAGGAGTCCCAGGTCACGAGGGAGGAACGTGTTAGCGGTGATGTGTCAGAGGACACATTTCTGTATTTCCTTGGTATCCAAATTTGTGTAGAAAGATCTGTGCCACTGAGCTCCATTTCTAGGGTTACCCAAAGTTTGGTATCCCTGTGATATTTCAAGTCAGAAATTCTATTTAACACGATTGATCGGAAGTACTTCTTAAAGTCTGTTAGGGCTAGGCCTCCCTCCCTCTTGGGTCTAATGAGAAGGGACCTAGGAAGTCTAGGTCTTCTTCTGTTCCATATATATTTACCAATTAGAGAGCTTAATATTGTAAAAAATCCTACCGGTATACCATATGGTATCATTTGGAACAGAAACAACACCCTAGGCAATACATTCATCTTTTTTTTTTTTTCTTTCCACTTCAGTGATCACTTTTGAGAGACTTATTTCCACTTGCCGTTAAAACTATATCCCTTCTCAATTTCACATTATTGTGGCATCTTTATAAAAAGGAAGAATTTATTTATGTTTATGCAAAAACTACAAAAAATTTTCCGTTCTACCCCACCCACCCACTACCCCCCCTCTCCAACCCCCCCCCCCCTTTCTCACCATTAAATTATTTCTTTCTTTCCCAATATTTTCCTATCTTAAGGCCCTATACCTTCCAACATCTTCTGCCAATAATTGTCCGAGGTTTTATATTTTCCCTACCCGCCCCAGATAGTATTGAATTTATCTAATTGCCCTTTGTCCTTACAACCTAATAGTTCCATTTTGCTATAGTAATCCACTTGCTTGAACCATTCTCTTAAGTCTGGTCTTTCACTATTTAATCAATATTTTGGGATCAATCCCTTTGCAGCGTTTAATAGTTTTGGCGTTACTTTTTTCATATATTGCTTTTTAGGAGTGTTAGAGTCGTGAAACAAACAAGTCAGTATGTTATTATCTATCTTCTCGCCCGTTATTTCCTTTATACAACTGATTTCCTGCCAGAATACTCTTATTTTCGGGCAGTCCCACCATATGTGTAGCATTGTGGCTTTTTGTCCACAGTTTCTCCAACACAATGGTGATCCATCTTGGTTAATTTTATGGAGTCTCTCCGGGGTCATGTACCACCTGACCAGGAATATATAATTCATCTCGATGGTGTTCATGTCCCATGCTTGATTGTATCCTGCTTCAATCATTCTATCGACTTGTTGATCTTCTAAGTTTATTTCCAACTCTTTTTCCCACTTTTCTATAAAGGAGGGCTTTTTTTGTCCTTCAAGATCCATCAAAATTTCATGGACTTTCGAGATGGCTCTTTTCAATGGCGTTGATATTATACAGAGCTTTTCCAACCGATTTAATCCTTCTCCATCTCTAAACGGGTGTGGTGATGTATTAACTAAGTGATTTAATTGAAAAAGTTCCCACTCGCGCAGTTTCCCACCAAATATAATCTCCAATTCTTGTGCAGATTTCATCTTCCCCTTTTTAATAATATCTTTGATTTGTGGATTCTTTATTCCAAGTCTACAGAATATATCTTCACCAGGTGTAAAAAAATTTGTTCCCGTGAGGGCAATTAGTGGTGAGTTATATACCCACTTTTCTTTCCTGTGTAGTGCGTTCCAAATTCTGAATACATTTTTGGTCAATTCGTGAGAATCAGAATCTAGTGTTCTGTACTTATTTGAAATCCAGATATTTTTGTGAAGCATGGTTTTACTTACTTTTCTGTCTCAGCCCACTTTTTTTCTTTATTTTCTTTTGTCCACTCAATCATACTTGCTAGAATTACAGCTTTGTTATACCTAAAAATGTCCAGTGCTGCCAATCCCCCGTGCTGTCTTTTCCTAGAAATTAGTGCAAATTTTATTCTTGGTTTTTTATTTTGCCAGATGTATTTTGTCAAAATTTTTGGTGTAATTTTGAAAAAGCTCTGTGGGATCCCTATTGGTAACATCTATAATTTGTACATTATTTTTGGTAATATTACCATTTTAAGCATGTTGACTCTTCAAATCCATGATATTGATTGTGTACTTATCTTCTTGACTTCTACCTTGATCTCATTTAATAATGGAATGTAGTTTGCAGAATAAATTTTCTCAAATGATGGTTAGTTTAATTCCCAGGTAGGGCAGTTCCCCTTTCACCCACGTAAATGGAAATTCTTTTTGAAGGGCCAGGACATCCTTTTTCCCCAGTCCGAGGTTCAATATTTCTGTTTTTATGGGATTTATTTTAAAGTTTGAGAGTTCTCTATATTCAGCCACTTCTGTCAGAATGTTTGGCAGGGTCACTCTGGGTTTAGTCACGTACACTAAAATATCATCGGCATAAGCCGTGACTTTATGCTCTTTTTCCTCCACTCTCACCTTCTCTATGCCCTGATTGTTTCGCAGAGTCGCTAGGAAAGGCTCCAGTGACAGTACATATAGAAGAGGCGAGAGCGGGCATCCTTGACGCGTTCCATTAAACATTTCAAACACTGGCAACATTTTACTGTTTACCCTTACTCTTGCCGTAGGCCCGTTATAGAGATTTTTGATCCACTTCATTATTTTAGGCCCCAATCCTAAATGTTGTAACGTAGTCTTTATAAATCCCCAGTCTACTCTGTCAAATGCTTTTTCTGCATCAATTGACAAGAGCAGATCTGGGGAAATGTTGGTGTTCTTCTTTCGCAACATCAAGATTGTTTTTATACTATTATCTCTTCCTTCTCTCCCAGGAACAAAACCAGTCTGGTCTGGGTTTATCCATAGCGGCATCAATGTTTTTATTCTAGTAGCTAATATTTTAGCATAGAGCTTAGTACCTGTATTCAGTAAGGCAATGGGCCTATAGTTTGAGCAGTTGGTTTTATCTTTTCCTTCTTTGGGTATTATAGTGATAGGTGCCAAGAGTGACTCTTTTCTGATATTGTCTTCTTCTCCTATTTTATTCAAATATTCACAAAGCCTTGGGATCAGATGATCTTGAATTTTTTTATAGTATTTAATCGTGAACCCGTCTGGCCCGGGACTTTTACCAGTAGGGGTTTCCTTTAGTGCCATTTTGATCCCATCCTGCGTTATCTCGTTTTCTAGGTCTTTTAATATCTCGGGTTTGATTTTTGGTAAGTTGGCCTTTTCTAAGTAGATTTGGATCTTCTTCCTTCTTTTTTCTGCTTGTTGATTTGTTTCTTGCTTTATTTTATTGCATGAAGTGAACTATAGTATTGTGCAAAGGCTTGTGCAATATCTGTAGTCTTATTTTTTATTTCTCCTTTTTCGTTTTTTATCTTCTCTATATAGTTTAAGGTCTTCTTTTTTCGTATGATATTCGCAAGGTATTTTCCTGTTTTATTGCCCTTCGTGAATCTCTCGAGTGATACCCTGTTGATTTCCTTCCTGTCTTCCTTTTCCATCAGATCTTTTAATTGTTCTCTTTTTAGGATCAGGGACCGGTATATTTCCTTTTTTGCTTTTTGTGTCTTTGTTCCAAATTATGGATTTCGTTGAAAAGTTTCAAGATATTTTTTCGTCTTTGCTTCTTTTTTCCCGCTCCTATAGATATTAATTTTCCTCTGATAACGGATTTGTGCGCTTCCCATAGGGTTTCTTTTGACAGATCAGGGGTATAATTTTCCAGGAAATATTTTTCAATCTCATCTATTATAATTTTTTTTTAGTTTTACCATCTTCTAATAACTCTTCATTAATTCTCCATGTGCCTCTTCCCATGGACTCTCCCTGAAGATTTATCCTCAGAGAAACTGGGGAATGGTCTGAAAATGCTGATATTTCAGTTGCTGTCTCCAGTACCTCCTCCAATAATCTGTGTTCCACCATGATGTAATCCAGTCTAGTATATATTCCATGGACCGTTGAGAAATATGTATAGTCCTTTATACTTGGATGTTGTACTCGCCATGCATCTACTAATTGAAGTTCATGTAATTTCTTTTTGATCGTCCTTAGTTGTTTTTTTTTCTCTATCTGGTACAGTAGACGTAGAATCTAAATTATGGTCCATAGGAAAATTAAAGTCACCAGCTATTATTATTATTATTATTATTATTATAATTATACAGGATTTATATAGCGCCAACAGTTTACATAGCGCTTTACAACTTGAGGGTAGACAGTAAAAATACAATACACTTTAATACAGTAGGAATCAGAGGGCCCTGCTCCTTAGAGCTTACAATCTAAGAGGGAAGGTCAAGGGATACAAGAGGTAATAACTGTGGGTGATGTGCTGATTGAGAAGATAAATGTACAGTTGTTAGGTGGGGGCCAGAAAGGCTTCTCTGAAGAGATGAGTTTTCAGGGATCGTCTGAAAGTGGATAAAGTAGGAGAAAATCGGATGGATTGGGGTAGAGCATTCCAGAGGATGGGGGATGCTCTGGAGAAGCTCTGAAGGCGAGCATGGGATGAGGTGACAAGTGAGTTTGAGAGCAGGAGGTCTTGGGAGGAGCGAAGAGAACGATTAGGTTGATATTTTGTGACCAGGTTAGAGATGTAGCTGGGGGCCAGGTTGTGGATGGTGTTGTAAGTTATAGTTAGTATCTTGAATTTAATTCGGTGACTGAGTGGCAGCCAATAAAGGGATTGGCAGAGGGGTGTAGCAGACGCTGAGCGGTTTGTGAGGTGGATGAGCCTGGCAGCAGCGTTCATGATGGACTGAAGTGGGGATAGCCTATTTAGAGGTAAACCAATGAGGAGGGAGTTGCAGTAGTCGAGGCGGGAGTTGACCAGGGAGTGGATTAAAAGCTTTGTGGTGACATTGGTTAGGAAGGGACGTATCTTGGAGATGTTGCAGAGATTGAGGCGGCAAGTTTTGGATAGTGATAGAATGTGGGGTCGAAAGGTTAGTTCAGAGTCCAGGATTACACCTAGGACCTTGGCGTGGGGAGATGGGTTGATAGTTGAGCCGTTGATATTGACAGGGAAATCAGGGGAAGTGGCACCTGAGGGAGGAAATATCATGAGCTCGGTTTTGGATAGGTTGAGTTTGAGGAAGTGATGTGACATCCAGGCTGATATGTCTGCTAGTAAGTTGGTAATGCGTGAGGAGACAGATGGAGAGAGCTGGGGGGGTGGAGAGATAGATTTGGGTGTCATCAGCGTAGAGATGATATTTAAAGCCGTGGGAGGCAATCAACTGACCCAAGGAGGTGGTGTAGATTGAGAAAAGGAGAGGTCCAAGAACAGAACCTTGGGGGACCCCAACGGAGAAAGGAAGAGGAGAGGAGGAAGTAGAGTTGTAAGTGACACTGAAGGAGCGGTGTGATAGGTAGGATGACTGATTTTGAGGAGGAGGGGGTGGTCCACTGTGTCAAAGGCAGCAGAGAGATCCAGGAGAAGTAGTACAGAATAGTGTCCACTGGTTTTAGCCATTAGTAGGTCATTTGAGAGTTTAAGGAGAGCAGTTTCTGTGGAGTGTTGAGGGCGAAAACCGGACTAAAGGGGATCAAGAAGTTTATTCATGGTCAGATGGTTGCTTAGTCGGTTGTAGACCAGTCTTTCAAGAAGTTTGGAGGAGAAGGATAGTAAGGAGATGGGACGTAAGTTGTTGAGATTGGTGGGGTCCAGTGAGGGCTTTTTAAGTATGGGGGTGACTAGCGCATGTTTTAGAGAGTTTGGGAAGATGCCACAAGAGAGGGAGAGGTTGAAAATGTGAGTTAGAGAGTGTAGAATCGAGTCAGAGGGTGAGCGTAGCATTTGCGAGGGAACAGGATCCAGGGGGCAGATGGTTAGATGAGTGTTAGATAAAAGTTTAGCAACCTCAGTAATAGTAACAGGGTTGAATGAGGGAACTATTGATTGTATCTGTGGACATGGGGTGTTGCATGGGGGAGGTTTTTGCGCATTGGCGATCTCTTCATGAATTGTATTAATCTTAGTTTTGAAGTGATTGGCAATCTCCTGGGCAGTGAGTGAGTTGGTGGGTGGAGGCAGTGGAGGACAGAGTAGAGTGTTGAAGGTAGAGAAGAGTTGACGTGGACTGGATGAGAAGGTGTTAATGAGTGTGATAAAGTAGGTCTGTTTGGCAGTGTGAAGGCAGGAATAGTATTTTAGGAGGGCAGATTTATATTGTGTGAAGTCTTCCTGGGTCTTAGTCTTATGCCACAGGCGCTCAAGAGCGCGGCTACGTTTTCTGAGACTTCTGGTGTCATCTGTTTGCCAGGGTTGTTGCAGTCGGGGCCTAATTCTGCGTGTACTGAGGGGGGCAAGCTTGTCTAGGGAGGAAGACAGTGAGCTGTTGTAGATGAAAGTAGCTAGGTTGGGGCAGGACAGAGGTGAGATTTTGTCATAGAGGTGATCAGTAGCAGAGTAGAGAAGAGAAGGGTTGAGGTGGCAAAGGTTTCTACGTGTAACTGTTAGGCGGTTGGAGGGAGAAGAGGTGGAAGACAGTGAGAGAGCAAAACTAATAAGGTGGTGATCAGAGAGTGGGAGTGGATTGTTGGAAAGGTTGCACGGAGTGCACAGATAGGAGAAGACAAGGTCAAGGGTGTTGCCGTTGGAGTGGGTAGGAGCCTGTATCCATTGCTTCAGGTCAATCGATGAGGTTAGACTGAGAAGTTTAGAAGTAATAGTAGTGTTAGTGTTAACAGGGATGTTGAAGTCCCCAAGAATAATTGTGGGGATTTAGAAAAGAGAAAGTAGGGTAGCCAGGCAGAGAAGTCATCAAGGAAGGCTGATACTGGTCCAGGGGGCCGGTAGATGACAGCAATTCTTAGAGAAATGGGAGAGAATAGACGAATGCAATGTGCCTCAAAAGAGGAGATTGTCAGAAAGGGAGGTGGGTGAAGTACCTGATAGGTGCTGCATGGGGCTAGAAGGATTTCCACTCCACCTCCCTTCCGTCCACTCGGTCTGGGGGAGCGAGTCCAGAAAAGGACCCCATGGGAGAGGGAAGCAGGAGAAATAGTATCTGATTCATGAAGCCAGGTTTCAATAATGGCAAGTAGGTTAAAGGAATTTGTGATAAAGAGGTCGTGAAGGGCGGTGAGTTTGTTGCAGACAGAACGTGCATTCCAAAGGGCACAGGAAAAGGGGGGGCTGGTTTTGAAAAGAGGAATAGAGACCAAGTTCTGTGAGTTGCGGCTCCTGCCAGAGGGTGTAGGGGGATGGGAACTACTATTAATTTACCCTGTTTGAATTCAAGTAGATCTGTCAGCTTCTCCGCTACGTATTTTTTAGGGTTTATGTTGGGGCAATATATATTTGCTAATGTATACCTTGTACCCTGTATTGTCCCTATGAGGAACAGAAAATATCCTTCTGGGTTGGCTTTTGTCTTTTCAATAGCAAAGCCAATGTTTTTCCCAAAACCAATTGTGACTAGTTTTGATCTTCTAATTGGTGAATCCCCATAGCACCACGTCGGAATATTTTTTGAGTATATTTTAACTTTTGAATCCTGCGTAATATGCGTCTCCTGCAGAAAAATTATTCCGGCCTTAAATCGTTTTAATTCTCGTAGGATTACCCGTCTCTTTTGAGGTGAGTTTAACCCTCGGACATTGTATGTCAGAATTTTGACTTTATTTGTATCTTCCATCTTCATCTCTAGGTACCCGCGCGTCACTCCAAAAGGAGGGCCTCCCCTCCACGTCCCTGAAGGTGTCCCGAGAGGGGGCCCTCACTCGTGGGGCGATGCCCGGGCGATCTCCAATATCTAAAAAGGCAATCGGGTGACAAAGTTTTCTTGGTGAGACAATACTAAACCCTCCCACGTCCTCCCTCCTACCCAATTTTCTTACCCGTTTCCTTTTAACCACCCCCCTCTTTCCCCACCCTCCACTGCACCCCCAAACCCTAAACCTTTGTGCATTTGACATATTAGTCATGAGTAGGTACCATATGATTTTGGAGGTTACTTATCCCTACTCCTTTACCTGAGGTGGAAATCTGCTTGGCACCTCAAACCACGCTCTCCTGTACGGCTAGAGTGGTAGCTTCAGCGAACGCCATTACCTCCAGGTCCCTTCCCCACCCCCCACCAATTCCTCCTCCTCTATTTCTTCTCTTGTTTTACCCTGCTACCTGGGCCCCCCGCCGCCATCCCCCTTCCCCTCTCCCCACCGGTCTATTTCCTGGATACCAGTTGCCAGTGTGCTTCATCCCCTATCTGCCTGTCTGATCTTCTAACTGTGTTTCTTCCAGATTTTTTGGTAGGGGAATTTCCAAAGTCTTACAAAAATCTGGAATTTCTTCCGGGAATCTCAGTTTCACGGTTCTTCCATTTCTTTTGACGATTAAGCCCCACTATATTGAAGTCCATTTTCTTGTAAAGTTTTTAATAAAGGTTTTAGTGCCCTCCTTCTTCTCAGAGTATCTTGGGAGAGGTCCTGAAAGATCTGAATTTCCTGCCCCTCATATACGATTGGTGGTTTCCCCTTTAAATTCTTCCAAACTTTCCAATCGGACTACAATGTCTCTAGGGGTCTCGCTCGGCAGACCTAATGGCCTTCTTGTTCTATGAGCTCTTTCAATCTTTAATTCGTTCATTGCTTCGTTGCTGCTTGTTAAGTTAAAGACCCGCCCGATTACATCTTTTAGGTTTTCTGTTTGGGAAGATTCCGGGAGTCCACGAATTCTTAAGTTCTTCCTCCTTTCCTTATTTTCCTGGTCCTCAAATCTGTACGCCTGTTCCTGTTGTTCTTGTTTTAATATTTTCATTTCTCCTTTTAACTCTTTTATTTTTCTTGTGTGCGTATCCGTTTTTTTTCCCACTTCCTCTACTCTGGCGAGCATGTGTCCCATATCTTTATGGAGTTTTGTCATTGCTGATTTTAATGAGTTTTCCAGAGCCGCAAACATTCTTTCCATGTCTGTCATTGTTGGTAATTGGACCATTTTCTGATCACCTATTGTTCTAGGGAGGGTTTCTGTTTCAATTTCTTGCTCTGGTCTATTATCTGATAGTATACTGTTATCCATAGTTGTTTTAACCTGACCTTTTTTTATCTTTTTTTTCCTTAGTTTCTAACTGTTAGTTGCTAGTTAGTTTCTAACTTCCTTTGGAGATTTGTTGTTTTTCTACTCCCATAGCTGCCCCTTCTTCCTCTCCTCCTTGGGTTACATATCTATGCATCGGTCCAGAGGTGGGGCTTATACTGGGGCGTGGGGATTTTGCCACAACCCCTCCACCCCTTCCACTTTTGCCCCTCATTTGCAAAAAAAAAAAAATATGCCTGGGGTATAAGATTTAAACAGTTTCCCATGCCTGTTTCACTCACTTAAACCAGTCCCATTTAAGTACTGTTAGGGAATGCTATTAGGCAGAGCTTTTTTTCTCAGAGAATAGGTGCAGGAACTCCTGCCTTCTAAGTCATCCATCGTTTTTGCTCCCTACCCACCTCTGAGCAATGTCCCTTGGTTCCACCTTCTACATACCTCCCAATACCGCCCCTTTTAGAGAACACAGAACCAAGTATCATTTTGTACTACTAAGTAATTTGTTAATGATAACAAGACAGTAATCAAATCCCTGCTGTGAGCAACAATAGACCCCACCCCAGCAACAGTAGACTCACCCCGAAACAATAGATCTCCCCCCAGAAACAATAGACGTCCCTCAGCAACAATAGATCCCATACACAACAATAGACTGTCTCCCCCCCCAGCAACAATGCTCCCCCACACCAAAAAGACACCCCAGCAACAATAGACCCCCAGCAGCAACAACAGATCTCCCAGCAGCCAACATCAATAGACCTCTCCCTCAACAGTAGATCCCTTCCAGCAACAATTGACCCCCACCAGCAACAATAGACTTACCCAGCAAGAATAGACCCCCATGCAAAAATAGATCCTTACTAGCAACAATAGATTCCCTAAGCAGCCAGCATCAATAGACCCTCCAGCACACCCCAGCACTCCTTTCCATTACGTACATTCATTGCTGGAGGTACCGGAACTGCATTCCCCCGCGTTCCCGCTGAAAAAAAGCCCTACTATTAGGTATGTCAACCAGAGATATCAACCAGAAATCCAATACAGTTATTTCCCTAAGCAGCAACTGTTGTTTGTTTGTTTGTTTTTTACCCTGTAGGCAGTCTTCCTTAAACTTATCACAACCAGAACAATAGATATGATCGGCTCTACAAAATTAGGCCCCTCGTAAACCACTTCAACTAGAGTTTTGCAGACTTGTTTACTCCCCATCAAGTTGTCTGCGTTGATGAGTCCCTGATGACATTTTCTGGACACTTGTCATTCAAACACTACCTTCCCAGCAAGCGTTCCAGATACGGGGTCAAGATGTATAAGCTCTGTGACAGGGCCACAGGCTATACATGTAGTTTTATGGTTTACGAGGGCAAAGATAGTCACGTAGAGCCGACAAACTGCCCTGACTACATAGGAAGCGCTGGCAAGATAGTGTGGGACTTGGTGTCACCCTTATTCGGAAAGGGGTACCATTTATATGTGGACAATTATTACACGAGCGTTCCACTTTTTAGTCACCTTTTTGATCATCAAATTGGAGCATGTGGCACCGTGCAACCTAATCGCCGGGGCTTTCCCCAGCGGCTTGTAGATTCCCGTCTTAGGCTGGGGGAGAGAGCCTGCTTGCAGTGTAATAATTTGCTCGCTATGAAGTGGAGGGACAATAAGAATGTTTTCGTTCTTACCTCCCTTCATGCAGACACGACGGTCCAAATTACTACGGCGACTGGTGTTGTGGAGAAACCCCTCTGTGTCCACGAATATAACCAAAATATGGGAGGGGTGGACCTCAACGACCAGTTGTTGGCGCCGTACTTAATTGCCCGTAAGGCCAGACGCTGGTACAAAAAAGTGTCTGTATACTTATTTCAATTGGCTTTGCTGAACACTCATGTGCTATACAGAGCTTCAGGACGGACTGGATCCTTCCTTAAATTCCAGGAAGAGATCGTCAGAGCCCTTCTGTATCCAGACGGTGCTCCACCTCACCTTCCCCAACCAAATGCAGTAAGCCCGCTGCATGAGAG
Organism: Lithobates clamitans; assembly: GCA_037952925.1. Classification (NCBI taxonomy): domain Eukaryota; kingdom Metazoa; phylum Chordata; class Amphibia; order Anura; family Ranidae; genus Lithobates; species Lithobates clamitans. The sequence continues at coordinate 1,699,386 of JBBGZY010000374.1, forward strand.
GCATTTTCCTTATGTCCTCCAGAGTACCCCTACCCAACGAGCCCCCCAAAGAAAATGTCGTGTCTGAGGAAAGCGCGGATTTAGGCGTGACACCCGGTATTATTGTCCCTCCTGTCTTGGCAATCCTGGTCTTTGCATTGGTGTGTTTTGAGTGCTACCATACACTAGTTGAGTTTTAGCGTAGGGTACAGCATTGCACAGACTAGGACACACTTTCACAGGGTCTCCCAAGATGCCATCGCGTTTTGAGAGACCCAAACCTGGAACTATTACAGTTTTAAAAGTTACAGTTATAAAAAAAATGTAAAAAAAAAAAAAAATACACAAAAAAATATAAAATAAAAAAAACAAAAAAAGTTGTCGTTTTATACATAAAGCCGTGACTCCAGCGCTGTCGGAGGTGATTTCACCACCACAGTTACATACTTCAGCATATATGCCGAAGCGTGGAGGCAGCAGTGGGTGGAGGAGCGATTTGCTCCTGCCTTTTGCGGGAGGATGCCCTCATGCTTCGGCATATATATATTTTAGGTAGGCACAGGTTGCGTTAAATGTTTTATTTTTTACTATGTTTTTTTTTGTATTTGCTTTGCAGGTATGGTAAGCATTACTGTTATACTGTAATGTTACTTTGTTTTTTGTTAACCATCATTTGCTTAGCAGGTACGCCATTCAGTTGCAGCGTGGATTTATTCATCTTGACAGCAACAGCGTTTGCTGCCACGATACATAAAGCCGTGACTCCAGCGCTGTCGGAGGTGATTTCACCACCACAGTTACATACTTCAGCATATATGCCGAAGCGTGGGGGCAGCAGTGGGTGGAGGAGCAATTTGCTCCTGCCTTTTGCGGGAGGATGCCCCCATGCTTTGGCATATATAAACGGTGCATGTATGCCCATCATTAGAAGTGGGTGGATGAAGGGAGGTATTCTAATGGTGGGCATACCCACCGATCAATATCTTTTTTTCGTTCAGCCCACAGGCTGCATGAAAAAAAAGTTTACAATATATGCCCAACAAGGACCAGCAACATACCGGTATGTTGCTGGAATTTGAGTGGTTATACCAGAATGATGCCTGCAGGTTTAGGTATCATCTTGGTATCATTCTTTTCAGCCAGCGGTCGGCTTTCATGTAAAAGCAATCCTAGCGGCTAATTAGCCTCTAGACTGCTTTTTCAAGCAATCAAAAATGTACGCCCTTAGAAATCCTGAAGGCGGTGATTGGATTTCGGGGCCCCGTATGAAGCTAGGCTCCTAAAAATTCCCACACATGTGGTATCCCCGTACTCAGGAGAAGCGTCAGAATGTATTTTGGGGTGTAATTCCACATATGCCCATGGCATGTTTGAGTAATATATCATTTAGTGATAACTTTGTGCTAAAAAAAAAAAAAAATTGTCACTTTCCCGCAACTTGTGTCAAAATATAAAATATTCCATGTACTCAACATGCCTCTCAGCAAGTAGCTTGGGGTGTCTACTTTCCAAAATGGGGTCATTTTGGGGGGGTTTTGTGCCATCTGGGCATTTTATGGCCTTCAAAACTGTGATAGGTAGTGAGGAGTGAAATCAAAACTTTACGCCCTTAGAAATCCTGAAGGCGGTGCTTGGTTTTCGGGGCCCCGTATGCGGCTAGGCTCCCAAAAAGTCTCACACATGTGGTATCCCTGTACTCAGGAGAATCAGCAGAATGTATTTTGGGGTGCAATTCCACATATGCCCATGGCCTGTGTGAGCAATATATCATTTAGTGACAACTTTGTGCAAAAAAAAAAAAAGTTTGTCATTTTCCTGCAACTTGTGGCAAAATATAAAATATTCCATGGACTCAACATGCCTCTCAGCAAATAGCTTGGGGTGTCTACTTTCCAAAATGGAGTCATTTGGGGGGGTTTTGTGCCATCTTGGCATTTTATGGCCTTCAAAACTGTGATAGGTAGTGAGGAGTGAAATCAAAAATTTACGCCCTTAGAAATCCTGAAAGGGGGTGCTTGGTTTTCGGGGCCCCGTACGCGGCTAGGCTCCCAAAAAGTCCTAAACATGTGGTATCCCCATACTCAGGAGAAGCAGCAGAATGTATTTTGGGGTGTAATTCCACATATGCCCATGGCATGTTTGAGCAATATATCATTTAGTGACAACTTTGTGCAAAAAAATTGTCACTTTCCCGCAACTTGTGTCAAAATATAAAATATTCCATGGACTCAACATACCTCTCAGCAAATAGCTTGGGGTGTCTACTTTCCAAAATGGGGTCATTTGGGGGGGGGGGGGTTGTGCCATCTTTGCATTTTATGGCCTTCAAAACTGTGATAGGTAGTGAGGAGTGAAATCAAAAATTTACGCCCTTAGAAATCCTGAAGGCGCTGCTTGGTTTTCAGGGCCCCATACGGGGCTAGGCTCCCAAAAAGTCCCACACATGTGGTATCCCCATACTCAGGAGAAGCAGCTAAATGTATTTTGGGGTGCAATTCCACATATGCCCATGGCCTGTGTGAGCCATATATCATTTAGTGACAACATTGTGCAAAAAAAAAAAAAATTGTCACTTTCCCGCAACTTGTATCAAAAAATAAAATATTCCATGGACTCAACATGCCTCTCAGCAAATAGCATGGGGTGTCTACTTTCCAAAATGGGGTCATTTGGGGGGGTTTGTGCCATCTGGGCATTTTATGGCCTTCAAAACTGTGATAGGTAGTGAGGAGTGAAATCAAAAATTTACGCCCTTAGAAATCCTGAAGGCAGTGATTGGTTTTCGGGGCCCCGTACGTGGCTAGGCTCCCAAAAAGTCCCACACATGTGGTATGCCCATACTCAGGAGAAGCAGCTGAATGTATTTTGGGGTGCAATTCCACATATGTCCATGGCCTGTGTGAGCAATATATCATTTAGTGACAACTTTTTGTAAATTTTTTTTTTGTTGTCATTATTCAATCACTTGGGACAAAAAAAATAAATATTCAATGGGCTCAACATGCCTCTCAGCAATTTCCTTGGGGTGTCTACTTTCCAAAATGGGGTCATTTGGGGGGGGGGGTCGTACTGCCCTGCCATTTTAGCACCTCAAGAAATGACATAGGCAGTCATAAACTAAAAGCTGTGTAAATTCCAGAAATGTACCCTAGTTTGTAGATGTTATAACTTTTGCGCAAACCAATAAATATACGCTTATTGACATTTTTTTTACCAAAGACATGTGGCCGAATACATTTTGGCCTAAATGTATGACTAAAATTGAGTTTATTGGATTTTTTTTATAACAAAAAGTAGAAAATATCATTTTTTTTCAAAATTTTCGGTCTTTTTCCATTTATAGCGCAAAAAATAAAAATGGCAGAGGTGATCAAATACCATCAAAAGAAAGCTCTATTTGTGGGAAGAAAAGGACGCAAATTTCGTTTGGGTACAGCATTGCATGCCCGCGCAATTGGCAGTTAAAGCGACGCAGTGCCAAATTGTAAAAAGTGCTCTGGTCAGGAAGGGGGTAAATCCTTCCGGGGCTGAAGTGGTTAATGATATATCAAATAAGTGAGTACAACCTTTTCTATATAAGAATCAACCAATGTGGTTGAAGCTATAACCAATAAAATCAGTAACGAATGATAACTTGCAAAAAGGATAACAATCTAATTTATTGATACAGAAAAGAAACGTTAGAATAATCAGATATTACCCAATATAACGTAGATGATACAACCATAAAACAAAGTAATACAAATAGGAATATAGCTATAATGGACCTACAAATGCTATCAGTATATCAGGACAAATTGTAGGATAGGAAAAGTTAAAGAAAAGATGAAGTTGCACACCAAGAAAGTAAAGGAGGTGCATTTACAGAGTGAAATCTTACGTCCCCATGCTTCTTATGCCGCGTACACACGGTCGGACTTTTCAGCTACAAAAGTCCGACAGCCTGTCCAACAGACTTCCGGAGGACTTTCGGCAGACTTGCGGCGGACTTGTGGCAGACTTTCTAACGAACGGACTTGCCTACACACGACCACACAAAAGTCCGATGGATTCGTACGTGATGACGTACACCAGACTAAAATAAGGAAGTTCATAGCCAGTAGCCAATAGCTGCCCTAGCGTGGGTTTTTGTCCGTCGGACTAGCATACAGACGAGCGGATTTCGGGGTCCGTCGTAGTTACGACGTAAAGATTTGAAGCATGTTTCAAATCTAAAGTACGTCGGATTTGAGGCTAAAAAAGTACGTTGAAAGTCCGGAGAAGCCCACACACGATCGGATTACCAGCCAGCTTTAGTCCGTCAGCGTCCGTTGGACTTTTGTAGACGAAAAGTCCGACCGTGTGTACGCGGCTTTAGACCATAAACCAAATAGATTTAGCCAGGGATGTGTATTCTGATATATACACACTTGTAAAAAACCCACCCCTCCTCACCCCTCTTCCATATGCTAAAACTGTTATATTGAACCAATGGGGGTGGGGGGCTCTCTTAACCACTTGCCGACCATCCACCGCAGTTGTACTGCGGCAGAATGGCACGGCTAGGCAAACCGACGTTATGTATCATCGCATCGCCCTGTGGCCACTAGGGGGCGCACGCACGCCCCCTGCTAGCCCACGGGGCCAATGCAAGTGCCCGGCGGTCGCGATCCCTGCTGGGCTCCCGCGATCGCTCGGGGCACACGGAGAATCAGGATCTGTGTGTAGAGAGTATGAACAGCGATCTGTCATCTTCCCTGCACAGTCCCATCCCCCCTTCAGTTAGAACACACAATAGGGAACACATTAACCCCTTGATCACCCCCTAGTGGTTAACCCCTTCACCGCCAGTGACATTTTTACAGTAATCAATGCATTTTCATAGCACTTATCGCTGTAAAAATGCCAATAGTCCCAAAAATGTGTCAAAATTGTCCGACATGTCCGCCATAATGTCGCAGTCCCTAAAAAAATCACAGATCGCTGCCATTACTAGTGAAAAGAAAATTAATAATAAAAATGCCATAAAACTATGCTCTATTTTTAGACGCTATAACTTTTGCGCAAATCAATCCATATACGCTTATTCCGATTTTTTTTTTACCAAAAATATGTAGAAGAATACATATCGCCCTAAACTGAGGAAAAAAACATCTTTTAATATATTTTTGGGGGATATTTATTATAGCAAAAAGTAAAAAATATTGCGTTTTTTTCAAAATTGTCACTCTTTTTTGTTTATAACAATAAAAATATAATATATAAATAAATATATAATAAATATAAATATAACAATAAAAACTGCAGAGGTGATCAAATACCACCAGAAGAAAGCTCTATTTGTGGGGAAAAAAGGACTTCAATTTTGTTTGGGTGCAATGTCGCACAACCGCGCAATTGTCAGTTAAAGCGATGCAGTGCCGAATCGCAAAAAGTGCTCTGGTCAGGAAGGGGGTAAAATCTTCCGGGGCTGAAGCGGTTAAGCTAGGACACCAGCTACCATTTTAGGATCAAGTTCTTCCTGTTCCCTTCCCACCTCCCACCTCCCACCTCCTTTGAAGTGACATTATTATGCTACCAAATGGTCAGAGAAGAGGCTTTTGTCAGTTAGGTACTCCAGATAAAATTCCACAGCTGGGTATGGTGTCTTCTAAACATGTTCTGAAACTATAGAGTCATTGAAAGATCACTGTAAGTCACATTAATAATAAAGTCTGTCATTTTCAGGGCTTAAATTTCCACATCAACCCGTATCCACAACCCACCTTTGCCCCCCTTCAACGTCTTACCTCTGCACCTCTAACTACAGGTTACACCCCTAGTACATAACCTCTGCACCCCCATCCATATTATCTCTGCTCCCCTTCTGCACCCCCGTCTAAAGCTTACCCCAATCCACAGCTCTCACCTTTGCCACCTCCCATGTTTCACCTCTGCCCCTCCAGCTTCCCCTCCAGCTCTTACCTCTGCACAGCCTGCCCCATTCTCCACAGCTCTGATTTTGCACAACCTGCCCTCCCCCCTCCACATCTCTCACTTTGCACAACCTGCCTTCTGCCCTCTGCAGCTCTTACCTCTGTACAAAGCCCCCTCTCCGCTCTGCACAAATCCCCCCACTCTCCTCTATGAACAAATCCTCCCCCCACTTTCCCAGCTCTCCTCTCTGCACAAACCCCCTCCCCCCACTTCCCCAGCCCTCCTCTCCGCAAAAATCCCCCCACTTTCCCAGCCCTCCTTTCTGCACAACCCCCACTTTCCCAGCCCACCTCTCTGCACAAATCCCCCCACTTTCTTATCCCTCCTCTCTGCACAAATCCCCCCACTTTCTCAGCCCTCCTCTCTGCACAAATCACCCCCCCCTTTCTCAGCCCTCCTCTCTGCACAAATGCCCACAACTTTTTCAGCCCTCCTATCCACACAAACCCCCCCTCCCCCACCAATTCCAAGCACTTGTCTCCACACAAATCCCCCCACCACTTTCCAAGCCCTCCTCTCTGCACAAATCCCCCCCACCACTTTCTAAGCCCTCCTCTCCGCACAAATCCCCCCAACCACTTTCCAAGCCCTCCTCTCCGCACACAAGTCCACCCCACTTTCCCAGCTTGCCTCTATGCATAAATTCCACCCTTCACACCCCTCCTTCCCAGTTCTCCTCCATGCTCAAATCCCCCAAAAACACTTTCACAGTTCTCTCTGCACAATGTAGCTGGGGCTGAGTTTCTGGGCTCCTCCGCTCCCCGTGTTACAATGTGAGTAGAGGCAGGGAGGGAAGCTGCCTCCAGAAACAACACAGGCAGCTATACGTTTCTGTGCTGTGACCTGAAAAAACTCGAGGGCTGCACAGCGCTAGTGTGTCATGACAGGTTGGAGCAGAGAGAGAGCTGTCATAGGTGCTGGAATGGCGTTCCGCCTTGTTCCAGCAGAAAAAAAGCCCTGACCATCACCATTAACATTATCAGAGCTTTGATAGACTAGCTCATTACAGCAATTGACAAGTTAAAACATATTTAGAATAAATAGGGGCAATCCAAAAACCACCCCATTATTTATTTCACCTAGTGTGCTGTTAACAAAACATATCATCCCTTACCATGCTTGCTGAACCACCTGTCAGCAATAATGTGGACCTTGTGCCATTGCCTTCCATGTGATGATAAAAAGCTGGAATAGCCTTACATGAAAAGAAATAGCGACTGGGAACCTGCCATTGTGGCACAGCACATTATACAAATTCACGAAAGGGGGCAGGATCCACCAGATAGAAAGGCAGGAGTTGTAAAGCCAGCAGCTTTGACAAGCTTGAATTTAGACACTGGACGTGTGGGTGGCAGTTACTATTTTTTTTCCCGCTGCAGCAGGTGGGGCAGAGAAATTTGCCTGCTGTAGTCTACAGCTGGCGGTGTGCTACTGGCAGACATGCTACAAGGACCTGGGGCACCCTGCGGTATACCATTATTCCTGTCAGTGGAGGCTGCTGAGAGGTCATGAGGTATAACAGGGGTAGACTGGAAAGGTGAGGAGCAGCAAAATTGCATCCCTTTTGTGTGGCTTTCAGGTGCTCTTGCCAATGGGCTGAGTGGTGGGAGGTTAAATGCCTTGACAAGCATGTGGTACCCAAATGGCTGATGTTCTTGCCATGCTTGATGTGCTTGAGGCAAAGTTTGCAAATTGCAACAGTGCTTTTGGCTGCACATGTGCTAAAAAAGGCCCAAACAGTTGAGCTGTGGAAAGTGGGCCGGGGGATAACAGCTCCACAATCTGGTGGAATAGTGTGGCTTTTCTCTACTCTTCCATGATAGCTGCCACTTTGGGGGTTCTGCCTCACCCTCACTTTCCTCCTCTGCTCTATCCGGCACCCAAGTCGTGTCAGTGACATCATCTTCATCATCCCATCTATCCTCATTATCACTGAAGACAACTTGGCAATACGCTGAGGCTGGGGGAACATGACTGCCAATTTGTTGTTTACCAGTATTCTCCCCTCTTTGTAGGCTCATGTTCCTACCTTCCTCAATCTCAGAACCAAGATCTGAGTCAAGTAATGGCTGTGCATCAGCAAGGGGCAAGTGGCTCATGCTGTATTCAAATAACTCAGCTGACTCCTCCATGCCTGATGCTGGAGCTATGGCAGGAGTAGCTGTGGACAAGGAGGCAGAACAAGCCACTCTGGCAGTTGCAGTGGACTGCACACTAGTCTCTGCTTGGGTGACAGAGGATGGGGAGAGGATGGGGAGAATGATGGTGGTTTAATAAGCCAGTCTACCACCTCCTCTGGATGGCATGGACAACAACACTAAACAGAGCAAATGATGCCCTGCCTGAAGACGGACCACGTCCACCTTTGCCTGTGGATACATATGCTGCTGGCCCCCTCACAGTGGCATGGGAACATCTGCCTCTCCTTGTTGGCCTTCCAGAAATGATGGGGGCGCTTATTAACAAAATGTAAAAACTATGTGGAAATGTGTAATCAATGAAAAGTGGTTTTCGGTGCACTTTAACTTGAGTACTCACTACATAGGCACACTCCACTGGCACAAAACAATATGCTGCAGCAAAACTGCACTAACGCACTGCGATATACTGTGGTAAACGTGCACTAATGCACTAAAATATACTGTGTTAAACGTACAGTAATGCACTGATATATATACTACGTTAAATGTGCAGTAATGCACTCAAATATACCGCATTAAACGTGCCGTAAAGCACTGATATATACTGCGATAAACGTGAAGTATTGCATGGATATGTACTGCGTTAAACATGCAGTAATGCACTAATATATCCTGCAGGAAACCTGCCCTGACAATTTAAACTTACACTAAAGTAAAAAGGAATGGTTACACTACACTCACACCAAACTATCACTAGATTCACACTAATCTGATATTCTACACTGACAGTAGAATCACAATAGCAAACTATAGCACACTGACTCGCTAGCAGCACTGAACAGAGCCCTGTTCTATCTCTCTCTACGTCAATATCACACTACAAATGGCCGCTATGGGGAGAATATTTTTATAGTGTGGGGTGGGACTAAGAGCATGAGTGGATGGAGTCATCATTACTTTCTCCATTCATGGCTCTGACAGTGCTCTGTGCACTGATTGGGCAAAGCTTTAATTTGTTCATTGCTTCAGTCAATCAGGGCTTCCAATGCACTGTGCATTAGTTATGGTCATATTCAGTTGTTAGGGTTAGTTTTTTTTAGGGTTTGAGTTATGCCCTGTACACACGACCGGTTTTCCTGTCGGAATAAACTCTAAAGGTTTTTCCGATGGGGTTCCGACGGAGTTCCGACGGAATTCCGCTGAAACTGTCTTGCGATCACACCAAAGTCCGAACGTCAAGAACGCGGTGACGTACAACACGTACAACGGGACTAGAAAAAGGAAGTTTGATAGCCAGTAGCCAATAGCTTCCGTCTCGTACTTGCTTCAGAGCATGCGTTGTTTTTGGTACGTCAGAACAGCATACAGACGAGCGGTTTTCCCGATAGGAATTGGTTCCGTCGGAAATATTTAGAACATGTTCTCTTTCTAGGTCCGTCAGAATTTTCGATGGAGAAAGTCCGATGAAGCATACACATAATTGGAATATATACGATGAAAAGCTCCCATGGGACTTTTTCTGTTGGACATTCTGCTTGTGTGTACGCGGCATAAGGGTTAAGATCAGGGTTAGGTTTTAAGGGTTAGTGTTTTTACCTTATATTCTTTGATATCCTTTTCCTGTTTATATCAGGTATTTGTTTTAAGACATAGTACATTACTTTTAGATTTGATTGTCTACTCTAACTGCTTAGCCCATGGCTGAAGCAACATTTTTGGATTTCCAGGATTTGTTACTTCCATGTGAGCGTCTGATAATCACCCTCTGGTAAGGGTATACACATGTACACTTTACTCACTTTTTCTTCCAAAACAGTGATTGCAGGGTAAACACCAACTGAGATTCTGCTGGTTCACCAGGCAACGGCTGAATATTAATCTATAATTTCCCCTCCATGTTCAACAGAAAGTCAATCATTACACTGGTATCTGTTGTAAAAACAGTCCTGTTGTAAAAACCTTTATCGATCAGTAGGTGCAGCCATTGGCTAATGCCACTGATCAGTGTATTCTGACAGGGTAGGAATCTATGCTGTCAGAATACAAAATAGCAGTGGAGGAATTCTTGCTTCCACCTCTTTTTTGGATGCTGGATTTAAATTTTTCTGATCAAGCCCCTCAAGAGTCTGGAGAAAAATATGGTGAAGAATGGCAAATTGGAGAGGGTGCTTGGGTGCACATTATGTCTAATCCCAAGGGATGCTTTTTTTGTCTGCTTCTGATTTGGATCTTTGTGTTGGTCTGCTTGGAACAGGCCTGTTTCTCTTCATCCAAATTTTGGGATTCATCTGGCTTTCTGTTTTATCGTCACTCAGACCTTCAGGATTGAAATTGCTCTTTCTGTACTGTTAGATAAAACAGATATGGAGAGTCAAAAACCAATTAGGATTTAGTTATGTATTTTCCGTATGATTTGATGTATATGCTTACTCTCGTTTTCAATATCGGCTTCAAAAAAAGGAGCTCCAGGTAGCTGCAATAAACATGATGTGATTCTGCTCCAGAGGTACTTCTTGCCCTGTTATGGTATTTCACTTGTCTATAAAAGTTGTCCTTCATAGGTTTTCCACCTTTTCTTCTGGACTTTAAAGTGGTTCCAAATGCTCAAAGTTTTTTTTAACCCTAAATTCAACTTTGGGAACAAGTTACATATTCCACCTGTTTCTTAGGGTGGAAAATGTAACATGTTCCCAATGCTGCAGCCACTGCACTCCCTGTGACAGCAGTATGGGGAGAAGTTCACTGTACTAGCTGCATAGATGTGCTCAGCCTATTGCATTAGGATGTGCACCCATAATTTTTTAAAACATGGACGGTGATAGTAGAGCATTGGACTTGTGAGTAGGGCAGTGGATGGTGTCAGTAGTTTTTTTATTTTTATTATTTTACTTTTTTATTATTTTTTTAAATTTAGGGGCCCCACTGGGGGGCTTTCATGAACTGCCAGCAGGAAGAATCTGCACCACACAGGGTGATTAGGGTGTGCCCAGGCACACCCAGCACACCCCCTGCGCACGCCTATGACTAGCTGTCACTTTTTGAAATTAGCGCGGCCATGCAGGGCTCTGCCCACATGGCCGTGTCAATTATTCACACTGCTGTGTGTGTAAATGAACTACAAGCCTTGTCATCCTTTGTGGCTGTCAGCTTGTAGTTCTCAATGAACTATCACGGCGCTATGGAGCGCCGTGGTAGTTCATGGATTCTTCCTGTCAGTGTATCTGTTTATCCGTATGGGATGTACGGGGACACAGATACACAGAAAGATCTACAGGAGATCTGCATGACACCAGCGATCTGCTGATTGCTGGTGTAATGCTTTACAGGCTCAAAAAAAAATTATAATAATAATAAATGCACATTTTTTTACATGCAAAAAAAGTGCAGTATTTTTGTTCTTTTAAGTGAACTTATCCTTTAATTCACTCTCTACATTAGGGAAAAAACCTTCTCTGCAATAGGGCCCCCTAGCTCCCCCTCCCCCCTTATACTTTCATGAGCTGGATTTAAATTCAGTGCTGTGACTGGGAGCAGCTGTTCTCTCCCTTCTTTCCCTCCTCATTAGGCAGATTGATAGCAGCGGGAGTCATTGGATCCTGCTGTAGTCAATCAAATCAATGCAATGATGTAGTGGGGGGCAGGTCCGCACTGTGTGTATAGACATAGGCAGCACAGCTCAGTCTGCATGAGTGCCTTCACCACCAGCCAGCTGGGGACCCCAGAAGAGGATTGGGGCTGCTCTGTGCAAAACAATTGCACAGAGCAGGCAAGTAGAAAATGTTTATTATTTAAAAAAAATGTTTACAATCACTTTAACTGCAATGATAAAATGTTTTTATTTTTTTAGGTATTTGGCAAACTAGAAAAACCTACAGCTCCCTACATTTTGAGTTTCATGCAGGAAAATTAACTATTGGTCATGTGATGCCCTTTGGAATTAAGGGAAACCTTTTTGCTAATTCCAAACAAGAATCAATGGGGAAAGATCGTTCTGGAGGATAAAACAGTTTCTAACTGTTTTGGTGCCATCAGTAAAAAACATATCTAATTAAAGTGTCATTAATGCCACTTCATTAACCACCTCAATACTGGACACTTTCACCCCCTTCCTAACCAATTTTCAGCTTTCAGAGCTCTCACACTTGGAATGAGAATTACTCATGCAACACTGTACCCAATACTGCAATACAATTTTTATCACTGTGTAACACAAATAGAGCTTTCTCTTGGTAGTATTTTATCACCACTGGAGTTTTTATTTTTGCGCTACAAATAAAAAAGGACCGAAAATTTTGAAAAAAAATGTGGTTTTTTTTTTAGTTTCTGTTATAAAGTTTTGCAAATAAGTACATTTTCTTCATAAATTTTGACCAAAATTTACACTGCCACATTTCTTTGGTAAAAATAACCCAAATCAGTGTATATTATTTGGTCTGTGTGAAGGTTATAGAGTCTACGAGCTATGGTACCAATTATTGAAAATTGATCACACCTGATGTACTGACGGCCCATCTAATTTCTTGAGGCAATAACATGTCAAGACAGTGCAAATACCCCCCAAATTACCCCTTTTTGGAAAGAAGACAGTCCAAGGTATTTAGTAAGAGGCATGACAAATTTTTTGAAATTGTAATTTTTTTCCCACAATTCTTTGGAAAATGAAAAAATACATTTTTTTCACAAAAATGTCATATTAACACGTTCTTTCTCACACACAGCATAGGCATACTTGCAACCGAGTATGGCAATACCACATGTGTGAGACTTTTTCACAGCCTGGCCACATAGAGAAGCACAACATCCAAGGAGCACCTCCAGGCTTTATCCACTTTAAAATCAGACCTTATTCCGACACGTTTTGTTTACAAGTAAAAAATCTGTATTTTTGCTGGAAAATTACCTACCCCCAAATACTATATATTTTTGTAACAGAGGCCCTAGAGAATAAAATGGTGGGTTTTGCAAATTTTTATGTCACACGGTATTTGCGCAGCAGTTTTGCGCAACTTTACACACTAACGCATAAATAAAAAATGAGGTACTCCTCATAATAACTGGGACTTTAACAGCAAAGTACAGATAAAATACAATATAGTTTATTCGACAATGTATACATATATATAAATTAAGGATTTTCAAACCAATAAAAACATTGATGAAAATGGTGATGAATTCCCATGTGAGTCCAGGTGGCCCGACGCGTTTCAGGACACAATACATTCCTTCGTCAGGGGCATTTGTCAGGAAGGGATCTCACTGTACAGTAAGAATCAAATACATTAATGAATAACAGTATAAATAGTAATTTTAGTAATTTTAACCAGTTGCTTCAAATATAGGACATACAGCATAGTAATTGCATAAAGAGCATACCCAGAACGATCATCATGAAAATTCACTGCTGGACCAATGGCGGCACTTGCATCGCGAATAGACACCACCTATGTCTAAAGGACACAGTTGTACCGGGTGGGTCTCCAGTCATCCACACAAGTCCAGCACAGTGGCACCGATAGACAGCGCACAAATGGATATCACCCTCAGTATACCTAAGGTCTCTCCTCAGTGTGCGATCTAATAAGAAGGTAGGGAAGGTGTTTATATCTGCAATTAATATTAAACTACTCCTTGTCTGAAGGATTCCTCCTTTTAACAGACATGGGTCAATAAAAGAAGAAAAACACAGGTCCATGGATAACCATGCAAAAACATCCTACCTCCATAGAATCCACAACTGTGGTGGTGCAGGGAAATAAACAACAGCCAAAGGCATGCACAAAAAACGTCGCTCTTCAGGCTTACTCGTTTGTCACTTGGAGATAGATCTATACAAGAACAAAGAAGGTATCTCATAGTAGCCATTCAATTTCTAGGTCAGTTCATGTCAGAGGGATTTACCCTTCAACAGACATGAGCTATAATATACACAGTAAAAGGTTAGCCAGTGAGGGGCTCATAGAGCCAAAACATACCTTCATGGGGATTATTCATGCAATCAAGCATGGAGTAAAGCAAGTATCCTCCCGTTTAAGTCATCCGGCGACAGATGCATGTCCCCACCGTCCAGTACAGTGACAGGACTGTAGCATCCAATGCCGGTGTTCTGACATATACTGTCCTCCTATCGGATAGTGTCCGCTCCGTACTGCGCAGGCGCAGCGCTTGCGCAGTACGGAGCAGAAGGAGATGCCGAAAGTGTCCGAAGTTGATCAGCTGACCATCAGCTGTACACGGCGCTTCGGCACTTCTTAGCGATGGCTGTGTAAGAGGGCCCCTCGCGGGCTCGCTTCGCTCGCCACGCTTCGGGCAAGTCCTCGCTGCGCTTGGCAACTATTTATTCTCACTCTATGTCCACTTGGATAGTAGGGAATGAACCTGGACATAGGGTGAGAATAAAAGCGCAGGCGCCGTGTACAGCTGATGATCAGCTGTTGAACTTCGGAGACTTTTGGCGTCTCGTTTGTCCTCCGTACTGCGCCTGCGCAGTACAGGGCGGACACTATATGATAGGGGACTGTATTTGACAAGACACCGGCTTTTGAAGGGATCCGAGGGTGATGTGTGGCGCGATGACGTCACCACGCCTAGCGTCGCGACGACATCACACCAAGCGCCGCCTTAACAACCAAGCACTTCTGCTCTCTTACAGTGCATGTGCGGGAATCAATAATAGGAAGTCTATGAACAGCGGTTGCATAGCAACAATTAAACAAAGGAGCCGTGAGAACAGAACGTATAAATGAAGTATTGTACGCATGTCTAATATTACAGCTGTACATATGGGGCAGGTAGTTGTGTAACAACCATATAAACATAAGTGCACTTCCGATGATGCCTGGGAGGACCCTGAATCACTACTGCAAAAGACACCGAAAAAGGTGTCCTACAGAAATCACCCACCGACGCAACCACGCGGTCCATGGGGCGGGCAGAGTTCCGGGCACCATGGAAATAGTGCTTCAGGCACAATTGCCCGCACCTGAGTCACAGATACAGGCCACTCGGATTAGGGGAAGCCTACGTGCGCCGGGCAGGATGAGAGGAGATCCACTAAAGATGGTGTCACAACCGTCCACGAGTAGTCACCACTGGTCCAAGCAGAAAACATCACAATCAGACAGGGAAATATAAGGACCAAATTGTGAACATATATAGATAACTTCGATCAAAAGCATATATATACTCAACTATACATCAGATCACATTATTCCCAATTCCAATAAAATAGCATGTTCAATAGTGAACTATTTTGGGGAACCACAAAAGGTGGCTTCCCCATCCAGCCACACCCATCCACCCACCATTCATTAGCAAAGACTAATACCACCCAATAAAAATACCAAGGGAGGTGGGGCACCCTCAAGGTAGAAGTGAAGGTGAAGGAGTGAAGGAGGCAGATTCGCTACAAGGAGAAATCCCAACATTTAAAATGATCACCAAGGTTTGGCAGGCAGCTAAAAAAATAATGGGGTACAAAGGAATATCAGAATACGCGCCACTATGGAATAATAAGCGACTGCACGAACTATCAACAGTAGAAAGGAACAGATCGTGGGAAAACTGTGGGGAAAGCCGGCTGATACAACTATATGAAGGGGACACTCTGAAACCCTTTGAGGACCTAAGACGCGAGTACGGGATACCAAATCAGGCATTCTACAGTTACTTGCAGATCAGGCATGCTCTGAGTAAGCAGTTCAGTAGACAAACCCCAACATGGTGTAGGACCCCACTACTACAGACAATAATTAAATCAGAGACCACCAAGGGCTTAATCACAGAGGTATACACCCAATTAACAAAGAGAGGTAACACGAAGGCAGGTCTATCAGGGGGAAGGGGCAGATGGGCGGCCGACGTGGGGGTGATAACGGACGAGCAATGGGAGAGGATTCTTGAGTTTGGATCAGAGGTGTCGGTTTCTCCCTCACAAAAAGCCTCCCACTTGATGTTGTTACACAGATCCTACTACACACCAAAAAAGCTGTTTATGTTTGGCCGTAGAACCAACGATGAATACCCTAGATGTAGAGGAACAGGCGATCTAATTCACATGGTTTGGAGGTGCCCAAAATTAGTTAGGTATTGGACCGAGATTATAAAGAAAATAAATGCTACGTTCAGAGTGGACTTAGAGCCCGATCCCAAAATCTGTGTGCTGGGCTATGTCAGTAGTGGACTGAGGGATAGGAGCACAGCCATAGCGATAGCAAGATGCTTGTTTCAAGCCAGAAAATTAATTGCTCAAGCATGGCAATCAAGCATACCTCCAACCCCGGAAGCTTGGGTTGGAACGGTCAACTCCACAATGTGGAGCGAAAGGACTTTCTACACTAGGTTAGGTAATTACAACTTGTTCGTGAAAATATGGAACCCATGGGTCCAAGCAATGCCATGCTCCCTACCAATACTGCCTTAGTGCTGAGGGCAATCGTCTCTTCACCAGGGCAGAGATGCTGCTTCATAGCCTAGAGACCCGAAGTCAAGAGAGAATATGAGAAAGGAAAAGAGAAGGAAAGAAAAAAAAAAAAGGAAGGAAAATATATATATTAGCTTAATATAAGGTGTGCACTGGAACAATTGGGGTGGGTCACTGGGGGGAGGGGGTGGGGGGGGATCACTAGTTTCAAAAGCAATAAAATACAGCCATGCATGTAAACAGTAAGAGATTGTGTGGCCGGCTGGCCGAGACGTATAGAGCGGGTGTTTCTTTCTTCTTTCTTATGTCACACTTTTGTATAATTGCAACTTTATATATTGAACGCACAAATTAAACCAAGAGAAAAGCCTGAACGGCCACAATGATGTGACTCGGCAAGAGACAACTATGACTATCAATCTGAAAGATGTCTCTGGATCAAGGTAACTGAAGTGGCAAAAAAAAAAGAAAAAAAAGAAGGTGAAGGAGTGTTCAACGTTCCTTTTCGCATCCACCAGAGGAAAAGCCCTCAAGGAAGGGTCTAAAGCTAAGGTGTTCATTGAGTCCGGGGGGTGAGGTGGCCCCAAGGTCCGCAATCCAGCGTGCTTCGCGCTGAAGGAGGACCCACGAGGTGATATCACGGGGTGATATCTCTATTCGTTCCTCTGGTACTACAGGTGAAGGTTGTTAGGATCACTCTTCTCTTGTGATCAGTCGAACTCCAGATGTATTGAAAAGCAGACAATTTATTTCAGATGTGTCACACAAATGGACGATGCTTACAAGCCAAAAGATGCAGTAAGAATCACACAGAGAGATGTACATCCCCCCTCCCAATATCTACAATAATATAGCCATAACGCTTGTATTGGCTGAGGAAACACAGATAGCGTGCCTGGTACAAAATGGTACTTTATTTGGCTAATAAATGTTTCCTGTACAGTCTTGTTCTACCATATATGCTTAAGTCTAATCATCCTACAACTTACTATGGAGTTAGTTAAAGCAAACGATATAGCAAGTTAATACAACAATGTGCTCAGAAGTCATCTTAAGAAAAGTCTCAGGGTTATTGTTTTTCTAATAGTTTTTCTAATAGTCACACAATAAACATTTAAAACTTTTCTAACAAAGGTCCTATTTCTTCTCAGCACATGGGCAGACTTTCTACACAAGCTAGCAACAGCACTACCACCAGCCGAGGGGGGGGGGGGGGGTTTCCACAGGGCCCAGTACTGACCCCAGAAGTATAGAAATGGTACAGTTTGATATTCATCAAATGGATATAAACAATATGGACATTATTAATCTGTCGGGTCATGTACTCTCTGCCGAGGAAAAGACATTATTATCTAAGGGGTTGAGCTTCTGTCCGGATTCTAACCTTGATGCCTTTGAGGTAATCAAGGACGTGAATCTATTTGCAAGGTAAGTGCTCTTTAAAAGCCTCTACTCTAAGAATAGGGAGAAACATAGTACTATACAACATGATAAGGATCTTGATGACCTGCTGACCTTATTGGATGAGCAGGATCCATCGGATCTAATTGACACCATAGATCTAGATGCACTCTTGTAAGAACATGTTACCACAGAGATACTTCCACCACAGTCAGTTAAATTGAAGAATAACTCTGATAAATTTCCCTCTCTGAACATCAACCCGAACCTGGCGGCCTTTGTTACCTCGGTAATTAAAAAATTTAAAACACACAAATTACCAGGGAATTTGACTCAACCTGAACAACTCGCTCTTGAAAATTTAAAGAAATGTTACTCTCTTACAATTAAACCCTCTGATAAAGGGGGTAACATTGTAATAATGTCTAATGATCAGTATAAAATCATGTGTAACAAAACATTATCAAACCAAGATTGGTATAAACCAATCTCGAGAGCGAGTATCTCTAGGTTTGAAGTAAAATTCTATGCATTGATTGATGGTGCCTTCTCTCAAGGCATTGTGGATCAAAACATAAAAAAGTAAACCCAAGGATTCCCACATTCTACTGTTTACCTAAGGTCCACAAGGACATATTGTTACCCCCGGGGAGACCGATAGTATCTGGTAATGGGGCATTTACGGGAAATTTAAGTTTATATTTGGACACACATTTAAGACCCTTTGTCATCAGTTTACTGTCCTACGTGCGAGATACTATACATCTTCAACAGAACTTTATATAGCTCTATCCCCCACCATCTGGGACTGGTGGCCATTAGACATGTGATTTCACAAACACATAGAGATGACAAGAAGCTGCATGAATTCATTATGATGGCATTGGAATTTATACTCTTCCATAATGTATTCGTTTGATGGCTCCCACTTCCTCCAGGTGCAGGGGGTGGCGATGGGGACATCCCGTGCCCCATTGTATGCCAACCTGTACCTGGGGAAGTGGGAGCAGTCGTTTTTGGCGACGAATCATCCAAGTCTCATACTAATCATGTAGCGGTTTGGTTCCGCTACATTGATGATATCCTGCTGTTGTGGGAGGGCTCTGTGGTTGAACTGGAAGACTGTGCTTCTGCGATGAATCAAAATGAATTTAATTTAATATTCACTGTAACTTAAAGTGAAACAAGCATTACCTTTTTGGATGTCACCATAACCAAATATAATGATGGGAGTCTTTCAAGTGGACTCTATCGTAAACCAACGGCAGTAAATACAATTTTACATGCCTCCAGTTAACACCCTCAGCCCCTCTTACGCTCAATCCCGTATAGCCAAAACCTCAGGCTTAAACAGAATTTTTCTAGTCAGGATTCCTTTATACAGGAGGCCGGTGCCCTGAGGGATAGGCTTTTGATGAGAGGTTACTCTCATACCTGTTTAAAAAACGCCTTCAAGCGGGCCAATTGTCATTTGAGACGGGAGCTGCTATTTGGCAAGAAGAAAACTAGTGACCCTCAGGTCATTAGAGTGATCACCAAGTATAACAACCAACATAAAGCAGTTAGAAAAATTATCGGTAGGTTCTGGCACCTCTTGCACATGGATCCTTTGTTGAGCCCCTATGTACCAGAGATGAAGATGGATTTCGTAAGGATCCCTGTAAAAGAATGGGCACATTCACATGTGGCGGTTGTCCCATATGCCAATACATGAACATCAGGCAGGACATAGTCCTCCCCAATGGACGGTTATACAAACCTTATCATTTCTTCAATTGCAAAACTGAGGGGGTGGTGTATCTCTTGACATGTCAGTGCCAACAGTTTTATGTGGGCAAAACTAAACTGAAATTTTATAAGAGAGCATTCAGACATGTAACCTCAATGAAAATGGCCAATCCGGAGCTCCCCCTGGGGAGACATGTTATTAAAAAGCATCAGGACAAGTTTCCCAGGATTCAATTTTTAATTCTGGACAGGATTCATCAGAGTCCGAGGGGTGGGGATTGGAACAAGGTCCTCCTTCAGCGGGAAGCACGCTGGATTGCGGACCTTGGGGCAACCTCACCCCCCCGGACTCAATGAACACCTTAGCTTTAGACCCTTCTGTAACGAGCCCCTTGCTTGCTCGGTTCCACTCTCCCGACACTCCTCTGCAGCTATTGAATCAGATTGCAACGTCTGATGGTTCGGTCATCCAATGCTCCGGGATTAGAACTTCAGCTATGTGCCGTTCTAACCCAGTTGTGTAGCTCAGAACAAACACCAGGCAGGCTGTATGTAAGTTCAACCAGGAATATCCTTTATTGAAAAATCCAGGCTTTTATACACTAAAAGTGGAGGTGCAGACCTCCTGCTCATATTACTCTAACAATACAGCTGTAACCTAATTAACCTATTCAACATGAGCTAATTAACTAATCCCTTTAGACAGCCTAGATGACTCAGACATGACCGTTAGGCCAGACTGGCCGTCTTGTAGTTCAGAAAATCCAATCAACATTATCACAATCAACATAGACTCTTCTTCACACAATAGTAGAGTTAATTAACACAAATAACAATGGGGATCTAATGACTCTTAGATCCCATAGTAGACTTATTTACAATACACATTTTAGCACACAATAGACAGACAGGTGTTGGAATTTACATCAGCATCTCCTAACAGTATCTGTCCCAGCATTAGGAATCAGTCACTATTCCAATATTCATGACAATACCCCCCCCCCCCGGAAACAGTCCAACAGCCACAGTGGGACCCCGAACGGGTCAACTCGATAATGTTGGAAAAGTAGTCTGAAGGTTCCAGGTCCGTCTGCCGGGATAACCCATCCGCATTCCCGTTTTGAGGCCCTGGCCGATATTGTATGGTGAAATTGTACGGTTGCAAAGCCAGGCTCCACCTTAGTAATCGGCCGTTCTCTCCCGCCACCCGGTTAAGCCATATCAAAGGATTGTGGTCCCTCATGACGGTAAAAGAGCGTCCATACACATAGGGCTGCAGTTTCTTTAAAGCCCAGACTAAGGCCAAACACTCTTTTTCCACGGCAGCATATCCAACCTCACGGGGTAACAACTTGCGGCTGAGATACGCCACCGGGTGCTCTTTCCCGTCATCGCCAACTTGACTTAGTACAGCTCCCAGTCCGAACATGGAGGCATCTGTATGAATGACAAAGCGTTTGTTAGGATCGGGTGCCGCCAGTATGGGAGCTTGCGTTAGGGCGGTTTTTAACTGATGAAACGCTGTCTCGCACTCAGGGGACCACAGGACCTGTCTAGGGAGAGTCTTTTTGGTCAGGTCCGTCAGGGGTTTGGCTATGTCACTATAGTGGGGTACAAACTTCCTGTAGTACCCTGCTGTCCCTAAAAATGCAAGTACCTGGGTCTTGGTTCTGGGAACTGGCCAGTTTAGGACGGCCTCGATTTTTGCAGGTTCTGGCCTCTGCTTCCCACACCTCACTCTATGTCCCAGATATTGCACCTCAGACATCCCGATATTACATTTGTCTGGCTTCAGGGTCAGGTTAGCGGCTCGGATCCTATCTAGCACTATTCCCAGGTGTCTAAGATGTTCCTCCCATGTCTGGCTATAGATTGCGATGTCATCAAGATATGCGCATGCAAAATCTTGCAGACCATCGAGGAGTTCATCTATCATCCGCTGGAAAGTAGCCGGTGCATTCTTCATCCCGAATGGCATTACCCGAAGCTGGTAAAGGCCGAACGGGGTGATGAAGGCCGACTTTGGAATTGCTTCTGCTTCCAAGGGAATCTGCCAGTAGCCCTTACATAAGTCAATAGTCGTCAGATAAGTCGTCAGCTATTTTGTTTAGCAATTCGTCCACTCGGGGCATAGGGTAGGCATCTGTCACAGTACAGTCAGTCAGTCGCCTATAGTCCACACAAAATCGGGTCGTGCCATCCCGTTTTGGGACTAATACTACAGGGGAAGCCCAGGGGCTCGCCGATGGTTCGATCACCCCTAACTCTAGCATCTTCCTAATCTCCGCTCTCATCCCTTCTTGCACTGCTCCGGGAATCCTATAGGCTGGTTGCCTCAGGGGCTTCTGCCCGGGGGTCTCTACCTTGTGCACAGCTAAGTGAGTGTACCCAGGGAGTGTCGAGAACATCTCCTGCCAGTCCTGGAGTACTTCTTTGGCCTGTTCTCGTTCTTGGGATCCTAATCTATCTCCTAGCCGTATATCCTCCACACCCCTGGAACAGTTACTGATTTCGGGAAGCTCCAGCATCGGTAGATATTCAGAGTCCCCGGTGGCAGGAGTGCATATGGCAGCTACGGCCTCAGTCCTCTCATGATAGGCCTTCATCATATTAATGTGGAACGTCCTCTTAATGTTTGTGTCTGCACAGCTGGCAACCACGTAGGTGGTATCGCACAGCTGTTTTACCACCTGATAGGGGCCCTGCCAGGAGGCCTGTAATTTATTTTGCTTCAGGGGTTTTAGTACCAGGACTTTCTGTCCGATATAAAAGGTGCGATTCCGTGCAGACCGATCATACCAAACCTTCTGCTGACTCTGGGCCGATTGCATATTCTCATGGACTAGATCGGTAAGTTCCCGCAGGCGCTACCTGAGTTCCAAGACATAACTAAGGATGGGGAGGCCTTCTGGATCCTTTACCCCCTCCCACTGGGCCCTCACTATGTCTAAGGGCCCCCTAACCCTTCGCCCATACAACAGCTCAAATGGGGAAAACCCTGTGGACTTTTGGGGTACCTCTCTATAGGCGAACAGTAGATGGGGAAGATTTTTCTCCCAATCCTTCCTACTCTCCACGAAGGCCCGAAGCAGCTGCTTCAGGGTCCCGTTAAATCTCTCACACAGCCCGTTAGTCTGAGGATGGTAGGGGGCACTCTGGAGGGGTTTAATCCCACAGAGACGCCAGAGCTGCTGCGTCAGCTCGGCTGTGAACTGGGTACCCTGATCGGACAATAAATTAAAATGTGAAAGATATATGGCGCTATTCTACCCTCCTGTACCACACTGTAGAAAGTATAATAACTAATGGAAATGACAATCAGTGTGTCTGAAGTCCTTCTAATCCAGATAGCAGATGTAATGCAATGGATATCTAGGAAGCAACTCAAGTTGCTATCTAAACAAAATATAAACCGCGTATTAATGACAATGCGTGCTAATATAAAGACCTAACACACCACCTGATATAAATAAATAAATGGCATGTGTCACAAAGATAATCTCCAACTAAATGACACCAGGAAATGGCTGTCAATACAACCCACACCACTAACTAAATAAAATAAGTACTGAGTGTATGAACAATATACGTGTAGATATCATAAAAAGAGTGACCACAGCACCTCAAACCCAGCGATAAACATAAAAATGCAGAGAAGTGTCATAAGTGATATACTGCAACTGGAAATGTGGAAAATAACTTTCCGCAGCAACACATATATGATAATAAAAAGTGATAAGAGTGCAACAATAATAAATAATAAATAATATAAAAGTCCAAAAAAGTGACAATAGTGCAATAACAGTCCGCACCGATGCTATTGTCATGCAAACTGTGACTTCTGGTGTTCACACAAAAAGGAAAGTCAATGTATAAAGTGCAGATAGCAGTGCTTAGTGCTGTTCTTCTTAAATTCTTCTGGTGCACACACCAATTGTCCCCCCCAGCCTCTCACCTCTAGTAGCGGGCCGAGTAAGGCAGATGGATGATGCTCTGGTGGAGGGGTTCCTACAGTGGTAGTCCTTTCCTGGGAGATGTCCGTGGATCTGTCTATCCGTCTCACCTCTCGCCTCTCACAGCACTCCCACAGCGGTAGTTAAAAACGAAAGGAAAAACTCCCATAGTGTAGTAGTTAAAAATAATATTTATTAAAAAATGTAAATAATGTAAATAATGTAATAATGTAAAATGTAAATAATGTAAATAATATTTATTAAAGAAATGTAGTAACTTACAGAGAAAATAAAAACGAGCAGTGAAAAACAGTGTTGTAGCTTCCGGGTTCGGCCGTCCCCGTGAAGCGTTGGCACCTGGCTCCTCCTACCCTGACGCGTTGCGTCACACCACGCGTTGCGTCACACCACGTGACTTTCTCAAAGGGATGAGAGTCATCCCTTTGAGACTTTCCTTTTTGTGTGAACACCAGAAGTCACAGTTTGCATGACAATAGCATCGGTGCGGACTGTTATTGCACTATTGTCACTTTTTTGGACTTTTATATTATTTATTATTTATTATTGTTGCACTCTTGTCACTTTTTATTATCATTTATGTGTTGCTGCGGAAAGTTATTTTCCACATTTCCAGTTGCAGTATATCACTTATGACACTTCTCTGCATTTTTATGTTTATCGCTGGGTTTGAGGTGCTGTGGTCACTCTTTTTATGATATCTACACGTATATTGTTCATACACTCAGTACTTATTTTATTTAGTTAGTGGTGTGGGCTGTATTGACAGCCATTTCCTGGTGTCATTTAGTTGGAGTTTATCTTTGTGACACATGCCATTTATTTGAAGATATTTTTTGCACTAGAGAATTGATTGTGCGCTAGTCACTTTATTATTCATCTACACCATGCCATCTATTTGGAAATTATTTTTGTGACACTTGTCATTTTTTTGTCCTCTGCATTAGAGAATCCATTGTGCACTAGTCACTTTATTATTTATTTATATCAGGTGGTGTGTTAGGTCTTTATATTAGCACGCATTGTCATTAATACGCGGTTTATATTTTGTTTAGATAGCAACTTGAGTTGCTTCCTAGATATCCATTGCATTACATCTACTATCTGGATTAGAAGGACTTCAGACACACTGATTGTCATTTCCATTAGTTATTATACTTTCTACAGTGTGGTACAGGAGGGTAGAATAGCGCCATATATCTTTCACATTTTACTTTCTTGTATTTAGGTGTTGAGTGCACCCACTTATGTTGGCAGCTTCTTTATCTGGTATCGCATTTTAGTATTTAGGTTATATTTGTATATGAGGTTGTGGTTTTGCGCATTAGTTCTTGTATTTTACTGATCGGACAATATCTCCTGGGGAAACCCTACCCTAGTGAATACCCGCAGTAAGGCATCTGCTACTGTATCAGCCTGGATATTGGATAAGGGAATGGCCTCCGGGTACCGGGTGGGGTAATCCACCACCGTAAGAATATACTTCTTCCCAGTGGCACTGGGGCGGGCCAGTGGGCCTATAATATCAACCGCAATGCGGCTAAAGGGTTCTCTAATGATCGGCAGGGGTTGCAGCGAGGCTTTTGGGTGATCCCCTGTCTTCCCTACTTTCTGACAAGTCTCACAGGTCCGGCAGTATTCTCACACCTCAGCATGTAACCTGGGCCAGAAGAACGCATGAGACAACCGACTCCGAGTCTTAGCTATCCCTAAATGTCCGGCCAAGGGAATGTCGTGAGCCAGCCGCAATAGCTCCCGTCTGTATTTCTGTGGTACAACTAGCTGTTTGTGGGGACCCTGTCGCTTACCGGTACCCATTCCCTCGGTGTAACGATATAGAAACCCCCCCTCCCACTCTATTCGGTCTTCCCCCAACCCCCCTGGATCCTTGCCCGCCCTGTCCCGATTACCAGCTAATGTTGGGTCATTCTGAGTCTCTTGCCTAATGTCGGAGGGAGAATCCCAGGACACAGGGTTGTCAAGTCGGGGTAATGTAGGAGGATTTGGTCTTACCTGGGTCCCCATAGGAGTGGAGTTGCCTTAAAGTTGGCTCTGACGTCGGGTGGTCACGGCCATGGCGGCCTCTGGGGCATATGAGGGAGTCAAATGCCCCAAATCGTTCCCCAAAAGTACTTCCGCGGGTAACTCACATAGTAATCCCACCCGCACTTGTCGCTCCCCAGAGCCCCAATCCAAGAGGACTTGGGCGGTGGATAAACGTAGCACCTTGCCCCCTGCTACCCTGACTGCAACAGTCTGGCTGGTCCGGGCCGACTGGGGAATCATGTGAGGCTGGATGAGGGTAATCGTAGCCCCGGAATCGCGGAGTCCCTGGGCCGGCTGCCCATTAACCCATACTGCCTGACGATGGTGCTGCTGATTATCTCCGGCAGCAGCTTGGACGGGATCAGCCTCAAAAAGTTTGCCAAACTCTTCCTGAACATCTTGATGGTTGGGCTCGTTCTGGAAGCATTGAGCCACTGGTCTGGATGGATGAGCAGTCTCTCGGTACCTCGTGTATCGGGTAGGACAATACAGCTGTAACCTAATTAACCTAATTAACATGAGCTAATTAACTAATCCCTTTAGACAGCCTAGATGACTCAGACATGAGCGTTAGGCCAGACTGGCCGTCTTGTAGTTCAAAAAATCCAATCAACATTATCACAATCAACATAGACTCTTCTTCACACAATAGCAGAGTTAATTAACACAAATAATAATGGGGATCTAATGACTCTTAGATCCCATAGTTGTGTGTGTTTTTTGTCGTGTCTGTCAGTTCATTTTTAGCAAGCCATGATTTGGAGTCTCATGTTTTCTATAGTGCACTAACCTTACATTTGTATGTTCCACCTCACCCAGGTGATTTTACAATGGATTAATAAACTGTTACCTTTGATATTATCTATCTATGTACTGACCATTAATTGCTATAGGTAACCTCTTTCCCCTTCCGGTAATCTATACCGAAGATCCTTTCCCCTTCTCCCAACCCTCACTCTAGAATTATATGTAGATCCAATAGTAGACTTATTTACAATACACATTTTAGCAGACAATAGACAGACAGGTGTTGGAATTTACATCAGCATCTCCTAACAGTATCTGTCCCAGCATTAGGAATCAGTCACTATTCCAATATTCATGACACCTTCCTTGAGGGCTTTTCCTCTGGTGGATGCAAAAAGGAATGTTGAACACTCGTTCACTCGTTCACCTTTGCTTCTACCTTGAGGGTGCCCCACCTCCCTTGGTATTTTTATTGGGTGGTATTAGTCATTCAAAAAACCAAATTAAGTGCAGCGCAAAAAGAAAAATGAAGGTAAAAGATTAAATGATCTATATATATATATATATATAGAGTCCAATCATTAAATATAAGCAATCAAAAGTTCATAAATGCCAATAAGAGATGAGCCTCTTCTGGGTAAACCCACATTGATCACATATCCAGGCGGTGCGGTAAATAAGTAAATGAGAATGTGCTTACCAGATCCAGTTGACCCCTTAATTACAGGGGGTCATAGGAGACATGAATGAACCAGTGGCAAACTCCTGGGCTAGTTGCCATCAAAAATAAAAAATAATAAATAAATAAAGTCATACAAGGAAGGGGCGGATGCGAACAGTCTGTCTTTTCATTCACACAGCCGCTTCATCTTTCATTTGTTGTGACGCCTATTAGAGTGCCCCTTCCTTGTATGACTTTATTTTTTATTAAAGTTAAATACTTTTTACATATGGATCACTCTTAGATGCTTTTATTTATATTTTACCTGGGGATGATTGCCGTTTTTCCTGCCACTACAACACGGGTCTCCCTGCTCTTACGGATCCCTCTGTGCATTGGAAGAGTACATCGAGCTAATTACAGCTAGCCCCGCAGTGTGTCAGTTATAAACTTAAACCGGATGGGACCTCTGATAACTAAGTAATCCATTTGATGACAGCTAGCCCAGGAGTTTGCCACTGGTTCATTCATGTCTCCTATGACCCCCTGTAATTAAGGGGTCAACTGGATCTGGTAAGCACATTCTCATTTACTTATTTACCGCACCGCCTGGATAAGTGATCAATGTGGGTTTACCCAGAAGAGGCTCATCTCTTATTGGCATTTATGAACTTTTGATTGGTTATATTTAATGATTGGACTCTATATATAGATCATTTAATCTTTTACCTTCATTTTTCTTTTTGCGCTGCACTTAATTTGTTTTTTTGATTGTCATTGAGGTTGGTGTTATCCTTTAGTGTTCAGCTTGCATTATCAGTTTGGCTTTAGTTTGCGCTGATTGTCCTTTATTTGGTATTAGTCATTGCTAATGAATGGTGTGTGGATGGGTGTGGCTGGATAGGGAAGCCACCTTTTGTGGTTCCCCAAGACAGTCCACTATTGAACATGCTATTTTTTTGGAATTGGGAATAATGTGATCTGTATAGTTGACTATATAGATGCTTTTGATTGAAGTTATCTATATATGTTTACAATTTGGTCCTTCTATTTCCCTGTCTGATTGTGATGTTTTCTGCTTGGACCAGTGGCGACTACTCGTGGACAGTTGTGACACCATCTTTAGTGGATCTCCTCTCATCCAGCCCGGCGCACGTAGGCCTCCCCTAATCCGGGCGGCCTGTATTTGCGGCTCAGGTGCGGGCATCTGTGTCTGAAGCACTATTTCCATGGTGCCCGGAACGCGTGGTTGTGTCGGTGGGTGATTTTTGCAGGACGCCTTTTTCAAAATGCCCTCCTTTGGATTGGCCTTGTGGGGGGTGCCCATGCAGTCATGATTCAGGGTCCTCCCAGGCATCATCGGAAGTGCACTTATGTTTATATGGTTGTTATACAACTACCTGCCCCATATGTACATATTTACAGCTGTAATATTAGACATGCGTACAATACTTCATTCATCCGTTCCGTTCTCACGGCTCCTTTGTTTAATTGTTGCTATGCAACCGCTGTTCATAGACTTCCTGTTATTGATTCCCGCACATGCGCTGTAAAAGAGCAGAAGCGCTTGGTTGTTGAGGCGGCGCTTGGCGTGATATAGTTGCGGTGCTAGGCGTGGTGACATCATTGCGCTATGCGCCACCCTTGGATCCCTTCAAAAGCCAGCATTGGATGCTACAGTCCTGTCACTGTACTGGATGGCAGGGACGTGCATCTATCGCCGGATGACTTAAACGGGTGGATACTTGCTTTACTCCATGCTTGATTGCATGAATAATCCTCATGAAGGTGTGTTTTGGCTTTATGAGCCTCTCACTGGCTAACCTTTTACTGTGTATATCATAGCTCATGTCTGTTGAAGGGTAAATCCCTCTGACATAAACTGACGTAGAAATTGAATGGTTACTATGAGATACCTTCTTTGTTCTTGCATAGATCTATCTCCAAGTGACAAACGAGTAAGCCTGAAGAGCGAGGTTTTTTGTGCATGCCTTTGGCTGTTGTTTTTTTCCGTGCTCCACCCCAGTTGTGGATTCTATGGAAGTAGGATGTTTTTGCATGGTTATCCATGGACCTGTGTTTTTCTTCTTTTATTGACCCCTGTCTGTTGAAGGGTAAATCCCTCTGACATGAACTGACCTAGAAATTGAATGTTTTTCTTCTTTTATTGACTCATGTCTGTTAAAAGGAGGAATCCTTCAGACATGGAATAGTTTAATATTAATTGCAGATATAAGCACCTTCCCTACCTTCTTATTAGATCTCACACTGAGGAGAGACCTTAGGTATACTGAGGGGAGATATCCATTCGTGCGCTGGCTATCGATGCCACTGTGCTTGTGCGCATGATTGGAGACCCACCGGTACAACTGTGTCCTTTAGACATAGGTGGTGTCTATTCCCGATGCAAGTGCCGCCATTAGTCCAGCAGTGAATTTTCATGATGATTGTTCTGGGTATGCTTTTTATGAAATTACTTTCTGTATGTCCTATAGTTGATGCAACTGGTTAAAATTACTATTTATACTGTTATTCATTAATGTATTTGATTCTTACTGTACAGTGTGATCCCTTTCTGACAAATTCCCCTGACGAACGGACGCATTGTGTCCTGAAACGCGTCGGACCGTCTGGACTCACATGGGAATTTATCACCATTTTCATCATTGTTTTTATTGGTTTGAAAATCCATATTTATGTATATGTATACATTGTTGAATAAACTATATTAGATTTTATCTGTACTTTGTTGCCGTTAAGGTCCCAGTTATTATGGGGGGTACCTCCTTTTCTATCTAATCGCATAAGGAATGTTGGCAGCTTAAATTGGTATAGTCGGATGCTCTCTTTTTATGTTTAACGCATACATACATTTTAATGAATTTCAATGCACACAGAGACAATATTATACCCACATTTTTGGTAAAATATAAAATATGGTGTTACGCAAGGTAAATAGATACCAAACATATAATGCTTTAAAATTGCACACGCTTGTGAAATGGCACCTTTTTATAAGCCATCATTGATTACCAGTTTAGAGTTACATAGGAGGTCTGGTGCTAGAATTATTGCTCTCGTTCTAATGTTCGCATCGATGCTTCAAATGTGTGGTGCGATAACTGTTTACAGTGGGGACGGAAAGTATTCAGACCCCCTTAAATTTTTCATTCTTTGTTATATTGCAGCCATTTGCTAAAATCATTTAAGTTCATTTTTTTCCTCATTAATGTACACACAGCACCCCATATTGACAGAAAAACACAGAATTGTTGACATTTTTGCAGATTTATTAAAAAAGGAAAAACTGAAATATCACATGGTCCTAAGTATTCAGACCCTTTGCTCAGTATTTAGTAGAAGCACCCTTTTGATCTAATACAGCCATGAGTCTTTTTGGGAAGGATGCAACAAGTTTTTCACACCTGGATTTGGGGATCCTCTGCCATTCCTCCTTGCAGATCCTTTCCAGTTCTGTCAGGTTGGATGGTAAACGTTGGTGGACAGCCATTTTTATGTCTCTCCAGAGATGCTCAATTGGGTTTAAGTCAGGGCTCTGGCTGGGCCATTCAAGAACAGTCACGGAGTTGTTGTGAAGCCACTCCTTCGTTATTTTAGCTGTGTGCTTAGGGTCATTGTCTTGTTGGAAGGTAAACCTTCGCCCCAGTCTGAGGTCCTGAGCACTCTGGAGAAGGTTTTCGTCCAGGATATCCCTGTACTTGGTCGCATTCATCTTTCCTTCGATTGCAACCAGTCGTCCTGTCCCTGTTGCTGAAAAACACCCCCACAACATGATGCTGCCACCACCATGCTTCACTGTTGGGACTTTATTGGACAGGTGATGAGCAGTGCCTGGTTTTCTCCACACATAACGCTTAGAATTAAGGCCAAAAAGTTCTCTCTTGGTCTCATCAGACCAGAGAATCTTATTTCTCACCATCTTGGAGTCCTTCAGGTGTTTTTTTAGCAAACTCCATGCGGGCTTTCATGTGTCTTACACTGAGGAGAGGCTTCCATCGGGCCACTCTGCCATAAAGCCCCGACTGATGGAGGGCTGCAGTAATTGTTGACTTTCTACAACTTTCTCCCATCTCCCCACTGCATCTCTGGAGCTCAGCCACAGTGATCTTTGGGTTCTTCTTTACCTTTCTCATCAAGGCTGTTCTCCCCCAATAGCTCAGTTTGGCCAGACAGCCAGCTCTAGGAAGGGTTCTGGTCGTCCCAAACGTCTTCCATTTAAGAATTATGGAGGCCACTATGCTCTTAGGAACCTTAAGTGCAGCAGAAATTTTTTGTAACCTTGGCCAGATCTGTGCCTTGCCACAATTCTGTCTCTGAGCTCTTCAGGCAGTTCCTTTGACCTCATGATTCTCATTTGCTCTGGCATGCACTGTGAACTGTAAGGTCTTATATAGACAGGTGTGTGGCTTTCCTAATCAAGTCCAATCAGTATAATCAAACACAGCTGGACTCAAATGAAGGTGTAGAACCATCTCAAGGATGATCAGAAGAAATGGACAGCACCTGAGTTAAATATATGAATGTCACAGCAAAGGGTCTGAATACATAGTACCATGTGATATTTCAGTTTTTCTTTTTTAATAAATCTGCAAAAATGTCAACAATTCTGTGTTTTCTGTCAATATGGGGTGCTGTGTGTACATTAATGAGGAAAAAAATGAACTTAAATGATTGTAGCAAATGGCTGCAATATAACAAAGTGAAAAATTTAAGGGGGTCTGAATACTTTCCGTCCCCACTGTATTTTTACTTTCTATCCCAAAGGCTGTATTTTTAAAAAAATTTTTTTTTGATAATGTGACCAGCATCAAAAGACTAGAAGATCCTCCTGCCAATGGTTCCTTACAGACAGGCTGGGAAAGGGATGGGTTACATGACAGCTGTTTATGGACTAGGAAAAAAAGGTACTTCGATTTTCTTTTATTAAAATAATTACAGTGCCACCATCCACATACAGAAAGAGAAGGGATAATGTAAATGAAACCATGTGTGTTTAGTATCACTTTAAACCTGTTGACAGTGGTAGTCGTTTTTTTAATTACAAATTTTTTTTAATTGTTCCGATGACTATTATTGTTATGGATGCCAATAACAGATGTATTTTTGTAGACATAGGGAGTTATGGCATCTTTGTGGACTCGGATCTATTTCAACATTCTCAGTTTGTATGGCAGCTACAAAATGGTCTTCTAGATTGGTCCGACAACCGACCGTCCGCCACTGTTTCTCGCTCGTTGCCATATGTTTTTGTGGCTGATGATTGTGGTGTTGATGTCAGGATATTGGCCCACGAATGAGCACCTGTGGAATGGCCTACTGTGTATGGTCCAACACAATCTTTTACAATAAGGGATGGTTTAGCTGATTATTCTGTGTCCCCTGCTGGTGAACTTAGTTGGCAATTGGAAATTATTTGATTTTTGTGTTTCCTTGGCTATAATTGACCCATTGTTATTTTTTCCCCGATCTACTGTATTGTGAAATTAAGACCACCAGATGGTGCTGCATTGCAATACCAGAAAAAGTTATTTTTACAGACCACATGACACGCTTGATTTAGCACAACATAGAATGATGCATTTATAATCTAAATTGTACATCAAATGTAATCATTGCAATCAGAACAGTGATCTACACTTTGAACAAATCATGACAACAGTATATGCACAAGTGAACACTGAGAAAAGTGTGCTGAAATAGGGCTTACCTATGCAGCACATTCTCTACCTAAAGGGGTTGTAAAGGTATTTTTATTTTTTTTTTTAAATAACAAACATGTTATACTTACCTCCACTGTGCAGCTTGTTTTACACAGAGTGGCCCCGAACCTGGTCTACTGGGGTCCCTCGGCGGCTGTCTCAGCTCCTCCCCCGCAAG
This sequence comes from Lithobates clamitans, assembly GCA_037952925.1. NCBI lineage: Eukaryota > Metazoa > Chordata > Amphibia > Anura > Ranidae > Lithobates > Lithobates clamitans. The sequence continues at coordinate 1,732,332 of JBBGZY010000374.1, forward strand.
AACTAAACACCTTCATGCGAGCTCTCTCGCATGGTGTTTAGTTCTTGCGGGCGCGCTCCCGTGATACGGCCGGCGGCTATAGCTGCTGACTGTATCACTCAGGCCCCGCCCCCCGGCGCTTCACGTCATTGCATGTGATTGACAGCAGCGCGAGCCAATGGCTGCGCTGCTTTCATTCCATCCACTCTAGCCAATCAACGGCCAGGCTGAGCGGCGAAGAGGATGTCGGGAGCGAGCGCGGGACTTTCAAGGGGTCAGGTAAATAAAACGGGGGGGGGACTGGCATTGTCGGATGTTTTTTCACCTTAAAGTGGATGTAAACCCGAAATTTTTTTTTTAATATCATACTGTGGAGTATAAGATTTCCTATCATTTGAGCCCAGTCTTGCCACACAGAGTTAATCCATGTCTGAGCAATCCTCTTTTATTGTTCAGTGATATAAATCTTGACAAACAGAGAAAAACTTTGTTAAATTCTCCCCCTTGTTGTGAGTGACAGGTGATTTACATCTCGTAGCCTAAGAGACATGCAGTATTTTTTAATTCCCTCCCACTCCTTTCTTCAGCAGCTCTGCAAGGATTGGCTGTATCACACCTCAGCATGATTTGGCATGCTGAAGTCATGTGGTTACTTTCCTGTCTTTTCACTGGATGTTAGAGAATATAGCAGAAGTTCAGTGTTAGAAATACACAGGAGAAAATGCATATTGACAAGGGGAGTGTAGAGGTGAGCGGGGAGTCTACTGACATCACAACTCCACCCACCGAGCTCCAGACCACAGATCCACCCACAGAATCTGCAGTTTTTCGGGTCTCATAACAGACAGGGGGAGACATTTGGCAGTAGTTTAGAAAGGATGATATTGGGTTTACATCCACTTTAATGCATAGGATGCATTAAGGTGAAAAAACGTGAACCTTTACAACCCCTTTTAACATTTGAATATTGTAAGGAAACTTACCTTTGGCCACTTCTTCAGAATGAGATAGAAAGATTCCAATCTTGTAGTACCTCGGACGCAATCTCCTCCCATGCTCTCGCCCTTTTTATGGTATTTAAAAAATATGAGTCACTGGGGTAGTAGATCTCGAGATCTCTACCTGACAACGCTGGTGAATTTCTCTGAATCCACAATGAGCCATCCGACCTTGTCTGTTGCTGGCATCTCTCAGTCTCCATACTCCTATGGAGTATGGAGATTGTAAACCCATTTATATTCTCTCTGCAAGTACCTGTCACTCAAAAACACAATAAATGAACAAGTAAGCACACATGCGCCATCTAGAGGAAATTAACATTATGGACGGAGAAATGTGTAAAGAGTAATGAACCCGCGCAGTGGAAATGGAGATCTGTAGGTGAATGGAACTGCTGCCGCCCTACAAGCAGTCACCAAAATTGGGGACAGCTAACTGGATTGAAATGTGTATGCCAGTACAAACGTGCCTAAACGCGATAACTCGCGTTTATAAGCGTTTCGTTTATTGGCGTTTTCAATTGGGATATATTTCTGAGCATTTACAATGTACAAAAGCTTCTAAATGCAGATTTTAACCGTCGGTTACTAGCTGTCAAGTTCCAGTGTTTAGGAGAGGTTTTTAAACATGCCTTGTACATGAAGCCTTACAGCTTTTACTATTGAGCATTTGAGGTTAGAAGCGTTTTTTAACCACTTAACTGCTTCAGCCCTGGAAGATTTGGCTGCTCAATGACCAGGCCATTTTTTGCGGTTCGGCACTGCGTCGCTTTAACTGACAATTGCACAGTCGTGCAACACTGTACCCAAACAAAATTGACGTCCTTTTTTCCCACAAATTGAGCTTTCTTTTGGTGGTATTTGATCACCTCTGCGGTTTTTATTTTTTGCGCTATAAACAAAAGAAGAGCGACAATTTTGAAAAAAAACACTATGGGGGTTATTTACGAAAGGAAAATCCACTTTGCACTACAAGTGCACTTGAAAGAGCACTGAGTGCACTTGGAAGTGCAGTCGCTGTAGATCTGAGGGGGACATGCAAGGAAAAAAAATAGCATTTTAGCTTGCACATGACTGGATGATAAAACCAGCAGAGCTTCCCCTCATTTCAGATCTTCCCCTCAGATCTACAGCGACTGAACTTTCAGTACACTTCCAAGTGCACTTGCAGTGCACTTGTAGTGCAAAGTGGATTTGTCTTTCGTAAATAACCCCCAATATCTTTGACTTTTTGCTATAATAAATATCCCACATTTTTTATAAAAAAAAATAATTTTTTCCTCAGTTTAGGCCGATATGTGTTCTTCTACATATTTTTGGTAAAAAAAAATCACAATAAGCGTATATTGATTAGTTTGCGCAAAAGTTATAGCGTCTACAAAATAGGGGATAGATTTATGACATTTTTTGTATTTTTTTTTTTTTTTTACTAGTAATGGCGGCGATCTGTGATTTTTTTTTATAGGGACTGCGACATTATAGTGGAAACATCAGACACTTTTGACACATTTTTGAAACCATTGACAATTATACAATGATCAGTGCTATAAAAATGCACTGATTACTGTGTAAATGTCACTGGCAGAGAAGGGGTTAACACTAGGGGGCGATCAAGGGGTTAACTGTGTTCCATATGTGTGTTTCTAACTGTGGGGGGATGGGACTGTCTAGGAGGAGAGAGAGATCGGTGTTCATACATAGTATGAACACACAATCTGTCTCCTCTTCCCTGAAAGAATCAGGATCTGTGTGTTTACACACACAGATCCCGGTTCTCGCTCTGTCACCGCGGGTCATCGTGCCTGTCGGGCACTCGCATCGGGTTCGGGCACATGCTGCGCGCGCGCCCCTAGTGACCAAAAGACGGAGCGACGTAACAAAATGTCGTTTCGCCCAGCCGTGCCATTTTGCCGCAGTTAAACTGCAGCGGCTGGTCGGCAAGCGGTTAAGGACCGAGCGTCTTTTTGAAACTTGTTATTTACAAGTTAAAATCAGTTTTTTTTTTTTTTTGCTAGAACCTCCAAACATTATATATTTTTCTTTCAGACATGCTAGAGAATAAAATGGTGGTTGTTGCAATACTTTATGTCACACCGTATTTGCACAGTGGTCTTACAAGTGCAATTTTTTGGGAAAAAAATACACTTTTTTGACTTAAAAAAATAAGACAACAGTAAAGTTAGCCCAATTTTTTTATATTGTGAAAGATAATATTACACTGAGTATATTGATACTTAACATGTCATGCTTCAAAATTGCACCCGCTCGCTTTGATGTTTAAAAATTTCTACAGGTTACCAGTTTTGAGTTAAAGAGTAGGTCTAGTGCTAGAATTTTTGCTCTCGCTCTAACGATCATGGCAATACCTCACATGTGTGGTTTGAACACTGTTTTAATATGCGGGCGTGACTTACGTATGCGTTCACTTCTGCGTGCAAAGCTCGGCGGGCGCTTTAAATTTTTTTTTTTCTTATTTATTTAACTTTTTATTTTTTATTTTTACACTGTCCTTTTAAAAGAAAAATGTTTGGGTCACTTTTATGCCTATTACAAGGAATGTAAATTTAAAGATAAACTCCCAAATGCCCAATTCATGAAAAACAAATAAATTATTAACGACTTCAGCCATTCTGTGAAAGAGAGAGCAGCAACAGCAGCAGAGAGGGCAGTGTGCTTGTAGATAGCTGTCTTATTTTTTATGTTTTCACTATGGATCCCATTATGAGCATGTGTGAGGAAATGCTCCTGATGTTGCTGTTGCTGAGGCTCCAAAGACATTTGCGTGAGAGGACCAGAGTTCGTTGCTACTGGAATCATCCAGTGATGCAGGCAACAGCATGTGGTAAAATTTGTGTTTTTTCATTATTTTTATATGTTCAGAAATTTTTTCCCTTTATAAATGCAAACGCGCATAAACACGATTTACCACAGTTACAAGCATTTGGCATTTGAAATGCGAGTAAATTATTGTCTTAATTTTTCTGCTTTCAAAAAAATGCCTGTAACCTCATCTGTAACTGTACACATACGATAACAGAGGAGAGTTCAGGTGCTGCTGGAAAAAAAAAAATTGCCTAACTGCTCCTAAACTTCAGTTTAGCAGCTGTAGTATACAGGAGGCCTTGGGCTATAGTCACACTTGTAGTGCCTTGAAAAAGTATTTCCTGTCGCATCATGGCAGCATACACCTATGGGTTGTGGCCCCGCCCCCGCAACCTGATAGGACCGCGTAGCTATTAAAGTCTGAGAGAGCCCCTGCCCCAGCATTCTCCTTTTTTTCCTCACTTGTCAAGGACCGAAAACATGCATCCCTTACCTAAAACATTCGCCCCAGCCAGGTTCTAGCCTCTCCTGGGTGGAAGTCCTATCCTGTACAGCCTCTAAATGAGCTCAATGGAAGGAACCCCACTCTGATGGTCTCAGGGGTATGTTACAACACATTACAAACCTTAAACAGGTTTATGGATCGCAGCGGTCTCCAGCTCCTTTCTGTGCACCTGTGGGTAACTTCCCCTCCTGTCTGTCTCCATAACTCCAGCTTGTCAGGACATCCCACTTTCCAGCTTCCAAAATGGCGTCGGAGGCCTCAGAGCGCATCTGAGCATGCACGAGCGTGACGTCATCACCCCGCGACGGCGGCAAGTTTAAAAATGCTGTAATGTCAGCATTTTCTTGTCTCTTCTCTCCTGAGCCTGTAAGGGGGAATTTTGACCGGATTTCTTTTGCTACTCTACCCAGCTGTTCTACCCTGTATCTCTCTTGCTATCTCCACGCCCAGGTAAGATCTATGATGGTTTTTTCTTTGCTTGTTTACTATCTGCTATCCCATGCATGCTAAGCCACCTATATAATTATAGGTTGATTCATCACCTTTCATGGAGACCGTTGCCCAGGTAGACCATCGCCAGCCTACTAGGTAAGAGGGGATGATGGGTAAGTATGAAGAGAAGGAAAAAGAGAGCCCTCACTAATGCTGTTTAAATTGAACAGCCCCACCAGGTCTTCCAGATCGTCACATTCAAGATGAGGGGAGCCTTCAAGAAGGAGCCGCTCAAGCCACAGGCAGAGTCGCTCAGAGCGCGGCAGAAGTCGCTCAAGTCTCAGAAGCCGCTCAAGTCGCAGGAGGAGCAGATCAAGTCGCAGGAGAAGCCGATCAAGATCAAGGCATAGTCGCTCCCACCACAAAAAATCCCCTGCGCGCAGGAAATCTCCTGTCACCCAGCCTTCCCGTCCACCCGGGAACTCCTGCTGGATTTGCGGTGCTACAGCACTTCCAGACAAACTGGCCTGTCGCACATGCTTCATTGAGGCAACTAAGGACAGAGAAACAGAGGCAAGAGAACCAATTGATCCATCACCACAAGTCGCAGAGCCAGAAGCCAGCAGACCTATACAAAGTACCTCATCCACTGCCCCATCATCATCAAAGACGTCAGACCCTCTCTCTGACACTGATGATCTAGAGGCATCCACCGGCTTCGACTTCTCATTGATCGACCCATTCGTGAAGTCAGTAAAAGAGGCGATTGACTGGGTGGAAGAAAAAGAAACTCCTCAAAAAGTGAGGAAATACTTTCCAAATCTTAAAAAAGACCCAGAGAACTTCCCGTTCATTGAGGAACTTGAGGATCTAATTAAGGATGAGTGGCAAAAGCCAGAGAAAAAAACTGGCCTTAGCAACAGATTATCAAAACTCTATCCACTTAAAGAGCCTAACGTCAACCCACTAATATCTCCTCCAGTGGTCGACTCCTCCCTAATGCGCCTCGCCAGGCACGTAACACTTCCAATAGAGGATGCAGTCACATTCAAAGACGTCCTGGATAGAAAGATCGATCTGGATCTTAAGAGAACCTACCTCTCAGCAGGTGGCGCTTGCAGGCCAGCAATAGCATTGGCTGCCGTCGGTAAGGCTATCTCAAGCTGGTCCACGATGGCCGAGAAGCTGGTATCGGAAGGAATAGAGCAGGAGAAAGTTATCTCAGCACTCCAAGAACTTAGTCTTGCAGGCGACTTTGTCGCAGAAGCCTCTGTGGATATAATTAAAACCACTTCAAGAGCAATGTTAAGCTCAGTAATGGCCAGAAGGGCGCTCTGGTTAAAACCCTGGTCGGCAGATCCCTCCTCAAAATCCAATTGGTGCAAAATACCCTTTGATGGCGTAAACCTTTTTGGAGAAAAAACTGGACGTGGCTATTTCTAAAGTCACGGGGGGAAAATCGGGACTCATCCCTTCAGATAGGAGGCCCAGGCAGCAGAGACCACCGGTTTCTAGAAGAAATCTACCAGATAAATACAGAGAGGCAAGATCCTACAGGCCCGGAAAAGAGTATAGGAGGAACTGGAAGAATCCCCAGTCATCATTCCTCAAGCTCCAAAAGTCTAAGACCCCTGTGTCAGGGGAACAAAAGTCTTTGAAGGTGCGTCCGCCCAACCAGCTTTAGTGGGGGCCAGACTCATGAGTTTCAAGCAGGTCTGGGCGGATACAATAAAGGACCCATGGACGATAGACACTGTCCAGTTCGGCCACAAATGGAAATTCAAGACACGGGCTCCAAGAGACCAATTCTCTGTAACCAGATTACCTGCATCTCGGGAAAAAAGGATGCTACTGACAAAGTACGTCCAAGACCTGTTACAAAAGGAAGCCATAGTGGAGGTTCCAATATCCCAAAGGTCAACGGGATTCTACTCCCTGTTGTTTCTGGTGAAGAAGAAATCGGGGGATCTACGCCCTGTCTTAGATCTAAAGAATCTCAATCGCTCAATCTTAGTCGAGACATTCAAAATGGAGAGCCTCCAGTCAATTCTTCGGGCCATGAATATCGGGGATTGGATGCTTTCCGTCGATTTACAAGACGCCTATCTGCACGTCCCCATTCACATCTCATTCCAAAAATTTCTCCGCTTTGCGGTAGGTCTACATCATTTTCAATTCCGAAGCCTCCCGTTCGGGATCTCCACCGCTCCAAGGACATTCACAAAAATCTTACTGCCAGTAATAGCCTTACTAAGAGAACAAGGATTGAGGGTCCATCATTACCTGGACGACATCCTTTTGCTAGCAGACAATCAGGATTCCCTTCTACTGCATCGATCCATTCTGATTACCACCCTACAAAACTTCGGTTGGATCATAAACTGGGGGAAAAGCAATCTGCAGCCCACTCAGAGAATGATATTCCTGGGGGCGGAACTAGACACCCGTCTCAATACGGTGGAACTTCCGCAGGAAAAAATTCCCAGCCTCATTCAGAAGGCAAGAAAGTTATTAGCCTCTACCACACTACCAGCCCGGGAGTACCTCAGCATACTGGGGTCATTCTCAGCAACCATCCCAATGGTACAATTGGCCCAATGGAACACCAGACCTCTGCAAGCATCATTGTTAAAACAATGGAACGGGGTATCATTGTCTCAGCCGATCATAGTCCAGAAAGAAATAAAACAATCACTCTGGTGGTGGACCAGATTGAACAATCTGAAGAGATGCAGGCATATAGTCCCTCTTCCTCAGGAAATAATCACTTCAGACGCCAGCCTGAAGGGCTGGGGGGCACACTACCGCCATCACGCAGTCCAGGGCCTTTGGACATTCAGAACACAGAACGTGGTTTCAAATATATTGGAGATGAAAGCAGCTTTCCAAGCTCTGTTAGCCTTCAGCCCCCTCCTCAGGGGGAAAGAGGTCCTGCTAAAATTGGACAACAGAGTGGCAGTTGCCTATATCAACAGGCAGGGGGGCACCAGGAGTCGCTCCATGATGCGGGAAGTCCGTCCAGTCTTCGAGTGGGCATAGCTGAACCTGTCGGGATTAACGGCAGCGTATGTCCCAGGAGTCCAAAATCAACTAGCCGACTCTCTAAGTCGGACCTTTGTATCAAACAACGAGTGGGCCTTAAGTCACCAAGCCTTTACCCTCATAACCCAGACCTGGGGGATACCGGATATAGACCTGGCGGCAACACCGGTCAACACGAAATGCCAGAGATATCTAGCCAGAATTCCTTTCCCATCGGCAGAAGGCACGGATTGCCTACAACACGACTGGAACTTCCGTTTGGGGTACATATTTCCGCCAACACCACTCATCTTGAGATTCTTACTCAGACTCAAGAGGTCGAAAGCCACAGTGCTAGCAGTCCTCCCATTTTGGCCGAGACGACCATGGTTTACGACGCTCCTCCAATTGAGCACAGCAGAACCACTGACACTCCCAATGACAGCGGATATACTGTCACAGGGGCAACTCCTTCACCCATTTCCGGAGAGGCTGCATCTAACAGCATGGAGATTGAAAGGACTAGGTTCTTAGTCCAAGGTTGCTCCCAGAAAGTGATAGACACTCTCCTCCAGGCCAGAAAATCCACGACCAATAAAACCTATAAGAGGGTCTGGGAGAGTTTTCTCTTAGTCGCACAACAGCAATCCTGGAACCCGGCATCTCCATCAGTTCCTCAGATCCTCGAGTTTCTCCAGTTAGGTCTAGATAAAGGTCTTAGGTCTAGTACCCTGAAGGTACATGTATCAGCCCTATCCGCTATGACAGGAGTGAAATGGGCTCAAGAACCTCTCATCATCCAATTTCAGAAGGCTTGCCTAAAGCTGAGACCACCTAGGAAACCTTCCTTCCCGACATGGGATCTTTCAGTAGTGTTGGAAGCCTTATCCCATGAGCCATTTTTTCCATTAGAGAATGTTTCCCTGTGGGACCTAACTCTCAAAGTCACTTTCCTAATAGCAATTACATCAGCTAAAAGGGTATCGGAAATTCAGGCCTTACAGGCTAAGGAACCATACTTGATGTTCTATCCAGACAAAGTAGTCTTAAAACCATCGGATCGCTTCATCCCGAAAGTGTCATCATCTTTCCACTTTAACCAAGAACTATGTCTCCCCACCCTATCCACAGAACAGGGTGATCCACATCCGCTTGACATAAAGTCGAATATCCAGGCCTACCTCCTGGCAACCAGCAATTTAAGGAAGACAGAGGACCTACTGGTCATTCCTCATGGATTTAAAAGAGGACAACCAGCAACCTCTCGCACCATCGCAGTATGGTTGGTGAAGATCATTAAGAGAGCTTACGCATCTAACAATGCACGAGTACCTGAGGGCTTAAGGGCACACTCCACAAGGGCAATGGCGACCTCCTGGGCGGCCTACTGCAGGGTATCAGCCGAAACCATCTGCAAAGCAGCCACTTGGTCTTCGAAAACCACTTTTATCTCTCATTATAAAGTGGACTCCGCTAGATTGTCCACGGTAGAATTTGGGAGAGCAATTATTCAGGCTAACTCCTCAATACCTTCTAAATAAAAAACTTATCTTTTGCTCATACCCACCCAGTTTGCGAGTTATTCCCCATAGGTGTATGCTGCCATGATGCGACAGGAAAACGGAAAATTGTATACTCACCTTTCCGTAATTTTCCTTTCCTGTCGCATCTCATGGCAGCATACAAATGCCCACCCATCTGAAGTGAGGTATATATACACGGAGAATGCTGGGGCAGGGGCTCTCTCAGACTTTAATAGCTACGCGGTCCTATCAGGTTGCGGGGGCGGAGCCACAACCCATAGGTGTATGCTGCCATGAGATGCGACAGGAAAGGAAAATTACGGAAAGGTGAGTATACAATTTTCCGTTTTATACCCCTTGAAATTTTCCACATTTTGTCATGTTACAACCAAAAATGTAAATGTATTTTATTGGGATTTTATATGATAGACCAACACAAAGTGGCACATAATTATGCAGTGGAAGGAAAATGATGAAAGGTTTTCAATTTTTTTTACAAATAAACATCTGAAAAGTGTGGTGTACATTTGTATTCAGTCCCCCTTAGTCAATAATTTATACAACCACCTTTCCCTGCATTTACAGATGCAAGTCTTTTTGGGGATGTCTCTACCAGTTTTGCACATCTAGAGTGACATTTTTGCCCATTATTCTTTGCAAAATAGCTCAAGCTTGGATGGAATGTGTCTGTGAACAGCAATTTTCAATTCTTGACACAGGTTCTCAATTGGTTTTGAGTCTGGACTTTGACTGGGTCATTCTAACACATAAATATGCTTTGATCTAAACCATTCCATTGTAGCTCTGGCTGTATGTTTAGGGTCGTTGCCCTGCTGGAAGGTGAACCTCTGCCCCAGTCCCAAGTCTTTTGCAACTCTAATGCCGCGTACACACGAGCGGGCTTTACGGCAGACTTTGCCCGGCGGACTTTTCGATAGACTTTATGACAGACTTTCCGATGAACAGACTTGCCTACACACAATCCACCAAAGTCCGTCGAATTTGTACGTGATGACGTAAGATCGGACTAAAACAAGGAAGTTCATAGCCAGTAGCCAATAGCTGCCCTAGTGTGGCTTTTTGTCCGTCGAACTAGCATACAGACAAGCGGACTTTTTGACCGGACTCGAGTTCGACGGATAGATTTAAAACATGTTTCAAATCTAAGTCCGTCCAACTTTTAAGAAAACAAAGTCCGCTGGAGCCCACACACGATCGAATTGTCCGACGAAATCCCGTCCGCCGGGCAAAGTCTGCTGTAAAGTCTGCTCGTGTGTACGCGGCATTACTGGTTTCTTCTAAGATAGCCCTGTATTTGGCTGCATCAGTCTTCTTATTAATTCTGACCAGCTTCCCTGTCCCTGCTGAAGAAAAGCATTCACACAACCTGATGCTGCCACCACCATGTTTCACGGTGGGGATGGTGTGTTAAGGGTGATGTGCAGTGTTAGTTTTCCGCCACACATAGCGGTTTGCTTTTAGGCCAAAAAGTTCAATTTTGGTCTCATCTGACCAGAGCACCTTCTTCCACATGTATGCTGTGTCCCACACATGGCTTCTTGCAAACTGCAAACAGGATTTCTTATAGCTTTCTTTCAACAATGCCTTTCTTCTTGCCACTCTTCCATAAAGGCCAGATTTGTGGAGTGCACAACTAATAGTTGTCCTGTGGACAGATTCTCCCACCTGAGCTGTGGATTTCTGCAGCTCCTCCAGAGTTACCATGGGCCTCTTGGCTGCTTCTATAATTAATGCTCTCCTTGCCTGGCCTGTCAGTTTAGATGGACGGCCATGTCTTGGTAGGTTTGCAGTTGTGCCATACTCTCCATTTTCAGATGATGAATTGAGCAGTGCTCTGTGAGATGTTCAAAGCTTTGGATATTTTTTTTTATAATCTAAGCCTGCTTTAAACTTCTCCACATCTTTATCCCTGACCTGTCTGGTGTGTTCCTTGGCCTCCATGATGCTGTTCTAACAAACCTCTGAGGGCTTCACAGAACAGCTGTATTTATACTGAAATTAAATTACACACAGGTAGACAATATTTACTAAGTAGGTGATTTCTGAAGGCAATTGGTTCCACTAAATTTAAGTTAGGAGTATCAGAGTAAAGGGGGCTGAATACAAATGCATGCCACACTTTTCACACATTTATTTGTAAAAAAAATTACAAATCCTTTATCATTTTCCTTCAACTTCACAATTATGTGCCACTTTGTGTTGGTCTATCAAATAAAATCCCAATAAAATACATTTATGTTTTTGGTTGTAACATGACAAAATGTGGAAAATTTCAAAGAGGTAACAATACTTTTTCAAGGCACTGTAAGTGTGGCTTATTCAGTTGCATCTGTTCCTGAGCTCTGTGGGTTCTCTTGAATGGAGAAATAGCATTTTACTTTTACATTGCTTCTGTTGGTGAAGAGATCTATCTCCGGTGGCCCCCATCTCCCGCAAATCTGTGCAAAGACTACCGGGCTCAGGCACCATTCCGTCTGCACCATTTCCTTGTGGCTTAAGCTGTTGGCTAATTGATTCAGTTGTCCTTTCAGGTGAACTGCTGTCAAGGAAACAAGGCTTGCCTCTGCCCAGCCCTGAAGGTATCCTGCAACTTTCATAAGCTTTTCCGATCTTGTATCGCCCTGTTTGTTTACATAAGCTACCGCAGTGATATTGTCCGATTGTACTTAAACTTCTTTTCCTCTGATCTTTTCTTGAAAAGCTTGGGGAGCTTCTGCCACAGCTACCAGCTCCCTAAAATATGAGGAGCTTTCTGACACCACTGAGTTCCATTTCCCTTGAGCTATGTGATTTCCTGAGCGAGCTCCCCAGCATCAGGAACTGGCATCTGTAGTGATTCTGACTGGACCCTGCTGTTTCCATTTGCGCCCTTGCGCCAGCACTTGTGTTTTTTTTCCACATCCTGCAAGATCACTTCACCTCCTGTTGAATAGGTATCCTCGTGTCTAGCGAACTCTGAAGCCTGTCCCACTGTGAAAAAAAGGACGTTTTGAAAGACCCTTGAATGCAACTGTGCTCATTGGACCGCTGGTATTGCTGCCACCATGTGTCCCATCAACTTCATGGCATTCCTTACTGTGCATTCTATGCACTCAAGAGCTACATAGTGTCAGGGCTGGGCTCAGCCCTCACAGCCGGCCGCTCAGCTGTCGGTTAATTGCCAGCTCCAATCTTTTCCACAGTGACTCACCTGATGATGATATCCTGTTCGTCAGTCCTGCTGGTTACTTAAGCTGTTCTGTTTAGTTCCTCTCTGCCTTCGCCTTGGTCAACACATCCAGAGACTCTCTCCTGTGTACCTGTTGAAGACTTGCTTGGCTGACGTCCCTTCTGGTTCCTGATCATGCTTACTGTTCCACTACGCTGATTCTCCGGTTTCCTGATTTCCTGGCCTGTCCCGAAGTACGCTGATCTCTGGCGCCCTGATGTCCTGGCTTGTCTGACTATCCGTTCCGGTTACCGAACTCTGGCTATGATTTGACTACTTTGCTCTGTTTACCTTTTTATTATTAAACAAGTGTGATTTTAACTGCACTTCTGTCTGTCTGATTTATGGTTTCTGACAGTGGGCGAAGGCCATGAATTCAGAAGATGCAGTCAATCCACTTATTGGTAATATTTTTTCCAGGTTGGATCATCGTATGGATCAGTTTTCCTTAGCGTTACAGATGCTCCTTAATCACACAGCTCACCTGAAATCTCCCACTGTGGCTGCTCCAGTACAAACTGTGTTGCAGGCTGTGCCTGCTGCTGCACCAGTCTCTGTGCAGGCACCGGCCTCGAGTATTACCTCTATAAGAGATATGTCTGGTTCCGCTCCACTTCCCCAGCAATTTGGGAGCGATCCAGTTCAATGCAGAAGGTTTCTCAATCAGGTTGAGATATACTTTGAGATGCTGCCCCAGACGTTTACCACGGACAGAAGCAAAGTAGGTTTCGTGATATCTTTGCTTTCTGAGAGAGCGTTGGCCTGGGCAAACCCTCTATGGGAAACGCAAAAACCTGTTGTCCTAAGTTACCCACAGTTTGTGGCTTCCTTTAAAAGGGTATTTGATGTTCCCACATGCTCCGCTTCTGCTGCCAAGTGCCTCATGTCCATCAGAGTACGAGAACTGTTGCCGATTACGCCATTGAATTCCGTGCTCTGGCAGCAGAGGTTGCATGGAACAATGAGGCCCTCGTGGCTGCTTTTTCTCATGGTTTCTCGGATACCATCAAAGATGAGATAGCAGCCCGTGATATACCCACTGAGCTAGAGAAGTTGATCACGTTTGCCATCCTCATTGACTTCAGACTCAGAGAGACTCTCTTTTAAGGAGTGCTTGCGGACCCCTTATGTACATTTTTTCTCCGAGCTTTGTAGTTCCACCCTTGCCTCCCTCACATCCCATTCCTCCTGGTACCGAGTCGGTCAGTGAAGATGAACCCATGCAACCTTTAGGAGGAGGGAGAGATTGTGCCTTTATTGTGGCCAGGCAGGTCACTTTTTGAAGTCTTGTCCTATCTGTCCAGGGAATGCCCGAACCTTGAGGTCCTGCAGCGCAGTGGTCATCAACCCTGACCTCAGGGCCCCCTAAAATTATTATTATTATTATACAGGATTTATATAGTGCCAACAGTTTACGCAGCGCTTTACAATATAAAAGGGAGACAATACAGTTATAATACAATAAAATATAAGAGGATTAAGAGGGCCCTGCTCAGAAGAGCTTACAATCTAATAGGGTGGGGCAAGTGGTACAAAAGTTTGTAACTGTGGGCAATGAGCTGTTGGAAGTGGTAGGAGATTAGTTGGAGACGTGATAGGCTTTCCTGAAGAGATGAGTTTTCAGGGATCGCCTGAAGGTAGCAAGAGTAGGGGATAGCCGGACAGGTTGAGGTAGCGAGTTCCAGAGGATGGGAGAGGCTCTGGAGAAATCCTGGAGATGAGCATAGGAGGAGGAGATGAAAGAGCTTGAGAGCAGGAGGTCTTGAGAAGAGCGGAGAGGACGATTTGGGTGATATTTGGAGACAAGATTGGTGATGTAGCTCGGGGCAGAGTTGAGAAAATATATATATATCTGCCCTCAAGGCATCTGACCACACCAAGATCGGTGTGATAAAATGCTTTCCCAATTTCCCAATGGCTCTGTTTACATCCGGCAAAATCTAAGTCATGAAATGCTCGTAGCTTCCGGTTTCTTAGGCCATAGAGATGTTTGGAGCCACTCTGGTCTCTGATCAGCTCTATGGTCAGCTGGCTGAATCACCGGCTGCATTCTCAGGTTCCCTGTTGAGACAGGGAGGCATTCCCTCCCACTGCAAAAAAAAGCAGTCTAGAGGCTAATTAGCCACTAGGATTGCTTTTACATGAAAGCCGACCGCTGGCTGAAAAGAATGATACCAAGATGATACCTAAACCTGCAGGCATCATTCTGGTATAACCACTCAAAGTCGTGAATGGCGTACCTGAAGACAAAAAAATGGTTAACAATAAAACACAGTAAACGGTAAAGTATAAAAAATTGCATACCTGAAAAGCAAACATGATAAAACATAATAACAATAAAACATTGCAGAATAGAATACAGTAAAAAAGAGCAGAACAATAGAGAGAATAGAGAGAGAGAGAACAATGAAACAACAACTATTTTTTTTTTTTTTTATATATTTTTTGTGTTTTTTTTTTTTTTACTTTTTTTTTTGTAACTGTAACTTTTATAACTGTAACCGGTTCCAGGTTCGGGTCTCTCAAAATGTGATGGCATCTTGGGAGAACCTGTGAAAGTGTGCCTAGTCTGTGCAATGCAGTACCCTACGCTAATACTCAACTAGTGTATGGTAGCGTTCAAAACATTCACTAATGCAAAGACCAGGATTGTCAGGACAGGAGGGACAATAAAAGCGGGCGTCACGCCTATATCCGCACTTGCTGCAGACACGACATCTTTTTTAGGGGGGTTCGTTGGGTAGGGGTACTCGGGAGGACATAAAAATGCCTCTCATGCAGCCGACTGCATTTGGTTGGGGATGTGAATGGGGGAAGTATGGGTGCTGCAGAAGCGGTGGGTTCCCAATTAGGATTGGCGAATGCAGCAGGAAGGGCACTATGGGCACGACGGGCCTGTTTGTCTTCTTCTTGGTGGCAGCGGGACACTACTTGTGCTTGCCACCTCACCAGCTTGAACTGCACTTATGGGACTTGCCACGTCACCAAGTGTTACTGTAGTGCTGGTTTGACTACAACTGGGGTGTACAAGGCCGCTGGTACTTGCCAGTTCACCAAAACTCTACCAAAAAAACTGTTAGCAATCGCAGGGATCAGGCCTGACTCTGCGAATGCTGCAGTTATGCATTTAGTGTTTTGTAAGTGACAGTGATCGATCGATACTGCACTTGGGTGGGCTGGGCTGGGCCAGGCGGAGGGGCAAAACGCAGGTGCTAGCAGGTATCTGGGCTGATCCCGCTAACACTGCTTTTTGGGAACCCTAAACTGCTGGGGACGCTAGTATAGATCTGATCAGATCAGATATTGATCCGTTCAGATACTATACCACTAAGGGAGGCGTATGCTGCGTGTGTGGGTGTTAGCGGTACTGGCGCTAACCTGACGCTGCCTGGGGCGACGCATATCACCGCCGGGCGATCAGGGGGCTAAACCTTTGTTGGGTAATAAACGGCGGGTGCCCTGACACTATAAAAAATTAACTAACCAGCGTCACCCGTAACAGTTATACGGTGATCACTGGTAAAAGGGTTAACTAAGGGGCAATCAAGGGGTTAAAACCTTTATTAGGTAGTATATGGGGGTTCCTTATGCTATAAAACGCTGACGGCGAACCTATATATTTACTCCCCTAACTAGCGTCACCAGTGACACTAATACAGCGATCAGAAAAATGATCGCTTAGTGACACTGGCAACGGGGGAGTGATCAAGGGGTTAAAACTTTATTAGGGGGGGTTAGGGGGTACCCTAGGCCTAAAGGGGGCTAACACTAACTGCCCTACCACACTAACTGTCACAAACTGACACCAATGCAGTAATCAGAAAAAAAAAAACTGCTTGGTGTCAGTGTGACAAGGGGGGGGGGTGATTGGGTAGTGATCGGGGGTGTAATGTGTGCCTGGCATGTTCTACTGTGTGTGTGTGTGTGTGTGTTGTGCACTCACATTGATGTTTTCTCTCCTTGGCACCGGAACGGAAAATACTGAGCCGAGGAGAGATGACATCACTTCCTCTGCTGCTGTTTACTATACAGCAGCAGAGGAAAGATCCCATTGGCCGGGAGCGATCGCGAGGGGGGGGTCAACCGCCTTGAGCACAGTGATGAGAAAACTCCAATGCCTCGTACACACGATCGCACATTCCGACAACAAAATCCATGTTTTTTTTTCCGATGGATGTTGGCTCAAACTTGTCTTGCATACACACGGTCACACAAAGTTAGTCGGAAATTCCGAACGTCAAGAACGCGGTGATGTACAACACGTACGATGGGACTAGAAAAGGGAAGTTCAATACCAAGTGCGCCACCCTTTGGGCTCCTTCTGCTAATCTGGTGTTTATCTTGTGTTAGTAGAAGTTTGGTGAGAGACGATTGCCCTTTTCAGACTTGTGCTTTTCCGTTCGTTACTGCTCTTCAGTTTGTGCTTGTGGGTTCGTATCTGTTTTTCAGTGCGTGTAGTCAGTTCGCATTTGTTTGTCAGTGCGTATTATCATATATATCATATACTTTATATGTAGTGAAAGGGCCTGCCTGAATACTTTCAAATGGTACCGTTTAAAGTATTGTTTCTCCTATTATCTTGATAGGTAATTGCAGAATGTAAAAAGGGCTTCAATTAGGACAGTATGTATTTCTATTTGTGTATTATGACACTTCTTACCTGTCCAGTGGGCTGCCAACAGTGTAATAAGGAGGGGCTGGCCAAAGTAAAACACATTATGTATGCATTCAGCTCTCAATGAAGTGGAGAGGGTTACCTGTCCAAAACACGCCCCCCCTAAAATTTTAACAATGGGCCATCAGAGGGAGGGGGGGGGGGGAATCTGATAAGTGGACCTTATACTTTTGTCTTTAAATACTTCAAATAAATGTTAATACTGATGTTGGCCAAGAATGTTTGTGTCTAATCTGCTTGCAATATTTATGTGCAAAATGACTGATTTTTTGTTTTTATTGCTTGACTCCACAGTTTCCTTCAACGCCACAGGAATGGCAGACTGTGGCATCCCACTTTGCTGATCGTTGGGACTTTCCCAACTGTGGAGGGGCAATTGATGGGAAACACGTCCACATAGTCCCACCCCCCCAACTCGGGGTCATGCTATTATAACTATAAGGGGTTTAATAGTATTGTGATGTTGGCGGTGGTGTTGGTGACATATGAGTTCCTCTATGTGGACGTGGGGAAGGATGACCGGTTGTCGGATGGTGGAGTCATTGCCCAGAAGGAGTTCTACAGGTGTCTCCAGAGTGGTGGCTTGGGATTGTCACCTCCGGAGGAGAACGTGGAAGGACTCCCTTTTGTGTTTGTTGCTGATGAAGCATTTGGTCTGGGTGAACACCTAAAGCGGCCGTTCCCGATGAGGACCCTCACCCTGGAGCAGAGGGTTTTTAATTACTGGCTGGCCAGAGCCAGAAGAGTGGTGGAGAACACTTTCGGGATAATGGTCTGCTGGTTCCGCCTATTCCTCACTGCAATTAACATGGCGGAAAATAAACTTAATCACATAATTCTTGCCTGCTGCATTTTACATAACTTTTTGTGCAAAAATGCAGCAAACTATGTGGCCTCAGTTGGGCCTGATGCCGGATTCTTACCAGATCCAACACTGATGGCTCTTGAAGCTGGCTATCCTGGCTTGCCCCCCCCCCCCCCCAAAGCGCCCTTGAAGTTCGCCAAAAGTATCTAGACTACTTTGCAGGTAGGAAGGCCATTGATCTGTCTGAGACATTTTTTAAATAAATATATTTTTGAAACAGAACTAATATTTCATTTGATTTACTGCTTGGGTTTCTTTTAGCTGTCTCCTAGGTTCTCCAATGGGCTTTTTTTTTTTGGCCTTTTCTTCAATAGTGCAAACGAAATTTATTTGATACATGAGGTGACGATCTCTTCTTCAGCAAAATATTATGTTGTGGGTCTGTTACACACACACCTTGTTTTTGTTGTTAATGTCTGTAATGCATTATTGATAAAAATATTCATCATTTTCAGCACCATGAATGAGATTTGTGGATTCACGAAAATGGGCTGATTGTGGCCATTTATTAACCACTGTGGGTGTTATTTACTAAAGGCAAATCCAGTTTGCAATACAAGTGCACTGGAAACTGCACTGAAAGTGCACTTGTAGTGCAAAGTGGATTTGCCTTTAGTAAATAACCCCCATTGTCACTGTAAACACCAACTTACTCTAAAAAATGCTACTGGGCATTGAAAAAAGAAGCCACACATTCTTGAGTAGCAAACATTTTACTCAAAGCACATTTCACATGTGCGTTTAGAAAAGGGTTTTTGAACAAACCAACATCTTTGGTCTTTAACATTTTTTTTTTTTTGGTCACATTATAAAAAGCCTTTTTTTTGGTTACACAGGCATGTTTCAAAGCATAACATACACAACTCAGGAACTTACAAAGTTCAACTTTGATAAAGTGAAGACAATATCAGACATTTTAGAATGTCCAGACGGTGTTGATATTGCCTTCATCAGATGGGGTGATGTCACCCCAGTAAAAGCCAAATTTTGAATATGCGCACAAATTGGGATTCAAACTGGAGATTTCCCACCTGATCCCATGCCTAATGTCAACATGTGCTATCTCCCATCATGGGGGATCAATGGACGTGTTTTGGGGGTGCAACCCCTTCCTCTCACCTAATTGAGTTTGGAGGAAGGGGTTGCACCCACAAAACGTGTACATTGATATCCTGCGATGGCAGATAGCACATGTTGACACACTGTGTGCATCTTCAAAATTTGGCTTTTTAAAATACTTAAAACCTTTTTTTTAAAAATCAAAAATACACATAAAATGGTACAATTTTGTTGTTTTTTATATTCTGTCTAAAACATCATTGATGTTTTCCTTTATATTTTCTAAATCCCTATTGCACCCCATTATCTCCCTGATGAGGATCTGGGCACTTTCACTGGTGAAATGAGATTCTTCTTCCACAACATCCACATGACCTAAAAGAAAAAAACACACCATGTATTATAAATATGCAGGCATCCATCTATTACCTGGAGGTGTGGTCTCAGACACTCACCTGTTGTGGTGACAATTTCGCCCACTTCATAAAACTCTCCCTCCTCATCCTCTGCTTGGGTTTTGGTGACTTCCCTTTCTTTAGGAGGTGGGGGGTCCCTGGTGTCCTCAGATGTCCTAAATCTTTTTTCCCCTATGTGAATAAAAAAAGGTATATTTAGCACACAGATATTTGATGGCAGAAATAGGAATATGAAACATAGATTGCTTGGAAGTGACATATAATTGTCTGTTTTGGCAGAGTTCCAAGCTGAAGACATTTTTAGTTCCTTTCTAAAGCTGGAATACTTACCTTTTTTGTACAATTTTCACAGATGGAGACACCCCTAGTATCCACTGAAGCACCTGTGTGGGACTCCCTAAAAAGTTTGTTCTGGTGTCCCACACTAGTGCTCCTGCGTCCAGATGTGTAAACAGCTGCTGAGTGTCCTCTCCTTATACTGAATCAAGTTTGCATTTCATTCTAGTTACAAACCCATCTAGACAATGTCATAAACTTCTTTGAATACAAATAGGCCTGAACAAATGTAGTTAACCTGCATTTGCCAAAAACATTGTATTAATGGGCGAACGGACAATGTTTCCTACGAACGTTACTGTGCCCACGAACATGAAAGTTGCCATTTTAAACTGTATAACAGTACAGAAAAGCACATGGAGCAGCATGCAAGTAATACTAATAAAAGAAACACACGACAACTACTTAATTTTTTGAAGCAGTTTTAGGATCTTTCTGTACTGATCGTGCTCCCTCAATTTCAGGTCTGACCAGCATTTCCTCAGTTGATCCTTGGTCGTACCCCAAAATTCTGGCGCAGACTTTTCACAACTTTAGTCATGATCTTGGCCTTTCTGACATTTGGGTTTAGGTACAGTCCATACTTCCCATCATAGTCGGCCCTCTTCAAGATGTCCACCATCTCCATCATCTTTTCAAAGTACATATTTGAGGCCTTCAATCTCTTCCGGGATCGGGACGTTAGTGGCTCCGGGCTTACCTCGTTGCTACTGCTGTCTGCATGCACCTGCTGTGTCTCCGCCATGTTCTCTACCCACTGAGCCAAAAGAGAAGGGGCGGGGAATACACTAGAACAAACGTCAGGGGCGGGCGGAGTTTCACGCATGCGCAGTGTATATAAAGCGCAACATGCGTGCATAGTACGTATGATCTGTGAGCGAAGGACGGAGTATCGGAAGCAAATATCGTTATAACGAAGGTACAATTTTAAGCCGGTGCATCAGTGGCCCATACTGCTTATAGATTGAGGCCTATATTGGGTCAAGATTAGGAGAGTTTTGCCTGACATTAGGGTTTGTCTTGTGTTGTGTCTTGCAGAGAAAATGGATGGGTTCAAAGACCACAGCTTCCTCCCAATATTCATTGATAAATACAGGGAGCTGCCCTGTCTGTGGCAGGTCAAACACCCGCATTACAATAACAAAATAAAGAGGCAGGCGTACTAAGGTCCAAAAATCCATGAGATCAGGAGCTGCAGTAGATGACATTTATGTACCCAGGCTGTGGTACTATGACAGACTGCATTTTCTGGCAGACCAGACTGAAGTCAGGGAATCCCTCTCAACCCTTCCTTCCACTCTTCCTTACATGCTTCCTTCCACCGCAGCTGAGGCTTCCGGCGCCCACCCTGGGCTTTCCACCCAGGAAGAAGTGGAGGAGCCCAGCTTGAGTCAGGTATAGCATTGTTCAACATCTTTCTTGTCGTAAAATAAATGATGTGAAATACATGTTGTTATTGATCACTAATTGCTGATTTAATAAAGTGTTTTACATATCAATAGACAGTAGGAGCCAAAAAGGTTTGGGACAAGAATGACAAATGCTGGGCTCAGAATTATAGTCTTTTATATTTGTTAACATTCAATTTGCAACAGTCATGGGCTTAAAAATGTGTGTGATTGATGAACAAAATACTAAAACTGTGTCCCTTTTTCTTACACAGGAAAGCCTCAGCCAGTAGGAGGCTGTGGAATGTGGCAGCCAGGAGGAGGCAGGGTTTAGTGGCAGCCAGGAGGTGGTAGGAATTAGTGGCAGCCAGGAGGTGGCGGGGTAAGTGGCAGCTAGGAGGTGGCGGGGTAAGTGGCAGCCAGGAGGTGGCCAGGCCCAGTAGCCTGACACAATCTCAGGTCCCTCCCCTCCGCGTTCCACAACAAGGGGCCAGGAAGGGGAGTAATGTGAAGGAAGCAGTGCTTGGGCTGATTCGGGAGGCTAATGCTGCTCTCAGAACCCCCCTCAAACTTCAAGAGGCCTTTGCCTTCATGGCAGCCTGCAAAATGCAGGACATGGAGGAGGGCCAATACATCATGTGTGAGGAAATAATTTATCTCACATTAAATAAGGGGTTGAGGGGCCAAATCACATCCAATACCCACCTGTGTGAGTTGGACCATCCTCCTCCACCTCCTGCCACACCTGCAACACCACAGCCACAGCCTGGAAGCAAGCGTGTAAGGAAGACAAGAGTGTGATGGCCTGGGTTCAGTCTGGTCTGGCAAAAGACGCAAGCTGTTGTATGAGCACAGCCTGGGGACAGATATGTCATCTGCTGCTGTTCCTGATCTCTTGTAGTCCTGGACCAGATTGCGCTCACTGTTATATGGACTCCTCAGGCCCCCAATTTTGGCTGGAAAATAATTGATGTGTGCCCTGGGTTACAAAGGCTTTGCCAACTTCAGCAGTTTCTCCAGCGTTGCCTTCCTCTTTATTTTGTTATGACCCAGAATAAATGTATATTTCTTTTTAATAAAGACTTGCCTATGTGTTTTACTTCAAATAGGACAGATTGTTTGTGAGTAGGCAGGTACATTTCCAAAATACAATGTTAAATTAACAAGGGACACCAACACCAAACAACCTCCTTGAGATTAAAAAAATACAAGATAATAATGGTGTTGTGCTAACTTGACACACAAAACGAGAAAAAATATTAGGGAGATCACTAAAAAAAAAAAAAAAACAGGAGATCTTGATTAACCCCCCCCCCCCCCAAGAAAAAAAAAAATTATATCACTATAAAATCAAAAGGAAAAATGATTCTGGTGATCTTACGAAACCAAAAAATTATATTCAGGAGATCACGAGAAATACTACAGAAATCAGTTTGTCAGAACTCTGTGTGAATATGAGCAGCAAAACAACTTCATTCTTCTAGCATTATAAAGAAGAAGAGAATGCACTGCATTAAACTACCGTATTTATCGGCGTATAACACGCCCCCCAAGTTTAGGAGGGAATTTTAAGGAAAAAACTTTTAGGAGGGAAGTTTAACCGCTTCAGCCCCGGAAGATTTTACCCCCTTCCTGACCAGAGTGTTTTTTGCGATTCGGCACTGCGTCGCTTTAACTGACAATTGCGCGGTCGTGCGACTTGGCTCCCAAACAAAATTGATGTCCTTTTTTTCCCACAAATAGAGCTTTCTTTTGGTGGTATTTGATCGCCTCTGCGATTTTTATTTTTTGCACTATAAACAAAATAAGAGCGCATTATTTTTTACATTTTGCTATATTAAAGATGAGGTCCAGTCAAAAAAAAAAAAAATTAAAAGTCAGCAGCTACAAATACTGCAGCTGCTGACTTTTAATTGGACACTTACCTGTCCCAGGGTCCAGCGATGCGGGGGATCGAAGCCCCGCTCGTATCCCCCTCCGTTCAGCGGCGGCGGCATTGCAACTGTGGGCGCCGGGCTGTGGCTTCACAGCCTGGCACCCACTGCGCGTGCGCGATCGGCGCCGTACGCCGTGATTGGCTGCTCAGTCACCTGGGACCTGTAATGGGTCCCAGATGATTGACAGGAGGGAGGGAGCAGAGCTGAGCCCTTCCTGTGCCGAGGGGGAAGTGATGTCACCAGCCCAGGCACTGGAAGAGGCAGACTACGAGGGACCCCCTAGCAACAGGCATTTAGAGGTAAGTAAAAAAAAAAAAAATCCTAATTTTTTTTGTTTTCTTTTTTTTTTTTAGGATTTTTCATGTAGTTTTTTTTTGGGTGGAACCCCACTTTAAATATCCCCCAAAAATATATATAAAAAACATTTTTTTTCCTCAGTTTAGGCCGATCGTATTCTTCTACATATTTTTGGTAAAAAAAAATCACAATAAGCGTTTATTGATTGGTTTGCGCAAAAAAGTTATAGCGTTTAATAAATAGGGGATAGTTTTATGGCATTTTTATGAATTTTTTTTTTTTTACTAGTAATGGCGGCGATCAGCGATTTTTATTGTGACTGTGACGTTATGGCGGACATGTTTGACACATTTTTGGGACCATTGTCATTTATACAGCAATCAGTGCGATTAAAAATGCACTGATTACTGTGTAAATGACACTGGCAGTGAAGGGGTTAACCCCTAGAGGGCGGGGAGGGGTTAAGTATGTCCTAGGGGAGTGATTACTAACTGTAGGGGGATGGGCTAGCAGTGTCATTACTGTGATCACTGCTCCCAATGACAGGGAGCTGTGATCAGTGACACTTGTCACTAGGCAGAACGGGGAGATGCTGTTTACATCAGCATCTCCCCGTTTGTCCTCTCCGTGAGGCGATCGCGGGTATCCCCGCAGCGATCGAGTCCGCGGGACCCGCGACCCGACTCATGGAGCTCCCGGCCTACCTGTAAGTCCATTTGCCCAGCCGTGCCATTCTGCCGACGTACATCGGCGTGCACCGGTCGGGAAACGGTTAAGGGAAAAAAACTCACATTTAAATGCCCAAAATTTTATTATTAAAATATGTTGGTTTGTTCAAAAACCCTTTTCTAAAAAAACATTTTCTAACAAAATTTCTACTCAACAATGTGTGGCTTCTTCTTTCAATGCTCAATATCATTTTTTTTTGACTAAGTTGGTGTTTACACTGAAATGGGGGTTATTTACTAAAGGCAAATCCACTTTGCACTACAAGTGCAGTTTCAAACGCACTTGAAGTGCAAAGTGAATTCTCCTTTAGTAAATAACTCCCACAGTGCTTTATAATTTGCCACAATTACGCCATTTTCATGACTCTGCTAAATTCATTCATGATGCTCAAAATTATGTATATTTTTAACAGTAATGCATTACATACATTAATCTCCCTGGCGGCATTCCCGAGTGTGGCTCGGGGTTGAATTTCAGCACCATTAGCGGTAACACCGAGCCACACTCGGGATTAGGATTACATCTCAGGATCCTGGTGCGGTATACTTACCTTGTCCCCAGGATCCTGCGATGCCCCCCCCTGCGCTATCTGCGGGCTCCGTCCTCTGCCCGAAGCCTCTCTGTGCCAGGCTCCGTTCCCTGCGAGCGTCGCAACGCACGGGGGTGGAGCCTGGCGGCAAATTCAAAAAATGTCAATATCATAACACATACCGTACTGTAATCTTACAGATTACAGTACTGTATGAAATCATTTCACTTCCCTTTTGTCCCCAGTGCTTTGGCCCATGCCGTGCATCAGTTTTATATTATATATACTGTCCTTTCTGCCTGGAAACTTGAGGTTGTCCATAGCAACCAAAAAGTGTCCCTTTACGTCAAAAGAGGCTTTAGACCAGCTAGAAAACAGCGATAGTAAATTAGAACACTTGCAGAATTGAGCGATAGTGAATCGTGGGGAAATTTATTTTATTATTATTATCATATTATTTTTTTTAATTATTTATATTTATTATATTATAATTTATGATTTTGTGTTTCAAACTTCATCATACCCATATATACCTTATCATAGTCTACTAGACTCTTGGTGGACAGATATAAGTGTGTTATTGCTAAGAATTACAGACCTACAATATAAAACGCCAAATTTCTATGCAAATTTCTATGCAAAATAATTGTACTGCTTTGAGACCCAAAAATCTGAAATAATCATACCGCCAGGGAAGTTAACAACAAAAACAAGGTGTGTGTGTGTGTAGCAGACCCACAACATAATAATAGTTTGCTGAAGAAGAGATTGTCACCTCATGTATCAAAAAAAAATTACGTTTGCACTATTGAAGAAAATGTCCAAAAAAAAGCCCATTGGAGAACCTAGGAGACAGCTAAAAGAAACACAAGCAGTAAATCAAAGGAAATATTATTTCAGTTTAAATAAAAAAATACATTTTTAAAATGTTTATTAAACCTTTTCTGGCATATCAATGGCCCCCCTACCCCCAAATTAATCCATATATTTTATACAAACCTCGCGTTTGGGGGGGGGGCAAACACTGACAACCAAATACGAACCCACAAGCACCAACTGAAGAGCAGTAACGATCAGAAAAGCATGAGGCTGAAAAGTGCAAATCATCTCTCCCCAAACTTCTACTAACTCGAGATTAGCAGAAGGAGCCTAAAGGGTGGCGCACTTGGTATTGAACTTCCCCTTTCTAGTGCCGTCGTACATGTTGTACGTCAGCTCGTTCTTGACGTTCGTAATTTCCGACAAGATTTGTGTGACCGTGTGTATGCAAGACAAGTTTGAGCCAACATCCGTCGGAAAAAAAACATGGATTTTGTTGTCGGAATGTCCGATCGTGTGTATGTGGCATAAGGCTGGGTTCACATGTGTGCGGCCACGGTTCACAGCATGGGGTAAGGTGCGTCCCTGTTCACCAGTTCAGGTGAGAATCAGGTCCGAATTTTTGCCTGAATCAGAAGCAAAGATGCACAGGACCCTTTTGGAATGCGGACTGCAGCCACCACAGACCTGTGTAAACCAACTCCATTGCGAGCTGGGCACACTCGCTTGTCATGCGAATTGGATGTGGAGGAAACCCGCATCCAATTCGCACATATGTGAATCCAGCCTAAGGAGCAGGAAAAATAAGATTTCTAACAGTGTATGTGGCTTTCGTTCAGGAAATGTCATGCTTACCAAAATCGAATGTTAATCCCTTGAGTTTCAGTGCTGCTTTCAAGAGTGTGTGTGCATATTAGTTAAAGAGGTTGTAAACACTAATGCCGCGTACACATGAACGGACTTTCCAGCAGACTTGGTCCGGCGGACCGGACTCCGTCGGACAATTTGATCGTGTGCTGGCTCCAGCGGACTTTTTTTCCCCAAAAGTCCGACGGACCTAGAAATAAAACATGTTTCAAATCTTTCCGACAGACTCGAGTCTGGTAGAAAAATCCACTCGTCTGTATGCTAGTCCAACGGACTAAAACCGACGCTAGGGCAGCTATTGGCTACTGGCTATCAACTTCCTTATTTTAGTCCGGTCGTACGTCATTATGTACGAATCCGTCGGACTTTGGTGTGATCGTGTGTGTCCAAGTCCATTCGTTTGAAAGTCCGGCGGACCTATGCTGCAAAGTCCGTCGGAAAGACTGTCGGACCTAGTCCGTCGAAATGTCTGCTCGTGTGTACGCGGCATTAGGGTCTAATTTTAAAGAAACAGGAAGGCCTTTATACATGCCAGGGCCTTCTTCAAAAACTGCACTAAAGTCCTCTATAACCCTCTGTAGAGTAACCGGAGATACATTATGAACTCCCGATAATGAAATTCCAAGAGGTTCAAACCACTCTCTACCCAGCAACCTTGCTTTTTGTCCCTTAGTAATTATTAAGCGTAAGCATCCTCTTAAAAATTTCCATATTTCACTGGGACAAAGCAAGCACCCTTAAAGTGGAGTTCCACCCACTTTTACAACTCTTCAGCATCCCTCACTAAACTGTGCACTGTAAACAAATTGGATATTTTTATATTTTTTTTCTCAGCACCTAATGTATATCTGCTGTATTCATTTTTCACTTCCTCCTCCCTGGCCGCGGCCCATCGCATCATTTCCTGTTTGCAATGCCTTCTGGGAAGGGGCGGCAACTTCCTCTGAAACTGCCCTTGCTATGGAAACCTGACCTGAAACCTATTACATGGCTTGTGCTGCACTGAGCATGTGCGAGATCTGCAAGGATGAGATCCAGGAAGAAATAGAGTCTGGCTTCAGATGCCCACACTTAAGATGGCCACGGCCTGCTGTAAGTTTATAAAATAACAAACTACTGCTATAAACTAACAAAACAGACCTTAGTTTACAGACTAACTTTACTAGAATACATTAAGCTTGTGTATTATAGGGGTATTTTTATGTAAAAATTATAATTTCGTCCGGAACACCACTTTAACTTCCACAACTTGTTTTTTGTAGTCTACCAACTGGATATCATAGGGTGCTATTGAAGGAGCATTGTGAGGCCATAATGTGGTAAACGTTTCTTCTGAAATCAGGGAATATGCACCCCCTAAATCTACTTCCATTTTGCATGGAACATCTTGTAACACAATCTCAGTGTAAATCTTCAGTCCTGATGATGAGTTTTCCACTTTATACACATAGTCATTTGTAAAAAAACACCTGTAGAAGTTTCATCATTCGGAACAACAATTGGCGCATTAATGGGGTGTGCTACGGTTTGTATTGTATTCACATTTGTAGACTGATCTTTAGTCTGATAGACTGTCGGTATGTGACCTCTACGTTTGCACGTGTGACAAACTGCATTATAAAATGACATGTATTATGCCTGTGTTTCCCGCTGCAGCTGTAACACTTTCCTGTAAATGGAACTGCGACATCAGTGTGTGGTGGAAAGACCTTTGATTTAACATTTGCCTTTGCCACTTGATTTATATCCGGTGAATTCTCTTTGCTGGAGGAAGACTGAATTTCTTTTGAATGAAGATATGCAGCCTCATATGCAAGTGCTTCCTCTTGTGCAGTAATAAAAGTTAAGTTCTGTTTGGCTAGAAGTCTCCTCTGCAGTGCTTCATCTTGTACTCCTCACACTAGCCTGTCCCTTAGCAAGGATTCTAAACTGGCACCTAAACTGCAATTTTCAGATAGCTTGCGCAGTTCTGCAATATAGGCTGAAATGCTCTCACCCGGTTGTTGGTTTCCTTTGTTGAAATGGAAACACCTCACTGTTTCAGATGAAGTGGGTGAAAAATGATTTTTTAACAGTGCCAGTATTTCCTCACATGGGCAGTCTTTTGGTTTAGCAGGAGATATCAGTGAGCAGACATTATCAAACGTTTTAGATCCAGTAACACTCAGTAACAGAGCTCTTTTCTACACAGCATCGACCACCATATTAGCTTCTAGGAAAAACTCTAACCTGTCAACATACAAGTCCCATGAGGATGGATTAGCCATGTCAAATTCCTCCGTGTGTCCCAGAGAAGCCATGCTGGAGATATTTATGTTTCTTAAACACAAGTTTCAATTCTTCACTCAAGCTAATTTCATGTGTTTCTGTGTTAGTGTCCATTCACTAAAATCCCATCCATGTCCCCATCCTTTGTGTATTTTAAATGAATTTGAGCCATAGACATGAACATGCATTCACATGACTACCACTTAAAGACCAGCCTCGTTTTGGATTTTAGGTGTTTACAAGTTTAAAACAGGTTTTTTTGCTAGAAAATTACTTAGAACCCCCAAACATTATATATTGTTTTTTTTCTAACATCCTAGAGAATACAATAGCGGTCATTGCAATACTTTTTTTTGCACCGTATTTGCGCAGCGGTCTTCTAAGCGCACTTTTTTTGGAAAAAATTCACTTTTTTGAAAAAAAAAATAAGACAACAGTAAAGTTAGCCCAATTTTTTTTTATATTGTGAAATATAATGTTACGCCAAGTAAATTGATACCCAACATGTCACGCTTCAAAATTGCGCCCGCTCGTGGAATAGCGTCAAACTTTTACCCTTAAAAATCTCCATAGGCGACGTTTAAAAAATTCTACAGATTGCATGTTTTGCGTTACAGAGGAGGTCTAGGGCTAGAATTATTGCTCTCACTCTACCGGTCGCGGCGATACCTCACATGTGTGGTTTGACCACCGTTTTCATATGCGGGCGCTACTCACGTATGCGTTCGCTTCTGCGTGCGAGCTCGTCGGGACAGGGCGCTTTAAAAAAATTTTTTTTTTGTTTTTATTATTTATTTTATTTTATTTTATTTATTTTTTCACTGTTTTTAAAAAAAAAAAAATTTGGATCACTTTTATTTCTATTACAAGGAATGTAAACATCCCTTGTAATAGAAAAAAGCATGACAGGTCCTCTTAAATATGAGATCTGGGGTCAAAAAGTCCTCAGATCTCATATTTAGACTAAAATGCAAAAAAAAAAAAAAAAAAAAAAAAAGTCGTTTGAAAAATTACATTTAAAAAAATTTGTGCCTTTAAGACAGTGGGCGGAGCCGTCGTAATGACGTCGCTCCGGCCGTCACATGGTATAGAGACGGGTGGGGGCCATCTTGGCCTCACTCGTCTCAGTACCTCAGCGGTGACAGGTCCCGATCTCCTCCGCCGTTACCGACGGTTCCGGTAAGCGGCGGAGGGTGCGGGAGAGCGGCGGGAGGGGGGGTGGCACCTCTCCCGCCGCCGATAACGGTGATCTCGCGGCGAACCCGCCGCTGAGACCACCATTATCGTTTACAGAATCGCTCACTGTAAAGATGGATATCTCGGTTGTGGCAGCAGCTGCTGCCGTTACCGAGATATCCATCTTCAAAAAAATGACGTATATATACAGTGAGCGGGGCTGAAGTGGTTAATCCCACACAGACATACAGGAACCATAGATGCTAAAAATACATAGCTATACCAGAACAATAAAGAAGTGAACATATTTACAATGCTTCCCCCTAATGGATGGAGAACAGTATAACACACTAATGCATAAGAGACACCCCTGACCTAAGCAATCTGAGCAGAAGTGGTGTATATAAAAATAAATAAATAGTGTCCAAACGTGTTAGAGAAGGGGGAAAAGTTTTACTTTAATGTGGGAATTAACTTGTGTCAGTCATTTTTACCTACAGGTAAGCTTAAAATAAACCTTACCTGTAGGTACTGTGAATACCTCCTAAACTTGCACCTCTTAGGAGATATTCCATAGAGCAGCAGCTGGTGGTGTCACCAGCGCAGGCACTCTGAAGGAACAGCATACTGTGCGTTTCCTAAACAGTACAGACCTATAAAGTAGTAGCTTCTTCCCCACCTTGGATCTTTATGCCCCATGTTGGCATTGTGTCCACCTTAGCATTTGCAGTGGCAAGGTAGTGTAGGACTGGCCAGAAGAGGGATTACTTTGATGCAGTTGATCAGCTTAAACATGTATTGCAATATATGTGAACATAGTTTGCTGGGAAGGGAGCAGCAGTGTGCAGAGGGTCCATCCAGAATCTGTAAACAGTAACTCCCATGCGCATGTGCGGAAGTGACATCATTGCAGCTCGGCCAGTCAGATGCCCGGAGTCTATGAACCTGGAAGGAAGACCTGGTGAAGATGGAAGCCTTGTCAGTGGTGACAGGGTGACACTGGAGGGCTTTGTTTTAAGTAGGCTTGTGCAATTCGTTTTGTAACGAATCAAAATTCGTCCGAATATAGCAACTTTTGGACATTCGGAAGCATTCGAATATCCGAACAAAGCAATTACGAATAAAACCGAATCCGAACTAAATTCTACCATAAATAGTCGTTGTTTTCGGCATGATTCGTTAATGCTTTAACGTGGCCTAATGCATTCGTAATCGCTTTGAACGAAAATTTGAATGCACTCGAATGTCCGAAAGTTGCAAAATACAGACGAAGTCGAATGCTTACGAATGCATCCGAAAGTTGCAAAATACAGACGAATTTGAATACTTACGAATGCATCCGAATGTCCGAGAGTGGCACAATTCATACGAATTTCAATTTCAGTGCGAATTCATTCGTTATTCCGGATATTAAAAATGTACAGTTCTTTAAGCCAATCACTTGATTCCTTGGGGGCTGGATTACTGGCATGGAGTAATTTACAGTCCAATCAGCTGCTTTCTTTTGTGCTGGAGGTTGGATTAAGGGTAAAACTTTACTGCACATGCCTGCCTGGTGGTAACTGAGTGAGAAAGGGAGTTTGAGCAGAGGAGGGGAGACATTTGAAAAGCAGCAGAAAAGAGTCCAGTCTTTTGTCAAGATGGATTCAAGCTCTCAACATGAGGTTCCACCTCCTGTTACCAGCCGCAGCAGTGACACAGCAACAACAACCACTACCACCACCTGTGAGTACCTTGTACCACCATTGTCTGTGTCATGCATCTGTATTGCCAGGCCCAGACAGTCTTACTTCCACCACCAGTACTACACAACGTTCCAGTAGTCGTGTTGTTAGGTCTCACAGGAGTGACTTTTCAAAGGGGAGGCAAATGAAGCAGCAGGAGCAGCTTTCCTGTCCTGCTTCAGTGCCTCATCCACAGCTTTCAGGCAGAGCTAGCAGCTGCAAAAGGCCAAACTCTCATACTATGACTAGCAGTAGTGCTGTGCTAAGGCCACCCTCCAAACAGAAAAGGTCAGAGAAGGAAACTGTAGGTTCAAAATCCTCTACTAGCAGGGCTAAGAGGTCCTGCTCTGAGACCAGGAAGCAGTCATCATCTACATCTATTGCATGTCGTCGCCTTTTTCAAGATTTTCCCCAAAAAACAACCTGCACAATTACTAGTGCCAATTGTGTCACCACCACCTCCGCTATGGGCACTTTGGGAAATGTGGTGACACCAAGTATTTTTTACAGGAAAGGCCTGACAGTACCACCAACACAGGCTTTTGATTCTGATCCATTTAAGCAGCCTAAACGTGAAATAATAGAATATGAGCAAGACATTTTGCGTGCTCATAGTTCCACCACCACCACTCACATTGGCACCACCATCACCACTGAAAAAATGACATCTGCAGGTCATACAAGTAATGAGGGAGATTTTTTAGACACATTTCCCATTAGCTACCAGAGAGAAACGGGAATTCAGCAGGACCCCCCCAACATCTGATGGGGATAAATCCTCCTTCATAAACGTGGAAGATTCAGATTATACCCTACCTTTTAATCTCGATCAGGAACCAAATATTGATGAGATAGAATATTCTTCCGATATTAAATGTGATTCCCCACAGTTGTATTCCCCTGAAAGAACAGCACCGGTGGCACCTGCCTCTCCTGTTCCGGTTGAGTCTCCCAGTAACATTAGAGCTGCCAGCAAAACTGTTGGTCAAGTAACCTCCCACACTATCCCTGACATGAGGCCACCTCCTGTTTTATCTAAAAAACACAGCAGCATAGCAGAGTGCACAGGCCAGGCTACAACCCAAATTAAGCAACTTGCTTCAGCATCTGCAGCTGAAGAGGAAACGCTCTCAAAAAAATCTTCACCACACAGTGGCAGCACCCGTCGTTCAAAAATTTGGGAGCGTTTTGTGACAGTTGGTAATGGCCGCACAGCTGCATGTAAACTATGCGGCAGAGAAGTCAGCCGTGGGAGACTGTTGGGTCATCATGTTGGGCACAAGACAGGATTGCACTCCTTCCTCCTCCATGCTGAGGTGATGGATCAGCAGCACACATCACAGAATATTCTAAATGCACTTCAGAAAATGTTAGGGAAGTGGCTAGGGGAACAGGCAGGCACGAATGTCAAAATGGGATTTGTTGTCAGTGATGGTGGAGCTAACATGACAAAGGCTATCTGCGATGGAAGGTTTGTTGGTGTGCGCTGCTGTGCACACATCCTGCATCTAGTTGTTAGGTGTGCTCTTGATGATAATACTAACAGTGGAAGGTTAGCAGCACTTTTAGAGTCATGCCGCAAAATTGCTGGTCACTTCCACCGTAGTGTGAAGGATAGCCACCTTCTCAGGCAGGAACAGAGAAAGGCAGGCCTCGTGGAGCACTGCCTCAAACAGGATGTTGGAACGAGGTGGAACTCCACCTTACATATGCTAGAGCGTATACTCGAGCAACAGAGGGCAATTCATGCAATGTCATGTGAACATTTTATTGGTATTACCAGACCACTAGGCAGGGAGGACTGGGTCATGATTGACCAAGTTGTCACAGTGCTCAGGCCTTTTGAGGATGTCACTGACAATTTAAGCAAAGAGAGTGCTAGCCTGGCAGAAGTGGTTCCCCTCTTTGCACACCTTTCTAATAAAATAGATTCCTTCCTTTCCAATAGGGAAAGATGGCCTGGTGGCAAAATACTTGCAGAAGTTTATGCCCTTCTGAGGAGACTGAAGGAGCAACTCAGTTGGCGCATATAAGAGCTCATCGACCCTCACCCCGTGTTCATGTTAGCCACAATTTGTGACCCCAGAATAAAAGGCAAAATAGCACTCAGGAAAAATACTCTCACCACCTGGCGGGATATATTGATAGAGGTACGTGAGAGGGAAAGGCAAATGGGAATACAGTTAGAGGAGGGAGAAGAAGATGAGCTGGAGATGTCTGATGATACTCTGTTAGCGGATACTAGCAGCACTGCTGCCAGTGCTCACTCCTCCAGAGCATCAGCCTTTTGGGCTGAGGCACTTGACAGTTTTGTGGGACCCACTAAACAGCCCCCTAGAAAAGAAAAAAGTGCTGGTGACATAGTTAGGGCTTACCTAGCGGAACCTCCTTTGCCCCCCAGTAAAGATCCCTTAAGTTTTTGGGATGAGAAGAAGGCTGCGTGGCCTGCTTTGTCCTCGGTAGCCCAGGAGCTTCTTTCCTGTCCCTCAACCACGGTCCAGAGTGAGCGGGTGTTTTCTGTAACAGGAAATATTTTATGCCCTCAGCGCTCACAATTGCTCCCCCAGCTCTTAGAGCAAATGGCTTTTTTAAAAGTCAACCTGCCAAAGCTTGGTTACCCTGCTCTTGAGTTTGATGCTGAATAAAAAAATTATACTCATCCATGTTAAAATAATTTTGAATTCTCCACCTGACCGAGTCCCACGTCTCCCCTAAGGTCCTCATTCCATGCCAGAAATCATCAGATATCCCATCCTGACCATTTATGTGAGGGCTTAAATATGGTAGTTAGTTACTCCATGTCTGACCCTATACCATCCTATCAAATATAATGAACAACTGAGATGGTCAGGTTGAAAACAAAGTTCCATTTGGTTTGTGATGATTTGGCATGGAATGATCCCCTTCTAAGTCCCACCTCATACCTCCTGCCCTGCTATTTTCCTGTCCAAGGTTAGCTACTGATCTGGTAGTCTAACTTAAATAGTTGTCCTTTTGAGACAACTGTGTCATTTAGTATCATAAAAAATAAATGGGACAGCTGTATCATTTGTACATATAAATTAAAACTTTAAAACATTCAGTTTGTGAAACTTACCTGCTGAAAGTCCTAACTCCTGTTATTTCCACTCCCCCTGCCTTCTTCTCAAATCTCCAATACTTAGGACACTGGAACACAAACGCATTCCCTTTAAGTTTGGTATAAGCAGCACCATGAAGGGGAAAGGCAAACCGTTTGGCAGTGCGACTGCGCACATGGTCATGCAATATATCAGGAAAGCACAGACCACGCATGAGTGCAAACAGCACCTTGGAGGATTGCCTTCTGTCGGGGTTTCACTATCTTGACAGGTGTCAAAAGTGGCTCAAGCTGCTGGATTTGTATTTATTAAGTTAAATATGTTGTAGTTTTGGTTGTTGTGTTATGCTGCTTGCCAACCTGGCTGTTGCTTGCTTACTCCTATACTTGTAGTACTAGTGGTGGAAATAGTGGTGATACTGAGTCTGCTGCTATGCTAATATACATACAGAAACATGAAAATGAAGGCCTACAATGGTACTACGAGTCTCCTATACCCCCACCACCAAAATGTTTTTTCGTTCAACCCTCTGATGGCACCTACATCGTGGCAAAAAGTTTTTTGCTGCTAATATATCCAGTTCATCAAGATATTCATGCAATTTCCAGGCCACATTGTTGGCAACATGGCACTTGTAAGTTGGCACTCTGGAAAGTCATCATCCACAACAAGGAAGGAAAGACTGTTATCGCGTTGCCGTGAGTCAGAAATAGGTGAGTACCTGCTCAACTGCTCACATACTCCCCCATCCATTATTGATTTCCATTCATTTATGTAACTCTTGTTTTATTTGCCAATGTAGTGTAAGTACCACTGGAATGAGTGGATGAGGCTTCATCATGACAGACACATACAAGTTGAAGACTTCACAGGTACGCATTAACCATACACATCTTTTAGGATGTATAAATAACGGCAAACTTGTATGTAGGGATGCACGATAGCAGTATTGGATACTAGTAATTATTTCTCTGTACTTGTCTTCAATACCAAAGACCATTCAGGTGCATCCAGGTACTGTTAGAGAGCGTGACGCCAGCTTCACAGCTTATCAGGAAGCCAGGCCTCCCAGATTCTTGATTGGCAGTCATTTGGTATTGACGAATACAGATCAAAAATTGCTCGTATCCAATATCGGTATCAGTGCACCCCTACATAGAGGGAATCTCAAGTGATGCATGCATGTTCATTTCAAACATAAAATAAAGAAAGCTGTATACTGAACACTTATACACTTTTCCAGATCATTATATGTTGTAGTCCAAAGTTTCAGTAACAGAAATGGAAATAGTATTAGTATTCATTACTAATACTTTTTCCATTTCTGTTACTGCAACTTTGAACTAGAACATATAATGATGCGGAAATAAAAAGAGAATAGTAAGGTCAGCGAGCCAGTATAATACTAATACCTAGCTAAATCTAAATTAAGTTGTTGGTGACAACTGGCAAGGATGTTCTTTTTAAGTTGATGATTACCATGTGTGATAGCATGTGTGTTATTATTAAGCAATAAGCAACCAGAGATATGTAATAAAGTGTAAAATATCACATAATAATCAATATATAAGCACTAAAGTATGCTTTTATTTGGCGAAAATTATTTGCATTTATTTGCACAAACAAACGTATTAAAATAACATGTATGTTAACACGTATACATATATATATATATATGGGGCAGAGGAAGAACTAACCCTCAGTTTTCAGAAGGAGAGGGTTCTCTGCTGCTTTCAGTACTAACAGACGAGCTCCCAGGCAATGGAGCATTGTGCCTGGAAATTGCTTCCATCAATGAGAGTCTCAAATGCTCCATTGCCTGGTTGTGCTGTTGGTTTACCCGGCTCAACAACAATTCAAAATGGTCCATTTGCTGTCTGCCTATGAGATGTATGGTCCGGGTAAGCAGGCCCGGATTTACTCCCTTTGCCGCCCCAAGGCCGGGTCCTTCAATGCCGCCCCCCCCCCACACACACACACACACACACACACCACCAGTCTTGTCCTTTATCGATGACTTCTACAATAGATCAGTTAAAAATATATCTCCATACACGAGAACACTGAAAATAACTGACTTTAATTGTACAGACTAAAAATACTTCAGGGTAAGCGCGCAAGGGTTAAGGATTTTTTGCGGGCAATTTTTCAGGGCAATTTTTCAGGGCAATGGCTGGTGTTAGTGCTTCAATCATCCCCAGCACCATGGTTGTTATGGTGTCAGGATGATTTAAACACATTACTTATATCATTACATTGTAATGTAAAATGAAATAGTTCAACTCACCATAATGCAGAATCATCGGGAGCCCTGAGCGTGTCACTTGCCACTATGCCTGCCACCAGATGGAGATGTCACTTGCCACACTGCCTGCCACCAGATGGAGATGTCACTTGCCACACTGCCACCAGATGGAGATGTCACTTGCCACCAGATGGAGATGTCACTTGCCATCAGATGGAGATGTCACTTGCCACGCTGCCTGCCACCAGATGGGGATTTCACTTGCCACGCTGCCACCAGATGGAGACGTCACTTGCCACGCTGCCACCAGATGGAGATGTCACTTGCCACGCTGCCACCAGATGGAGATGTCACTTGCCACGCTGCCACCAGATGGAGATGTCACTTGCCACACTGCCACCAGATGGAGATGTCACTTG
Source organism: Lithobates clamitans (assembly GCA_037952925.1). Taxonomy (NCBI): domain Eukaryota; kingdom Metazoa; phylum Chordata; class Amphibia; order Anura; family Ranidae; genus Lithobates; species Lithobates clamitans. The sequence continues at coordinate 1,769,671 of JBBGZY010000374.1, forward strand.
CCACACTGCCTGCCACCAGATGGGGATGTCACTTGCCACGCTGCCACCAGATGGAGATGTCACTTGCCACACTGCTTGCCTGCCACCAGATGGAGATGTCACTTGCCACGCTGCCACCAGATGGAGATGTCACTTGCCACACTGCCTGCCTGCCACCAGATGGAGATGTCACTTGCCACGCTGCCAGCAGATGGAGCTGTCACTTGCCACCAGATGGAGATGTCACTTGCCACGCTGCCACCAGATGGAGATGTCACTTGCCACGCTGCCACCAGATGGAGATGTCACTTGCCACACTGCCACCAGATGGAGATGTCACTTGCCACGCTGCCTGGCAGCCACCACATGTTGATGTCACTTGCCATGCTGCCTGGCAGCCACCACATGTTGATGTCACTTGCCATGCTGCCTGGCTGCCACCAGATGGAGGAGGGTGGAACAGCGGTGCGGGCAATGAGAGATGTCATCTCTTTCCCCCCGCCGCCGCCGCACCGCTGACATTGCTCCTCGATCTTTTCAAAAATGGCGCCGGGCAGCGCAATCACGCTACTGCGCATGCGCCGCCCAGCCGAGCACATACGAGCTTTCCCGAGCCCGGCCGGCTTCGGAACGGCGCATGCGCAGTAGTGGGCGGCTCGCGGCCATCATTTCTAAGGGCTCCGGTGCCCTTAATCGACTTTAACGGGCAGCCTGAAGGGGGGGGGGCGGCCGCGAAGTCACCGCAGGAGCGGCGCCGCCCCTGCACCACTGCCGCCCCGAGGCCTGGCCTCGGTGGCCTTGTGGCAAATCCGGCCCTGCGGGTAAGCCTTCTCATGTCCCGTGACTGCCTTCTATTTTCAGTTGGCAATCGCCTCACTTCTCTAAGGAGCCTCTCAATTTGTTCAGTTAAGCCAGGCGGTACAGCAGTTGGCACCCGGACAGGAGGTGGCGAATGCAGTACATGCACACTGGGAGCAGCAGTACATGGTGGCAGCAGCATGCCTGAACTTTGGCCCCTGACCTCCTCCTCTGGCTATGGGGAGAAGCCAGGAGTCTGTGACATAGCAGGTCTCAATTCTGGCTCATTCTGCAGCTCTATACCCTCCAAAATAAGGACAGGCGAGTGCGGGCTGCACTGCGCTCTCCCCTCAGGCTGGTCTTGTTGATCTAAAATAGATGAGATAGCAAATGTTGACGATAGCATTCATAAACAATTCTAGGTTATACATACAAACATTAGGGTTGATTTACTAACACTGGACACAGTGCTAACTCTGGTGAAGCTATGCAGAAACCAACCAGCTTCTAACTTTAGCTTGTTTAATTAAGCTTTCCCAAAAAAATCTGGAAGTTGATTGATTTCTCTGCAGAGCTGCACCAGATTTTGCACTGTAATTTTGTGTAAATCCACTTCATTGTTTACTACTTTAAAACACCACACTTCACTGTATGATTTCATGGAGACAAGGGCGCTTTAAAAATTTTTTTTTTTTAATGTATTTTTACATTTAGAAATTGTGTTTTAAAAAAAAAAAATTTGGATGACTTTTATTGCTGTCACAAGGGATGTAAACATCCCTTGTGACAGTAATAGGTGGTGACAGGTACTCTTCATGGAGGGATCAGGGGTCTAAAAGGGGTCTCCTTTGCACTTCACAGTATTCAGATCGCCATTTTTGGCGATTCTGAATACTGTATATTTTTTTAAAACAGGCGCCACTGGCACCCGAGTAGACGGGAAGTGACGTCATGACGTTGCTTCCGCATTTACAATTAGAAGGCTGGAACGAAGCCGCTCACAGCTTCGTTCCAGACTGTCAGCAACTGGCAGTAGCCGAGGTGGCGGATTGGTGATCAGGCCTCCCGGTGGATCGGGAGGCCCGGTAAGAGCGGCAGGAGGCGGCGGGGAGTCCCCTCTCGCTCCTCCGGTATAACAGCCGAGCGGCTTTTAGCCTCATCGGTTGTTATACTTGGAAAGCCGATCGCCCGCTCTACAAAACAGTAACGGGATGATGCCTGCAGCTGCGGGCATCTTCCCGGTATAACCCCTGAAAGTCGAGGCTGCACATCTGCGTACGCTCGGCGGGAAGGGGATAATAATGACTGTGTGTAATGTGTAGATGATTATGGTGTGTCCTGTTTCTTTATATTGGCAGCTTGTGTACTTACCCTGAGGAGTATTGGGCCGATGTTTTCTGCCAGATGACGCTGGAGGGATACGGCTGGGGCTTTCTGTTAAAGATGGAAGAAAAGAGTCAAGGTAATGTTCCAGATAAAGTTAAGTCAACAGCGCTATTTATTTTTGCCTGTTATAAGTTGTACTACAACATCAAAGCATTATAAATAAAAGGTACCCCAGATGTATCCTGACTCCTTGTGTCATAAATTACTGTATTCCAATCTTATTGGCCCAACTGTAATTGCCCAAAAATATACTGACACAAAGATCGAAGTAAAATGTCTGTTTTCTTTTGATTGACGATCCTTGGAGGCACTAAGTATCAAAAATGTTTCTCTTGTATCTGTGCAAACTACTTCCATGGTCCCTCCCTACCGCTCTGCACCGACTCGGGGACGAACCACATTCTGCAGATACACCATTGTAACTACCAGTTAATCCACCATAACTGGCATTCCACCGGGGAACCTATACCTTAGATGGGTCCCAATCATCTGATCACAGCAAGGTATTTTAAAATACCTCCAAAGACCCAACCGAACGTAAAATAAACAAAAACAACCAATACAACAAAAAAGTAAGCATAGAACGAACCAAGCCGATGTAGGGAGGGAGGGCGTGCGGGAATGCTTTTCCTCCTCGTGTACTCCCAGAATGTCTGGTTTCACCTTGTCTCCCCCACACTCCTGGCTTTTTGCAGTCCCTTCTCCACGCTATCTGCCCAATCCCCTGCAGCACCATGTTGTCTGATAACATGTTTTTATCCCGACTTGCCCGGCTTCCCTATGCTCCTAATCATGCTAGCACTACGTTGTTTTTTTTTGTTTGGGCTTCGAGCTAATACTCTGTACTCACAAAAAAGTGCACTGAGGTGAATTAAAGTAGATTGTGTACCCTACTTTGTCATTTTATCCCTACAGGTGATAAGGCTTACCTGTACGTAAAATGAATATTATTTAGGAGATATCCTCCTCAGATGCAGCCGCTGAGGCCAGCAGCGGTGCACGCGCTCTGAAGGTCCGCTGGACCCTGCAGAAAAATCAAAGCTCCTCACCAGTAAAAGGACTCCCATGCGTGGGAGAGACCTCATTGCGGCTCCGGCCACTCAGAAGCGCCGGAGCCCGCGACCGCGTAAGAGACGGCGAGGCAACGTGTCAGCCCCCTCAGCGCTGACTGGGTCGGGCTGCAGGGGCCTCGTTCTAAGGTATTTCATAGAAATTCATAATGTGCTATTAATATGCGATGCATACTAGCACATTATGCCATTGTCTTGCAGGTTTCTTTTTTTTTTCTTCTGTGGTTTAAAGCTGCTTTAATTTGCACTGGAACTGAAAAATCAAATCTAAAGTTGCTAATGTGTTAAAACAGATGTTATATTTTTTGGCAAATTGAAATTGAACAATGAACACTTTTGTGAATAACCTTTTACATATACTATACTATACCCCCCTCTTTTATTACACAATCCCATGCTTACTTCAGTTTCCTCAGTCCCCCCTTCACATCACAGTTTCCCCTTCACAGTCGTGTTCTGAAGGTATTTGAGGTGTCATGTGTGTATGAATTTGAAAATGGACCTTAATAATAATAATGTGTATTAGATGATAATGCCTGTGTGTATATAATATCATGGACATCGATGAATGATCAGGCCCGGATTTACTCCCTTTGCCGCCCCAAGGCCGGGTCCTTCAATGCCGCCCCCCCCCCCCCACACACACACACATACACACACACCACCAGTCTTGTCCTTTATCGATGACTTCTACAATAGATCAGTAAAAAAACATATCTCCATACACGAGAACACTGAAAATAACTGACTTTAATTGTACAGACTAAAAATACTTCAGGGTTAAGGATTTTTTGCGGGCAATTTTTCAGGGCAATTTTTCAGGGCAATGGCTGGTGTTAGTGCTTCAATCATCCCCAGCACCATGGTTGTTATGGTGTCAGGATGATTGAAACACATTACTTATATCATTACATTGTAATGTAAAATGAAATAGTTCAACTCACCATAATGCAGAATCATCGGGAGCCCTGAGCGTGTCACTTGCCACTATGCCTGCCACCAGATGGAGATGTCACTTGCCACACTGCCTGCCACCAGATGGAGATGTCACTTGCCACACTGCCACCAGATGGAGATGTCACTTGCCACCAGATGGAGATGTCACTTGCCACGTTGCCACCAGATGGAGATGTCACTTGCCACCAGATGGAGATGTCACTTGCCACGCTGCCTGCCACCAGATGGGGATTTCACTTGCCACGCTGCCACCAGATGGAGACGTCACTTGCCACGCTGCCACCAGATGGAGATGTCACTTGCCACACTGCCTGCCTGCCACCAGATGGAGATGTCACTTGCCACGCTGCCACCAGATGGAGATGTCACTTGCCACGCTGCCACCAGATGGAGATGTCACTTGCCACACTGCCTGCCTGCCACCAGATGGAGATTCACTTGCCACGCTGCCACCAGATGGAGCTGTCACTTGCCACGCTGCCACCAGATGGAGCTGTCACTTGCCACGCTGCCACCAGATGGAGCTGTCACTTGCCACGCTGCCACCAGATGGAGATGTCACTTGCCACGCTGCCACCAGATGGAGCTGTCACTTGCCACGCTGCCACCAGATGGAGATGTCACTTGCCACGCTGCCACCAGATGGAGATGTCACTTGCCACGCTGCCACCAGATGGAGATGTCACTTGCCACGCTGCCACCAGATGGAGATGTCACTTGCCACGCTGCCACCAGATGGAGATGTCACTTGCCACACTGCCACCAGATGGAGATGTCACTTGCCACGCTGCCTGGCAGCCACCACATGTTGATGTCACTTGCCATGCTGCCTGGCTGCCACCAGATGGAGGAGGGTGGAACAGCGGTGCGGGCAATGAGAGATGTCATCTCTTTCCCCCCGCCGCCGCACCGCTGACATTGCTCCTCGATCTTTTCAAAAATGGCGCCGGGCAGCGCAATCACGCTACTGTGCATGCGCCGCCCAGCCGAGCACATACGAGCTTTCACGAGCCTGGCCGGCTTCGGAATGGCGCATGCGCAGTAGTGGGCGGCTCGCGGCCATTATTTCGCAGGAGCGGTGCCGCCCCTGCACCACTGCTGCCCCGAGGCCTGGCCTAGGTGGCCTTGTGGCAAATCCGGCCCTGTGAATGATGATGATGGTGTGTCCTGTTTCTTTCCAGATTATGTACACTAATTACCCTGAGGCGTAATGGTCCGCTGCTTCCTGCCAGTTGATGCTTCTGGAGAGTCCGGGATACGGATCGGGCTTTCTGTTAAAGACGGAAGAAAAGACAAGAGTCAAGGTAATGTTCAAGATAAAGTCAACAGCTTTATTTATTATTTTTGCCTGGTATATGTTGGACGACAACAACATATTTTATAATCAAAGCGTAAAAAAGTGCACTGAGGTGAATTAAAGTGGATTGCATACCCCACTTTGTCATTTTTTTACCTACAGGTAATCCTAGAATAAAGCTTACCTGTAGGTAATATGAATATCCCCTAAACCTGTACGGTTTAGGAAATATCCACCTCAGATGCAGCCGCTGACGTCAGTAGCGGTGCATGCGCTCTGAAGGGCCGGCGGACGCCGGACGGTTTAGAAAAATCAAAGCTCCTCGCTGGAAACAGGACTCCCACACACATGCGTGGGAGAGACCCCATCGCGCCTCCAGCCACACACAGCGTCGATGCCCGGAAGAGAAGGCGAGGCAACGTGTCATAGCGCTGGCCAGGTTGGGCTGCTGGGGCCTCTTTCTAAGGTATTTTATAATGTGCTAGTATGCGATGCATACTAGCACATTATGCCATTGTCTTGCACGTTTTTTTTTTTTTTCTTCCGTGGTTTACTACCGATTTAATTTGCACTGGAACTGTTAAAATCTAATCTGAAGTTGATGATGTGTTAAAACAGATGAGATGATATATTTCTTGGCAAATTGACCAATTAACATTTTGGTGAATAGCCTGCCCTTTTATAGTACACCCCCCCATACACATCTTTTAGGATGTATAAATAACGGCAAACTTGTATGTAGGGATGCACGATAGCAGTATTGGATACTAGTAATTATTTCTCTGTACTTGTCTTCAATACCAAAGACCATTCAGGTGCATCCAGGTACTGTTAGAGAGCGTGACGCCAGCTTCACAGCTTATCAGGAAGCCAGGCCTCCCAGATTCTTGATTGGCAGTCATTTGGTATTGACGAATACAGATCAAAAATTGCTCGTATCCAATATCGGTATCAGTGCACCCCTACATAGAGGGAATCTCAAGTGATGCATGCATGTTCATTTCAAACATAAAATCAAGAAAGCTGTATACTGAACACTTATACACTTTTCCAGATCATTATATGTTGTAGTCCAAAGTTTCAGTAACAGAAATGGAAATAGTATTAGTATTCATTACTAATACTTTTTCCATTTCTGTTACTGCAACTTTGAACTAGAACATATAATGATGCGGAAATAAAAAGAGAATAGTAAGGTCAGCGAGCCAGTATAATACTAATACCTAGCTAAATCTAAATTAAGTTGTTGGTGACAACTGGCAAGGATGTTCTTTTTAAGTTGATGATTACCATGTGTGATAGCATGTGTGTTATTATTAAGCAATAAGCAACCAGAGATATGTAATAAAGTGTAAAATATCACATAATAATCAATATATAAGCACTAAAGTATGCTTTTATTTGGCGAAAATTATTTGCATTTATTTGCACAAACAAACGTATTAAAATAACATGTATGTTAACACGTATACATATATATATATATATGGGGCAGAGGAAGAACTAACCCTCAGTTTTCAGAAGGAGAGGGTTCTCTGCTGCTTTCAGTACTAACAGACGAGCTCCCAGGCAATGGAGCATTGTGCCTGGAAATTGCTTCCATCAATGAGAGTCTCAAATGCTCCATTGCCTGGTTGTGCTGTTGGTTTACCCGGCTCAACAACAATTCAAAATGGTCCATTTGCTGTCTGCCTATGAGATGTATGGTCCGGGTAAGCAGGCCCGGATTTACTCCCTTTGCCGCCCCAAGGCCGGGTCCTTCAATGCCGCCCCCCCCCCACACACACACACACACACACACACCACCAGTCTTGTCCTTTATCGATGACTTCTACAATAGATCAGTTAAAAATATATCTCCATACACGAGAACACTGAAAATAACTGACTTTAATTGTACAGACTAAAAATACTTCAGGGTAAGCGCGCAAGGGTTAAGGATTTTTTGCGGGCAATTTTTCAGGGCAATTTTTCAGGGCAATGGCTGGTGTTAGTGCTTCAATCATCCCCAGCACCATGGTTGTTATGGTGTCAGGATGATTTAAACACATTACTTATATCATTACATTGTAATGTAAAATGAAATAGTTCAACTCACCATAATGCAGAATCATCGGGAGCCCTGAGCGTGTCACTTGCCACTATGCCTGCCACCAGATGGAGATGTCACTTGCCACACTGCCTGCCACCAGATAGAGATGTCACTTGCCACACTGCCACCAGATGGAGATGTCACTTGCCACCAGATGGAGATGTCACTTGCCATCAGATGGAGATGTCACTTGCCACGCTGCCTGCCACCAGATGGGGATTTCACTTGCCACGCTGCCACCAGATGGAGACGTCACTTGCCACGCTGCCACCAGATGGAGATGTCACTTGCCACGCTGCCACCAGATGGAGATGTCACTTGCCACGCTGCCACCAGATGGAGATGTCACTTGCCACACTGCCACCAGATGGAGATGTCACTTGCCACACTGCCTGCCACCAGATGGGGATGTCACTTGCCACGCTGCCACCAGATGGAGATGTCACTTGCCACACTGCCTGCCTGCCACCAGATGGAGATGTCACTTGCCACGCTGCCACCAGATGGAGATGTCACTTGCCACACTGCCTGCCTGCCACCAGATGGAGATGTCACTTGCCACGCTGCCACCAGATGGAGCTGTCACTTGCCACCAGATGGAGATGTCACTTGCCACGCTGCCACCAGATGGAGATGTCACTTGCCACGCTGCCACCAGATGGAGATGTCACTTGCCACGCTGCCACCAGATGGAGATGTCACTTGCCACGCTGCCACCAGATGGAGATGTCACTTGCCACGCTGCCACCAGATGGAGATGTCACTTGCCACGCTGCCTGGCAGCCACCACATGTTGATGTCACTTGCCATGCTGCCTGGCAGCCACCACATGTTGATGTCACTTGCCATGCTGCCTGGCTGCCACCAGATGGAGGAGGGTGGAACAGCGGTGCGGGCAATGAGAGATGTCATCTCTTTCCCCCCGCCGCCGCCGCACCGCTGACATTGCTCCTCGATATTTTCCAAAATGGCGCCGGGCAGCGCTATCACGCTACTGCGCATGCGCTGCCCAGCCGAGCACATACGAGCTTTCCCGAGCCCGGCCGGCTTCGGAACGGCGCATGCGCAGTAGTGGGCGGCTCGCGGCCATCATTTCTAAGGGCTCCGGTGCCCTTAATCGACTTTAACGGGCAGCCTGAAGGGGGGGGGCGGCCACGAAGTCATCGCAGGAGCGGCGCCGCCCCTGCACCACTGCCGCCCCGAGGCCTGGCTTCGGTGGCCTTGTGGCAAATCCGGCCCTGCGGGTAAGCCTTCTCATGTCCCGTGACTGCCTTCTATTTTCAGTTGGCAATCGCCTCACTTCTCTAAGGAGCCTCTCAATTTGTTCAGTTAAGCCAGGCGGTACAGCAGTTGGCACCCGGACAGGAGGTGGCGAATGCAGTACATGCACACTGGGAGCAGCAGTACATGGTGGCAGCAGCATGCCTGAACTTTGGCCCCTGACCTCCTCCTCTTGCTATGGGGAGAAGCCAGGAGTCTGTGACATAGCAGGTCTCAATTCTGGCTCATTCTGCAGCTCTATACCCTCCAAAATAAGGACAGGCGAGTGCGGGCTGCACTGCGCTCTCCCCTCAGGCTGGTCTTGTTGATCTAAAATAGATGAGATAGCAAATGTTGACGATAGCATTCATAAACAATTCTAGGTTACACATACAAACATTAGGGTTGATTTACTAACACTGGACACAGTGCTAACTCTGGTGAAGCTATGCAGAAACCAACCAGCTTCTAACTTTAGCTTGTTTAATTGTTGTTTAAACATCCCTTGTGACAGTAATAGGTGGTGACAGGTACTCTTCATGGAGGGATCAGGGGTCTAAAAGGGGTCTCCTTTGCACTTCACAGTATTCAGATCGCCATTTTTGGCGATTCTGAATACTGTATATTTTTTTAAAACAGGCGCCACTGGCACCCGAGTAGACGGGAAGTGACGTCATGACGTTGCTTCCGCATTTACAATTAGAAGGCTGGAACGAAGCCGCTCACAGCTTCGTTCCAGACTGTCAGCAACTGGCAGTAGCCGAGGTGGCGGATTGGTGATCAGGCCTCCCGGTGGATCGGGAGGCCAGGTAAGAGCGGCAGGAGGCGGCGGGGAGTCCCCTCTCGCTCCTCCGGTATAACAGCCGAGCGGCTTTTAGCCGCATCGGTTGTTATACTTGGAAAGCCGATCGCCCGCTCTACAAAACAGTAACGGGATGATGCCTGCAGCTGCGGGCATCTTCCCGGTATAACCCCTGAAAGTCGAGGCTGCACATCTGCGTACGCTCGGCGGGAAGGGGATAATAATGACTGTGTGTAATGTGTAGATGATTATGGTGTGTCCTGTTTCTTTATATTGGCAGCTTGTGTACTTACCCTGAGGAGTATTGGGCCGATGTTTTCTGCCAGATGACGCTGGAGGGATACGGCTGGGGCTTTCTGTTAAAGATGGAAGAAAAGAGTCAAGGTAATGTTCCAGATAAAGTTAAGTCAACAGCGCTATTTATTTTTGCCTGTTATAAGTTGTACTACAACATCAAAGCATTATAAATAAAAGGTACCCCAGATGTATCCTGACTCCTTGTGTCATAAATTACTGTATTCCAATCTTATTGGCCCAACTGTAATTGCCCAAAAATATACTGACACAAAGATTGAAGTAAAATGTCTGTTTTCCTTTGGTTGACGATCCTTGGAGGCACTAAGTATCAAAAATGTTTCCCTTGTATCTGTGCAAACTACTTCCATGGTCCCTCCCTACCGCTCTGCACCGACTCGGGGACGAACCACATTCTGCAGATACACTATTGTAACTACCAGTTAATCCACCATAACTGGCATTCCACCGGGGACCCTATACCTTAGATGGGTCCCAATCATCTGATCACAGCAAGGTATTTTAAAATACCTCCAAAGACCCAACCTAACGTAAAATAAACAAAAACAACCAATACAACAAAAAAGTAAGCATAGAACGAACCAAGCCGATGTAGGGAGGGAGGGCGGGCGGGAATGCTTCTCCTCCTCGTGTACTCCCAGAATGTCTGGTTTCACCTTGCCCCCCCCCCCCCCACACTCCTGGCTTTTTGCAGTCCCTTCTCCACGCTATCTGCCCAATCCCCTGCAGCACCATGTTGTCTGATAACATGTTTTTATCCCGACTTGCCCGGCTTCCCTATGCTCCTAATCATGCTAGCACTACGTTGTTTTTTTTTGTTTGGGCTTCGAGCTAATACTCTGTACTCACAAAAAAGTGCACTGAGGTGAATTAAAGTAGATTGTGTACCCTACTTTGTCATTTTATCCCTACAGGTGATAAGGCTTACCTGTACGTAAAATGAATATTATTTAGGAGATATCCTCCTCAGATGCAGCCGCTGAGGCCAGCAGCGGTGCATGCGCTCTGAAGGTCCGCTGGACCCTGCAGAAAAATCAAAGCTTCTCACCAGTAAAAGGACTCCCATGCATGGGAGAGACCTCATTGCGGCTCCGGCCACTCAGAAGCGCCGGAGCCCGCGACCGCGTAAGAGACGGCGAGGCAACGTGTCAGCCCCCTCAGCGCTGACCGGGTCGGGCTGCGAGGGCCTCGTTCTAAGGTATTTCATAGAAATTCATAATGTGCTATTATTATGCGATGCATACTAGCACATTATGCCATTGTCTTGCAGGTTTCTTTTTTTTTCTTCTGTGGTTTAAAGCTGCTTTAATTTGCACTGGAACTGTAAAATCAAATCTAAAGTTGCTAATGTGTTAAAACAGATGTTATATTTTTTGGCAAATTGAAATTGAACAATGAACACTTTTGTGAATAACCTTTTACATATACTATACTATACCCCCCTCTTTTATTACACAATCCCATGCTTACTTCAGTTTCCTCAGTCCCCCCTTCACATCACAGTTTCCCCTTCACAGTCGTGTTCTGAAGGTATATGAGGTGTCATGTGTGTATGAATTTGAAAATGGACCTTAATAATAATAATGTGTATTAGATGATAATGCCTGTGTGTATATAATATCATGGACATCGATGAATGATGATGATGGTGTGTCCTGTTTCTTTCCAGATTATGTACACTACTTAGGCTCGGTTCACACTGGGGCGACTTGTCAGGCGACCTAGTCGCCTGACAAGTCGCCTCCCGTTCTGTGCTATGGAACCGTTCTAATCGGAGCGACGCAAGTCGCTCCGACTTAGAAAAAGGTTCCTGTATTACTTTGGGGGCGACTTGGGGCGACTTGCATAGACTTCTATGCAGAAGTCGTCTCGCAAGTCGCCCCGGCAGTCGTTTGCAGGTCGCCTCGCTGAGGCGACCTGCAAGTCGTGCCGCCCATGTGTGAACCGGGCTTTACCCTGAGGCGTAATGGTCCGCTGCTTCCTGCCAGTTGATGCTTCTGGAGAGTCCGGGATACGGATCGGGCTTTCTGTTAAAGACAGAAGAAAAGACAAGAGTCAAGGTAATGTTCAAGATAAAGTCAACAGCTTTATTTATTATTTTTGCCTGGTATATGTTGGACGACAACAACATATTTTATAATCAAAGCGTAAAAAAGTGCACTGAGGTGAATTAAAGTGGATTGCATACCCCACTTTGTCATTTTTTTACCTACAGGTAATCCTATAATAAAGCTTACCTGTAGGTAATATGAATATCCCCTAAACCTGTACGGTTTAGGAAATATCCACCTCGGATGCAGCCGCTGACGTCAGTAGCGGTGCATGCGCTCTGAAGGGCCGGCGGACGCCGGACGGTTCAGAAAAATCAAAGCTCCTCGCTGGAAACAGGACTCCCACACACATGCGTGGGAGAGACCCCATCGCGCCTCCAGCCACACACAGCGTCGATGCCCGGAAGAGAAGGCGAGGCAACGTGTCATAGCGCTGGCCGGGTTGGGCTGCTGGGGCCTCGTTCTAAGGTATTTTATAATGTGCTAGTATGCGATGCATACTAGCACATTATGCCATTGTCTTGCAGGTTTTTTTTTGTTTTCTTCCGTGGTTTACTACCGATTTAATTTGCACTGGAACTGTTAAAATCTAATCTGAAGTTGATGATGTGTTAAAACAGATGAGATGATATATTTCTTGGCAAATTGACCAATTAACATTTTGGTGAATAGCCTGCCCTTTTATAGTACACCCCCCTCTTTTATTACGCAATCCCATGCTTGTTTTAGTTTCCCCTTGACAGTAGTGTTCTGATCTGAACACCCTCCACAATGGTATCTTCTCCCCCACCTTCTTCTCCCCCACCTTCATAGCACCTGAGCACACCTGTGTCCTCTGCCCTCCCCCTTTGCATCCTAACCCCCCTGCAACTCGACCCTCCTTCACATCACAGCCTCGGCACCTCTGGCCCCCTTCACATTACACAGCCCCCTGCATATTTGGCCCCCATCACATTACACAGCCTCTGCACCTTTGACACTTTCACATCCCCCCTGCAGCGCTGCCCCATCCTACCTTATTTGGGCACACAGAGCCAGAGACACAGCAGCACTGAATAATGGGTGGGAGCAGGAGGTGCTGAAGTTAACCAGCAGTTGATTGGTTGCTAGGGCCGCATAGCAACCAATCACCTGCTGTTTAACTTGTGAAGTTATTTTCATCAGCTCTGCGATAGTGACAGCGGCAGAGGGAGGCAGACAGAACCGTCACCTAAATGGCTGGATTGTGGCGTTCCAGATGGCACAGTGACTTGGTCCACATCTGGCCCACAGTCCGCCATTTAGTGATGCCTGCTTTAAATGTTAAAGAGGAGGGCCAGTTAAAAAAAAAAAAAATTAAAAGTCAGCAGCTACAAATACTGCAGCTGCTGACTTTTAATTGGACACTTACCTGTCCCAGGGTCCAGCGATGCGGGGGATTGAAGCCCCGCTCGTCTCCCCCTTCGTTCAGTGGCGCCGGCATTGCAACTGTGGGCGCCGGGCTGTGGCTTCACTGCCTGGCACCCACTGCGCATGCGCGAGCGGCGCCGTGCGCCGTGATTGGCCGCTCAGTCACCTGGGACCTGTAATGGGTCCCAGATGATTGACAGGAGGGAGGGAGCAGAGCTGAGCCCTTCCTGTGCTGAGGGGGAAGTGATGTCACCAGCCCAGGCACTGGAAGAGGCAGACTACGAGGGACCCCCTAGCAACAGGCATTTAGAGGTAAGTAAAAAAAAAATATATCAAAATGTTTTTTTTAATTTTTTTTTAGGCACAATCATGACTTTTTTTTTTAGGGTGGAACACCACTTTAAATAGAAGTTTATCATTAATTATACATCATTTGTCTTTGTGTTAGGTACTCACCAGAATGTCGATGGGATGGACTTGGAGCTGATCGCTCTACAGATGATGTTGCTCGATCTGGAAAACATGTATGTAAAGAAAACCGTAAGTTTCACATGCATAGTCATAAAAAATAATAGTGAGCTTGAAACAACCATATAGCAGCAATATATAATGATATATTTCATTTTACTCACCACCAGCTCTTTGATGTGGACCCCTGCTGCTGACATCCTCTGCCAGAAGGCCAAAGCCATCTCTCAGCTTTGCCTCCCACTCACGTAACTCAACAGGCTTTCCCCTAATATGCTCTCCCCGTAGACGCTTCTTCAGCTTTTTGATGACTGCCGCCCGACAATCATAGAATCTGCACATGAAAAATAAACATTATTAGTTACATAAAATAGAAACCAAACTGATTTATTTTTTTGAAAAGCAACCTGTCGTTTCACACAGTGATGGTTTTTTATGTTACAATATTTCCATGTATGTTAATGTTCTCTTCTGTATGTGGCTGTGCCAAATAAATAGTTTTGTAAAGTAGAACTGTTACTTTTTCGTGACTATTACACTGTGTATTTTTTACAAATGTGTGTTCTAAGAGCCCTTTCACACTGGGGCGGTTTGCAGGCGTTATTGCGCTAAAAATACCGCCTGCAAACCGACCCGAAACAGCCGCTGCTGTCGGGCTTTCACACTGAAGCGATGCGCTGGCAGTAAAAGAAAAAAACTCCTGCAAGCCGCAACTTTAGAGCGGTGAAGGAGCGGTGTATTCACCGCTCCTGCCCATTGAAATCAATGGGACAGCGTGGCTATACCGCGGCAATACCGCGGCAATACCGCAGCTATAGCCGCGCTATACGAGCGGTTTTAACCCTTAAAACCGCACCGCTAGCGGCCGAATACAGCTGCAATAACGACGGTAAAGCAGCGCTAAAAATAGCGCTGTTTTACCGCCGACGCCCCCACCGCCCCAGTGTGAAAGCAGCCTAAGAGTGAAAGAATATTGGAATAATTACCTGTGTCTGACGCCAGTGGTGGGCCTGCGCAACTTGGAGACCGCATTCACGGGGTCCCGGACTCGTCCCCAGCCTGCTGCTTTCTCGGATGTTGGCACGGTTTGGCAGAAGAGTGTCACTTTTTCTCTTAGAACTGCAGCAACCAATGCAGCATTCTCCTCTTGGGTAATTACAGCCCCCCGTGATCTTTGTGGCTTGCTTTGGTGGGGTTGCTGCATGTCTGAGTCCGCACTGATGTAGTGGGGGAAACATGTCTCCGTTTTTGGCCATGCTTCGGCTCCACTCCACCTCCACACTCTCTTCCAGGCCTGGGCTCCACTACACGCCTCCGTTCACCTCCACTCCTCTCCCCTCCACTCCTCCTCTCCCCAACAATACTCTCCCCTCCATGCCTCTCCTCCCCTCCACTCCTCCTCTCCTCAACAATACTCTCCCCTCTACACCTCTCCTCCCCTCTACGCCTCTCCCCTCCACGCCTCTTCTCCCCTCCATGCCTCCTTTTCCCTCTACGCCTCCCATCCCCTCCTCTTCTCTCCTCCCCTCCACACCTCTCTTCCCCGCCTCGCCCCTCACCTCCATGCCTCCCCTCCCTCCACACCTCCCCTCCCCTCCACGCCTCTCCTCCCCTACACGCCTCCTCTCCCCTCCACGCCTCCTCTCCCATGAGTCCCCTACTCCACTCCTCCGCTCCCCTCCACTCGCAGTCACGGCAAATCTCTCATACCGACACACTCACTAACACCAACATTCTCACTCACTAGATGACTCACACGTCCATTCTCACTCACAGACATTCTAATAGTAATTGCAACAACAAAACTACCAAACCACACAAAAACAACTACCAAAACAACTATCTCACTCTCTGCTCTCTGCTCCTCCCAGCTCCTACACCTCACCACACCAATGCACAGTACACCCTCTCAAAATGGTGTACAGGGGCGGAGGCTATAGCTGGCTAGCCACGTGTTGAAAACGAAACTAAAATACGAGATTACGAATGACCGCAATGTATTTACGAATGTACGAATCCATTCGAAGCACGCTAGTAGACTTGAATCAACTAAAACAAAACAATGTTACGAAACTACGAATCAACGGGAAAGCATAAGGCAATCTCACAAAAGTAACAATTACTAAATTACGAGAAGTGTACCGAATAGAATAAACAAAAATGACTAACAAAATTACGAATTTCGAATCAAAGAAAATTAGACAGAATTACGAATCATTCAGTATCAACGAAAATACGAACGACTCCGAATCGAACCATGTCTTATGAAATTACGAATTGCTAGACGGAATTACGAATTATATCGTTTAAAGTTTAACGAAAATACAACTGTTACGAAAATACGAACAAGTCCGAATATGAACCCTCGCGTATTACGAAATTACGAATCGTTACGAATCCACGGAAACAAGACAAAACTAAACTAAATTAAATTTTTTGTTGTGCACATGTCTAGTTTTAAGGCAAGTCTCTCATAATGTGCTAGTATTTGATGCATACAAGCACATTATGACGTTACCTTGCAGGAGGAATTTTTTTTTTAAATCACTTCCCGCCGGGCCTATAGTAAAATGATAGCCAGGCGGTTGTTCCATTATCCTGACTGGACGTCTTCTAGGATAACGAG
Organism: Lithobates clamitans; assembly: GCA_037952925.1. Taxonomy (NCBI): domain Eukaryota; kingdom Metazoa; phylum Chordata; class Amphibia; order Anura; family Ranidae; genus Lithobates; species Lithobates clamitans. The sequence goes on from JBBGZY010000374.1 coordinate 1,786,161, forward strand.
CCGGCGCGCACCCATGGGGGCACGCAGCTCGGCGATTGGTGGTGCGGTGTGTGAGTCTAACACACCGCAACACCGATCTCGGTAAACAGCCTCTGACAGAGGATCTTTACCATGTTACATAGTTACATATTAGGTGAGGTTGAAAAAAGACACAAGTCCAACCTATGTGTATGATTATATGTCAGTATTACATTGTATATCCCTGTATGTTGTGGTCTTTCAGGTGCTTATCTAATAGTTTTTTGAAACTATCGATGCTCCCCGCTGAGACCACCGCCTGTGGTAGGGAATTCCACATCCTTGCCGCTCTTATGCCTCGTACACACGATCGGATTTTCTGACGGGAAATGTTCAATGTGAACTTGTTGTCGGAAATTCCGACCGTGTGTATGCTTCATCGGACATTTGCTGTTGGAGTTTCCGACAACTGTTTGAGAGCAGGTTCTCAAATTTTCCAACAAAAAACTTTGTTGTTAGAAATTCCGAGTGTGTGTACACAATCTGAGGCACAAAATTCCACGCATGCTCAGAATCAAGTACAAAACGGAAGCGCTCAGTCTGGTAAAACTAGCGTTCGTAATGGAGATGGCACATTCGTCATGCTGCAAATTTTTAAATCTTTCAATGCAGCGCATTTTCTTCTTTTTTATAATGCTAGAATAATGGAGTTTCCTTGCTGTTGATATTCACACAGAGTTCTGACAAACTGATTTCTTTATTATTTCTCGTGATCTCCTGAATAATCTTTTTCAATTTTTTTGGCAGATCTCCAGAATAATGTTTCTTATTTTTTTTTAGAGTGATCTACTTTTTTTTTTTTTTTTTATCAAGATCTCCTGAATTTTTTTTTTTTTTTTTAGTGATCTCCATAATATTTCTGTCGTTTTGTGTGTCAAGTTACCACAACACCATTATTATCTTGTTTTTTTAACCTCAAAGAGGTTGGTTGGTGTTGGTGTCCCTTGTTAATTTGACATTGTATTTTTGAAATGTACCTGCCTACTCACAAACTGTCCTTTTTGAACTAAAACACATAGTCAAGTATTTGTTAAAAAAAAAAAAAAAATAGTAATTTATTTGGGGTCATAACAAACTAAAGAGGAAGGCAACGCTGGATAAACTGTTGAAACTGACGAAGCCCTTGTACCCCAGGGCAGACATCAGTTATTTGACAGGCAAAATTGGTAGCCTGAGGAGTCCATTTAATAGGGAGCCCAATCTGGTCCAGGACGCCGAGAGATTGGGAGCAGCAGCAGATGACATATATGTCCCCAGGCTGTGGTCGTGCAACAGCCTGCGTTTTTTGCCAGACCAGACTGAACCCAGGCAATCACTCTCTTGACTTCCTTCCATGCTTCCTTCCAGGCTGTGGCTGTGGTGTTGGAGTTGTTGCAGGAGGTGGAGGAGGAGTATGGTCCAACTCACATACATGACTTTTATTGGTGACGTTTATAAGGTCACCCCCTTATTTAGGGCCTGAAATATGACCACCTCACAGATGAGGCGTTGGCCCTCCTCCATTTCTTGCATATTACTGGCTGTCATACAGCCAAAGGCCTCCTGGACATTAGGGGAGGTTGTGATGACCACAGTAGCCTGCCGAATCAAACCAAGCGCTGACTTCTCCATGTTCCTCCCCTTCCTGGGCCTTTTTGTTGGAGGGGAGGAACATGGGATTCGGGCTACTGGGCACGGCCACCTCCTGGCTGCCACTTTCCCCTGCCACCTCCTGGCTGTCACTTTCCTGTGTATGAAAATGGGACATAGTTTTAGTTTTTTGGTCATCACACACAATTTAGAGCTTATGACTGTTGCAAATTGAATGTTAACAAATAGAAAAAACTATCATTCTGACCCCAGCATTTTTCATTCTTGTCCTAATCATTTTTGGCCACTACTGCTGTAAACCACTTTGTTAAATCAGAAATTAGTGATCAGTAATAGCATCTAGTTAACATCATTAAACTTTTGACCAGAAATATGTTGAACAATGCTATACCTGGCTCAAGCTGGGCTCCTCCACATCTTCCTGGGTGGAAGGCCCAGGTTGGACTTCTGAATCCTCATCTGAGGTGGAAGGAAGAGTGGAAGGAAGTGTAGATAGTGATGGCCTGGGTTAACTCTGGTCTCACAAAAACCACAGTCTGTCGTAGTACCAGAGCCTGGGGACATAAACGTCATCTGCTGCTGCTCCTGATCTGTCAGACTTTTACTTACCAGACTGATGAGTCCACTTGGGCAGAGGGTAGACTCCCTTACTTATCCGACTCAGGGCCCCTGGTAGAGCAGACAGGAGGTACGAGAGTGCGGAATGGTATGAGAGCCTGCTGAAGAGATCCAGGTACAGGATGACAGATGATCTTCAGACAACAGGTCAGTAGTCCGTAACACTGGTAACAGGTGCTGAGCAGGAGCAAGACAGGCAGATCGGGACACAAGCAGGGTTCGGCAACAGACTGGCAGCAAGGTACAATAGGAGCAGGCAGAAGCGGAGTCAAACAGGCCAAGGTCAGGTACAGGCAGCAAACAGGAGAATCCAAGGGCAATCCGGGTCATCAGGAGATCAGGTAAACAGGAAGACAAGACAGGAAACAGGAACTATGGCACAGGAAGATGATGATCAGGCAGCATTGAACAGAGTGCCTGACAAACTTAAATAGGCCGGCTTGCTCACAAGCACGCCCTCTGGTGGCCAATCCCATGACCAGCAAGGTGAGCTCTCTGACATGATCTCATGGAATCCTGGACCTTTTTGTGCTCCCTATTATATGTGCTCCTCAGGCCACCAATTTTGCACTTCAAATAGGTGATGTCTGCCGTGGGAATCACCAGCTACACCAATTCCAACAGTTGCTCCAGTGCTGCCTTCCTCTTTAGTTTTTTGTTATAAAATTGGTGTTTCACTTGCCACAGACATGGCAGCTCTCTGTACTTATCAATGAAGTTGGGAAGGAAGTCGTGGTCATTAAATTTATCCATTTTATCAGCAAAACACAACACAAGACAAACCCTAATGTCAGGCTAAACTCGCCTAATCTTGTCCCAATATAGGCCTCAATCTCTAAAAGCAGTAAAAGCCACTAACCACTGATGCACCAAGTTAAAATGGTACCTTTGTTTGCACGATCGGCGCTTATGCTACTCCGTCCTCCGCTCACAGATCGTACATAAGACGCACGCTTGTTACGCTCTATCTACACTGCGCATGCGTGAAACTCCGCCCCTGACCTTCTTTCTAGTATATTCCCCGCCCCTTCTATTTCAGCGCAATGGGAGAGCATATGGCGTAGAGACAACAGGTGCATGATAATCTCAGCAACGAAGAGGACGTTGCTTTGTTACCAGCAGCTTGGCATTGCATGCTATTGCTGAGCCTATCATCTACTAGGACCCCCAGGTCCTTTTCCATACTAGATTCCCCCAGAGGTTCTCTCCCCAGTGTATAGACTGACAAAAACTGAGAAATAATCAAACAACTATAGATATCTCTCCCTCAGCGCTCACGGTGAAGATACAATATCAACCAAGCCGCTACTATAATAAAAAAGAATGTAACAAAATTGTGTCCAAAATAAATATTTAAACACTAATAGTGCTTATATATTCTGGAAGTCTTTCAAACTTGAAACACAGTTCACTTTTTACAAAATAGGCAGCCAAAATGTGAGAAAGATGAAGGAAAATCAGCTCCAAAAGAGAAATGTTCAGGGTAAATTATAATTAATTACTCCAGACGATTAACCATCACCGCGATGCTTGAATGACAATACCCCAAAAGAAATTTACTTACCAGATATTACTGGATTTATTGCATATCTCTGGGTATGTTGTTATCAGCAAGCCTCTGTGAATCTTCATCCAATATTAGTGGGAAGGTGTGTGGATGTCAGGTGGCTAAAATCAGCAACCACTACATCTTTCCATCTGTATGTTATTCGTGACAAGCAAGAAAATAAGGGTGCACATAGCGTAATCCAATTTTCCAAAAGGTATGTTTATTTAACCACTTCAGCCCCGGAAAGATTTACCCCCTTCCTGACCAGAGCACTTTTTGCGATTCGGCACCGCGTCGCTTTAACTGACAATTGCGCAGTCGTGCGGCGTAGCTCATTTTTTACATTTTGCTATAATAAATATCCAAAAAAAATATCAAAAAACATTTTTTTTTCCTCAGTTTAGGCCGATACGTATTCTTCTACATATTTTTGGTAAAAAAAAAAAAGTCGCAATAAGCGTTTATTGATTTGTTTGCGCAAAAGTTATAGCGTTTACAAAATAGGGGATAGTTTTATGGCATTTTTATTAATAATTTTTTTTTACTAGTAATGGCGGCGATCAGCGATTTTTATTGTGACTGCGACATTATGGCGAACATGTCGGACATTTTTGGGACCATCGTCATTTATACAGTGATCAGTGCGATTTAAAATGCACTGATTACTGTGTAAATGACACTGGCAGTGAAGGGGTTAATCACTAGGGGGCGGGGGGTTAAGTATGTCCTAGGGGAGTGATTCTAACTGTAGGGGGGATGGGCTGTGTGTGTCACTACGCTGATCACTGCTCCCGATGACAGGGAGCTGTGATCAGTGACACTTGTCACTAGGCAGAACGGGGAGATGCTGTCTACATCAGCATCTCCCCGTTCGTCCTCTCCATGAGGCGATCGCGGGTATCCCCGCGGCGATTGAGTACGCGAGACCTGCGACCCGACTCACGGAGCTCCCGGCCGGCGCGCGTACGCAATGGCACGGCGGGGAATTCAAATGGACGTATCTGTAAGTCCATTTGCCCAGCCGTGCCATTCTGCCGACATACATCGGCGTGCGCCGGTCAGGAAGTGGTTAAACCTCATTTGCCATGTAGTTGCCCACCCCATTAATTTGTTCAGATCTTTTTGCAAGGTTTCCACATCCTACAGAGAAGTAATGCCCTGCTTACCTTAGTATCGTCCACAAATACAGAGATTGAACTGTTTACCCCATCCTCCAGGTCGTTTATGAACAAATTAAACAGGATTGGTCCCAGCACAGAACCCTGGGGGACCCCACTACCCACCCCTGACCATTCCAAGTACTCCCCATTTATCACCACCCTCTGAACGCGCCCTTGTAGCCAGTTTTTAATCCATGTACTCACCCTATGGTCCATACCAACGGACCTTATTTTGTTCAGTAAACGTTTATGGGGAACTGTGTCAACTGCTTTTGCAAAATCCAGATACACCACGTCTACGGGCCTTCCTTTATCTAGATGGTAACTCACCTCCTCATAGAAGGTTAATAGATTGGTTTGGCAAGAACGATTCTTCATGAATCCATGCTGATTACTGCTAATGATACCATTTCATTACTAAAATCTTGTACAGTATATAGTCCCTTATCACCCCCTCCAAGAGCTTGCATACAATTGATGTTAGGCTAACTGGTCTGTAGTTCCCAGGGATGTATTTTGGGCCCTTTTTAAATATTGGGCTTTTCTCCAATCAGCTGGTACCATTTTTGTCAGTAGACTGTCAGTAAAAATTAGGAAAAATGGTCTGGCAATTACTTGACTGAGTTCCCCATGGTCCCGGTGATTTATTAATGTTAAGTTTCCCAAGTCTAATTTTAATTCTGTCCTCTGTTAACCATGGAGGTGCTTCCTGTGATGTGTCATGAGGATAAACACTGGAGTTTTGGTTACTGAAGTCCCCCAATTCCCTTGTGAAGAATAAATTAAATACTTTCTCCATCTCCCCATCCTTTGTAACCAGATGCTGTTCCTCATTCTTTATGGGGCCAATATGGTCTGTCCTCCCTGTTTTACTGTTTACATACTTAAAGAATTTCTTGGAATTTTTTTTGCTCTCCTCCGCTATGTGTCTTTTGTGTTCCAACTTAGCCACCCTAATTGCACCCTTACATTTCCTGTTGCATTCTTTATAAAGTCTGAATGCTGATGATGATCCCTCAACCTAGTATTTTTTGAAGGCCTTCTCCTTTGCTTTTATATGCATTTTTACATTGGAGTTAAACCATCCAGGACTTTTGTTCGCTCTTTTATGTTTATTACCCAATGGGATGCATTGGCTAATTCCCTTATTCAATATGCTCTTAAAGCAAACCCATCTCTCTTCCGTGTTCTTTGTTCCTAAGATTTTATCACAATTTGTGCCTTCTAGCAAGGTTCTTAGTTTAGAGAAGTTGGCTCTTTTGAAATTTAGTGTCTTTGTATTCCCCTTATAATTCCTATTTGTGTGATTTATACTGAAGCCAATTGAACTGTGAAAGCTGTTTCCTAAATTGCCCCGTATTTCCACTTCTGTGATCAGGTCTGTATTGTTGGTAATCAGTAGATACAGTAATGCTTTATTTCTAGTTGGTGCGTCTACTCACTGACCAATGAAATTGTCCTGCAAGACGTTTAGGAACTGGCGAGCCTTAGAGAAAGTTCCCTCCGCCCAGTCTATGTCTGGATAATTAAAATTCCCCATTATGATAACACTTCCCATCCTTGCTGCTACATGCCCCTGTCCTCCACCGTGATTTCCATAGACATTTTCCCATCAAGCCTGGTGGTTTTCTGAGGGTGGGGGTCGTTGAGGAGGGGGTACTGTCAGGGCTGGGCTCAGCCCTTCCTTCTCTAAACTGGCCGCTCAGCTGTCGGCTAATTGCCAGCTCCCATCTCTCTCCACAGTTACCCAGCTGTTGATGATCCTGCTAGTCAGTCCTGCCTACTTAAGCCGTCCAGTCCAGAGGAGCTCTGCCTTCGCCTTGGTCACATCACAAGAAACTATCTCCTGCGTTCCTGTTTAAAGACTGGCTTTGCTGACATCACTTCTGGCTACAGATCCTGCTTGCTGTTCCACTACTTTGATCCCTGACTCCTGGCTTGGCTTATTATGTGTTCCGGTTACTGAACTTTGGCTATGTTTTGACTACATTTGTTCTTTTTACTTTTATTATTAAACAAGTGTGATTTAACTGTACTTCTGTCTCGGTCTGATTTCATGGTTTCTGACAGTTTAGGGAAGTTGGCTCTTTTGAAATTCAGTTCTTTTTATTCCCCTTATGTTTCCGATTTGTGTGATTTATACTGAAGCCAATTGACCCATGATCTCTGTTAACTAAATTGACCTGTATTTCCACATCCGTGATCAGGTCTGTATTGTTGGTAATCAGTAGATCCAGTAACGCTTTATTTCTAGTTGGTGCGTCTACCATCTGACCCATAAAATTATCCTGCAAGACATTTAGGAACTGGCGAGCCTTAGATGAATGCGTGGTTCCCTACGCCCAGTCTATGTCTGGATAATTAAAATCCCCCATTATGATAACACTTCCCATCCTTGCTGCTAATCCAAATTGTGATAGATCTGTCTCCCCTTCCTCCCTCATTTTAGGGGGCCTATAGCATACTCCCAGTATTATTTTCCCCTTAGCTTCATCCCTTTGGAGCTCTATCCATAAGGATTCCACCTCCTCCCTAGCTCCCTTAGTGATGTCATCTCTCACATTCACTTGTACATTATTCTTCATATATAGGAATACCCCTCCCCCTTTTTTACCCTCTCTATCCTTGCAATAAAGGGTATACCCTTGAATGGTTGCCAGCCAATCATGAGAGCTATTACACCAGGTCTCTGAAATTCCCACAAAATCCAAATCCTCCTCGTACAACAGTATCTCTAGTTCACCCATCTTGTCCTCCAGGCACCTGGCATTGGTGAACATGCCACGTAGTTTAGACCGGTCGCATATTATCCTCTTATTGGGTGTTCCGATTTTGCAACTAGGTCTTGCTACTATACTTACCTTGGGTTTATGTGCTTTAGTCAAGCTACCACTAATGCCCCCAATACTACCCACTGGAATATGTTCCGCGCTGACTATCTCTCTGTTCCCTCCCCCCTCCTGTCGCCTAGATTAAAAACTCCTGTAACTTTTTGGCCATCTTCACTCCCAGCAGATCTGCACCCTCCCCATTTAGGTACAGTCCGTCCCTTCTATAGTACTGGTGACCGACTAAGGAGTCGGCCCAGTCCTCCAGGAACCCAAACCCCTCCTTACTACACCAGCTCCTCAGCCACCTGTTTACTTCCCTAATCTCCCTCTGCCTTTCTGGTGTGGCTCGAGGTACCGGTAGTATTCCGGAGAATACTACCTTGGAGGTCCTTTTCCTCAATTTAGCTCCCAAGTCCCTAACATCATTCTTTAGGACACTCCATCTGCCTCCGACTTTGTCATTGGTGCCAACGTGCACCATGACAGCTGGGTCTTCCCCAGCCCCTCCCAGTAATCTGTCCACCAGATCCGTGATGTGCCGAACCTGAGCGCAGGTAGACAACATACAGTTTGGTGCTTCAGGTCTTTGTTACAGATTGCCCTCTTTGTCCTTCTACGAATTGAGTCCCCTACCACCAGAATCTGTCTTTCCTTTCCCTTCGCCCCCACACTCACTGGAGGAGTTCTTCCCTTGGCAGCTAGTAGAGTCCCTCAGCTACAGCAGTGCTGGTCCCTGACTGGTTTCAGCAATGTCACTCAATGGAGCGTACTTATTGGGATGCTCCAGCCCAGGATCGGCCTCCATGGCACTTTCCCCTCTATCCTTCCTGACTGTCACCCATATACTTGTTTTTAGTACCTGCACCTCTTTGTCTCTGTGCTGGCCCCTGTCAGGTAAGATCCCGACTCTCCTTTAGTATGGAGGTTCTTCTCAGTATTGACAGTAGCTTCCCTAGATTCAGAACCTGGGCTTCCAGGGAAACAATGTGCATACATTTTGCACAGCAGTATTCGCCCTCGATCGGATGATCAGGGAATGCATACATGCCACATGATGTACACTGAGTCGTATCTCCACACCGGGCATCGTACCTACTAATTTAATGAAGATTGAGGATTATACCCTGTCCAAATTACCTAAACAGCTTCCTGACACTAATACTCAACAAGACAATATATAAGTACTCAACAAAACAATACAAAGACCTACGTGCACTCGCAGATCAACGTGCACTCGCAGCTGATTACATTATAAACAGGAAGAGCCATGTATCGGCTTTTCCTCTATCGTGTCTGACAGACGCGACTAGAGGAGAAGAGATCGGCTGCTCTCCTGACACGGGGGGGGGGGGGGGGGGGGTTTGCGCTGGTTATCAGCGCAGCCCCCCCGAGGATGCCCACACTGGACCACCAGGTATGCCACCCATGGCCACCAATCTGTGCCCATAAATGATGCCAATTGGTGCCCATCAGTAATGCCTGCCAGTGCCTCCTTATCAGTGATGCCCATCAGTGCCACGCAAAAGTACCCATCTGTGCAGCCTTTTATCCCCCATTAGTGTCGCCTATCAATTTTTTTTTAAATGACAAATATTTTTTTTATTGCATTTTAGTGCAAGTATGAGATCTGAGGTCTTTTTGAATAATTCTAGCCGTAGACCTCCTATGTAACTCAAAACATGCAACCTGTAGAATTTTTTAAATGTCGCCTATGGAGATTTTTAAGGGTAAAAGTTTGTCGCCATTCCACGAGCGAGAGTAATTTTAAAGCGTGACATGTTGGGTATCAATTTACTCAGTGTAACATTATCTTTCACAATATAAAAAAAATTGGGCTAACTTTACCGTTTTCTTATTTTTTCAATTCAAAAATGTGTATTTTTTCCAAAAAAAGTGCGCTTGTAAGACTGCTGCGCAAATACAGTGTGACAGAAAGTATTGTAACGACCGCCATTTTATTCTCTAGTGTGTTAGGAAAAAAAAAAGTATAATGTTTGGGAGTTCTAAGTAATTTTCTAGCAAAAAAAAAAACCTGTTTTTAACTTGTAAACAACACATCTCAGAAAGAGGCTCGGTCCTTAAGTGGTTAAAAAGCGATAGCGCTGAAAGCTGAAAATTGGCATGGGCACCTGAGTTCTGGGGTTTCCCTATCGGGCAGGAAGGGGGGGAAGTGCCCGATATTGAAGAGGTTATGTTTATTACCGTTTTAAGTCATTTTCAGACCTAAAATAATTTTTAAATGTAAATGAAAAAAAAAAATTAAAACAAGGTTCAGAGACTTGACTGGTAAAAGCAAAATACAATTATTACTATTGGCATTATCAGATGTTGATAAGATTCTTGCACTAGCCCCTGACTTCTGTGGAAATCCCCCCCAAAATCCTGTCAGATGAAACCAGGGCCAGATTCCCTCATCACCATCAGCCACTCTCATAGGGCAGACCTTCTATGTCTCTCCTACAGAACAGGTTTTTCCATATTCCTCACATACACCGTCTGAGGACACTTCCCTCACTGACATGTCACTCTTCCCCTCAGTCGCACCTACAGAGGAGAGGGAGAGAATGATACGGAAGACCGTTCATCGCCCCCTCAGGCCGCCTCTTGTGCTGTCAGTCACGTGGCTCGGTGGGCGGGGAAAGCAGTCAGCTGAGTGGCGGCCATTTTGTGTGTCCGTGTCCGGTGACAGGAGAGTACGGCGGGGCCCTTAGCCGGTGTGCAGACATGGCGCTCCGTATGGTGAAGGGCAGCATTGATCGCATGTTCGATAAGAACCTGCAAGACCTGGTGAGAGGGATCCGGAACCACAAGGAGGATGAGGTGAGGCACCGGTGAATGGAAGAAAAGCCGGCGCTTGGAAAGTGGGGAGGGGGGCGAGGTGGGCACCGGAGCTAGGGTGGGTGGCATTTTGTTCGTGCCCCCCCAGAAATATACCCCTCCCAGGGATGCCAGTTTTAACGCCTGGCCCGGGTCTCTCCCTTCCTTCCTCCTAAAGAGATGATGTGGCAGTAGTAGGGATGGAGAACGCCTCAGTCATGGGAGAGTAGAGGCCAGCACTGTATACAGGGATATGTGTATATTCTCTGTGTACAAGACATAACCTGCAATCATGGACCTGCAATTCATATGCCCTGTCATTTACTGTGTCACTCAGGCGTGGAATACTACCATTCATTGTGAGGAGAGGTTCCCTCACAGCTCCTTTCTATTTGTCTTTACAAACCTGGATTTAGAGGCTTCCCTTACATCGGAGACAGTTCAATGTGTTTTTAGGCACTTCATGTATACAAGAAACATGAATGTATTTCAGGGAGCCAGGTTTACACCTATTGCAGTGCTTTTTTACGTGTGTTTGAGAAAAGTACAGCGCGCTGCACTTTTTCGCACGTAAATGCACCACACATGCATGTAAGGGCTTACTTACGTGGGCCTGAGGTCTGTATACCATGAAGGAGCAATTTTTTTCAGGATGTCTTGACCTTAGGTAGCCCATTTAAAGCAATAGTCAAGGCTATTATTCAAATGAAAAATATGTTCTTACCCGCTTGCACAGAGTTGTCCCTTACCACCTCTTCTGGAGTCCCCCACCGGTGATGTCCAATCCTCCGTCTACTTACCCGCTTGCCCAGAGCAGTCCCTTACCACCTCTTCTGGAGTCCCCCACCGGTGATGTCCAATCCTCCGTCTACTTACCCGCTTGCCCAGAGCAGTCCCTTACCACCTCTTCTGGAGTCCCCCACCGGTGATGTCCAATCCTCCGTCTACTTACTGCTTGCACAGAGCGGTCCCTTACCACCTCTTCTGGAGTCCCTCCACTGGTGATGTCCAATCCTCCGTCTACTTACCCGCTTGCCCAGAGCAGTCCCTTACCACCTCTTCTGGAGTCCCCCACCGGTGATGTCCAATCCTCCGTCTACTTACTGCTTGCACAGAGCGGTCCCTTACCACCTCTTCTGGAGTCCCTCCACTGGTGCTGTCCAATCCTCCGTCTACTTACCCGCTTGCCCAGAGCGGTCCCTTACCACCTCTTCTGGAGTCCTCCACCGGTGATGTCCAATCCTCCATCTACTTACCCGCTTACACAGAGCGGTCCCTTACCATCTCTTCTGGAGTCCCCCCACTGGTGCTGTCCAATCCTCCGTCTACTTACCCGCTTGCACAGAGCGGTCCCTTACCACCTCTTCTGGAGTCCCCCCACTGGTACTGTCCAATTCTTCTACTTACCCGCTTGCACAGAGCGGTCCCTTACCACCTCTTCTGGAGTCCCCCCACTGGTACTGTCCAATTCTTCTACTTACCCGCTTGCACAGAGTGGTCCCTTACCACCTCTTCTGGAGTCCCCCCACTGGTGCTGTCCAATCCTCCGTCTACTTACCCGCTTGCACAGAGCGGTCCCTTACCACCTCTTCTGGAGTCCCTTCACTAGTGCTGTCCAATCCTCCGTCTACTTACCCGCTTGCACAGATCGGTCCCTTACCACCTCTTCTGGAGTCCCCCCACTGGTGCTGTCCAATTCTTCTACTTACCTGCTTGCACAGAGCGGTCCCTTACCACCTCTTCTGGAGTCCCCCCACTGGTGCTGTCCAATCCTTCTACTTACCCGCTTGCACAGAGTGGTCCCTTACCACCTCTTCTGGAGTCCCCCCACTGGTGCTGTCCAATCCTTCTACTTACCCGCTTGCACAGAGTGGTCCCTTACCACCTCTTCTGGAGTCCCCCCACTGGTGCTGTCCAATTCTTCTACTTACCCGCTTGGACAGTGCGGTCCCTTACCACCTCTTCTTGAGTCCCCCCACTGGTGCTGTCCAATCCTTCTACTTACCCGCTTGGACAGTGCGGTCCCTTACCACCTCTTCTGGAGTCCCGCTCTGGTGCTGTCCAATTCTCCTTCTTATAAGTACCCCCTCAGTAAGCTGTGTGCTGAGGGGACATCTGTGCGCCATGCTCCTGCATCCATAGCCACGCTTCCTCCTCAATAGTTAAAGCGGAACTAAGCCCTCCTATCGTTTTCAGGCAGGGAGGCTGCTATCTTGGTTCCTGTTTGATCTTCGATGGTCATGATGCTGCACATGTTATTAGTTATGGGGTCAGCCATTTAATGGTGCGACAGTTTGGTTGAGGACACAACAAATGTGACAGTTATCATTGCCAGCATGTAATGTGTGCTTTTTTTTAACTGTTAAATCAATGGGTTTAGTTCTACTTTAACTGACATCAGCAGTGTCTCAGGAGCAGTACTGCACATGGGACAGTGCTGGATAATGTGAGGATTCAGGTAAGTGTTTGGTGGTGGGGAATGCATTAAGGTAAGAAACATTTTGATCTTAAAACAGAGCTCCACCTAAAAGGGTGGTTGTCTGCCTTCCCAGGGGGAGGGGAAGCCAACTCCTCTTTTTAAAATCATTTAAAGGGCCATTTCATACTGCCCCTCTGTGAACTACCAGAGCAGCTGGAGTGATTCACCATTCCAGCTGCTTTGCATTGCCCCTACGCTAGTGGGTAGTGTGATGCATGATGAATTGCATCGCACTGCTCCCTTTTTATTTTTTGTTTTGTACTAACTTTTATTTGAAGTTTACAGAATGTACACTTCATCCGTTGCATTGTGGGGCAGTGTGATACGCTGCGTTGCCTGACGTTGCAGTGGGATTCGGGTCAGTGTGCTGGGATAACATGCAGCATGTCTGCGCTAGGCAGCGTTGCAGTGTAAATAGGGAACATAGGAAACAATTGTTTCCTGTGTGTCCCTGCATTGACCGACTTTTTACAGTGAGGTAAGACGTTGGTCACCGCATATGGTGTGAATTGGCCCCATATCTATTGAGGCAGTGGCTGCACTAACACAGCCGCTTGTCCTAATGTGACAGGCATGCAGGTGAGTGGCCTTGGGCACACACTGGGGGTAATTTACGAAAGGCAAATCCACTTTGCACTATAAGTGCACTTAAAAGTGCAGTCGCTGTAGATCTGAGGGGAAGATCTGAAATGAGTGGAAGCTCTGCTGATTTTATCATCCAATCATGTGCAAGCTAAAATGCTGTTTTTTTATTTTCCTTGCATGTCCCCCTCAGCACAGGGATGCATAGGTGTGCAGGCAGACCCATTTTTGTCAGTTCGGACACAGCCACTGCTCTCAATTCGACAGCCGTGCACGACTCCAAATTCACACTGTCTAGGTTTGGAGCTGTGTGCGCACATGATGTCAAATTGGGGGCAATGGCTCTGTCCCAATTTAAGCGGAGTTCCACCCTGAATTATTTTTTTTCCATTAACAGACTCCTTTAAACCTTTAAAGAAACATTTGGAGGAATTTTTTTCTTTTTATAGTTACCAGAGCTCCTCGTCACTTCCTCCCTCGCTTATCTGTGGGCAGTAGTGTGATCAAAAATCACATCATTTCCTATCAGGAAATGATGCATTTTAAGTCGGATCACAGTTCCATTTTTAAATAGGGAAGAAAGCCCTTTGTTGCCATAACAACAGGGCGGGACCTTTCTCCGTCGCCGCCCTTTGTTATGGCAACTTTAGAAACAATGTGCGCTACGGCTGCTGGTGAATTGCTCATGCACCTCTCCAACGCTTATCCAGGAAGAGATATTGATTGGGCTTCACATGCCAACAATCATGATGGCAACGGCCACAACAGGAGGGAGAAACTTGTAAGTAATAAATTTATATTTTAGAAACATCCACATTTAACCTTGTATACTCGTTATAATTTATAATGCTAAGATCAATAAAAAATAAAAATTAAAAATTTGTCCGGAACTCTGCTTTAACATGAATGGGACTGCTTGTACTGGGATCCATGCAACACATGTGCATCCCCGTGCAGGTAAACAAAGGCTTTGCACAGGTGTACACCTCTGTGCCCGAGGCCTACACTTTCACATCTAACACGAGGCAACTCGGTAAAAAAAAAAAAATGCTAAAAATGTACCACAATTGCAATTAGAACCACTCGCTGAACATGGGGATTGCAGTGTAAATGAGCCCCCTAGACGAACCAGGTGATGAAAGGCCATATGCTGTTTACTTCTGCAGCACTGATGGAAGCTTTAAATTTCTGGTTAGTGATATATGTAGATGATATGGAAATGTTGTTCCTCTGCTTGCTTCCATGTTATTCTCCTCCCAACTTGTAGCTCTGCCGAGTGCACAAGTCATGTTTTTTCACTTCCTCTTTCCCAAACAATGAGATCCTTCAGTCCTAATTCACATCGTTAGCTGTACATACTGGGTTATCATTTGTGAATCAGAAGCACGCTCTAGGTTATTTTAATCAGATGATTCCATTTATTTTTAGAGACTTATGTGGTCTGGTCAATGGCCTTGAAAAATGGTCACTACAGAATTTTCATATTTATAGAGATTAGTAAACCCTTTCCAGGGGGAAGAGGAGGAGAAAGTCCAAACTTGCATTGTATAATAAATTCTTTTTTTTTTCTTTAATGCGTCATCTTAACGCCTGCAGTCGGTCCCCAAGCTGCTAGTTTCCCCCACCCTACCCCGTTTTTTAAGTGTCTCCTGCTAATACTCTTGCATACTGTCAGTGTAAGCTGTCTGCTCGTACCAGTTACACACTGACAGGAAGCATCAATGAACTACCTAGAGTGTTCAACAGCTCCCTGGTAGTTCATTGAGAACTACAAGCCGACAGCTGCAAAGGCTTCCTGTACTTGTAGTTCTCACATTTACAGAACTCTGTGAATGAATGACGTGGCCGCACAGCCACTTAAAAAAAAAAAAAATATTATCCCAACGAGTTTTGGGAGAACATACCCCGCTCACTGTTGCAACAAGAGATTAGGTGGTGGTGGGGGTGGGGGTTGTGGGAACAGTAACTTGTTACATGTTGTACCCTGAATACAGGTTTAGCATGTTGTAAAAGGTGAACTTATCCTTTAAAGTTAACCTGTCTATAACGTGGGCAAATCAAATGACGCGTATTAGGCGGAACAACATTTTATAGGTCATGTGACTCAAAAAACGCAACACAATGCATTTTTGATGCACTCTTACTATGTTTTCAATGGGGAGGTGCGTTTTTGGTTCATTTGCTAAATATGCACCAAAAATGCAGCAAGCAGGATTTTTAACACCGCTTCAAAATGTGCCAATAATGGCTGACAATAAATTCATATTCATCACATTTCATGATGTTAAAATGGTAGTAAACCACCAGCGGTCAGTCTTTTTTCTTTGTTTTTGCAAGGCAAAGCTATAATGTGCTAGTATGCATCGCATACTAGCACATTATATGAAGCTTGCCTTAGAATGAAGCCCTCCAGCATCGGGCTGACACGGCTTCTATCTTCACCTGGTCTTCCTTCCGATTTCACAAACTCTGACTGTGTGAGTGGCAAGAGTCGCAATGACGTTTCTCCCGCGCATGGGGGCCGCTGTTTATAGCACAACATTCTGAGGCTCGGTTCACATATGAGCCGCATGCGATTTTAGCCTGAACTTGGACTGAATTCAGACCTGAAACAGACCCAAAGACGCCCAGCACTTTTCTGCAAAACGCTCCGGACCTGGTCTCCATAGAGAGCCGGTCAAAATCTCCTGCTATTGGGAATTGGATGCTGAGAACCCACATCCAATACGCAATGGTGTGAACTCAGCCTCAAGGAACGACCCAGGTGGCCATTCCTTCAGAGCACATGCACCGGTGACTTCGCCGGCTCCATGTACATTAAATATCTCCTAAAGGTGCAAGTTAAGGATATATTTACAGTACCTATAAGTAAGCCTTATTATAGACTTACCTGTAGGTACAGTTTACTCCCACTTTAATTAAAAAAGTCGAATATAATACAATTATTTATTAAAAAAAAAAATATATATACATATATTATAATTTTTTTTTTTTTTTTTTTAAAAACGTCCATTTCCGTTTCGGCCAAGTGCACGGTTTTGGTGCACCATTATAAATATTAAAAACAGTGCTGCACTGCTAACACATCAAACTGCAAAATAAGGTGAAAAATGATAAATGCAAACAATGGTACAACGTATATGTAAATTAAAGTGCCATCTAATTCCACAACAGAATAAGTAAACACGCTACTGCCCTGCTAACACAAGGTGCAAAAAATCAATAACTAAAGTCAAAAGGGACTCTCAGGGTCTCCTACTGCAATAAACAGTAATAATAAACCCAATACTGCCCTGCTAACACAATGTACATAAATATCATATAATAAAATTGTGCTAAAATCAAATGAATAATCAAAAATGAGTGCATGAATAGATAAAAGTATACAATTGTGCAAAAGTCCAAAAATAAGTTTAATTAGAAAGTGCTTACATTTCTCATTATTTCTGACCAAATTTTAGTTTGATGTGTTAGCAGCGCAGCACTGCTTTTATTTACTTTTTTTTTATGTGGGAACACATTTTTGGTGTTTGCAGTATTTTAGGTTGTGTTTTTTTACTTCATTATTTGGGATGTTGAGTGGCAGTGCATTTGTTTCTTTCTGTATTTAATGTTTACTTAATGACTTCCCAGAAGCAGGTTCTAAATACAGTGTGTTTGCCTGCACTGGATTGCACGCACTACTTATGATGTGTTAAGGCACAATTTCAGTCCATTTAAATGAATGGGCTGAAATCTCACTGCACCAGGTTCACATGTGAATTGCACAAGAACATACAGCACATTTTTGTGCCATTCCATAGGGTGAACCGGACCGACCGCCAGGTCTGATTGGTGGAATCAGACCTGTACTATTCCACCAAGTTTGACAGCTGTCAGCAATTGTCTGTAGATCTCCATTAATTAATTATGCGTGTTAAAGTTACACTTTGGACTGGAACAAAAAAAAAGATACCTTTTGCAGTGGGTTCCCTCTGCACTGCAAAGGTTTAAAGCTTCTTATTTCTACAGGGTGGAGGAAAAGGAAGTATTACTTACCCTATTCCCCCTTTCCCACAGGCACCAGTGGGCGTTCCCTCAGCTTCATTACATACAGTGCAGGGCTATTAACCTTTCATTGTACAGCCCTAATTCCAAAAAAGTTGGGACACTGTGTAAAATCAACATAAAAACAGAATGCAATGATTTACAAATCTCATAAATCCATCTTCTATTCACAATAGAAAACATCAAATGTTTAAACTGAGAAAAAGTACCATTTTAGTGTAAAAAAAAAACCCACAAAACTTTATTTTGAAATTGATGCCCACAATACATCTGAAAAAAATTGAGACTGCAACAAAGAGGGCAAATTAAGTGGTACTAACATGGAAGAGCTGGAAGAACATTTTGCATCTAATTAGGTTAATTGGCAACAGGTCGGTAACATGATTGGGTATAAAAAAGAGCATCTTAGAGAGTTGGTGTCTCAAAAGTAAAGCTGGGCAGAGGTTCAATCTGCGAAAAACTGTCTAAAAAAAAAAAAATCGAACAATTTCAGAATAATGTTCCTCAACTTAAAATTGCAGACTTTAAGTATATCATTATCTAAAGTATATAATGTCAAAAGATTCCACGGATCTGGATTAATCTCTGCACACAGGACAAAGCCCAAACACAATATTGTATGCTCGTGATCTTCAGGCTCTCAGATGGCACTACATTAAAAATGGGCATGATTCTGTGAGGGACCTCACTGCATGGGCTCATGAATACTCCTAAAATTCACTGTCTGTGAACACAGTTCACCATGCCATCCAAAAAGGGGAACTTAACCCATAACAATTTGATACAAAATAATGTTCTTTAGCAAGAAACAAACATTCCACATTAACCACTTACGGACTGCCCGCCATCGTTTTACATCGCTACTGGCAGCTAGCTGCCATAACCCTGGTATTCTCTTCAGCAGGCGGTCCACTTTCAGATAAAAGTGGTCTCTGCAGCGGATTCGCCACAAGATCACTTTTATCGTCAGCAGGAGAGGGCTCCGCCGATTACCGGAGCCATTGGAAGCGGCGGAGACTATTGGGTCCTGTGTCCACCCATCTCCATACCACTGCAGGGCCGAAGTGACGTCAATTCCGCCCATAGCTCTTAAAGGGACTTTTTTTTTTCAGATGACATTTAATTTTTTTTTTTTATTGCATTTAAGTGTAAATATGAGATCTGAGGTCTTTTTGATCCCAGATCTCATATTTAAGAGGTCCTGTCATGCTTTTTTTTTCTATTGCAAGGGATATTCACATTCCTTGTAATAGGAATAAAAGTGACACAATTTTTTTTTTTTAAAAGAACAGTGTAAAAATAAAAAAGGTAAAATAAATAATATATATATGTATTTTTTTTTTTTTAAAGAAGTGAACACATACATGAGTAGCGCCCACATATGAAAACTGTTCAAACCACACATGTGAGGTATCAATGCGATCATTAGAGCAAGAGCAATCATTTTAGCCCTAGACCTCCTCTGTAACTCAAAATATACAACCTGTAGATTTTTTTATTTTTTTTTAAAAGTCGCCTATGGAGATTTTTAAGGATAAAGTTTGTCGCCATTCCACAAGCGGGTGCAATTTTGAAGCGTGACATGTTGGGTATCTATTTACTCGGCGTAATATTATCTTTCACAATATAAAAAAAATGGGCTAACTTTACTGTTGTCTTATTTTTTAAGTCAAAGTGTATTTTTTTCCAAAAAAAGTGCGATTGTAAGACTGCTGCGCAAATACGGTGTGACACAGTATTGCAACGACCGCCATTTTATTCTCTAGGGTGTTAGAAAAAAAAAGTATAATGTATGAGGGTTCTAAGTAATTTTCTAGCAAAAAAACATGTTTTTAACTTTGTAAACAACAAATCTCAAAAAGAGGCTTGGTCCTTAAGTGGTTAAAAAGCGACAGAGCTGAAAATTGGCATGGGCATTTGAGTTCTGGGATTTCCCTATCGGGCAGGAAGGAAGGAAAGTGCCCGGTATTGAAGAGGTTATGTTTATTACCGTTTTAAGTCATTTTCAGACCTAAAATAATTTTTAAATGGAAAATAAAAATTAAAACAAGGTTCCGAGACTTGACTGGTAAAAGCAAAATAAAAATTTCTGGATATTCATCATGTGTCTATTGGCATTATCAAACGTTGACAAGATTCAAAAAAGTGTATTTTTTTTTTTTTTTCCCAAAAAAAGTAAGCTTGTAAGACCGCTGCCCAAAAACGATGTGACATAAAGTATTGCAGCGACCGCCATTTTATTCTTTAGGGTGTTAGAACCCCCAAACATTATATATTTTTTTTTTCTAAGTAATTTTCTAGCAAAAACAACAAATCTCAGAAAGAGGCTCGGTCCTTAAGTGGCTAACCACAAAAGCCCCGAAAGGTTTCACCCCCTTCCTGACCAGAGAATTTTCTGCAATTTGGCACTGCGCTACTTTAACTGGTAATTGCATGTTCGTTCATGCAACACCTGTATCCAAACAAAATTTGCCTTTTTCCCCACAAATAGAGCTTTCTTTTGGTGGTATTTGATCACCACTGTATTTTTTGCGCTTTAAACAAAAAAAAAACAGACAATTTTGAAAAAAAGTTTACTTTCTGCTATAAAAGGCATCCAGTAAAAAAAAAAAATCAAATTTCTTCATCAATTTGGGCCAATATGTATTCTGCTACATGGTTTTTGGTTAAATTCCAATAAGCGTATATTGATTGGTTTGCGCAAAAGTTATCACATCTACAAACTATGGGATATTTTTGTGCCATTTTTATTTTTACTAGTAATGGCGGAAATCAGTAATTTTTAGCGGGACTGCGACATTGTGGCGGACAAATCTGAAACTAAGTGACACTTTTTGGGGACCAGTGACACCAATACAATGATCATTGCTTAAATGCACTGTCGCTGTATTAATGACACTGGCAGGGACAGGGTTAACAGGGGCGATCAAAGAGTTAAATGTGCTCCTAGGGAGTGTCTAACTGTGAGGGGAATGCTTTGACTGGGGGAAGAGAGAAATCTGCGTTCCTGCTTAGCAGAAACACAATATCTCCTTCTCTGACAAAACAGTGATCTACCTTGTTTACATAGGCAGACCGCAGTTCTGCCTCTCTCAGGAGAGATCACTGTGTCCAATTGGAGCGGGTCGCTGGTGGCACACGTCCCAGACCCGGAAGAAACCTCAATGTACAGGTAGGTTGTTAGCAGGTAGCCGGGCCACCCTGCCACAGTAAATGTAAACTGATTAATAATTATTCTACCAAAATTAGTGTAAACTATAAATTGCCTCCAGCATTGCTCCTGTTCTTTCTTGCTAGAGGCTGCCATTTTTCTTAAGCCCAGGGCCCCTGAACAGCAGTACATTTTTAGGCTGTTAGCAGATTGGCCTTCAGTGGCTCTGATTTTACAGCACAATGCCAAAAAGCAACGGAGCATGTGCAGAGCAGGGTGAGGCCATGTACTGCTTTTTAAACAGTATAGACACTTATTTTTAATGTTTTACATAGCTTTACCTGCAAAAAGGGCTAGCCTTGAGCGATCTAGAAGGACTGACTAAAGATCTATCATGCAAATAATTAGCCATATCTGAACATGGTTTAGAAATGCTGCCATCTTCTCTGAGCCAAAGCTCATTTAAAATGGCTTGTTGCAAATGGGAAAACTTTACTATAGCCAGATGAATTGAAATTTGACTTTTTTTGGCAACCATGGGTACTGCATCCTCCCGCCTAAAAAGGAGAGGGACCTTCCAGCTTATTAGCACTCAGTTCAAAATCCTACATCTTTGATGGCATGGGGGTGCATTAGTGCGTGTGAAATAGGCAGCTTGCACATCTGGAAAGGCGCCATCAATGCTGAAGGATATATCCAGGTTTTAGAGCAGCATATACCCCCATCCAGACATCTTTTTCAGGGAAGGCCTTCCATGTTTCAGCAGGACAATGCTAAACTGCATCTAGGCCTTAACTATCTTGCCTGCTGTCCAGACCTTTCATCAATAGGGATGAGCCCGATGTTCGAGTTGAACGTAAGTAAGACTCGAACATCGGGTGTTCGCTTAACAGCGGAAAATATGCGGTGTTCGGGGCAAATTCGAAAGCCGCTGGAACACCGTTAAAGTCTATGGGACACTAACATGAAAAATCAAAAGTGCTAATTTTAAAGGCTTATATGAAAGTTATTGTCATAAAAAAATGTTTGGGGACATGTATAAATGCAAACGTTTTTTTTTTTTTTTTTTTTTTTAATGGCTTTTTTTTCGGGAGCAATGACTTTTTTTTAATGTTTAACGTGAAACAATAAAAATGAAATATTCCTGATAAGGTTGAGGGGGGGGGGGGGGCTCTCATCCCCCTCTTTTCCAGCGGCCTGCCAGGTTGCGTGCTCAGATAAGGGTCTGAAATTGATTTGGGGGGGGCACGTAATTTTAAAATTTTGGTGCAGGGTTCCCCTTAATTTCCATATCAGACCTGAAGGGGGACCCCTACGCAATTTCTTTTTTTTAAATTTTGGTTCAGGGTTTCCATTAATATTTATACCAGACCCAAAAGGCCTGGTAATGGACTGGGGGATCCCATGCTCCTTTTTTTTTTTTTTTTTTTTTTCAATGAGTTTTATCCATATTGCCGAGACCCGACAATTCATTATAGCCGCGATCAGTTTTAAATGACAATTTTTCCTTTAGAAATGTCATTTTGCTGTGGTACTGTTCTAAACACGGGAAAAATGTGCCACTTTACAGGCATACTATACACTATACACTATACACCCCCCCCCCCCAGGCACGATATTTAAAGGAATATTTCATTTTTATTGTTTCACTTTAGGCATTAAGAAAATCAATGCTCCCGAAAAAAATGGCTGTTTTTAAAAAAAAATTTTTGCATTGATCCATGTCCCCTGGGGCAGGACCCGGGTCCTCAAACATTTTTTAGGACAATAACTTGCATATAAGCCTTTAAAATTAGCACTATTGATTATTCGTGTCCCATAGGCTTTAACGGTGTTCGTGTGTTCTGGCGAATCTTTTGCCTGTTGGCATGTTCTGGTGCGAACCGAACCGGAGGGTGTTTGGCTCATCCCTATTCATCAATTGAAAATATTTGACCCATGTTGAAGCCAAAAATACAGCAAAGAAGACCCAGGACTGTTGAGCAGTTGGAATCCTATATCAGGCAAGAATGGAACAACATTCCTCTCCCAAAACTCCAGCAACTGGTCTGCTCAGTTTCCAGGCATTTACAGAGTGTTAAAAGAAGGGATGCCACACCAAGATAAACATGGCCCTGTCCCAACTTTTTTGAAATGTGTTGCTGACATTAATTTCAAAATTATCCTATTTTTGTCTTTAAAATGGTACATTTTTTCTCAGTTTAAGCTTTTTGATATGATTTTTATATTGTGAATAAAATATTGGTTTATGAGTTTTGCAAATCAGTGCATTCTGTTTTGATGTAACTTTTACTCAGCGTCCCAACTTTTTTGGAATTGTGGAAGGGACAGGTATGCAACTGCGGCTGTGGGTGGCTTGGAGAAGTGGCTGCAACAACTTGGTCACACAGATGAGGGATCCTGATGGAGAGAATATTTCTCCTTGTTCCCAAACCCCTTTTGTTTTGGGCTGGAACGCAAAATACCCTTGCGTTGGTGCCCCCCTGCACTGCAAGGGCATTTTTTGTTCCAGCTCTGTATCTAGCATTGACTGGGCCCATTCACACAAGTTCATTGCTACACTGCTGTGAATGCCCTCAAAAACTTGAAAGCAGAAGCAACACGTTTTGTGGTGGTGTTGTTTTGTTTTTTTTAAATTGGGGTGCTTAGCTAATTTCCATATTAGTATCCACCTATATTAAAAAACTAAACAGCACTGCCGTGACGTTATGGCAGAATTTTTTCAGATTTTAGTACACTAAGGCCCCTTTCACACTGGGGCGGTTTACAGGCGCTATTGTGCTAAAAATAGCACCTACAAACCGACCTGAAACTGCCGCTGCTGTTTCTCCAGTGTGAAAGCCCGAGGGCTTTCACACTGGAGCGGTGCGCTGGCAGGAGAGAAGTAAAAAACTCCTGCAAGCAGCATCTTTGGAGCGGTGAAGGAGCGGTCATTGCTGATCTTACACTATTAAGAATTATACACCGCTCCTTCACCGCTTTAGCCCATTGAAATCAATGGGGCAGCGTGGCTATACCGCAGTTAAAACTGCCTCGCTAGCGGCCGAATACTGCCGCTAAAACGACGGTAAAGCGGTGTTAAAAATAGCGCCATTTTACCGCCGACGCCCGCACCGCCCCAGTGTGAAAGGGGCCTTAATAAAATTACATACAGAGTTGCTTACTGGTATTCATTAGTCTTCGTATTATAGGTTAATTTATGGAAAGATATTTCAGGAAGTAATGATTGGCAGAATCTCAATTCATTCCTATGGAGAGGACATCTGTTATGGGTTCCAACAGTACAAGTTCACAATAGAAATCAATGAAGGTTCTTTGCACATATGAGGAAGAAGAGGAGCCCAGTAAGGAGTTTCTGTAGCAGCAAGTTGCAGAGCCAAGGTCTCTGAGGAGTGAGGACAGGTTAGTATAACACTTGCTAGGGGTGTTATTTTAGGGATAACTATATTAATAGTACAACTATATATTAAGAAAATATAAAGGATTTCTTGTTTTAACTCGTAACTGTAATTTTTTAATATTTTCAGTGATGAATTTTTTGACTCAGCAGTATGTAAACTTTAGCTGTTACTGTGCAAAACTCAGTGACATTTGAGCCAGGCAGGTTTGTTTTGTAACCAAACCCATGTGTCTATGGAGAACCAATAATTCTCAATAGTGTAAGATCAGCATTGTCAGTAACAACACATTATCAAAACATGGTGCCAACACTGCTGCATGCTCCTAGTTCCACTACAGAATACAGATCAAAATCTGCTGCTGCTGGGAAGGTTAACTTGGATTATTGCTGGCTTTTCAAAGCTAATGTGTTGCTACAGAACACCTCCACCTATGTTCGAGGCGGGAGGTTATGTAGTATGAACAACCTTTTGACCTAGGAGTATGAAAGTACTTATTCTCCATAGGTACTGTAAAGGTAATGGACAGCAGGTGAAAATGACGAGGGATAAAAGTTACTGTCTGTGCTGGCCAAGCTCTGCCGTTTCTCGCTTCCTTGCATAGTCTTATGTAGCTGCTGTGGGATTTGGGAAGGGTGGATGGAGGGGTTGCAAGGGAATACCATAAAGTGTCATTTGAGTGACATCTGAGTGCTGTGACATCACATGCAAGATGGCGGCACCCAGAAGCCGTCTCGGGGCTTTTGGACATCCGCACAAATAAGACTTTTACGGGTAAATAGCATGCACAAAATATGTTAGATGTACATAATAATATAGTAAGATTGTTTCATTGGATGATTTGGCAACAATAGCATTTATTAAAAATGGCCCCCCAATGTACACATACAGTAGATGCCCATGCACCTGTGCTATGGTGTACCACAAGAAGGATGGAGGATTGGAGAGAGTTCTGTAAGTTCAGCTCAGAATGGACTGATGTTCTTGTAAATTTGCTAAGGTCAGCTTCCAGCCACACACACTCCCCTTCTATCCATCTATCCCTCTGGCCCATGCATGCATTTCTGCATTCAAGCAAAAAATACCCCTTCTCGCAGTTTTTCACCTACCTGAATCTGTGTCCCTTGCCAACGTTGCGTCTGGGAGTAGAGACTGGTCATCCAGTACTTTTAGTCTGTGCCCGCGCTGACTGAACCCTTTACAGTGATGTAGTTAGCCATCAGAATACTGCAGAGGACAAGTGGTCACTGGATAGTGTTCAGGTCATTAATGTAGCTACTTGGGTACCCAAAGAAGGATCCTCTCACTCTAATGTAGAAAGAGGAGAAGATTTCGGACCCGGCACTTCAGTTGGCTATAAATTTAGGTAAGCAATGTGATATTTTAGATAACTTTATTTATTTTTTTGCCAGCAACTAGTTCTTAGATGTGGTGGCAACATAAGAATTCCTGTCCTAGGCTGACAGTGCTCATTTACTTTACTGTATCTCTGCAGGAGCATTGCCACACTAGGTAGGTTTGGACTACAAAACCTCTTCTCTTCCCCACTTACTCATCTCTATTACATAAAAGGGAGTTTTTTCTGTAGTTCATGTCATGATCTATAAGTTGTGGGTTTTTTTTTTTTACTTATTGAACAGAAATAACAAATCACTTTTAACTGGGAAACAGGAACCAGGCATTGTCACTCCTTAACAGGAAGTGCCAGAACATTACCTTCTTGGCAGGAACCTCCTCTATTATTTTAATAAAAGTGTCAGATTCAATTGTTTAAATGTTTTATAGGAAGTTTTAGTGATTGAGTTTGTATATACTTGTGTCCTTTTTTTTCTTTGCTCTGCATGGCAAAGAAAAGGGTCACTTTAAAACCAATGTAGTCTCCTTCTCCTCCTTATGACACATTTCCAGAGTATTGGACTGTCTCTCTATTAACCTTTTATAAAAAAAAAAAGTATTATGGTGCTAATAATGTGTATTACTTTCACCAACTTGCTTTTTCTTTCCTTTCCCAAATGTCATCATATATAAATAGGTTTTAACATGTTAGGTTCTGTGACTGAACTATAGTCCTTATATTTTTTAATTGAAACAAAATTTAGCCAAATATGCCTCTCATTCCCCCCCCCCCCCCCCATGCTTTCCTAAGTCTTGTATAGACCCAGCACTATGCCCATCTGCAGCGGTTCTCTCCCCTACCTTACAGGCAGCAATGGTAGCTGTCAATCAATTTCAGTGGGCAGAGAGTGGGGGGTGGGCAGAGAGTGGGGGGGGGTGGGCCGAGCCACACTGTGTGCCTATAGATGCACACAGTCCAGCTCTGGCGTAAGCTTGCAGTTGCGCCCCCATAGGAATCGGCTTTCTGTGGTGGCGTAATGAAAAGAGGATTTGCTGAGAGCACCAATGGAGGATCCCAGAAAAAGGAGAATCGGGGCAGATTGTGCAATAACCTTGCACAGAGGAGGTAAGTATAGCGTGTTTTTTTTTTCTGGGGGGCCAGGCTGAGGTGTAGACCAAAAAAGGTGGCCACCTTGGTTGTTTCAGAACGAAGGAGGCACAAAAAGGGCACGACCTGCAACCTATGCTGTTGTTAGCAGTTCGTTGGGGGGGTACACTGGCTTTTTTTCCATGGGTGCTGAAAGACTTTGTCCGCTGTTTTTTGTATAACAGGGATTTCTCGCTTATACTGGCTACTCAAAGCAATTATTTCAACTGATTCCAGCTATTTGTCAGCCAGCCATTTCCCTTTCTCCATATGGAAAGAGACTTTAGTTTGTCATCATATGAGCCACATCCATCAGCAGAATCAGAAAGGAAAGTTCAGCCATAAGGGATTTCTGTGAGGATTTTGCTATTTATCTTTCCACATCTCCTCACTTTATATATCCTGCAGTGAAAGTTTACTTTTCTGTATATGTGAAAATGTTACAGAATAAATAAAGGTGTGTCTGATAGGTTAGGTGAGGGAGAGTTTCTTATAAGGCTTTGCTGCATTGCTGCTTGCAGTTTATTAAAAAAAATAAACATTTGTAGCCTTGTCATAGAATTAATCGAAATTTCTGTAGCACTTTCATATTTGCATTTTTTTTAATTGGCTACCTTGCCACCTCACCTTGGCTACTGCATTGCTATTTACAAAAATAACTTCTCTAAACATACTTTTGCAATATGGTTGTATAAAAGGTCTTTAATACTATGTGTTAAATTTCTGAAGTGTGTTCCATCTGGCTTCTGAAGCATCTGTTAAATTTTTTCCTTTTTCTTTTTTTTTTTTAAGCCCGCAGTCACCTGTCAGCATTTGGTGCTGGGACTTGTAGTTTTGGCAGTAGCACAGATATTATGCCTGTTGGTTTCCAGCACTGAGACTTGTAACTCTGACTGTAGTGTAGATATCATAGAAGCACCCTCACTTGGCTCCTCCTTCATGTGGAAAAAGCCTTGCATTTCTGATGGGGGAGGTGTGGGACCTTCTGTGCTAAAGGCAGAACCATAGAGCACTGGAACTTTTCTTCCAATCAGAGTATGCCTTGCATTCTGTGAAAAGAATGCAAGCCTTTTTCTGAATGGAGGATGTGGCGAGCAAGTGATGTGATATCTGTACCACAGCTGGAAATGCAAGTTTCAGTGTCGGATGGTTGGTGTTGATCTCTGTTTGGGTGAGGCCAAGTCCCCATCTCAACAGGGACTTCTTTGTCCACTCAAGACGTTTTTAGCTGTTTGTGCTCAGTTACTGGGGCACCCTGCCTGCAAAAGGTTCTTGACACACCTGAGCTCATTAATCAAGCTGGGCTTGCTGTCCCTTTCCCCATCTGTCTCCTTTTCAGAGTCCCAGCAGTCTATCTCTGAAGATATTGTGATTCCTGCTGTTACCTCAGGTTCTAGGGGTTTGTTGGAAATCCTATTGATGCAGTGTGTACTACCCTGAATCCGGAGGATCAGTCTGCTGTTTCGGGCCTTGGGTCTTTTAGAGATCCTACAGCTGCAAAGATTTTTCCATTCTAAAGGGTCCTTTCCCCCCCTGACTGTTAGAACTTTTAGCTTTTGAGCCTAGGTTCAGACTAGTGCGTTTTCAGACATCGCATGTGATTCGCACCCGCAGAGCAGGTGCTGATCACATGCGATGTCTTAGCAATGCGTGTTCAGCCATACAGTTGTATGGCCAAAATCGCATTGTATTCGCACAGAAAAAGGTACAGGGTCTTGTTTTTCCCTGCAGTGGAATCAGATCGCATGGGTGTTCTCACACATGCGATCCAATTCCTGTACGAATCCACAGTTCGCACTGTGATCTGTGAACCGCTCTGGGGCTGTCATTAACACTGTATTGACACCTGCAGCGGTTTGCAGAGAACAGTGTGAACTGCCTGCGGGAGAGAAGCGATGCTGGAATCGCACCTGTTTTTTCATTGCACTAGTCGGAACCTAGGCTGAGAGGGAATTTTGAAAATCGGTGGCCAGTTTCCACCATAGATAGGAAAACCACTAGACTAGTTGAGGCCATACTTGCCCTTTTCAGAATTCTGCTGACAGGCAGTGACAGTTCCACTTGACTGGTCTGGCCTTTCGTTTTTGTTTTGGCAGCGGCTTTATTATGTCAAAATGGAGGGATCCCTCCACTGCCCACTCTTCGTAGAGCTGCTGGAACAAAAGGATGGAGCCCTGTGAGACCGTTACCTTGTTCCAATATTCGCACATTGCTGTGTTAAATGGGAAAAAATCTGCCTTCTCTGTCCCCAAAAGCATTCAGGGCATGTGAGTAAACACAAGATACACAAGAATGTATCAAACAGTGGAAAGGAGCCGGCAACACTAAAGTCCTTGAAGTGAAATTTATTGGTACATCGGAGTGACAATAAAACAAGAACGAAGATTTCTGCCGAAACACGTGAGCGTTCTTGATTTATTGTCACTCCGATGTACCAATAAATTACACTTCAAGGACTTCAGTGTTTCCGGCTCCTCTCTACTGTTTGTGATTTGGAATGTGATGGGACGCATTGAGCTCAGGTACCTGTGAGTGGATCTGGTGTATGGATTGGGTTGTCCCTGTAGAGAGCGCTGTTACCGGTCTACCTTCCTACACAAAAATGTATGTCGGGGTGTCTTTGAAAATGTAACGTGTTATGTGGCAGTGCACACATTACCGAAACAAAACTGTGTGATTGGACCATTTTGTTTAGAATGGCACCCCAACACAGTTACAGAGTGCACTTGCACTATTGAAATGCTGTGCTAAAAGCTTTGGGTATGTAGAATGTACAAGGTGGTGCTAAAGGATGAGTTCCTTTTTTACTGAAAGGGTAAGTGCTCCTGGGGCTGATTTACTAAAGGCCTAGTCGCACCTATGCATGTCTAATCAGTGTAAGAAAGATGTCCCAGATTTCCCCTGTCCCAGCCAGCAGCTGCTGCAGGGGAAAGGAGGAACCGCCAACAACCTATGGGGCCACAGGAGCCTATGGTGATGTCACCGCTTCCACTCATTACCATTCATGTCTTCTGCCTCCTCTCCCCTGCAGCCACTGCTGGCTGGCCCAGGGGAGCTGTATCATGTGAGCAGGCTGAAAATAGGTAAGTATATACATATTTCTTACACAAGTTAGTTAGCATAGGTGTTATGAAGAGGGAGGGAACAATTTAAAGATTAGTTAGGTATAGCCTGGAACTTCACTTTTAACACTTGTGCAGCCCCACTGCAAGGGAGGACTTGGCTTTTCTTATTCAGCTTTGAAACACCACAATGCAGCCATTTTAAAATGGGAATAGGCTTGCCCCCCCCCCCCCCTTTTTCTAAAAGGTAACCCATGGTGGATCGCTTTTCAGATGGTGTTTGACAGGCAGCTGGGAGACAATACGCGGCTTCCTCACTGCCTGTCTTAAACATGTAAGCCTCCACAACTGTGCAGGGAAGTTGAGGCACAGCCCTGTTCACTTCAGTTTGTCACATTTTTTTTATAATTCTTTATTTCTTTCAAGTACATCACATGGTGATCAACAGATATAGATGTAACAAAGGTCGGCATAAACATAGATAATTAAGCCATAGGCCTGTCACATAACGGGTTACATATCGAAACAGGGACGGCAATCCAACAAACCCCTTAAGTATACATTCAGTGTATCATATGGAGAGTTATATCCCTGTGGTGGGGTAGTCTGAGATAAACAAAAAGAGATGGGAGTTTCTTAGATATCAACTTAAAACCCCGTTTGAGTCTATATAACAGCCAGGACTGATTCGTGAATAATAAAATTAAAAATTCCCCAGCTGGCCGGGAGGGGCACCCCCCAAGCGACCAGCTGAGTCCAGTCGTGGGAGTACTGAAGGGCAATATATACCAAGATATGCTCATTATCTGACTGAGCTTTCCTCACAACTGAAGGGGGTAAGGGGAAAACAAAAGAGGGGTAGCGAAAAAGAGGGGGGGGGGGAAGGAGGGGTAGGGGGGGGGAGGGGGAGGAGGGAGGGAGAAGGGGGAGGGGATTGCGGTGGCGGTGGCGCCCCCCTGCCAAACAGGCAGCCCAGCCCACGGGACTATTCAGAGTGAGCCATCTCCTGGAGGTATGAATCAGAGTAAGTAAAGTGTTGCCAAGGTCTCCAAGTCTCCCGAAAGGCCTCCTCCCTGTCGTACAGCGTGGCAGTTAGATCTTCCATGTCTCGGAGTTCGTTCACTTTAGCATACCACTGCATTTTTGTAGGTGGGAACTCCGACCTCCAACATAAGGGTATACATGCCTTGGCTGCATTCAGCAATTGGATGGTTAGAGAGGCTTTGTATTTCCTAATCGGACGTTTAGAGAGGTGCAGCAGACAGGCCCCAGGGTCTCCCTCCAAAGCAACACCAGTTAGGTGTTCAACTGTGCGTGCCACCTCCAGCCAGTACGGTTTAATTTTGGGACAGTCCCAAAAAACGTGGAGCATCGTTCCCTCACCCTCCCCACATCGCCAACACAAGCTCGAGACCTGCGGGGAAAAACGGTGCAGGATAGAAGGTACCCTGTACCATCTAGTCACTACTTTATAGCACGTCTCTTGTACCCTGGTGGCCAGGGATGACTTCTGGGCAAAATGTAGGATCTTTCCTCTTTGGGATTCATTGAATTGTACGCCTAATTCTTCTTCCCACTTAGAGAGAAAGGGTGGTACGAATCCTTCTGTTGGTGATATTAGTGAGGAATAGATCAGTGATAAACAATGGCGGGTCGGTTCTTTACGATGACAGATTTGTTCCAGCTCTGTGAGCTTACGTGATATGCCCGGTGCCCGTGCGCAACGGCGTAAGAAATTACGAAGTTGGAGGCCGCTCAGAAAGTCTAGTGGGGGGTCAGAGCCTGCCAGCCCGGCGTCCGTCGCAAGCTGGCCAGTCGGGCCCAGAAAATCGTGGAGGTGTGGCCAGCTGCCCTCCCTTGTTAGGTAACGGAATACAGGACCCTCGCAGCCGGGTGGGAAATCAGGGTTACCCGGGATTGGCACCATAGGTGAGGGTATGGGGGAAATCGAGGAGTGTTTGACAGTTTGTCACATTTTGTAGTGGTACTGCCTTGCCTGTTGAATGCACCAGATGGTATAGTTTTTTCTGCAAAGTGTACAGCTTGCGTCTCATATTTTTTTTTTCGCACTTGATTAGGGAAATTTTCCCTTTGAGTCGAGCCAACAGAATCTCTTAAAAAATCACTTCGAGCGTGATTAAAACAATTTAAATATTGCAATGCCTATCCAATCAGAATAAATGATCACATGCATTGAGTTTTGCAGGTAAAAAGGGAAGCTTGTCCATGTATGCGGTTATTTTACAATAGGAAGTTGTGTAAGAATTTCATTAACATGTTTTTCCTTTTATACAAGGTTGTGTTTTGTGACGTATGGAAATGTTACTGAGCTTATAACTTTTTCTTGGTAAGGGACTGGCTGATCTACTATACTTTGCTAGTCCTTTCTCCGTTCACCACCGTTAAAAGGACAAGAGTTTTCAATGAATATTTCATGACTACTTACCATTGTCAAGAGAACAAATGATACCCAATCGCACATATACAGATCCTGTTGCTTGCTCGGTCATTGCACGCAAACAGTGTCTCTAATGCTGGTTGCTGTAATGTGCAAAAATGTATTAGTAAAATGTTTTTGTTACAAATCTATCAGCTGTGTTTCCTAGCTCTGATTTATAATGAAATGAAATTAAAAAGCAAATGTTTTGGTCATTACTTACTCATTCCCCCCTAGCACTTTTTTTGTTTCTTTCTTAAAAGATAAGTTCACCTTTGGTAACATGTTACATGTTCCACCTGTTTTTAGGGTAGAACACATAACATGTTCACATTGCTGCAGCCTCTCCCCGACTCGCCCACCTGCGTCATTCACAGAGTTCTGTGAATGTGAGAACTACAAGTAGCAACAACCTTTGCAGCTGTCGGTTTGTAGTTCTCAATGAATGCTCTAGGTCAGGTGTCTTCAAACTACGGCCCTCAAGTTGTTCAGGAATTCATTGTTTCTTCCTGTCAGTGTGTAACTGCCTGCCTACAAGAGGTATGTGCAGACCGCTTACATTGACAGTCTGCAGGAGTCCTGCATTGCACCCCTAAACTGCTGATTGGGGGTGAAATGCTTTTACAGACTCCTAGTAAAAAAAACAATAGCACATACTGTGTTTTTTTTTTTCTGCAAAAAGATGTACATTTATTTATTTTTTTGTACAAAGCTGAACCTATTCTGGAACTTTACCCAAAAGGGAAAGTTCCACTTTTCCTTTTCCTCTTCCTTCACTTTTCCTCTTCCTTCACTTTTCCTCTTCCTTCACTTTTCCTCCTCTTCCTTTCTTCACTTTTCCTCCTCTTCCTTTCTTCACTTTTCCTCCTCCTTCCTTTCTTCACTTTTCCTCCTCCTTCCTTTCTTCACTTTTCCTCTCCTTCCTTTCTTCACTTTTCCTCCTCTTCCTTTCTTCACTTTTCCTCCTCTTCCTTTCTTCACTTTTCCTCCTCTTCCTTTCTTCACTTTTCCTCCTCTTCTCCTCCCCTTTTTTTTCACTTCTCCTTCTTCTCTTTTTTTTTTTTTTTTTTTTTTTTACTTCTCCTCCACTTTTGGAGGCTGTGGGACCATTCATAAAGTGCAGCTCACGCATGCACAGTGGGAAGCCAGCTCTGAAGCAGTTGGGAGTCACAGCTGGTTTCCCAAAGAAAACATGGCAGTGTTTGGGGACCCAAAGACAAACAAAGAACCAGCAGTTTAAAAATTTCCAACTTTGTTACTATGCATTTTTATGCTGTCTTAGCCAGGTTAGATATCTATACAAGTTGTTTTGGCTTGTTGTAATTTAATTTTATATAGTATTACTACCCTAAATTCCACTAATACTATCTGTACAAAAATGAGCAACTAATAAAAGTAGTATCATATTACTGTCCTTTTTTTAATATCGGTTTAGCCTTAAATATCCACCACTTCTTTAACACCTTATCATTTTTACAGGCAAAATACATCTCTCACTGCATTGATGAAATCAAGCAAGAACTTAAACAGGATAATATTGCAGTGAAAGCCAATGCCGTCTGTAAGCTGACATATGTGAGTATTTACTCTATCCATATTTATGCCATTTAGCATGTTGTCACCACTATATACAAAAATCGTAATACAAATTCCATCTCTTTTGGCCTTGCAGAATTGTGCTTGACTGTTGAATGGTAGGGAAAAAATACTGACTTTTCTTTCTCGTACATCACGGGACACAGAGCCACAGTAATAACTGATGGGATTATAGGGTATCACTAGGTGATTGGACTCTGGCACACCCTAACCAGGAAGTTCAACCCCCTATATAATCCCTCCCCCTACAGGGATACCTCAGTTTTTTAGCCAGTGTCTTAGGTGTTGGACGTGTAAAGATGTCCTGTGCTGAGCTCCAAAGGGAATATCCTATACTGGGGCAAGCCAGGCGAACCGGATCCATTTCAAAGTGTCCTTTTTAGGCCGAATTGGATGGTACCCAGGCCTCGTGTCCGAAGAAACAAGGTTTTACCTGTAATGCTTCCTCTTTTTAGAGAGCTGGACCCCGCATTTCAGAAAATGTTTTTTTAGCCTTATTTCTGGCCGGGTGCTTTACAGGCCCAGAACTGCGGATCCCCCTATCCGTAGGGGGCCCCAGTCTCTGAAGGTTTTCTAAATGGAGCCCACCGTGAGAGGTGAAGATTGGGTCTGTATATCAGAACCCTGCTGCTGGATAAGGTAAGGGAGATTCCACAGAATTTTTTAATTCTAGTAGGTTTCACCTTTAAGTAAATGCATGCTATGCCTATTCTCGCCACCGGGGGCTGCCAAAAGCACATACCTTCTCATGCTGGATTGTCTGTCTCGATGTTCACGCTGCACAGTTCCTCCAGCCAAGCTCCAGGTAGGATGGGATGGGGGGTTCTTGTCTGGATATTCCCCCCACAATAGGGGGAGGCCGCAGGTGGTTTGTGAGGCGGTAGTATACCGCACTATCACCGCCGCCACCGCCATTGCCACGTGCAGGCCCCATCACTGCCGGCCTCTCTCCTTCCTTTCCCAGCCTTTCCTCCACGCTTGTCCCGGAGGGTCGGCTCACGTGGGAAGCGCGCGTTTGTTTGAAAAACGAGGGGGGAGGTGGTAGAGGGGGGTCGGAGCGTCAGCGCAGTGTTCAGCATGCTCAGACGCCCACATTGCTGGCTGCAAGGCTATAAAAGGCACACTTTATAGGTGCACTCAGGCTTTGGAGGGACATAGAGCTGACGGTCGCATGAAAGGTGGGACACAGGCATTCCCCTAGGCAGCATTTACTAAGGAAACACTAGTCTGGGCATTGGTAGCAGGGCTGTTGCTAGACTACATCGCTCAGCAGTCAGTGTTCATTTTGTGATACCTCCACCTTGTTGCTTTGCACTATGGGTAGAAGAGGTTCAAATACCCCAAGAACCAGAGGCTCTAGGGGATCTCCTTCGGGTTCTGAGGGCCCCCTGTCTGCAGCATCCTCCCCCCCCCTGAGGGGCCAGGGACGGCTAGCCAGGGAGAGCTGTTGGGGTCAGGGGCTACGCCTGCTTCTGGCACTTCAGCCCTTGTATACATTACACAGGAGTTTTTTTCCTCAACCATTAATGGTTTAGAGGAAAGATTAATGGCCGTGATAACATCTTCACTCAGTGGAAGAAAACACACTAGGCCTTCCTCTGCTACCCAGGACCCTCAGGCAGAGGAGCTCTGGGATAGGGGAGAAGAATCCCTTTCAGAGGCTCGGGATGGGACGGATGATTCCTCTTCTGAGGAATCAGGTGGAGAAGGGCCCTCTTCAGCTTCTCAGGATGAGAAAGTCTTAGTGCAGATCCTTGCTGGATTGGTCCGCTCCACATTTAAGTTGCCCATATCTGAAGCAGTTAAAGAACCCTCTTCTTCTTTGGGGTCACTGAAGCCTCCTCAAACAGCACATGCTTTTCCTGTTCATAATTTACTTGAAAAGCTCCTTTATTCTGAGTGGGATCACCCAGATAAACGTTTTTTTCCACCAAAAAAGTTTTCAACACTTGATCCTATGGAAGAAAAGTTTATTAAAATGTGGGGAATACCGGCCGTTGATGCCGCCATTTCCTCTGTAAATAAAAGTCTGACTTGTCCTGTAGACAATGCTCAGATGCTCAGGGTTCCTGTGGGTAAAAAGATGGAATCCCTGTTGAAGGATGTTTTCGCCTTAGCTGGTTCGGTGGCTCAACCTGCAGTAGTAGCGATTGGAGTCTGTCAATACTTAAGAGACCATGTTAAGCAGGTCATCAAAGTTTTACCTGAACCACAGGCCCACGGGTTGGCTAACCTTCCAGCGGCTTTATGTTTTGCTGTTGACGCCATCAGAGATTCTATCATGCAAACCTCTCGTCTTTCACTTGGGTTAGTGCATATGCGTAGAATCTTATAGTTAAGAAATGGGTCAGCTGAAGCACCATGTAAGAAGCTCCTGGCTGGGTTTCCATTTCTTGGTGCAAGGCTATTTGGAGAAGACTTGGATAACTATATCCAAAGGATCTCTAGTGGGAAAAAGCACTCTTTTACCTGTTAAGAGAAAGAGTAAGCGTCCCTCTTTCAAACGGACTCTTTCCTCCGTGCCTGGGGCGTTAGCCTCCAGGCAGTCGCGACGGCCTCCTTCGTCTGGGTCAAGAAACAAGAGTCAACCCCAGGGACAAAAGATGTCCTGGGGAAGAAGTCTACTAGACAGGACTCTAAGGCCTCTCGAGTGGGGGGAAGACTGCTACAGTTCTCAAGACTCTGGCAGGAGGACTTCCAGGACAGATGGGTAATCTCCACGGTAACCTTGGGTTACAAGCTGGAGTTCCAAGAATTTCCCTTTCCTCGTTTCCTCAGATCAAATGTTCCCAGGGATCCAGAAAAAAAGCAGTCGCTCCTTCTAGCGTTAGAGCTGCTTTTGTCGCAAGAGGTCATTATGGTGGTTCCCACAAAGGATCAAGGATTGGGCTTCTATTCCAATCTTTTTACGGTCCTAAAGCCAAATGGGGATGTCAGACCCATTCTGGATCTAAGGGATGTGAATCGATTCCTAAGGATTCGGTCCTTCCGCATGGAATCAATTCGGACAGTAGTTTCCATCCTGCAGGGAGGAGAATTTCTGGCATCGATAGACATCAGAGATGCATATCTGCATGTGCCCATTTTTCCTGCTCATCAGAAGTTCCTGCGCTTAGAGATAGGAGGGCGCCATTTACAGTTTGTGGCTCTGCCTTTCGGGATAGCCACTGTACCTCGAGTGTTTACAAAGATCTTGGCTCCTCCTCTGGCCAGATTAAGGGCTCAAGGTATAACTGTCATAGCATCCTAGATGACCTGCTCTTGATAGACCGGTCGGTAGCCTCTTTGAACAGGAACTTGAGGACCACAGTCAAGTATCTGGAACACCTAGGTTGGATTCTCAACCTAGAAAAATCTTTCCTAAAACCAGTAAGAAGACTGGAGTGTTTGGGTCTGATCATAGATACAAGCCAGGAGAAAGTATTTCTACCTCAGGCAAAGATCACTGCTTTAAGGGAGCTGATTCTGCTAGTCAGGACCAAGAAGGGTCCTTCTGTCCGCCTTTGTATGAGGCTGCTAGGAAAGATGGTGTCTTCATTCGAAGCAGTTCCCTATGCTCAGTTTCATTCAAGACTGCTGCAACACAGTATCCCGTCGGCCTGGAACAAGAAGGTTCAGGTATTGGACTTTCCGATGCACCTGTCTCATGCTGTGCGTCAGAGCCTCAATTGGTGGTTAATACCCGAAACCCTGCAGAAGGGGAAATCCTTTGTACCGGTTACCTGGACGGTGGTAACAGATGCCAGTCTTTCGGGTTGGGGAGCAGTTCTGGAACAGTCTGCGGTCCAGGGGGTATGGTCCAAAACCGAGAGGACCTTACCCATCAACATTCTGGAGATCCGTGCGGTATATCTAGCCCTAAAAGTCTGGACTGTCAGGATCCAGTCAGACAATGCCACAGCAGTGGCTTATATCAATCATCAGGGAGGCACCAGGAGCCGAGCTGTTCAAAGAGAGGTGAACCAGATCTTAGTCTGGGCAGAGAAGCAGGTGCCATGCATATCGGCAGTTTACTTTCCAGGGATAGAAAACTGGCAGGAGGACTATTTAAGTCGCCAGCAGTTACTCCCAGGGGAATGGTCTCTGCATCCCAACGTCTTTTGGGCCATATGCCAAAGATGGGGGGTCCCAGATGTAGATCTCTTTGCATCCAGATTCAACAAAAAGATAGACAGATTTGTAGCAAGGACAAAGAATCCTCTTGCATACGGGACGGATGCGTTGGGGATTCCGTGGCATCGGTTTTCACTGATTTATGCATTCCCGCCTATTCTGCTACTGCCGCAACTTCTTCGCAGGGTCAGGCAGGAAAGGAAGTCGGTACTTCTGGTAGCTCCCGCCTGGCCCAGGAGGACTTGCAGAAATAGTAAGGATGACAGTGGGTTCCCCGTGGACCCTACCGTTACGCCCAGACCTGTTGTCTCAAGGTCCGGTGTTCCATCCTACCTTACAAACGCTACATTTGACGGTTTGGCTATTGAGACCCACGTTCTGAAGAGTCGTGGGCTTGAGGATATCGCCTTTGGGCGTAGTGTGCTGCAGGCAGCGGTACAGGGTCCTCAGGTCTGATTGCACCCTACTTGGTTGTGGTTCCCCTCCCCTCAGATAGCATTGCTCTGGGACATTCTATCAGTTATTACTGTGGCTCTGTGTCCCGTGATGTACGGGAAAGAAAATAGGATTTTTTATAACAGCTTACCTGTAAAATCCTTTTCTTTTGATGTACATCACGGGACACAGAGGTCCCGCCCCTCTTCTAATACACTTATATTGCTTTGCTACAAAACTGAGCTATCCCTGTAGGGGGAGGGATTATATAGGGGGTTGGACTTCCTGGTTAGGGTGTGCCAGTGTCCAATCACCTAGTGATACCCTATAATCCCATCAGTTATTACTGTGGCTCTGTGTCCCGTGATGTACATCAAAAGAAAAGGATTTTACAGGTTAGCTGTTATAAAAAAATCCTATTTTTGTCCTTGTTTTTTTTCCTCTTCTTCATTGTTCCCTTTTGGCCCTATTTTGCATTGGAAATGTCCAAATGCCCCAATACAGGCTCAACAGTGTATTGTACCAGTTCAATTTCCCCTATCTCCAACACAGTAGTCCCAATGCAAATATCATACCCACCTCTTCAACTTCAGCTTTAGTGTAAGGCAGGCCTTAGCTGGTGCAATTTTTTTTTCCCCTGAAACTACAGGATGCAGGAAAGACATCCACACGGTTCCCCCATCAACATAGTCAGTGCTGACAGGGGAATCCCTCCTGCTGACCAATTGTCTGCTCCCAGTGGGGGAAACCAACCCTACCAAGAGAAGACAGTGATTATTGCTAGCGTCTATAGCAACCACTAGCAATAATCGCAAGGCTGGTTCTACCCAAGTTGATCGATCGGTACATTTAGCCTGCCCAAACACGGTTTAAACCGTGGCCAGTTCCTGCTGAACTGGCTAAGATTCGAACAGTCTATGGCCGGCCTAAGCCAGGAACTGTCCTTGTGCCTCCACCCATGGTTAAATAACATATTGTATTTCATCCTCTCCCTCATCTCATCTCCCAGCAAACCAGCAAATTGTTCTTCCTCACCTCCCCATTAATCTCTGACTGGTCATTACCAGTTCTTTTGTGTACTCATCCGTGGTTGAAAAACACTATTTCTCTTTCGTTCATTGACAGACACAGCGCTCCATTATTCGGAACCATAGGGTTATACTGCTCCCTACAGGAGTAGGACACTAGGCAGAAAAAAAGACTTTGCTATGCCTATGGGCAGTCCGTGGTGGTATACACCCCCTTCTCTGCTATAGGCCTTCGGTTTTTTTTTTTTTCTACCCAGTCAGGACCTAGTTCCCTGCTGGGATCTCTAGTCCTGGGAATTTTTTTCTTTTTTCCTGGATTTTTCTCCACTGAGATCTACAATCGACTTCCAGGCTGGGCGACGGGCTGGGCACTAAGATCCAGTGGTCTCCCCAGTCTGGCCAGCAAGCGCATGCAGACCGCAGCTACGCGCTAGGTCGGCCACGACATAGCCCCACTGGACAGAGGCTGGACCTGCGAGTTAAACGTCTCGCGAGGTTGCATACGACCGGGTTTCGGGATGAGTTGCAGCGTTCCTTATGGCCGACAGCCCCCACTTAGGTGGCGAGAGGATCTGTCTGGGTGCGTTACCCGCACGATTCGCTGGATCGGTAAGTACAGGGCCCCCTCCTCTCCTTCCCTGGACGTGGTGTGGGGCGCGGGTACTCCCTGGGGTGGTCAGTACCTCCTGGGTTCTCCACCCCCCTCCCTTCCTTCCAGGGTGAGTCCCAGGCTTCTGGCCTAGGTGCTTTTTTGGTCACACTGTCCACCCTCTTCCACCCTCGGGGTTGCTACTGGGGGGGTATCCCTTGGGCCCACCTGCTGCAGTGGTTGGGCCTAGGAGGCGGGTGACCAGACGTCTGCGATTGGGCCCCCTCCCGTAATTTAGGCCATGGCTTTGCGGCCTACCGACCGGGCGCTGGGTGGGCATCCCCAGGGCAGGCGGCGGAGGCCATTGATTTCCGTTTTTGGGTGTCCGCTCTCTGTTCAGCGGATTGGTCCTGTACCCCCGCGAAATGGGCACTCGTGGCAGGCGTCCGAAAATTTAGGCCGCAACTTTGCGGCATACCGACAGGGTGCTGGGTGGGCGGCCCCAGGGCCGGCGGCGGAGGTAGCTGCTTCTGTTTTTTGGGTGTCTGGTCC
Source organism: Lithobates clamitans (assembly GCA_037952925.1). Classification (NCBI taxonomy): domain Eukaryota; kingdom Metazoa; phylum Chordata; class Amphibia; order Anura; family Ranidae; genus Lithobates; species Lithobates clamitans. The sequence continues at coordinate 1,826,695 of JBBGZY010000374.1, forward strand.
CCCCACAGGCTGCACACTACACAGCAGGTGGCCAAAAATTTAGGCCGTGGCCTGCTAGGCCTGGTGGCCACCTCCTACCAGAGGGGCGGCACTGTGGGCGATCTCCTTTTTTGGGGGTCCTTTTGGGTGGGCCCGGCGTGGGTGCTCCTGACGCTCCCTGTGAGGGGCCTCAGTTGGCGCCCCCTGTGAGGGGCATCCGGCACCCCCTGTGCGGGACTCGGGTGGTGGGGGTCTCAGTTGGTGGCCCCCTCTTGAGTTTTTTTTTTTTTTTTGGTGGTGCTTAGGCATATACCCTAGTAAATGGCACCTCCCCTACCTCCTCTGTCTCGAACAATCCTATATCTGGCTCTGCCACCACGGACGTGACCCACCTTGCAGGGTTGGTGGCCACGCGCCCTGTCCTGTCAAGGAGTGAGGATGATTCATCCCCAACTGCAGTGGTGCTGAAAAGGCGCTGGTTGTCGCACTTATTACATCTGTGCAGGAACCTTTCAAGATGGGGAATGCAGCAGTGGCTGGTTCCGCTTTAGCACCCATAAGCCATTTTGCGTGGCGATAGCATTCCCTTCTCCCTTTTTTATTTTGCCAAAATTTGTAAATGAAGACTGGGACTGTCCAAAGTGCCCTTTGTGCTTCCGAAACCGCTTGCTGTAAGGTACCCCTTTGAGGAGTCCCACCTTCAGAGGTGGACTGTTCCACCAGTAGTGGGCCCCCTGTCTCTAGGCTGTTCAAGGCAACCATGATTCCAATAGAGGAATCTCTGGCTTCTAAAGATCCAGCTAACATAATGCATGATGGACCTGTTGGTCTAGGCATTGCCGTTTGTCTGCTATGCTTCTTGGTCGCAGTTCCCCTGGTTGCTGTGCTATGTTTCCGCAGTGGTACTTAAACATGTATTGTGGGGAGCTACCCTGGATGACATTACACATCTTGATTTTGTCCGGTTACAAGATGGTTTTCCAGCCTTGTTCCCCAAAAAGCCCTGTTGCTTCAGAGTGTGATTGTCGGGAACAGTTTCAGGGTTTTTTTTTCAAACCTGTTCACTGTCCAAAAGATGGAGGGCATGGTACGTCCAATTCTGGACCTCAAGGCCCTGACCTGCTTTGTGTGAGTACAGAAGTTCAGGATGGAGTCTGTCCGAACTGGGTGGCACCCCTTCATCATGGGGACTCTCTGGCTACTATCGACATCACAGATGCTTACTCATGCATTTCCACTATGTGCCTGACTCCAGCACTTTCTCCGTTTTGCTGTGAGTGCATTATCGGCGCGTGATGTTACCCTTTTGTCTTGCCACCACTCCTCGGGTGTTTACTAGGTGTTGGCCCCGGATCTGCCATGGTTACGTCAGTGGGGGTTTGTGGTCCGGGGCTGCCTGGACAATCTCTTCTTCTGCGAGTCCTCGACTACCCCCAGGGCCTTGACAAATTTCAGTTGGCTTCTATACTTTCTGAAGTCTGCTTTGGTCCCTTCCAGAACATTGGATTATATGAGCATATATATTGGGCAAACTCCAGAAGTTGCATGCTGCGTTTTTCATTTACTGTTGCCTGGCAAGGTGGGCCTCCCTGCAGACCTGCATGTGGGTGTTGGGTCTGATGGTATCTACCTTTTTTTGACGCGATTCCATTTGCACAGTTCCATACAAGCTCCTTTCAGGGAGATCCTGGCATAATGGGGCAAGTGCCCGAGGTCTCTGGACAATTGGATTCGGCTGAACCAGGAAACCAGACCTCTACTCGCAGGGTGTCAGAAATGATGGCGTTATCTTGTCGTACACCTTACCCAGGGTTGCAAAAGTTTAAGGTGGTTCCTCGGATTTCCATTTGAATAAGGACATCGTGTTGCCTTCCTTGTGTCCCTGGTCAACACATCTTTGGTATGTCCCTATGGTTCTGAATAATGGAGTGCTGTGTCTGTCAATGAACGAAAGAGAAATGGATTTTATGGTAAGTCAAAAATCACATTTTTTTTTTTCCCCCCTAATCATGCTTCAGTATAATTTCCCTGCAGATACCAATGGCACCCTTTCATACAAACATTTTTGTATGTTTCGTGGCAATTTGTAGGCAGTATTGAAAGTAGGCTGGAGGTATCTCCCTTTAGTGTGCGCACAGATTCAAAAAGAGTTTGTGTCAGCTGACAATAACCTTCCAAAAAATGTATATGCTCCAAGGTCTTCAATAGTGGTGGTATATAATCGCTTATTATATAGCAAAAATGTAAAAGGTTGGTTTACATCTCAAAGCTTACCTGACCCCCTTTACAAGTTATGAACAGAGATTTTAGTTCTTTGTGCTACTTTTTTTTTCTATACTTTGAAGGCAATCACTTTTTTTCAAAGTATTGTGAAGCATGGTCCTATAGGTGATGTGTGCATGAGGTATGGCGAGGTGAGCATTGAGCTTGTGAATAGAATACAATTAATTATTGGTACATTTTTCATTAATAGGGAAATTCCATCCAGATATATAACAACATTGTTGAGTCACTAATGCAGAAACTGTTTAAGTTGTGAAAAGATTTCAAAAGTTATGCACATTTTTTATTTTATTATAATATTTTGTCCTATTTATGACTAAGCTGCATAGTAGAAGGTGGGGTGATGGCTCACATGCTGAACAAAAAAAAATACATGTTTGACCAACTTAACACCACTGAAAAGATACACTATATGAATATTATCGGCTTATGGTTATTTAGATTTGATTTTGTTTTCCTCTTTGTAAACAGTTGCAAATGCTGGGCTATGACATCAGTTGGGCTGCGTTTAATATCGTTGAAGTGATGAGTGCATCAAAGTTCACTTTTAAGGTATGTTTTAGACATGACATTGACTGGTAATGCTTGCTGCTGATAACAACTGTAAACGGCCCTTGTTTGTTTTTATCTTCTACAGAGGATTGGATACTTGGCTGCTTCTCAATGCTTTCATGAAGGGACTGATGTCATTATGCTGACTACAAACCAAATCAGGAAGGTAAGCAACTTGAATCTGTTTATTCTAGGTCATCATAAACTCATCAGGTGGGGGCAGGTGCAGGGCCCTAAATGCACTGCCTCCGATATCCACCAAAGCTTGAGTCTCAGTTCACATTGATATGGTGTGAATCTGATTCTATTTCGCAGTGCGTTTCTAATGCAAATTAATGCAATTTCGAGGTGATTTTATAGATGTGAACGGCTTTTGTAGAAAACAATGTTTTTTTGTTTTTTTTTAATTTTCAGATGACATGTGAATCTATGCCTTTCGGATTTGATCCAATCCGCATAGAGTTTGCATCAGTGTGAACCTAGACTTTGACTACTTTCACATCCTCACAACCAAATACTAAAAGATACTTATGTGTGACAGTGTCTGGACTGATTTTTGAGCGCCACCATGCAGCAGTAAATGCCAAGCCTTACAGCCACTTTAATGGTCTTAAAAGAACTAGTCTGGGCACTGGCAGTGCTGACTGACCTGGACCTGAATTCAAATTCTGTATTTACCTCTGTCCTCTGCTGTATTAGGAAAAATCAAGTTAGGTTGCCCATATACTGACATCAGGGTTCCCTTTATCGTCCAACAAGCATTTTGGGTTCAATATAATTGTCTACTTTGAGAAGGATTCCAATTATTTCTATTAATTTTTAATTTTAAACAAAATGACAAACACAAGCTTTGTAGTCCTCTTTTCCTGTATCATTCAGCATACATATGAAATATCACATAAGTACAATTACCAGAGGTGGTGTGGAAGATCATATGTTTTGAGTTGAGGTTCAAAAGGATGGGTCCATGTCTGGATTCCCATTTCTGTTGCATACAGAGTTCAGTGACTATTTGACCCAAATGCAGTGTACTGCGATGGATTTCGTTTTATGTGAACATATTTTGTTCATCATGAACTTGAATGTTTAATTATTATACAAGCAGTCTCCCCAGCTACAAACATCTGACTTACATGGGACTAATGCGTATATACGGAGGGAGTCAACAGGAAGTGAAAGGAAATCTACCCCTAGGAAGGCAAATTCACTCCTATAAGAGTTATCATGTTCACCTTGTTTACGTAGGCACACCGCTGCTCAGTGTCTTCTGTGAACAATTGACAGGTAACTGTGTCCAATCACAGCGGGAGCACCACATGCACAAAATCGCGTACAGGTACGTGGTTTTGCACAGCCGGGCAGCTCTGCCACAGTATATGTACGGTGGGCGGTTAAACAGAAGCAGCGTCCTTGGCTGTAAAGAATAGGAGGGTGTAATTCTGCTTTAGGCGCGGTTCCCACTGGTGTGAAATATGCTCCGACTTTGGGAGCACATGTCGCGCGACTGGTATAAATCATTGGTTCCCTATGAGAGCCGTCCTAACTGGTCCGACACAAGTCAGTCCGACTTTGAAAAAGGTTCTTGCACTACTTTGGTCCTACTTCAGCCCACTGAATATCATTAAAGTCGGATGATCATCTTAACTGATCCGACTTTGGCATGTAACTTGCGCTCTGAGGAACCCCACGCCCAAATAAGAAAACGGCTTAGGGTCGCCCCCCCCCCCCCCCCCAATTTCATACCAGGCCCTTTGATTCTGGTATGGATCTTGAAGGGAAACCCCACGCCAAAAAATATCAAAAATTAACGGTGTGGGGTCCCCCCAAAATCCATACCACACCCTTAGAGCACGCAGCCTTGAAGGTCGGGGGGGGGAGCAAAGCACCTTTTGATGGGGATAAGGACCTCTTCCACACAACCCTGTACCTCTACCCATTCACCCAAAAAAAAAATTTCAAAAAGAAATAACCAGTACACAGGTTTTTGGCAAAGTCCTTTATTAAAGCAGCGTCAGCATGTCTTCTCCCTCCCATTTCTTCTCCCTCTGGTGATGTCTTCATTCTCTGTTTTTTCTCGCTACGCTGATGTCTTCTTCTGCTGCCGGTTCTTCCTCTGGTTCTTCTCTCTCCGCTGTCTTCTTCCTCCAGTTCTTCTCCCAACGCTAGCTCCCACTGTAAATGTTAGCTCCGGCATGTGCCACTACTTATATAGCCATGGTGTGTGGCCACCCGATTATGTCGTTTAGTGACCCCGCCCCCCCTTGTGACCTTACCACCTGGGGCATGATGGGGCAGTGACGTCATAAGGGGACGGGGTCTTGGGATGACGTCAGCGCAGCAAGGAGAACCAGAGGATGAAGCCATCACCAGAGGGAGAAGACACAACGCTAGAGCTGCTTTAATAAAAGACTGTCAAAAACCTGTGTACTAGTTTTTATTTATTTTTGACACTTTTTTTTTTAAGTGAATGGGTAGGGGGGGTACAATGTACTCATTTACATAGGGTGGGGGGCTGGGATCTGGGGGCCCCCTTGTTAAAGGGGGCTTCCATATTCGACAAGCCCCTCCGCCCACAGACCCCTCACAACCACCGTGGGAAAGAGGCCCTTGTCCCCATTAACATGGAAACAAGGTGCTTTGGGGTGGGGGGCGCAGAGCCCCCCTGTCCCCAAAGCAAGAACCCCCCATGTTGAGGGTATGTGGCCTGGTATGGTCCAGGAGGGGGGCGCTCGCTCCCCCCCCCCTTTCCTGACGTGCTGCGTTTTTTTTGGGGGGGTGGATTCCTCTTAAAATCCACACCAAACCAAAGGGTCTGGTATGATCTTGGGGGGGGGGGGGGGGGGGTACACCCTACTGCTTTTTTTTTTTTTTTAATTTATTTATTTTTTTAACTGTTTTGGCAAGGGGTTCATGAATCGGTTTTACATCCACTTTAGGAAGTAAAGTGGAAGTGTCCTTCGCGCTACTATTGAGCTATTGAGTAAATACAGTAAGTGTCCACAAAGTAAAAAAATGTGTGATGATATCTTTAAAGATAGCAGCAAAATGTAAGTGTTCACACTACACCAATATAAAATAATAATCGGGACACATTGCTGAAGCTGCTAGCGGGCAAGTGAGCTGTATTGGGAGCAGAGAGGAATTGTCAAAGCCGTGGTGAATGGACGAGGACTATCTGGGCTTCACTCTGACGCTGTACATAGATCTACTATCTGATGCCAATAAGCAATGCTTGTTTTAACACACATCAAGGTGAGAGTTCTGAGAGACTGATGCTAACAGGAGATCATCTATGAGGACATTCATGAACTTTGGCCAGCCCATTTTATTATTCACTAAGTCACTTTATGCAGTCTTTACTGCATGAACTGGGCCCTTTACCTATTTATTGCCGATTTTTCACTCTTATTGCCCAGATAGAGTGCACCTTTACATCTATTTATTTATCCTTTATTATATCCGTTTTATTGTGATGTCATTTATTGCTACGCACTTTATATACGTTTAAGTCACTTCATTATGTGTGAATAGATTTGACTGCGCGAGATCACATCCACTTTAGGGCTGTCAGCAGGTCGGCCTCTACAAACTCAGCAGTGCCTAAAAATGACTATAATGGGAGAGCACCTGAGCATGTGCAGAACAAGGTGAAACTGTGTATTACTGGATTTTAAACAGTATAGACACATATTTTTAATGTTTTACAAAGCTATACCTGCAAAATGGGCCAGCCTGAAGTGATCTAGCAGGACTTGTTTTTCTGACTACAGTCAAGAACAACCCTCCAGAACCAGAATCTTGTTTGTAACCCAGGGACTGCTTGTATATGTTTATTTTTATTTTTTTTTACCTTGATTAAATAGAGGTTTGCTTGGTTAGGTCTGTTTGTTTTGGAGCATTTGCATGGTTACCTTAAGGCTTCTTTCACACTTGTGCTACTTGTCATGTGACATTGGACATCAACGTCGCATGACACGTTGCAGTCTATTGTTTTCAGTAGCACCTGTTAAAAATGGTGCCAGTTAAAGGTGCCTGCACTACTTTGGTGTGACTGAGATCCATCGAGTGTAAAGTCGCATCAGTCGCACTGGAAATCGTGCGACTTTGGAGTCTCGCTAGTGTGTCATGAACATGTACATCAACCTCTTGGTGGTTGGGAAAGTGTTCTAATAATTGTTTGATCACTTTTTTTTTTTTTTTGCAGGATCTCAGTAGTCCTAATCAATATGATACAGGGGTTGCCCTGACAGGCTTATCATGCTTTGTAACTCCAGACCTGGCCAGGGATTTAGCCAATGATATTATGACTTTGGTAAGTATCATAAAGAATATGCAAGCCCTTTTTTCTGCTAAATATGAGTGACTTTGTTAAGTAGAAAATGTTATTACATCATTGTATTTGTCAAGATATCCTTCTCACCAAAATAAAATAAATAATGGTCCATTTATGAATACTTTCTTGGAACTACAGTTGTGCTTGGGGAGGTTTTCCAGCTAAAATGATGTTGATGATAAATGTTACCCTTTTGTAAGGAGGTAGCGGGTATCGCTGAATAAAAACTTTTATTAGTTTTTCATAGGATAGGGCCACATGCTTAGTATTTGGATCTGCTCAGAAGTTAGGGTTTTTATATAAACCTCTGACTAATAAGCTTGCCTGGTTTTGTGTTTTGGTGTCTAGTACCTTATTGCTGGAAGAGCAATAAGTTTTTTTTATTCAAGGATGAGGAGTCTCATTAAAGTAGAAACATTAGTAATAAAGTGCGAAAATGGGAGATTAAGCCCCGGTTCACACAGGGGCGGCACGACTTGCAGGTCGCCTCACCGAGGCGACCTGCACACGACTTCCATGGTGACTTGCAAAACGACTTCTGTATAGAAGTCTATGCAAGTCGCCTCAAGTCGCCCCCAAAGTAGTACAGGAACCTTTTTCTAAGTCGGAGCGACTTGCGTCGCTCCTATTAGAACGGTTCCATTGTACAGAAAGGGAGGCGACTTGTCAAGCGGCTAGGTCGCCTGACAAGTCGCCCCTGTGGGAACCGGCACTTAAGGTGACGGATTAATCAATTGAAACAAAATAAACACATATGAAGATTCATACGGTTGTAGTACATTGTATTTTCAGCTTTACATATTTAGCCATCAGCATGGCTTCCTCAGGAGCTTATTATAAACCGTGTGTACAATATCACTATAAACAGAGGGAAAAACATTAAGTATATTCAATCCGCATAGAATACCTAATTTATAAGGTCTATTAAAGATAGAAAACACATATATACACATTAATTATAGGTCATTTGATAAATGAACTCTCACCCAGCCTGCAAACACCTTTCCAAAGAACTACCAGAACCGCAAATGGACAGTCTCTTGCAAAGTATTAGTATGTCACAGAGGGGACATATATACCCCTTAATTGAACCTGCAAGGAAAGATTACTATTTAGGCTTGGACAAACTAAATTGTCTCTAGAGGCGTAAGATTGATCCATCTCTACCTACCCAGGATTTATAGAAAACTCAGTTAGAAGGTGACCTCAATAAGCAAACGGCCTCATCAAAAAACCATGTAAAAAAAAAAACACATCAAGCGATGGGTGTAGCTTGGGGGAGGGGGGGGGGGACTGTGTGACCTAAAAGAACATGAGATATGATAATATATAATCTAACTCTATAAGCCCATTCATTCAGAATTCAGTGCCTTATTGCTGGAGTTTTAAGCAAACTGTAATCTAAAAATGTCTTTAAAGAGACCCTGTCACTGACCTAAAAATTGTAGGTAAAAGCACAGAAAAATAAAGTAATTTTAAATGCCTAATGCATAAAAAATGTTATTGACTTGTTTCTCTGAAAATGCTACATTTCTAGTTTTTAGAAAAGGCAATTAATACAGCTTAATACCTAATACAACCCTCACCCTCCTTTTGAGGTCTTGGCCCTTGGGGGTGTCCAATTTATTTCCTGTGCCGGGTAACAGTCCTGAGTCTGCTTGGGCTGTCGACATTACTGCAGGGAGACCACAGGCAACACTAGTGATTATTCCTTTGCCCCTGCTTGCCTTTTTGGGCACAACTTCCCCAGTTCTGTTCCTCTATGAACCAAGGACATTGTTGCAAGACCATCCATAGCTTTATTACCAGATCATCATAATCTGATGTTCCATTCTTGAGTCCAGCCATAGAAGCTGACTTCATGGATGCTAATTGGAGACAGATGAATAAAATTATTTACTCCATTTTTGTTAGCAGAAAGAAGGTCACAGGAAACATGTACAATGAAGTTTAGAAACTTCTGACATACAGTGAGGGAAAGTATTCAGGCCCCCTTAAATTTTTCACTCTTTGTTATATTGCAGCCATTTGCCAAAATCATTTAAGTTCATTTTTTTCCTCATTAATGTACACACAGGACCCCATATTGACAGAAAAGCACAGAATTGTTGACATTTTTGCAGCTTTATTAAAAAAGAAAAACTGAAATATCACATGGTCCTAAGTATTCAGACCCTTTGCTCAGTATTTAGTAGAAGCACCCTTTTGATCGAATACAGTCATGAGTCTTTTTGGGAAAGATGTAACAAGTTTTTCACACCTGGATTTGGGGATCCTCTGCCATTCCTTGCAGATCCTCTCCAGTTCTGTCAGGTTGGATGGTAAACGTTGGTGGACAGCCATTTTTAGGTCTCTCCAGAGATGCTCAATTGGGTTTAAGTCAGGGCTCTGGCTGGGCCATTCAAGAACAGTCACAGAGTTGTTGTGAAGCCACTCCTTCGTTATTTTAGCTGTGTGCTTACGGTCATTGTCTTGTTGGAAGGTAAACCTTCGGTCCAGTCTGAGGTTCTGAGCACTCTGGAGAAGATTTTCGTCCAGGATATCCCTGTGCTTGGCCGCATTCATCTTTCCTTTGATTGCAACCAGTTGTCCTGGCCCTGCAGCTGAAAAACACCCCCACAGCATGATGCTGCCACCACCATGCTTCACTGTTGGGACTGTATTGTACAGGTGATGAGCAGTGCCTGGTTTTCTCAACACATATCGCTTAGAATTAAGGCCAAAAAGTTCTATCTTGGTCACATCAGACCAGAGAATCTTATTTCTCACCATCTTGGAGTCCTTCAAGTGTTTTTTTAGCAAACTCCATGTGGGCTTTCATGTGTCTTGCACTGAGGAGAGGCTTCCGTCGGGCCACTCTGCCATAAAGACCCGACTGGTGGAGGGCTGCAGTGATGGTTGACTTTCTACAACTTTCTCCCAACTGCATCTCTGGAGCTCAGCCACAGTGTTCTTTGGGTTTTTCTTTACCTCTCTCACCAAGGCTCTTCTCCCCCAATAGCTCAGTTTGGCCAGACGGCCAGCTCTAGGAAGGGTTCTGGTCGTCCCAAATGTCTTCCATTTAAGGATTAGGGAGGCCACTGTGCTCTTAGGAACCTTAAGTGCAGCAGAAATGTTTTTGTAACCTTGGCCAGATCTGTGCCTTGCCACAATTCTGCTCTGAGCTCTTCAGGCAGTTCCTTTGACCTCACGATTCTCATTTGCTCTGACATGCACTGTGAGGTCTTATATAGACAGGTGTGTGGCTTTCCTAATCAAGTCCAATCAGTATAATCAAACACAGCTGGACTCAAATGAAGGCGTAGAACCATCTCAAGGATGATCAGAAGAAATGGACAGCACCTGAGTTAAATATGAGTGTGTCAGCAAAGGGTCTGAATACTTAGGACCATGTGATATTTCAGTTTTTCTTTTTTAATAAATCTGCAAAAATGTAAACAATTCTGTGTTTTTCTGTCAATATAGGGTGCTGTGTGTACATTAATGAGGAAAAAAAAATGAACTTAAATGATTTTTAGCAAATGGCTGCAATATAACAAAGTGTGAAAAATGTAAGGGGGTCTGAATACTTTCCATCCCCACTGTAACTTTATGACAACCTGATAAATGCAGATGACTTTAAATACCCTGAATTATAACACAGTGACCTCCATTCACAAAGCCACTTGTTCCATTCACAAAATAGATATAGCACAGGTTAATATTTTTTGACATTTTAATTATTGAAAGCCTCAGTTTCTCAAAAGTTTTTTTTTTTTTTTTTATTGCTCTATCAAATGGCTCATAACCCTGGTGCTACTCCTGACACTTGGTTTATTTTATACTGAGGACCTCAGTAAGAGGGTTCTACCTCTTATTCTACCAACATTACTAATATCCATATCAAACCTGAAGGTATTTTTGTGATGGTATTTTAAAAGGAAAATAAATCAAACCACATATCACAATATAAAAAAAATGATAATTTCCTGTCCAGCTTCAGTTCACCAAAAGACCTCATAATGGTGCTCCATAGTCTAATTCTACAATCTGTGGGTGGCTCAGATATTCAAACTTAATTAGAATAAGATTAATTGGAAAAGATTTCTGTGCCTCTGTGATTAACTTTTAAAATTATATTCTCCACTTTGCCTATAGCAAATGCTATAAAAAGCGCTTGCTTTAAAGTGTTTTTGCTGTAAATAAATTTAAAATGCTTTATTGTGCATAGTCTGGATACATGTTCCCTTTAATTTAATTTTATCCTTTTTTAATTGGGTATTTTATCATTTATGCTATGAAAATGTTGCTACAAATATAGGGTGTATTCATGACCCTGGTTTTGGAGCAGATTATGACCATTGTAATGAGCATAGCAGATGTCTGCCTTCAGTCTTGGTTTCTTTGTCTTTTTCTTGTTTCTAAATTTAAACGAAACCCTGTCGTCGGACTACTCATTTCAAAAACAATCTTTTCATAAGATTATATGTGCATTTATTGTATTTTATTTATGTTTACTATTTTTCTCTTGTGTAGACATCCAAAAGTTCTGAGACTATTGCTGGGTGCCGCCATCTTGGATGTGATGTCAGTAGCCCAAGCCAACTCAGTGCTGTCACTGTAGTGACAGCTTATAGTATTCTCCATTGCTCCTCTCCACATAACATAAGTAATGTAGGGAGGTGAGGTGAAGGAAGGGATGTAAAAAGAAGCTTAGCCAGCACAGAGAGTAGACACTTCCAGTACAGGAGGGCTGATATTTAAGGAGGCAGGGAGCTTTGCTTTTGACTCTTCTAGAGTATTCAAACTTGCTAGCAAGTTTAATGGCATGATTCAAGTTGATAAGTTGTTTATAGAAAGGAAAAATACCAGTAATCCTTAAATAAAAATATTTGTTTTTCTGTGCGTTAATCTGCACATTTTTAAGTCTGTGACGGGGTCTGATTATTATTATTATTCTACAGGATTTATATTGCGCCAACAGTTTACACAGCGCTTTACAACATTAGGGCAGACAGTACAATTACAATACAATTCAATACAGGAGGAATCGGAGAGCCCTGCTCGTTAGAGCTTACAATCTAGGAATATGTATGAAGTGGAACTAAAGTCCCTTGGTAAAAAAAATGTCGAGCCATTTTATGGAGTCTTTTTGATATATCTTTGCTCCTTGTCAGCATGCTGAGGATAGAACTGGTTGCCAAAAATGATGTAAATTCTGTATGCATGTTCAGGCGTTGCATTGTCCATGGCTATCCAATGGCTGAAAAGGATTGTAGCATGGAAGCTGAGAGTGTTGGATGGAGCAGCGAACTGGATACTGGACCTGTCACAACTTGATTATGCAATATCTTTTTTTTTTTTTTTTTTTTACCTGACAAATGAACGTTGCAAAAAAAAACGACACTATACGTTCCTTTTTTTTTTTTTTTTTTCTTAAAGAATAACAGGGCTTTGGGCTTTGGAGAAGGTTTGAGTCAATTCAGGAACTCCCTTTTTTTATGTAGCTGCAGCATAGGAAATTCATCGATTACAGTTCAGGTTTTGAGTACAGCTTAAATTCGACAGAAAACGAGTTTTCTGCTTTCTTCGTTGGGCTCACACAAGGAAAAAAAAGTGAACAATATAAATGTACAATGTGGCAGTTGGTGTGCATTGGCCCCTCAAAGTGGGAAGAACCTCTATTTTATAAAAATGTCTTCTTCGCTTTTTCTTTTTATACGATTTCCTTCTGGAGGAAAAGAGATTTCATCTCCAAATACGGAAAGGTTTCTTCACAGTAAGAGCTGTGAAAATGTGGAATAGACTCTTTCAAGAGCTGGTTCTGGCCAGCTCAGTAGATTTGTTTTTAAAAAAAAAAAAAAAAAAAAGGCCTGGATTATTTTCTAAATGTACATAATTTAACTGGGCACTAACCTTTTATAGGAAAAGTTGATCCAGGGAATATCTGATTGCCTCTCGAGGGATGAGGAAGGAATTTTTTCCCCTTCTGGAGCTAATTGGATCATGCTTTGCTGGAGGGGGGGGGGGGGGGTTGCCTTCTGGATTAATTGTGGGTGAAGGATTGTGTATATGGGATTGTATATTGGTTGAAATAAATGGACTTGTATTTTTTATTCTACTTGACTATCTATGTAATATAATGTGATTATTTAAAAAGGCTTCCAAGAATACTTAACTGAAATATATTGTGATCACTACAGATGTCCCATACTAAGCCTTACATCAGGAAAAAGGCAGTTTTGATAATGTATAAAGTTTTTCTGAAATACCCAGAATCTTTACGTCCAGCATTTCCAAGACTCAAGGAGAAACTAGAGGACCCTGACCCCGGTAAGCATTTTATCTGCCTGTTTTTTTTCTTTTTACAGCTGGTAGTGTTGATAGATTGTAAGTGATCTGTCATTTTTGTTACCAGGGGTTCAGTCTGCTGCAGTGAACGTTATTTGTGAACTTGCACGCCGAAACCCTAAAAATTACTTGTCCTTGGCCCCCTTATTCTTTAAACTCATGACATCATCTACGAACAACTGGGTTCTAATTAAAATCATCAAATTGGTAAGCATTAAAGTATATTTCTCCTCTCTCTTATTTCTTCCAATTTACAGCTTTTACACTAGGTGTTAAATTTACACCTCACCTTCAGTGCAAAATAAAAGGAGGCTGTTGAGTTCCTTATTTGAAATATCTAATTTTAGCTATTCATTTTAACTCCTTCCCTTCACATGAAAGTGTGTGTGTAATTTTAAGTCAACTGAATACTTTCTAGGTGCATTAAAACAAGCTGTGGAAAAACATATTTGTTTTTCATTAGAACGCACCCACAGTCTGAGTATAAAACCCTGTCACCTAATAGCATGCTGCAGAGAAGGACCATTGCTCTCTGTGTGAAATCATTGGTTGTCTGACATAGCCTCAGCTTAATCGAACTTCTAGTTTTGCAACTAGCAAAGCTCATGCTTCCTGCTGATTCAAGAGTACTGGCTTTGACCCAGCAGGGAATGTGTTGAATCTCTGCAGAGATCGCTGCTTCTCCACAAAGACCAAAGGTACCCATGTATAGCATGCTGGCTGAGTGATGGTCATTTTACTTGGGCTAAGGCTGCGTAACTTGTCTACCAAGGTACCTTTTTATAAATGGCATGGTAGACAAGTGGTTAAATTGAGCTTGCAGCTGTGAGCTTGGTACCGGCTTTAAGAAAATGTCAGAGGCCGGGTGGGGAGCTTGGGGACACCGCATCGCTGGAGCTGAGGTGAGTTTTGTTCTGCTTTAAAAGCTAAACCATGTAAATACAAGGTGACCATTGTAAGTGCCTCTGGCAATGTTGAAGTTTTTCCCAACCACTATACCACTCTCATGGTGTACATTAAACACACATAGTTGACACAATAAAATATTTCTTGTGACAGTGGCCCTTTAATTTTATTACGGGTTGAAAATTACTGCTTAGATTGCATACACATAAGTGCTGGGGGAGTAGTGTATCTGGCACTTATGCTTTGCACTTCTTATGCTGTCAATACAGTTGTTAATGTCATGGAAGGAAAGGGTTATTGCAGGCCCTGCTCCCTCAAGTGTGCATAAAATTGCTTGTGTATAACAAACCATTTGGCATGCTACACCCTTTAGGAACAGACATCTGGGGAGTGCTAGGTGGGTACATTACTAACGTGCTGAGGGCACCCTTTTGACACTTATACTTGCCTTTAATGTTAAGGTAACATAATAGTGCCTATGTGCATTTGTTTTATCTGAGGAAACATGCCTTCTGTGGGCACTGAGTATACTCCCATTATTTTGGCTATTACAGCTCTGTCACTTTCCATTTTATTTCTAATGCAATTACATAAACATTTCAGTGACACCGTAGTTCATGTGATTTGTTGAAAAGTTCTGTAATTAAAAATCAAGTTGTCTTTACAGTGATACTAAAGTTTCCTTTGCTATTTTTAAAACAAAAAAAAAATGTAATGCTTACCTGCTCTGTGCAGTGGTTTTTGCACAGAGCAGCCCTGACTGTCCGTCACCTTCTCGCGTCCTTTGCTGGCACTCCTAGCCCCCTCCCTCGTGTTCAGTCCCCCCACAGCAAGCAGCTTGCTATGGGGGGGGGGGGGGGGGCGGCACCTGAGCCATAGCTCCGTGTATCCAATTCAGACATGGAGGCCCGGCTCTCTCTCTCTCTCTCTCTCTCTCTCTCTCTCTCTCTCTCTCTCTCTCTCTCTCTCTCTCTCTCATTGGTTTACTGCAGGGGTCTCAAACTGGCGGCCCTCCAGCTGTTGCAAAACTACAAGTCCCGTGAGGCATTGCAAGGCTGACAGTTTCAAGCATGACTCCCACAGGTAGAGGCATGATGGGACTTGTAGTTTTGCAACAGCTAGAGGGTCGCCAGTTTGAGACCCCTGGTTTACTGACTTTGACAGCAGTGGGAGCCAATGGTGCTTCGCTGCTGTCTCCGCCAATGAGGAGGGAGAGTCCCGGGCAGCCGAGTGTCTCATGCAACATCGCTGGGAGATCAGGTTAGTATTAGGGGGGCTACATTAAGACAAATAACTTTCTGCCTTTACAACCACTTTAAGTGTATGCCATTCCTAACATCTAACTTCTCTTATTTGTTTCTTTTTTTGACTTGTTAAATATGGCCTTAATATTTGTTTGTTATAGTTGCTTGATAAGTGCAGAAATACCTGTTGACCCCCCCCCCCCCCCCCACACACACACACACAAATCTAGTCAGTTGGTAACTTCCTGTGGGCTGTGCAGCAATATCTCAAGCCTACTTAGTACACCTCTGTGTCCAAAACCCCCCATCCCCAATGTTTTTTTTTTAGAGGGAGAGGTATTCTGAAGGCCTAACGTTCTTTCTGTCTTGATAGACACTGTACAATGAGGGAGTGTTTTCACCCTAGGATAGCAAAGTGTGTTTAAAATATAATATATAATATAATATTTAAAATATATTTAAGCACAAGATATATATATATATATATATATATATATATATATATATATATATATATATATATATATATATATATATATATATATATATATATATATATATATATATATTCTCCAATCTCTCTCTCTCTCTTTCTCTCTGTATGTATGTATGTATGTATATATATATATATATATGTGTGTGAGATAGAGAATATATATATATATATCTCTTGTGCTTCGATATATTTTAAATTGATCTTGTATTTTCTTCCGCTCTTTTGCTTTTAGTTTGGTGCTCTGACTCCCTTGGAACCACGACTGGGAAAGAAGCTTATTGAACCTCTGACCAACTTAATACACAGGTAGTTTAGTCCAAACTTTTGCTTACCTTTTTAAGTTTGTCTTGAGGAAAAGTACTAAATATTGTTTAAAACAGGTATTCTTTTCATTTTCATTTTTGGGTTGT
Organism: Lithobates clamitans; assembly: GCA_037952925.1. Lineage (NCBI taxonomy): Eukaryota > Metazoa > Chordata > Amphibia > Anura > Ranidae > Lithobates > Lithobates clamitans. The sequence continues at coordinate 1,843,228 of JBBGZY010000374.1, forward strand.
TTTTATTATCCATAAAGCTGAGCAAAAATAGTTTCTCATGAAGTACAAATGCTGCTCATTTTCAGGTGTATTATGTATACTTCTAAGCTGCCTCAAAGGTGCTTCTCATCTTTTGACCTCCTCACAAGCTGCATTTAGCTACTTTTTGAATTCACTGTTAGGAAGAAAGGCAGTTGTGATGTATACAAATACCCTGAATTAGATAAATATATCAAAGTATGTATAGGATCATAAATAGCTGAAGTTTGAGCTAATGTGCAAAGTACACGTACTCATTGCTTTACTATTATATATATATATATTCTAAAGTATATAATTCTATTTTTTTTTCCTTTCCTAAACAGCACATCTGCAATGTCCTTGCTCTATGAATGTGTAAATACTGTAATAGCAGGTAAGTGAATTGAACATTAAATTGACACCACTGAGTAAAAAAAATAAGGCCTCATGCACACTGGACGTTTTGCAAACTCTCCTAAAAGCCTTTCCTCCTGGCAGCAGCGTTTGTGGCAGAAAAAAATGCCTGACGCTTATTTTTTTGCTAAAATTCCACTGCTCCTTATTTTTCTGCTAAAATTCCACTGCTCCTGGATGCACTGGCAGTGAATTCCAGACAGCTTATTTGACCAGTGGGGAACTCTGCATTTTAAGAAAATGCAGCTACTTTTCCTTTTATTCAGGCACCTTCTCAGCAGTAAGTCTTGCAGGAAGCTGACTCCCAGGGTCATAAAATTTGTTTTGTGCCCTTGGAGTGCTCACATCCCTTTCAAAGACTTTCTCTGGTGTTACACATTTCAACTTGTAATAAGGCATTCAAATCTTGTATTAAAAACAAACTTATGCTTTGCCCATATAGGGCAAAAACTATGGGTTTGCCTTGTTTTGTTTTTTTTCTTTCTTTTTTTTTTTTTTTTTTTTTAACATTATATTTTTGCATTGTAACAGTTAAAACTGGTAACGCTAGTATCTTACATTGTTACAGCATTGATTGGCAAGATAGTGTTGGTTGAAAACCGTCACTTTTTTACTTGTAGAACAGGGGAAACCCTAACACAGAGGGCGAACAGGGTAGAGTTTTTATATGGATCCAAGCACAATGATGGGAATCATTTGGCAATGGTAATTTGAACTGTGCTTCTTGGGATGGGAGAGTGAGGGCAGGAAGGGAAAGAGGTAGAACAGAATTAAGGAAGGAAGATGGGCAAAGGGGAAAGCATAAACTCGCTTGGCTTTGCTCCGTTGCCACTCCATTCAGATGCTGGGAGTCAAGAAAATCCATGATGTATCCAGGTATGGAAGGGCATATGACTCACTCCATTTAACATCGCTTTGTGCCAGTGCTATTACATGGAGGCAGAGAGTCGCCTCGCCCAGTGTAAACAACCACTATAGCAGGCTTACGCAGGACTGTCTTTCTTCATCTTCATTCAATTTTGGGGGAGTGGGGAAGTGAATCAAGAAACTTGTAATTAGGTAACCAAAGTATTAAAGAGAACTTGTTGTTTTGCCCAACATAGCAAAAATACAGGTGAAATAGTTAAAGCCTAGTACACACAATGAGATTATTGGACGAATGATCGTCCTTTTTTTTTTTTTGCATGCCAGTCTCCATATCGAAAACAAACAGGTTACTAAAGTAAGAAAATTCTTGTACGACAGAAAAAAAAAATGTAAGTGATGTAATGTATTTGTAGTGTATTTCCGGATCAAAACTGTACTAATTAAACAAAAATTATACAATCTGGTATCGTAAAAAAAAAGTTTTCGTGTTTGTCTCTTCGGAAAATTTCAGACGAAAGCTGTGTTTTTGGGCCTCATGCACACGTTTTTACAGCTGCTTTTAGTGGTGTCAGTTTATTTTTTTTGCAGCTTAAAATCGCCTCTCCATTTTATTCTATATGTCCATGCACACACAGGCTTTTAGGAGCTGTAAGTGGCATAGGCATCTTCAAGCTGAAAAAAACCCAGGGCCAGCGCGTTCTAAAAACAAGGCTCCTACCGAAATGCGTTAGAACTCACTGTTTTATACATGGTCATATTGGAATAAACATTATTATTATTATTATTATTATTATTATATGAGATTTATATAGCGCCAACAGTTTACTCAGCGCTTTACAATGTATAAGGGGGACAACACAATTACAGTACAATACAAAAGGTACAGGAGGGCCCTGCTCGTAGAGCTTACATTCTAAAAGGGAGGGGGTGGTGGTACAAAAGGTAATAGCTGCAAAGAATGATTTGATGGGGGTGGCTCAGGGACAGTTATGTGGGTGTGGGATAGGCTTCCCTGAATAAATGAGTTTTCAAGGATCTCCTAAAGGTGGACAGGGTAGGGGCTGATCGGACATACTGGGGCAGGGAATTCCAGAGGATGGGAGAGGCTCTGGAGAAGTCCTGAAGGCGAGCATGGGAGGAGGTAACAAGGGAGCTAGAGAGCAGGAGGTCCTGGGAGGAGCGGAGGGGGCGATTTGGGCGATATCTGCAGATGAGGTTGGTGATGTAGATGGGGGCGATGTTGTGAATGGCCTTGTATGTTATGGTTAGCATTTTGAATTTTACACGGTGGGGTAGGGGAAGCCAGTGAAGGGATTGGCAGAGAGGAGCAGCAGTCACGGATCGATTAGTGAGGTGTATTAGTCTAGCAGCAGCATTCATAATAGACTGAAGGGGGGATAGCCTGCTTAAGGGTAAGCCATTAAGGAGAGAGTTGCAATAGTCGAGGCGGGAAATAATCAAAGAGTGAATAAGTTGTTTTGTAGTGTCATTAGTCAGAAAGGGTCGAATTTTGGAGATGTTGCGGAGGTTAAGGCGGCAGGATTTAGCCAGTGATTGGATATGGATTATGAATAGTGATTGGATAGTGATTATGAAGACTTTATCTCCAGAAGTGCTGGCTCCTTTTATGCTTTGATTCCAGCAGGTTCCGAGAACCAGCGTTACAGCTGTAAAAACGTCTGATGCTGGTAAAAGCTGTTAAACGTGGCTTAACGCTGGATACAGCCATGTTAAGCACGGTCAAGCTTTTTTTTTTTTTTTTTACATGTCAAAATCAGTGATTTCCTATGAGAGCCCATTGATTTGAATGGAAGTCGCACCATGATGATCCGACGTGCGGTTTGTGCGCTGAGGCTCTTGAAGAGGAACCATCACCAAAATGAAATAGCCCAGAGGGCATGATGGAGCGTGACGTCACAAGGGGGCAGGCCTCCAGATGGCTTCACCTGGTGGCCCCGCCCCATGGCTATCTAAGTAATGGCACACAGCGGCCCTAGCATTACAGCAGGAGTGTGCGTTGAGGGAGGATACCCGGAGGTGACCCGGCAGAGGATGAAGACGGCGCCGGAGGGAGAAGAGACGCCAGAGCTGCTTCAAAAAATTATTTTGTCAAAAACCTGTGTACTGGGTTTTTATCTTTGACACTTTTTTTGGGGTGAATTGGTAGGGCTACAATGTACCCCGTACTCATTCGCTTAGGGTGGGGGGGGGGCGGTATTTGTGGGCTTGTTAAAGTGGGGCTTCCAGATTCCGATAAGCCCCCCACCCGCAGACCCCGACAACCATCGGCCAGGGTTGTCTGGAAGAGGCCCTTTTCCCCGTGAACATGATGCCCCCCAATGTTGAGGGTATGTGGCCTGGTATGGTCCTGCCGGGCTGTGTGCTCGGATAAGGGTCTGGTATGGATTTTGAGGGGGGACCCCCACGCCAGTTTGTTTGTTTTTTTTTTTTCATTTTGTCGAGGGTTCTCCTTCAAGATCCTCAGTGCACAAGCTGCACTGCAAGTTTGATCATCATGATATGACTTCTGGTCAAACTTCTATTCAAATCAATGGGTTCTCATAGGGAACGATTCATTTTGAATAGAGGCAGAGAAACCCTGCTAAAAGCTAGCGTGGCTAAACGTGCATTAACGCCAATGCAAGAAGCTACTAAAAGCATGTTTTTACAGCCGCTTTTTCCTGGCATTGGTAGTGGCTTTGCAGCTCGTTTTTTCTAATGCCCTGTGTGCATGAGGCAGTACGTTGAGGTTATCGTACGATCGCATCGAAAGCGTAGTTTTTCATCCGGTTTTCTCATCGTGTGTATGAGGCTTAAGTGCCACAAATCACTGTTCAGTTGTGCAAAGGTACTTATGTATTTCACATCCTTGCATTGACTAAGCACCAGTAAGAGGTGTGAAATGTGCCAGCTGATTTATCCACTGTCCTTGACTGCTGTATGGACTGATTTTATTCAATAAAGACATTTTTCACTGGAGTGCGGCTGTACGGATTTCCTCTATTGCATGTGCTCTACACACAGCCAGCACCCAGGCTGTCAGGGACGAGGTGAGGTCTTGGTATCTGTACCTGTAGGGGTTAATATATACATCCTTGCATTGTACTTTGTGAATCATATACTTTCCTAGAGATATTTGGAGTCAATCTCAGGACTCCGGAACATTAACCAAGATCTACATTTGTAAAAATGCCTTTGAAACAAATTCCAGAAGAATTTAGAGTATTTAATAGTATTAAGATCTAAGTATTTAGATACCTTTTTAGTAGGGATTGCACTGATACCATTTTTTTTATTTTTTTTTACTACGAGTACCGATACTTTTTTATTTTTAGTACTCGCTGATACCAATTACCGATACCTACCGCAACTGTCTTATTTTCACTTCAGCTGTCAGCAATGGTACAAAGCATTGAAAAGTTATTTATAAATGAAAGAAATAGATTTTTGTTTTTAATTTTGCGTGTTTTCAATGTGAAATGTGTAAATATGTATATATGTGCAAAAATGTTCTCTAACAAAGCAAATAAAAAAAAAAAAAGTTTTAATTGTTTATCGTTTATAAAATAGACGCGAACAAAAAAAAGCAGGAAAATAAATAAATGGAGGAGAATAGGGAGTTAGTTTAGGCTGATTAGAGTAAATTGGGGGTTAATAAGGGGTTGAACAGAGGAACATTTGTAAATCCCTTTGATCTGCAGATGAAGAAACAAAGATACAAAAAGAAACAATGTTTCTGTTTATTTTAGTGTTTCAGCTGAACAATGTTGTTATTAAACATTGCCAGCTGCTTTTTTTTTTTTTTTTTTTTTCTCCACAGCTCCAATTACTGAACTTTAACACTTTAGCTGTGAACAGGGGAGACTCAAAGAACCAAGCCTGAAAGTATTGGTTTTAGGTATCGTGCATGTGCATGAGTACCGATACTTGTGCAAATACTCTGTATTGGCACCGATACTAGTAACGGCGCAACCCTACCTTTTAGGCTAGGTTCACATTAGTGCTGCTGCATTATCATGAATTTTTCAGTGGGTGCTTGTAGCACATATTTGCATCCTTTTTTTTTTTCCTTTTCCATAGGTTTTAGATGCGTTAGAAGTTTTTATGTAGAAGGAGACTGGATATTAAACTCAAACCCTGCCAAAATAAGCATATACATGCGTTTTTACATGCCTTTTGAGTGTGCTCCCAAAAATGCACTGTGCAGCACCAAAAAAGGCACCTGCACCTTTTCAATAATCTCACTGCACCTTGTTGCATTAATGAGAATAGACACAAAAGAGAGTGAGATCTTCACTGTTGTGCATGGCCGCAGGATAGACGCAGGAGAAATCACACTAGGGTGATTCCCCTCATGCATGATTCTGTCATGAGGGAATTATGGGGTCCTGATCTTGCAGTCTTCTTTCTAAAGAATGCTAGATTATTGCCTGTGCCTTCTGTGTGTTTCAGTCAAAGTTTAAAATTAATGTTAGAAAAGTGTTGGAACCACTTTTTTTTTTTTTTTATACTTGTTCCTGGTCAGCAGCTTGGACTGCATTGAGGTCCATGCACCAGAATGCCGGGGAACAAGCCTTCCCAAAGCGAGAGTATACTAATGAAAGCTTCTATTAATCTTTCATGGCAGCAATTCTTAAAGAGAACTTTGTGCTTTTGCTTAAGCAGGTTAAAGGGTATATTTTAATGGCAGCCAGCGCTGCCACAGTGGACAGAAATAACGTCATCAGCTCTGTATAGGCTCTAATACACAACTTGAGGCTTACATGGGGTTTCCTGTCTTTGCTTCCAGTAGCAGAATGAAGGGAAAGTTGAGTGAAAGGAAGGTGGGTTATGTGCTTGTTGGTGTAGCATTAAAGTGAACCTGCAGATTTGCTTTGCCATGGGCAAAACACAGGTTCATTTAAAAATATCACTTTTTGTATGTAGGTGCAGTAGCATAACAATTAGTATAGCCATCCAAATAACTATTTTTGGCATTTAAAAATGCTTTTTAATTCATGCTTTACTGTAACATTGTGTACAGGTAATTCTCCCCTAACATGCTGTTTGTTCTGCTTACCCATAGTTTTAATATCCTTATCATCTGGGATGCCTAATCACAGTGCCAGTATTCAGGTAAATCCTACTTAATTTTCCTTCTCCCCATTCTGCTAATCCTTTAAGCATTTTTTTAAGATAGCATTTAGATTGTTAAAAGCTATAGATCTGACAGCCCTGCTTTACTACCACTTTTTTTTCTATGTATGCTCCTGAAAGCTAAGTTTGAATTTTTCAATTTGTAAAATGAAGTCAAATATTGTGCCTGTCTGTTATAGCAGAAAGGTATTCTAACCATTCTATTCTTTTGTAGCTCTGTGTTCAGAAGTTAAGGATTCTCATTGAAGACTCTGACCAAAATTGTAAGTGAAGTTAAAACACGATAGATTAAATATAGTCCATAGACTTCAATCTAAGCTTATAGTCTTTTGTTTGTTGACAGTGAAGTATTTGGGGTTGCTGGCGATGTCCAAAATCTTGAAGACCCATCCCAAATCTGTGCAGTCTCACAAGGACCTTATCCTGCAGTGTCTTGATGATAAAGACGAGTCCATAAGGCTGCGAGCCCTGGATTTACTCTATGGCATGGTAAGGAAATCTTATGTGTTATTAAAATGCCATTAAATGTGAAGCACAAGGCAGTGTTTATGAAAAAATCTACTGGTAATCTATAGGTTACCATGAGCAAATTAAAGGAGGTTATTTAAAGCTCAACTCCCAGGATATCTGCAAAATGTCACCTTTGCAGCTTTCAATATGCATATGAGAAAACCTCTTGTTGCTAAAGGAAAAAGAGCCCAGTTAGGTAGAAATGTACCTTTTGAAAAAGCTGTGATGCTCCTGCATCTTTAGGGCCCCTTTCACACTGCCGCGACTTGAAAGTCATGCGATTTTTGACACAATTTCAGGGAATGCCTGTGTAAACTTGAGACTTATGGACCTCAACTCCCATCAAAGTTGGACCAAAGTAGTACAGGGACTAATTTGAAGTTGTACAGATATGAATGGTTATAATTGGGAGTCATGGGGTATGACTTGTCATGCGACTCTGATTTCCAAAGTTGCAGGAAAAGTCGCACAAGTGTGAAAGGGGCCTTAAACTTTGCTGGCGGAGGGATTAGAGAAGCAGGTAGGTCGCAGGTAAGTCACATCCACTCTCAGCACAGCAGAGTAATTGCAAACTTCAGTTCCCATGAATGCATGGGAATAGCTTCTGTGAATAAGCGGAATTACAATCTGAGGTCATGGTGGGTGGGACAGATCAGAAGTCTCCCGTCCTGTTTCTGAACAGCACAATGGAAGTGGGTGGGTCAGACCGGGAGCAGTGTGATGAGATCCTGTTTGCTCTAACATAGGACTAATAATGAGGGGAAGTTATAAGACCGGTGGCCAGGGGATTTGAAGGCATCTATGCCACCGGTCTTGTAAAAAGGAAATCGGGATGACACAGCAGGATTGAGCACTGATTCAAAGGAGGATTTAGAAAAAGCAAAACGCTTTGTATAAAAAGAGCTAATGATTTTAGTGTAAGGTAGGAAAGGACCTTTTACATTACCTAAAAATATCCCTGCCCTGAGTTCAGCTTAAGATGTCTGAAATAACAAATGTAGTTGTGTTTTTTGTTAGTTTTATCGATTTCCACTAAAAGGTAGTTTCTTTTTCCCTCGATCGAAGGCGATGATGCAAGACAATAGATTGTGCAATATACAAAACTATTCAGTTCTGCTAGCCTGCAGAAAGGACATAGTAAACCATATTATAAGCATCTCAGTTGCACAAGTTTTCAAATATATAATCAATTTAATAATCACTTAATTTCTTTCTGGCTTACACCCCAATTGAAGACTCTAATGTTTTACTTGTTATGAAGTCAGTTTGCAGAACAAGTAATGAATCTCAGATGGCTATACTGCCTAATAATGGCCACCTTCTGGCCAGGAATACTCCTCATAGTGGAAAATGTAAAGGCTTTTATGTAACTATCTGGATCTGTGAAAAGTTCTGAGTAAGATTTTTTTTTTTTTTTGGTTGTGCTTCATACTGTAAATCCTACCAGTGTCAGTGGCAAACTAATGTTCTGCTCAAGTGTTCCAGCTTTCCAGTGTGCTGCTGATGCATGCAGCTTTAAAAGAGAAGTATGGGTTTGGGAGTTTTTCCTCCATCATACTTAGCTAGATGGATGCAGCATTGCTCTGATGCTGCATCTGTCACCCAGGACCTCTGAATTGAGAGATCGAACATCGTCGATGGCTCGGTTCTTACAGCTCCCCGAGCAGAGAGTTGCTGACTGTCAATCAGCAGCTTTCTGTTCTGCTCCTCCACACTCATTGGAGCTCTGGGCTGTGGGAGGGTCAGGGAGCGGCTGTCTCAGGCTCTCAGCAACTTGTCAGTCCAGGCACCTGGTGGATCCAGACTTCCATTGTCTGGATGATGAGGTGCCTGGACTGATTTCTGTGATGTCAGCAGAGATGGACTTCAGACCGCTCTCTGGTGAAAAAGGGTCACAGGAGTGCAAAACGAATTGCACTCCTGTGACCCATAGGAGAAGCCCAGCCAAACAAGCTTTGGCTGGACTTCTCCTTTTAACTTTAAGAAATGCCTACAGTTAGTAAAACAATCAAGGAATGTTTGTTGTGGGTTTTTTTTTTTTTTTTTTAAGTGTATGCTGTTTCTTACCAACTGCCTGGCTTGGTAGCACACTGGCTTACCAGGCTATTGCTTTCACACACAGCGCTGTGTTCCAGGTTTTAAGCAGTCTGACAGTCCCTGCATTGTGATACCATCAACACTACTAATTGGAGCACTGTGCTGTGTCAGATTGCTGAAGACCCAGACCAATGTCCTCTGTGTGCGAGCAGCAAAAAAACCCCAAAAAACTTGAGGTTTCAATTGAGTTTTAGGCCACATAAACTAGGATTATCACTGTCCAGTGTAGCGTTATATGTGACTAAGGAAACTGTGAATCTAAACCAGGAAATGGTACAGGGATATTTATAGCAGGGAGGTGAGACTCGCAAGTCTGATATGAATTACAAATCCTTTAAGTTTTTGAAGATAAATGATTTAACATATATGAATTTCAGCTGTGTATTTAGCTATGGGCCAGTTTGGCTTTTTTACATCGTCTGCTCAAATACATAGTTATATAGCACAGGACCACCATTGTGGTGTTAGAGTGACTGAGTTGATGAGTTGCCACTGATATTTTATTATGCTGTTGAAAAAAAACAACAGATTACTTTGCAGTTTTGAAAACATTATTCTTAAGGCCTCTTGCACACGATATTTGAGCATCTACTTTTTCCGACTTCTTTTTTTTGTTTTTCTTTTTTTTGTATCTATTTGCGTGCATTTTTGCGTATATGCATTTGAGCATTTTTCGCAAAAACGTATTCTCTCATTCTCCTTCTGCACAATATGTAAATGGGCATTTCGTGTGTATTTACGCGCATGCAGCGTAAATTACTGACCAAAAAAGCAGATTTTTTTTAAACGGAAGAATGCACAGCGCTTGTTTGCGTGCCTGTGTGCATAGGCACGTTACAATTAATGGGCTGTATTTTAGCTCAGTAAAAAAAAGTTGTACTCAGCTATTTCAGGCTGCAGTGTGCAAGTGGCCTAATACACAAAACTGTTTAAAAGAGAAGTGTGGGATTTAAAAAAACAATCAATCATACTCACCTAGGTGGATGCAGCATCAGACTGATACTAATCGCTCAGTTCTCAGTCCTTATTTAGCAGAGAGTCAGTGACTGTCAGGCACCAGCTCTCTGCTTCTCCAGCTCTCACTAAAACCCTGGGCTGTGGAGAGGGTGGGAGGTAGCTGGCTCAGGCTCTCAACAGTGCGCTGATATGCTAAACCAGCTGCTGCTCAGGCATCTGGGGGGATCCCAACATTAAAGTCGAAATCTCTCTAGAGTCTGGACCGGCTGAGTGACGTCAGTGGACTTTAGCCCACTGTTGGCTGAATATGGGTCAGAACAAAGTGCACCCCTGCGACCCATAGGAGAAGTAGAGCCAAAAGAGCTTTGCCCTTCATAGTGGGGGAATTTATCCAAACTGGAGAAAATATGCATGGCAGCCAATCGGCTTCTTTCTTTGAAAGTTTGAAAGTTAAAGTATAAGCTAACCTTTTACAGAAAATTTGTAAGCTGAACTTAGACTGGACCCGGTCCCGCTAACCTGGAGAGCGACAATCGTCCATTCTAACACCTTGTATCGCTGCTTTACCAGGCAGGGGATTTGAAATCCCTGCGGCTTTCTCTCCTCTTCACCCGCAGTGACAGGACGGGCTACGCAGGTTCTGATTGGTCGGCGCCAACCAATTAGAATACTCCTAAATGTATCTCCTGATGAAGTACGTTTTGGAGATTAAGCTGAGGGTATTTCTAAGCCCCGGACCTGTGAGGCGGCTATACCAGGTGTCAGAATAGGTGATCACCGCGCACCAAGTCAGCAGGACCTGGGGGAGCATGAGAAGGGGGTCCTGTGTAAGTTCACCTTACAGATTTTTCTCTAAAGGTGAACTTGCCCTTTTAAAGATAGAAGCTGGTTGGCGTGCACAGCCACTCCAGATTCTGTTTTGATAAAATCTCAGCGGCTAAGCTCAGCTTGTATAAAAATGCACTGATAGTTTTTTTTTTTTTTTTTTCCCAAAAAATTAAAGCTGAAGTTTAGTCTGCTTTCATTTTGCCTCCTCTTGTACGTTTTTTAAATAATCTCTTTCCATTTTCATTATGCTGTATATCCCATTTTAAGCCCCATGACTTCATCCAATCGGTCTCTATGGAATGTAGGCAGATCATGGTTGGTGGGATTGGCCAAAAGAGTGCTGTACATGGCACACCATACTCCTCTTAAATGCCCTCAGATCTGATGCAAGCAGTTGACTGGCAGTTGGGCGAATTATGCAAATCTAAAAATGCCTTGATGGATGGATACCAGCCTGGTGAAGTGGACATTACTAGGCAAACTGTGATTTACGTAAAGACTGCCTTAGGTAGTGTTCACGAGTGGTGATGAGCCTCCATGATTGACAGTACTGAAATCCAATGAATGAAATGGCCCGGCCAGGAACCTCAAGTCTGAGGAGGAAAGCACTAAAAGATGGTGGATGTCCTTCGGCCAGGAAATAAGTCTGGTTTTCTCTTTCTGCAGTTTATAATGCACACTATAAAAAGCTCACAGTGTGCAGTGAAATTCTAGAAAACAATTTCAGTACAGGAGCGGATCCTGTACAATTGTCCAAGATTGAAGGTAAGGCTGGAGTTCAGCTTTAAATAAATGTGCTATGTACACTAGGCATATTATACTTCATAGAACAATATCATGACAGTTGTCAAGAAGGGCAAAACAACGGTGAGTTGTCAGTTGAACATATATAGTGTTCTGATTTTTTGTTTTACGTTTTTTGGTTGGTGTTTTTAATGTCTTTGTACAGGTGTCGAAAAAGAATCTGATGGAGATTGTGAAGAAGTTGATGATCCATGTTGACAAAGCTGAAGGAACTGCCTACAGAGATGAATTACTGACAAAAATTATTGATATATGCAGCCAATCCAATTACCAGTATATTACCAATTTTGAGTGGTAAGCAATGTTTATAGGAAAACGTGTTTGACGCATTTTCTCTTTTCTTTTTGTTGAGAAGATGGAGCCATGTGCGTCATCAGTCTTATCTCTTTTTTATAGGTATATTAGCATTCTGGTAGAGCTCACACGTCTGGAGGGAACACGTCATGGCCACCTTATAGCTGCTCAGATGCTTGATGTTGCCATTAGAGTAAAGGCGATTAGGAATTTTGCTGTATCTCAGATGGCCACATTGCTTGATAATGCCCACCTTTTAGCCAGCAACACTCAACGTAATGGAATATGTGAAGTTCTTTATGCAGCTGCTTGGATCTGTGGAGAGTTCTCAGAGTAAGATATATTTTTCTGGAATCATTTGGGTTTTATCAAATGGTATTTAAAGGGGAACTTCAGTCATTTTTTCATCTTTCCATCTATCAAATCCTCTGCCCTTGTTTTAACTTTGGATAGTAAAACATTTTTTTCTGCCAGTAAATACCTTATACAGCCCACTTCCTGTTTCTTGAATGCCAAATAGGCCTAGGTCAGTGATGGCAAACCTCGACACCCCAGATGTTTTGGAACTACATTTCCTATGATGCGCCACTACACTGCAGAATGTCAGAGCATCATGGGAAATGTAGTTCCAAAACATCTGGGGAGCCAAGGTTCGCCATCACTGGCCTAGTCTTATGACATCATGCACAGCTCTCTCTCTCACTCTTGTGAGTTTGCCAGGAAAGGAAAGGGGGATGAGTCATAACGGGGCCAATGAGAGCTGCAGAGCTGGAGGTGTGCCTTTTTGTGTGTCTGTGTAAATCCAGAAAGTGAACAGGCAGCAGCTTTAGCTGCCCACAGTTAAAATGGATGAAGTCAGATTTAGTGGAGGGAGATTTCTGTAGAATATTTGGCAAGTACAGAATCGCTGTATATATAAAATAATATGCAAAGTGGTCGGAAGGAAGCTTCAGAATGGCAAAGATGTTTTTATTACAGATTATGTGAGCGGACTGCAGTTCCTCTTTAAAGGGAATTTTTTTTTTTTTTAAAGTTTCTGTAGATGTGATAATTGTTAGTGTTTTTAAAACCCTTTCTCTTTCTAATTTGTAATGCTATATATACACTAAATGACCAAAAATATTGGGATGCGTGACTTTACACGCACATGAACTTTAATGGCATTACAGTCTTATGCCCTGTACACACTATAGGATTTTCCGATAAAAAATGTGTGATAGGACCTTGTTGTCGGAAATTCCGATCGTGTGTAGGCTCCATCACACAATTTCCGTGTGTACAGGGCATTAGTCCGTAGGGTTCAATATTGAGTTTTCTCACCCTTTGCAGCTATAACAGCTTCAACTCTTCTGGAAAGACTGTCCACAAGGTTTAGAAGTGTGTCTTTGGGAATGCTTGACCATTCTTCCAGAATCGTAAATGTGAGGTTAGGCACGAATATGGACAAGAAGGCCTGGCTCACAGTCTCTGCTCTAATTCATCCCAAAGGTGTTCGATCGGGTTGGGGTCAGGACACCCCAAACTCGCTCATCCGTGTCTTTATTTACCTTGCTTTGTGCACTGTTGCACAGTCATGTTGTAACAGGAAGGGGCCATTCCAAACTGGCCCCACAAAGTTAAGAGCATGAAATTGTCCAAAGTGTCTTGGTATGCTGACACCTTAGGAGTTCCCTTCACTGGAACTAAGGGGTCGAGCCCGACCCCTGAAAAACAACCTCACACCATAACCCCCCCCCCCCCCTCCACCAAATGATTTGGACCAGTGCACAAAGTAAGGTCCATATAGACAAGGATGAGAGTTTGGGGTGAACACACATGACTTGCCTGCACAGAGTCCTGCGGAGATTCCACATCCAATTCGCAATGGTGTGAACCCGGCCTAACACAAATCCCCACAGTCTCTTCTCTGATCCAGGACTCATCATTCACCATGTGACTGATGAGGACTCTGCTAATGACCGTGTAGAAGCAGAGCTCCCTCACACACTTCCTGACACATCCAGCCCTCCACTGTGGTAACACTCACCGACCTTCCACTGCCCTGAGTCCTTGATGAGGAACTTTACCATACCATGCGTTCCGACAACTTCACCTGCCCCTCTGCTCCAGGCGTTCTTTACCACTGACCGTGTGGTGGCAAAGACATTGCCAATGACCATGTAGAGGCAAAGTTCCTTCACAGCTCTCCCTGGGCCGCCTCCTGCGATCGGTACAACCCAATCCCCCACCCCCCCCAGATGGGGATGTCCTCCTACTGCTGCCTAGTATTCCATTCCTCACTTCACTCAGCCGACTTCTCCCCCTCCAGTGGCATATCACCTCAGCTTATATAGGAGGACTACCCCCTGCCAATGCCAATTGGGGATTGGTTGGGGCTCTTCCAGAATCTTCTCTCTGGAAGCAGAGGAGGTGCCCCAGAACTAGAGCACAGGTGATCACACCCACTGCTACTCTGACCACTCCCAGCCCCCAGATCAAAACAGACAGGCCTAGCTTGCAGCATAGGCCTGCCTAAATTTGCCTTTGTTGACAAAACCTAAAAACCTAGTAAAATTACCTTTACTAGCACCTACCTATTGGTAGAGGGTGCTGGGTATATATATATTATAAAATTTATAAAATTGCTGTGACATCCTCTTTGTAACTTGATCTTTGTACCTATCTCTGAGCTGCAGTTATATGTGTGATCGTATATTCAAAAACCACGACCGTACTGAAAAACTAATTAGTGTTATCCCAAAAAGTGTACAGTATACAAATAATGAAAATGCTATTCAAATAGTGAATTACACCAAATAAATATGTAACCTTGCATTAACCACTTCAATACCAGGCACTTAGGCACCTTCCTGCCCAAGCCAATTTTCAGCTTTCAGCGTTGTTTCAATTTGACAATTGTGCGGTCATACAACACTGTACCCAAACAAATTTTTTTATCATTTTGTTCCCACAAATAGAGCTTTCTTTTAGTGGTATTTGATCACTTCTGCGGTTTTTATTTTTTGCGCAACAAATAAAAAAAGACCGAAAATTTTGAAAAAAAAAAAAAAACAAGTTTTTCTTTGTTTCTGTTAAAAATTTTTTGTAAATAAGTACGTTTCATTCAATGACGGGCACTGATATGGCTGCACTGACGGGCACTGATGAGGTGGCACTGACAGGCACTGATGGGCACTTATGGGTGGCACAAATGAACACTGATGGGTGGCACAGATGGACACTGATGGGTGGCACTGTTGAAACTGATGGGTGGCACTGATCACATTGATGGGTGGCATTGCTGGGCATCACTGATTTAAAATGGTGCCAGTCAGTGCCAATTTGTGGGCACTGATTGGCACATATTGGGCACGTGGATGGCCATGGGGTACATACCTGGCCAGCCACATGTTGCCCGCCTCCCTGGTGGTCCTGGCAGCTTCCCTGGTGGTGTAGTGCGGGCATCCGAGGGGGGGGGCTGCACTGATAAACAATCAGCACAGACCCCCCTGTCAGGAGAGCCGCCGATCGGCTCTCCTCTACTCGCGTCTGTCAGACGCGAGTGAGGAAAAGACAATCAACGGCTCTTCCTATTGACACTGTGATCAGCTGTGATTGGACACGGCTTATCACGTGGTAAAGAGCCTCCGCCGGAGGCTTTTTACCAAGATTGGTGTAGAGGTGTGTCAGACTGACACACCACTCCACCGATCGCCGCGATGCGCGCCCCCGCGGCACGTTATCCTGCTGGACGTCATATAACGCCCAGTCAGGATAACTGAACCACCGCCCGGCCGTCAATTTGCTATAGACCGGGCGGGAAGTGGTTAATATCCTACACAATTTCTTGTAAATATATTAAAGTGGTTGTAAACCCTGTTACACCACTTTTACCTACCTGTAGGTACCGTGAATATCTCCTAAACGTGCACCGTTTTAGAAGATTTTTGCTGTAATCGGCACATGCGCACTGAAGAAATGGCTTGCTCGTCCTGTTTCTTTAGGAGTTGTGCTGTGACCAGCGGCTCTAGCGAGAGTGACGGCTCTGGCCAATCATAGCGCCGGAGCCTGCAAACCCAGAAATAACTCCGGGGACCACTGCAACAGCAATGCATACTAGCTCATTATGCCTTTGTTTTTTTTTGTTTGTTTTTTTTTGTTTGTTTTTTTTTGTTTGTTTTTTTTTGTTTGTTTTTTTGAGTTTACAACCACTTTAAATAGGGGTGCACCGAATGGAAATTTTGGTACCGAAAATGCAGGATACACTTAACCGAAAACCGAAACCGACATTTTATGTATTTTTTTTACAATTGTATTATATTCGACTTTTTTATTTAATATCTTCAATTTAAATAAATATGAATTTATTGTTGGCCTTTATTGGCACCTTTTAGTGCAAGAAAAGCTCAAGAAAAATGCAGTCTGCAGTCTCTGACCATCTCCTGTATTATGTCTGAAATCTCTTAGTTAAACACACTGCTAATAGTATTAGCAAAATTTCCATTTGGTGCACCTCTAGCAGACATGATACAGGAGATGGTCAGAGACTGCAGACGTGGTACAGGAGCTGGTCAGAGACTGCAGACGTGGTACAGGAGCTGGTCAGAGACTGCAGACGTGGTACAGGAGCTGGTCAGAGACTGCAGACGTGGTACAGGAGCTGGTCAGAGACTGCAGACGTGGTACAGGAGCTGGTCAGAGACTGCAGACGTGGTACAGGAGCTGGTCAGAGACTGCAGACGTGGTACAGGAGCTGGTCAGAGACTGCAGACGTGGTACAGGAGCTGGTCAGAGACTGCAGACGTGGTACAGGAGCTGGTCAGAGACTGCAGACGTGGTACAGGAGCTGGTCAGAGACTGCAGACATGGTAGAGGAGCTGGTCAGAGACTGCAGACATGGTAGAGGAGCTGGTCAGAGACTGCAGACATGGTAGAGGAGCTGGTCAGAGACTGCAGACATGGTAGAGGAGCTGGTCAGAGACTGCAGACATGGTAGAGGAGCTGGTCAGAGACTGCAGACATGGTAGAGGAGCTGGTCAGAGACTGCAGACATGGTAGAGGAGCTGGTCAGAGACTGCAGACATGGTACAGGAGCTGGTCAGAGACTGCAGACATGATACAAGACATGATACCTATCGGTGCCCATGCAGTCTCGCCAGTGCCCATGCAGTTTCACCAGAGCCTATGAGATGCAGTTTACCAGTGCCTGGTAGTGCGATCTCACGCTGTGTCACGGAGCTGGATTAAATCGCCGAGCAGCTGCTGTAACAGTGACCTGCCTCCTAGGCCGGCATTGGATCAGTGTGCCGCCTATCACAAGAGCCAGGACATTGTTACAGCGGCCGTCTGGCGATTCAACGTGAGCTTGCGGCGCCAGGAGGACAGTCGCCATGAGGGGAGGACTGTGACAGGGGCGCGCCAGTTGGACTAGTGTGGCACCATGAGCAGACCACCCCCCTTTTCGGCTCCATTATCTGCATTTTTCTTCTTTCGGCTGATAATTTTCTGCGGACGAAATTTCAGTGTACCACTAATATTAAAACTTCTTCACAATTTATCAATAGTCTTTAAAGTCCAAGAGTCCAAAAGTCCAAAATTGTCCATGTGTCCCAAAATCCATAAAAAAGAGCTTTACACCACAAAAGTGCTCTGTGCTTGAATGGTTCAAAGTGTTAAAGCAACAACCAGTGTCCTGCACTTTTTTAAGGGCAAATATTGCTCACCCCTAGTGCAAGAAATAAACAATACTTTGAGAGATGGTCACATACACAGACCAGTCCTTGACAGATCGGATGTTTTATACCGAATCTTCTCCTACCACCCAAGGGTTAAAAACTCAAGTCTTCCAATGATATCACCTGCCCTTCACATCACTCCATCTCAGAACATAGTGAGGCGCCACATAGCGTGAAAATGCTTAACTTTAATTCAATAAAAGCACTTGCATTACACGAAGGGCAGAGCCACGCTTTGAGTGACATCACCCCGCATTTAGTCCGTCTGCTCGCAGCTCGGTCCCATAGATGGAGCCGGCGGTGCTTCGCATATCACACACTGTTATTCCCTAATGTTGGCACTCTTTAATGTAAGCGCATTGGCTTTTATAGAAAAAAAAGTTTTAAGCATTTTCATGCTATGTGGAACCTCTCTTTGTTCTCTCATGGAGTGATGTGAAGGGTGTATATCGTTGGAAGATCAAAGGTTTTAACCCTTGGATGGCAGGAGGAGAGAAATGGTATAGAATATCTGATCTGTGAAGCACTGGTCTGTGTATGTCACCATCTCCCAAAGTATTGTTCTTTTGTGTGTGTGTGTGTATATATATATATATATATATATATATATATATATATATATATATATATATATATATATATATATATATATATGTGTGTGTTTTCTTTCTGTGTAATTCACTATTGCAATAGCACTTTCATTATTTGTATACTGTGCTCTTTTAGTTATACTTTTTGGGATAATACAAACTAGCTTTTCAGCGCTGTCACTGGTTTTTGAGTATCCCCTCTAAATCGCATGCAACCTTGTCTCAGATTTTGATATGGTCCCTAGGTGTTGGACCTCTTCTCTCCACTGAGAGAAGCTTGCATCTTTACCTTGAAGGTTTTTTTGCAAGAGTATTCTGCTCTCAGGATTCCTGGTTGTACTGTAGCCAATCCTTCTGCAGCTTCTCGATCAGGTGACTCCTCGACCGGGCTGAGTCTTGGGCGCCGTTACTTGGACCTCACATAAGTGAAGATGCAGGACAGCCTTTAGTGTTGCTTCAGGCACTGGATCCTGTGTGGGAACTCACCTTGGCATGGGGTGCATTACGTTGAGATAGCTGCAGGGTGATCTACAGCTCCAGTGCCAGCAGAGCCCTGTCCCACCATTGAGAACGAAACTAGGATGGGGGTCTCATCTCTTGTATCATGTCCGAAGTGCAAAGTCAGCTGCCAAGGTTTGTGCCCTTTAAATCTGCAACTGTGTGATGGTTTCCTTATACTTTCTTCATCCAGAAACGTGGGCTGTGACACTTTATTCGGTTTTGAGGCAATGGATGGTATCTCTTGGACATTTTATATTTGGCACCATCTTTTCACCCGTCTGGCACAAGCCTCTTGCATCTAGCGCTACTGCCTTTGTCTCAACCGCTTCACTAAGTGAAAAAAATGGTACAATGAATATTATTGTACTTGTGTATTAACTTGTCTATTCCCCTAGTTAGCTAGTCTATTAACACTCTAACCACGTGTTACTATTGATATCACAATAATACAAGCTTAGCTATGAAGCCAAGCACACGGCTTATTAACAAAGTCTTATATATTTCCCAAGATAATAGGAATACGTTAACACTAAGCAATGTGCATGCCCTTTTCCTTCTCTGGGCAGGCTTTCTCTTAAAGCACAGTGGTCCCTGAATGCCTGCCTGGGTTCAGCCTACATTGCCTGGCTCTGAAGACGTAACCCTTCCCTCTCCACATTAGCAGGGGTCATAAGTACCCCTCTGATGAATCTTTCACACCTTGCATGGCAGATAACAAGCACTGGGGTATGGTGTCAGATGGCCTAGCTAGATCACACTTCACATATGGCTTGATTGGTAGTCTATCTGCACTGGACCCTAGTTTCTTGGCTTTAAACATGCTTGGGACAAACATAGATTTATACTCAGACAAAAAAGGTTAACAAAAAAAACAAATCCACAACCTGAATAATAAAAAAAAAAAAGAAAAAAGAAATGGACTGACTCGTTGGACTACTATTTTTTTTTCTGTCGCCACTTTTCTATGTTTTCTCTCTGTTTTGAGTTCATGAGCATAACTTTCGCCATGGTCCTAAGAATGAACCCCCGTGTCTTGTGGTGGTGGTCTTTCTTTCCTTCAGTTAGGAGTAAAACAACATTTTACCCTTAGGCTGGCAATACATTATACAATTTGTATGCAAACAGGAAGGCCCTTGCACTACATAGTTTAAGGTAAATCTAATGCAAATTGAATATAAAAAAATGTATAATGTATGGCCAGCTTTAGCATGTTCAAGGGTAATATCTGTCCTGTCTTTTTATTTCCATTGTTCTTTTTTTAATTGCCCCGTCAGTGTTTTCTGATTTGTGCTTTCATTCATGGGGTGGTACGTATTACTGCGCCTGTTCAACCCCAGTCTAACCGTGGAATTATACTCATATATATATATATATGTATGTATGTGTGTGTGTGTGTGTGTGTGTGTGTGTGTGTATGTATATATATGTCTTTAGTTTTCTATTTGGACTCCTTTCTACTGCTGAGAAGGTGGGATAGGGTATAGCATCACAGTGCTGGCCATCAGTGTTCTATATGCCTAATCTCCATTTCTACTATTTTTTCAGCAGTGTATATGTGCTGGCAAAATTAAAGCAATCATGGGCATATCTTAAAGCTAGCTGTTCAGTTGCTGCTTTTGGATTTTTACAAAGGCTGCATGTATTCCTAACAAGGTCTTTAACCTCCCTGGCGGTATGATTATTTCAGATTTTTGATGCTGAAAGCAGTTTAATTATTTTGCATGAAAATTTGGCACTTTATATTGTAGCCCTGTAATTCTTAGGAATAACTCATTTAAATCTGTCCAAACAAGAGTCTAGTAGATATCCCGGGTATGATAAAGTTTGAAACATGAAATCATAAATTATAATATAGTAATTTACTAAAAATAATTATAACAAATAATAATAAAAATTATTCAATAATGTAATCAAATCATAAACACTGAAATTTGCTCAGTTGCAGAATTGTCGCTGTCATTACTTTCAGTGTTTGATGACGGATCTCCCCACAAATCACTATCACTCAGTTCTGCAAGTGATTCTAATTTATTATCGCTGTTTTCTAGCTGTTCTAAAACCCCTTTTGATGTAAAGGGACGGTTTTGGTTGCTATGGACAATCTCCAGTTTCCAGGCAGAAAGAATAGTTTTTATAATATAAAACTGCATGCAGGGCACTGGACAAACCACTGGGGACAAAAGGGAGGTGAAATAATTTCATACAGTAATGTAATCTGTAAGATTACAGTATACTGTATGTATTGTGTGTGTTTCACTTTTTGAATTTGGCACCGTTCTCCGTCCCCGTGCGTCGCAACGCTTGCAGGGAACGGAGCTTGGCTCCGTGATGAATTGAGCGGAGGACGAGCCGCTCACACTGCGGGGAGACATCGCAGGATCCAGGGGACAAGGTAAGTAAGCTCTTCCTGGATCCTGCGATGCGATCCTGAGTCTGGCTCGGGGTTACCGCTTTTGGTTCTGAAATTCCACCTCGAGCCAGACTCAGGAATACCGCCAGGGAGGTTAAAGTGGAAGTAAACACTTTTTTTGATATAATATGGCTATAATAAGGCTTACCTGTAGGTACGGTGAATATCTGCGCACTAAAGGAACGCACTCTCTGGAGGGAAGGGAGTGACGTTATGACCGCACGCATGCCTTTTGAAGGGAAGGGAGCGACCTCATCGTGGAGTGGCCAATAGCACGGCCGGAGGACACAAACTTGGAAGGAAGGCCATATGAAGATGAAAGCGCATTCAGCGGTGACAGCGCGCTGCTGGAGGACTTCATTCTGAGGTAAGTATTTCATAATGTGCTAGTATGCAATGCAAAAAAAATGTGATTCACTACCACTATAGTTTTTCAAAGGGTATACCTTGTTTATCTTATGTAAAACTCTTCAGTGGAGTCATATGCCTTTTTGTTTTTATATTCTCTGATTTGTTTTTATTATCTTCCTTTTCCAGACACTTGACAGAACCTCACCAGACACTGGAGGCTATGTTGAGGCCGAAGGTCACTACTTTGCCTGGTCATATTCAGGCGGTTTATGTACAGAATGTGGTGAAGTTATATTCTGGTATCCTCCAGCGCAAAGAAGGGGAAGGAGATCATCAAGCAGCACAGGAGATAACCCAACTTATGGTTGAGAGGCTTCCCCAGTTTGTGCAAAGCGCTGACTTGGAAGTTCAAGAACGGGTAATTTATTTTAATTTTGGTTGGCAAGTTTCTTTATCTAATGCTGATCTTAAAGTCTGAAATTAGATTTCAGCCACACAAAAGAGCAGTATTTTCACTTGGCCAACTTGTACAGTGTCTATAAAAGATATTCACTGCCCTTGGTAGTTTTTAATGCATTATTGTTATAGAACATTGAATCACAATGGATTTATTTTATATTATTTGACACTGATTATCCAGAAACAACTCTTTTGTGTCAAACTGAAAGCAGATTTTTGTTATTTAAATTAATTACAGTGCTAAAGCACAAAATAAGTGACAGCATAAGTACACTTTAAGTTACTTTATCATGACACATCATCAATGGTGCTGCCAATTTTTCTTTATTGTACATCCCAGGACTCAGGGTATCTTCATCTCCATTATGATAGGGTTATGCTGCCACTTGCAGGTGATTACACACTGCCAAAAAAAAAGACTGGAATCCCTTCCCAGGTATAACCTCTCCCAGCTAGTCACAGCTTTGATTTATTGCTAGCGTCTTAGGTGATGCCCATGTCTGTGCAGTCTGCACAAGTTATTCTTTTTTTAGTTTATTCAGAAGATGTACATCAGGAAATAGGAGACTGACCTATCAAGAACTGTTACCTACTGGACTCTGTGTAACAGGAGGTTTCAACCCACTCAAGGGGTCCTGCAGCATGGACTGGTGCGTTTCCGGGTGGAAGCCCTCAAATGCTGGTACCCTGTAATGCCTACTGGCACCTTAGTTTTCTGCCTTGGCTCTCATATTTCCTTTTCTACAGTGTCATGTGCATTTCCACTGGTGCTTTTACTGTCTGTCCAGCTGCCCCGAGCACTGCATTGCCACCGTAGTGGAGTTTTGGGGCCGTGCTGTGCAGGTACAGTATGGGCCAGTGGACTGATGGAAACTACTTGTGGCTTTCAGTTTGGGAGCCCTTTCCACACGTGAAGAAGGGTAGCACACGGACTGCTACCTAAGACAGCACTTTCTCTCACAGTCGGCACAACAGCTTCAGCTGACATTGCAGTATTACATTTTCATGCTCAAACCACTGCTACTATGGAGGAGATGAACCACTACCAGCAAACAAAGGACATTTCTTGGGGTACAGTCTCACAATTTGTGAGTACCAAAAAGGCTCTTTAATTGCAGCTGATTTGGGAATGCTATATAGCACATGTCCACACCTGTACTGTCAACAGGCCATGTCTCAGCTGTGGCAGAAGGGGGAGGGGAGGTTTCCAGGTTACTTTATCAGATAGGGAAGAAATTGGGCACAGCTACCCCTGCTTAGAACAGTGAGGACTTGACACCTTAGTGCTTAGACTTTGCAGAGAAGTTGAGCACTGAATTTACAAATATGGAAACTACTGTGCAACTCAGCCTGGATGGTTCTGGCATGGCAGCCCTCCTCAGATCAGGAATCTTTAACTGGACAAACGACAACAAATAAAAGGGCACAAATGCCTAGTGCATTATCTAAAGCACTAACTACTTACTAAAAGGAGAAAGATACAAATTATACTCCCAAATCAGTAGTGAATGGTAGTGTATCATAGATTCAGAAACCCAAAACATGCCCTCCAACCTCATAGGTCTAAACAAATGACACAACCAACTGACTCGTTTCGGGGGACCAGCCCTCTTCTTCAGAGCAATATCTACTCTACTGTCACTATTGGTTTGTGCGCATAATTTGTATCTTTCTCCTTTTAATAAAGAACTGTAGATAATGCACTAGGTGTTAGCACCCTTTTTGTTTTTTGTTGTTTGTGTAGCTCCCCTTGCAATATATCCCCTGGGCACCAGTTCCATTTTGCTCTGACTTCTTCCACTTATCTGGTCTTTCCACTACCCCTGGGGCACCTTCTTCCATTTTCTTTCTGTCACAGGAGGAATTCTCATCTGCTATTGTGGATTGAGTCTAAGGGTATTTAAGTGATTGGCAGGTGGATTTTACACAGACCCTTCCTTACCATAACCTGAGTGAATGCTGTCCATGCCCCCTGGGGACCCTCTGCTACATAGTTTGGCTTTAAATCATATTATTGGTTTCTGTTTCTTTCACACAAGCTATTTAAAAGTAGAGATTCTTACCATTACATGTCTTAAATGCAAGCCTTTTCCTTTGTTTTCTGATAGTCTTGGTTTGTGTATTTGCAGGCTTCTTGTATTCTGCAGCTCATGAAATATATCCTGAAGTTGCAGACAAAGGAGGTTCCAGTAGCTGAGGAGGTGATGGCTTTATTTGCTGGAGAATTGAATCCTGTTGCTCCAAAAGCCCAGAAAAAAGTCCCTATTCCTGAAGGGTATGTGGTGGTGACCCCCCCCCCCCCCAATAATAATTTTTAATTTAAATTGAATTTACAGAGGTGTACAGGATGTAGGCATAAAACTGCAGCAGCAGGTGCTGCTAAAAAAAATCTATTTAGAGATTGAGCATAAACTCAGCTCAACTTGTTAAACTTCAGAAAAAAATAGAAACCTCTCCTGCTAACACCCCAGTCAGCTGCATATTGCCCCAGAGCTAGAATTTTCCAGTATATCACAATGCTGTGACAAATATTTCATTATTTCCCTTTCATCAAAATCTATGAAGAAGGCGAAGCTGAATTTTTTATATTTGAAATATATGAATGTTGAAATATTTCATATAATGATAGTCTTGTACCAGCCAGTTTCTTTGTAAAATCCTCTACACGGCTTGGTGTTGAAAAATACATTCATAAGCGAGTCATTCTTTATCAGACAGCTTTGTCAGAGGTTTTAACCCGACAGGACCACTCAAAAAGGGGTTGGCTATTGCTGTATGTTTTTAGATAACCCATAATACTCTGGAAATGTTTGTTTTAATTGTTTTATCTATCTTGTAGTTCTATTGCATGATGATTGAAAATGTATATGTTCTCACTGTTCTTTTGCAATCAGAATGAAAAAGTGGGGAGAGATATTAGAAAGCTTGCTGTGTTTTTTTTTTTTTTTTTTTTTTTTTTTAAATTTTATCTTGATGTATTGAAGAAAAACTTCAGGAAAAAATGTTTTTAAAATTTGCATGCACACAAGAAGTTAAGTGATCCACGGAATATCAAATTGCCTCTCGGGGGATCAGAAAGGAATTTTTTCCTCTGTTGCAGCAAATTGGTTCATGCATTGCAGGGGTTGTTTGCCTTCCTTTGGAGCAACTGTGGATATAGGATTGTATTAATTATTGATTTTTTTTTTCCTTTTTATTGGTTGAACTAGATGGACTTTTAACTTTTTTTTAAACTTTTTTTCAACCAGACTATGTAACCTCAATAAGTTGTATACCTGCTCCCGGATCTTTTTTTCTACTGCTTCACTGAATACAGTAAAGGAGGTATCTCTATTTCTGGTGCTCCGACACCCTAACTTCAGGTGTCCTACACAACAGCCATAGGGTTGTTCGCAGGTGCTGTGCCCACCCCTTCTCTCCCCTGCCTAATTACTAAGCTCTGTATTCTGTAAATGCATTCACAAAACCTTCTGTAAATGGGTTGGGGAGAAGAAAGGCTTTTAGAGCTGCTGCAGCATAGGAAAGATGTATCTCTCCTTTCAGCGCTGTAGTATAGTGTAAGCTATGCTGTCCGCACTTGGTGAACCAGTAATTTCTAAACAAGAGAGATCCAGGATGTGGCATTCATCTCTTTGTACCCAATTCCTTGTGTGGCAGCAGGTTTTAAAAGGCTTTTTTCCCCCTGGAGTTCTTTAACCACTTCAGCCCCGGAAGGATTTACCCCGTTCCTGACCAGCACTTTTTGCGATACGGCACTGCGTGCGCTTCCAGGCGGCAAATTCAAAGGGATGTACGGGTACGCCCTTTTGCCTGCCCGTGCCATTCTACCAACGTAAATTGGCGTGCGGTGGTCGGCAAGTGGTTAACATTTTCTTTTTTTTCTTTTTTTTCTTTACTGTTCGCAGCTTAGACTTGGATGTTTGGATCAATGAACCACCATCAGATAGTGAATCGGAAGATGAAAAGCCCAAAGCAATATTTCAGGATGAGAAACAGACACACGGGAAGTCTTCTCGACCAGAAATAGATGAAGAAGAGTTAGCAAGGGTAAGAAAATGTACATCATCCACTTTATTTACAATGGCTCAATTATACAGCTTGTTTTCAGTCACAATTGTAATTTTACAAGCTCATTTAACAGAATAGCGCAAGAAGCAAAGCACATTATCCCTTATCAGGAGTGCACTGTGCATTTTTTTTTAATTTTAACCATTTCTGGCTACTTTTTTGTCATTAAAAAGGAGCTCCAGTCTCTTAAGTGAAAATTTAAACGTCAGCTACAAATATGGTTGCTGACTTTTTAATATACAGCCACTCACCTGTTCCACACTCCAGCCATTTTCTACCTGCGTCCTTTCTCTCCGGCATCTTTACTATGGGCACCCAACTGTGACAGTTGGCAGCTTCAGAGCCGGGTGCCCACTGTGCATGTGTGAGCATTGCCATGTGCTGTGAATAGTCCTGCAATCTTCTGGGACCTGTCGTATCCCAGAAAACTTTGAAGGGGGGTGGGGGGGGGTGTGAAGAGAACTTCTGATCACCTAGGCGGTCGGAGCGGAAGTGGGAGCGGGGATCTGTCAAAATCGGGTACCCGCTCTTCCTCCCCCAAAGTTCCATTTCACAAACAGGAGCAGGGGAGGAGGCCTTAAAGTGGAGCTTCCCCTTTTGGGTGGAGCTCCGCTTTAATGTTTTGACCTGAGGGGTCCATTCACATCGGGTACTTGACTGCGTGCCCCTGTGCAGTTCCGTGTTTTCCCAGCACGGAGATGCACAGGTGTTGCTTGCATCCCTGTGCTGGCAGTCCATGGAAGTCTACTGGGACACACGGCTGCACAGATAACTACTGTGTCCCAATATGACATGCGGGTGCCTCCTCTGCACAGACCAGAGTACAGGGCCACTGTCTTTGACAAACACGTTAACAGTAGTAAACAAAGATTGACATTCATACACATTCATGTACTACTGTAATGGCTGTGATTGGTGACAGCGATCACATGGTACAAGGCCAATCCCAGTAGCCCTGTACCACTGTGACTAATTACAGTGATCACAGTAGTAACAGTTGCATGAATGCAGCTGAACAATGACAGTAAAGTGATTGCTTTTGCCGTTATCATGACTGTATGAGCAATCAGTGTGTGTAAAAAAAATAAATAAAAAAAAAATATAGTGATATCCAAGCAGCACTACATGTACATGATCACAGCACTACATTATCACCAGAGTGCCAATGCCGCAGTCCTGGTCTCCCTGATCACCGATGCCGACCCCAGTCATAGTGTCACCATAAGAACTTGTTCACATGTGCGATGCTTGGAAGAGTGATCTGTGTTCATATTGCTTTTCAGAGAACATTTAAAGTTCCTCCCCAAACCCCCCCTATTTGATCACCACCGCACCAATCCCATTGTCCCTGGTCACCGCCGCCGCTCCACTTCGTGTCCCTGATCACCACCACCGCAATCCCAATGTCACCATAAGAACTTGTTCACAAGTGCAATGCTGTCTTCACATCGCTCTTGAGAGCATTTAATGTGGAGTCGTTCGGGGGGGGGGCTGGGCCAAGTGGAGAGTCACTAGAGCCCCAGGACTCTTTTATAGTCAGATGGGTCCAGGTGAGCTGGAACCAGAATGGGCAGAGGATCCGGAGGAGATGGCCTTAAAGGACCAAGAGGTATCATTCCCAGAAATTGTTTATCCTATCTCTAATGGAGATGGTACGAATCAGGTTTAAGTTACCCCCCGGTTCAGGAGTCTGCACTCTCCTGTTATACCCTGGGATCTTTGCGACCTCAGCAAATTTCCCAAGCGTTTCCCTTGCATCCGTTACTGGAGCAGGTGATTTACGTGGACTGGGAGCATCCTGACAGGATATACTTACCTCCGAAAAGGTTTTCTGTCTTATACCCTATGGAGGAAAAGTTCAGGAAGAAATGGAGCACACCTTTGGTGGACGCTGCCATATCTTCTGTGAATAAAAGTTTAAGGATCCGGCTGATAAAAAGCTAGAGTCCTTATTAAAGGCCTCCTTTTCGGTGGCTAGTGCAGCAGTTCAGCCAGCTTTAAGAGGTTGGTGAAGAACATACCTTGCCAAGAGGAATCTGCTGAGGAGCTATCAGAGATCCCTCATGCCTTGTGTTTTGCGGTAGACGCTTTGAAAGACTCAATTCAACAGATGTCTCGTTTTGCGTTACTGTCAGTTCATATGCGTAGAGTGTTGTGGCTAAAGAACTGGTCTGCTGAGACGCCATGTAAAAGGCTACTTGCTGCTTTTCCATTTCATGGAGAGCGCCTATTTGGCGAGGATCTGGATAAATATATCCAAAAGATCTCTGGAGGAAAAAGCGTCCTGCTTCCTATTAAGAAGAAAGGGAAGCAACCCTCTTCTAAAATTCCTAATGCCCCAGGTCCTGGTGCCTCTTCCCCTAAGCGGTATCGGCGGCCTCAGCCGTCTGGGTTCAAAAGACCCCAGGGTCAGAAAAAGCCCTGGACCCAAAAGTCACCCAAGCCCAACTCCAAGCCTTCCTAGTGAAGGGGTGCCCCCGTTTTTACTGGGGGGGTGCAGACTTCGGTTGTTTGGGGAGGCCTGGGAAGAACTGGTTCAGGACAGATGGGTTATTTCCACTGTAAAATACGGGTACAGAATAGAGTTCCGAGAGGTCCCCCGAACCAATTTCTGTACTCAAGGTTCCCGGCGGATCAAGAAAACAGAAGATGCCTATTTTTAGCTTTACACCATCTGCTGACGCAGGGAGTAATTGTAAAGGTTCCGCACGAGGGAAAATTCAAGGGGTTTTACTCAAACCTATTCACCGTGCCAAAACCAAATGGGGAAGTAAGGCCCATTTTGGACCTCAAGGCTCTCAACTTCTTTGTAGACGTCCGATCTTTCCGCATGGAGTCGGTTCGTTCGGTAATAAGGTCCCTAAGAAAGGGAGACTATTTAGCGTCCATAGATATCAAGGACGCGTACCTTCATGTGCCGATCTTCGGTCCACATCAAAGGTTCTTACGCTCCGCTGTAGAAGGTAGTCATTTCCAGTTTGTGGCACTACCTTTCGGTCTGGCCGCGGCCCCCAGGGTCTTCACAAAGTTTCTGGCCCCAGTGTTGCCTTCCCTAAGGTCTCAAAGAGTTTCCGTAATAGGATATCTGGACGATCTACTTCTAAGGGATTGTTCTCGCCCTGTACTAGTTCAAAATGGGTCAAGAACAGTACGGGTTTTACAACGCCTAGGTTGGATGCTAAATATGGGCAAGTCAGCTCTTTGTCCGACCCAAGCCTTGGTATATCTGGGTCTGGTCTTGGACACCGCCCAAGAAAAGGTGTTTCTTCCGCCCTTAAAGGTTGCCTCCATAGTGGAACTTGTACAGAAGGTGAAAAAAGAACTAACACCTTCTGTTCGACTGTGCATGAGGTTACTGGTCAAGATGGTGTCATCCTTCAGCGCAGTGCCATATGCGCAGTTTCACTCCAGAGTATTCCAGAACAGTATCCTGAAAGCCTGGGACAAGTCTGCTCGAACCTTGGATCAACCTATGGTTCTATCCTCATGTTCTATGGAACCTCTCTTGGTGGTTGAGAACCAGCAACTTAAAAAGAGGAAAATCTTTCCCACCAGTAGCCTGGAAAGTGGTAACCACGGACGCCAGTCTTCTCGGCTGGGGAGCAATACTAGAGGAAGCGTCTATTCAGGGAGTATGGTCACAGACAGAAAGGGCTCTGCCCATCAATCTACTGGAGATTCGGGCAGCTGGTCTGGCCCTGCGATTCTGGACGTCCAGGTTGCGGGGTCTTCCTGCCAGAGTCCAGTCGGACAACTCCACAGTAGTGGCATAGATCAACCACGAGGGAGGTACCAGGAGTCGGGCAGCCCAAAGAGAGGTAGATCAAATACTGACCAGGGCAGAAAAACATGTGCCTTTTCTGTCGTCAGTGTTTATTCCGGGGGTGGACAATTGGCGGGCGGATTTCCTAAGTCGCCAAAAGTTGTTACCAGGGGAATGGTCCCTGCATCCCGAGGTGTTTCTACAGATCTGCCAATACTGGGGGACCCCAGATGTGGATCTGCTGGCATCCAGATTCAATGCCAAGCTGGACAGGTTTGTATCCAGGACCAAGGATCCCCTTGCTGTCGGGATAGACGCATTAGTAGTTCCTTGGGATCAGTATTCTCTGATGTATGCCTTCCCTCTGATCCAAATTGTGCCGCACTTACTACGCAGAATACGGGAGGAATGGAAGCCGGTGATCTTAGTGGCTCCAGCATGGCCCAGGAGATCATGGTACTTGGAGATTGTGAAATTGGCAGTAGGGGACCCGTTGGTCCTTCCTTGCCATCCAGACCTGTTGTCTCAAGGGCCCATATTCCATCCTTCTTTACGGTTGCTGAATTTGATGGCCTGGCTATTGAGACCAGACTTTTGAAAGACCGTGGTATTATGGGTTCAGTCTTGTCCACTTTGATAAACGCTAAAAAAGTCAGTTTCTAGAGCTATCTATTATAGAGTGTGGAAGTCATACATTTCTTGGTGTGAGAAAAAGAAATGGAATCCTCGTAGGTATATGATTGGAAGAGTTCTCGTCTTTCTCCAAACAGGAGTAGACTTGCAGCTCGCTTTAGGGACAATTAAGGGACAGATTTCGGCTTTATCGTTTTTTTTTTCCAAAGACCAATTGCATCCCATTCTTTGGTGCGAACCTTTGTCAAGGGAGTAACACACCTGAGGCCACCGCTTAAACCATCTTTATGTCCTTGGGAACTAAATTTGGTACTGTCAGCCTTACAGAGTCAGCCCTTTGAACCTATTAGGCATATTCCTTTTGTCCTATTGACCAGGCAGGAAATTAGCTTTCCTATTGGCTATTACATCGGCTAGAAAGGTGTCAGAATTAGCCGCCCTTTCTTGCAAAGAACCGTTTATGATTCTTCATCAGGACACAGTGGTCATGCGACCTCCTTCCTACCGAAGGTGGTTTCCAAATTTCATTTGAATCAGGATATCATTTTACCTTCCTTTTTTTCCAAACCCTAAGACTAGGGAGGAAAGGTCGCTTAACTCACTGGATGTGGTGAGAGCGATAAAAGCTTACTTGGAAATGTCAGCTCCCTTTCGGAAGACTGACTGTTTTTTTGTCTTGCCTGAGGGTCCTAAAAAAGGACAGCCGGCAACAAATTCAACTATATCCAGATGAATTCGCCAGACTATTGTCCAGGTGTATGGATTAAAGTGCAGGGTTCCACCCCGGGATTTAAGAGCACACTCCACTAGAGGGGTTAGTGCATCATTGGCAGTACGCCAGCAGGTATCTATGGCTCAGTTTTGCAAAGCGGCCGCTTGGTCTTCAGTTCATACGTTCACCAGGTTTTACCAGGTGGATGTGAGATCTCAAATGGAGACTGTTTTTGGCCACAGCATGTTGCAATGTTGCAGGCAGCATTATAGTCTCAGGCCCGTTGGGCTTAGGGATAATGTGTCCCCCCCCCCCCCCCCCCCCCCTCAGATGCATTGCTTTAGGACATCCCACATAGTCATTATTATGGTGCTCTGTGTCCCGTGATGTATGATAAAGAAAAACTGATTTTTAAAACATCTTACCTGTAAAATCCTTTTCTTGAAATACATCACGGCATACAGAGGTCCCTCCCCTCTTTTCTGGGATCGTCCTTGCTTGCTACAAAACTGAGGCCCTTCCGGTATGGGAGGGGTTATATGGGAGATAGCATCTTACTATTGGTTGCCAGTGTCCAATCATCTAAAGGTAAGTGTATAACCCACATAGTCATTATTATGGTGCTCTGTGTCCCATGATGTACTTCAAGAAAAGGATTTTACAGGTAAGCGGTTTTAAAAATCCGTTTTTTATGACTTGACTGCCCCGTAGATAGCAAATATAAAAACTGATCAGAGAGAACAACCACCAATTACTCTAAAATTTAATTGCATGAAACAAATGCAAAATGTGTATCTTTTTGTTCATTCAGAGAATTTCTTTTGAGAATATTTCCCCAAATTTTCCAATGTATGCCTAGCCTTACCTCTAGGTTCCAGTGAAGAACTTGGTATCTGATCACAGAGCACCTGTGCTTCTAATACTAATGGCTGCCAAGCACAGCCATCAATCAGGCTTGGAAAAAACAGCACCACTTGGACAAAACCAAAATAACGATCACATTTTGTTGCCTGGAATGCAAAGTACTAATTTTATTAACCCATTGAATAATTTTAAAATGGGCACAATTTTGAATTCTCTTTTGACTTTCTACCATCTATTTCCAAGGCCTCCAGAAAAGTTTATTTCCTAGCTAATATTCACAGGTTATCTTTATAAACTGAAGATAACTTTTCCCATATGTGTATTTATTTTTTTGTTTTTTTGTTTTTTAGAGGCGTGCTGTACGGAAAGAAGAACAAGCAAACAACCCATTCTACATTAAAAGTTCACCTTCCCCTCAGAAGGTATGTAGCTTTTGTCACTCAGACAGTCCTCTATGTATTTTAAATGAATATAAACTGATGCCACAGGGGTGCTTTGAACAAGCGCTTTCGTAATATAGTTCAACTGGTACAAGAAGTACCCCGCTGCTGCCTTCTCTGGTACTTGTGGGCAAAAGGCTGTCAAACTTGAATTAAGATCAACATCATCAGATTATGTTTTCTAAAGTCTAATCCTTTTCTTTGTGATTGAGAGAGAAAATTTCCTTTTTAATTATACATTCCAAAAAAGTCTTGTGGATCTCTGCTCATGTTTGCACTTTCTAACAGAGAAAGTAATGGTATTGAAGGAGCCTCTTTGTCCTTAGAAAAATAAACATGACCGCACAGATTGCATCTGACCCAGATTGTCTTCCCATAGTAGACTATGAATATATATGATTATTTTCTGAACCCTTTCAGTGATGGCTTTTCTTTTTAAATAAAAGTAAATGATACCAGTCTGGCTAAAGTTATTGACATAAAGATATTAAAGCGGAACTTCAGTAATTTTTTCAACTTTACATCTATTAAATCCTCTGCCCTTGTTTTAACTTTGGATAGTAAAACCTTTTTTTTTTTCTGCCAGTTAATACCTTATCCGCTTCCTGCTCGCCGGCCGTCATATGACGTCCTTGTATTTGAGCGGTGATATCTGAATGATGCCTGCAGTTACAGACGACATTCAGATATCTTCTTTTTCAGCCAGCGATTCCCTACACCATAGGAACGATCATAGTGGCTGTTCAGCCGCTTGATCGTTCTTGCAGGCAGCCAAAGGTGACATCCCCTCCCGCCGCCCTCCGATGCTTCTCCGAGCTTGCCGCTGCCAACTGCGAACCAGAGAAGGGAACCGTTGGTGCCGGATGCTGACCATAGAGATTTCCGGCGGACCAGATGGTCCCCGGAGTCTCTATGATCGTTTGGTGGCCGGGCGCGATGTTATGACGTCACGCCCAGCCTCTGCATTCAAAAAAATGGAGCCGCCTCGGCTGGGAAGCTGAGATCGTGTGTTTTTTTTTATTTCAGGCTTCCCAGCCTAGAGGTGAGATGTGGGGACTTATTGGCCCCATATTTCACTGTAAAGAGGACCTATTATGCTTATTCCTATTACAAGGGATGTTCACATTCCTTGTACAGGCAGTCCCCGAGTTACGAACACATTAGGGACTATTAGTTTGTTCGTAAGTCGAAGTTGTTAGTAAGTCCCAACACTGCATTAGTAAGTGTAACTTACGGTCGGAGCACTGCGTTCGTAAGTGTAACTGCCGCCTGTGCATGGATGTGTGATGTTGCAGGTGCTTGTTATGTTATCTGGGGCATAGTACGGCAGTGTGGGATGTGTTAGAAAGTGCTCGAAAAGTATCCAAGACCCGCGTGGAGCAAAAGTGGCTGGCATTTGAGGCCGTTCGTAAGTAGGAGTCGTTCGTAACTCGGGGAATGCCTGTAATAGGAATAAAAGTGATCAAAAAAAAAAATGTCAAACTAGAAAAATAAAAGTAAAATTAACAAATAAAAAAGTGCCCCTGTCCCCGTGTGCTCGCATGTAGACGCAAACGCATATGTAAGTCGCGCCCACATGTGAACGGTGTTCAAATCACACGTGAGGTATCGCCGCAAACGTTGGAGGGAGAGCAATAATTCTAGCCCTAGACCTCCTCTGTAAGTCAAAACATGCAACCAGTAACATTTTTTAAAGCGTCGCCTATGGGGATTTTTAAGTACCGAAGTTTGGCGCCATTCCAGGAGCGTATGCAATTTTGAAGCGTGACATGTTAGATATCTATTTACTCGGCGTAACCTCATCTTTCACATTA
This sequence comes from Lithobates clamitans, assembly GCA_037952925.1. Classification (NCBI taxonomy): domain Eukaryota; kingdom Metazoa; phylum Chordata; class Amphibia; order Anura; family Ranidae; genus Lithobates; species Lithobates clamitans. Next base: position 1,877,454 of record JBBGZY010000374.1, read on the forward strand.
TGCAAAAAAATTAGGCTAACTTTACTGTTTTACGGTTTTAGACAGGAAGTGATCCCCTATATAACCCCTCCCATACAGGAAGTACTTCAGTTTTTTTTTTTTTTTTTTTTTACACCAGTGTCTGCAAAGAGGATGGCACGGTTGTTTGAGCTCTCTGAGCTCCAGGTCTCTAGTCCCACAAACGGTTCTTAAATGAATCAAGGGATTGACCGATCTGATCCATTTGACACAGGCTCTATATTCTTAAATAAATGGTACCCGAGCCTCACAAATAAGACTCAAGATCCTGCAAGGTGTTGCCTGTAATGCGACCTCCGGGAGCTGGACCCTGCGAAGTGGAATCCTGGACACCACAGTGCTAAGGCATTCCTGCAGGGTGCTGTACAGGTCCAAGGGAGTGGACCCTAAACATGAAAAGGGTACCCAGTCCTTGAAGGTCCTCAAGTGACAGGAACCCGCTGTGAAGGGTAAAGATTGGGCTCTTCATTTCTAAGCTGCCCTGTGTTTGCAAAGTGTACTTTTTTTTTTTTTTTTTTGCTTGTGTTTGGCTGTTTTTTACCTTTATGATGGCGCTAATCGGTGCACCATTTCGCCTTGGTTCGCCATGGCGCATGTGCGTTCGCAAGAGCGCCGCTGGTCTTAGCAGTTTGTTTGGCGGCCATGGCGCAAGCAGCTTCGCCGCACATGCGCCGTAGCCTTTATCTGGGCATACGAAGATTTGGGTCATACGCGAATACAGCCATGCCTGTTCGTCAGAACCTTATTCAAGCTGTGTATGCCAAGTATGCGGTGCTTCCAGGGGGCAGCTGTGGGACACAGAACCAGGCATTTGCAGCTGTTCATTTCTCCTTACCCAGGTCACGTGAGTCACCAGGTGTTGCTTGGCAGGCTAAAGGTGCTTAGCAGGATTGTTGCATAGAGGCTTGGTGAGCCCTGTTAAAGGGTCTCCCTTCTGAGGTGTGTTAATACTAGACCCAGGTACTCCTCTTTTTGTGGCTAGTAAATGTATTCAAAAAAGAGGAGCGGGACTAACACTACAGGGAAGGGCACACCTATGTCATCAGTAGTTAATCTGGTATTGTGCCTACAGTCAACGCTGCTGCTTCACCCTTTATCACCAAGGATAAACTGTCCTCGGCCCTAGCCGGGTTAGAGCACAGGATTGCTGGCATGATGGCCTCCATCCCGCAGGGTTGCAAGAAGAGTGACAGATCCCCCTCCCCGGAGCCTCCTAGTTTGGAGCAGGAATGGGTTGAAGATGGGGAAAAAGCTCAGGATTCTGTGGAGGGCCTGGCGGTTGAGTCCGCTTCTTAGCAATCTGGACAAGAAGATATTCATTTGATGTCTGCCTCTCGGTCGCAGAGGCTTTTGATCCTGAGTCTTACCGAAATGGTTCGTTCTGCCTTTAAGTTGCCTCTTGCAGAGGTTACTGAGCCCCCCTGGTCCTCTTTGTGGTCCCTGAGGCCTCTTCAGGCCGCACAGGCTTTTCCCTTACACCCTCTGTTGGAACAGGCGGTGTATACTGATTGGGAACATCCTGACAGGATTTTTGTTCCTCTTTAAGAGGTTTTCCCTTTTATATCCCATGGATGAAAAGTTCGTTAAAAAGTAGAGCATGCCAGCCGTAGATGCAGCAGTCTCTTCCTTTAAGCAAGAACTTAACTTGTCTGGTAGATAACGCACTGGGCTTGAAAGACCCTGTTGACAAGAAATTGAAGTCATTATTAAAGACTTCCTTTTCTTTGGCCAGTTCAGCTATTCAGCCAGCTGTTGCAGCAATTGGTATCTGCCAGTCCGTAAAGCATCAGATCAGACGGCCTGACAGGCCTAACCAGGAGGATGATCTGGTTGAAAATAAGACAAATATTCCTTGAGCGCTGTTTTTGCTGTTGACGCCTTAAAGGGATTTAATACAGCAGGTTTCTCGTTTTGGCTCTCTTGTCTGTACCTATGCGCAGACTTTTGTGGATTAAGAACTGGTCAGCCGAGCTTCCTTATAAAAAGTTATTGGCAGGTTTCCCCTTTCATGGGGGAACGTTTATTTGGTGATCATTTGGACAAATATAGCCAAAAGATTTCCGGAGGCAAGAGTTCTCTACTTCCTGTGGAGAAAAGCACTAGGCGCCCCTTGTTTGAAACCTCAGGGACTGCTTCCTCAAATGTCTCAGCGCCAAGACAGTTCTGCTGCCAACAGAACCTAGGGCCAGGGGCAAGGCCAGGGCCAGAAAAAGCCCTGGGTCCAAAACTCTTTTAAACCCAGCACCAAGCCCTCCTTTTGAGGGGACTCCCCCACTCGGGTGGGGGGAAGGCTGCTGCACTTTGCGGACATTTGGAGAACAATAGTTCAAGAGTGGATCACCTCAACTATATCCCACGGTTACAAGCTGGAGTTGCGGGGGGTCCCCCCTCAGAGGTTTCTAAGATCCAGCGCTCCCTCGGATCCTCCAAAAAGAGACTTATGCCTCATACACACGTTCCGATTATCGGATGATAAAAAAAAAAAAACGCTTTCGGATTAATCCTTTGATAATCTGAACGTTAGTACACAGCTTTCGACAGCTGATCACGACAGTCCGTCCAACAAAATCCAAAGGGACGAAAACTTTGCTCGGACAACAGCACATCGTACAACAATCGTTTAATCAGTACAGTATGCGTCCGCTAAAAATCGATAGACGAACACCACGCATGATTGGAAACACAAAAATAAACCAGAAGGACACAGGGGTCACACATATTTGACGACATTTCAGATGCGTAACTACGCACACCGGAAGGTTTTTCCAGAATCGTACGACAAAAATCTTACTTTTCATAGACCACATTTTCCACTGTTGTATTCGATATTTTTATGCAAAAAAATGCGAACGATACGTCGTACGATAATCGGAAAGTGTGTACGAGCATTCATGTTTCAGGAACTTCATCATTTAGTGCATCAAGGAGTGATTGTACAGGTTCCTGTATCCGAAAGAGCAAACCTGTTTACGGTTCAAAAATCAAACAGGGACACGAGGCCCATTTTTGGACCCAAGATCCCTGAACCAGTATCTACTAATCAAGTCCTTTTAGGATGGAGTCTGCCCGCTTAATTGTAGCCTCTTACACTTGCCTATCTTTCAACCTCATCAGAGGTTCCTGCGATTTGCAGTAGAGGAATGTCGTTTTCTGTTTGTGGCTCTACCCCTCGGGCTTGCCACAGCTCCCCGGGTGTTCACAAAGGTCCTAGCCACCAGTACTGTGTCTTTTAACCGGTTCAATACAGGGCAATTTCACCCCCTTCCTTCCCAGGCCAATTTTTAGTTTTTAGCGCTGTTGCACTTTAAACGTCAATTGCGCGGTCGTGCGACGTTGTACCCAAAAAAAATTGACGTCCTTTTTTCACCACAAATAGAGCTTTCTTTTGGTGGTATTTGATCGCCTCTGCGGTTTTTATTTTTTGCGCTATAAACAAAAGAAGAGCGACAATTTTGAAAAAAACACAATATTTTTTACTTTTTGCTATAATAAATATCCCAATTTTTTTTTAAAAAAAACAAACTTTTTCCTCAGTTTCGGCCGATACGTATTCTTCTACATATTTTTGGTAAAAAAAAATCTCAATAAGCGTATATTGATTGGTTTGCGCAAAAGTTATAGCGTCTACAAAATACGGGATAGATTTATGGCATTTTAAAAAATATATATTTATTTATTTTTTTAGCGGCGATCGTGATTTTTTTTCGTGACTGCGACATTATGGCGGACACATCAGACACTTTTGACACATTTTTGGGACCATTCACATTTATACAGTGATCAATGCTATAAAATTACATTGATTACTGTGTAAATGTGACAGGCAGTTAAGGGGTTAACCACTAGAGGGCGAGGAGGGGTTAAGTATGTTTCCTAGGGAATGATTCTAACTGAAGGGGGAGGGGACGCTCAAGGGGAGGAGACCGATCAGTGTTCCTCCGTTCTGGGAACACAGATCGCTCTCCTCAGAGCTGACAGGCTGTGGATCTGTGTGTTTACACACACAGATCCACATGCCGGCCCGGTTAACGGGCAATCGCGGGTGCCCGGCGGACATCGCGGCCGCCGGGTACACGCACCGGGTCCCGAGCAGCGCGGCGGGCGCGCGCGGGCCCCTAGACGGCCGGGAATCCCAGGACGTCATATGACGTCCACCCAGGATGGGAGATCCCATCTGTGCACGTCATATGTCTATAGCTGGGTAATGAAGTGGTTAAGGGCCCAAGGGATCCTGGTGCTCGGGTATCTGGATGACCTCCCGCTCAGTGATCACTCATTACAGGTTCTAGAACAGAGCATAACATGCACATGTGGTATTTAAAAAGCTTAGGCTGGATTATAAATATCGAAAAGTCAGCCTTGAAATCTGCTCAATATCTAAAGTATTTAGGGTTGATCCTAGATACGTTCCAAGAATTCTTGCCACCCGCAAGGATCTGTGCCCTGAAGGATCAGGTGCGTCAGATAAAGGGGAACCAGAGAATCCTCCATTCGGCTCTGTATGAGTCTTCTAGGGAGGATGGTATCCTCCTTCAAGGCAGTGCCCTTTGCCCAGTTCCATTCCAGGCCTTTACAACAAGACATCTTGTTGGCTTGGAACAGCAGAGGACAAGCCCTGGATTATCCAATGTTCTTATCTTCTCGGGCACGCTTAAGCCTAAACTAGTGGTTGCAAGATCAGAACCTGCAAAAGGGAAAATCCTTCCTCCCAGTAACTTGGAGAGTACTGACTACAGATGCCAGTCTCTCAGGCTGGGGAGCGACCCTAGAAGGGCTCACAGCTCAGGGAAAATGGTCAAGGACAGAACAGATCCTGCCCATCAATGTCCTGGAATTATGGGCAGTACGACTGGCCCTACGGTCCTGGGCAGTGGCGCTTCAGGACTATCGGGGTTCAGTCCGACAATGCCACTGCAGTGGCCTATATAAACCACCAAGGCGGTACTAGGAGTCGTTCAGCTCTGAAAGAGGTGAACCGCAAACTAGCCTGGGCAGAGAAACGTGTCGATTCTATCGGCAGTCCATATCGCGGGAGTAGAGAACTGGGTGGCAGATTATCTCAGCCGCCAGCAGATATGCTTGGGGGGGAATGGTCCTTACACCCAGCTGCAGCAATTTGTGTCCCGAACAAGGGATCCTCTCGCAATTGAAACAGATGCTCTGGTAGTTCCATGGAGCCAGTACTCCCTGGTTTATGCTTTCCCTCCGATCCCTCTCCTTCCACATTTGTGGCGCAGGATTCGGAAAGAGAGAGTTCCAGTCATTCTGCTGGCACCAGCCTGGCCCAGAAGGCCCTGGTTCCCAGGGATTGTGAGACTGACAATAGACTGGCAATGGATGCTTCCACGTCGCCCCGATCTATTGTCTTGAGGTCCTATATTCCACCCCAATTTACACTCTCTATATTTGACGGCATGGCTATTAAAGCCAGGGTGTTAAAAGACCGTGCCATCTCGGGACCAGTGCTGTCTTCTACCCTAGTGAATGCTCGAAAAGCTGTCACTAGGAAGATCTATCATAGGGTCTGGAAGACTTGTATTGCTTGGTGTGAAGCCAAAAAATGGCATCCTCGGATATAAGTGATTGGGAGAATTCTCTCTTTTCTACAGTCAGCTGTGGAAATCAAATTGACTTTGAGTACAATCAGAGGTCAAGTTTCGGCCCCATCAGTATTCTTCCAAAGACCTTTAGCCTCCCATTCACTGATCCGAACCTTTATGCAGGGGGCAACTCATTTGCTTCCCCCCATTAGGTCACCTATGTGTCCTTGGGACTTAAACTTGGTGCAATTTGTGTTACAGAAACAACCATTTGAAATTCCATTAGACTTGCTGTCACGCAAGCTAGGCTTTTTGATGGCCATTTCCCTTTCGTGCAGGGAACCATACTTGATCTTTCATCACGACAGGACATTATTTTTCCTTTTTTTTTTCTCTTTGCTTTGTTCGACGGAAGAGAGACGTCTGCATTCTTTGGTCGTTGTCCGGGCAGTCAAGGTTTATTTGTCTTCCAAAGCTTCCATTGCCAATTGGGTCCACCAATTGGTCATTCAGGTCTATGGTCTGAAATGTAAAGCCTCCTCCCTTTAGGGTGAGAGCTCATTCTACCAGGGGTGTAGGAACCTCCTGGGCTTTTCGCATTAGGTATCTGTGGCTCAGATTTGTAAGGCTGCTACCTGGTCTTCAGTGCATACGTTCACAAAATTTTATCAAGTGGATGTTCGAGCAGCCACGGATGCGGATTCAGCTGCAGTGTACTGCGGGCTGCCGTTTAAGGTATGATGGCTATTGTTTGGCAAGGTGTCTCCCTCCCCTCAAGGCTATTGCTCTGGGACGTCCCAGTAGGTAATGAATATTAGCCTGACTCTGTGTCCCATGATGTACTCAAAGAGTAGGATTTTTTCGTCATACTTAACTGTAAAATTCTTTTCTTTGAGTACATCATGGGACACAGAGATCCCTCCCCACTTTTTTTGAGGATTTAGTGCTTGCTACCAAACTTCTTCCTGTATGGGAGGGGTTATATAGGGGATCACTCACCTAATGATGAAGTATAACCCAGTAGGTAATGAGTATTATCGTAAAAAATACTGCGCTATCCCATAAGTGGAAATGATCCCCACATGTGTGTGATGAAAAGACAAATATCTCAAACCAAAAATTGAAATGTAAAATGCTGCTGCAACCTTAGATGTGAAACAACCTCCACCTTACTAGCTATACAATTTAAAGGCTGCGCTGCTAGTGCAAATACATGATCATATTAACTGAAAATACCATAATTATGAATGAACACAAGTGAATTGTTTCATAACAAAAAAAAAAAAAATGCACATAAATCGCATGCAAAAAAAAAGAATCGCATGCAAAAAAAATGAGTGGAACATTCAGTAAACAAAAACGATTAAATAGAGTCCATTTAGTCATAGATTGAAATGAACTGTAGGTCTTGTGGGTGTAGAAAATGGTTGGATAGAGGGAGAAAGACACCCTTCCTTCAAGTGATACCTTCAAGCACCACCATAGGGAGGGAGGAGCGGCGTGCTGACGTCACCACCATACCACGCTGAACCCGGAAGAAACGGGCAGCAGCTGAAGCCGGCCGGCGCTACATGTTTTTATAAGCGATCTTTACTGCACAAATTGTAAGTGCTTTTCTTTTATAAATTAAAGTGGATTTTAACTGTATTACGCTATGGAGCATTTCTTTCCTATTTATCCATGGTCTGTGAGCGGATAAATCACGTTTGGATTGATTTCCTGGAGAGGTGGCTTCCGATCTGCGCACTGACAAAGACCCAGTGGCTGGGGGACACAGCCACATGTGTGCATGATCTCTGTGACAGGAGATCTTTGGATCTGGTAAGGGGCTTACCTTACTTGAGGTGGAGGATCTTCTCTCTATTTTAACATCACGCTCCCTACGGAGATAATCTTTATATCACTTGAAGGAAGGGTGTCTTTCTCCCTCTATCCAACCATTTTCTACACCCACAAGACCTACAGTTCATTTCAATCTATGACTAAATGGACTCTATTTAATCGTTTTTGTTTACTGAATGTTCCACTCATTTTTTTTGCATGCGATTCTTTTTTTTTGCATGCGATTTATGTGCATTTTTTTTTTTTTTGTTATGAAACAATTCACTTGTGTTCATTCATATTTATGGTATTTTCAGTTAATATGATCATGTATTTGCACTAGCAGCGCAGCCTTTAAATTGTATAGGTAATGAGTATTAGCCTAACTTTGTGTCTTATGATGTACTCAAAGAAAGGGATTTTACAGGTAAGTATTACGAAAAAATCCTATTTTTTACATGTAGGATAGAAATGTCAGAATTGGCCCTGTGTAGGCAAGTGGTTATACAGCCCACTTCCTGTTGGATTAAAAAGCCTAGGTTTATAACCCCATGCACAGCCCTCTCTGTCTCGTGAGAGTTTGCCAGGAAGGGGGGGGGGGGGGGGAGTCATAAGAGGGCCAATGAGAGCTGCAGAGCTGGAGGTCTTGTGACACCCTTTGCCTCTGTGTGGCTGTGTAAATCCAGGAAGTAAACAGGCAGCAGCTTTAGCTGCCCAAAGTTAAAGTGGGAGTCCGGCGACCAATCTTTTTTATTTATTTTTTTTAGGTCATTGAGACACTTTGCTAATCCCAAAATAATACTCAGTTTGGGTGTAATATTTCCGCCTCTGTCTGTTTTCGTACTGAAGAATAACTTTAAAAATGTGATGCTGGCTGTTTCCATCTTGCTTGTGGGCATGTGAAGCCCACAAGCATTGATTTCCTGGATGCGGTGAATGCTGTTCATTCACAGCTTGTTCACACGCATGGTCATTGTTCCTGCACTGAATCTTGGGAAGCCTGACACTAAGCTCCCAGGAGACAGTGCGACGCCGGGGAAAGGCAATAAACACGTCTACTCCAATGGGAGGAGAGACAGGAAGTGCCACAATATAGTACAATATAAAGGTAATTACAGCGATGAAAAAAACTTTTGTGCGGCATTTGAACATCTATGCAATTAACTGAAGGGGGTAAGATTAAGTTAAAAATTTGAATGGAACCCCGCTTTAAAATGGATGCAGCCAGACTCAGTGGAGGGAGATTTCTGCAGCATATTTGGCAAGTACAGAATCACAGTATATATAAAATAATATGCAACGTGGTTGGAGGGAAGCTTCAGAATGGCAAAGATGTTTTTATTACAAATTATATGAACAGACTGCAGTTCCTCTTTAATTTGTTATATGTGCATGCATAGAAGAGTCTTTAAAGAGGAGGTCTAGCCCCCCTACGAAAAATGTAAAAGTTAGTAGCTACAAATACTGTAGCTGCTGACTTTTAATATTGGGACACTTACCTGTCCTGGAATCCAACGATGTCGACACACGAGCCGATGTTTCCATTGGCTCTTGGGTACTGCCGCTGCCATTGCCTGTAAGGGAAACGGGCAGTGAAGCCTTGCGTTTTCACAGCCAGTTCCCTACTGCGCATGTGTGAAGCGCGCTGCATTTTCTAACTGGCTCGGTGGCGTGGGAAAGGAGGGGGGCCGAACTTCCGGGGGACCTCACCACATCCAGGTCTCCCAGAAGTGGGGATGGCTACCCGTCAAAAACAGGTACCCACCTCCCCGAAAGGTGCCAAATGGGGCATCGGAGGGGGAGGAAGCAGATAAGTGGAGCTTCCAATTTTGGGTGTAACCGCTTTTAAGTGTAAGGCTAAGTTTATGCTTGACTTAAAATACTAATACTGACAGTAACACGAACCAATGAGCCTATAGCTTTAACAAGCTTTTTTTGCCACAATTAACGTACATTAGAGAAATGCACCCTAGAGGCCTTCCAAGTGATTTTTCTCCACCTCACTGATATTCCATCTTCCACCTCACTTAATTTTTATTAACGCTTGTCAAACGCGTGTTAAAAAATCATATGCATTAATGGTAGGAGTTGACAAGCTTCAACTCCCAACCTTCATATGTAGCTTCGCTTTTGCTGCACAGCAACGCGGAACAACACAAATGCTACATGTTTTTCAAATGTGAACAGCTCTGTCCCAGTTTTGCCAACCTACCAGATTAAAATTTACTCGACACCCAAAACTTCCTGGCACAGCTAAGTTTTTTTACTGGCATTTGCAAAAATTACAAAATTACAGTTTTAAGTGCAAATTTTAGTATTTAGGCTACAAACAAGTACAATATGCAATTAGCAATGTGATTTAAGGTAGATACCCGAAAATAAGACCTAGCGTGATTGTCGGTGATGGCTGCGATATAAGCCCTACCCCCAAATAAGCCCTAGTTAAAGTCCTTGTAGGTCTTATTTTTAGGGTAGGGCTTATTTTCGGGGAAACAGGGTAGGGCTTATTTGGGGGGTAAGGCTTATGTTGCAGCCATCACTGACAATCACGCTAGGTCTTATTTTCGGGGAAACAGGGTATTAGGGCAAAAAACATATTTCTTATTTTATTTTTGATATAGTAAGTAAGTAGCTCAGGGACAGGACTCAGGAGGGCAAGACATTAGAATAGGAAGGCGCACACACACGTGAAGTTGATTCTCACAGTGACAATGACAGAAGTGTGCAGCAGCACAGATGATGCCGTCTTTTCACCGGCACGACATGTCCCCCTCCTGAGTCCTAGTGACAGTCTCTCTCCAAGCCAGGTGGTCCCTTCAGTCCACTCTAGTCTAAACGGCACTGACTGTCCCACTCCTGACCTGCCCTGTTCCTTTCCTGCAGACCCAAACACGAGGCTCTGGCTGCTCTGCTTGGCTCCCTTGCACCATGACATCACACGACATGCTCGGGCACCACCTCCACCAGAGCTGCCCAAACACACTGTAGCAGGCACTTGGATGGTCGCGGCCGGCTCTGGACCGGGCCGAACATCACGGCCATGTTTTTTACTGGCAGGAGAAAATTGCCTGTTTTTTACTGGCTGCCAGTAAAAATGACGGTTGACAACACTGCTCTGTCCACTATCCATTTTATCTATTGCAGGCACATGCGAGGTATTGCCACAAATGTCGGAGTGAGTAACAGCAATAATTCTAGAGTCATCGTTCACAATTAAGTCATAGTTTGCCGATGTTGCGTGCGTGTTTTTTTCTTGACATGTTTGGTATCCATTTGCTCTACGTAAAATGTTTTATATTTTCTCAAAAATTGAGTGTTAGTGTGCACTAAAATGTTATTTTTAGTGTTTTTTTTTTCTGGGGCCTCTGCTTTCAGAAAATATATATATATATTGGAGGTTCTAAATTTCTAGCAAAAAATAATTGCCCCGAAAACATCAAGTGGTTAAACTGTTTTGTATACTGTACCACTGGCATCATCTTCCTTGAGTTTTTCTACTTACTTTGTACTCTACCATTGTGCCAATATATTTTAACATGCTTTCTTTTTTACAGATGTATCAAGACTCGCCTGGTGTTGATCACATTCCCGTGGTGCAGATTGACCTGACTGTTCCTCTTAAAGTTCCAGGTATCTTACTGAGCTACATATTTATTCATAAAGTAAATAATCTATAATGTGATTACACACCATATTTACATTAATAACCCATTTTACAATGAGCACTATGGGAGCCATTTATTAAGCAAATTAGGAGTGCCATTTGCTGCAAATCTGGCTGTGTGTCACTTAGTAATGCCTCTGTGACAGTTTTTCTGTACATTTTCTACCCCTGCAACCAGAATTCTGGGTAGCCAACTGCAACAAATTTGTACAGGTCTGAGACCTATTTTATTACTGAAGAATTCTGATAAAGATTTATTACTTAAGATGAGGCCGATGTTCTTTCTAAACAGGTGCACAATTAAACATGATTGGGGCTTGATTCTGTGCTACGTGGAGCAGCAGCTGAGGGAGGAACTTTTGACTCAGGGTGTAACCTTGTATTAAGTCTGTCATGTAATCTCTCAATGTTCCTCTGTAGCACTGTCATGTTGTGCTACGAAAACTGATGTCCCCCATAAGTATATAACTACCATATATAGTAGTGGGTGTAAACAAGAACTTTCAGTTTGCTTATGCTCAGAATTCATACAGTACTTACTTCCTCAATTAACATTCACCTTAGTGCTTTTTAAAGGCTATTTAAAGCGGAGTTCCACCCAACAAATGAACTTCTGCTTTAATTACTGGTAACCCCCTGATATGCCACATTTGGCATGTAATTTTTTTGGGGGATGTGGGGAAGGGGGAGCTGGTACCCAGTTTTGACAGGCACCCACCTCCCACTTCCTGTCCTGGCACCGAGAGGAAGTTCACCTCTCCCCCTCCCTCCCTGCAATCTTCTGGGACACGTCACTGGTCCCAGAAGATGTGTTAAGCCACAGCCGGGCACCCACAGTTACAATGCCGGCGCTGCAGAGAGAAGCTGCTGACTTTTTTTAAATGGGCAGAACTCCGCTTTAAAAGATTTGAAAACACAGCAATCTGTGATTAGACCGGAGTGAGTAAGCAGACTTTTAGTAGTAACTGACTGTGACAGGGGGTCCTATTAGTTTGCATGTGATGGGGTGTTCTTTACAAAGTGAAGCTTAGCCTCGTTTTACATATCTCTGGAGTAACCACACTTGCACAGTCTATTTGACTTTAATTAGTCCACTCCATTGTGTGACAAATATCCTTCAAGTTTACAGCTTTGAGTCATAACGTTCTTCCTTGGCAAGTCTAAAATAGCCCTGTGACACAATGACACTTGACCCTGATCCCTGTTTGTGTTGCTATGGATATTTGTTGGTTGATTTTATAGCATAGTTCTATGTAAATAGTTGCAGGGGGAATTTTTCACCCTTCCCTGGACAAGGGTTGTAAAGCTGCTGAAAAAAAAATGCTACGTTTCACACATATCACTCTATAAAATCAAGAGGTGGAATGTGTTGCTATAGGTATTTTTGGGTTATTTTACAGCATGGTTATATTTTTAAGACCAAGCTAAGCCTCCCCATTGATATGCTAACAAACCAATTTTGGTTAGTTTCTGTGAAGCGCCATACAAGATATGATATAACAGGAAATAAGGGGGGGGGGGGGGGGGGGGACAGGCCATGTCGTCAGACAAAGCATTGTTTTTTGAAGAAAAAGAAGCCAGCGTGGATCTAAAGACTTTGGAGGAAGCAGTTGGCTTTCCTTTCATGAAACCATGAAGATTGCATGAATGGAAACCCAAGTTAAGTAGCTGGTATATTTTTTGCTTACATATTGTGCATGCTTATTTGCTAGGAAGATAGTTGGCTTGTGCATGTTGTAGGCATATTTTGTAATACTTTGCATGCTATGAATTGTGTTTTCGGCAGTTGTATGTGCAGCTTTTCTGTTTAGTAAAAGTATTACACTACAGCAGTCTATGCTTTTTTGTTATTTACTGCAAGAACCATTAATAGTTTTGCGTTGGTCTTTTAAAGGTTCCTGCGGTAAAAGCCAAGAAAGCTTAGACCTCTGTAGTGTATTAATACCTTTACTAAACAGAAAAGCTGCACATACAACTGCAGGATACACAATTCATAGCATGCAAAGTATAACAAAATCTGCCTACAATGTACAAACTATCTTCCCAGCAAATAAGCATGTACAATATGTATGCAATAAGTATACTAAACAGCTACTTAACTTCTTTATGATGGAGTCCAACTGCTTTTTCAAAAGTCCTCAGATCCACTCTTCTTTCTCTTTAAGAACAACTCTCTCCTTTGTCTGACCACATGGCCTTTTCAAAAGTCCTTCCCTCCCCCTAACTTCCTGTACATCATATCCTGTACATTCTCTGCAGAGCTCATAAACCAGTCTGGTTTATTTGCATAGCAATAGGGAGAGCCTAGCTTCTAAAACACATGGTCTTAAATCTATTCCGTATTCGTGCTACAAAATCACTACAAATAATCATGGCGACCACCTCCCGCCTGTGCTATAGCCGAATGACGGCTACAGAGCTGGCCTTAATTGCCAGGAGCAAAAAAAGGGGAGAATAAGATGGAGCACACTATCAAAAAAGAAGGCACCATAAACCAAGCAGTTTGATTCAATCAATTTAATTTATTGAAATTTGTATAATTAACAAATTTCCTGTATAGAACACCCTATTTAGAAAACATATAACATGTACAAAAACATTGTTAAAAAGACAATCCGGATTGTCAACCCACATGCTGGAAATTCTTTGATGTAAATGGATATCTAAAAAACCTCCAAGAATTCCAGCTAATATATGAAGTGCACACTGACAGCGTTAAATAGCAAAATCCCAATTTGTTAATATTATGTAGAGGACAGAAGGGTTACCCTTAGTTGCCAAAGCTAACTCCAAAAATAATCAAATTTTATATTAAAATAAATGTTTTTATCGAACAAACTCTGATTATAATAAGTCTAGTGGAGGTAGTTTTCCATATATGACAAAATTATATCTCCATATAATCATGTGTATTGTGATTAATCGTGTATTTAGAGCAACAGAGATTTCTTCAAAACAATGTTTAATTAATTGTATCAAACCGCAGATAATATTGGTCCAGTGTGTTGCAAACAAATGGTGCCAAGCATAATGTATATCTTGAAAACACAGAGGGAACGGAGATGGAAAGTAGGTCCTTAATTGAAAAGGACATACACAGCTGTTGGGGAAACTTGTTTTGTTTTCACAATAGTCAATTTCTCTCTGTGTTTGTTGATAAATATTAAGGGTATCTATAAATGTAGCAACTTCACAGCAACTGAAAATTAACTGTCTGATCACAGAAACCAGTATACTTTGAAATCACAGTGAATACAAAGATGGAAGGTGGATCCTTAATTGTAAAGGGCATACACAGCTGTTGGAAAGTCTTATTTCGTTTTCACACCAATCAGTATAAGGCCCCTTTCAGACCTATGGATCCGTTTTTACTCCTCCGCTTGCTCAGCGGGGATCGCTCCGTTGATCCCAGCTGAGCCGGTGGATGACAAGTCCGCCTCTGCACTCTGTGCAGGGACGGACCTGTCAGAGCTCCGCTCTCCTCTATGGGGGGATCGGATGATTATGGGCCGCCTGTGCGTTTTCATCCGATCCGCCAGACCGATGGAAAATAGGGTTTGCATCCGTCTGTATTTTGTGGATCGGATGTCAGCAGACATGTCACAGCTGACATCCGACACTCCATAGAATTGCATGGTGCACCCGCTCAGATCTGCCTGAAAAAACGGACAGGCGGATCTGAACGGTCCGCACGTGTGAAAGGGGCTCTGTGTCTGGGTATCTGTGACTGTAGCAACTTTTCAACTGCTATGAAGTTGCTACATTCACAGATACCCTGAGTGGTAAAAAGTGAAAACGATTTTTCTCTGCAGTGAAAAATTTGTTGCAGACCTGTGCATATCTGTCTCGGCTGGCTGCCCAGGATTACAGGCGCAGGTATCTCAAATACACAGTTAAACCTGTTGCAGAGACTTTAATGAATGAGAGGCAGCCTTATTTTTATTATCATTCGTCGCAAATTTGTTTGGTAAATGCCCCACAGTGAGAGGTATATATTATATTAACATGTCGTTGCTTGTTTGTGCCTGCATGCCTATTCATAATCTCCATTGTTTTTAATATCAACTGGGAACAACTTTTAGATTTAAAGTGAGATTCATTTAATATATGCATTTCCTCAGGGCTTCCTATGTCAGATCAGTATGTAAAACTTGAGGAGGAACGACGGAGCAAACAACGTCAGGAAAAAGACAAGAAACGGAAGAAAGTTAAAGATAAGAAAGGTAGCAAGTCTCGAAGACAAAAATCTATTCACACAGAAAGCGATGAAGATATTGCACCGGCACAGCAAGTTGACATTATCACTGAGGAGATGCCAGAGGTTACGTTTCATTATTTTTATACCATCTGAAAAAATGTGTATTTTATTATTTATTTTATATTTGCACAGATTGTAATCTGATGTCAAAAGCTGGCTTTACAGGTTTTTTTTTTGTGCTCTTGTAATTTTGGTATAGGTATACTGTGGGTACACATTGGATGGAATGGAGTAATTTTGGCTTGCTCTCCTACGCTGGAAATTTCTGGCTGATTGCCAGAACTGAAAAATGCACAGCAGAGGGATAGGACAGTGAACCACCACAGCAAAACATGCACTGTGTGTTCATAGACTGACTCGCCAGCATACTGGTCCACAAAATTTATGAAGGACAATTAGTGGAATTAGTCGGTTCACAAAAATAAAAAAGCCCTTTTAACCACTTCAGTATCCTCGGACGTCCATGGATGTCCTTGGGTTGAAGTGGTTATACCAGGATGATGCCGGCAGCTGCAGTCATCATGGTATCAAAATTTGCAGCCGGCGATTCCCTCTGTGGCAGAATTGATATGAGTGGCTGAACAGCCATTTGATCACTTCTGCGTTGCCGCCTTTCGTGGGCTCTGCCATCTGTTTGCGGAATTTGGAAGCGATGCGGATGACATCGGCACCACACAGAGAGAGGAACTGACGTTCCTACCTCTGTGACCCCGGAAACTGGAAGCAGCAAGGATTTCGTCACTTCTGTTTTTACTTTTTGTTTAGGCCAGCAAAGCCACCAATCAGACTGATCTATATCTGATCGACTGGATTGGAGGCCAGAGGGGATATTTGGGGTTTAATAGATCCCACATCTCTCCATAACAAGGACCTGTTATGGCCCATGCTTGGCAGTAAAGTTAATACAAGAAAAGTAGACGGTGTAAAAAAAATTTTAAAAAAGTTTTTTTCGATTAAAAAAAGAAGATAACAAATGTAAAGCTCCCTTGTCCCCCTGTGACTACGTGCAAATGCGAATGCATACTTAAGTCCCACACGCACATGTAAACGGTGATTGCACCACACTTGTGCGGTATTATCAAACGTCAGCGTTGGAGCAATAATTCTTTCACCAGACCACCTGTGTATCTCTAAACTGGTAACCTGTAAAGGCATTTAAAGTGTCGCCAATGGAGAATTTTAAGAACTGTAGTTTGGCGCCATTGCAGGAACAGATGCATTTTTAAAGCATGACATTTTTATTGACTCGGTGTAAGATTAGCTTTTATATTTTACCCCAAAAAATTGGTATTTTATTGTGTTTGTGTGCAATAAAATTCATCAAAGTGTATTTTTTGCAAAACAAGATTGTGTTTGAAAAACTGCTGCGCAAATACCGTGTGACATAAAAAAATTACAACACTCATCATTTTATTCTATAGTGCATCTGCTAAAATATATAATATATATGTTATAAGTAATGTGGAAAGTGTCAGAATAGGCCTGGTATTGAAGTGGTTAAAGTATTTTTTACTGTGTGTGTATTTTAGAATGCCCTCCCGAGTGATGATGATGACAAGGATCCAAATGACCCCTACAGAGCTCTAGACATTGATCTGGACAAGTATGTGCTCTTCTTTCACTAACAGATATATACGGTTTTATGTGTTAAAAGGAGAGATGAGAAGGTATAAATAAATAATACATTCATGTCTTCTTTTGCTTTCAGGCCTTTGGCAGACACAGAAAAACTTCCAGTCCAAAGACACAGAAATGCAGAAAATTTAAAATCTCCAGAAAATGAAACCTCTGTTTTAGAATCAAAGGTCAAAAAGCCCAGTAAAAAGGATAAAAAACAGTCGGAGACTGAGAGAGTAAAGAAAAAAGAAAAGAAGGTGAGTTTAATATTTTCAAGACCTTGTACCATATCCCATATGTCCTGGCTTTAAAAGGGCCAAAATTGGCTACTGCCTCAGCCACGAACTTCTTTCTGTTTTATCAGCAGAATGAGGGTGAATCATTCTGAATTCCAGGTATGGATATTTCTTTATCGTACATCATGGGACACACATAGCCTTAAACAATTACTTAATGGGTTATAGGCTACCTTCAGGTGTTGACACGGGTAAACCCATTCAAGGAAGTTCACTCCCTATATAACCCCTCCTCCTTCCAGCAGCACGTCAGTTTTTTCGCCACTGTCTAAAGGTGTTGGTCAAGAGTGAAGATGTGCTCTGAGGAGCTCCAGGAGAGATCCATGCTGGATTTAAATAGCCTCCATAGACCAGATCCATCTAAAGTGCCATTGAGGCCTAAAGGGATGGTACCTGGGGCATCGTGTCCGAAGCACGAGGTTTTGCCTGTAACGCCTCTTTGTAGGGCTGGACCCCAGGAACTCAGGGCTTAGGTCTTGTTACATTACCTAAACTTCCTGTTGGGGTGCTCTTTACAGGTGCAAGGCAGTTGGAACCCCGTCTTTAGGGACCCAGTCCTTGAAGGTTTACTATGCAACCCTTCGTGATGGGTGAAGGCTGGATTGTCTGTTAATTCAGCAAATCCTGCGGCGAGGATAAGGTAAGGGAAGAATTTGGGTATTAAAAATATCTATGTATTTCTTCCATTAAGGAAAAAATGTTGTCATGCCTTAATTCTCCACTAGAGGGAGTCTATGCACATACCTTACTCTGTTGTCTTCACTGTAAGCTCAGTCTGTGTCTGGTTACAGCAGCGAGTGGAGGGAGACTTGCAAGGTAAAAGAAATCTGCAAAAAGGTTTTCTTCTCCCCCCTGATGGGACCAGAGGGTTAGGGGGACAGCAGCGCTTTACCCCCCTTACCTTACCCCCCCCCCCCCCCGCCGTGGAGGTCCCGCTAATACCGCTAATTGTTTTTACTGTGGCTGATTTCGCTGTTTGTGCCTGCTGCTGGATGGGTCCCTGCTCTCCCCCCCCTGGTGTTGGGTCGGTGGACCCGAAAACGCCACGCATAAGCGCGGGAACAGTTTAAAAGGGGGCAGAATTTTTTCTCGGAGGGGGCGGGGCCTAAGCACGATGCTGTGAATGTCCACGAGGACACATGGCAGGCTAAAAACAAATACAACACCGCTGTGACAGTCTCTCCTTGGCTGACAAGGAGAAAACAAGCAGCCTGCAACACAAGGACACAAGAGCTGTGGGACATGTGAGGGTTGCAAACTGGCATTCCTGATACAGGAACGACGCTTTTTTTCCAGCACTAGGCTGAATTGTATAGCGGCTTTAAATGTAATAACTATTTTCAGTGATTAAGTGCAATTTGTATAGTGCCTCTGTTTTTGTACTTGGGACTACGCCTACCAAAAAAGACACCACAAAAACCAAAAGGTAAAGGTTTCAACCCCAGTCGCTAGGATCCCGAGTCGCATTTCCATGCTGTCATCCTCGCCTGAATTAACAGTTATGGCAAGCCAGGGTGAGCCATTGGAACAAATTGATGGTGCAACTGCTTCTCACATCTCAGCCCCTGTATACGTGACTGAAGATGTCCTTTCCTCCTCCCTGCAGGGTCTGGAAGAAAGATTAGTGACTTTAATCGCATCCTCCATTCAAATGGATAGGAAGCGTGTTAGATCCCCCTCCCCCACTTCAGAACCTCTGTAAGGGGAACAGTTTGCACAGTATTAGGTTGTTACCCACAGGCAATCAGGAGGAAAAACTAACCGATTCCTCTGCGGAGGAAACAACAGTAGATGAACATTTTCAGCCTCACAATCTGAGAAATTGCTGATACAATCTCTTAGGGAGATGGTTCATTCTACTTTCATGCTACCCCTAATGGAGTCTCCTGAAATTTCGGTTTCTTTCTTGGGTTCCTTAAAACCCTCTCAACCTTTGCACGCGTTTCCTGCACATGCATTACTAGAACAGCTTATTTTTGCTGAATGGGATCACCCGGATAAGCATTTTCTCCCTCCTAAGAGATTTGCAATTCTTTATCCCCTGGAGGAGAAATTCTCCAAAAGATGAATAACGCCAGCAGTTGAACCTGCGATTTCCAATGTGAATAAAGGCCTAACTTGTCCAGTAGACAATGCACAGATGCTTAAAGGATCCAACAGATAAAGAGTTGGAATCCCTGTTAAAATCTATTTTTTCCATGGCAGGTGCCATTACTCAGTCTGCAGTCACTGCAATAAGCATCTGTCAATCCCTAAAGGACCAATTTAAACAGGCCA
Organism: Lithobates clamitans; assembly: GCA_037952925.1. Lineage (NCBI taxonomy): Eukaryota > Metazoa > Chordata > Amphibia > Anura > Ranidae > Lithobates > Lithobates clamitans. Next base: position 1,896,945 of record JBBGZY010000374.1, read on the forward strand.
TTAGAGAGCTTCCTGCAACAAACTCAGGATTTGGCTGAACTACCAAAAGCATTATGCTTTGCCATAGATGCTATTAAAGATTCTTTTCACCAGGCGTCTCGCCTTACGCTTATGCTTGTGCATATGCGTAGAAACCTGTGGATAAACAATTTTGGTCAGCTGAAGCACCATGTAAGACCACCTAACTGGGCTCCCTTTTCATGGGGAGCGACTATTTGGAGAAGACTTGGACAAATATATCCAAACAATTTCTATTGGGAAAAGTACCCTTTTGCCATTTAAAAGAAAGTATAAATGCCCTTCATTTAAATGGGCTCTTTCCCCTACGCCAGGGGCTTCCGCCTCTAGGCAGGGGAGACGGCCTCCGCCGTCAGACTCTAGAGGAAGATCTCAGAGTCAGACCCCTTTGGTCGGAAACCTGCAAGCCAGAATCCTAAAGCCTCATCATGAAAAGGCAACCCCAGTAACCAAGGTGGGGGGAAGACTAAAGCGGTTTTCAGAAGTCTGGAAAGAGGAGATTCAGGACAGATGGGTCATCTCCACGGTAACGCTGGGGTACAAGCTGGAATTTCAGGACTTTCCACCGTCTCGCTTCCTGAGGTCAAGCAGAGAGAGAGACAATCTCTGTTTAGGCACTAGACCAATTAATATCTCAAAGGGTGATCATACAGATCCCCACAAAAGAACAAGGTCTGGGCTTTTATTCAAATCTTTTTTTATGGTACCAAAACCAAATGGAGATGTCAGACCCATTCTAGATCTAAATCCGTTCCTGAAGATCTGCTCCTTTCGCATGGAGGCGATCAGGTCAGTAGTTCTATCCTTCTAAGAGGAGAACTTCTGGCACCAGTCGATATCAGGGATGCATATCTGCATGTCCCTATGTATTCCTGCTCGCCAAAAGTTTCTGCGGTTCGAATTAGAACAGCAGCATTTTCAGTTTGTAGCCCTCCCCTCCGGGCTAGCCACAGAACCCCGGGTGTTCACAAAAGTGCTGGCCTCACCTCTAGCCAGGTTTAAGGGCACAGGGCATAACAGTCATAGCATACCTAGACGATCTATTACTAATGGCTCATTTGGAGCAAAGCGTACGCACTGCAACTAACTATCTGAAAAGTTGGGCTGGATTCTCATCCTAGAGAAATCTTCCTTAATACTGCTAAAAAGGTTGGAGTATTTGGGTCTGATCATAGACACAGCCCAGGAAAGGGTGTTCTTGCCTCAGGCAAAGATCAACTTCATAGGAGAGTTGGTGCGGATGGTCAGGTCAAATGGCGATCCCTCTATTCGCATTACTTTGCATGAGGTTGCTATGAACCACAGTGGCTTCATTTGAAGCAGTTCCCTATGCCCAGTTTCATTTAAGACTGTTGCAAAACAGTATCCTGTCTGCTTGGATAAAACAATTCAAGCTTTAGACTTGCCAACGCAGCTGTCCCCCAGAGTGTCCCAAAGCTTCACTTGGTAGTTACTAACCCAGAATCTGCTGAAAGGAAAATCCTTCAGACCAGTTATCTGGAAAGTGGTAACGACGGATGCCAGCCTTTCAGGCTGGGGAGCAGTACTAGAAAGGACAACTGTCCAGGGACAGTGGTCAAGAACCGAAAAGAACCTTGTCCATCAATAACCTAGAGATTCAGGCAGTACGTCTGGCTCAAAAGGCCTGGACTTTCAAGTTACGGGATTGTGACCCCATGGGATCAGTTCTCACTGATCTATCCATTCCCCCTTTTCAGTTGCTGCCACGACTTCTTTGCAGGATCAAGCTGGAAAGAAAGCCGGTAATTCTGGTGGCACCAGCATGGCCCAGAAGGTCATGGTATGCAGAAATCGTAAAGATGGCAGTGGAGGGCCCATGGTCCCTCCCACAGACGGCCAGATCTGCTCTCACAGGGACAGATATTCCATCCTTCCTTACGGTCTCTAAATTTAACGGCTTGGCTATTGAAACCCACATTCTGAAGAAACGTGGGCTTTCCAGGTCAGTTATCTCTACCCTGAATAAAGCAAGGAAGCCAGCTTCCAGAACTATTTGTTATAGACTCTGGAGGGCTTATGTTTCCTGGTGTGAATCCAAGGGTTGGCATCCTCGGAAATATATCATAGGCAGAATTCTTGCCTTTCTACAATTAGGGGTAGAAATGAAATTGGCCTTGAGTACTGTTAAGGGCCAAGTCTCAGCTTTATCGGTCTTATTTCAAAGACCACTTGCTATTCATTCTTTAGTCTGGGGTTTTATACAAGGAGTAACGCTACTTAATCTGCCCGTCAAACCTCCCTTGAACCCTTGGGACCTAAACTTAGTTTTGTTTGTGTTACAAAAACAGCCATTTGAACTGATACAACATATCCCCTTAGTCCTTTTGACAAGGAAGTTGGTATTTTTGGTTGCTATATCCTCAGCAAGGATGGTTTTGGAATTGGCTGCTCTTTCTTGTAAAGAGCCATATTTGATTTTTCATGAGGACAGAGTGCTGTTACGCCCTCGTCCAGGCTTTTTGCCAAAAGTGGTCTCAGGTTTTCACCTAAACCAGGATAGTGTCCTGCCATCGTTTTTTCCAAAACCATGTTCCAGGGAAGAGAAGTCACTACATTGTCTTTATGTGGTGAGAGCAGTGAAAATCTATTTAAAGACAACTGCTCATATTCGTAAGACTGATGTCTTCTTTATTCTGCTGGAGGGTCCGAATAAAGGACAGGCAGCGTCGAAATCCACTGTCGCTAAGAGGATTTGGCAAGTGATAATTCAAACTTATGATTTAATGCAGGGGTCTTCAAACTGCGGCCCTCCAGGTGTTCAGGAACTACAATTCCCATCATGCCTAGTCATGTCTGTGAATGTCAGTGTTTTACAATGCCTCATGGGATGTGTAGTTCTGCAACAGCTGGAGGGCCGTAGTTTGAGGATCCCTGATTTAAGGGGTAAGATTCCCCTGTTTCAAGTTAAGGCGCACTCTACCAGGTCGGTTAGTGCTTCTTGGGCAGTGTGTCAGGCCTCCATGGCTCAGATCTGTAAGGCCGCAACTTGGTCTTCAGTGCATACATTCACAAAATTTTATCAGGTGGATGTAAGGCGATATGAGGATATCGCCGTCGGGCGCAGTGTACTGCAGACAGCAGTATAAGTCCTCAAGTCTGTGGGTACCCTGCGGGTTGTCTCTCCCTCCCCTCAAGTAGCATTGCTATGGGACGTCCCATTAAGTAAATACTTAAGGCTTTGTGTCCCATGATGTACGATAAAGAAAATAGAATTTTTATTACAGCTTACCTGTAAAATCCTTTTCTTGGAGTACATCTTAGGACACAGAGGCAGAGGTCCCGCCCCTCTTTTGGGATCGGGTATATTGCTACAAAAACTGATGTTCTCTTGGGAGGAGGGGTCATATAGGGAGTAAACTTCCTTTGATTGGGTTTACCAGTGTCAGCGCCTGAAGGTAGCCTATAACCCATTAAGTAATTACTTAAGGCTCTGTGTCCCATGATGTACTCCAAGAAAAGGATTTTACAGGTAAGCTGTAATAAAAATCCTATTTTTTGTATAATTTTAGCTTGGAAAAATGTAAGTACACTCACTGGCCACTTTATTAGGCACACCTGTTCAATTGCTTGGTAGCACAAATTGTAGGGGTGCAACGGATCGTCACCGATCCGTGATCCAAACGGTTCATCGGCACACATGCTCTCCGCGGAGCTCGCCACTGCCTCCTCCTTAGGAAAGGCCGTGGCTTCGGCCTAGCTCCGGAGCGGCGGCGATCTTGGTACACCCGGCGGCAGCTTTGCGCGCTTACGTCATCACCCCTCAACTTAGCTTCTATTCTGTAAGGTAAGACTAAACAACACTAGTCTTCCTTCCTAATTCCTATACTCATACTGTATATACAGTGGGTGAGTCTGTGGATATTACAGCAGTGGGGGAGATTGTGGATATTACAGCAGTGGGGGAGATTGTGGATATTACAGCAGTGGGGGAGATTGTGCATATTACAGCAGTGGGGGAGATTGTGGATATTACAGTGGGGCAGATTGTGGATATTATTGCAGTGGGGGAGATTGTGGATATTATTACAGTGGGGGAGATGACGTGGATATTAGTGAGGCAGATTTTTTTTTTTTATAAAGCAAAAAATGTGGCGCTAAGTGTTGTCCGTTATTGTGCAAACCTAACCAGAATATAGATCCGGAGGTCTATTGCACAATGAACAATTAATTAAACGCTCAAAAGAAGAGACAAGCGTAAAAAAAAAAATATAATAAAATATATATCAAGTGTGGGCAGTGAGCCTCAAAATATACATATGTGTGTACACTTGCAAGGTATAGGATTATATCTTAGTCATTGGGTGTCAAAATGGGTGTATACCACCCACAAATCGCCTAATGGGGTAAGATGGTATAACCCATCTATGGGTACAATATTATACAGTGTAAGTCCTATATGAAGACGATAGGTGGTACCAAAAAGCAAGTACAAGCTGATAGAACCATAAATGATGTGCACAAACGTAAACCTGAAAATAAAAAAATGTGGTTCCAATGGTGTGGTATACAGTAGATATTAACTGCAACCAAATGTCTGCATATTTAGCACACAGCATTGAGTGAGAAATAAAACTCCCAGACCCCAAAGAAATAAATAATACCCTTAGAGCCCTTACACACCGGGCCGCCCATAGCGTCGGCGGTAAAATGCCGCTATTTTTAGTGACGTTTTACCGTCTGATTAGCAGCACATTTCGGCCGCTAGCGGGGCGCTTTTACCCCCCGCTAGCGGCCGAGAAAGGGTTAAAACCGCCCGCAATAGCGGCGTTTTGCTGGCGGTATCCCAGCGCTGCCCCATTGAGGAGCAGCGGTGGAGGAGCGGTAAACACTTAGCGCCGCATTTTTTGCTTTATATTTTTTTCACAATTTGTCTACTTGTTATGTTGGCTGCTTTTTCCTCACAGTGGGCGCAGTATTTTTAATTACTTTTAGATTTTTTTTTTGTGTATCTGAAAATGATCCGAACCGTGACTCCTGATCCGAGGAACGATCCGAGTTTTTGATCCGTTGCACCCCTAACAAATTGCTAATCAGCCAATAACATGGCAGCGACTCGATGCATTTAGGCATCTAGAAGTGGTGAAGACAACTTGCTGAAGTTCAAATCGAACATCAGAATGGGGAAGAAAGGGAATTTAAGTGATTTTGCATATGACATGGTTGTTTGTGCCAGACAGGCTGGTCTAAGTATTTCAAAAACCGCTGATCTACTGGGTTTTTCACACACAACCATCTCTAGGGTTTACAGAGAAAGGTACAAAAAAGAGAAAATATCCAGTGAGTGGCAGTTGTGTGGACGAAAATGCCTTGTCAGAGGTCAAAGGAGAATAGGCATACTGGTTTGAGATGTTAGAAAGGCAACAGTAACTCCACCACTCGTTACAACCAAGGTATGCAGAATACCATCTCTGAACGCACAACACATCGAACCTTGAAGCAGATGGACTACAGCAGCAGAAGACCACACTGGGAGCCACTCCTGTCAGCCAAGAACAGGAAACCGATGCTACAATTTGCACAGGCTCACCAAAATTGGAAAATAGAACATTGGAGAAATGTTGCATGGTCTGAGGAGTCTCAATTTCAGCTGTGACAGATGTTAGGGTCCAAATTTGACGTAAACAACATGAAAGCGTGGATCCATCCTGCCTTGTATCAGTTCAGGCTGTTATAATAGTGTGGGGGATATTTTCTTGGCACGCATTGGGCCCCTTAGTACCAATTGAGCATCCTTTTAAATGCCATGGCCTACCTGAGTATTATTGCTGACCATGTCCATCCCTTTATGACTACAGTGTACCTATCTTCTGATGGTTACTTCAAGCTGGATAACGCACCATGTCACAAAGTTCAAATCATCTCAAACTGGTTTCTTGAACATGACAAAAAGTTCACTGTACTCCAATGACCTCCACAGTCACCAGATCTCAATCCAATAAAGCACCTTTTGGGATGTGGTGGAATGGCAGATTCGCACTATGGATGTGCAGCTCACAAATCTGCAGCAACTGCATGATGCTATCATGTCAAACTATACCAAAATCTCTGAGGAATGTTTCCAACACCTTGTTGAATCTATGCTAAGAAGAATTAAGGCAGTTCTGAAGGCAACTGGGGGCCAACCCGGTACTTGCCAGGTGTACCAGATAAAGTGACCAGTGAGTGTATGTATGTTCCTTACCTGGCCGATCCCTATGGAAGCTGGAAATCACTTTAGTAGACACCACTACAAAGGTGAGAACTGCTAACTTCCAGGTCCTTTGCTGAGAATACAAAGGAGGATGCTCGCACGGCACATGTACGATTTAGAGAACATTTAGCATTTTCTCAGTGCATGCAAATCTTTCTCTGATCTGGATGTGGTAAAGGCAGTGCCTTTACTGTCCCTCTTCTCCACATTGTTCATTCAGAGAACGGTTTGCACATCCTGCCCACTGCTGGCATTCCATACTTTTCTGGTGTGTAGACCCACTGTGGTTTCTCCTGCCATGTCGTAGAACCTGCCATCTTATAGACATGAGCCAGTGATAGGACCTGCAGTGTGAGGCAGGGGAAGAGAGGGATTCAATCTACCCTGAATGGGTGAATATCTGCAGCGGCCAGGGAGAAGCAAAGTTGCAGTGTATCAGCACACAAGCCATCAAAAGGTGAGTATATTATCTCCTCTTATAGAGGAGTTCCCATTGTGTACAAGTGACCCTATAATGACAGGGTGAAATTGGGGTAGAAAATGTTAACAGGACAGGCACGGGGAATGGGATGGTGGTATAAATTGTTACATACTGGAATTCTCCTTTAATTTGTATAGCCGACTCTAGTAATTTGTGATGTTATTTACAGGCCTGATTAAGAGTTTAAAAATACAAAAAAAAAGGCTAATACATATTCTATTGTGATTTGTCCAATGATTAAAGCTGAAACTGTGTTTTAAAATATAAAAATTAAACATCCATTATTCTTTTGTATCTCATTTGCATATTGTGACAGAAAAGTAAAGAGAAAGAAGAAAAGTCAAAGCGCAAGAAATCAGTAACTAGCACTTCTAGGGAGGAAGAGGCTTCAATTAAACCTGAAGAGGATAAAACAGATGACAAAGCTACTTCAGATGTGAGTGGAAAGTCATATTTACTGTAGTGTTATGTTTAGAATGTGAGTATGTGTTTTTCTACTTCCTGAGCATATATACATTCTGTTATACTCCACTTTAGCAAAACCTTTAACAGGATAAATATGTTAGCTGCCATTTCTGATCTCCTCCTTGAGAAAGAACACAGGAATTCAAAAACAGCCGGGTTATACTGCGTGCCTGTATGAGATTAGGGCACAAAAATTGTAAACTAGCCCATGTATAACACCTCTCCACCCAGCAAGTTTTTTGCTAGTTTCCTATGAGATCAGTTTTTTTTTTCCAGTTTTGCAAAAAAAAGTGTTTTTTCTAGACTTCATTTTTTTTTTTTTTTTTTATCTGTGGCTTGAATCAAGGTTTCTCCCTGACACTACTTTTTGAGCTGGTCTGTATGTTGCAGCTATCTGGATCTCTGATTTTGACTAGGGATGGGGCCAAACACCCCCCGATTCGGTTCGCACCAGAACATACCGAACAGGCAAAAAATTTGGCAGAACACCGTTAAAGTCTATGGGACACGAACATGAATAATCAAAAGTGCTCATTTTAAAGGCTTATATGCAAGTTATTGTCATAAAAAGTGTTTGGGGACCTGGGTCCTAACCCAGGAGACATGTACAGTATCAATGCAAAATTTTTTTCTAAAAACGGCCATTTTTTCAGGAAGTGATTTTTTTTAATGCTTAAAGTGAAACAATAACAATGAAATATTCCTTTAAATATCGTGCCTGGTTGGTGTCTATAGTATACCTGTAAAGTGGCGCATTTTTCCTGTGTTCAGAACAGTACCACAACAAAATGACATTTTACCACAGGAAAAATTGTCATTTAAAACTAATCGTGGCTGTAATGAATTTTCAGGTCTCGGCAATATAGATAAAACTTATTGAAAAAAAGAGTATGGGATCCCCCCCAATCCATTACCAGGCCCTTTGGGTCTGGTATGAATTTTGAGGGGAACCCCAAACCAAAATTTAAAAAAAAATTGCATGGGGGTTCCCCTAAAATCCATACCAGAAGGATCTGGTATGGATTTTAAGGAGAACCCTGCGCCAAAATAAAAAAAAAAGGTGTAGGGATCCCCCCCCCAAAATCCATACCAGACCCTTATCCGAGCACGCAACCTGGCAGGCTGCAGGAAAAGAGGGGGGGATGAGAGAGCGCCCCCCCGAACCGTACCAGGCCACATGCCCTCAACATGGGGAGGGTGCTTTGGGGGTAGCCTTATCCCCACAACCCTTGTCCGGTGGTTGTTGGGATCTGCGGGCAGGGGGCTTATCGGAATCCTGAAGCCCCCTTTAACAAGGGAACCCCCAGATACCGCACCCTCCCCCCCCATCCCCCCCCCCCGTGTAAATGTACTCCTACCATTTCACAAAAGTGTCAAAAACGTTAAAAAAAAAAAAACACAGCTTGGGACAAGTCCTTTATTAAAAAAATAAAAATGTCCCACGATGTCCATTCATCTTCTTATATCGCTCTGCCGACGGACCGAAAAAGAAAACAAAAAACCCGTGACCGATCCACCTCCATGGGAGGCTTCCGCCGCGTGACGCTTCCTCGCCTTTGACAGTTCTTATATAACTGAGGGCGGGACCACCCGGTGATGTACCCGGGTGACCCCGCTCCCTCTGATGCCATGGGAAAATCCCCGTGCATCAGAGGGGGGTGGGGTCACATGGGTACGTCACCGGGTGGCCCCACCCTAAGTTATATAAGAACTGTCAAAGGCGAGGAAGTGTCACACAGCAGGAGCCTCCCATGGAGGTGGATCGGTCGCGGGTTTTTTTTTCTTTTTCGGTCTATCGGTTGAGCGTTATAAGATGATGAATGGACATCCTAGGACATTTTTATTTTTTATAAAGGACTTAAGGACTTGTCCCAAGCTGTGTCTTGTTTGTTTTTGTACCCTGTTACCATTTCACACAGGGGGAGGCCGGGATCTGGGGGGGCTTCAGGATTCCGATAAGCCCCCCACCCGCAGACTCCCACATCAACATGGGGACAAGGTGCTTTGAGGGGCTACCCCAAAGCACCCTCCCCATGTTGAGGGCATGTGGCCTGATACAGTTCAGGAGGGGGGGCGCTCTCTCGTCCCTCCCTCTTTTCCTGCGGCCTGCCAGGTTGCGTACTCGGATAAGGGTCTGGTATGGGTTCTGGGGGAACCCCTACGCCATTTTTTTTTTTTTTTTTTTTTTACATTTTGGCGCAGGGTTCCCCTTAAAATCTATACCAAACCCTTCAGGTCTGGTAAGGATTTTGGGGGGGACCCCTATGCCATTTTTTAAAAAAATTCTGTGCAGGGAGTCTCCTTCATTTTCATATCAGACCCGAAGGGCCTGGTATGGATTCTAGGGGGACCCCCACGCAATTTTTATTTTTTTTTTAAATTTTGATTCAGGGTTCCCCTTAATATTCATACCAGACCCGAAGGGCCTGGTAATGGATGGACGGGGGGGGGGGGGGTGTCCCATGCTCTTTTTTTTTTTTTTTCAATGAGTTGTATCTATATTGCTGAGACCCGACAATTCATTACAGCCGTGATCAATTTTGAATGACAATTTTTCCTTTAGAAATGTCATTTTGCTGTGGTACTGTTCTGAACACTGGAAAAATGGGCCATTTTACAGGCATACTATAGACACCCCCAGGCACGATATTTAAAGGAATATTTAATTTTTATTTCACTTTAAGCATTAAAAAAGTCACTGCTCCCAAAAAAACGTCCATTTAAAAAAAAAAAAAAAATTGCATTGATACATGTCCCCTGGGGCAGGACCCAGGTCCCTAAACACTTTTTATGACAATAACTTGCATATAAGCCTTTAAAATGAGCACTTTTGATTTTTCATATTGGTGTTCCATAGACTTTAACAGACTTTCGAATTTGCCCCGAACACCGCTTATTGTTCTGTGTTTGCAGAACATCCGAACAACCAAAGTTCGGACCGCACTTATGCTCGGGCCGAACCGTTCGCCCATCCCTAATTTTGACAGGTACCTACTCCCGATTCCGCTCTGCCCACCTATGCAATGGGAAGCGGAAGTTCGACAAAAAATGCAACATATGCTCACTAATGTGGAAAAGATCACTACTGACGTTCGCAAAATCCTTGGCATGGTGCAACTCGGTTTTAAATCTTACCATGTTTCTTTGGGTACAGAGACTTGCAAAATCTTTAAAGACATTCCCTTCCCCATCCCATTGTTCTCGTCTTCCTTTCCACCAGTCTGGGGTTGTGGTATAACTTTCATCCCTGCACACCTTTGTCGGCGTACCTCTTGCACATCCTACCCCCTTTTTTTCATTTAGGGAGTGTAAGGTTTGGACCTTTTACATGCAGACCGACTTTGCTACCCTTGTGGTCCTGTTTTTGTCCAAGTTTTTCTCCGGTCTGTTGACAACTTCACATCGTTGATTTATATCTAACCAGATAGTTATATTGTTCCACCTGTTTTTGGTGGGTTTATCGTTTCTCACTAGTTAAGGTTCAGTGTTCCTTCAAGTGGAGTAATTCCTGTCGATCATCTCTGTCCTGGTCCTGAGCATCGGTTTGATCCGCTGTTTGCCTTCCAGGGGGCTTCTTCTCATCTGGTTCAGATTTGGGCGTTGGTCCTTAAGGTAGTTAAGGTAGTTAGTTGCATAAAGTTCCCAGTTCCTGCTCATGGGCCTGTCATTGGCTGCTGCTCAACCTTCAGTTGTACTGCTTACTGATTGTTTCTGAATTCCTGTATCCCTTAATGGATGAGAGAGAAAACAATCTTATTTTCAGTCACAGACGCTAAAGCATTCAGCAAAGAAAGTCAGATCTACTAATCTCCATATAGTCATTTAGACAGAGCACTAAAACATAAGGATCAATACCACAGCTAGGGCAACTAGCATTTACATTAGGTCAGCATTAGCCTACCCTATAGCTTTCATTACAGATTTTTCCATGAGGGATATATTTATAGATGTTACCCTTTGATTGGCTCAGTGCAGGTCTGTGGGAGTTGGACGCAAGAATCAGGCTGTCACCTTCTCTTTTCACGGTTTTGAACTGGAGCAGACCAGTTTAGTTCCTGAGCAATTAAAAAAAAAAAAAAAAAGTTTTTTGAGCACAAAGTAAGTCTTGCAATGCTAAAGTGAAATGCTGCAACATAATTATGATTTCTAGCCAGGTGGTGGGGTGGGCAGAGTTTCACCTTGCTTTGTCTGATGATAATGTGTTTTGTGTTGGTGTAACTAATCAAGTGATTGTAGTGTTCCAGTCTTGTCTGTTACTCATGTTGCGTGTGTTTAGCCACAATTTCCCTTGTGTGTACATTAGCTCTCCTTTGCTCAATCACTGGATCTTTGGTTTTCAGGATATCGATTTCTGGCTAACTAGCTCCTTGGCCCCAGCGCAGGCACAGGTTGGTAGATTGGCAAGGCAGTAAGTACCTTTAGTTAAATTGTTAAAAAAAAAGTGCACCTTTTGTGATAAAAAAAAAATACCATCACTTTTGATCCTCACACTTGTGTGATCTTTTAAGAGGCATTTGCTGTAATAAATTAATAGTTTCACAGCATTGAAATTCTCTAGATTTAGCTGTAGCTTTGGGAGAGCATGCTCATCATGAAATGAGGCAGCCAGGTTATTTCATACCGCCTCTGCATCCCACAGTGCAGTATGGTATAGCTGTACTGGCTTCTGGCATGGCTACACTGCATTGTCATTTGAATACAGAAAGGGATAATTGACAAATCAAAGGTGATGTTTGCATTGATTAGCTGCTGTTTGTTTGGTCTTAAGTTCATTTTAAACCTGAAGGAATTCTGGAGACGGTTTTGAATAGTGGTCTGTTGTCTTTCAAGGGACGATACCCTAGAAGCCCTGTAGGTATTGACAGTGCTGAGCACTGCCACGGTGTGAAAATAGTTTCCTATCATCCAGGGTTCTCATTCAAGCAGCTTGAGATGCTCCAGGGTACTCTTAAGTTACAGAGGAAACTTACAGGTCCAGTTTCCTCAGTGGCTGGTAAAATCTGCTTGAGTCTGGAGGCTTTGTGGAGACTTGAAGGGATGAAGTCTCCAGTCCTGGGTCCTGGTTTTGTGGACAACCAGCACTCTGACTGTGTAGGACTTTAGAATGTGACTCTGGTTCAAGGCCCATTCAGGTGATATTCACCTAGGAGACATGCAGCAATGAGCTGCTAGGTGCGTGCGTAGAGTTTGTGAGAAGACTTGTCTGGAGGTGACCGACAAGGGCCTGAAGTGTGAAGTAAAAGCAACAGCAAACAGGAGGCTGATGAACCTTTATTTTGTGGTGGGGGAAAAAAACCCTGCGACGGAAACCATGTTTGACCTGAAATGTATTTTAATATATGTGGTCAAGAAAAGACCTTAAAACCTTGATTTTAAGCAAGTGGATGCATTCCTAATGCTCTACTTTTTGAATCTTGTTATTGCAGTATGCTTGTTTCCTGCTTCCCCTGCTGATATTTGGGACTGTGACCATAAAGATTTATAGTAATGGCATAGATGCGCTTTTGTATTTAGAAATATCTGCTGACAGCTTATTATTCAGGAAGTATGAGCCAGCTGAATAGTTGAGGATCACAGTAGGGCTCTAGAGAAACAGCAAGAGAAAGGAACGTCTCTGCACTATGGTCTGAACGAGGCCTAAGGGCCATGTGCATACACGTCAGTTTTTCTGCACGCGTTTTGCAAGAGCACAGCCAAAACCATTGTTATCTGTGTCCTGTTCACACCACATCACTGGTATTGCATGCAGTTTTTTTTCTGTGCAGGAATATGCAACGTGTATGCAGTTTTCTATACAGAAAAAAAACTGACATGACATTAACATTGGTGTGAACGGGCATATAATTGACGTGCATGAAAACTGATGTCAACATGCGCAAAAACTCACTGAAACACACATGTAAACTGATGTAAATTTATGTCTCTGCAGGTTAAATCTGAGTGGTTTTCCCATTCGTTTTTATCCACGTATGTTGTGAATGAGCCCTAAGGGTTTCAGGAAAATGCAAGTGATTTGTGAAAACCTGTAGTCAAACTGGGACAGCATATAAACTTTTAAAATTTCAATTTTGTTTAAAATACATGATTTACAAAAACTTATAGGGTGCAGCACTACTTGCATGCCTATTGGTATTGGTTTTTGCTCTTTGAAAGGAGAGAGTTTGTTGCTCTGTAACTCGCTGTGCAGTCTCTGTAACTTCTTATCCCAGCCTTTTGGCCCTATTTCACAATAACACTTTGATCTTAACCGTTCGATAGGCTTGGAATAGTGCCTTAGTGCTTTTCCACTTGGCAGTCAAATTGGGATAACACTTGCTATATATTTGCTACATGTCCCCATTATAACTTAAATAAAAATGGAAAATGAAATTCCAGCCATATACAAGCTAATCTAAAACGGCTGCCACCACCTTCTTATATCTACACTAATTACCCTGTGGAAGAAAGATCTGTATACTTAACTCTTCTCAGGCCACTCTGGTCTGGTCATGTGATCAGCTGTTCTTTGTCAGCTAGCATCAGCTCTAAGGGAGAGAAGGGAGCGCCGACAAAGCATGGCCCATAGTAAACCTGTAGATGACACTTCTCAGATATTCCAGCAGTTGTCAGAGCGCTTTCTCTTTTTCCCTGTGGCTGGTGCTGACAGACACGGGAGAGCATGTGGCCATCTTTCTTCCGTTCAGAGCCGCTGTACTAAAGATCCGACGTTAGTACAGCAATCTTCCCCGCTGAGCTGTGGTGTTCTGACAGGGTGAAGGCCACCCTGCCAGAACACTTTATTCAGTGCTCTGAGCCATTGGCTGAGAGCGCTGATCGGAAGCAGGTCAGCTGCTGCTGGTTTTCCAGCATGGTCTGGCAGAAGCCAGCCAAACGGGCCGCTTCTGTCAGACCGGCTGACGTACACACGGGCCGAGTGTCAGCTGGTTTTTATTGAACAGGCTGATGTCTCCTGACATTTGGCCCGTGTGTATGGGGGTTAAAGGCTGGGCTTTTTGCATTGTATGCTAATGAGGACAGACTCCCACATTGTTCAAAAAAACCTTGCAGTCAGCCATGATCGCTTCTTTTTAGAAACCTTTAAAAGGTAAGAAATATTAAAACAAAAAGATAGGTATGCTGTGTGGATGTGAACACATAACAGGCATATAGTGAGGTGTTCTCAAATGTGACTACAATAGTGGAAATAATGTAAATTGGCAAAATAGTAACTCCTTGGTAAAATAATTTTTCATTTTCATTTCATCTGGACTTCTTTTGTAAATGTGTGTATGGGTCAATAAGGACGTGATATGTGTGGAAACTATATGGCAAGTATTTCTTCTAAACTTTTGCAAAGGAAATAACCAATACCATATTCTATAGCAGGAGCCTTCCACTGAGACTGTGCCTGAACCAACTGAAACAACTGAGGAACCAGTGGAAGCAGAATCAGTACAAGTAGAAAAAAATGAAGAAGATACAGATAAGGTAATTAACTGATATCTCTTTCAGTGCATGAGTACATTTTTTTTCATTTACAATGTGGGAATTGCATTTTCCTTTGGGCTAATCCTTGATTATTCTTTTACTGCTACAAAGTGGAGAAAACATTGGTGTGGTGTGCACAGTTTTGAAATGATTGCTTGCCATTAAAAAAAAGTCTGATATTCTGGCTGCTAAAAAAATAAATAAAATAAAAAACATTGTAATAGTATTTGTAGTTTTAGAGATGGAAAGCTGTGAGAAAGAGATATTGTGGACCCTTAGAGGTTGCTTCATAATGTGATCTGATCTACTTTAAAGCAGAGCCAGGTCCGCCATCAGGGGGGTACATCCGTTACAACTGTAAGGGGCCCTGGGGCACGAGGGGCCCCCCGGGCCAGAAGAAGGCAGGACGGGTGAAGGGGAGGGAGCCTTGCTGTGCATTACAGAAACGATCTCACAGCGTGTGCTCTCTGTGACATTGAGCTCAGACATTGAGCTCTTTACTGCCACCTCTGGCTACTATGTGCATGTGTACCCCTTGTGTACTGGTCTTTTCAGTGTCGGCAACATGTCATTGTGAAAACGAGCTGGGACCAGGTAGGTAAAAATTCTTTACAAGTAGGGGCTGAGGAAGGGGGGGTATTTGTGTACAGGTAGGGGCCAGCTACCTGTCAGCTTTTATTCACATAGCTTCAAACGTTTTTTTTTTCAAAATGAAACGGCCTTTTGCTGTAAATGCTTAAAGTGTTAGGTTGCGTTTGGGGTTTGTCCTTTCCTTAACGTTAATTTAAAAATTAATGTCCATCTAAGACTACCCTGCTTCACAGGATGATTCTGTGGTGTGATTTCACTGCAAAACAAAAATTGATGTCATCCTATCCTATAGCAAGTGAAAAATTGTGGATTTACTGGCAGGATCAACCTACAATAAAATGAAAGCCTGTGTTCTGACAGATTAGCAAACCCTTCAGATAATGGAATGGAAGTGACGTTCCGTCAGCTGTACATGCGTTCCACCGCTAATCTGACAGAACACCTGCAGTCAGAAGGCGGCAGCAGACATCTTGCTTCACCAAGCTACGTCTTGAACATCAGAGTAATTTTAGAAATAAAGTGAGTGAATATAAATATCGTATATTGACATCTGTGATGCTGTTTGGATGTTTTTTTTGAAAGCCTAAAGGTTTAGCGCTGAGCGTTGCAGGGTGAAACAACATGGTCTCCGCCACCTTCCTACTGCTGGCGTCAATCTTCTTTCAAAATGTAACATCAAAATAGCATCACAGATGTCAATATACTATATTTATATACACTCACTTTATTGCTAAAATTACTCTGAAATACAAGAGGTAGCTGGGTGTAGTAAGATGTTCGCTGCTGCCTTCTGACTGCAGGTGTTCTGTCTGATCAGCAAACCTGGTAGTGGTGGAACGCATGCAGCCTGACGGTCTGGCAAGAACAGTACATGCCTCTGATGGGGGTCCCTAGGGTGTCTACCTAAGGGAGGAGAGGGAATTTTAAAGAGAAGCATGGGATATCATTTTTTTTCCATAATCATACTTACCTAGGTGGATGCAGCATCGGAACGATGCTACATCTGTCCCCTGTCGTCTCTGCAGTGAGAATCGAGCCACCGAACACCGTGGATAGCTAGGTTCTCACAGCTCCCTGAGCGGAGAGCTGCTGCCTGTCAGTCAGCAGCTCTCCTGCTCCTCCATGCTCATTGGAGCGCTGAGCTGTGGAGGTGCGGGGAGCGGCCATCTCAGCAACTTGCTGAGACGGCCATCAGTCCGGGCACCTGGTGGATCCAGACTCCCAGAGTCAGGATGACGCTGTGCCTGCCTGGACTGATCTGTGTGACGTCAGCAGAGAGCGGACTTCAGACCGCTCTCTGTTGAAAACAGGTCACAGGAGTGCAAAACAAATTGCACTCCTATGAAGGGGAAGCCCAGCTAAACAAGCTCAGGCTAGACTTCTCTAAGTGCCTGTTATATGCCCCTTGGTTCTATTACTGTGCCCTAAGTATTTTTACTGTGCCGGATGCCCGAGAAGTGTTTGGAAAGGGGTGGACCAGAGTTTTTGGCGTTGTTCTGGCTAAGTGTGACTGGTGCGTGCATTCCCGCGCAGTAATGCAGTGGGTGGAGTTTCCTGGTGGCCACCGTCTTGTCTACTTCACTCCATACATCAGTTCAGGAGGAGGCATAAGGCCTCTCTAGCTAAACCTTCAGTTAGCGAGAGAGGGCAGTATACCTCTTTGTTTTTTTAAGGGAAGCCATACCTTAATGAGAATAGTGTTTTAGTGAGTTGATATTACACTTGCTCCTCTCACGCACAAGCCTACTCCTCCTCCTATCTCCTAAGAAGCATTTATTTCATCCATCACTGTCCTCTGGCTCCAAGCCAAAACCCAGTACCCAATTCTGCAAGAAGCCATGGGCCTTAAAGCCTTCTAAGCTGGCAGGGACAAGACTTTCCAATGAGGGGGCTCCCCTGCTTGCTCTGGTGGGCGGTTAATTGCCGGCTTTCAGACAGATGGGTCTGCAGCATAGTGACTTTGGGTTACTAGTTTCTATGCCTTCCTCTTCTGCTTTTCATGCTCTTGGATATTTTGTTGAATCCACAAAAAGAAAAGCAATATTTTTTTTTTTCAGGCACTAGGTCAGGGGTAGGCAAACTTTGAGAGGCGGAGATCTACCTGAACAACATAGAAGACATCAAAGATCAACAGGGTGTGGCACTTTTTTTTTTTTTTTTAACAAATGAACTAGCAAGTCACAGATAAAATATAGTGGGTGGGACTTTGAGGCAGTGACTGGGTAGAATCATATGCCTCCATCCCCTGTACAGATGAAAGAAATGGGAAATTTGGGACTTTAAATGAGGCACACGGCCAGGGCTGCTGATGGGGGAGCCACCAGGTCTCCTGTACGGGGCCTGAGCACACACAGGGGCCCGGACAGGGAGGTGGATCAGTGCGGTGTGACAAATACAGAAACGATCCTTTCAGCAACTGAAAGCCGATTTCTCTCCCTCCTGTCGGCTTCCAGCTGCTGGATGGATCTGAAAGCAGCGCTGCCTGTTTTCCTCTCGTGGAAAACAGATGCGTTGGGACACTGAGAGCGGGGGAAGGGGCCGGTGAATGAATGTCATTTACCAGCCCCTTCCCAGGGCTGTCTTTAAAGCACAGGGACCTCTCAACTGCCCTGGGGTCCTAGGTGCATTGGGGGCCTTGAAGTTGCCACCCAGCAGTATTCTGGCAACAGTTCCCCTCCCTTTGGACGGCTCTTTTCCTACAGGTCAGTTCTGTAATGTATCTCGTGTCCAGCTGTCTTAATGCCTCTCTCCCTCCCCGGCATCTTCCTCCCCACTTCAGCCACTATCCCTTCCTGCTTCCTTTCATCCTCACACATGTCTACCTCTGCCAGTCACGCTGCTCCTCTCCCAGGTGTTGTTAACTCTTGCTGCTCGCTCCCTGCTAATTCAGCTTTTTCTCCAGCTGTCCAGAAATTACTGTATTTATTGGCGTATAACACTCGCCGGCGTATAACGTGCCCCAATTTAAGAGGCAAGTTTCAGGAAAAAAAGTTTTTTTTAAATAAACCACTTTTAAGCAAAATTAGGTCAGTGAGCATCAATGCAGCCTGATTAGTGCCCATCTGCAGCTTCAGTGCAGCCTAAAATGTGCCCATCTGCAGCCTTCCATTTACTTCTCCCATGTCATGAATTTATTTGCTGGTGATTTTTAAGGATGATCTCCGGCGTGTTCGCACTCCCCACGTGCAGAGCCCGCCAGGAAGTCGGCACGGCGCTGCGCTAATCACAGGCACTGAGACATTTCCCGATCTCTGCAGCCGCACATCGGGACAATGTCTCACTGCTTGTTATTAGCGCAGTGCAGTGCCGACTTCCTGGCGGGCTCTGCACGTGGTGTGTGCGAACACGCCGGAACTCATCCTTAGTGATGATGATATGCTCTTATCTGACCCCAACGAATCCCTTATTGAATGCCCATAAAGTGTTGCAAGCATTTAGGTGTGACTTGCCTCTCAGCCGCTCCAACGCTCCGCAATCCAGCAAGAAGCCACCAGCTCCCGCTGTCTCGTATATAGATGTCATCTTGGTGAGTGCCGAGCCGAGTGGAGATGATGGCTTAGTGATTTCCAGGGGCACTCATCCCCCCCGTTCCACTCCAAGATACACTGTTGGCGTATAACACGCACCCGCGATTTTCCCCCTATTATCAGGGGGAAGAAAGTGCGTGTTACACACCGATAAATACAGTATTTTCCTGACACTTTACCAACAATAATCTCTCACTCCCCTCCCAGTCTTCCCTGCAGACACTTCACCTTCACACAGGTGTGTGCCCCCCCCCCCCTCCTTCTCTTTACTAGTTAATGGAATCTCAATCTTTCCCCCTCCTTGACAGACAGCCTATTTTATTTTCTTATACTGTGGCTATTCCTCACCAGCCAACAGTCTTCCCCCATGCCCATTCCTGCCCATCCCTCCCCAGTCCCCTCCACCCTCATCTATAAGCTTTTTTATATGGTTTTTCTGTATTTTTAGCGAAAATATTGTTTTGATATTTTTTATGGGGGGGCCCTGTCAGTTAGGCTGTACGGGCCCCATGATTTCTAACAGAAGCCCTGCACATGGCTATTAGGTGATGAAAAAAAAAACAATATATTATATCATGTTTATTGGTACATATAGAGTCATAACAAAATCCAGTAAATAAGTGGTATTGCTCATTAGTAACACGGGGGTGTGTGTGTGTGTGTGTGTGTGTGTATATATGTATGTGTAATATATATATATATATATCTCATCGCACCATTGTGGTGTTGGTTAATGACCTAGACCTTTTCAAGTAATATGAGAAAATACGTTGATAAATCATGATTGTAAAAGCAAGTATGATCGGATGGTAGCAATAGCATTGCATCGAGAAAGGGCTCTATGCGTTTCGTAGGTTCTTTCTACTCATCAGGAGCCAATGCAGGGTACATAATTTGTATCTGCAATAAAGTGCATCTATATGTAATCTGATCTTTATTACATAGAAAGAGTAGGGAAGGGGGGAGAATCCCCCCTGGTTACTCACAAGTCAGCTATAGCTCCCAAATGGGGTGCTGAGAGCTGAAGATATGATGGGGGATTCATCTCCGGGAGCTGTGGCAGTGGGCAGCGACACAAAGACAAAACAAGCACTGGTGAGTGGACCACCATGGAAATGGGGTCCCCATTGATAATCAAAAGTGATGCAATGTGTGTCACGAAAGACACTCTGTGAAGGGTAATAAAGTATATGTCAAGGTAGATAGTGCATGTCTAATGATACACTGGGGACGGAAAGTATTCAGACCCCCTTAAATTTTTCACTCTTTGTTATATTGCAGCCATTTGCTAAAATCATTTAAGTTCATTTTTTTTCCTCATTAATGTACACACAGCACCCCATATTGACAGAAAAACACAGAATTGTTGACATTTTTGCAGATTTATTAAAGAAAAACTGAAATATCACATGGTCCTAAGTATTCAGACCCTTTGCTCAGTATTTAGTAGAAGCACTCTTTTGATCTAATACAGCCACAAGTCATTTTGGGAAAGATGCAACTAGTTTTTCACACCTGGATTTGGGGATCCTCTGCCATTCCTCCTTGCAGATCCTCTCCAGTTCTGTCAGGTTGGATGGTAAATGTTGGCGGACAGCCATTTTTAGGTCTCTCCAGAGATGCTCAATAGGGTTTAAGTCAGGGCTCTGGCTGGGCCATTCAAGAACAGTCACGGAGTTGTTGTGAAGCCACTCCTTTGTTATTTTAGCTGTGTGCTTAGGGTCGTTGTCTTGTTGGAAGGTAAAACCTTAGGCCCAGTCTGAGGTCCTGAGCACTCTGGAGAAGGTTTTTATCCAGGATATCCCAGTACTTGACCGCATTCATCTTTCCCTTGATTGCAACCAGTCTTCCTGTCCCTGCAGCTGAAAAACACCCCCACAGCATGATGCTGCCACCACCATGCTTCACTGTTGGGACTGTATTGGACAGGTGATGAGCAGCGCCTGGCTTTCTCCACACATACCGATTAGAATTAAGGCCAAAAATTTCTATCTTGGTCTCATCAGACCAGAGAATCTTATTTCTCACCATCTTGGAGTCCTTCGGGTTTTTTTTTTTTAGCAAACTCCATGTGGGCTTTCATGTGTCTTGCACTGAGGAGAGGCTTCCGTCTGGCTACTCTGCCATAAAGCCCAGACTGTTGGAGGGTTGCAGTGATGGTTGACTTTCTACAACTTTCTCCCATCTCCCGACTGCATCTCTGGAGCTCAGCCTCAGTGATCTTTGGGTTCTTCTTTACCTCTCTCACCAAGGCTCTTCTCCCCCGATAGCTCACTTTGGCTGGACAGCCAGCTCTAGGAAGAGTTCTGGTCGTCCCAAACGTCTTCCATTTAAGGATTATGGAGGCCACTGTGCTCTTAGGAACCTTAAGTGCAGCAGAAATTTTTTTGTAACCTTGGACAGATCTGTGCCTAGCCACAATTCTGTCTCTGAGCTCTTCCGGCAGTTCCTTTGACTTCATGATTCTCATTTGCTCTGACATGCACTGTGAGCTGTAAGGTCTTATATAGACAGGTGTGTGGCTTTCCTAATCAAGTCCAATCAGTATAATCAAACACAGCTTGACTCGAATGAAGGTGTAGAACCATCTCAAGGATGATCAGTAGAAATGGACAGCACCTGAGTTAAATATGAGTGTCACAGCAAAGGGTCTGAATACTTAGGACCATGTGATATTTCAGTTTTTCTTTTTTAATAAATCTGCAAAAATGTCAACAATTCTGTGTTTTTCTGTCCAGGTATTCCCATTGTGGGTTACCTTGACAACCTTCTGCTTTGGGAGAACTCTCCCTTTCCCTTTCTTCTGGAGTCCAGTGTGAGTTGTATTCTCACTTTGGAAAGGCTCAGGTGGATCCTGAACCTTCCAGCAGTACACTTAGGTCCCCCCTCAGAGGCTGGAATACTTGAACTTGATGTTAGACACAGATCAGTCAAAGGTGATTCTACCCCCAGAGAAATGTTCGTCACCGTAAGCTCAGGTGGAGACTTTTGTGCATGAGGGTTCTGGGAAAGAACCATCAAGGCAGTGCCGTTTGCCCAGTTTTATTCCCATCACCAGAAGATGGCAGCATAAGCCTATATAATGGATGTGAAGATACTCCGTGTCCTGTGATGTTCTCTAAGAAAAGGATTTTAAAGTTACCAAAAATCAAATTTTCTTGGAAAGTTAGCAGTTTTTGGAAATTATTCTCCAAAGTCTTAACTTGGTTTGCAGACTTTGAAATATACACAACTTTTGAAAATCCAGTTAATTCAGAAGGCTGTGCACATTGTTTTTTATTTTTTTTCTTTATTGACAGAAATCCCATCGGCACAAGAAAAAGCATAAGAAGGAAAGGGAGGATGCAAAGGATGAAAAAAAGTCACGCAAAAAGAAACACCACCACCACCATCACCACCACCATCATCACAATGAGTCTCATGAAGGTGACCACACAGAATCTGTGCATAATGGCACCTTGGATGAAGAGGAACAGTTACCAGTGAGTTTAACAAAAATGTGTTCAAAATTTAATGGCAGAAAAAATATGTGAACAGCATAATCAATCGGCTAAATAACTGCCTAATAACTGATTTTATGCAAGGATTCTCTGTATGCATCTATAGTGTGTGGAAGATGGTGTTGAGTACTTGACCACAGGTGACCTCTTCTTCGCCTAGGCGATGACTTAGGAAGTGGTGTAGGTACTTATCACAAGAAGGTCCTACCTGCTCCAAAAAAAAACTGCAAATTTGTTGGGTTGGCAGTGAGTGAGGGTGAAGCAGTAGTTTTCATTTTGAGTGAACGTCTGCTCTAGGGTACCTAGAAATTTCTTACTCAGGATTTGTACAAGATGTTTTCATTTCCCTAACCTATTTGTTTCCATAAAGATTATTAACCCCCAAACACAAAAGACCATATCACTTTGTTTGGTTTGTACCCTTTGAGCAGCCTTTGGTTATGGTGAAAAAAAATACCCGTGTATTGTGACTCAATAAATATAAATGAAATGCAACAAGAAATTGTGGCTGCCCCTGTAAAGTGGAATATACCACCTACAGATTCTAAAAAAGAGTGGTGCTCGCATATATAGATAGAGATATATAGAGAGAGAAACCTATGACAAAAGCAACGATGTGAACATATAGATAGAATATGCGAATTATATAAATAAAAAAAAAAAGTCCTGGTGTGTCAAATCCCAACACCAAAAAGTTTGTTTCAGCGTCAAATTCCTGTAATCTTCACCACTTGTGAAATGCAGCTTGTACTCTAAAGATCTTGAGGGGGGAACCCCACGCCAAAATGTAAAAAAAAAACAAAAAAAACAAGAAAGCCCCCCAAAGCACCCTGTCCCCATGTTGATGGAGTCAAGGGCCTCTTCTCGATAATCCAGAGCGGTGGTTGTCAGGGTCTACAGGCGGGGGGGTTTATCAAAATCTGGAAGCCCCCCAGATCCCGGCCCCCCCACCCTATGTGAATGAGTAGGGGTACATTGTACCCCTACTCATTCACCCAAAAAAGTGTCAAAAATAAATCCAGCTCACAGGTTTTTGACAAAGTCCTTTTATTAAAGTATCTCCAACGTGTCTTCTCTCTCCGATTTTCCTTCTCTCTCCGATTTTCCTTCTCTCTCCGATTTTCCTTCTCTCTCCGATTTTCCTTCTCTCTCCGATTTTCCTTCTCTCTCCGATTTTCCTTCTCTCTCCGATTTTCCTTCTCTCTCCGATTTTCCTTCTCTCTCCGATTTTCTTTCTCGCTGCGCTGATGTCTTCTTCCTCTGGTTCTTTTTCTGGTTCTCCTCTCTCCCTGCTGTCTTCTTCCTCTGGTTTTTCTCTTGACGCTAGCCCCCGCTGTTGTGCTAGCTCCGGTGTGTGCCATTACTTATATAGCCATGGGGCATGGCCATCCAGTGAAGTCATCCGGAGACCCCGCCCCTTGTGACGTCATTCGGAGACCCCTCTTGTGACATCATTCGGAGACCCCGGCCCTTATGACGTCACCGCGTGGAGCTAGCATCGGGGGATGAAGACAGCAGAGAGAGAAGAACCAGAGGAAGAAGACGTCAGAGCAGCGCGACGAACTGAAGGAAGAAGACACCTTGGAGGTACTTTAGTAAAGGACTTTGTCAAAAAGCTGTGTACTGTTTTATTTTTGACACTTTTTTTGTACCCCATACTCATTCACATAGGGTGGGGGGCCAGGATCTGGGGGCCCTCTTGTTAAATAACTGTAGTATCAGGCTGCAACATAAGAAAACTGAAAAAGGTGAAAGGGGGTGTAAATTGTTTGAGTGCAGTCAAGATTTATATAATTATTTGTGAGGCAATCTTTGTAAATTTACATATACTTTGTTAGGACAGTGGTGTTTATCTTGTCTAGCTGTGGTACTTTTTGTGTGAAGCATGCATTCCTTTTTTGTTAAGTTTGGCTGATGGCAAATATAAAAAAAAATCTACTTTGAAATTAAGGAGATTCGTGAAATACTTGGTTTTGACTGATTGCGGAAGATTTTCTAAATATCTTTTTTAACTGTACATTTTAATGTGATGACTGTACGTTCTTATATTGGTTTTTGACCTTCACTTTATTTTTTTGTAGCCAATGTCCAGTTATTCTCTTTTGGCAGAAAACAAGTATATCAAAATGGTAAGTGTGAAAAAAAAAAAGATGAACAATCAGCTGTGACATGCAAGTTATTTAAGACAGAGACCGTATGGAAACTCAGTTGTAGTTGTGATTTTGGTCGATATCCTGTCCTTGGAGAGAACATTTCAGCACCAACAGACCTCTATGGCAGTGTAATGTGAAGCATATTGTGTGTCATGGCCTATTCTTTGCCAAAGATGTCAGGTGCTTGCAATTCATCATCTTAAAGAGGAAGTAAACCCTTTATATATGGTCTGAGCTGTGCATATGCAGCTCAGATTACATTACTGCTGGGAGAGGCATTTATAACAGAAGAGACCTATAGGGTCTCATTGTTATAAAAACCCTGCCTGTGTTTTTTTTTTTTTTTTTCTTTTAGTGTATAATGCTGGTTTAAATTACACTTGTTATTTATCATGTTTATGAGCAATATTGCAAGTGAAACAGTCCTTTCATAAAAACCTTAATGCCTTTTAATTATTTTCATAACAGATGTATGATATTCAAGGGGATCTACAGAAGGAGAGCCAGGTCACGGTCTCCATTATCTTAGAAAACCAGAGTCAAAGTTTCCTGAAGAGCATGGAGCTCAATGTTCTGGATTCCTTAAATACCAAAATGCAGAGGCCAGAAGGAGCATCTGTACATGATGGAATACCTGTACCCTTCCAGTTACCTCCAGGTTGGCTTGCCTTTTGTAACAGTACATTTTTACTTACTAAAAAAACAAACTGGTTAATGCTCTATGAATTTTACTGATGCATGTGTTGATGGTCTTATTCTTCTGAATAAATTGATACAAATACCAGGGCTTCCAATCATTTTGTACGCCTGCACCTTTTCTGAGCTTTTGACTGCAGACGCAAAAAACATCCACTAGGCCTCATCTGGTATCTGTAGCAGTTTTATTTATTTACTTTGTTAAAATGTTGATGGCTAAAGTGGTTGTAAACCCTTTACAACCACTTTTCACTAAAGGTAAGCCTATAATGAGGCTTACCTGTAGCTACCATGGATATCTCCTAAACCTGCACGGTTTAGGAGATGCTCCTGTATCAGCATATGCCGACGTCATCGGCACTGAAGCAACAGCTCATTCGTGCCATTGCTTCAGCTGACGTGCCGTTACCGGCGGCTCTGGCCAATCGGAGCCCACGATACCCGGAAATAATTCCGGGAGCCATGTCGCCGGGCAGAGCAGTGTGTAGGGACTGCTGCGGGAGCTTCGATCTAAGATGAGTATTTCATAATGCGCTAGTATGCTATGCATACTAGCTCATTATGCCTCTGTCTTGCAGGTTTGTGTTTTTTTAGGGGGGTTACAACCACTTTAACAGGGTTTTAGAACTTGTGTTTGCCTTTGTTCTACGTGAGCATTGTGATCCAGACCTTAATAGGAGTAGGGGGATGTTGTCACCAATACCAATGCCCCACTGTTGAGTAGCAAACATTCTTTTTCATTTTTAGATTTAAAAGTCAAGAAGGCCCACCCAATCAATCAGTGGCAAAATCTTCAATACTGTTTCATTAACTTGTGGGGGGGGGGGGGTAGCACAGCTTGCCCTAAGTATAGGAGGTTGTTATGGTTAAGGTACTGTATAACTCTCAATGGCATTAACCCTTGCATGACCAGAGAGTAATGAAACCTAGGCATCCAGGCCAAATTTAGCAGAGTCAGTCACCTTAATCGTGCATATTTTTAATAAATTACTGAAAGAGTTGCACTTTTGGTGACAACCGTTTTAGAACTAGGAGCCTTCACTACTGAAAAGCTCCTGGTTCCCAAAGGGATTGTAGATCAACATTCCCTTAGCACAATGACTCTCCCAGAGGATTGTTAATCAGCAGACTGTGAATGGGAAAAGCGTATAAAGCTGAGCTCTTGCTAAAACAGGTGTTCTTTCTCATCCATTGAGCAATAGAGAAAGTCTTAACCTCCCTGGCGGTTTTCCCGAGTGTGGCTCGGGGTTAAAAATCAGGACCATTAGCGGTAACCCCGAGCCACACTCGGGATTACATCGCAGGATCCTGTTGTGGCTTTACTTACCTTGTCCCCGGGATCCTGCGATGTCCCCCGCAGTGTCCGTGGGCTCTGTCCTCGTCCGAAGCCTCTCCTTGCCAGGCTCCGTTCCCTGCGAGCGTCGGTAAATTCAAAAAAATTTCAAAATCATAACACATACAGTACTGTAATCTTACAGATTACAGTACTGTATGAAATGATTTCACATCCCTTTTGTCCCCAGTGCTTTGGCCCATGCCCTGCATGCAGTTTTATGTGATATATACTGTTCTTTCTGCCTGGAAACTGGAGATAGTCCATAGCAACCAAAAAGTGTCCCTTTACGTCAAAAGTGGCTTTAGACCATCTAGAAAACAGCGATAGTAAATTAGAACACTTGCAGAATTGAGCGATAGTGAATCGTGGGAAAATTTATTTTATTACTATTTATTTTTTATTTTTTTAAATTATTTATTTTTATTCATTATATTATAATTTGTGTTTTTGTGTTTCAAATTTCATCATACCCGGGATATCTACTAGACTCTTGTTTGGACAGATTTAAGTGTGTTGTTGTTAAGAATTACAGACCTACAATATAAAACGCCAAATTTCCATGCAAAACAATTGTACCGCTTTCAGCACCTAAAATCCGAAATAATCATACCGCCAGGGAGGTTAAACCTTTGCTTATACTGCTGTCTACAGGAGAATTAGACAATGGCAAAAGCAAAAACTGTAGGCTACTCCAGTATAACCCCTCCTACTACCAGCATGCTTCAGTTTTTGCTAGCGTACTAGAAGGATGGGTGTCTTTTCTTCAGCTCTGCTGTTTAAAAATGAACCTATATTTTAACTAGAAAGCACCCACACCCCACATCACCTTCTGAATTTGACAGCTGGCTCTCCCGGTTTGTAGCCGTAGACTCCCCCAGGCCTGCCCGCCATTTTCTGGCTTGTTTTGGAGCTGAATGTATCTACTGTATTTGCTGCTGTATGGACTTTCCTATACACAGCCTGTTTGCTACCTACTGTTTTTTTTTCTTTCTTCCATTTCATGCTGGACACCAATATTTTAACCTGTAACTGTGCTATATTCAATAAAATGGTGTTTGATTCTTCTAATGCCAGCGTTCTTTCCTATATATTATGTGGACAATCCATCTCAGATTTGTCACAGGAAATTGTTAGATCCTTTTTTATCTATTCTTCCTTATTGGATGCTTTAAATACCTAGACTCATGGACACTATATTACTGTTGAGCGCTGAGTAAGCAGTTAATGACTTTATGGCCCAAATCGCCCACTATTTGCTGATTCTGAATGCACAGGCCACAAGCACACTCCTGATCTTTCCCTTGCAGTTTCTTTATCGCAGTCTGTGTCTTATCTTATCTTATATTAAAGGTTGTATAGTGTGTATCCAGCAAGTCATCAGCTGCTGAGACTCTGTCTGAGTCAGTCTGTGAAAGACAAGCTTGCCTCAGAGTTGCAGCCTTCTGCCATTAGTCCTGTTTGACAGTAAAGGCTCTGCCTGTAGCTCTTCCAGTGCTGTTCCAAAACTTATGTCTTTTAGAGCCTTTTTAAGACTACCAAGACTTGCCTGGCACACCAGCTATTTAAACTTTGCCTCCATGGAGATTGGAAACACCCTGACAAGTTGTTCGCTTCTCCTAAGAGCAGTTTAGCCTTTCACCTATTTGAGGAAGACTTTGTTAGGAATTGAATAAAATATTACAGCGCACACATGCAAAAAAAAAATGACATTTAACTCCTGTAAGGCTATTTAAAACACCTGAATATTTTCAAAAAATATGGTGATTTGGTAACACCAAATCCATAGAATGGAAGATCCTGCTTCTCTGAACCATAGGAGAAATGCACTCCTCTATATGGGAGAACTAAAGGACGACTCCTATAACACAGGTGGACACTAATAAGAGGGAGTCCCATAGGACTCACTGATAATAGGGTACTTTATCGCAGTAAGTGGGCTTAAGCACCATATAGCCATATGGTGTGACCAAATGCCCATATTTTTTGAAAATGTTCAGGTGCAGGAGCTAAATGTCATTTAAACGCCTTGCAGGAGTTAAATGTCATTTTTTGCATGTGTGCGTTGTATTATTTTGTTCCGTTTTATTTTCTTATGGCTGCACCATCATGCATGTTTTAAAGTGTGCCCCCCCACATCTTTGTTAGGAATTGGTATGTCCCTTTTGTGGATCTGGCAGTGCCCTGTGCTAACAAAATGGCCACAGTTTCAGTGGAGAACCTGCTGTTGGGCACCCAACCAGTAAGTGGTTGAATACCCTTGCTAGAGCTTTGTTTTTTCACTGGCAGGACCTGCTTTACACCCTGTTTTAACAGTGACTTTGCTTTGCCAAACTCTGGCTGACTGGTCAGTCTAATAAAAGTGATCCGATCACTACTACAGTTGATACCTTCATCAGCCTATATCTTAAAGCTAAAACCATTTGGTCCAAACATTGTATGATTGAGAGATTTTACATGGATCTCTTATCAGTATACATGAGGAAGACATTTTGGTTAAAGTGCTGGACTGGGGAACTTGTGTCTCTGTGCATTTGCTCTGCGTAGCCTATAAGGGGGAAGCATTTCTTCACATCTAGTCTGGATGCTATCATCAGGGACACTATTGGTGGCAAGATCATCGATCTCCCTGAGCCGAAAGAAGCTTATGGCATAGTTTTGAAAGGCTCATCCCTTCCTGGAGGTTAAGAAAAGTTATTTTTTTACTCCACCTCTGCAACTTCCAAGTCCAAACCAGAGCTTGGCTCTCAGTTCACCTGAAAGGCCTGGAGCTCAGAGTCATCCAAACACTCAGATGTCTTCCTCGATATGAAGGTGCGCTTCCAGTTTCCAAAGTGGCTGGGCATCTGTTAACCTTTGCAGACACTTTGACGGCTTGCTTTTCAGATGCATGGGTGTAGAAGGTGGTTCACAGAGGCTACAAGTTTGTAGAGTTGTACCTTCAGCACCCTTCTCGCTTTATCACTTTTAACTTCCCTGTGTCACCACAGATTACCAGATTTCTAGGTTGCCCTCTCAGGTCTTCTGGATACTGTGGCAGAACAGTTTGAGGGGTTTTACTCCAATCTATTCAGGGTTCCCAAACCCAAATGAGGCACCCGCCCCAACCTGAATCTCAAAGCTCTGTATATCTTAATTGAAGCTTAGAAGTTCCATATTGAATCCAACAGGTCTGTCATCCCCTCCCTTTACCAGGGAGACTTAATTGCATCTGTAAACATCAAGGACACGTACCTACAGGTCTTCATATTTCCTTTGTGTCATTGTTTCCTGCACTCTGCCATTCAAGCGCCTTTCTGCACCTCTGGTGTTCATCAAGGTGCTTGCCCAAGTACTAGCTAGCCATGCTGTGCTCTCAGGGCATGCCAGTTGTGGGCTACATAGACAACCTCCGGTTGAGGGAACAGTCCGCACAGGTTCTGCTGGACAATGATGCTTTGACTGTCCAGACATTAAACAATGGTTCAGATGGATCCTGAACTTTAAAGTGTTACTAAACCCACAACAGTAAAACCAGTCTGTATATGCAGAATAGCATGCTTGTTAAACTCACTGTGCAACCTAAGGGGTTAATCCTCTGTATTGTGTAAAAAAGCTCTTTTT
Source organism: Lithobates clamitans (assembly GCA_037952925.1). Lineage (NCBI taxonomy): Eukaryota > Metazoa > Chordata > Amphibia > Anura > Ranidae > Lithobates > Lithobates clamitans. The sequence goes on from JBBGZY010000374.1 coordinate 1,926,990, forward strand.
GATCCTGTATGCATAGATCCTTCCCTCCTGCACTGTCTATCTGGGGAAGGCCAGTTAACACACAGGCAGGGTAGCCAACCTGCACATGCTTAGTTGTCTTTTATGCTGGAGAGAACATTTTCTTGTTCTCAGAGCTAGCCAGGTCACATGATATTGACATCACACATGTGGGCGTGTATACAGGCTATAGTGGAAATCTCCCTGAACACACAGCTCTGGATAAACTCTGCAGTTTATCATGTGACCGTGGTATACAGATCAGCCAAAAAGGTATATATAGTGGCAGTATTTTAATGCAAAAAGATTTATAAGCTATGGGTGGGCAGATGAACTATTTTCATATTACTGGGTTTAGTAATCCTTTTAAGAAATCCGCGTTAAACCAGAATCATTGCTTGGGATACCTAGGTCTAGTCCTTATAACATTGAGGCTTGAGCATTTCATCCGCAGGTAAAACTTTAAACTCTCTACTCACAGACTTATTAGTCCAGGAGTTGTCATCAGTCTCAATTGTTCTATACTCCAGTAGTCATCTGACTCTTGGTATTCTGTTGTTGGAAGAGAAGTCAGTTCGGTCCCTGAACAGACCAATTCACTTGGCCTTGAGGACTAAGTTGTCACTGGTTTGGTAGCTCAGCAATCCGGCTCTGGAATCGGGAAAGTCCTTCCCTACCACCTTTTTGTAAACCCCCTCACGATAAATGTGAGCCCAACACACCTGTCAATGCCAGGCATTTAGATGTTTGAGGCAGGGGTGTACCTAGAGCATCTGGCACACCAGAGTAAAAACACCCCACTGTGCCCCCTGCATACCTCTGCATTCCCCAATATCTCTTTGTCACTACTGTGTACCCCCTCTCCACAACTGCACCTTTGGACCCCTTTACATTACACAGTCCCCGCAGCTCTGGACCCTTTTGCATTACACAGCACCCTGAATCTTGGACCCCTTTCCATTTCACTGCACCTCTGGACCCCTTACCATTGCACAGCACCCTGCACCTCTGGACCCTACACCGCACCCTGCACCTCTGGACCCCTTTCCATTACACAGCACTCTGGACCCCTTTCCATTACAGAGCACCCTGCACCTCTGGACCCCTTTCCATTAAGCAGCACCCTGCACCTCTGGATCCCTTTCCATTACACAGCACCCTGCACCCCTCTCCATTAAGCAGCACCCTGCACCTCTGTATCCCCTTCCATTACACAGCACTCTGCACCTCTGGATCCCTTTCCATTACACAGCACCCTGCACCTCTGGATCCCTTTCCATTACACAGCACCCTGCACCTCTGGATCCCTTTCCATTACACAGCACCCTGCACCTCTGGATCCCTTTTCATTACACAGCACCCTGCACCTCTGGACCCCTTTCCATTACACAGCACCCTGCACCTCTAGACCCCTTTCCATTACACCCCCCCTCGCAGCTCTGGACCCCTGCATGTTACACATACCCCCCCCCCAGCTCTGCCCCTTCCTACCTTTAATCATGCAGAGGGAGAGAGACAGTAGCGTTGAACAGAGGGCGGGAACTGCTGCAGTTAATTCTTCATATTGACAAGCTAATGATCGGTTGCCAGGACCACCAATCACCTGCTGGTTTACCTAAAAAGTTAACTCCAGCAGTTCCTCTAAGTGCTGCTTGTAACGGAACGTCCCTCCACACTCCGCTTGAGTGCTTCCATCAGTATACCACTTCCTCCCAGTCTGGACTCAGATATCAGATATTCCAACCGCTCATAAGCACAAAACAAGACGACACTTGTTTCACTGCTAACATGGACTGTTTTTATTAGAACCAGAATACAGTCTTATATACAGTAGATGATGAGGTTCCCCCCTCCTGCTCATATTACTCTAACAATACACCTGTAACCTAATTAACATGAGTTAGTTTACTAAATCATTTACCCAGACTAGATGACTCAGAGACATAACCTGTAGGACACAGACTTGTGATCGCCGAGCTTCACACAGTAGTATAAACACAATAGCAGGAGCTAATTACAATTAACAATACAAACAATGATCTCCCCCCTCCTCAGCCTAGTCATCAACAAACTATAGGAGGAGTAGACTGTTTGTCTCCTAGCCAGTCCTGGAGGCCAATGTGATCAGCTCACTCAATTAACATGTTGAGTTCAGAATCAAACAAACCAATAATAGTCTCTACATACATCCTGGGAGATATTGTGGACAAATATTACTGTCCCATTTTAAGTAGTCCAAGATATATTTTCTCACTCACCCTGTGCCAGGATAGCACAGGGTGACTTAGACATAAGAGGTGCATGGGGAGCTGAAACTAGGCCATCACCTACTTTCCAAGGGATTCTGAGTTCCACAGGCCCTCCCGTCACAATGCTCACTGTCTCTCTCGCTTTCTTTCCTGCGGTACAGTAGGGGAGAAAGTGTTTTCTTTCTCCTGTTCCACTCTGTCAATCCAGCGGCCGTGCTCTGGGTGTTACCCGGCCTGGTAGTGGTACAGTCCACACCCAGCCCGGGCACTCCCACACACTGTCACAGCTCGCCTCTCCCTGCCCTGTCACAGCACTGCACTGCCTGAGCCCATCCCGCTGTCACCGTTTCCCTCGCGGGGGGAGGGGTCTGCCGGCCTGACACCCCCTCTCCCCCAGTGTGTGGCACCCGGGGCGGACCGCCCCTCAGTTGGTATGCCCCTGGTTGGAGAGATCCTGTTTCCTCATCAATATCCTGGTACTTGGGCATTTTAACAATGGACTCTCTTGATAGAGGGTTATCTGTTATCCGATTTAGTTGGACAATGCCACAGACCTCTATCAGAGAGATAGATGTTGCTGTCCTGAACAGAACTTCACTTAAGGCCTTCTCATTACATCATCTCCAGGTGACTCAGACAGACCATTATTCAAGTTTATGGTCTCAAGGATTGGGTTCCACCTTTCTTTTGTCAAGGTGGCGCCTTTTGGGGCCTTTTGGAATTGGGCTAAGTTTATCTTGAACTGCAAGGCTACCACCCGGTCTTTTGTTAACATGTTCCCTAAGTTCTACCAGGTGAATGTTTAGGCCTTTTTTCCTGGGGCTGTTAGTATTTGTTTTCTGTAACCACCCTTTAATGTATAAGAAAAGGAATGGGATTTTTGTACTCGCCATAAAAAACCTTTTCTTGGAGTCCACTGAGGGACATAGATTCAACCCTTCTGTGTTTGATTATGCTGTTGATTGGGCTTTTCTGAGCCATTGGTTCATAAAATTCATAGAAAGCAGTAAAAACCACAGCAAGGTTTCAACCATGACCCACTTTACCAAAGAAGGCTTGGGCAGGAGCTTAATGTTTGGATGGAAGCTGCATTAACTACTTCAGCCCCGGAAGATTTTACCCCCTTTCTGACCAGAGCACTTTTCTTTATCATACATCATGGGACACAGAGCCTTAAGTAATTAATGGGTTATAGGCCACCTTCAGGTGATGGACACTGGTATACCCAATCCAGGAAGTTCACTCCCTATATAACCCCTCCTCCTTCCAGGAGCACGTCCGTTTTTTTCGCCGCAGCGCAGCACGTCCACGAGGACGCACAGCAGGCAAAGATAATAAAAACACAGCTGGGACAGTCTCTCCTTGGCTGACGAGGAGGAAACAAGCAGTCTGCACACAGGGACATAGGAGCTGTGGGGCACATGAGGGTTGCAAACTGGCATTCCTGATACAGGTAGGACACTTTTCCCAGCACTAGGCTGAACTTAATAGCGGCTTTACTGTCATGACTATGTTCAGCAATTAAGTGCAATTGAATAGTACATCTGTTTTTGTGCTTAGGACTATGCCTGCCAAAAAACACACCACAAAGGTACCAAAGGTTTCACCCCCAGGCGCTAGTATCTCGAGTCCCATTTCCATGCTGTTATCCTCGCTTGGATTGCCAATTATGGCAAGCCAGGGTGAGCCATTGGAACAAATTGATGGTGCAACTGCTTCTCACATCTCAGCCCCTGTATACGTGACTGAAGATGTCCTTTCCTCCACCCTGCAGTATCTGGAAGGAAGATTAGCGGCTTTAATCGCATCCTCCATTCAAATGGATTGGAAGTGTGCTAGATCCACTTTAGACCGTTTGCAAGGGTGGGCACAGGATGAGGTGTTACCCTCAGGCGATCAGGAGGAAAAACAAACTGATCATTCCTCTGCGGAGGAAACAACGGTAGATGAACCTTTTTCAGCCTCACAATCTGAGAAATTGCTGACACAATCTCTTACGGAGATTGTTCATTCTACTTTCATGCTACCCCTAACGGAGTCTCCTGAAAGCTTGGTTTCTTCCTTGGGTTTCCTAAAACGTTCACAGCCTTTGCATGCGTTTCCTGTCCATGCATAACTAGAACAGCTTATTTTTTTTTTTTAATGGGATCACCCGGATAAGCATTTTCTCCCTCCAAAGAGATTTTCAGTTCTCTATCCCCTGGAGGAAAAATTCACCAAAAAATGGAAAATACCAGCAGTTGACGCTGCGATTTCCAGTGTAAATAAAAGCCTAACTTGTTCAGTAGACAATGCACAAATGCTTAAGGATCCAACAGATAAAAAGTTGGAATCCCTGTTAAAATCTACTTTTTCCTTGGCAGGTGCCTTTACTTTGCCTGCAGTTGCTGCAATAGGCGTCTGTAAATCCCTAAAGGACAAATTTAGACAGGCCCTTAAAGAGGTTCCTGCACAACAAGCCTGGGAATTGGCTGAACTACCAAAAGGATTATGCTTTGCCAAAGATGCCATTAAAGATTCTATTCACCAGGCGTCCCGCCTTATGCTTATGCTTGTACATATGCGTAGAATCCTGTGGGTTAAAAAGTTAGTCAGCCGAAGCACCATGCAAAAACCTCCTAACTGGGTTCCCTTTTCATGGGGAGTTGCTATTTGGGGAAGATTTGGACAAATATATCCAAACAATTTCTAGTGGGAAAATACTCTTTTTGCCAGTCAAAAGAAAGTATACACGCCCTTCATTCAAACGAGCTCTTTCCCCTGTGCCAGGGGCTTCCACCTCTAGGTAGTGGCGACGGCCGCTGCCGTAAGACTAGAGGAAAACCTCCGGGTCAGACCCAGGCTCAAAAGAAGTCCTGGGGTCTGAAACCCACAAAGCAGAATCCTAAAGCCTTAATCATGAAGAGGCAACCCCCCTCACCAAGGTGGGGGGAATATTTCTGCAGTTTTTAGAAGTCTGGTGAGAGGAAATTCAGGACAGATGGGTCATCTCCACGGTAACGCTGGGGTACAAGCTGAAATTTCGGGACTTTCCACCATCTCGTTTCCTGAGTTCAAGCGTTCCCAAAGATCCAGAGAAAAGACAATCTCTGTTTCAGGCACTAGACCGATTAATATCGCAAGGGGTGATCATACAGATCCCCACAAAAGAGCAAGGTTTGGGGTTTTATTCAAATCTTTTTATGGTACCAAAACCAAATGGAGATGTTAGACCCATTCTAGATCAAAAAAAATCTAAATCAGTTCCTGAAGATCCACTTCTTTCGCATGGAGACGATCAGGTCAGTACTTTCTATCCTTCTAGGAGGAGAACTTCTGGCATCTATCGACATCAGGGATGCATATCTGCATGTTCCTATATTTCCCGCTTACCTCTCCCTCCTCTCAAGTAGCATTGCTATGGGACGTCCCATTAAGTGATTACTTAAGGCTCTGTGTCCCATGATGTACGATAAAGATAATAGGATTTTTATAACCGCTTACCTGTAAAATCCTTTTTTTGGAGTACATCATGGGACACAGAGGTCCCTCCCCCCTTTTTGGGATTTAAGTATATTGCTTTGCTACAAAAACTGATGTGCTCCTGGAGAAGGGGTTATATACGGAGTGAACTTGCTGGATTGGGTATAACCAGTGTCCATCACCCGAAGGTGGCCTATAACCCATTAAGTAATTACTTAAGGCTCTGTGTCCCATGATGTACTCCAAGAAAAGGATTTTACAGGTAAGCTGTTATAAAAATCCTATTATTACAATTGGCACTGCGTCGCTTTAATTGACAATTGCGCGGTCATTCAATGCTGTACCCAAACGAAATATATTGATTGGTTTGCACAAAAGTTAAAGCATCTACAATCTATGGGAAAGATTTAATGCATTTTTATTATTTATGTATTTTTTACTAGTAATGGCGAGGATCAGCGAATATTTTTTTTTTTTTTTTGCGGTATTGCGACTGACGGATCGGACACTTTTGACACATTTTTGGGACCATTGACATTTATACAGCAATCAGTGCTATAAATGTGCACTGATTACTGTGTAAATGTCACTGGTAGGGAAGGGGTTAACGCAAGGGGGCGATCAAGGGGTTAAATGTGTGTTCCCACAGCATGTTCTAACTGTGTGGGGATGTGACTGACTCCCCTGACAGGACAGGGATTTGTGTGTTTACACACAAATCCCTGCTCTGCCTCTCGTGCATGCCTTCGCGCCCGCCGGCCGGCTCCCCCACCGTGCAGCAGGTGCGCGCCCTCTGGCGGCTCTTAAAGGAAGGACGTACCCATATGGGGTGTCGCCCAGGAGAGCCATTGTACTGCAGTTTATCCGAGTGAGCCGGTCGGGAACCGGTTAAATTCTGCTTCCTCAGTCTGTTGCCACTGCTTATATTGTCATAATTGTGCCCATACTGAGGAAAGTTCCCTGGCACAGGAAGTGAGGGGAAAATCTCCCAAACAGGCCCATAGACAGCAAAGTATAAAAATCATGACCATTCTGCTCCATCCTTGCGCTATCCAAAATAACATTTTAGTCAGAGGTAATACTTTAAATTTTGTCCCAAGTGGTGTTGTATTTTCTGTACCACTGATCACAAATGTATCAGCTGTATTGCAACACTTTGAGAATTCTTGTATTGTGAAATGATCTGATTTTTAAAGATGGTATTTCTTCTCCTGTCTTTACAATCCAGGTGTGTCTAATGAAGCCAAGTTTGTTTTCACTGTTCAAAGTATTGTAATGCCTCAAAAGCTCAAAGGAACATTGTCGTTTATTGTAAAGGTATGTTATTTGTAAGGTCATTCTTCACCTTTGTGGTGCAGAGTTTTTAAAAAACATAATTTGATGCTCATAGCCAGTTTAGAGGTACTTTTAAAGCATATATGAACTCCTACCTTGTAAAACAACCTATTCAGTTTAAAATATAAATAAATGAAAGGTAAAACATTTGTATCTATACGGAAAAAAAATATCCCCCTTTTTTTATACTTTTTTTTTTTTTCTTTTTAAGGGGTTTGGTGAGGTGGGGCTGAAGAAACAGCAGTACACTGATCCTCCCAGTGATTAGCTGGGAGGGGGGTGCATTGGAGGACAGGCAGGCTGTAGCACAGCGGTAAAGCTGATCACGCTGGGATGGATGTGCTCACGCCTGGTGTGGTCCGTTTTGAAATAGGAAAGCAAGTGACTGGCAGGATCACCAGGTATTTTACACAAAGGAAGAAATCAGAGAACAGGAAGCTTTTTCATACAAGTACATGGCACAACAGGCACCTATCAGGATTATGAAACGTTGGGGTAACATATTCTTTAAAGTGGAACTATACTCGCTTGTCCTCCAGTGCTGCGATGTCCTGGAGCTCCACGCTGGCCAGAGTTTAGTCGCCTTGGCATTGCCACAATTCTTACACTGAGATGCACAGCTCAGTATACAGGGCCAGACAGGCAGGCAAGTAACTTTATTGCAGAAGAGACATGGCATGTCTCTTCTGCAATAAAAATCCTGTATGTTTGCGTTTTTTTTTTTTTTTTTAGGTAAAGTTCCACTTTAATAAAAATTTTACTAATTTAGGTGATTTCCATTTCCTTCACAAATGTATTCTGTACCAGAAAAATACACTTGTTAAGGTTTTTTTTTTTCCTTATAAAGGTCCGCTTCTTGGCAAAATACTAAAGTATTGTTAGCTGCTGTTGATAGTCATAGATGTCAGATGATGAGCAGATTATGCAAGTTTTTTTTTTAATAACATAGATATGTGTATGTATGTTTTCTTGCTGTGTTCAAGCACATTCTCTTTCTTCTGGCTCTTTTTTTTCTCTTTAGACTTAGGTTCCTGAATTATGTAATGCAGTATGTGACATTATATGCAGGGTAAAGCATTCATTCTGACTATATATCTGCTTTAGATATCAGTTTTTTTTGTTTTTTTATTTTTTAGTGGAGCAGCAGTTAGTCTCAGTCACAGTGCAACTTGCAGCATTTTTCCTGCCAGCAGATGGTGCAGGAACTGACAGCTGTCAATGACACCTGGAGTCCCATGCTAAGCCCTGAAGATTCTAGGCTTCACGTTTTGCTACAAACTGCTCATTAAAAGTACCATATAATGCTCTCATTCAGACACGGTCTTCCTGAAATCATCAGGATTTCCTGTAAAGGTCTGGGTTTAATTAACCAGTTGGTCACTGATGCACTGATGCAATGATGAAGTAAATGATTGCATTCGTGTATATACTGTTTTAATGTAACACATTGGTGTTGTAACTTATGTGCATTAAAAAATGTATTTAACAAATACAAATCTATAGAGTGAACAATAATGCCCAGTCAGCTCCTAAGTCCCTATGAAGCTTGGTAGCACATTGGCTGTATTGGGTGCAGTTACACTTATTGTGTTAGTATAAAACTTAAATCTACAATTTCTGACTTCAAGTAATCTTTCCTTTTGCAGGATGATGATGGCTCGTCTCATGAGAAACTTGACTTCAAAATCCATTTCAGTTGTTCATCATATTTAATTATGACCCCTTGTTACAGGTATGTTCTTTGACTGTTTCATTTTTTTTTTTATACACTAAGCCCCGGTTCACACTGAGGCAGCACGACTTGCAGCACAACTGCCTCAGGCGACCTGGACACAACAGGGGCGGCGACATGCAAAACGACTTCTATATAGAAGTCTATGCAAGTCACCTCAACTCGCCCCCAAAGTAGTACAGGAACCTTTTTCTAAGTCGGAGCGACTTGCGTCGCTCCGATTAGAACGGTTCCATTGTACAGAACGGGCCGCCTGACAAGTCGTCCTAGTGTGAACTGACCCTGAAGGAATCATGCAAATCACTGGGGCTGAGAGGTCTGAGTGAGCTTGGTCCCAGCACAAGACAGTGATGCTGGTTGTATGCATATACATGTGCATCTCATAAAATTAGAATATCATCAAAAAGTTAATTTTATTTCAGTAGTTCAATTCAAAATATTCATATTTTATATAGATTCATTACACACAGAATGATTTATATATTTCAAGCATTTCTTTCTTTTAATTTTGATGATTAGGACTTACAGCTAGTGAAAACCCCAAATTCAGTATCTCAGAACATTATAATATTACAGATGACCAATAAAAGAGAGGATTTTTAATACAGACGTGTTGGCTTACTGAAAAGTATGTCCATGTACAGTATAGTATGCACGCAATACTTGGTTGGGGCTCCTTTTGCATGACTTACTGCATCAATGCGGCGTGGTGTGGAGGCGATCAGCCTGTGGCACTGCTAAGGTGTTATGGAAGCCCGGGTTGCTTTGATAGTGGTTTTCAGCTCTTCTGCATTGTTGGGTCTGGTGTCTCTCATCTTCCTCTTGACAATACCCCACAGATTCTCTATAGGATTTAGGTCAGGTGAGTTTGCTGGCCAATCAAGCACAGTGATACCATGATCATTAACCCAGGTATTGGTACTTTTGGCAGTGTGGGCAAGTGCCAAGTCCTGCTAAAAAATGAAATCGTCATCTCCATAAAGCTGGTCACCAGAGGGAAGCGTGAAGTGCTCTAGAACTTCTTGGTAGAGGGCTGCACTAACCTTGGACTTGATAAAACACAGTGGACCAACATCAGCAGATGACATGACTCTCCAAATCATCACATACTGTGGAAAATGTGCATTCTATTTGGAAATCAAGGTCCCAGAGTCTAAAGGAAAAGTGGAGAGGCACAGAATCCAAGTTGCATGAGGTTCAGTTTGAAGTTTCCAGTCAGTGATGATTTGCTTGTGCTTGATTGGCCAGCAAACTCACCTGACCTAAATTCCATAGAGAATCTGTGGGGTATTGTCAAGAGGAAGATGAGACACCAGACCCAACAATGCAGAAGAGCTGAAAGCCACTATGAAAGCAACTTGGGCTTCCATAACACCTCAGCAGTGCCACAGGCTGATCACCCTCTTTGTCACGCCACATTGATGCAGTAATTCATGCAAAAGGAGTCATGACCAAGTATTGAGTGCATGCTATACTGTACGTGGACATACTTTTTCAGTAAGCCAACATTTCTATATTAATCTTTTTTTTTTTTTTGGTCTTCTGTAATAATCTAATTTTCTGAGATACTGAATTTGGGGTTTTCACTAGCTTTAAGCCATAATCTTCAAAATTAAATGAGAAAAATGCTTGAAATATATCACTCTGTGTGGAACTCATCTATATAAAATATGAGTTTCACTTTTTGAATTGCATTACTGAAATAACTTTTTGATGATCTAATTTTATGAGATGCATCTGTATGTGGCAGCACAATGTTAAATCCCATCTGCGTAATGACACGTATATGGGTGCACCCAGCAACAACAGTTTAACCATTTCAGCCCCGGAAGGTTTAGCTGCTCAATGACCAGGCCATTTTTTATGGTTCGGCACTGTGTCATTTTAACTGACAATTGCGTGGTCATACGACGCTGTACCCAAACAAAATTGATGTCCTTTTTTTCTCACAAATAGAGCTTTCTTTTGGTGGTATTTGATCGCCTCTGCGTTTTTTATTTGTTGCGCTATAAACAAGAGGAGTGACAATTTTGAAAGAAACAATATCTTTTACTTTTTGCTATAATAAATATCCCACATTTTTTATTAAAAAAAAAAAAAAACACATTTTTTCCTCAATCCTTCTGCATTTTTTTTGGTAAAAAAATTTGCAATAAGCGTATATTGATTGATTTGCGCAAAAGTTATAGAGTCTACAAAATAGGGGATAGATTTATGGCATTTTTGTCATTTTCTTTTTACTAGTAATGACAGCGATCTGCAATTTTTACCGGGACTGCAATATTATGGCGGCCACATCAGACACTTTTGACACATTTTTGAAACCATTGATGATTATACAGCGATCAGTGCTATAAAAATGCACTGAATACTGTGTAAATGTTACTGGCACGGAAGGTGTTAACACCAGGGGCCGATCAAGGGGTTAACTGTGTTCCCCAGGGGGGGAGACTGTCTAGGAGAGAGAGAGAGATCGGTGTTCGTACATAGTATGAACACACGATCTGTCTCCTCTCCCCTGAAAGAACTGGGATTTGTGTGTTTACAGTCATCGCGACTGCCGGGCATTTGCATCAGCTCCGGGCGCGTGAAAAGCGATGTAAGATAACGTCGATTTGCCCAGCCGAGCCAACCTGCCGCAATAAAACTGCGGCGGCTGCTCGGCAAGAGGGTAACATACCTGTCGGGGGTGTAGGGGGGGGGGGGGTGACATGCACATTTTTGCCTTGTTTTATGCCTTTAAACACACTGCAAGTACAGAAAAATACCTGTTAATGTGGCAGAAATGCATTTAGCTCCTAAGTCCCGTTGTGAGATGACAATACATAGTATTTTAGTATATTGAGTGCTGTTAGGCCTGCACAGTTGCCCTTTGCTAAACTACTCAAAACCTCCCACTCTTCTTTACTACATAATAGACACTAATTATTCTGTAGTCAAAGTTACAAACTAGAAGGGCTACTAATAAGACTTGTTAGTCTATTTGTAGAGTATATTTCGCTTTCTAATATAAAATCCAAGCACTAGCCATGCCGTTTTTGATTACCTCTCTATATGAAAACCCAGAAGGATGCTGTCTCTGCTGCTAGGAGAGGAGCCGTTTGTACTTATTCAGTTGTAACTTGTTATACTGCTGTGCAGATCTTTTCACAGCATGTTATTCGCAGCATACCAGTAAAATAGCCAATTGATTTAGTGTTTCTGTCTTTAACTAGTGCCTTTCACCTGACTTAACAAATAGTTTTCTTCAATATTTTTAATGCATAGACCTGAACATAAGCAATATATATATATATATATATATATATATATATATATATATATATATATATATATATATTATGCAGAACCTTTAACGGTCTGTTACCGTGGAAAAAATTGTTTAACTTAAAGCACTAGTATCTTTTGTCTATGCAAGTTTTGTGTTTTATGTAAAACTGAACTGGGAATATAAATAAAAATAGTGCTCATGATGTCTTGGTTTATATTTCTAATCCAAATATGCCCTCTAGTGATGCTTTTGCCAAGCTACTGGAGTCAGGAGACCTTAAAATGAGTTCCTTGAAAGCTGAAGATATAACTCTGTCTTTCCACCACCTGTTAGCAAAAATCTGTTTCTACCACCACTTTACAGGTGAGCACTACATCTGCTAACTTGCAGTGTTCAGCTTCGTTTATTATTGTGTACTTCACTTAATACTACTTATTCATATTGTGTTTTCAGTGGTTGAGCGAGTTGATTCCTGTTCATCAATGTACAGCCGGTCAATCCAGGGCCACCATGTTTGTCTACTAGTGAAAAAGGTATTGTCTCTGTTGGATACTGTATGTTGAATAAACAAAAATAAGATGGATGTGTTTCTTAGTGAAAGAGATTTTGAGGATATCTATACTCGGGAACAAAAATGTAACATATTGCAATTTATCAGTCTTTAGATGTGTCAGCTGCATTCGTTTTCATTTTTCAGGCTAACAAAATTTCCTGCCTGTACAGAAAATACTTTCTGATCCTAGCATAAATGCTGTGTCCTTTTAACTTTCTATGAATTAACCACTTCAGCCCCGGAAAGATTTACCCCCTTCCTGACCAGGCCATTTTTTGCGATTCGGCACTGTGTCGATTTAACTGACAATTGCGTGGTCGTGCCACGCTGTATCCAAACAAAATTGAAGTCCTTTTTGTAATGGAGATGGAGACGTGTTTGAATTTCAGGCTTTAACACAGTGGAGGAGTGAGTGTAGCCATCCAGGAACAGGAGTTGTGTTATCTGCAGAATTTCAGGCGGAAAACAAAACAAAACAGTCTGAAAATAACACTAATGCAGCCACTACATCCAAGAACTGGTAAGCTGCAATGTATTACAATTTTGTGTGTTTGGATACCTTAAATTGGTATTAAATATACTAGTTTGTTTCTGAATTTTACAGTACCCTGCAGTAATAAGTACTGTATTTACTGTAGCACCATAGTGCACAGTACATTCTTGATGTAACACTTTTTTTGTGAGCCATATTGAAGTTTTATTGACCCTTTTTCTTCCTAACTCCTATTGATGATCACAGTATGATCATTGGAGTTCACTGTGTGATCGGCAGGATGTGTGCCCCCTGCCTTTAAGAGGCCGTTCTTCCACTATGAGCTATATCCCTTTTACCAGGCACAAACTCTTCAGTCTTAGCTTGGTGTCTCTAGGAGGAAGAAACTGCATGGATCAGTTCATTTATTAAATTTTACTATTTTCATGATATAAACACAAAATGTGAAGATTGCATTTAATATCTCTTTAGGAGAATGTTATCATTTTCAGTCTGAAGAATTCAAGCTAAAACTATTTTAGTTGGAGCAGGATTTAGCTGCACATTCTGTGCTTAAGAGTGGTACTTTATTACATCCATTCTGCTAACCGATTACCCCTTCTCCTTTTTGGACCTTCTGAACCAGGGGATCAGTATCCCAGTCACTGTGTCAGAACAGTTTAATGAGTCATACTTTTCTTCCTAAATTGAACATCTGTCTCTTTGGGGCTTGTATAGTGCATCCGGAAAGTATTCACAGTGCTTCACTTTTTCCACATTTTATGTTGATGTTATTCCAAAATGGATTAAATTTATTATTTTCCTCAATTCTACAAACAATACCCCATAATGACAATTTGAAAAAAGTTTGTTTGAAATCTTTGCAAATTGATTTAAAAAAAAAAAACGGAAAAAAATCATATGTACATAAGTATTCAGTCTTTGTCATGACTCTCAAAATTGGGCTCAGGTGCATCCTGTTTCCACTGATCATCCTTGAGATATTTCTACAACTTGATTGGCGTCCACCTGTGGTAAAATAATTTGATTGGACATGATTTGCAAAGGCAAACACCTGTCTATATAACGTCCCACAGTTAACAGTGCATGTCAGAGCACAAACCATGCCATGAAGTCCAAGAAATTGTAGACCTCCGAGACAGGTTTGTATCGAGGCACAGATCTGGGGAAGGGTACAGAAAAATTTCTGCAGCATTGAAGGTCCCAATGATAACAGTGGCCTCCATCACCTGAAAATGGAAGAAGTTTGGAACCACCAAGACTCTTCCTAGAGTGGGGCACGCCAGCCAAACTGAGTGATTTGGAGGAGAAGGGCCTTAATCAGGGAGGTGACCAAGAACCCGATGGTCACTCTAACAGAGCTCCAGCGTTTCTCTGTGGAGAGATGAGAACTTTCCAGAAGAACAACCATTTCTGCAGCACTCCACCAATCAGGCCTGTACAGTAGAGTGGCCAGACAGAAGCCACTCCATAAAAGGCACATGACAGCACGCCTGGAGTTTGCCAAAAAGCACCTGAAGGACTCTCAGACCATGAGATCCCGAGCCATGATGCGGCCGTCATGCTCGTGTCAGCGGCCGTGTGATGTCAGACGCCGCTGCGTCATTGGTATGCGACGGACGCCATAGAGCCAGGGGATCGCGGTGGGAACTTATATGCAGGGCCCCCTCTGTCAAAACCGTGATTTGGAAGCATGCAACCACCACAACTGGCACCAATCATTGGGAACTGGGATTTTTTGGAGTGGCTGGATACCATCTCCCCCTCCCTCATTTCCCTATATATTCTAGTAGTGTTCACTAGACCCTTTATGGATTTGCTGGTTCCATTTGAGGCTCAGATGCGGGGAATGACACAGGATCTATACCGATGTAAGTACATTGATTGAGGTGTATTCATCAACATCTCAATACAAGCTTCACTGCCCCCTCTCCAATGTTTCATTATTAATGTAATGTTATATACACACTAAATTGTTGGATTCATTCCTAATAATTACATTTATTATCAATATCCCGGTTCCTTTTTAGGAACATTGGCCATTTATTTAGATGTACATGTATGTACAAAATACTTTTGTTCAATCTACTATTATTAGTATACCATTTTCATTGTTGCCAGAATGGATAGCTCCACCATTATGTGGTCCTTGTGAGCGAACTTCCTCACCATTTTGACAGTGATCTCCAGGCAGCTCTTTTCCCTTTCCATCAGTTTTTGTGAACTATACCATCTCTCATTTGCGGGCCTGTGTTTCCATTGGTGGCTGCTGGCGTACGTGTGTGGGTATGCATCTACATGGGACACATTGCCATTTTTCCATTAAACTACCATACATTGTGAGTACTATAATGGTTTCCATGCTAACTTTTGTTACATTTGTAACTTTATTATACGTTAATTTACCATGTATGTATTTTTACACATCTCTTTGCTGTTCATATTCCTAGACAATTGTACTCTGTCTCTATCCTCCCCTGATGAAGGAATGGACTATATTTCCAAAAAACATTTTGGGAGTCGCTTGGTGAACCCCAGTGTGAAATGGGTCCATATCCATATGAGACCGACCTGGGGCTATCCACCTTGATTTCAGAATATTGTACATTGGCGCTTGTATGGTTTCTTATTGCTTTTTTATTGACGATTTATATCGATCAACAACTTTTTACCATTTGTAATAAAATTTGTGTATTTCATATTTACTTTGGTCACCCATTTATCTACTGCCTTAAAAGTCCCATTGGGGGTTCCTCCTTCTTTGTATGAAACAAAGATTGAACTCTTTGGCCTGAATGGCAAGCCTCATGTCTGGAGGAAACCAGACACCGGTCATCACCTGGCCAATACCATCCCAACAGTGAAGCATGGTGGTGTGGGAATGTTTTTCAGTGGCAGGGACTGTGAGACTAGTCTGGATAGAGGGAAAGATGAATGCAGCAATGTACAGAGACTTCCTTGATGAAAACTTGCTCCAGGCGAAGGTTCATCTTCCAACAGGACGACCGTAAGCACACAGCCAAGATAAGAAAGGGGTGGCTATGGGACAACTCTGTGGATGTCCTTGTGTGGCCCAGCCAGAGCCCAGACTTGAGCTTGATTTGAACATCTCTGGAGAGATCTGAAAATAGCTGTGCACCGACGCTCCCCATCCAACCTGATGGAGCTTGAAAGGTTCTGCAAAAAAGAATGAGAGAAACTGCTCAAAAATAGGTGTGCTAAGCTTGTAGCATCATACTCAAAAAGACTTGAAACTGTAATTGGTGCCAAAGGTTCTTCAACAAGGTATTGAGCAAAGGCTGTGAATACTTATGTACATGTGATTTTTTTTTTTTTAAATAAATTTTGCAAAGATTTCAAACAAAACTTCTTTCATGTTGTCATGGGGTATTGTTTGTAGAGTTTTGAGGAAAATAATGAGTTTTAACCATTTTGGAATAAGGCCGTAACAAAATGTGGAAAGAGTGAAGCACTGTGAATACTTTCCAGATGCACTGCAAGTCCTAAAATTTTGCATGGTATTCACCAGATATAATGTTCCTTCCCTTCCCCAGAATGACCTGTAGTCAGAACAAGTACCTTTAAAGTCCACATCCTTAAAGTGTTCTTACTTTTCAGTCTCCTCCCTGCGCCCCAAATGTTTACCGTTGTTGGCCCTGGTACGGTCGTATGGCATCCTCATCATTTAAAGAAACTGTTGACATAGACTCTGTTGAACAATGTCTCGGGTTATTCAAATGTCTCCATGATTCAGTTTAATACTAAATCTTTGTAGCTTTGATTATACCAGAATGTTCCTTCTGCAGAAAATCTGCAGTCTATCCAAAATTGTATCCTAGTCCTTTAGTGCAGTAATTACCCACCTCACAGCTGATGCATAACAGTTGTGCGTCTGTGGCTAACCCCTTTTCTCCAGTGTCTCTCCAGACTGTCTCAGCACTACACTCTGTTGTTTTTCGGGCACATTCATCTAGTTTCTAAACGAGAAAGATTTGTCTGCCTCTGAGGGTCAGGTAAGCTTTTGCCCAGTAGATCATTCTTCCAGCTCTGAAGTTAGGGAAATCCTCCCATCCCACTGTCTGGAAGATCTTACCCCGAATTCGCCAGGTACAGGAATCTTCTAGCATTAGCAGTGGATGCTGTGGTGACCCTGTGGAATCTATAGGCCCGAACCCAGGCTTTTCCTCATTTTACCCTTATTGCTCATCTGTTTTGTAGACTCCATGGAAGGTTTTCTGTAATTCTTTTTTGCTCTATATTGTTCCCGTCGAATGTGCTTCGCTGGCATGGGGAGACCCCTGAGCCTTGCTTTGTGAGCTTTTAAAAGATTGTTTGACTTGAGTTGAGACAGCTTTAAATTTGTGGTTCTTATGGTGCTCCAGGATAGGAAGGATAATCCAGCAAAGTCCACAATGGGGCTACTCCCCAGGTGGGGAAAGGAGGGGTTTTAATTTTTTTTGCAAATAGGTTTGATTAGAGTCGGACTCTCAGCATTTTCAAGTCTGGATTCTTTCTTGCTATTCTTGGTTGAGAATTTCAGCCTTCTATCACTTGTCTAATCCTTGTACCCATGTGCTCGTTTGTCCTTGTAACTCCTTAGGATCAGACTCTGCGTTTTTCAGGAATTACCGTATTTATCGTCTAACACACACCCCAATTTAAGAGGGAAGTTTCAGGAAAAAAAACTTTATACAGCCCCCTGCATAATACACAAACCACCTGCATATTACATGGACCCCCTGTACAACACATAGCCCCCTGTACAACAATAGCTCCCTATACAACACATGGCCCCCTTTCATTATAAAGATCCCCCCCAGCACTGCATGCACACTCCAAATTTGAGAAATCTTCACAGCCCGTCAGCCCCTTCCCATACACTGCTCCTCCCGTGCCATCCACCGCAAATTTAAAAATACTCTAATTACCTCCATCAACGCTGCTCTCTATCATGGACCCGGTCATGTGACTGCTCTCCTCTGTTTCATTGATGGTCACGTGACCGCTCTCCTCCTCCCATCAAAATCTACACACAAGGAGGAGGCGGAGTGGGAGGAGAGCAGCCACAACGAGTGACGTTAAGGTAATCAGAGGCTTAGATCTGCATCAAGCTACACAGGAAGAGCCGCACACCTCAAAGGGCTGGCACTGCAGGAATGTCCTATGACCTCCAGAGCACCCTCCCAATAGGTGGCACCCTGGGGCGGACGCGCGATATCCACCTCCTGTTGTTAAAAGAACAGATATCGGCGTATAACACACAGGCACAATTTACCCTCTATTTTCAGGGTAAAAAATTGCGAGTTATACGCCGATAAATATGGTATTATTTGTACTCCTTGGAAGTAATTCTACTACATTTTACCCTCAAGGGGTTCTTTCCTTGTGGTCTTTGTCTCTGCTAATGAAAGTGTCTGACTTGACATCTATTCCATACAGGCACCCCGTTTTTGGAATCTATAATAGGATCAGGTGGGTTGAGGGTATAGGACCTTGACTTACATCAGTTTCTGATCTTATCCTCAGTCAAGACATTATTATCTGTCCCCAGTGCTCCTAGAGGAAATTTTGTTCTTTGTTGAACTACCATTTAGGCTGTGAATCTATCGGCTACTGATGCTTTTTTTTTAGTTATCCTGGATGGACCCAGTAGGGCGATTCTGTTTTGCACCATTCTGGCTGGTTCAGGTAGACCAGCTTCTAAGCTTATGGATTTGCTGATTGGTTTTCTTCATTCCCTGTCAAGGCATACTTCACTGGTCATGTGAGCACTGTTTATCTTTTCGGCATTGGGAACTAGTTCCCAATTGAAAGCTGCCACCTGGATTTCCGTTTTCACTTTTTTTTTCTTCTACAGTGTGGAGGTTGCAGCCCCCATCTGACGCCATTTTCGTGCGAGGTCCTTCAGACAGCTCTTGAGCTGCAGGTCCCCAGTTTGCTTTTGTTTTTTTGGGCCTGTTGGCATTGTTAACCTCCCCTTATTTAGGCGGCGTTTTGATGTCCTGGAAGTGAAAGACCTTCTTTGTCCTTCAATCTACAAGAAATAAAAGGTTTTTTTTTAACTCTGTAAAATCCTTCATTGAGGAAAACTGGTTTCACCCCTCTGTGTTTTATGATCATGTGGTCGATAGTGCTATGTTACAAAACTGAGGCATGCTGGTAAGGGTTGGGTTTATTCTGGACTGGCCATGTTGTGTTCCCAAATTTACCCTGTAGGTGTTTATGCATGTGAAATCCATAACATAGCCCCAGGTCTCATTAATACTCTTGGAGAGGAGAAATGTGTCCCTGTTATTACACAGTGGCTTCAGATGTACAAAGAATTTTTATTTTCTGGAAAATACGTTTGGTGATAAAGAATGACCATTTCAGTGATTTTGTACACTAAAAAAATTACAGAAAACCGATCACCATTGCTATATCCATATATAATTGAAGTTTGCATTTTTGTTCTTTTTTTTATAGGGTGAGAAGTCAATATCCATTGATGGGAAGTGCAGTGAAGCAACTCTCCTAAGCAGCCTTCTCAGCGAGATCAAATTGACGCTGGCAGAGTCCTGAGCAAGAGGCCCCCCTCTTATCCTTTCAAACCTCTCCTTTTTTTTTCCTGTTACCATATGATGCACTTGGACAGAACTGAAAGTGTAAAGACTGACCTGCAAATGCATGATCAAGCCCCTCGTCACCTTAGAAGGCCCAATTTTACTGGAAATTGAAACTTTTTTTTTTGCTTTTTTCCCCTGTTCTTTTGGTACCAGCAATCTCATTTTAATATAAAATAGTAATTGCTCCTTTGCAGCAAATATTTTAATTAATACCTTGTGCTTTTGCTGTCTGAGACTCCTCTGATAAAATGATTTAAATCCAATCTTCTTTTTTTTCATTATGTATACACTATCAGAAAACACTAGGGATTGACACAATTTATTTTTGGATGTTTATAGGAGCTGCTTTGCTTGATTGGCCATCTGTTTGCTTCCTCCAAAAGAAAGTGCTTTAAAAAGAAGTTTGTAGCTCTGTAACTAAAACATCCACACTGAGCATCCTACAAAAAGGTCTGCTGTACTGCATATAATGGTTTACTTATGTTATGAGATTAATTTATTTGGGAGTTGTGTTCACATGTTTAAGTGAACCAGTGTTTTTCGAACACCCATTCAGAGGATTTTAAAAATGGAGCAACTTGTCCTTCACTGGAATGGATGCTGGGAAGAAACTGGTTTATTTCATCAAGAGAAAAGTACACTGCCATTAGTAAATCAACCCGTTTTTCTGCTGATAAATCAGAAATGCCCTCTGCATCATTTTCAGTTTTGCATGGATACTGGTGATGAGAGAATACTTTAATACCCTTTATTTTGTTTTGTTTTTTCCACAGTCCTACTCATGTTGGGCAAAGGATCATGTGTTTTGTTTTTTGGTCTATTGCACATTTAGTGGGCCAGCAACACATTCCTAAGGATAATTTTGCGGGCAGAAACTGGAAAATGAATCTATTTTCCTTTAGTGTGTCTTGTCTCTGTGTGTGTGGTTTTTTTTTTTGCCCAATGTTTATTTTATGTTGGCTGTACTTCTAAAGAAAGTTATATACATGTAAAAATATTGTGCTGTATGTTCTGTCGATCCTAAGTTAAAATGAGAGGCCTTTGCCATCATAAAAGCCTGAATATCATAACAAAAGTGCAAATCTGTAAAGATGAGGCTTATATGTACATGGACGTTTGCAGGTGAAAAATATGCTTAATGGGAAAAACCTGTTTTCCTATGCCCTTGGAAACCGTGGGGGTGCGTAGTCATTCACTTCTATGGCCAACTGTGCGCCCCATCTGCAACTTTCCGGGTGCTAAAAAAAGTGTTTTTTAATGCTAGGCTTAGTTTATGCCTGCAAATGTTTGTGTGCATGAGGCCTAGAAGTAGTTGTGATACAGAACTCATGTTGGGATCAGTGGATATAACAGGTGGTGCCTTACTTCCTAACACATTTCCAAGTAGGACAGAAACAGTCATACAAATGACTGGTAAATAGGTTTACCTATTATGTTGCCTAGGAAATAAAAGCCCAGGTTTTTTTTTTTTTTCGGAAGTTGTTTCATTTCTTTATTTGTACTGCAAATTTATGGACTATTATACCACTATACTTGATAAAGGTGTAATTATTTTACAACTAATGAACATATGGCTGCAGCAGTAAAAACTTATACAAATAATTGACTTTTGTTTTTAATAATGTTGGTCCTGCAGGGTAGGCTTAGTCTGGACACAAACATCATAAATATGGCACCCAGAAAACACTACTAGCACATTTTATATGGTAAGTGTGCATGACTATCCAAACACAAAATATTCTTGCAAATTGCATTTTGGGAGTCATTAAACCTCAATCAAACTTAAAGGTAAACTGATTCTTATGTGTTACAAATCTTCTGTACAAGAAGGCAGCTTTGTACTTTCCAAGAGCATTAGAAGATTAAACATTCAAGAATGGTCTTGTTTGCCTACATGTTGTATGTAGGCATTCTATTGTGATACTTATATAGTATATGTCATTTACCTTTTTACTATGTCATCTCCTCTCTGCCCTGCTTTTTGGAGCATTGTTTGTCCAGATGCTGATCTCAAATACCAGGTTACCTTGAGAAGTTGGTCAAGTTTCCATTTTGTTTTTTGTTCCCTTCTATGTCCCCAGCTACATTCGCATGTAGAATATCTTCTATCCAGAACCCTGTTTGGTGATTTTAGAAGTTTTCAGTCTGTATGTGTTAAATTTGCTATTCACATTCCCTTAAGGAGGACTGAAAAAAGGTACCACAAAAGCTGCTGTAATTGTGTCAAGATGATCCACAATAAAATATGAAATGGTTATGAAATTGTGCGTATCTTATTCTATATTTAATGCGTGTATATCTAAAAAGACGAGAGCACACTGAACTTAAAATGCATTCCAGCAATTCTAAGTGGGGTGAGCTTTGTGTGCAGGATGAATGAGTTTGACATGGACCCAATCTGTTCGCAGTTTGGTGTACTACCTGGCCATATTTGCCAGTTCACCCACCTGTTAGAACCTCCAGCTATTGCTGGAAATCTGTTATTTAGCCACAGTATCCATACCACTTCAAAATGACACATCCTCATCAGCTACTTTTTATAGTTGCTAACAAGCCAGTGGGGATCCTGGGCGACATCATTAACAAACTATTATCATGACCAGATTTGGTCCATGACCCCACCCAGGATCCCAGGTACTGCTGTTTACATTTCAGCAGCGATAGGGACCTGTCATTTGCAGTGGGTGAGGATCATCATTTTTGGAGTGTTAGCATCATCTGGCGTCAGTCATCCTGATTGATGTGGATCTATATTGCTGGATTGTGTGATTGACCTGGGTTTGAGTTTAAATTGATTTTTTCTGTGACATGAGTGTTTTTATTAATTATTTAAATATTTTTCAAAAATGAGTAACAAGAAGTTCCCCTATATTACCATGGGGGGGTTGGATATCCAGAGAGCTCCCTTATTCTAAAGGGGCTTCCAGATTCAGATCAGTTCACCCCTGCAGACCCGCACATCCCTTTTTGGGGGACAGGAGATGCAATGCACTTCACCATCCTTGCAAGACACCCTGTCAATGCCCTATGTTGATGGGGGAGAGACTTCGCCCACCCTCCTTATAAGGTACCCTCCCTGTGTTGAGGATCAAAATCCAATATTCCCAACGCACATGTTCCTGAAAATGTCTGGAAACCGGCTGGAAACCAAAGACATTTGAAGCTAGAAGTATGTCATTAGCACACAAAGGATCTTCAGAATAGGTCCAAAGCTTTATTTAGCTTTCACATCATCATCAGTAGGTTGGAGTGCTTTTTATATGACTCTGCTTTCTACTATATCCATACTGGTGGGGAGGCAGGATTTTTTTGTAAAAATGAATATACACTTAGCAAAGACATGCGGCGGAAATTTTTTTTTACAGTGTCTTTAATGGAATTTATCTCCCCATGAAGAAATCTTCCACTCTTCACAATCACCCCCTTTATTCATGCCATCAGTTATTGGCAGCACCTATATTTGTGAGCATCTATTTTCAAAGATGAAGCACACAAAGGGCAAAATTAAAACCAAAATATCTGATAAATACCTTGAGAATTCATTGAGAATTGTTTATCTATCAAACCAGATATTGATCCGTTCGTTTATTAACCACTTACCAACCGGCCCATAGCCGAATGACGGCTGCAGGGCGGTTGGATAACACTGGGAGGGCGTACTATGACGTCCTCCCATAATTCCCCTCTCGCGCGCACCCGAGCACATCCGTGACCACATCACGGATCCCGGTAAATGGCCGCTGATCGCGGCCGTTTACCATGTGATCGCGCCGTCAAATGACGGCGCGATCACATGTAAACAGACCGGCGTCATCTGATGACGCCGGTTCCTCTCCTCCCCTCCTGTGTACCGATCGGTACACTGTGAGCGGAGAGGGGGATGGATGGATGGCTGCAGCGCTGTGGGCTGGATGTGTAGTGCCCACAGCGCTGCACAGAGACATCCAGCCATCCATGCTCAGCCATCCCCACTACTCTGCAAAGCCCCACATTACTCTGCAAAGCCCCCACATTACTCTGCAAAGCCCCCACATTACTCTGCAAAGCCCCACATTACTCTGCAAAGCCCCACATTACTCTGCAAAGCCCCACATTACTCTGCAAAGCCCCACATTACTCTGCAAAGCCCCCACATTACTCTGCAAAGCCCCACATTACTCTGCAAAGCCCCACATTACTCTGCAAAGCCCCGCCATACCCCGCCATACTCTGCCATGCTGAGCCATGCTCGGCTGTACTCGGCCTCTGTATGTGGCCAGGCTGTGGAAGTCTCACACATGTGGTATCGCCGTACTCAGGAGGAGCAGGAGAATCTATTTTGGGGTGTCATTTTTGGAATGTACATGTTATGTGGTAGAAATATTGTATAAATGGACAACTTTGTGTTAAAAAAAAAAAAATGCGTTTTAACCACTTCCCGCCCGCCGGCCGTCATACAACGTCCTTGACTTTGTGCGGGGATATCTGAATGATGCCTGCAGCTACAGGCATCATTCAAATACCAGCTTTTTCAGCCGGCGATTCCCTACACCATAAGAACGATCATAGCGGCTGTTCCACTGCTTGATCGTTCTTACGAGAGGCGAGAGGGGATGTCCCCCCCTCCCGCGCTTCTACCGACTCACCGCTACGATCGAAGCCAGGATCTTTTTTTTTTTTTTTTTTTAATTTCAGGCTTCCCAGCCTAGAGGTGAGATGTGGGGTCTTATTGACCCCATATCTCACTGTAAAGAGGACCTGTCATGCCATATTCCTATTACAAGGATGTTTACATTCCTTGTAATAGGAATAAAAGTGGTCAAAATTTTTTTTTTTTTTTTGGAAAAAAAAAGCATCAAACTAAAATAAATAAAGTAAAATGAACAATAAATAATAAAAAAAAAAAATTTAAAGCGCCCCTGTCCCTGTGTGCTCGCATGCAGAAGCGAACGCATACGTAAGTCCCGCCTACATATGAAAATGGTGTTCAAACCACATATGTGAGGTATCGCTGCAATTGGTAGAGCGAGAGCAATAATTTTGGCCCTAGACCTCCTCTGTAACTCAAAACATGTAACCAGTAAAAAATTTTAAAGCGTCGCCTATGGGGATTTTTGAGTAGCAAAGTTTGGCACCATTCCACAAGCGCGTGCAATTTTGAAAGGTGACATGTTGGGTATCTATTTACTCCCCGTAACTTCATCTTTCACATTATGCAAAAACATTGGCCTAACTTTACTGTTTTGGTTTTTGTAAAGCACAAAATTTTTTTTTTTCCAAAAAAAACGCGTTAAAAAAATTGCTGCACAAATACCGTGCAAGATAAAAAGTTGCAATGACCGCCATTGTATTCTCTGGGGTCTTTGCTAAAAAAACATATATAATGTTTTGGGGTTCTATGTAATTTTCTAGCTAATAAATGATGATTTTTACATATAGGAGAGAAATGTCAGAATTGGCCTTGGGTGCTCCTAGAATGCCTGATGGTGCTCCCTGCATGTTGGGCCTCTGTATGTGGCCACGCTGTGTAAAAGTCTCACACATGTGGTATCGCCGTACTCAGGAGTAATAGCAGAATGTGCTTTGGGGTGTAATTTGTGGTATATGCGGTGTGTGAGAAATAACCTGCTAATATGACAATTTTGTGGAAAAAAAAAAAGTAAAAAAACACCTTGATTTTGCAAAGAATTGTGGGGAAAAATGACAACTTCAAAAAACTCACCATGCATCTTTCTAAATACCTTGGAATGTCTTCTTTCCAAAAAGGGGTCATTTGGGGGGTATTTGTACTTTTCTGGCATGTTAGGGTCTCAAGAAATGAGATAGGCCGTCAGTACTTCAGGTGTGATCAATTTTCAGATATTCGCACCATAGCTTTTGGACTCTATAACTTTCACAAAGACCAAATAATATCCACCGATTTGGGTTATTTTTACCAAAGATATGTAGCGGTATAGATTTTGGCCAAAATATATGAAGAAAAATTACTAATTTGCAAAATATTATAACAGAAATGAAGAAAAGTGCATTTTTTTACAGATTTTTCGTTCTTTTTTTCTTTTACGGTGCAAAAAATAAAGAACCCAGCGGTGATTAAATACCACCAAAAGAAAGCTCCATTTGTGTGAAAAAAAGGACAAAAATTTCATATAGATACAGTGTTGCATGACTGAGTAATTGTCATTCAAAATGTGAGAGCACCAAAAGCTGAAAATTGGTCTGGTTAGGATAGGGGGTTTAAGTGCCCAGTTGTCAAGTGGTTAAACAGTGTCGCATACAGGAAGTCCCCTGTACGAACACAATAGGGACTGTAGGTTTGTTCGTAAGTCGAAGTTGTTCGTAAGTCGCTACACTGCATTTGTAAGTGTAACTTCCGGTCGGAACACGGCATTAACGTAACGTCTGCCTGTGCATGGATGTGGGATGTTCCGGGCACTTGTTATGTTATCTGGGGCTTTTCTGGCCATGCAGTACATGTAGTACTGCAGTATGGGATGTGTCAGGAGGTATCCAGAACCAGCGTGGAGCACAAGTGGCCGGCATTTGAGGCCGTTCGTAAGTAGCAGTCCTTCGTAACTCGGGTGTTCGTAACTCAGGGACTGCCTGTATTACACTAGTTTTATGTTGCCCTCTTTTATAATTAAAAAAACAAGTTTTTTTACTCAGAATAGGTACATTATGTAGATTAGTGATCATTAACTTGTGTTCTGCCCGACTTTGCTCATCAGCTATCCTTATTGTTAGTGTATTTTATGTGTGGCCCCAAAAAAATTCCTCTTTTTCCTATGTGGCCCAGGAAGGTCAAAAGGTTTTAAGCAAAAAACCCAAACAACAAAAGCTCTGTCCTGGAGGGTGGTGGGGGAGGTAATTTTTGGCTGTAAACTGGCCTGTGTGATATGCCCTCCTGAGCCCTGCACTCTGTACATTACACACTGCTATATTTTGCACTACATACTTTTGGCCAAAGTGTTTATTGCCTCAACAGTTGCCTTTTGCGAAGTAATCACTATTTTGTGTGGCTTGTTCCTTTACTACTCTGGTGTGAGGGAAAATAGGGGGGGTAACTGCACCTATTCGCTGCCAAAAAAAGTCCTGGATGTATAACCAATTATTAGCCAGTGAGTAAATTATAACTGCAATATATGATTATTCTAATTGCCTGCTTTTTTGGATACTCCACCACTCCTTCTTCCTCTTTACTCCAGTGTATAGATCTCCTTATACCTAATTTCAATCAGCCATTTCCATAGAAAAAAAGAATATCGCCAAACAATAGTGCTTATTACTTTTTTTTTGTTTGTTTTTTTACATTTGTTTACAGGTTAAAATATTTTTTTTTGCTAGAAGATTACTTAGAACACCCAAACATTATATATATTTTTATCTATAACACCCTAGAGAATAAAATGGCGGTCATTGCAATACTTTCTATCACACCATATTTGCGCAGCGGTCTTGCAAGCGCACTTTTTTTTTTTTTTCTTTTTTTTAAACACACATTTTTGAATTAAAAAATAAGACAGCAGTAAAGTTAGCCCAATTTTTTTTTTATTGTGAAAGATAATGTTACACCGAGTCAATTGATACCCAACATGTCATGCTTCAAAATTGCACCCGCTCGTGGAATGGCGACAAACTTTTACCCTTAAAAATCTCCATAGGCGATGTTTAAAAATTTCTACAGGTTACTAGTTTTGAGTTAGAGGAGGTCTAGGGCTAGAATTATTGCTCTCGCTCTAACAATCGTGGCGATACCTCACATGTGTGGTTTGAACACCGTTTTCATATGCGGGTGCTACTCGCATATGCTCTACGGGACGGGCGCTTTAAAAAAAAAATTTTTTTTATTTTTTTTTTTTTGACAGTTTTTTTTAAAAAAAAAAAAACTATTTTTGGGTGACTTTTATTTCTATTACAAGGAATGTTGAGATCCCTTGTTATAGAAAAAAAGCATGACAGGACCTCTTAAATATGAGATCTGAGGTCAAAAGGACCTCAGATCTTATATTTACACTAAAATGCAATAACAAAAACTCACTTGGGGGAAAAAAAAAAACGTTGCTTCCGCCCTCCCATGCCATGGAGCCGAGCAGGGGCCATCTTCCCCTCAGTCGGCAGCTAGGCATCCACGGGAGAGGACGCGATCGTCTCCGCCCTTACCAGCAGCGGGAGGGGGTGGGCCCCTCTCCCGCCAACGATAATCTTAACCTCCGCAACCTCTCCAGAATTCGACCCTTCCTGACTAATGACACCACAAAGCAACTTATTCACTCCTTGATTACTTCCCGCCTTGACTACTGCAACTTTCTCCTTAATGGTTTACCCTTAAGCAGGCTATCCCCCTTCAGTCTATTATGAATGCTGCTACTAGACTAATACACCTCACTAATCAATCCGTGACTGCCGTCCCTCTCTGCCAATCTCTTCACTGGCTTCCCCTACCCCACCGTGTAAAATTCAAAATGCTAACCATAACATACAGGGCCATTCACAACATTGCCCCCATCTACATCACCAACCTCATCTGCAGATATCGCCCAAATCGTCCCCTCTGCTCCTCCCAGGACCTCCTGCTTTCTAGCTCCCTTGTTACCTCCTCCCATGCTCGCCTTCAGGACTTCTCCAGAGCCTCTCCCATCCTCTAGAACTCCCTGCCCCAGTATGTCCGATCAGCCCCTACCCTGTCCACCTTTAGGAGCTCCCTGAAAACTCATTTATTCAGGGAAGCCTATCCCACACCCACATAACTATCCCTGAGCCACCCCCATCAAATCATTCTCTGCAGCTATTACCTTTTGTACCACCACCTCCTCCCTTTAGAATGTAAGCTATATGAGCAGGGCCCTCCTGTACCTTTTGTACTGAACTGTACTGTAATTGTGTTGTCACCCTTATACATTGTAAAGCGCTGCGTAAACTGTTGGTGCTATATAAATCGCATATAATAATCTTGCAGCGAAACACCGCGCGGACCACTTTTACCTTCAAGAGAAACGCACGGCGTTCCAGAAAATACCGGGGTTATGGCAGCTAGCTGCTGCCATAACCCCGGTATTTAGCATCAAAGTACTGACGTACGGGTACGCTGTTTTTCGTGAGGTGGTTAAACACATCCTTTATTCCCACTCTGCCAAATTAACACTCGCATTAAAAAGATGTTTACAGCGCACCACACTCGTATAGCATATTAGTACAAAAATGCCGCTGGCATGGATGAGCAATGCAATACGATTAGCACTTTCAGTGAAACGTGTTCAAACACAGAGCGTCCTGATTTTAGTTGCCACTATGTGTTACACCACAGGGTCATATGGCTTCCTCAGGGAGAATCTTTTTCCAAAAATTTCCATCCCGCCTCTTTTGAATTTTTATTGTCACTGCAGCCAAAAACAAATATGGACACTCTGAACGATTAGAAATTCTAATGAACGTTGTTTAAAGTAAAATTTGAACAAAATTCTACTGATGTATGGCCAGCTTTAGTCAGGGTTTCATTTTGCCACTGGGGAGTTCTGCCTACAGGTGTGATTTCTTCCTCCTCCTTTCTTTTCTCTCTACCTCTTCCAACTTGTAATCAGTCAATCTTTTCTTCTTCGCCAGCCCCCTACAGCCCTCCTTGCATGGACCCCCCTCCCCTGCAATGTCAACCAGCCATCTCTCACCCCATGGCTGCATGAAACAGGTCCCTGCAATTGTACATTCCCCTTCTCAGTATCACAGATGCGCACCTCCCTTTAGCAACACACCAGCACTCTCACTAATGCCCCGTACACACGATCAGAAATTCCGCCAGCAAAAGTCGGATGTGAGATTTTGGTCAGAAATTCCGACCGTGTGTATGCTCCATCAGACTTTTGCTGCCAGAATTCCAGCCAGCAAAAGATTGAAAGCAGGTTCTCTATTTTTCGGTCGGAAAAAGTTCCTATCCGAAAATGCGTTCGTCTGTATGCAGTTTGGACTCGCAAAAAATCACGCATGCTCAGAAACAATTTAACGTATGCTTGGAAACATTGGACTTCATTTTCTCAGCTCGTCGTAGTGTTGTACGTTACCACGTTCTTGACGGTCGAAAGTTCTGAGAACTTTTATGTGACCGTGTGTATGCAAGGCAAGCTTGAGCGGAATCCCGTCGGAGAAACCATCCAAGTTTTTTCTGACGGAATTTCTGATCGTGTGTATGGGGCAGAAGCATGTGCATGCTTCCCTCACTCCCACTTTATGACTCCCCTGCAGTTACCCTATGGCTGCCAAAAGCATTCACTCCTTTACACCCAATGCCCCAGAACTTACCCCCTTCCAATTCTCAAACCACCCCAAGATTGACCACCATATTTTTCTCTAAATGTACATCAACCAAACATTGTATGTATAGTGCTGCACTTCCAATGTGTGAAAAAAAATATTAAAGAAAAATAACAAAATGTTATATATTGTGCAAACAAAAATTATATATACATATAAATGGTGTATGACCTGAATCCTGTGATTATTGGGAAAAGTGTTCTGAAAGCCACTTAAAACGAAGTCAAAATTATGAATATTCCAGAACAAAAAGTTTGAAAGTGTGAAAAAAAAAAAAAAAAAGCCATCGTGGGAACCTTTACGGAAAAACCTATAAGGGCGTGTGCTCACCTTCCAGATAGGGGGCCAATCAAGCCTAATAACTAGGAACCCGGAGTTTCCAATAGCAACAGCAGGCAGAGAACGCTTGGATATGTGTAACTAACTATGGATGGTCAGTATAGTCAAACCGGCAGACCCAGCCTCAATGGCAGCCCAAGCTTCCAAGACATGTCATACACCCAGTTCAACTCCAATTTCAAACCCTTCACCAAGTCCAGCTATGCCAGTAGCAGAAGGAACAAACCACCTTCTATCTGGAAGGCATGCTAAGACTATTCCACTTCCTCCTCGAGTGATCACCAAAAAGACAGGTTTTATGAAGGACAGATGGCAAGGCCTTGTGGACCTCATATAGAACAAATTTCTGTGAATTCTCTTAAAATTGCTTTTTTTGCTTCAGACCAGGGGCAGTCTAGGCCAGGGAGGCAATTGCCCTCCGGGCCGCTCTGATGCCCTGTACAAAGGCTGCTGAGCTGGCGGCTCTCTCTCTGTGAGGACAATATGGAGCGGTCTCTCTCTGTGAGGGCAATGTGGATCGGTCACTCTCTCTCTCTCTGAGGTCAATGTGGAGCAATCTCTCACTCTCTGTGAGGGCAATGTGGAGTGGTGTCTCTCTTTCTCTGTGTGAGGGCAAACTGGAGCGGATCTCTCTCTCTCTCTCTCTGCAACTTGGAGCGGTCTCAGGGCAATATGGAGCAGTGTGTGTCTCTCTCTGTGAGGGCAACGCGGAGCAGTCTCTCTCTCTCTCGGGACAGAAATTAAGGGGAAATCTCTCCAGTTGAACATAAAAAAAAAACTAATGGGTTTTAATAACCACCCTTTACTATACCAAAAATAAATGTTTTTTGTCTTCAGATCTACTTTAAATCCCATCGCAAATCACTTATTGGTACTTGTTTGTAGCTTAAATACTGAAATTTGCAATTAAAACTGTAATTTTTGTAACTTTTTGAAATGTCAGTAAACACTTGGCTGCGTTAGTAAATTTGGGGTGTTGTGTCCTTAAATTTCACTTTAGTAGGTTGGCAACACTGAATTAATTATGTATGAACATGTGCACATGTCACAAAGTTCAGTTGGATATGTCAATCGCACTGATATTGATATACAGATTGCAATAATAGTCCAGGCAAAAGCATGATGACGCTGTTCTCATGTATGCTGTGCTTAGACCCTGTTATGGTCTGATTTTTCTAATTAACTGAACAAACAATTAAGAAAACTAGGGAAGAGGATAAGAAAGGGGAAGAGGAAAGGGGGGGGGGGAATCTGAGGGGGAGGGATATATGTTGGGGTAGAAAGTATTAATGGGTGTGGTCAGGGAGGTGTTAAGGAGATATGAAAGTGGTGGGGAGGGAAGGAGAAAAGGGGGAAAGTAGAAAGGGGGGACTCCCACTCCTCTCCAAGGGATTTGATAGTGAATATGAAGGATGATTGCTAACTGGGCCAGTGAGGAGATGTAGTCTTTGTGGAGGAGGCAGGGCAATAATATAATCATGGGGGACTTCAACTATCCTGATATTGATTGGGCTGGCTCACTGAACTAGGGCTCGTCATTTCTTGAATGTATTGCAGGACAATTTTTTCAGAATTATTGCTCTGCTGGACCTACTAATTTACTAACAATGCAGAACTGATTGCGGATGTGGAAGTAAGCGATAACTTGAGAAATAGCGATCACAGAGTAATTACATTTGGTATAAATCATAGGAAAGGGAGATGCGGGGGAGGCAAAGTACATTAAATTTTAGAACAGCCAACTTTAAAGCTTATCTCCAGTTTTAGTTTCAGTTTAAATAGCCAAGCTGGACAAACTATTTCTCTCACTAACATGTTTGGCACCTGGATGTGCTGTATAACCGGTATGTACCTGAGGCTACATACTGAGGCACTGTGTTTCGGGTGGGATAGATCTTCCTGTCACACACCTGTAACAAAATAGTGTCAGTCTAAGCAGCACTCAGCCATTCAAAGGCAGCTTTGTATTCTATAAATGAATACAAAGCTTCCTCTGATTGGCTGAGTCAAAGATTGTGACATTATCAGCCCACCCCTCTGACTATTCATTGATGGAATACAAAGCTGCCTTTGAATGACTGAGCACTACGCAACCAACTGACCAATTCTATTTTGTTTCAGGTGTGAGACAGGAAGAGCTCGTCTTGCATCTGGAACACAGTGCTGTATACTGTATGTAGCCTCAGTTATATACAGTTTTATACAGCACATCGAGTGGACCCACACATGAGGGGAATAGTTCATTTGGATCAGCTTGGCCCAAACAATCTATTTTTAACTGAAACTAAAGCTGGAGATTAGCTTTTATAAGCTGTGCTACATACTACATGACACTAAATGGGATCAAATTCTTGAAACAAAGTACACTGAACAGAAGTGGGAGTGCTTTAAGGACATATTAAACATTGGCATTCGTCAGTGCATTCCAAAGGGCAACAAATATATAAGAGCAAAAGCCTGCGTGGCTAAGTGCTATTGTAAAAAAAGGTATATTAACCACTCCCAGACCAGCCGCCGCAGTTTTACTGAGGCAGGTTGGCCCGGCTGGGCAAATCGATGTTACCTTACGTCGCTTTTCCTTTTCGCCACTAGGGGCGCATGTGCCCGGAGCCAATGCGAGTGCGCCCTCCTAGCACCCACGATTGCTCGTGACAGAGCGAGAACCGGGATCTGTGTGTGTAAACACACAAATCCCGTTACTTTTAGGGGAGTGGAGACAGATCGTGTGTTCCTACTAAGTATGAACAATGATCTCTCTCTCCTCCTAGACAGTCCTATCCCGCCTACAGTTGGAAGACAGTGAGGGAACACAGTTAACCCCTTGATCGCCACCTAGTGTTAACCCATAGCCTGCCAGTGACATTTACACAGTAATCAGTACACTTTTATAGCACTGATCGCTGTATAATTGTCAATGGTCCCCAAAATGTGTCAAGTGTCCAATTTGTCCGACGCAATATCGCAGTCCTGATAAAAATCGCATTACTAGTAAAAATAATAATAAAAAAGCCATAAATCTATCCCCTATTTTTGTAGATGCTATAACTTTTACTCAAACCAATCAATATACGCTTATTGCGAATTTTATTTTTTTTACCAAAAATATGTAGAAGAAGAATTATCGGCCTAAACTGAGGAAAATAATTGTTTTTTTGAAAAAGAAATGTGGGATATTATAGCAAAAAATAAAAGATATTAGGGTTTATTTACTAAAGGCAAATCCACTTTGCACTATAAGTGCACTTGGAAGTGCAGTCGCTGTAAATCTGAGGGGGACATGCAAGGAAAATAAAAAATAGCATTTTTGCTTGTACATGTTTGGATGATAAAATCAGCAGTGCTTTCCTTTATTTCAGATCAAAAGCAACTGCACTTCCAAGTGCACTTGTAGTGCAAAGTGGATTTGCCTTTAGTAAATCAACCCCATTATGTTTTTTTCAAAATTGTCGCTCTTTTGTTTATAGCGCAAAAAATAAAAACCACAGAGGTGATCAAATACCACCAAAAGAAAGCTCTATTTGTGGGAAAAAAAAGGACATCAAGTTTGGGTTCAGCGTTGCACGTCCGCGCAATTGTCAGTTAAAGCGACGCAGTGCCGTATCGCAAAAAATGTCCTGGTCATTGCTGTTGGTTAAAGAAAAAAACGGTCTTTTAAAAAAAAAAATATATATATATATAGGGCCGAAGGGTCAACCATCAATATTTCATAACAATAAAGAAAGCAAAAAGAAATGCTAATGCATTTTAGGGTACCTAAAATTAATTACGAGACACACATTGCTCAGAGTAAAAAAAAAAAAAAATAAAGTTTTTATTTTTTTTAAATACATTAATAGTAAAAAAGGAGATGTCAGAACATGTTGGCCCTATAAAAGATGACCAGGGAAAGTGTTGTAAATATATTCCTCTTCTCTGTTTATACAAAGGAAAAGGAGAGGTATAACAAACATGCTAAAAAAAAAAAAAATGCTAATAACATTATATTGAATGTACCCTTGCAGCTGATAGAGACCAGTGTTTGAAAAAGACTAGAAAATCTTAATGTGAACAAATCACCAGGTCCATATGGCTTACACCAGAGTCCTCTTAGCCATGTTATAGCCAGACCATTATTCATAATTTTTAAGGAAAGCTTACTGACTAGAATGGTACCAGCTGATTGGTAAAAAGCAAATGAGGTACCGATATTCAAGAAAGGGCTGAGATATGTATATGAGAATTACAGACCAGTCAGCCTCACCTCAATAGTATGTAAACTATTGGAAGGAATAAGGGACATATCCAAGAATTTGCTGATGAAAATTGTATTATTAGTAGTAACCAACGTGGGTTTATGAAAGACTGTTTTCGCCAGACCAACCTTTTTAACATTTTATGAGGAGGTAAGCTCTAATTTGAATAGAGGCTTGTGGATGTCGCATATCTAGATTTTGCTAAGGCATTTGAAACCGTAAATTGAGCGTTTATGGGATACAAATTAGGATCTTTTAGCATTGTGAAATCACTTCTACTCCGATAAAATACTGGTTGCTGGAGCATGTCCAGAGGGTGGTCATTAATGACATATATGTTATGAATGATCTGGAGTTGTAAGCGGTGTGCCCTAGTGCTCTGTCCTGAGACAAATTCAATTTAACTTGTTTATAAATGATATAGGGCAGGGATATGCAATTAGTGGACCTCCAGCTGTTTCAAAACTACAAGTCCCATCATGCCTCTGCCTCTGGGTGTCATCATGCTTGCGGCTGTCAGTCTTGCTATGCCCCATGGGACTTGTAGTTCTACAACAGCTGGAGGTCCGCTAATTGCATATCCCTGATATAGGGGTTGGATTAAATATTTAAATCTGTGTTTGCTGATGATACAAAGCTAAGCAGGACAATAACGTCACAACAGGACATAGCAACTTTACAAGAAGACCTTGGGTAAACAGCTATATGGCAGATCAGGTAAAATATAGGAAAAGATATGACAAAGAAACGCCTGTGCACATGCTCCAGCAAGATGGCTAACGACTCAATACACAAAAGGAGTCTTGTGAAGATGGAAGGGCCAGTAGGGAGCAATGAAGTAGATTGCAGATGTCATATCACTGGAGAAAGGCAAATGTATGGTTAATGTACCATAATATGCAAAAAGCCCTGGAGGCCCTTATATTTGTGAGTGAATTATTTCCGCTTTAAATCATACCTGTTGTTTGCCCATATAGAGCAAAGCAACAGGTCGGCTTTAATTCTCCATCTCCAGCAGCCTATATTTACCTTTTCTTTACTGCCCCCACCATTCCAATCAGCCACCAAAATCAAATACCCAGTTACTCCTGGTAAGGATGGCCATGTGACTAATGCCATGTGAGCGTACTAGTGCTTTGAGATTGTCCCAGTGCTGCCCTATGTAAGTGTCTTGAGCAAAGTGGAGCTTACCAAATTAAATGCAAAGATCCTACAGTCTCTAATGCTGGCTATACACTGAGTGACTTTCAGCTGGGTCCTGATCGGGAACCGATTGTAATTAACTTTGTGTGTGTCACTGTCGGCACCCTCCTTCCCATCATCCTTCGGATGAAAAATTGAAGGAGCAGGATGGAAAATTATCGGCTGGCTCACAGAATACAATAGCCAGCACTGCAGCTCCATGCTGTATCATCATGCAGACTGGACAACAAAAAAATGTATGGTCAGCTTATGTCTTTATTTGTCTTTCTGTTCATATTTACATTAAAGAAAATGTTTTCATGTGATTATTAATGTCAAAGTTTTTATTGACAAGTTTGTCAGAGGGAATAGAAATTTGGCCTGCTCTGGAAAGCCCTGTATTTGTCAGCTATAAATGATCTGTTTTACCCTAGCTACATGATGCAGATAAGGGAGGGTCTTGTGTACAACTATTGAATGCACCTACCATGAGCCTTTTCCTATGCCCATATGAGAATTGTGAAGCAAGGAGGAAAGAACAGCAGATGTGTCTGCGATCAATGTGGTCATGTTCTTTAACACCGCTGTCAGAATGCAACAGTTGCTGCATCACCCAAAAAAAAAGCGAGCATGAGATTTGCACTGTGTGATCAATACATGTCCTATAATCAGTGAACCTGCTGTCCACTCAAATCTGTAAAGAGGACAAAGCACAGTGGAACATTTTGAACATTTTTATAAAAGAGGGATCTAAGACCTTATGACCCCATGAAGGTTGATGACACTGCAAGACATTTCAATACAGATGCAGGGTGAATGGTGCACAGAGGGGGACCTAGAGCACACACAGTTTGTGCTTAAGCGTAACCTGCTTTTTTTTTTTTGGTACCCTCTAGGAGGCTTTCTATCATAGTTTCAATAGATATGGAAAAACATTTCAGTTTCTATATAGTGTAAACAAAACCTCTTTTGGTGCTTATCTAACCTTCTTCTTTTTTTTATTTTTTATTTTTTTTTTAAATTTTTTAAAGGCTAGTTTTGCCAAGAATGCAGATAAATAGGCAGCAGCCCTCACACATGTTGTTAACATTGGTGTACCTATTTTTAATGTGTCTAATTTGTCATTTTAATGTATTTATTTCTATACAGTGTTTTGTGCTTGAACTGCTTCTTAATAAATTTTCTGTCCCCTCAAAATAACTCAACTCACATCCATTAATGTCTAAAGCGCTGGCAACAAAAGTGAGTACACCCCTAAGTGAAAATGTTCATATTGGGCCCAATTACCAATTTTCCCTCCCCGGTGTCATGTGCCTCATTAGTGTTACAAGGTCTCAGGTGTGAATAGGGAGCAGGTGTGTTTAATTTGGTTTTAGTGTCCTCACTCTCTCATACTGGTCACTGGAAGTTCAACATGGCACCTCATGGCAAAGATATCTCTGAGGATCTGAAAAAAATAATTTTTGCTCTACATAAAGATGGCCTAGGCAATAAAAAGATTGCCAAGACCCTGAAACTGAGCTGCAGCATGGTGGCCAAGACTTTACAGCGATTTAACAGGACAGGTTCCACTCAAAACAGGCCTCGCCATGGTTGACTAAAGAAGTTGAGTGCACGTGTTCAGCGTCATATCCAGAGGTTGTCTTTGGGAAATAGACGTATGAGTGCTGCCAGCATTGCTGCAGAGGTTGAAGGGTCAGCCTGTCAGTGCTCAGACCATATGCCGCACACTGCATCAAATTGGTCTGCATGGCTGTCGTCCCAGAAGGAAGCCTCTTCTAAAGATGATGCACAAGAAAGCCCGCAAACAGTTTGCTAAAGACAAGCAGACTAAAGACATGGATTACTGGAACCATGTCCTGTGGTCAGATGAGACCAAGATAAACTTATTTGGTTCAGATGGCATCAAGTGTGTGTGGCAGCAACCAGGTGAGGAGTACAACAGCCTACAGTCAAGTATGGTGGTGGGAGTGTCATGGTCTGGGGCTGCATGAGTTCTGCCGGGACTGGGGAGCTACAGTTCATTGAGGGAACCATGAATGTCAACATGTACTGTGACATACTGAAGCAGAGCATGATCCCCTCCCTTCAGGGACTGGGCCACAGGGCATTATTCCAACATAACGACCCCAAACACACCTCCAAGATGATCACTGCCTTGCTAAAGAAGCTGAGGGTAAAGGTGATGGACTGGTCAAGCATGTAACCAAACCCTATTGTGGGGCATCCTGAAACGGAAGGTGGAGGAGTGCAAGGTCTCTAACATCCACCAGCTCTGTGATGTCGTCATGGAGGAGTGGAAGAGAACTCCAGTGCCAACCCATGAAGCTCTGGTAAACTCCATGCTCAAGAGGGTTAAGGCAGTGCTGGAAAATAATGATGGCCACACAAAATATTGACAGTTTGGTCCCAATTTGGACACTTTCACTTAGGGGTGTACTCATATTTGTTGCCAGTGGTTTAGACATTAATGGCTGTGTGTTGAGTTATTTTGAGGGGACAGCAAATTTACACTGTTATACAAGCTGTACACTCACTAATTTACATTGTAGCAAAGTGTCATTTCTTTAGTGTTGTCACATGAAAAGATATAATAACATATTTACAAAAATATGAGGGGTATACTCACTTTTGTGAGATACTGTGTGTATGTGTGTGTGTGTGTGTGTATGTGTATATATATATATAATTATCTCTATATACAGTGTGTGTGTGTGTGTGTATATATATATATATATATATAAATATCTCTATATACAGTGTGTGTGTGTGTGTATATATATATATATATATATATATATATATATATATATATATATATATATTGATGTTTTTCAATATGATGTATGCCATCAGATTAATAATGCTTGATGTTATTTACATAAATGCTCCTCCTTTGTACTTTAATATTCTTTTAAGTTTACGCTTTGCAGCAAAAGCACTTAGTAGAGGGAAATGACGCTGCAATTGCCTTTTATTCTTCTCTTTAAGACAGCAAATCTTCTTTATTAATCCTCTCTGTTGGGTAACAAAGCGTCTTCACCTTTAATCCAACCTCTGCCAAAGGGATCAACAAAATGATGTGTTCTGGTGGGGCCCTAATTTGACCTGACAGCCAAGAATAAAAAAAGCGATCCCATCAAGAACGAGAAAACCATGCTTAAAAAATGAGTAAATTTCGTACAGGTGCTGTGTAGTATAACACAAAATTGATTTTTTTTTGCTTATTTACAACTCCCCAATGAATAAACTATAGCATTCACACAAAAAAAAACTTGTATTTTTATTTATTTTTTATATTCTTTTACTTGGCTCTTTACTTTGCTGATGCATTGTGCATAACCTTGACTCCCTCCCGCTCCTAATTCTAACTTGTTCGCTTTCTTATACCCTATTTACCTTTTTTTTCACTGCCTGAAGTATAATCCGCAAACAGCACGAACAGGTGCTGATCCTAACAAAGTTTAAAAGAAAGAATAAGACTTTTAAAGACCCTGAAATCACTAATCCTGTTTGACCATTACTTGGAAAAGAAGGTATTGATTTGCTGTGCATTTAAAAACAGAAACTGAGCTAGATGTTGCTGAGCAAAAACTTTCAGTAAAGAACATCATTCAGATAGGAGGAAGACTCTGTGGGATCAAGCTAAATATTACAGATAGGTAAGGTATATTAGAAGGCATTGTTAACTTTGTTTAGTTGAATAATATTTACTGTTTCATATAACATTTGAGTTCATTGCAGATTGCTTATGTAAAATGCATGTAATAACAGTAATGGATAATTGTGCAAAAACTTTAGGAACTTATTAAAAGTTTATTTTTAAAATAAAAAAATGGTATAACAGAGGGTGGCATTTTTTGACATACAGCTTTTGTCGACTAATCTAATAGCACTAGATAATGCTATCATTTTTCAACTTTCCAAAGCATAAAATGACAGCTAATGTATAAAATGCACAATATAGTGATAGAGATGTCAAAGTGTAGTTTTTGATAGGTATGTGTACTTTTACATATTTGAAAATAAAAAGGCTTTTTTCATTTTTTCATATAAGGATACGTTTTTGTTACATGTTTACTGACCCTTAAAATTTTGTACTTTAGTTTTCTGTATCAACTATTTGGTTACTGATCCTGTTAATGCAAAACCTAATTCAGAAGTAATTATTAATTATATTTTATATATATATATATATATATATATATATATATATATATATATATATATATATATATATATATATATATATTTATTTATTTATATTAGAAGTGATGGCCAGATATATGATTCATCTTTGTGTAAAATGTTTGTCAAATATTGCTTTGGAAAATAATTATTTTATTAGAGTATGTTGTACTTTAAGAGTTTACTATATATTTTTTAGATTGTTCCTTGGAGTCCTGGTATAACTGCCACAAAACAACATGTTTTGCCTTGGTTGTAATAGTCGTAGAAGCTTTACAGTGCCTCTCGTCTATAACTTCCTTCAGGAAAGATCTGAAGTATCATTGTCTCCATGTGCGGTTACTAGAAATTCCATAACTTCTCTAGCAGGTAAAGGTGTTTTTTAAATTCTTTTAAAAAGCTCATTTAGAATTGACATACATTTGCCACCAACATGTTAAATTCAATTACAACAGCAGTTAAATCAGATTCCAAATTACTGTACAGCACTTCTAGTTATTCAACAAAACACAAAAGTTTGCCATAAACATCTTAAAGAAAACAACCAATCCTCCTGATATCAAGTTCTGTTTGCAATTAGCAAGCAAGTTTCCCTTCCATTCTATAGTTTAGAATTGAAAATTTGATCCCTAATTCCTTGATTCCTTTGAGTCCTGATCCTTCACTATGAGGAATAGTGAAGTATTAGAAAACATTTGTATCATACAATAGCTCCCTTCTCACTAGTTTTTATGGCCTGTTTTTTTATGTTCATTTTATTATTTTGTCTGAAAATTATTTTGCACTATAGGCTAACCCTGAGTGTCAAATATGCAAAGTATGCCATAATACATTTTTTTTTATTGTGTTTATTCTTATATCTACACCTTATTGGTCAAACTAATGTCTGAGGTATAATTTAACAATTATTAGCAGGAATTCCCTGAGACCTGAAAGTTATTTCAAGGGTTCCTTCATGTTAAAATATTTGGGAAAGGCTGGTTTATACAGTAAAAACTGAACATTTGGTAAATTAAGCAAGTTCATGACTGGTTCATTTTCAGGTAGGAAATTTGACTCCAGGTATTAGAAAAAGAAAACTGAAATACACAAAACCTTTAACCACTTGCCGCCCACCCACCGTCAAATGACGGCGGGGCAGCTCTCATTCTGGGTGGACGTCATATGATGGCTTCCCAGAATGGCCGTTCTCGCGCGCCCGCAGTGCGGCGATCGTGGCCACACCGTTTTGCTAGGACACAGCGTGATCCCGATCTCTATAAAGAGCCACGGCCGTGGCTCTTTAACCATGTGATCGGCTGTGTCCAATCACAGCCGGTCACATGTAAACACGGAGATGCCGGTAATCTGCGCTCCTCACCTCACACTGACAGAGTGCGAGGAGAGGAGAGCCGATCAGCAGCATCTCCTCACAGAGGACATCTAGGAATGTAATCAGGGCACTGATCATCAGTTCCCTGATTACAATAAAGCCCCCACAGTGCCAGCAATCAGTGGCCATTAGTGATGCCTGTCAGTGCTGGCTATCACTGCTGCCCATCAATGTTCATCACTGCCGCATATTAATGCCGCCCATTAATGCCGCCCTTCAGTGCCGCCTATCGCTGCTCATCAGTGCCACTTACCAGTGCCCATAAGTGCGGCATATTTGTGCCTCCTAATCAGTGCCCATAAGTGCCGCCTCATCAGTGCCCATCAATGCAGCCTATCAGTGCTGCCTCATCAGCTCCCATCAGTGAAGGAGAGAAATCACTTATTTACTAAATTTACTGACAGAAACTAAGAATTTCAAAATTTTCGTTTATTTTTTCCTAAA
The DNA here is from genome assembly GCA_037952925.1 of Lithobates clamitans. Lineage (NCBI taxonomy): Eukaryota > Metazoa > Chordata > Amphibia > Anura > Ranidae > Lithobates > Lithobates clamitans. Next base: position 1,968,725 of record JBBGZY010000374.1, read on the forward strand.
AAAAAAAAAAAAACAACCCATAAGTGATTAAATACCACCAAAAGAAAGCTCTATTTGTGTGAAGAAAATTCTAAAAATTTCACATGGTTGTAGCATGACCGCGCAGTTGTCATTCAAAGTGCTACAGCGCTAAAAGCTGAAAAATAGCCGGTGCAGGAAGGGGATGAAAGTGCCCTGTATTGAGGTGGTTAATGAATAGAAAAATATCCTTATGGGAAAATGATTTCATACCAATTCAATATTTATTTTTTTTTAATTTTGAGGCAAAATAGTTTTGTAAAGTACTGCTTTTTTCCATAAATAAATTTTGTGAGTACAGGAATCTAAGTTTTAAAAATTCTGACTTGACAGATCTTTTGGAGGTGTCTAGGTTTAGGTTACATTATCGTGTCCGCCGTTCAAGAACCTACTTTAGCTCCAAACAACTTGAAGTGCTTGAGGAAGCGTTTGAAAAAACACCATATCCAGATCTGGTAACAAGAGAACAGTTGGCTGTCTCAATCAATCTTCCAGAATCACGGATTCAGGTAATGTGTCACATGCACATATTGTAAAGCAAATTCCCACTGTGTAAATTTTAAATGTGTTCCTATTTTCTTATATTGTAAACCTTAAAATCAAAGTGAATTGGCCACTTTTTTAGGCAACATAGACCGAAGTGCCAATAGTGTCATAGTAAAGGTGTTGTATCCTTTTCTTACCGCTGGCCCTTATTTGTGCCATATTCTCATATTCTACTTTTCAAAACTACTGTACAGCAGCGTTTCCATTGTTTAAAAAAAGCTGTCTCAATGCTGTTGCATTAAACCTGCAATTTTTTGCGCTATTCCTTTAGGGCTCCTCCTCCTTGTCTTGAGATTTTTCCTACTAGGAAAAACTAGGGATAGCTAAACCATCAAGCTCTGATGACCTGCACTGTAATACCCCAGTTTTGCACGCCTCTCTCTTCACAATCTATCTAGCCTGCCAGTGAGCCCTCCATGCATCTATACAACAGTTATTAATTGCAGCAGGTGGATTTTGTTTTTGCAAATGTTGGCAGGCCTTTGATAGAAACTACAAAGTGCATTTAAGTACTCACATTGGCCAGCTTGATAGATTTAAAGAAAGGCTATGTAGTGTTGAGAGGTGCAATAAGATCACAGGAGCCCCCCAGTAGTTTAACCACTTGACAACTGGGCACTTAAACCCCCCTCGTGACCAGACCAATTTTCAGCTTGCAGCGCTCTTACACTTTGAATGACAATTACTCAGTCATGCTACACTGTACCCAAATGAATTTTTTGTCCTTTTTTTCCATACAAATAGAGCTTTCTTTTGGTGGTATTTGATCACCTCTGGGTTTTTTATTTTTTGCGCTATAAATGAAAACAGACCAAAAATTTTGAAAAAAAAAACGAATTTTTCTTACTTTCTGTGATAAAATTTTGCAAATTATTAATTTTTCTTCATAAATTTTGGCCACAATTTATACTGCTACATATCTTTGGTAAAAATAACCAAAATTAGTGGATATTATTTGTTCTGTGTGAAAGGTATAGAGTCTAAAAGCTATGGTGCAAATCATAAAAAATTGATCACACCTGATGTACTGGTGGCTTATCTCATTTCCTGCGACCCGGACAAGCCAGGAAAGTACAAATCCCCCCCAAATGACCCCTTTTTTGAAAGTAGACATTCCAAGGTATTTAGTAAGATGCATGGTGAGGCGTTTGATGTTGTCATTTTTTCCCACAATTCTTTGCAAAATTAAGATTTTTTTTTTCCCCACAAAATTGTCATTGTACTGGGTTATTTCTCTCAGATGGCATGTGTATACCACAAATGACGCCCCAAAATACTTTCTGCGACTCCTAAGTATGGCAATACCACGTGTGGGACTTTTTCACAGCCTGGCCACATAGAGAGACAGGTGACACTGACAGGTGACACTGTGGCAGGTGACTGACAGGTGGCACTGATGACAGATGGCACTGACAGATGGCACTGTTGACACGCGACACGCGTGTCCATCTATCATTGGAAGCTCCAAACACGCTGTAAACGGCCGCTGTGATTGGCCATTTACAGCTATCTGTGACTGGCTGTGTCCAAGGGACACGGCCAGCACAGAATTTCCCCGATGCACGCGGGCGAGTGCATCGCGGAAGTAAACAGGAGGACGTCCAGGGACGCCCTCCTGGCAATTGGAGTCTGCGCTGTAGCCGTCTTTCGGCTATAGCGCGGACACCTAGTGGTTAAAGTGGTTGTAAACCTCAGACATGAAATATGAACAAAGCATATCTCTCTATAGTGTGTACTCTTCTCAATCCAGAGGACTAAGTGTAATTTTTGTCTGCTGCCTTGTTCCTCTGCTATCAGCATGAGTCTTTTCTGACAAGTTTTCCTGACACCAAGAGAAAAATGGTGACGGGTATCTCCAACCGATTGACAGCCTCAGCTCTGTTCCTGTGTGCTGTGTGAAGGGGCTGTGTCCCTTCCCTCCAATCAGCTCTCAGAGCTCTTCTCACTAATGTAACTTCAGCTCTCCACCCCCCGCTTTACAGAGCTGAGAGATCCTGTGTAAATTCTGCACTTTGAATGGATGTAGGGGAAAGACAGCTGTAGACAAACAGGTACAACTTATGTAAGAGGATTTGTTTCATTTGTGTGTATCACCTGAGGCCAGTCACTTCGCTGGGTATATGTAAGGGTTTACAACAACTTTAAGTACATACTATTTGGAAAATATTCACCACTAGAAGGGTGGACGACCATGTTTGGCTAAGTTCCTCTTTAAAAAATATATATTTTTCCCTTGTCTTTTATATAATATTTTTTTTATCTTTTTATTTACCCATTGTTAAATTTATTTTGTCTCATCAGGTGTGGTTTAAAAATCGTCGTGCCAAGTCCCGAAAACATCTGAGACCTAGAGCAGAAGGGAATTGCCTACCATTAGAAGTGAATAACTCAAAAAAAGAGAGGCCTAAGTGCCAGAGCACCTGGCCAGTGTTAGAGACAAGTAATTATATAAATAAATGTGAGGAATATCCTTTTTCAACTTGCCAAAAATGGGTCAGTCAGATGCAAAAACACATTCCAATGCCAGGGTTGACATTTTTCCCACAGCCCCCCTTTACTACTCCTTTTACCCCTAACTCACGGCGCTGGATATACTTGGCAAATGACGTCCATGGTCTGAATGAAAATCAGTGAACTTTCTCTAAAGCCGTGAATACTACTGCCATCACTTGTTACACTGTATCATGAAGCCAGTCGGAGAAATCCATTTTGTAGTTCTTTGAAATCTAGCACTTATTTATGATAAATGAACAAATAAAACAGATAGTGTATTTTCAGCACTCAGTGTTTTGTGTTTATAGCTACTTTAATAACCGTGGATAAAAACCGCACCACAAAAAGTAATGTTTATGTATTTGTTAGGAAGAAAAAAAGTCCTGGATGGCCGCACACCGCTGAGGGCATCTTTATTGATAAAGTAAAATCCAATACAGTCACTTCATATGCAAAAGAAACAGGGAGAAGCAGCTGGCGCGTTTCACACCGTGTGGTGGTGCTTAATCATAGCTAGCTAGGCCAGTAACACACGTCCTGTATTAGAGTGCCCCCTACTCTGGATGAAGGAGCACAGAGACACCTTTGGACAGCAGCATTGTCAGTCTGGGGGGGGGAGCATTAGATGGACTAGCAGATTTAGATACATTAACAAATTGAAGCCAAACTCCAGCTCACAGTGCAGCTACAGCAACAGGTTTTTTTTTCTTTTGGGATAAAGTTTTTACATAAAAGCGGATCATTGTATGCACACCTGTCAGTGTTAATGGTTTGTTTTAACACTCTAACTGCTACATAGCAGCTTGTCCTTTTGAAAAACAGACTTACTGGTTAGATCACCAGATGAAAATAAAGAAAAGAAAGCCTAAAAAAAGAAAATAAATGCAGCTACCATATCTAGGAAATGGTACACTGCAATATAATGTTTGCTTTTGGGTTTATTACCACTTTAAGTTTAAAATCGATTTTGAACTTACACCTTTTTAGGGGTTCCTGTACTTAGAGAACCCTCGAAATGGTATATTGGCCAAAAAGTTGAGAATCACTGCAATGCATGGTCCAGTATACCTTGCATCTGTCAGGATGTTAGCCTGAGTTGGACTGTGTCTGCCTAGCTATTAATCAGCAGATACTTTGATTTGCAATCAGAATGGGAAGCTTACCTAAAACATTTAAATTATGTAATGCTATTATTTTAATCTGCCTTCAAATTGAGATTGCAGGGCAGTCAGCAAGCAAGCCAGCTAGACTTTCCAGGTTACTTCAAAAATGTATACCCTCCACAGTGCTCTATATTTGATACAGGGTCAATTTTTGATAAAATGGGGCCTTGGGAAAAATTAAAATGGAGCAATGTATGCAAAAAATCTACATTTGGGTGTCTCACCAGACTAAAAAACACAATGTACATGGCAAAAGCATTCAGAAAATTGCACCAACACCATTCACCACAATACCCTCAACATTCCCTACCATGCACACACTAATGCACCCCATTATACTCGGCTCTTTATACCATGTACTCGGGTACACTTAGTACTCCATAGCATGCTCCCCTTTACACATGAAAATCTGCACCATTTATTCAGCACTCCACAACATTCACCCTATTACACTCAGAACCCTCCACCATGCACTACATTCAACACTCTTCTCCATGGTCCCTCATATAGTCAACACAAAACAGCATGTACACAATTAAACTTAGCAGACTACACCATGCACCCCAGTGCACTCAGCACATTAAAGATTGCATCAAAATACACCCAGCACACTGAAAAATGCACCCTTTATACACTCCACAGCATGCTATACTCAGTTTACTGCAGCTTGTACTCCAAAGATACCCAGCCCCTCCCTCTATGCCCCCCAGTAACACTCCGAATTGTAAGTAAAGAGGACTTCTTTGTGCAGATGTGTATCTCTTTTATTGAACCTTCAGGCTACAACAGTATCATCTATTTTAACAGAAAGAGTTCAACACAAGCATCATGATGTAGCACCAAACATTATTGCAGTGGAGACTATTTACGTAAAAATCACAGTTTTTTTGATATATCATCCTTGCTTAAAGTGAAACTCTGCCCAAAATAATCTATCCACATTTATATCTATTACTAAGCAATCGATTCTAGCATTATTGTAATCTGATCACTGATATTGGGAACAGAGTATTTCCTGTAGAAGGCTGAAAACAGTCAACCAATGGCGCTAAATTATATATGATGTTGGTCCTCAGATCCGCACTTCATTATCCTTGTTAGCGGTGATGTCATTGTGATAGTGTCTGTAGTTACACAAGCGTGTCCGGATTGAAGTTAGTCTTAAATCCAGTGTCTTGCAGAGGGTGGGGACAAGGTTGTGATGCCCCCAGGGATCCTTCTGGAGAGGGCATCCAGGGACAGGACATGCACAGACCTCCACCAGGCAGGCTCTTGGCCATTCTGGTGCAGCCATTCGCTGACAGTTTGTCGCTAGCAGCCGGCCACTAGGCACCTGCTGTATGGCACACTGACATCAATATATGAAGAATCTGAACAGAACAGGACCGTCTTTTGCACAATGAGTAATGGCAAAACGTATAAACCTGGTAAAGTCTCTGCCAAGAATTTAGATATCATAGATACATGGCATTGTGGGCTAGAAATGAAGCTGCAGCCATTAACTGTATTAGATCTGAACTGACTGACATCAACATATGGAGAACAGGACCATCATTTCCACACAGTGAGTAAGGGCAAAACTTATAAACATTGTAAAGTCTCTGGAAATCCTAGACACTTGGTACCAAGCAGGTTAGAAAATGAAATTGCATTAACTTTCATGGCTTCCAACACCATTTCTTTTAGAGGTGTGCATCTTCACTGGTCTCATGATTCAATTCTATTACGATTATCTGGTCAACAATTTGATTCGATTCCACGATTCATCACGATTACGGACAATGGTTTCCAAAAAAACCATTCAAAAAAAACTAAAAACCAAAAAAATTCAAGCTTTTTGAAGAACTCCATTTTTTTTTACATTTTATCTGCTTTTTAAAAAAAAAAAATGACACTCCCTGCATATAGCAGGACAAGGACATGAAAGAGTCCAGGATATGAGGAGGGGTAGGAACTGAAGGATGGAAGAATCCATGAATAAGAAAGGAAGGAAGAGTCTGGGGATGAAGGAATCCATGGATAGAGAATGGACACCAGTCCATGGTCGCTCGGGCCAGCTAGGCGACCCCTTCCTCCCTGCAATCTTCTGGGACGCGTCACAGGTCCCAGAAGATTGCCTGGCTATTCATGCACACCCTGCTGTGAAGCTGTTACAGCCGGATGCCCACAGTAGTATTGCCAGTGCCACAGACAGGCGGGGGAGATAACGGAGGGTTTGGGTAGCCACGTCGCTGGACCGTGGGACAGGTGAGTGTCTTTTTATTAAAAGTCAGCAGCTACACTTTTTGTCGCTGCTGACTTTTAATAAACAAAAAAACAAGTGGTACTCTGCTCTGGATTAAAAAATATCTCACTCACTTAAAAAGTGCACTAATCCGGTGCACTACAGGGTACAGGCATTAACATAGGAGGAGAACACAATGCTGCTGGGAGGTCAGGAGTGAAAGAATCCACCAGCTGACAAACAGCCCTGTGAAGTTCACTGTGCTGGCTCCATGCTGAGTGTTCAGCTCGGCTTCCCTGTTCGCATCGTCCAGCACACTAGTTAACACAGTGGGAGGTGTGAACGGGGAAGGCAGATCTGAACTCTCAGCACGGAGCCAGTACGAGGTGCTGTTAAAATAACTTATTAAAACCCATGTTACAATACAGTAAATAAATGCCTCACTGTATCTGCTTTTTAAAAAATATGTAGCTACATACCGCATTTCTCCTCTCCCCGCCCCGTCTTTCTCCTCTCTCCCTCTCGTGTCCTGGCTGGCGATGATGTTGCATCGCGGACACCCGAATCGTGATGCATCGATGCTGCGATTAATTTCAGCACCAATAATTTCTATGCTGATGACAGCCACATCTATCATTCATTTACTAACAGATATATCAATATGGATGTCACACCCAGAGCCGATCTGCCCTATACGCTCACTATGCAAGCTGCGTAGGGCCCCGCCACTGTGGGGGGGCCCCCAAGGGCAGATCGGCTCTGCTCAGGGCCGGACTGGCCTACCGGGATACCGGGACATTTCCCGGTAGGCTGCCTGCCCTGGGGCCGCTTTGAGCTATGCTGTGGCTGCAGCGTAGCTCAAAGCAGAGTCCCGCTGTGTCACGGAGCTCAGTATGAAGTCGTGCTGTGACAAAGGTCCCGCCCTTCTCCTAGACCAGCTCCTGTGATAGATGCAGTGTTCTGTCTATCACACGAGCTGGTCTAGGAGGAGGGCTGGACTTTTCTCACATCGCGACTGAACCTTTCACACTGAGCTCCGTCACAAAGTGTGAGATGCGCGCTGTGCCTGTACGTAATCCACTGGCACTAACTGGTGAGGCAGCAATGATTGGCACGGTAAGACAGCAATAATGGGCACAGTAAGGCTTCACTGATTGGCACAGTGAGGCGCAAATGATTGGCACGGTAAGACGGCAATGATTGGCACAGTGAGGAGGCAATGATGGGCACAGTGAGTCTACATTGATTGGCACGGTTAGGTGGCAATGAGGGGCACAGTAAAGCTGCAATGATGGGCATGGTGAGGCTGCAATGATGGGCATGGTGATGCGGCAATGATGGGCACGCTGATGCTACATTGATGCTACATTGATTGGCACAGTGAGGCGGCGATGATTGGCACGGTAAGGTGGCAATGATGGGCAAAGTAAGGCTGCAATGATGGGCGCGGTGAGGCTACATTGATTGGCACAGTGAGGCAGCAATGATGGGCACAGTAAGGCTGCAATGATGGGCATGGTGAGGCGGCAATGATGGGCATAGTAAGGCTGCAATGATGGGCATGATGAGGCGGCAATGATGGGCACGGTGATGCGGCAATGATGGGCACGTTGATGCTACATTGATTGGCACGGTAAAGTGGCAATGATGGGCAAAGTAAGGCTACATTGATTGGCATGGTGAGGCGGTAATAATGGGCACAGTAAGGCTGCAATCATGGGCATGGTGAAGCGGCAATGATGGGCATAGTAATGCTGCAATGATGGGTGTGGTGAGGTGGCAATGTTGGGCACAATAAGGCTGCAATGATGGGCATGGTGATGCGACTAAGATGGGCAGGTTGATGCTACATTGAGTGGCATGGTAAGGTGGCAGTGATGGGCAAAGTAAGGCTGCAATGATTGGCACAGTGAGGCGGCAATGATTGGCACAGTGAGGCGGCAATGATGGGCACGGTGAGGCTACATTGATTGGCACGGTGAGGCGGCAATGATCAGGACACTGATTTAAGGGGGGCTTTCTGGGGACCCTGATGTAGGGGGAGACTCTCTGGGGACCCTGATGTAAGTAGGGAGGCTCTCTGGGGACCCTGATGTAAGGAGGGGCTCTGTGAGGACACTGATGTAAGGGGGGCTCTAAGGGGACCCTGATGTAAGGAGGGGCTTTCTGGGGACACAGATGTAAGGGGTGGCTCTCTGGGGACCCTGATGTAAGGGGAGGCTCTCTAGGGACCCTGATTTAAGGGTAAGGGGAGGCTTCCCCGGGGACCCTAATGTAGGGTGAGGCTCTCTGGGGACCCTGATGTAGGGAGAGACTCTCTGAGGACACTGATTTAAGGGGGGGCTCTCTGGGGACCCTGATGTTAGGAGGGGCTCTTTGAGGACACTGATGTAAGGGGGGCTCTCTGGGGACCCTGATGTAAGGAGGGGCTTTCTGGGGACCCTGATGTAAGGGGAGGCTCTCTGGAGACCCTGATGTAGGGGGATATTCTCTGGGGACCCTGATGTAGGGGGATACTCTCTGGGGACCCTGATGTAAGGAGAGGCTCTCTGGGGACCCTGATGTAGGGGGATACTCTCTGGGGACCCTGATGTAAGGAGAGGCTCTCTGGGGACCCTGATGTAAAGGGGGCTCTCTGGGGACCCTAATGTAGGGTGAGGCTCTCTGGGGACCCTGATGTAGGGGGAGACTCTCTGAGGACACTGATTTAAGGGGGGGCTCTCTGGGACCCTGATGTAAGGGGAGGCTCTCTGTGGACCCTGATGTAAGGAGGGGCTCTCTGGGGATCCTGATGTAAGGAGGGGCTCTCTGGGGCCCTGATGTAAGTGGGGGATCCGCGCTCAGATATGTAAGGAGATTTTTTATATATATATATATATATATATATATATACACACACACACACACACGTATAATATATACATGTCTGTTCTATATTGTTGTACTTATTCTTTGACTGTTTTTTTAAAGGAGGGAGGATTGTATTGGGAGCACTGAGGTGTGACTGTGTGGCAATGGCAAGTGGTTTACATAGCTCACGGCATCACGGGTCAGGTAGAGGGGGCCCCTTAGCAGAATTTTGCTTGGGGCCCCAGGGAGGTCAGGATCGGCACTGGTCACACCAGTCTACCCAAAACTGAGCTCATATTATCCCCCCCCCGCGTGCCTCTGCCCCTGACTTCTCTGTAGAGATTGATGGCACAACTATCAGTCCGTCCCTGCTTGCCAGTCCTCTTTTCATCCAAGTCTTGCTGTCTCAACCTCTGCAACATCTTCAAAACATGCCCCTTCTTAACTAACGACACCACACATATTCTAATTCACTCCCTGGTTATCTCTCGCCCCCAACTACTGCAACTACCTTCTTATTGGCTTTCTTTTACATAGGCTATTACCACTTCAGTCCAGTGTGTTTTGTAGCCCATTCAAATTAATAGGCTGCCAAAATGCAATGCAGGGAAATGCGCTGGAATTGCATGGGAATATGCATGTTTGAACGCATGCATTCTGGTGTAAGACAGCTCTTAGGGGCATACAAGCAAGGAGCTGGCCCCAGGCATCACCAAACCTCTGCACACCACTGCTTAAATCCCTCTTTGCAGCTTCCCCAAAGGTATGGTGCCAGATCCCACCCATCACCCTCAGAGGAATAATACTGATGTAGGTTGTAGGTTTGGTCACGTAACTGCATCAAAAAAGTTAAAAGCAAGAAAATACTGTTTGGAACTAGGTTTGCTAACAAAGAGATCTTTTGTTGCAAAGAGCTATTGCTTTTATTGCTATTGCTTTTAAACTCTGTGATTTTTAGGTTTTTATATTTGCCATCACTTTAAACCAAGGGTTAAAGTGGTAGTTAATCCTGAAAAAAAAATTCTGGGCCCCCTGCAAGGAAATGGTTCCTGATCTTCATCTGATCTTCCTTCAGAGTTGGTGGGCTATGGCTAAGCCACGATTACATCACTGACGCACATACACACGGGAGCCACGATCGCAACACAATCCTCTGAGGGGACCTCAGCAAAATGTATCAACTGTCATCTCCATGCTCTAGCCAGGGTCTGCCGGGCTGCTAGTAATACGTAACTGCCTCAGCTTCCTTTGGTATTTATTAAGTTATGGGATAGATTTGTGCAGAAGGGCCTCCCATGGATTTCGGGCAAGATTGGTGTGTAAGACCGAACAAAGCATATTATAGACCGGTATTAAGAAGCGTGCTGCCACAGGGCAGGTCCACCAAATATGCAATAAGGTGCCCCAGTCGGTACAGCCCCCAAAACAGCATGAAGAAACATTATGAAGAAATTTCATAATGGGTCATGTACCAGCGGGACGGCTATTTATGGGTGTTTTTTTCCTGAGCACCTTAAGCGACCATTTGCAGGAGGCCAGCCAAATGGCATTTCAGTCCAGTGTATCGAGAGTGGTGCCTAGATCCTGTTCCCACTTACCTATATATGTAATCCTATTAGGGCCCGTAGAGTCCGTAAGTAAGTGTAAAGGGCGGATACTAGGCCCTTAGAATACTGGTCTTTCCTACAACAGTTTTCGAAAGAAGTCAGATGCCAAGGAGTTTTAGTATGATGTGTGACCAAATCCGAAAGATAGCGCTGTATCTGGTTATAATGGAACCTAATTCCTTCCTGCAGATCCCAGTGTTCGTGGAGACAGACAAAAAACTTTATACCATCCAAGGAATATAGGTCATAAATATATCTAAAAGATATAATAAAATATTTGCAAAAATGTGAGGGGCGTACTCACTTTTGTTTACTGTAGATCACTTTTGTGAGATACTGTATGTATTCATGCTTGCTATGGGGGAACTCAGCAGGAGGGAGGGGCCAGGAGCACTGGCGAGGGACCCGAGTAGAGGAGGATCTGGGCTGCTTTGTGCAAAACCACTGCACAGAGCACGTAAGTATAACATATTTGTTATTTTTAACCAAAAAAAACAAGACCACTTTAAAACCCATAAAGGACCAGAGCAATTTTTTACATTTCCACTATGAGCCTGTTTGGTAATAACTTTGTCATTACCTAAGATAACAAAAGAATACATAGGTCATTTTGGAGAATAAGGCCAGCCATAAATGGAGCAAATTTCTTTCCTGCAACCACGGGTTGTAGGAAAAAATTAGCTTAATTCCTCCGTCAACACAGTGCTGACAGGGGAATCCCTTCTGCTGGGCCATTCTCCACCGGGAGAAGACAGAGATTATTGCTAGCAGCTATAGCAGCGGCTAGTAATAATTGCAGGTAAAAAAATGGCATGCTGGTTGTACCCAAGTTGATCGATCAACTTGGTACATTCATCCTGCCCATACATAGTGTATGGCCTGCCTAAGGCTAGGTTTAGAAGTATGGTTAGGGGGTGGCAAAAATGTACAGTTGAGTCACATTTTTGCTGCCTGTCAACTGCCCCCAACCACCTCCCTCTTAAGCTACTAAAGGCAGCCGATTGGGATGTTTACATGGCACAGTCACGATGCTTCATTTTGTGCCCACAGCATAATTTACCTGACATGTAGCAATCGGCAGGCTTGCTGCCCAATCGCTACACATTCAAGCAAATGGGGAATGCAATGCACACGGTTGCGGCACATTTGTCTGCAAAATTGGGGGCAAAACAGGCAGTAAGGAGGCTTTGCATTGCTTCCTCACTGTCTGTCAGTAACCTTTGGAGTGAGATCTAAATGTGGATTGGGCTTCAGAGGAAATGTTTAAATCTACCCAAACAGGGCAGTACTATCTTGCAAAAACTATTTTATTTTCTATGTTGTCTATAGACAAAAAGGCATTAAAGAGTTTTTCTTTTCTATTTTGACCAGCGTTATTAAAAACAAAAATAGAAAAAAATAAGGGGAGGAAAGCATTACTTTTTAAAGTGCTTTTCTGGATCAGATGTTCATAGTACTATGTGCATCTTCTAGTCATAGGTTCACTTTAAGTCTGGATGACTGCATATGCCTCCTACCAAAGATGAGAAGCAGTTACCAACATTTCTTGAAAATCAAAGACACTGTAAACTAATAATAAAAAATTAAACAATACACATTTGCAAATGACAGCTGTAAATTTATGGCATCTAAAAGAAGCTATTCATTGTAGAAACCTGAGTTGTTTATGATCTTTAAAATGTATGTATAACCAAAAAATGTTTTCTTAGTTTTGGATTGGTAGGGGAAGGGTTAAAACCTCTGTCAGGTGTTTAGCTCCAATGGAGAGGTTTCCTCTCACTTCCTACATTTTACCAGACAGAAAGTAAGGACAAATCTGCAACAGGGAAACATACAACAATAAAAAAAAAAAACAAAAAAAAAAACTGACAGGCTTTTTAGCCTTCCGCCTTATTAATTTTAAACAAACATTTTTTCTCCTGCCTGTGTTGTTTTTGGAGTGATTTCCTCACTTCCTGTCTGGTGAAAAAGTTGTCCCTGGGATAGCAGTAAAAGCCAGACAAGAGTTCTAATCCTTCCATGCCTTATCTAAAAATATTTCCCTTTTCCAATAAACAGCACAATGTATTGTGTAAATTCATTTAATACAAATGACACTTATTCTTCATTTAACTCCTTATCTTTCTTATTGATGTTACTCTTATGTTTTTTCTGGCTGGTGACAATTCTTTCATATCCTTCACTATGGGAGAAAGCATAGCTGGACCGTCTTCTGGAATGGTTCCTTTTAAATGTAGAGCGCAGCTCAATGTCATTTAATGCTGGGGTTACCTGGAAAGAATTATTAAAGAGGTTACGTACGGTATATAAAATAAGTTATTTAAGGTGCAGTGTAAACGTATAGGTGCATAAAAGGGCATTGCAACATTTATTTAAGAACTGTCAGATAACGGAGCCTTCGCTGGGTGCAGAGCTCTTTTTTTTTTTTTTTTTCGGGTCGGTGGCCAGCGTTCATCGTGATTGACTTTGGATCTACTTCGGGGGACATTTATTCCTTGTTTTTTAATAAGGGACTTGTCAAAAACAGTTGTGTTTTTTTTTCACTTTTTACACTTTTTGGTGAACGAGTAGGAGGACTATGTGCTCATTCACATTTACATGTACCATACTCATTCACGGGGGGGTGGGCCCCCTTGTTAAAGGGGACTTCCAGATTCCAATAAGTCACCACCATCACAACCACCGGGCCAGCTCTTGTTCCCATCAACATGGGGACAAGGTGCTTTGGGGGAAGCACCCCCCTATGTTGAGGGCATGTGGCCTGGTATGGTTCAGGAGGGGGGGGCACTCACTCACCCCGCCCTTTCCTGGCCTTCCAGGCTGCATGCTCGGCTAAGGGTCTGGTATGAATTTGGGGGGATCCCCCTTAAAATCAATACCAGAACCGAAGGGCCTGGTATGGATGCGGGAGGCCCCCACTCATTTTTTTTTCAGAATTTTTAATTGCTGCCAATTGTTTTGTTTACAATCATGATGAGTTATCAGTTGTTAAGGACATGGCTTGCCGGCCCCCGTCTTAGCAACCAGTTATTCTTCGATCAATTTTCAACCGATGCAAATTCTAATCGTTACAAAAATTCAAAATTCGTTAGAAAATGGATAAACAAGATAAAACTATATGAAACTAAACTAATTCCGAAAACGAATAACGAAATTAAATTAGTAACATAACAAATATACCCTAAAAAAAACGAAGGGAATTTTTCAATTTTGCACATGTCTAGCTTCTACACAATCAGCTGAGGATGAAGAAGATTATACCATATCTGTTTTTAAGGACTTGGTACATGACAAATCTCAGTCTTTTGACATTACTTACTATTAAACCTAATCATACCATTTTAGTCCTTACTGATGCAGACCACACCTAAGGTTGCTAGCCTTGGTTCTCTAATAAACCCCAAGTCCGGTAAAACCTATTCTGCACACTCACTTTTACAACCTTTACATGCATGTTTTTAGCTCCCAAGTTTTTATGTATTTGTGGGCTAAATCAATGGTGAAGAAGGATCTGGGTGACCTGATAGATCATAGATTGAAAGGGATAGTTGAAACTTGATGCCCTTCATCTAGGAAATGACAAGAGCTTTATATGACTTGCTGCAGCTTCTAGTGCACACTGTGAGTAGCTTAACCACTTCAGGACCACTTCCAGCACGCCGCACGCTGATATACGTCCTTACTTTAAAGAGGGATATCGTTGTTATCGCAGCAGCTAGCTGCCATAACCCCGGTATCCTCTTGTTCGGCCCGCGGTCCGGTTTCTGATAATAGTGGTCTCTGCGGCAGATTCGCCGCAAGATCACTTTTATCGGTGGCGGGATAGGGCCCCCCCGCCTCGCTCCGGTGCCCTCCGCCGCTTACCGCAGCCATCGGCAGCGGCAGAGGTGATCGGATTCTTTCTCCTCTGTGGCATGGAGACATGTGAGGGGAAGATGGCCCCCACCTGTCTCCATAGCATTGCAAGGCGGAAACAACGTCAAAACGTCGCTTCCGCCCATAGCTCCTAAAGGGCCATTTTTTTTATTGCATTGTAGTGTAAATATGAGATCTGGGGTCTTTTTTCTCATATTTAAGAGGTCCTGTCATGCTTTTTTTCTATTACAAGGGATGTTTACAGGGGAGGTAAAGGGGTATGCTTGAAAGTCCTGCCTACAACTGTGGTCATTAAGCCTAACATCAGCCTGTTCTGCAAAGGTAAGCAAATTAGAGGTGGAACCCTTTTTCAAAATACCATGGTGCCACAGCAACGTGAATTTTGGTGCATGTGAATACGCACACATATCAGCAGACATGAGGGTGTCATTAAGCACTGCTGTGTATCTGCTAAAGGGCAGCACATTTCTGTAGTGTCAGGAAAGGGATTTTGTATGCGTTCACACACACATACAAATGTGAACGCAGGCTAAATGTCTCAGTTACATTGGTGGTCAGTGTAAATCTTCTCATTACATTGGGGCTTGGTGTACAATCCTTTCATGCACATTAATGGCCAGTGTAGAAACTCCTCTTTATACTGGTAATTGGTAAAAAAAAATCCAAACTTGCATTTGTGGTCAGTTTCGAATCCTCCCTTACATTGATGGTCCACGTAGAAGCCCACTTTAAATTGGTGGTGAGTGTAAATCCCCCCTTACATTGGTGGCCAGTGTAGAAATCCCCCTTTATTGGTTGTTGAAGAAAAACTCCCCCATTACATTGGTTGTCAGTGTAAATTCTTCATTACATTGGTGATCAGTGTACCTTTCCCTTTACATTGTTGTTAAGTGCAGAATTGCTCTTACATTGGTGGTCAGTGTAAATCACCCTTTACATTGGTGGTCAGTGTAAATCCTCCCTAACCTTGGTGGTCGGTGTAGAAGTGTCACCTTACATTTGTGGTCAGTACAAATCTCCTCAACAATGGTTCTCAATGTAAATTCCCCCTTACATGGAGGTTATTGTACATTCCCCCTTACACTGGTGATTGGTGTAAATCCTCCTATTACATTTGTGTGAAAGTAGAAATCCCTCTTTGGTGGGTGGCGTAAAATCCCCCATTACATGGTGGTCAGTGCAAATTCCCCTTCACATTGGGGGTCAGTGCAAAACCCCCTCACATTGGGGGTCATTGTAAATTCCCCATTACATTGGTGGTCAGTGTAGAATCCCCCACTATATACTTGCCAAAGATTTCCAGCTTTGCTTTACATGATTCAGAATTTGCCACAGTGTATTGCCTACTAACTAATCCCATCCCCCCAGCATTGCCACTGATCAACCCCCCCCGCCCCTCCGCCAGCATTGCCATTGATCCCAGGAGTCCTAGGATCCTTAGGAGTTTTCTGTCTATTGATGGATCCCATCACCTCCCCAGTCCATGGTGTGCAAGCAGCGAGGAGATAATGTGCTGTAATCTTTAGCAACCAATCAGTGAGCAGTAATGATATGCATTAACCTCTTGTAGCCAATCATTGAGCGGTAAGGATTTGCAGTAACCTCTAGCAGCCAATCAGTTAGCAGTTATAATGTGCAGTAACCTCTAGCAACCAGTTAGTGAGTGGTAACGATGTCCAGTAATTTCTAGCAACCAATCAGTGAGTAGTAATGATGTACAGTCATCTCTAGCAACCAATCAACAAGCAGAAGTCATGTGCTATAACCTATAGCAAATAATCAGTGGGCCATAATGTGTGCTGTAACCTTTAGCAGCCAGTGAGCGGTAATGATACACTGTAACCTCTGGCAACCAATCGCAATCGCTGCCTGATCTGATTCAGTAAACTGATTTTGAGTCTAGCTGCTATTTATTGTATGTCTAAGAGCAAAATTGCATGGGGGGGGCCCAAGAAAATGTTTGCCCAGGGTCCAATCAATAATCAAGACGGCCCTGATTCCACGAGCAGGCGCAATTTTGAAGCGTGACATGTTGGGTATCAATTTACTCAGCGTAACATTATCTTTCACAATAAAAAAAAAATTGGGCTAACTTTACTATTGTCTTATTTTTTAATTCAAAAAAGTGTATTTTTTCCAAAAAAAGTGCGCAAATTGTGACAAAAAGTATTGCAACGACTGCCATTTTATTCTCTAGGGTGTTAGAAAAAAAATGTATAATGTTTGGGGGTTCTAAGTAATTTTCTAGCAAACAAACCTGTTTTTAACTTGTAAACAACAAATCTCGAAAAGAGGCTCGGTCCTTAAGTGGTTAATGTGCAGTGTCATCAGAATAAACATTTTCAATACAGGCAAAGAACCTGTATAACTGTGCAAGACTGAAGGTAAGGCTGGATCTTTGAGCCACCACCTTCCATAAAAGATCAGTTTGGCTGATCAGTAGGCTGTCTTTTATTTAATTAGACAATAAAACTTAACTTTGCATGCTGTAGACTTATCCTTGTTGTTATGCTCATATACAATAACATTTCAACATCTTGACTTGACTTACCAAATGGCTCCTATTAAGGACTAGTCTGTTCCATATGCGACAGAAGACAGAAGGAATGATGCTTACAAATACACCCAACAGCAAGATAATCCACATATATATGCTGTCGATGGAATTTACCATTGCCCCTAAAAACATAAGAAAGGTTTAATTTAAAACAATAGACTTATAATTTTTGAGAACATTTTCTGTAGGTCCAGAACCCTGGAAGGTCAATACACTGGAGTTTTGTCATGCAAAGTCCTGCATTCAGAAGTTTTGGTGCACTTTCAGAAAGTGCACCAAACCCACAGGATATAATAGAAGTCTATGGCTCAGTGCAGCTACCTAGCAGGAAAGCGGCAGGTGCACTGCGCTGCACCTGTGAATCAGTGTGAAAGCAGTCTAATAACCCTTTGTTAAAAGTGACAATAACAATATGCCGTTGCAATATTGCAGTGTATTTGATGTTTAACCCCTTCAGATTCGCGCTATAGCCAAATGACGGCTACAGTGCGGATCTACTTTGCCAGTTGGCCATCAATAGACGTCCTCCCCTTTGCACACTCCCCGCATGCCCCCTGCACCCCGACCCCTTACCACGTGATCAGCTGTCAGCGAATTACAGTTGATCACGTGATGTAAACAGAAGATCGGTAACTGTTTTTTTTACTCCTCACGCTGACAGCGCGAGGAGAAAAAAAAGCAGATCACCGGTTTCAGAGCAAGGGACATCGGTCCTGAAGTGGAAAAGGCGAAGCTGCCTTATCTGTGCCCACCAGTACCGCCTGCCAGTGCCACCTGCCACTGCCCACACAGTGCCACGAATCAGTATCCACCAGTGCATAAGTGCCAACAATCAGTGCCACCTATCAATGGCCACCAGTTCCACCTATCAATGCCCACCAGTGGTGCCAATCATTGCTACCTAACAGTGCCACCTAGCAGTGCTGCCAATCAGTGCCACCTAGCAGTGCTGCCTATCAGTGCCACCTACCAGTGCCGATCAGTGCCCATCACTGCCACCTATCAATGCCCATCAGTGCCAGCTATCAGTGCCACCTATTAGTGTCCTTCAGTGCCCACCAATGCCACCTCATCAGTGCCCACCAGTGCCGTCTTATCAGTGCCCATTAGTGCAGCCTCATCAGTGTACATCAATGAAGGAGAAAAATTACCTGTTTGCAAAATGTATTAACAAAATATAAAACGTGTTGTATTTTTTTTTTTTATTTCAGTCTTCTTTAATTTTTTTAACAAAAAATAAAAAACCCAGAGGTGATCAGATACCACCAAAAAAAAGCTCTATTTGTGGGGAAACAAATGCTAATTTATTTGGGTACAGTGTTGCATGACCGCACAATTGTCGTTCAAAGAGTGACAGCGCTAAAAGCTGAAAATTGGTCTGGGCAGGAGGGGGGTTTATGTGCCCAGTAAGCAAGTGGTTAATACATTGACGTTTTCCTTTTCCAGCTTCTGCTGACATCACTCTCCAGGCTGCTAGAGAGGTCCCACGCAAAGTGCACTTGGTATCATTCTGCCTAGACAGGTGCTGGCACTACTGAGGAAGCATCGGCTTATGTGGCTCCTGCTCCTTCCTTTCCTGCTTCCTCTGCTGCCAGCTCCATGTATTTTGATGCTCTATAATGATGAGTTGGCAACCCATTGATTGTGATCTGGGCTTGCCGACCTACCAACCCAAAGCAAGGGGAAGGGCTTGCCTGATTTGAGGTCACAGGCCATGAGTTTGGCACTTCTGCCATAGAAGGACCACCTTGAAAAGAAATGGTTTGATATGCCTTCAAGGCGGGACATGGTGAAGGAGAATGACATTCCCAAAGAAGGAAACGAAAAACTCTTAAAATAGAATAAAAAAATCTTCAACAGGAGATGGGGTCTATCACCACTAGGACACTAGCAAAAACTGTTAACACATATGTATGTATCAGCGCTCAGGACCAATAGCATGAATCACATCAATATGTCTGTAAATTACATAATATCCAATAATGGTTGCTTGAGAATAATGTCAGAAAGTTTCTAAACAGTCCGTGGTGATTAATGGATGTGGTGACCAGTGAAGTCTTTAGTGGACACCAGCGCTAAGGGCAGCTTTCATGTTGAGCGAAGTCAGCTCTCTGAACAACCATAGAGAAACAAGAGAAGGAAAGCGCCTCTGAGTGCAAGTATTTAATAAAAAAATAATAAGCACGTATTCACACTTACAGCAAGGTAAATTGAGTAGAGCTCCAGTGAAGAGAACATCCTAGGTCAGTCCTGTGTCCATATGCAGAAGGCAGTGATGTCACTCCGAGGGGATGGCCGCGGACCTCCGCACGGAGTAACAGGCTGCTGAGCTGGATGGAAGCTTCCGTGTTCCGGCAAAGCGCTCCTGGGCGTGTGATGTCACCAGGATGACTCAGATGGACGGGAACACACAACGCGTTTCAGAGCATGCGCAAAGCTCATAGTGGGCATGCGCGCTCCTTTATCAAGTGTGGATAAGACAGGAAGGATGAGGACTTAAATAGCTCTGCATTGAAGACTAAAAACAATCCAGCTGGACAAGAAAGGAGTATGAATGTAACTGACAACAGGAAAATCTGCTATCGCAAACATTTAAAACATATCAGGGACATCTACAAATCTTTAAACAACAATAAAAAATATAATAATTGTCGGCAAATTATTATGCATTATACATTTTAAATAAATTATCTATATGAAGTATATTATATTTATATATATGTAGACAAATAGTATGTTTGAAGGGATCAAATAATTCTGATAATAATTAAATATTGGAAGTGTGACGATAGGAATAATTAAAAAGCACAACTATGTGTACTCAAGATTGAGTTATTGTATCTTGCTACTATTGAAAATAATTATGAAAGTAATTATAAAATAAAATTATTCTATTATTGATATCCCATGTGTCGAACCAGTGGCACATGAGACATCACATCTATAGTCGTGACACATAGGATAATGTACAAAAGGGGGAAATAATTTACATTATAAAATAGCTAAAAATACTAAAATTGCAAAACACCTGCACCAAAGGCAGTATGTAGCATACGAAGAATATATACATGAAATCTATGTAATTATATATTGAGATAAATGGGGAAGGGAAAAGGAAGAAATGAAGGGAAGGACAGGAAGGGGGGGAGGAAAGGGGGTTAAAAGGAAAAGGAGAGGGAGAGGAACGGAGGGGGAAAAAAAAAGGGGGAGGGGAGGGGGGAGGGAAAAAAAGGAGGGGAAACAGAACAGGGGGAGGGGAAGAGAAAAAGAAACCAGTAGAGACAGTGGGATACAAGGCAGTAGTGTGATACTATATGATGGTATTAACCTCTAATTCTTCATTCAACCCGTTGGGTACCAAAGTGTCTAAAGTGTATATCCAAAACGTTTCACGTTCACACAGTTTGGAAAAACGTTCAGCTTCGGACAATTTACGTGGTATTGATTCTATCACCCACACCTATAGGCCTACAGTAGATTGGTTGTGGTGCTCCAGAAAGTGACGAGGAACACTATGTTCGTCGCAACCTTTTTCTATGAATCGACGATGTTTGCCAAAGCGTTGTCGCAATGGACAAATTGTGCGACCAACGTATAATGATTTACATGGACATGTTAGACAGTAAAATACGTAATCGGTAGAACAGTTATAGAATCCCTCTAGCTGATAGCTCTGATCTTTATGTTGGAAACTACGCTGGCCATGTCTCACAAAGGCACAGGTCTTGCATAAGGCTTTATTACACCTGTACATACCTATAAGAGGGATAAGACACAAGGAATTTTCAGGTTTGGTAGTTTTCAATTTACTGGGCGCTATCTTTTTTTTCAGCGTTGGGGCCCTTCTATAAGTAACCTTAGGTCTATTACCAAGATTATTTTTAAGAAGGGGATCCTGTTTTAAAATATTCCAGTGTTTATGGAATATATGTTCCATTTTCTTGTATTCACTGTGATATCTAGTAATAAACCGTACAGTGTCGCTGTCCGATGGTTTTGTCGTCTTAGGTTTTTTGCCTGGAGGAAAGGTGGCGTGGGCTTGATCTACTAGTTTCTCAGGGAACCCTTTTTCTAAGAATTTACTCTTGAGGTGCGCACTTTGGGAAATGTAGTCAGAATCCCTAGTACAGTTTTGTCTTAATCTGCAGTACTGGCCTTTGGGGATATTATTGACCCACTGTGGGTGATGACAGCTATTAAAATGTAAATAGGAATTCCCAGCACTGGGTTTGGTGTAGTTTTGTGACAGAATAAGATTCTGGTCATGAAAAAGTTCAAGGTCTAAAAAAGGGAGACTTTCTGCATTGTGTACAAATGTAAACGAGAGACCTAGATCATTAGCATTACAGTGGGAGACAAAACAATCGACCGAGGACAATGGGCCATCCCAGATGACAATGATGTCGTCTATATATCTACCGAAAAAAACTAAATGTTGGGCAAAGGGGTTGTTATTCCATATAAACCTATCTTCCCACAGACCCATGGTCAGATTGGCATAGGATGGAGCAAAATTCATTCCCATGGCTGTACCGTGGGTCTGCAGGTAAAATTTGTCATCAAAATGAAAATAATTATGGTTTAAACAAAAGGAAATGGCTTCTGAAATAAATACGGCCTGTTTAGCATTAATGGAGGAATCAAGAGACAGAAAATGTTGAACTGCCATTAGATCTATATGATGGGGGATGGACGTATATAGAGAATTAACGTCCAAGGACAGCCAAGGGTAACTATCTTGCCATCTATAGGCAGCCAGGAATTCCATCAAATGTATCGAATCTCGTACATAGGAGGGAAGGTCCTGAGCTAGAGGCTGTAGAAAAGAATCAACATACTGAGAGAAGCCACTAGAGACACTATTCATAGACGCCACAATAGTCCTACCGGGGGGATGGGAAGAATTCTTGTGCACCTTGGGCAGATGGTAAAAAAAAGGCATACTATAAAATTCTTTATATAGAAAGGAGGCTTCTTTTTTGTTGATCACTTCATCTGAAAGGGCTTGATTGATTAATATCTCGGCCTCTAGTCTAAATTGGGGCAAAGGATCTGAAGGCAATTTTCTACATGTTTGGTGGTCAGTTAGTAATCTAGATGCTTCCGTGATGTAAGAGGTGCGGTCTAGTATGACAATCCCACCCCCCTTATCCGCCGGTTTAATGATGATCTGAGAGTTGTTTGAGAGAGAATGAAGTGCGGCCTTTTCTCCAGGATTAAGATTGTGGGGACGATATTTCTGTGTATTATCTGTATGTTTACACAATTTTTGGAGTTCAGAGAAAACCACTCTATAAAATGTTTCTAAATAGGGGCCCTTTGATCTAGTAGGGTAAAACACAGATTTTGGTCTAAAATTAGTATGTTTAACTGGAGGTGAATTCTGGAGATGTTGAGTTAATAACTCAAAATCTAGATCAAGGTCTGGAGAACCTAATTCTGAGTCGGGCTCATAGACACTAATAGAGCTCTCAGATGTCTCATTCACAATCGTGTACGAGGGATCTCGTTTACATTTGTACACAATGCAGAAAGTCTCCCTTTTTTAGACCTTGAACTTTTTCATGACCAGAATCTTATTGTCACAAAACTACACCAAACCCACTCCTGGGAATTCTTATTTACATTTTAATAGCTGTCATCACCCACAGTGGGTCAATAATATCCCCAAAGGCCAGTACTGCAGATTAAGACAAAACTGTACTAGGGATTCTGATTACATTTCCCAAAGTGCGCACCTCAAGAGTAAATTCTTAGAAAAAGGGTTCCCTGAGAAACTAGTAGATCAAGCCCACGCCACCTTTCTTCTAGGCAAAAAACCTAAGACGACAAAACCATCGGACAGCGACACTGTACGGTTTATTACCAGATATCACAGCGAATACAAGAAAATGGAACATATATTCCATAAACACTGGAATATTTTAAAACAGGATCCCCTTCTTAAAAATAATCTTGGTAATAGACCTAAGGTTACTTATAGAAGGGCCCCAACGCTGAAAAACAAGATAGCGCCCAGTAAATTGAAAACTACCAAACCTAAAAATTCCTTGTGTTTTATCCCTCTTATAGGTATGTACAGGTGTAATAAAGCCTTATGCAAGACCTGTGCCTTTGTGAGACATGGCCAGCGTAGTTTCCAACATAAAGATAAGAGCTATCAGCTAGAGGGATTCTATAACTGTTCTACCGATTACGTAGTTTACTGTCTAACATGTCCATGTAAATCTTTATACGTTGGTCGCACAATTTGTCCATTGCGACAACGCTTTGGCAAACATCGTCGATTCATAAAAAAAGGTTGCGACGAACATAGTGTTCCTCGTCACTTTCTGGAGCACCACAACCAATCTACTGTAGGCCTACAGGTGTGGGTGATAGAATCAATACCACGTAAATTGTCCGAAGCTGAAAGTTTTTCCAAACTGTGTGAACGTGAAACGTTTTGGACATACACTTTAGACACTTTGGTACCCAACGGGTTGAATGAAGAATTAGAGGTTAATACCATTATATAGTATCATACTACTGCCTTGTATCCCACTGTCTCTACTGGTTTCTTTTTCTCTTCCCCTCCCCCTGTTCTGTTCCCCCCCCCCCTTTCCCCTCCCCCCCTTTTTTTTTCCCCTCCGTTCCTCTCCCTCTCCTTTTCCTTTTAACCCCCCTTTCCTTCCCCCCTTCCTTCCCCCCCTTTCTGTCCTTCCCTTCTTTTCATTTCTTCCTTTTCCCTTCCCCATTTATCTCAATATATAATTACATAGGTGTAACAGAGGAAGCCTCCCATCAGGAGGCTTAGATGGGATGTCTCACCAAACGACGCAATCAACGATAAAAGCCTAATGGAGGAGTGGTATAGATTCTTCAATGACAGCGAAAACGCTTTATTACGCAAAATAATCGTACGAAGACAATATAAGCTGAAAAACATTGAATCAGAAATCCTACAAATTAGAGATCAGCTGATACCATTCCTTGATTCAAGGGAATACAAAGACAAGGACAACACCTTACAAGAAATAGCCAAAAAGTACGACAACGAGATACAACTAAAGAAACAAAAGAAATTTAGAAGAGACGTACTAGACTACAAGAATCAACATGTCTATAAGTGGCAAACGGATGAGACATATGTGGAAGAAGACCACAACACTTCAATGATGGAGGAAGCTGATGATAGCTCAACAGAAGAAGATGCACCAACATGGCAAGAGACAAACACCATAACTAACAGGACACAAAGGGAATCATTAGGACAGGCGCCAACATCTGAAAACGTTAGGCGAGGGAATAGTCCTGAATATAGGAGAAATAGACAATATGAAACGTATGACAACAGAAGACAACAACAAGAAAACATACCTTTCACACCAAGAACACCGAGGTACAGAAACAGATACTCACCTTTGAGGTATGAACAAGAATATACCCCTTATGTAGAACCCCAACAGAGAAGGGTTTTTTTTCCCAGGGAATATCGCGGAAGACCACCGGCCTACAGACAAAGAATGTCACCATACAGAAGAGAAAGAGATCCCCAAGGATGGAGACCTCTCAGGATCCCAGACAGGAATTCCAACAAGCATCCAAGATCATGGTGGAACCCAAGGGTGACAAGAAATGTAGATACAAGAATAAGAAACAGAACTCAAGAGGGCACGCAATGGGAAGAGAGAACGAATCAGGGGTACAGAATACCGAGAGGAGGAAGAGAAAACGGACAAGAGGAAAGAGAGGAGGGGCAAAGAAAAAGAAGAAGAGAGTACTAGGCGGAGGCATTTTTAATCTTAGTGAAGCTACTTTCAACGAAAACGAAATGAGAGTACTCGATTTGGGATTAAAATATGCACCAGAGAAAAGTCTGGATCCCTTCGAAGTATTCATAGATTTGCAAAAATTCGTTAGGAAGTTGAATATTAGAAAATTTTTTGCAATAAAAGGAGAACAAGAACCACAAAAAGAAAATGAAGATTCAATATACAAACATTCGAAACTGAAAAACAATTCCACATTTAATCCCAATACCCAGCAAAATGAGAGCCTGATAACCTTCAAAAAAATGGTGGAACAAGACATCAGGAAGATGAACCCAAGAAAAACTAAATCGAGAGTTTGGAAAACTATCAAAGAAATAGAAAAGAAAAAGAATATCGTTATACGGCCAGCAGACAAAGGGGGAGGCCTAGTTGTATTAAATAAACAGGATTACGAGCTAGAGATGGGAAAACTACTCAACATCCCAAACACATATAAAAAACTGAAGGGTAACCCAAAGGTGGAATATCACAAGAAATTAAAAGCCTATATACATAAAGGGGAGAAAAAAGGAATTCTAAACAAAAAAGAAGCCAGATACCTGATCCCAGAGACAGCAAAAACTCCCGTGATCTACTATGTCCCAAAAATCCACAAGAGCCAAACCAACCCACCAGGAAGACCTATAATAAGTGGCATCGATGGCCTGTTTTCAAGACTAGGGGCCTATCTGGACGGATATTTACAGCCATTGGTCATTAGGGGCAAATCATACCTAAGAGACAGCAAACAGTTGATTACTGAGCTTAAAAATCTAAACGTCAAAGAAGAAGATATACTCGTAACAATCGATATCAACTCATTATACACCAATATTGTACAAACAGATGGCATTAATGGAGCAGAATGGGCCCTATACCAACAGACAGACCTCAAAGAAGAACAAATCAAATACTTACTAGAAGGACTTAAATTAGCAATGAGCCACAACTATTTTTGGCACAAGGGAGACTACTACACTCAAGTGAAAGGGGTAGCCATGGGGGCTAAATACGCCCCGAGCATTGCTAATCTATTACTCAATAAGTGGGAAGAAGAACAAATTTACAGTACCAACAGAAGTCATCTGAAATTTTATCGACGATATATAGATGACATTGTAATTATCTGGGGTGGTACTGAGGAAGATTTACAAACCATAACATGTATGGTTTATCCTTTTCTGGGAACTGGAGCAGGCGTAACATTAACTACCTCGACCTCCAGATATTTAAAGAAGATGGACACCTTAGCACAAAGACGCACTTTAAAGATACAGACAGAAATGGCTACATCCCCACTAATAGTTGCCATCACCCAAAGTGGGTGGGAAACATCCCTAAGGGACAGTTCATGCGGATACGCAGAAATTGTAGTAACATAACCGACTTTGAGGAACAAACAAACAATTTGATCAAGCGATTTGTGGATAAAGGATACAAAAAGAGGGATTTGCTGACATTAAAAGAACAAATAAAGAATATGGATAGACATAAGTTAATGGAAGGAACACAGAACACCCACAAGCGGGATAAAAACAAGTCCTTGGGTCTTGCTTTTCTGACTGGATATAACAGACAATACAGATCAATAGAATCAATTGTCAAAAAACACTGGCCCATTTTACAGTCAGACCAAGTTTTAAAAACAGTGTTACCAAAAAAGCCCATCTTCATTTATAGGAAGGCTGCAACCCTTAGAAATAAACTAGTGCACAATGCACTTGACCCCCGAAACAAATTAAAATAGGCAACAATTTAAAAGGCTTTTATAAATGTGGAAAATGTCTACCGTGTAGAGAAACCAAAAAAACAAACAAAAAAATTATGAAGTTCAAGTCCACAACCAACGGCAAAGAGTACACAATCAGGGACCTAATAACGTGTAACAATACACACGTTACTTATGTGCTAAAATGCCCGTGCCGTAAACAGTATGTGGGACGCACGTCACAAACATAAAGAACGGTTTTAAAAAACATAGCTTATCCAGACATTTTAGAGATCATCACAATAGGGACCCCAGTGGTATGCTTTTTTACGGAATTGACAAAATTAAAGGACACTGGAGGGGTGACAACAAGAAAACAAAGGTGTCACAAAATGAGACCAGATGGATCTTCCAGCTAGACACACTTCAACCGTCTGGAATGAACATAGATGTGGATCTCAATTGTTTTCTTACCAATTACTGAACGCCTTTTATAAGAAACCCCCCTTTTCTGATGACAAACGCTCCTTATCTCTTTTTTAATGATAATGCTCCTCTCTTTGATGATAATGCTCCCCTTATTGGCTAACAAGTTATTCAAAATACTTTTAGTATTCTAACATACACCTACTACCTGTCTGATATAACTGGTACATGATTTTCTTGTCTCGCTTTTTCACATAATTTTAAACATATTTTTATCTATTTTTATATATATCTTCTTAATAAAAATTTTTTTTTAATTTTTAGCATTTTTTAGCATTTTAAATATAACTATTTGCCTTTTTGTATATCGTATTGCTAGGATATATGTCATGTCATTAATTTTGTAGAACCACAATTTTAATATTTTTAATATGGTTTAGTATATTACTGTTGTCTATATTACTATTGTCTAGGTTTCCTAAGTAAGGGCAAACCATTTACTACACACCTATATTCTGTGCGGGAGAATTGTGCATAAATAACGTAATAGTTACTACTGTGACACACATGCAATGGACCCATATATTAGTAAGGTGTCACCAGGAAACCAGCGCTGTATCAGGCTGTTCCACGGGGATTTAATCACTTCATTGGGGCTGCGGGCTTCGGTCTGCATTGTCCCAGGGAAAATGGCCACCGACACACAAAAACATGGCCGCTGGTATGGGGCTGCGGGCTTCGGTCTGCAGTGTCCCAGGGAAAATGGCCGCCGACACACAAAAACATGGCCGCTGGAACACAAACACATACCAAATATGGCCGCTGGAACACAGGTGCACTAAGGACCGCACAGCATATAAAGATAGGGGAGACGATGCAGGGACCACGCTCCCGTAGAAGTCCGTGTGACGAAACGTACGTAGGGCGTGGCCTTTGACTGAACGCCTTGCTGACATCTCCCTGCAAAGCTGACGCTTAGGAACATCTTTGTAAGCATTGTACACCGCTCATTTTTTCCATTACAATGTGAGTACCCTTTTTATCTGACCTAATAAATAGTGGTTTTAAACGGTTTCACACTATGGAATCCTTTCTTCTTATGTCCTTATGATATCATCCTGGTCCTGGTCTTGCCAAGCACTGCTGCACAGTGGCACATACTGTGACTACTCGTTACCCCTGCAGGGGATATACAGCTGGTGAGTCTCTGCACAATCACAACGCGAGACACCAGCACTGGATTAACACCTGGTGTATGCTTTGAGGAATCCCACAAAGGACGCCTTTTTTCACTTATAGTGCACCGGGGACATACCCATATGAACTGTTTACTATCATAGAACCATTTGCATGGCACGTGTGTTTAGCACTTTTCAGAATGACCTCTTCATAGGGCACTTGTCACTTTGTTATTTGCAACGTTTGTAGAAAAACATTTTAATATTTATTTATTTAGCACTAGACACTTTAGAATTTTTTGCATGTCACGTGTGATGTATTTATTGCAACTTTGTGTTTTCTAGTGTTTAGACACAGACCGCTTCATGCTCTTAGCAGTGGTTAATACTGTTTTTTCCTTTTGAGGGAATATAGCACTAGACACCTTGGATGCGATTTATTGCACTCATTATGCTTCTCATGTTTAAATCACCAGTCACTTTAACCCACAGGAGTGGTAATAACTGCCATACATATTTCACTTAAAGGAATACACACGTGACACTTTTGATAAAACTGTATATATGCAGACATTTCTTCTGCAACTTTGGGACAGCGCCACACTCACACACTTTTCTTTTTTCGCATATAATTACATAGATTTCACGTATATATCCTTTGTATGCTACATACTGCCTTTGGTGCAGGTGTTTTGCAATTTTAGTATTTTTAGCTATTTTATAATGTAAATTATTTCCCCCTTTTGTACATTATCCTATGTGTCACGACTATAGATGTGATGTCTCATGTGCCACTGGTTCCACATATGGAAATCACTGACACATGGGATATCAATAATAGAATAATTTTATTTTATAATTACTTTCATAATTATTTTCAATAGTAGCAAGATACAATAACTCAATCTTGAGTACACATAGTTGTGCTTTTTAATTATCCCTATCGTCACACTTCCAATATTTAAATATTATCAGAATTATTTGATCCCTTCAAACACACTATTTGTCTACATATATATAATATACTTCATATAGATAATTTATTTAAAATGTATAATGCATAATAATTTGCCGACAATTATTATATTTTTTATTGTTGTTTAAAGATTTTCAGATGTCCTTTATATGTTTTAAATGTTTGCGATAGCAGATTCAGTGAGCACTGTTGGGGCCATAATACAGAATTGGAAACAACATAATTTCACCATAAATCCGGCCATGACCAGGTGCTCCTCGCAAGATTTCTGGCAAAGGAGTGAAAAGAATTATCAGAAGAGTTGTCCTAGACCCAAGGACCACCTGTGGATTAATTCAGAAAGACCTGGAATTAGCAGGTACAATTTTTTCAAAGAAAACAATAGGTAATGCACTCAACCACCATGGCCTGTATGCCCGCTCACCACCCAAGACTCCATTGCTGAAGAAAAAGCATGTTGAGGCTCGTTTAAAGTTTGCTGCACAACATTTAGACAAGCCTGTGAAATACTGGGAGAATATAGTCTGGTAAGATGAGACCAAAATGTAACTCTTTGGATGCCATAATACACACCATGTTTGGCGGTCAAATGGCACTGCACATCACACAAAAAACACCATACCAACAGTGAAGTTTGGAGGTGGGAATATCAGGGTGTGGTGCTTTTTTTCAGCATAAGGTACTGGCAAACTTCATATTATTGAAGGAAGGATCAATGGAAAAATGTACCAAGACATTCTTGATAAAAATCTGCTGCCATCCACCAGGATGATTAAGATGAAACGAGGGTGGACATTTCAGCAAGACAATGATACCAAACGCAAAACCAAGGAAACTCTCAATTGGTTTCAAAGAAAGAAAATAAAACTGCTAAAATGGCCCAGGCAATCACCTGACTTGAATCCAATATAAAATCTATGGAAAGAACTAAACTTTAGAGTTCAC
This sequence comes from Lithobates clamitans, assembly GCA_037952925.1. Classification (NCBI taxonomy): domain Eukaryota; kingdom Metazoa; phylum Chordata; class Amphibia; order Anura; family Ranidae; genus Lithobates; species Lithobates clamitans. The sequence continues at coordinate 1,999,085 of JBBGZY010000374.1, forward strand.
AGAAGAGGCCTTCATAAATCTTCACAGAAGATTCAAACAGGACAACAACCCTAAGCACACAGCCAAGATAACAAAGTAGTGGCTACAAGACAAATCTGTGAATGTCCTTACGTGGCCCAGACTTTAACCCGATTGAACATCTCTGGATAGATCTGAAAATGGCTGTGCACCAACGCTCTCCATCCAACCTAATGGAGCTTGAGAGGTCCTGAAAAGAAGAATGGGAGAAAATGCCCAAAAATAGGTGTGCCAAACTTGTAGCATCATACTCAAAAAGACTTGAGGCTGTAATTGGTGCCAAAGTATTGAGGCTGTGAATACTTACAGTCCTGTGAAAAACTATTTCCCCCTTTCCTGTATTTTTATTTTTTAGCATATTTCTCACACTTAAATAATTCAGATCACCAAACTAATTTTAATATTACACAAAGATAACCCGAGTAAATCCAAGATGCAGTTTTTAAATTATTATTTCATTTATTATAGGAAGAAAGCTGTCCAAACCTGCCTGGCCCTATGTGAAAAAGTATTTTCCCCCTCCCATGCTGAATCACGAATGAACTGTGATTAACCACAATTTTGGAAAGCTGAGTTAAATTTCTCTTGCCACACCCAGGCCTGATTACTGCCAGACCTGTTGAATCAAGAAATCACATAAATAGAAGCTGTCTGACAGAGTGAAGCACGCTAACAGATCACAAAAAGCCACACATCATGCCACAATCCAAAAAAATTCATCAACAGATTAGACACAAAGTAATGTACATGTATCGGTCTAGGAAGGGTTTCAAGAATTTGGAACTCCAGTGAACCACAGGAGGAGCCATTATCCACAAATGGAGATAACTTGGAACAGTGGTGAACCTTCCCAAGTGTTGGCCGGCCTACAAAACTTACTCCAAGAGCATGACGACGACTCATCCAGCAGGTCATAAAAGAACCCAGAACAACATATAAAGAACTGCAGGCCTCACTTGCCTCAGGTAAGATCGATATTCATTATTCAACAATAAGAAAGAGACTGGGCAAAAATCCAGCATCCATGGGAGAGTTCCAAGGCCAAAGCCACTGCTGACCAAAAAGAACACAAAGGCTCATTTCACATTTACCAAAAAACATCTTGATTATCCCCAAGACTTTTAGGCAAATATTCTGTGGACTGATGAGATAAAAATGTTACTTTTTGGAAGGTGTGCGTCCCGTTACATCAGGCAAAAAACTAATACAGCATTTCATAACAAGAACATCATACCAACAGACAGACATGGTGGTGGTAGGGTGATGGTCTGGGGCTGCTTTGCTGCTTCAGGACCTGAATGACTTACAATAATTGATGGAATCGTGAATTCTGAGCTCTACCAGAAAATCCTAAAGGAGAATGTCTGGCCATCAGTTCGTGACCTCAAGTGCAATTGGGTTGTGCAGCAGGACAATGATCCAAAACACAACAGCAAGTCCACCTCCAAATGGTTCAAACAAAGCAAAATTTAGGTTTTGGAGTGGCCTAGTCAAAGCCCGGACTTGAATCCAATTGAGATGCTTTATTATGACCTTACACAGGCCGTTCATGCTGGAACCCCCCCCAATGTGGCTGAATTAAAAAAATTCTGCAAAGAAGAGTGGGCCAAAATTGCTCAGAAAGACTCATTTTCAGTTATTGCAAATGCTTGATTGCAATTGTTGCCGCCAAGGGTGGCACAACCAGTTATTAGGTTTAGGGGGCAATTACTTTTTCACATAAAGCCAGGCAGGTTTGGACAGCTTTTTTGCCTTAATAAATTAAACCATCATTTAAAAATTTTGTACTTACTCGGGTTATCTTTGTGTAATAATAAAAATTTGTTTGATGATCTGAGTCATTTAAGTGTGACAAATATGCAAAAAAAAAAAAATCAGAAAAGGGGGCAAATACTTTTTCACACAACTGTATGTACATGAGATTTTTTTCGTTGTTTATTTTTATTAAATTTGCAAAGATTTCAAACAAACTTCTTTCAAATTGTCATTATGGGGTATTGTTTGTAGAATTTTGAGGAAAATAATTCATTTAATCAATTTCAGAATAAAGCTGTAACATAACAAAATGTAGAAAAAGTGAAGCACTGTGAATACTTTCCAGATACACTGTATATAAGATATATAAGGCTGCTCACTTTGGTAACCTAATAAAACAGAAAAGACTTTATTAAGTGTTTTACCCAGATAGTTAAAATATTGCATGCTGGTTTGATACGCAGATGGCAGAGTGGTTACATATGATATCACAAAGTAGCTGACGAGGGATATCCCAAAAGCGAGGAAAGCAAACACAGACCATGAAGCAACTGCCAAGACAGCCTGTTGGAAAAAATAAAAATGTCACATGTATACAGAATAATTCTGAACATATTTTCAGTAACAGTAAGATAAATAGTAACATTATTTCCATAAAATATTTGTAATGGCAAGAGTGTAATAAGTGTTCCACTGTAAACCAAAACCACTTTCTGCCACCTGAATTCTGTCACAGCCAACATTTACTTGGCAAGTCTACATTTAGCACTTTTACAACTTTATATTTAGAGGATGATGGTACCTACCAACAATACAGTACCCCTTCTTGTTTAACTTTGTGGCACACTTTTGAATAAAACTTTACATTTAGCAAGTGTAGTACATACAGGCATACTTACGTGTTCTTAACCCAAAGGAGCTTACAATAAACTTGCTTACCATACTTACCATACAATGCTTACCATACCAAACATTACTTACCAGAATTGTCTCTGTGAAAGTCCATAAATTAAAGTGTGATTCTGACAGTCTGTTTTTAATTTTCTGGTAGAGATGCAAAAAGTCATGTTCAAAAACAAGGAAGTGGGGTGGATTTACTAAAGGCAAATAGACTGTGCACTTTGCAAGTGTAGTTTCCCAGAACTTAGTAATGTGGTAAAGCTCTGCTTATTTCATTTATCCAATCACGTGGAGCAAAATGTTGTTTCTTTTTTATTTTCTTTGCACCTGACTGGGTATTCTTTACATATTGAAGCGTTACCACTTTTAGATTTACTAAGGAAAATGAGTGAAACGGCACTTGCAAATTGCAGTCTAATTGCCTTTAGTAAATCCACCCCAGTATATAGGGGTGGAGCCTACTCGCAGTGCACATGGGGGTACCTTTCTGCATGCTCACCAATGCCGGAACCAGGTGGGGCAGCATTCATGTGGAAGTCAAAATGAAGGCAGAGATGAGCCATACACTGTGCGCAGCGGTGTAGTAACATACAGATCCCTGCTGTGTAACACTCTATCCCAGTTGCTGCACACCTTGCCTTTCAGAATGTAGCATTTAGAGGGGGACACTGCAGATCATATGTACTGCCCCACCAGTCTAGCGTTCCTTTGCCACCTCCCTCCTAGTGGCAGAATTGGGTCCCATTGTGCACTAAACAAGGACCTTATGCATGCACTTAAATCCCAAGCTCTTCTGTGCCATGCATCTAGGTTTATGAGGTCTACGTACCGCGGGTTCAGGACTGATGTCTTTTGGGGAACCGACCGCAAGGTAGGGAGTCAGAGCACCGACCACCGACCTCCTCACTTCTTGAGGACCCGTCACCCATGCCTGGTACCACTGTTCGCTGTCTGGCTGTTATTACATTCCCCCACCAGTCCATGGTTACCCATAGAAACGACGCGCTTTCTCCAATTCCTTTGTTGAGTGAAACTTTCAAGGTGGCCTTCAATTCCTTCCTCTGCAACCATGTGTGTGCTTTACAGGCCCTGTTCTAGATATGGCATATACCACCATGCACCTCTTTACAAATAACATCAGACCAGGGTTTTGAACTGCAAATAACTTCAGACCAGACTTTTGAAAGGTTAACAGTTTTACTTTTCTACCAGCTCTCCTTCTCACCAGGTGGACATTACTTGTGAATGAACAATCCTGAGTGGATCTTAGAGGACAACTGATGCAACAAATGGTAAAGTCTAATACCTTTATTCATCTGAGCTAAGTCTGGTAGATCTCATATCCTTATACATTTGAGAATACTCACTATACCCACTATGTTAACTTCAATGACTTTTACCTAAACTGCTCAAAGGACAATCACTCCTTTACCGCATCTTTTTCAACAAGCCTCTCATTAGCATCCCCAGGATTTGATCACCAAATGTGGACTACTACTGCTTACCAATCTTTATCCACAGCTTTGTAATTCCAGTGCTTAGCACTTCTCGTGAAGTCGGCAGTAGTTAATAACCACCCATCCTGTTCCCCTACCACTATTCCCACCCATCCCCAAAAGGATTTTTCTCGCTGCTGACTGGTATTTCTTGGCCAATTGCGTACACTAGTACCATAATAACAGTTATTAAATTGGTGACATTAATTGATCACCTGTTACCAGCCTTCTACCAGCAAAATCCTTACGGCGTCCGGGCGCTGTCATCCGTTGTATGTATTGTTTTTGTTTTGTTTAGTGCGTTTTTTTGTTTTGTTTGTTGTGTCAGGCCTATTACTAAACCATTATCGCAGTATTAGGGCCCTTTTTGGTCCTACTGCGTCCAATTTACTAACATTCTAATTAAGGGTGTTGCCCAATGTTTAATGTTTTTTAATTATCCAAATAAAGTGAATTATTCAAACTTCCGGCAACTCCGCCAATTAATGATTGACTACTAGATAGTTTTGCTTAAGTAACCCCTTACCCAGACACTAGTACTGGGTGCTCTTTGTTCCTTTTCTTACTTGTAACACAGCAACAATACACTCCAAAGTACCCATAGCCCTTCCCTGTCTAGTCCCATGCTGCCCAGGCATACCTTTTCATCAGTAGTCTACAACTGGTATTGTCCTAATGAGGTAGGTTCCCATGCAGGGAGCTAGCGTTTTGCTGGAGGTTACATCTTCATAGGCATACTTTTTGTTTCTTTCCCATGCAGCCTCTTTTGTCTCCCTCCACTCTCTGAGTCCAGCCCCCCCCCCCCCTTATATTTTTATGTAGCACAGGGTGTAGGGCAGAACACAGAAAAGCCAGAAAAAAATGCAGAACCTGCATTAACCCTTTCTCACCCAGGCAGCCCAGCACCATAGTTGGTACCTGCCTACAAATATGTAACTAACTGCTCCTGATGCTTCTTGCTATTTGTGCACTGTGTCTAGAAGGTGCTTACAGCTAAGCTCCATTTAGTCAGCGTGAATTAAAACAATCACAAACAGCTTTATGCATTTCCAAACAAAACCACACCAGATAGAATTGGAATATAACAACTGTTTCCTTTTACTGTTTGGTTTTAAATATCATGTTTGAAAGTTAATTGCTGTTGGCATTTGTTCTAATATATATCTGGAATTCCTGGTGACTTTACATACATGGGTGCACATAAAAAGCACCACCAGACAAATTCTTGTTGAACACAGGATAAGAATCTTAGTCCAACATCTCTTTGCCTCTGTTGAGATAAGTTTGCACTGGCAATGTCATACTTGCTGCTGGGTGGTGGTAAAAAATAGGTGGTTAAGCGATTTTACCACCCCCATTAATCCAGCACAGCAGCCAGAGGGAGTTGTACACATGTTATGGCCATGATGCTCTTCTTCATGGCCACGGCAAAAATAAGACCCTGAGATAGTAATGCCATTTATTGATGCCTGCCCTAGCATTTCTAGGCGTAGGCAGATGATTCATGTAGCATTTACTTCCTGGAATCTAAAAGCCCTTAGCTCAGGCATGCGGCCAGAAGGGTGGGCTTGGCTGAGAAAATCCCTTTGCCCCTCCTAAAGACTCCTGGAATGTATGACATAATTTGCCTAGGCCTGGAAACCAAGAAGTAACTGAAGAAATGTAAAAAATAAGGTTTACCTCAGAGGAGTTCTTATTCAGAAAATCTCTTATGTTAAAAGGAAAGCACAAATTAAGGAACATAGAATCAGGGAAAAGGTGAGGGAGGTGGAAGATAGATATCTGGAGGAGCCAACCTCATCTAGATATGAGGCCTGGGTCGAGGGTCAGGAGGAATTCAGAAAATTAGTCCTGGAAAAAGAGGAAAAGAGTAAAATGTTTCAGAAACAAAAATTTTTGTGTGAAGGGGAATTAGTGGGCAGAACTTTGGCATTAATAGCTAGGGCCAATGGCTCTTCATCTACCATACCAGCAGTGTGGGATGGGGACGGGAACACTATAAGACATACTCTTGGGGTGGTCAAAGTGTTCAAAGAATACTATGAAGGTTTGTACAAGGCCCCACAGGTAGATGTAGAAGGGGAGATGTGGGAGTTCTTTGAGGAACTAAGAATAGTTCCACTATCAAGGGAGGAGAGAGATACCCTGGAAGCCCCACTGACTCTGGTAGAGTTACAAGGAGTGGTAAAAGAAATGGCGAATCAAAAAGCGCCAGGACCTGACGGATTACCGGCAGAGCTGTATAAGAAATATGGGGAGGTTCTGCTCCCAAAATTATTAGAAGTTCTGAACGGAGCCGTGGCGGAAGGTAGATTACCTATGTCTATGACAGAAGCCACGATCGTAATTCTTTTGAAAGAAGGGAAGAACCCGTTAGACCCCGCCTCATATAGACCAATCTCACTACTATGCACGGACGTTAAGATTTTGGCCAAAGCCCTAGCAAATAGGTTAAAAAAAATAATTTCTAAAGTAATACACACGGACCAAACCGGTTTTATACCAGAGAGAACGGTGAGCATGAATATTAGAAGAATGTATGGTAACATACAAGTACCTACGGAAAGAGAAGGCAACAGGGCAATTTTATCATTAGATGCGGTTAAGGCATTTGATAGCCTTGAGTGGCACTATCTGTGGAAGGTACTGGCAGAGTTTAAATTTGGTCCAAACTTTGTGAATTGGCTGAGGCTTCTATATGACAATCCGAAAGCCAGAGTCAGGGTGAATGGGGAGTGCTCCGAGTGGTTCCGGCTGGGAAGGGGGACGAGACAGGGGTGCCCGCTGTCGCCCCTGCTCTTCGCCCTCGCACTGGAGCCCCTGGCAATCGCTCTGAGAAAATCACAGGAAATCCAGGGTTTTAAAAATAGGGGTATAGAGGAGAAAATCGCAATGTACGAGGATGATATCCTGTTATTTCTGGAAGATACACAAACCTCCCTGCTAGCGGCCATGAAGTTGATCAAAGAATTCGGGCACTTCTCGGGTTTAAAGGTTAACTGGGATAAATCAGCCTTATTGCCGATAGACCCCCTGGTAAATCCGCTCCCAAGTCAGGTGAACTCGATAAAAATTGTGAATCAAATGAGATATCTGGGGGTAAACATAACTAGAGATCCAGGGCAGTATATAACAGGTAATGTAGTACCATTAATGGTAAAATTGAAGCAAAAGAGCCGGGTGTGGGGTGGTCTCCCTCTCTCGGTCGCCGGTAGGTGTAACCTTATCAAAATGATATGGATGCCACAAATCCTATTTATTTTACACAATTCCCCTGTCTGGATTCCAAGGCATTGGTTTAGGAGGCTGGACAGTTTATTTAGGGAATTAATTTGGAAGAATGGAGTGGCCAGGATGGGTTTGAGGGTGTTGCGGCGGCCGAGAGAGGTGGGGGGCCTGGCATTGCCGGACCCCTGGTGCTACTTTTTAGCAGCCCAAATGCAGTTTATGAGAGGCAGCAATCCGTCTGGAGAAAGGGTAGGAAGAAATAGTTTATGGACTAGCAGTAATAGCCAGGATACAGAGGTGGAGGCAGTGGAAGCTGAATCCTTTGGACATAGTTGTCCCACAGCCCAGTTAATGATCAGATGCTGGAAGACAGTAAAAAAGATATTGGGATATGTGGGGTTTTCTGAGTTCTCTCCCCTGTGGAACAACAAAAATCTAAAGGAGCTTAGCGTGATGGGGAAAATAGAAGAATGGGATAGGAAGGGTATCCATCGCTTGATGCAATTGTACAGGGCAGGATAGTTGAAATCATTTCAAGAGATAAGGGAAGAGTTTGGACTGCCCAATAGACTGTTCTTTGGCTATTTGCAGTTGAGGCACGCCCTGGAGGCACAATTTAAGGGCAAGGAGATAGAGTGGTGCGAAATGCCCGTGTTAAAGAAGTTGGTAAACAGCATGGAATCCAGAGGGCTGATCTCAGAAATGTATAAGAGTTTAACCAAGGAGGGGCAGGAAGGAGAGGTAGAGCCCAGGAGGAGAATCAAATGGGAGGAAGAGGTTGGCACAATAACGGTAGAACAATGGAAGTTCAATCTAGCATTGGGACCAAGAGTATCTCTCTCACCATCACAAGGGGTTTCTCATCTATATCTGATCTACAGACTTTATTACACACCAGTTAAACTATTTAGGTTTGGGAAGAGGCAAGATGCGAAATGTCAGCGTTGTGGGGATGAGAGAGGGGACCTGTTACACATGTTCTGGCGTTGCCCCAAGTTATAGATATTGGGAAAAACTGGTGGAGGAAATTAACACAATATTTGGATCCTCATTGGCAATGGAGGCTCGAACTTGCCTTCTGAGTCTGTTTGAGATGAACGATATGTTGCAAGGCACCCAGACTGCAATTATAAGATGCCTGGTTCAGGGCAGGAAAATTATAGCACGGAAGTGGCAGAAAAAAGATCCCCCAACGATAGGAGAATGGAGAAGAGAGGTCCAGGATACGATCATCAAGGAGGAATTTTGGTATAGAAGGAGAGGTAGTCTAAAAAAACATAGGAGTGTATGGAAGTTATGGCTGGAGTATGAATGGGATAGATAGAGTTCAAGAGCATAAGGAGTTTGGGTGGTGTATTTGGGAGAGGGAGGAGGTGGGGGTGGATGGGGTGCTGGGGGGGGGGGGGGCGTTTAGAATTGTCACTGTAATTTGTATAATTATTTTTCATAATATCTGTCCGATTGAAGGAATTGTTGCTTTTAGCCTCTTTCAAATCAATGGTCACTTTTGAATAAATAAAGTAAAATTAAGGACTGCCACAATGATGTGAATAAAAGAGATGGGTTAGATTTTGATTTTTGAAGTTGAAACAATGTCTCTTAAGTTAAATTTCGCTGATGTGGCAAAAAAACAAAAAAACAAAAAAAAAACAGGGAAAAAAAAAAAAAAAAAGGTTTAAAACAAGTGCATTTGATATACATTCCTTCCTATTTACTAATGCCAGTAGCATAGGGATTCAAAATAGTCCATGTTGATTCAGAGAGTGAAGTTCGGCTTTAGGCCTGGTTCACACCTACAGTCTGCAGTTTGCTTTTGATCTGTTGCAGCTGAACTTGCATGATTTCAAACTGGCCCTCAGTGTGAACGTAGGCTAACAAACACATCAGTGTGAACCTAAATGACCTCAGCTTTCACACCTGTACATCGCCTATGGACCAGAGCAATTTTTACACTTCTGCTATGACCCTACTGATTCGGCACTAACTTTGTCATTACTTAAAGAGGAAGTAAACCCATCCATAAAACAGTTTTATTTCCGGCACGTGCCAGAAATGTAACACTCCCATTGGTTGTGCTCTCAACCAAACTGTCAAACCATCCAATGGCTGGTGTCATAACTGATCACATGTGCAGTATCATGGCACTTATAGAGTAAACTGAGGCAAAGATGGCTGCTTCCTTGGCCGAACACGATAGGGGGGTTTACTTACACTTTAAAGTTGAATGGCGGGTAGAACTATTATGTAATTTTTGGAAAGATAATTTCTTACCTTTAATAACTTTTTTTTTATACACAATTGTCTTCCCACTCAAGAATCCATGCTGGAGTCATTCAAAAAATATTTTCCCCCTTTATTTATGTTTGCTAAGGCCATTGGCTGCTATACCTGCTATTCCTCTGGCCATGGGTTGTATAACCACCCTCTCTGTAATTTTTTTTCCTGGTGCCTCCATGGCAGTATACCTGTGACTAGCTCCGCCGTGGCTCCTCCCTCAGGACCAGTGAATATTATAAAAGAAAAGGATTAGTGCACTCCCAGCATTCTCCTTTTTTTTCTCATACCTCATGATCAGTGAATGGTGGTGGAACGTCCCTTATCTCTGCAGTGGGCAGCTTCCAGCTGGGTTCAAGCCTCTCCCAGGTGCAGTCCCTATTCTTGGGCAGCTAAATGCGCTGATAAGATAGGGAGTCCCTTCTGTGGGTCTTTTGGGACAGCAGATGTCTCTTAACTAAGAGCTCCTATCTGCATTTATATACTGGCATTTGCTCAAGCCTACAGCAGAGAAAGCAGCTATATCTATTTTTCACTTAGCCTTCCATTTCTCCTTCCTGTCATCCATTCTCTCTCACTTTTCATTTCTTTGCGTTCCTTTCTCTCTTTTTCACTTTCTTGCACGCACCTTGTGCCGGCTTTCTGAGTCCCTCAATGTCTTCCTGCCTGCTCTGCGCATGTGTGGAGGTCAGGAGCCGGCTTGGTGGGCCGGGCTGAGTCGGGCGGGCCGCATAGGTCCTAGTGCCGCCGGCCGCGCATGCGCAGTCTGGCCTGAGGTTGTGGTGGCCATCTTGAATAGGGGCAAATTTTATATTTTTTACACTTATTTGTAAATAATTTTTTAGAGGGTTGTATATTCCACAGTCCCTCCCCTCTCCATTGTTTATTGCTGGGGGCTTTCAGCATGGCAGCCTGTTGTCATCTAAGGAGGTTGCCTATGCGGGGAGCTCCTGGAGGGGACCCTGTTTTTTGCCAATGGTAAATGTAATTTCTTTCTTTTTCTTTACTCCCTCTCAAGTTTCCTTGCTCAAGCTGAAATACCAGTCACTAACTCTTTTATTCTTCTCTAGCTGCTTTTTTTGTCTGTTGCCTAAAATAAACAGTATACCACCCGAACAAGACCCTCTCCAACATTAAAGGTATGGACCGTCGTTCAGGTGAGTAAAAAAAAAAAAAAAGAGCTCTTATGCTGGTACGTTTATGTATTTCAGCCTTGTATGCCAGAAGAAGTCCAAGCAGACATCAAGGCAACATAAACAAGCCTATGAAGGCCCCAGCCTAGGGCACACTATCAAGATCAATATTTTTTAAATGTGGTACAGCGCTGCGCTAAAAACAAACTAGAGAAGCAGCCAACACACCCGTAGACTCCAGGGCAAAAATAACAGCAAAAAATTCAAAGTGTGGCGCTAGTAGTAGCAATATAAAGACTAAACATGAAATAATATCACAAAATTACAGTGTGAACCAAAATTGTCGCGTGAGCACATGTGACAGTGACTAATAAGCGAAAGTGATAAATAAATGTATGTGTTCAATACAAATATTTACATATAATCTAAAACATCAAAGGAAATTTGTGATAACAGTGCATAAACAATTATCAAATATAAAGTCCAAAAACACCAAAAATTTGTGACATCAGTGCATGAACGATTTTAGGCAGGTGTTTTCTTGTATATATAGGAGAACTTTCAACCCGGTAGCCTGGTAGGTAAGTGGACCATAGAAGACCAGAGGTGCACGGAAGTTTGAAAGCAGTGCCAGGACCATCACCAGAAGCTATGGAGGCTTACCGGAAGTTGTGGCCTGAAATAGCATATGCCATACAGGTCAAAGAGGCTTAGTGACCAACAGGTCTAGACGTATTATCCGATCAGATGTTATCGTCACACAAACCATAGGGGGGAGGAATCGGTCAGCACGACATTTTGGAAAAAACTCTGCTATAGAGATATGAGATCAGCCCCCTGCTACACACAGAGCTGCTTGTGAATCTGGCTGTACGTCTAACAAACAGGAAGCTGCACATGGCTATATCAAGATCAGAATACCATGCAAGTGGCAAGGATTTATCCTTGAAAAGACATAGTTATTTACATTTACCAACTCTCAAATCCCTAAATGTTGAGCATGCGGGGTCATCCCATTACCAGCCAACTGGTCCGCAAAAGCTGTTTTAAGCCTCATACACACGATCCGATTGTTGGCAGGGGATTGTGTGATGACAGACTGCCTAAAATCCGACTGTTAGTACGTTCCTTCAGACAATTGTTGTCCAACTTTCGGCCAACAAATGTTGTATGGCAGGCTAGTAAATTTTCGGCGGACAACGGTCTGTTGTCAGATTTTCGTATCATCTGTACACAAGTCCATCACACAAAAGTCCAAAGTACAAATACACATGCTCGGAATGCTCAGTGCTCACCAAACACGACATTAGCAGAAGGTGCCCAAAGGGTGGCGCTCAAGAGCTGAAATTCCACGTAGTACGTCACTACGTTCGTATTTGTTGGCCAACAATTGTGTGCCATTAGTATGCAAGACAAGATCCAGGCACACGCCCTTTTGACAAAAGTCTGATGCTCTGTTGGCCAACAATCTGATCGTGTGTACGAGGCTTTAGAGTCTATGCATACAAATCGTAGTAAAAAACGCAATGGGCAGGGTCCTGATGACCAGTATCGTTAGTCAATTCAGGTAACAGGTTACCGGCTCACCTAACAGGGTGGTGTTCCTTATCAAAACAGGAGAAGTAGTCAAAATAAAAGGGGAGTGGGAATAGGACCCAAGGTGTCCTTACCTTCAGTGAAGGAAAAGAAACAAATTGTGGTTTAACCTGATATAACTTTATTAGAACAATTAGTAGAAAAAAATATTTATCATTGAAAGGAAAGCATAAACAATAGGAAATTGCACATGGTAAAAACTGACAACGTTGTCACTTAAAAACGCATGCCCATGAGCTCAGCTATATCCCAGTTATCCACACGTGTCAATCATCTCAAGTTATTAAGTGTGACTTATATAATACATCTATACCCCATGCATGGGGCTTGGCAGCAGTGGCACACTTTCTTGACCAGAAATTTCCACATATGGGACCTCAGAATGAGTTCATCCTTGAGTTGCTGCACCTTGATTAATAACTGCTTTCAATTCCTAGGGGTCTATTATAGACAGATACAAGGTACCTCCATGGGGGCCCCTTGGGCACCTGCCTATGCATGCTTACGTCTTGGTTATTGGGAAGAGGAAGTTGTTTATTGCTCTGAATTTTATCTAGACCATGCCAAATTGTGGCTAATATATATCGATGATGTCCTGCTGCTGTGGCAGGGGTCTGTCGAATCCCTTGAAGAGTTCTTGAGCGAACTGAATGAAAACAGCCATAATATACGCCTAACATTCACCTATGACTTGAACGAAATTTCGTTTCTGGACCTCCTAATAAGGATAGATTGAGACCATCTGTCCACAAAAACGTTTCGTAAAGCAACAGCAGAGAACACCCTTCTTGAGGCAACCATCCATCATCCTAAGTCCTTGGTCAGACGGGGCAGTTTCTGAGAATTGGACGCAACTACTTGCTGGATCAGGATTATCAGGCTGAATCAAAGCAACTCTATAAAAGATTTAGAGAAAGGGGTTACCCGCATAAATCTTTAAAGAACTGAAGAAAACGAGCATCCGCAATTGACCGGAAAGAACTGCTAATACCAAACAATGACCAAGATGCCAACAAGAACCTTTCTGATCAAGTGAAAATCATCACCATTAATTTTGTTTAGAGTCTATGCAGCAGACAGAGAGTCAGAGGGTTAACAGGTAAGTTGTCCTGCTCAAAAGATGGGCAGGGGATACATAGTGGAATGAGCAACAGCAGTTCCATTGCAGCAATTAGCTCAATCTCCTCCAGAGAAGTTAACTCTTCCTGGCCCATCCTCCAGAGAATCCTCTCACCACGCAGCAAGTATCCCTGCTAGACATGATGGGGGGCCATCTAAGGATACCTCAGAAGAGCTCGGCCCTCGGACTTTAACCTTTTCCTAGTTAAGCCCTATGTCCAAGGCTGTAAAACCAGCTATTGGCGAGGAGAAAGCCGACACTACATCTGAGTAGTCAAAAGATGTACTTCCCATTTCTAACGAAGCAGGTTTCCTTCTTTCGATTCGGTTTCCACTAGTGCAACTTGTCATGCGACTTGGGACTGCAAAGTCGCATGACAAGTCGTACCCCATGATTCCAATGAGTATCGTTTATCTGTGCGATTTCAAGTCGCGGCGACTTCAGAGCAGTCCCTGCACTACTTTGGTCCGACTTTGATGCGACTTGAGGTCCATAGACCTCAAGAATACACAGGCATTGTTTCAAGTCGTGGCAAAATCGTGCGACTTTCAGGTCACAAGAGTGGAAACATGGGCTTACTCTGATGGATGATATCAGAGACATTGTTAAAGAGGAAAGGAAAAAAATAAAAAAAATAATGTTTTTTCCTCTCAATGGCCTAGGAAAACTTTATCCATGGTCAGAACAAGATTTTGCAATGCCAGACGGTCCGCTGGAGGTAGACGTAGCAGTGGTTCGTATAACAAAGAATTTAATCTCACCAATCCATAATTCAGCCTTAGTTGAAGATCCTTTAGACAGATGAATAGACCCCAACTTAAAGGAGCTTACCAAATGGCGGGTAAACGCCTGGAAGTCAGCAATTGCCTTATCTGTATCCAAAGCCCTGTGGGCATAGACCGAAAACCATGGAAACAGTGATTCATCAAAATGTTCCTTGGGAAAATATAGTCAAGGCTTTGGACGAATTATGGCTCTTAGCAGACTTCACTGGTGAGATGGTGATGGATACAATTCGTTACTTCGCAAGATCAACATCACTACTTGTGATAGCCATATGGGTATTGTGGTCAGAAATACAGGCAGCTGACACTGTGTCAAAACAAAATTAGTATAAATATCCTTTTTTTTTATGGTAAATCACTCTTTGCAGAAAGTTTACAGAAAGTCAGACTTGATTCCCCAGAACAGCAGAATTAGACGTACCCGGGGATTCAGGGATGCTTACCTGCACACACCCATACTACAACTGTTACAGAAGTATCTGAGATTTTCGGTCGACCAGGCCCAGGTGTCCCTGCCATCTCAGAAAGTGTGGGCATTCATTCAGAAAGTAAGGTGAGTGAGGACATGGTCCTACATAACAGCCTCGCACTAACTCAACTTAATAGGGATTTTTGCCTTTTTGTATCCAAATGGTCCCATGGACACCTCAGGCACCTTTTAGCTAGAATTTCCGAAGCAATGGAGCAAACCGTCTATCCCAGTCCATATTCCAAACAAATTTGATGCACAGGGGTCTGCACTAGTGGACAAAGAGGGAAATGCCTGTAAAGCTACGCCCATTAAGGCATGTCTTCTGGACCACAGTTACCACTATGCAATAGGCTAGGAGGCACATTGCAACCAGATGTTGGTTCAAGAGAGATGGGCGTTCAATGCGGCAGACATCAACGCAAATATCCTGGAAATCCAGGCGGCTTATCTCGCATCGACAGCATTTGTGCTCTCAGATCAAGGACAAATCAGTTCTGATTCTGATAGACAATAGAGCTGCAATATCATACATACATCACCAAGGCAGAACCAACAACAGTTCCTTACTAAGGGACATGGAAACCATCATCATTTGGGTTCCAGAGGGGAATCTATAGGACCTAAGAGTAGTCTGTCTTCCAGCCCACTTAAACACAGACGCCGATCACCTTTCCCAAGGATTTCTGGATCCCAACAAATGGTTTCTACAATGGAAGTTATTCAGTTGGATTGTGGGCCAGCAAGCAATACCAAGCTGCAGAGGTTTATTACACATCTACCTCACCCTTGGGCAGAAGCAATAGATGCCCTGTCAAGTCCTTGAGCATTCAATCTAATTTGAGCCTCCTCCCTCAAATTCTCTCGAGACTTGCAATATCAACAATAAACGGTGATAACAGTCATGCCATATTTGCAGGGAGACCCATGATTCCCTAGGGCAATATTTCTTAGTGTCTTGTCTCTGGTAAATATTCCTCTGATACCCTTTTTTCTGGCTCGAGCCATCACACCCATCAGAATCCTCACAGATTGAACCTTCACATTAGAATGTTAAAACAGAGGCTTTAATCATTAGGGATGTTCCTCCCGAGTTGTTTCAACTCTGCTCAAAGCACAGGAGCCTTCAATGAACAATACGTGTGACAAGGTTTGGAATAAGTTTAGATCTTTCGCAAATGGCAAAACTTCAATCCTGATGTACCCTCTTCCTCCCAACTCCTTGACTTCCTGCAAGTAGACCTTGATTTAGGATTAGCATTAAGCAATTTAAAGTTACAGCTGGTGGCAATCTCTGCTGTGACGAGAGATGGGCCGAAGATCCTTTAATAATCAAAATCTTCAAGATAGTCAAGAAGATAAGCCCACCCATTAAAAACAATCTTTCCCACATGGGATCTCTCTATCACTCTGGAGCCCTTATCAAAACAGCCTTTTGCCCCATTTGATTCAGCATCCTTGTGGAATGTCACTTGGAAACTATTTTTCTTTGTGGCGATGGCATCGGGCTGGGGAGTATCAGAACTTCAGGCTCTGGGTTTAGAAGACAATAATATTATTTTTTGTACTTGGATAGAGTGGAACTTAGAACGGTACATGGATTCATCCCTGGGTTCTCCTCTTCCTCTACTATCTCCGAGCCTTGGGCCCTGCCAATCTTTTCAGATCCAATTTTGACCTTCTTCACTAAGACGATATTACTTTGGTACTAAGACACAACTCCCAGACTTTCATATAACCTATTTGTAATACTCCAAAAAAAAAAGAAAAAGACAGGGACGAAAAAGCATAATTCATCTGGGGCACTCCAGCCATTCCAGAACTGCAGTATCCATCATGCCTAGTCATGTCTGTGAATATCAGAGCTTTACAATACCTCATAGGATATGTGGTTCTGCGGCAGCTAGGGAGCCATAGTTTGCAGATCCCTGCTCTCTAGTACAATGGTTTCATGGATAATCAAGTTAGTTAAGAAGGTGTACAGGGATAGGGGACTGTAACCCCCTCTTCAATTAGGCTGTATTCCACCCGGTTGTTTTCTGCTTCTTGGATGTCCAGAGCAGACGTATCCATCAAAACGATCTAAAGGGTAGCATCATGGTCATCCCAACGTGCGTTTACGAGACATTACAGAGTAGACCCGGCAGCTTTGTCATCTGTAGAAACTGGCAGACAGGCTATCAGGCCGGCATTTGCCTATTTTAAATTCTTTTTAAAATAAATCTTTTACTATGCATTATCCCACCCATTTCAGCTAGTTATTTGTCACAGGTATGCTGCCATGGAGGCACCAGGAAAACAGAAAATTGTTTCATACTTACTCTAATTTTCTTTTTATGGTGCCTATCCATGGCAGCGTACAATCTCACCCTCGGTATGCTATATTACGTAGAATGCTGGGAGTGCACTAATCCTTTTCTTTTATATTATTCACTGGTCCTGAGGGAGGAACTAAGGTGGAGCTTGTCACAAGTATGCTGCCATGGATAGGCACCAGGAAAAGAAAATTACAGTAAGTATGAAACAATTTTCTGTTTTTCAGTGGTCTTGCTGTAGTGTAGTGGGAGGACCTGGGTGTCTCAAGCTCCCAGTCTGACCTGCCCATTCACATTGCAATAGTGTGCTTCAGTGACAGATCAGGAAATTCTGGCTCTGTCCCGCCCATCATGACCTCATATTGTGACCAACAGGCCAGTAGACTCCTGGTCTGTCATGCCCACCCATGCCTGTAATTGACAGGCTATGCAAAAACTATCCAGTTTCTCTGCATTATAAAGCCATTATTTAACATACTACAATAAATAAGGGTTGGTAGAGCAGCATGCACCTATGCATGTGGACAGAGTCAGAAGCTTATAAATGGCACACTTCTGACCCACCACCAATAAGCCCACAATCAAACATTAACGACCATTGTCTACACTAATTCCAATGGCATTATGGGAATAGTAGTCTGAATGAGCGAAGAATAAAAGAAATAGCAAGTAAGGCCAGCCATATGCAGTTCGAGTCTCTGCTGGTTCAGCAGGAACCACCTGAGTTTCGAACCGTTAATGAGCAAGCTGAATATACCAAGTTGATCGATCGATCAACTTGAGTACAACCAGCCTGCCGGCTTCTCTTGCGGTGATCACTAGTGGCTTCTGCAGCCGCTAGCATTAATCACTGTCTTCTCCTGGCAGGGATGGCTGCCCCCCACCCCCCTGGAGAAGATTATTGCCCAGGAGGAGGGATTCCCGCATCAACACTGTCTGTGTTGGTGGGTAATTGAACAAATTTCTGTGACCCCTCCTTATGGTGCCTGTGCATAGTTTCCTGCTACAAAAATGACATCACACAGTTTAAAATGTGCAAGTGTTAGCAAACTTCAAAAGAAATCAAATTAATTTTGTTTGGTTAGATTCTCATCCACATTTATCTAAAATGGTGTTATACAAATCACAAAAAAGTGGAGCATTTGGCCTCCCAGATTTCCGGCTATATTATTTAGCTGCCAGATGGTGGCAAATTGCCCAATGCCATATCTACAATCCTAAAATCCCATGGGTCAGATTTGAAAGAGATTCAATCCTTCCATATTCTATCTCAGGGCTATTATGGGGCAACATGATCTCAATTCATTCTCTAGAAACACTCAATCAGCTAGTTTTTCAGTCATATCAACTTTGGAGATTATACAATAAGAAACTTAAACTCATCTCTACTAGTCCCCACAAGCCTCTTTCATAGGAGACCCCAAATTCTTACCAGATCATTATGTTGCTGAGGAATTCGCATGGTGGATTAACAATAATCTAACATCCCTTTTAAAATTTACAGAAAATACCTCTTTAAGCCCTGGTTCACACTGGAGCGTTTTGACATGCGATTTGTCAATCAGGGGTGTAGATAAGGGGGGGTTAGGGGGGTTCAAACCCCTCCAGAGCATCAGTCAATTTCACAGCAGCCAGGCTAGTGTAACCTATCAGCTGTGAGAGCTGAACTGCGAACGCTGGATACCGGCTGAAAATACATTTGTTGCTGATCTGCCTGCATTGTAAAGCAGGTCGGTACTTGAAAGGTCACGTATGATGTCGGGAGGGAGGGAGTAAGGCACTTATGATGAGCTTCAGTTACCTATTGGCTGGGAAGGCAGCAGGGGGCGGTACTTCTGCCTCCTCAGCCAATGGGTACACACAGTGCATTGTCCTTCCCTGCAAATTCATCCCGCAGGCTTCCAGAAGCTGCAGAAGTTCCTGCAATGATCGAGGTGAGAGAGAGGAGAAAAGTTACTTTCACTTTCTCCTGATACATCGACATATTTCACCCCAGCTTTACTTCCCTTCCCTCTGTGTACTACATGGCTCCACATGGTAAGACTGTGCAGTGATCAGACACTCACACACCGATCCTCATCCCCCTCCCCTTTCCAGTTCACTATCTCCTGTTACCAGGGGCTGATCCAGGGAGGGGCAACGGGGCAATTGCCCCCTCCGAGAAATTTGTGACAGATCAGTCAGCGGATGGATGAGTGAGCGGGCGGGAGGCCGAGTGTGCCGATTAACGAGCAGGCGGGCCAGGTGAGAGAGAGCCTGAGCGGGCAGGTCGGCGCCAGCGGACGAGTGAGGGGGGGTCGCCAGCCGAGTGTGCATGTTAACGAGCGGGCAGGTCGGCGCCGGCGGACAAGTGAGGGGGGGGGGGTCGCCAGCTGAGTGTGCGGGCATGCAGAACAGACATTGAGTGAGGGGGCGGGCCGGTCCACAGGTGAGCGTAGAGACTGCCCAGTCAGTGAGCCGGCGGGCGGGGAGCAGAGAGATGACATCATCTCTCACCGCCCGCCCTGCATCACTGCAGTTCTGCCCTCACTGTACAGCCGTGGGCAGCAGAGAGATTACATCATCTCTCTGCTGCCTGCCTTCACTCTGACAATCTGCACCTTAGCAGACCAACAACAATGAGCAACATGTGGCAGGTGACGTGGCAAGTGTAATCCGCAACATGTGGCAGGTGACGTGGCAAGTGTAATCCGCAATGTGTGGCAGATGACGTGTCCATGTCACCTGCCACAGCAACATGTGGCAGGTGACGTGGCAAGTTACAAGTAACAAGCAGCAACATGTGGCAGGTGACGTGGCAAGTGTAATTCACAATGTGTGGCAGGTGACGTGGCAAGTAACAATCAGCAACATGTGGCAGGTGACGTAGCAAGTAACAATCAGCAACATGTGGCAGGTGACGTGGTAAGTGTAATCCGCAATGTATGGCAGGTGTCGTGGCAAGTGACAATCAGCAGCATGTGGCAGGTGACGTGGCAAGTGACACTCAGTATCTGGTGGCAGGCAAGTGACAATTCGCAGCTTGTGGCAGGGACGTGGCAAGTGACAAGCTGCATCTGAAGGCAGGTCGACGTGGAAAGTGACACACTCGGGGCTCCCACAGATTCTGCATTATGGTGAGTTGAACCATTTCATTTTATATTACAATGTAATAATATAAATAATGCTCTTCAATCATCCTGACACCATAATAACCATGATGTAGTGATGATGAAAGCGCTAACACCAGCCATTGCCTCGATAAATTGCCTGCAAAAAAAAACATTTTCTGTCAGTGCCCCTCCCGAGACTAGACTCTGGATCCGCTCCCGGCCTGTTACTTTCTGCTCTTCACTCACATAAATCTGCACCGAACACACCCTGCAGCCTCCAGTCTCATACTTGGGCATTCCGAACTAGGAGTCCGCACACTGTCTGCCTGACACCCTTTCCATCCCAGCTTACTTCCAACTGTTCTGCAGCCTGATGCATTCTTTACAGTCCTTAAAAAAAATGTTTTCTTTCAGCCAGCAGGCTAGTATACTACAGTGGGTGCTACAGTATACTGTTACTACTTTTCACAAGAGTATTAAAAGTATACAGTGCAAACATTGTCCGCAGCCATAAAAGATACAGCCACAGCACCTGTGATCATCATTATGCTGATGATCACACTGTGCAGCCTATATACAGCACAGTCACATGAAGTACAGTGTACTCATCAGCATGATCATCACAGGTGCTGTAGCTGTATCTTTCATGGCTGCAGACAGTGTTTGCACGGTATACTTTTACTCCGGGCTTTTTTTTCAGCTGAAATGTGGCACTCCTGAAATCTGCACTCTGTACGTAGCACACCCTGGACCCTGTACTCTGCACGTAGCACACCCTGGACCCTGTACTCTGTACTCTGCATGTAGCACACCCTGGACCCTGTACTCTGTACTCTGCACGTAGCACACCCTGGACCCTGTATGTAGCACACCCTGGATCCTGTACTCTGTACTCTGCACGTAGCACACCCTCTACTCTTACTCTGCATGTAGCACACCCTGGACCCTGTACTCTGCAAGTAGCACACCCTGGACCCTGTACTCTGCAAGTAGCACACCCTGGACCCTGTACTCTGCAAGTAGCACACCCTGGACCCTGTACTCTGCAGTTAGCACACCCTGGACCCTGTACTCTGCAGTAAGCACACCCTGGACCTTGTACTCTGCAGTTATCACGCCCTGGACCCTGTACTCTGCACGTAGCACACCCTGGACCCTGTACTCTGCACGTAGCACACCCTGGATCCTGTATTCTGCATGCAGCACACCCTGGACCCTGTACTCTGCAAGTAGCACACCCTGGACCCTGTACTCTGCAAGTAGCACACCCTGGACCCTGTGCTTTGCACATAGCACACCCTGGACACTGTACTCTGCACATAGCACACCCTGGACCCTGTACTCTGCACGTAGCACAGCCTGGACCCTGTACTCTGAAAGTAGCACAGCCTGGACCCTGTACTCTGCAAGTAGCACACCCTGGACCCTGCACTCTGCAAGTAGCACACCCTGGACCATGTACTCTGCACGTAGCACAACCTGTAATCTGCAAGTAGCACACCCTGGACCCTGTACTCTGCAGGTAGCACACCCTGGACCCTGTACTCTGCATGTAGCACACCCTGGACCCTGTACTCTGCACGTAGCACACCCTGGACCCTGTACTCTGCACGTAGCACACCCTGAACTCTGTACTCTGCACATAGCACACCCTGAACTCTGTACACTGCACATAGCACACCCTGGGCTCTGTTCTCTGCATGTAGTACACCCTGGACCCTGTACTCTGCACATACAGTGCCTTGCAAAGGTATTCACCCCCCTTGGCTTTTTACCTATTTTGTTACATTACAGCCTTTAGTTCAATGTTTTTTAATCTGAATTATATGTGATGGATCAGAACACAATAGTCTAAGTTGGTGAAGTAAAATTAGAAAAATATATACATAAAACTATTTTTCAGAAATAAAAAACTGATAATTGGCATGTGCATATGGATTCACCCCTTTTGTTATGAAGCCCGTAAAAAGCTCTGGTGCAACCAATTACCTTCAGAAGTCACATAATTAGTGAAATGATGTCCACCTGTGTGCAATCTAAGTGTCACATGATCTGTCATTACATATACACACCTTTTTGAAAGGCCCCAGAGGCTGCAACACCTAAGCAAGAGGCACCACTAACCAAACACTGCCATGAAGACCAAGGAACTCTCCAAACAAGTAAGGGACAATGTTACCGAGTACAAGTCAGGGTTAGGTTATAAAATATATGCAAATCTTTGATGATCCATAGGAGCACCATCAAATCTATCATAACCAAAGGGAAAGAAAATGGCAGAACAGCAAACCTGCCAAGAGACGGCTGCACACCAAAACTCACAGACCAGGCAAGGAGGGCAGTAATCAGAGAGGCAGCACAGAGACCTAAGGTAACCCTGGAGGAGCTGCAGAAACCCAAGCAGAGACTGGAATATCTGTACATAGGACGACAATAAGCTGTAAGCTCCATAGAGTTGGGCTTTTTGGCAGAGTGGCCAGAAGAAAGCCATTACTTTCAGCAAAAAACAAAATGGCACGATTTGAGTTTGCGAAAAGGCATGTGGGAGACTCCCAAAATGTATGGAGGAAGGTGCTCTGGTCTGATGAGACTAAAATTAAACTTTTTGGCCAGAAAAGAAAACGCTTTTTCTGGCGCAAACCCAACACATCACCCAAAGAACACCATCCCCACACTGAAATGTGGTGGCAGCATCATGCTGTGGGGATGTTTTTCAGCAGTCGGGACAGGGAAACTGGTCAGAGTTGAGGGAAAGATGGATGGCGCTAAATACAGGGATATTCTTGGGCAAAACCTATACCTCTCTGTGTGTGATTTGAGGCTAGGATGGAGGTTCACCTTCCAGCAGGACAATGATCCCAAATACACTGCTAAAGCAACACTTGAGTTGTTTAAGGGGAAACATGTAAATGTGTTGGAATGACCTAATCAAAGCCCAGACCTCAATGCAATAGAAAATCTGTGATCAGACTTAAAGATTGCTGTTCACAAGCACAAACCATCCAACTGGAAGGAGCTGGAGCGGTTTTACAAGGAGGAATGGGCAAAAATCCCAGTGGTAAGATATGGCAAGTTCATAGTGACTTATCCAAAGTGACTTGGAGCTGTGAGAGCCACAAAAGGTGGCTCTACAAAGTATTGACTTTAGGGGGGTGAATAGTTATGCACATTGACCTATTGTTGTTTGCTTCTCAATAAAAAAAAAAAAACAACATCTTGAAAGTTGTGGGCATGTTCTGTAAATGAAAGGATGCAAATCCTCAAACAATCCATGTTATATCCAGATTGCGAGGCAACATAACACGAAAAATGCCAAGGGGAGTGGATACTTTTTCAAGGCATTGTAACAATCCACTTCCTTTGATTTCTATATTATTTAAATAGAAACAAAAACATTTTTTTACACTGACATCATAGCAAATCCAGTGACTTTTCTGAATGCAGTGGTCCTGTGTGGAAGATCATTTTGGGCCCCCTGGCCAGCAACCAGGGAAAGCCATGTTGCAATTCAGCCAGCTACATGTGTAATTTGTTTTAACACACCCCCTGTATAAGAAAATATGTCTAGTAATACAGCATACACTGAGGCTATGCTACTGTGCAGATCAGAGCACATGTCTTTGATCGAAAAAGCTATAGAGGTTTGAAACAGTAGATATTAAAAAATTCCATGTTAGTCGTGTGTGTGTTTTTTGGGGTTTTTTTATTTTTTACTACTGCTGGGGGACCTTTTTAGAAAAAAGTAGCAAAAAATTGGGCTTTAAATGCTTGAACTTAAACTGGTTGTAAAGTCAGAAGGTTTTTTTATCTTAATGCACTCTATGCATTAAGATAAAAAATCCTTCTGTGTGCAGCAGCTGCCCTCAGCCCTCCTAATACTTACCTGAGCCCCATCTCTTTCCAGCAATGTCCACGAGTGCTTAGGCCAGTGATGGCGAACCTTGGCACCCCAGATGTTTTGGAACTACATTTTCCATGATGCTCAATCACACTGCAGTGTATTTAAGCATCATAGGAAAAGTAATTCCAAAAAATCTGGGGTGCCAAGGTTCGCCATCACTGGCCTAGGCTGTCCAGGACTCTCCTTCCAATTGGCTGAGACACAGCAGCGGTGCCATTGGCTCCCACTGCTGTCAATCAAAGTCAGTCAGCCAAACAGGAGAGAGAGGGAGTGGGGCCAAACTGGGGTTCCAAGTCTGAATGGACACATGGAGCTGTGCCTCAGGTCGGGTGCCCCCTTAGCAAGCTGCTTGCTGTGGGGGCACTCAACAGGAGGGATCGATAAGGGAACCTGTGCAAAACCACTACACAGAGCATTTTTAGAGAAAAAATAACGAGACTTTACAATTACTTTAATTCACTAAAAACAAGATTTTCCTATTTTGTCCACACTCTTCCTGTTACACAAATGCTAAAAGAAGTAGTTCATGCATGCACGGTTAAATTCTGCTTTAACATTTTGTTTCAAATTTGTGTGGAATTTGTTGATATTGTAAATTACCCACCAGAGGGAACTTCCATGTGCTCAATACAAGTGTTCCCCCTCTCTCTCTCTCTGGATAACTGATGAGATAAGATATCAGCCGCATAGGGGATTGCTTTTTGAATGAGTCAACCAAACATTATTTTGAATAAGAGCACTAAAGCAGAACCATTGTGTAGCACTGCAAAGCAGGAAGCAGAATGTACACGTGTTATGAGAAAACATGGCTACCATGTAATATCCAGTTATAGATGGGGAAGCATGTTTTCAGAACCTTAACACATATATGTTGTTCTGTGCAGCTAGTCTTGCAATTTACACACATTTTCTACTCTGCACAGTAAAACACAGGCAACACCAGTAATTTCCTGGTTCAGCAATTCAGCTTGTTATATCATCTGTTCACCTCCAGCTTAGTCATTGAGCAATTAATCAGCAACATCACTTTGCTCCATATGCATAGATGTAATCCAGGAAGTAACAAATTGGAACCCGGAGGTGAACAAATGATCTATCAGGATGCACCTGATGTGGCAGAGATGTGTAAATCACAAAGATGGTTCTACGGAGTTATAAATCCTTTGTCAGGTAAAACAGCGGCCATATACAGTATGTACAGTATTTAAACTGCGTATTCATCTGTTTGAGCGCATATATCATTCACCTTCCCTACTACGTCCCATGAATCTAAGCTGTTTTCTTACCTCGGCCAATGTTGCAAAAAAGTAGATGTTGCTCATGGTATATACAAAAACTTGGTGATCAAATATGCCTCCTGGTCCTGCTGAATCATAGAAAGCAAAATATGGAAGGAAGAACATAACCAATGAGGTGTAGATGCCATAAAGGATGTTTGCAAAGATCCTAAAACCAAGCCACGTGTCCTTCTGGCCAATTATGTACAGACGAGGATCCTGAAGACTTGTTGTACTATCCACATCCTACACACAAACGAAAAAGACAACATTACAGTTTTGTTAAATGCTGGCAGTGTTTATTATGGGCTTATATTTTAATACCATTTTTAATTTAATACAGTAGTTGACATAGTTAAAGCTAAATCACTTTATTCCATTAGGCAGGTTGCATTTTCTTTCCTGAAAAATATCCCAAATATTAAAAGCTACATATTATGCTCCTTTCTAAAGAGGTGGCCTATGACCTCATTTCTGGGCACAGAACTCTTTACTAGTGATCATGGCATCCAGGGAATAACTGATTAGGCTGAATAATTGAACACAGATCTGTCTAATTTGAGAAGCACTCTACTTAGGAACCCATACATAGAAAAAATAAAAGGAATAATTAAATCTGCATGCATACATTTAGGCAAATAAAAAATTCACAATTCGCATGACTTGTAAAGCACCTCACTCATTATTACTTGCCAATGACAGATCACATTCCCTATATTAGAATGTTATCATTCCCGTTCCCAAGCAAAAGTTTCAAGGCAGTCTTCCTACACTACAATAAAAAAAAAATGTAACTGTAAAATTTCAGTTTATCGCACTCAAAAGAAGAGCATAAATTTGTTGTTCCTATATAGCTAAACATATCATAGGTAGCTACATTTAGAAGTTTTATGCTAAAAAATACATCTACTGGTGGGATAATAACTTGAGCAGTGAGTAAGAAAAAAGTCAATAAAACACATGTGGGATTTGATGAAGTTAAGCTGTGCACATTCAAAAGCAGCCACAGAAATGACAATATACAGAAGCTATGTGATAACAAAACTCCCCAACCACATCATATGCAGCTTTTTATTGCAGATGGCTCAACTTAATTTACTTGTCATTTATACCATTGTTGGTGAATGTCAGATTGTGGATAGATACTGGTTACTTGGCAGGTTTGCAGCAAGCAGTCTTTGAAATACACCTTTCTGAATAACTGGCAGAATAGAGTTACATGGAAAAGAAGTTTTTGCGAGATACTGTACATTCAAGGCAACACTGACCTAATAAATCCTTTCCAATGGCTGAAGCTAGTAAATCTATCCTTACACATAAACAAATGTCAATCCCCTTCTAAATGTTTTAAAATTTGACACAGTTGCCTGTCTTTGCCACCATGAGCCCCATCTAGTGTATGTTCTAAACATCTATTCTGAAAAAATTGTTTTTGCTGCATTTTGGTAACAATACCGACCTATGTCATCTTACACACGGCTATATAAAGAAACAATATGTATTAACTGTCTTACCTGCTGAAATATTTGTAATTCTGTTCAAACAGTCTTTCCAATCAAGACAACCCGGACGCACAGCATCACCACACAGTTGCATTCCAGCCTTTCCTAATATGAACCTGATGCCTGCTGCTGAAATGCCCATGAGACACTAACTGCTCTAGTGTAGTGCACTTTTATAGGGAAAGGAGGATCCCTGCCCTTAAGCCAAGGGGCCTGAAAAATGGTCTGTGAAATCCAGCAGTAAATGATAGAGTGAGCACAGTAGGATATACCCTGCGGGGGCCCTCGGGAATGAAAAAGAAGGAGCAAAAGCCCACTTTAGGATGTCAAAACAAGTTTCAGCTGGGTGGCCAAGACCCTTGAAACGAGAAAGAGCCCAGGACCCGTCGCCTGCTTAAGAGGCTTGCATCCATTATTATGACCCTCCAGGCTCCAACAGTGAGAATGAAAGACTTTCCTTACTCCAGAGCTGAACTTGAGACCCATCACGTCAGAGCAAGACAGGTCTTAACATGCAAACTAATGCACTGGTCTTCAGACTAAGCTTTCTTGTCCCATTTATCCAGAATGTTGAGTTTCAACAGCCTGGAGGTAAACTGGATGTAAGGGACTGCCTGGGAGGAGGACTTAGCTGCATCCTGGAGAATTTTGGTGTCCAGGACTTGTGGCTAAACTGAGATCCAGGTTTTGCCTTGAAAAGTTGGCCATAGGTTGGACTTGATGGACTTGTGTCATAGGTTGGACTTGATGGACTTGTGTCTTTTTTCAACCCCACCTACTATGTAAGTTGTGAGTAAGGAAAGTAACTCTTACTGGGAAAGGCATTTTACTGAGGCAAAAAGGTGCTTCTATTCCTCGTGACTTCCTTGATAAACTTGTCCAGGGTTATCCCAAACAGGCAGGTCCTCTTGAAAGGCATACCTAACAGATGTCTATTGCATGGGTTTTCTAATTAATTTTTAAAGAAAAGGGTTTTCCGTATGTGCACGGCAATGAGACTCATCGTAATGATTTGGCAGATTACATTCAACAGGATATCAACACAATAATGGAGGGCCACAGGCATGAGTTCCAGCTGTTGCAAAACCCAGATCCCCAGCTATATCTGTTGCTAAGACTCCTACAATAGCAGTCTACATGGCAGGACCTATCAGAAAGAGTCTTTGAAATGGGCCTCTAGTTTTTTTATTCACTTGATTCATGAATGCTAGTATATCCCCTACTGGGACAGAAAAGGTCTTGTTAAGACAGCTTATGGCAAGAAACACAGCCCACTTTTTAAGCACTCTAGCTCCTCAGGGTATTGTGCAAACTGCTTAGGAGGGGTGAAAACATTATCTGGGTTAGGTCAGTCCTAGTATAAAAAGGGCAGCAACAAAGCGTGTATAGGGAAAGACTTATTCGACTGGGGGCTTTTTAGAGAACCCAGACTAGTAACTCTAGGTACAACTAACTCAGGTTGTTCTATGTCTAGACATATGTGGACTGTGTTAGTGAGAATGGCAATGATGTATTTTAGATATGGGTTTATCACAGTAAGCAGACTCATCAGATACCAGGTTAGTAAGATAGGGTACCTTCCCCTGCAACCTAGGGGACAGCTTGAAATTCAGAAACAGATTTTGGAGAAAAGGGTAAGGAAGCCAGTTTGTGGTCCCTGTAGTCAGCAATCATTGTTAGAATTCTTTACATACACTCAGCCATAGCAGAATCCCTGGACAAAACAAAAGCAGGTGCTGCCCCTGAAGAAGTTAGGGAAAACTTGAGGGCTGCAATTTAGGTAAAGGACCGGGATACAAACTGTCAGTGTAAGGTTACTCTGCAAGCCTTCCCTATACTGCGATTGGGTCGCAATCTGTGCAAGACCACAGTACCGCTGCCTTTGCATCTGTGATCTGCCATACTAGGCCTAAATAGAGCCCACAAGGGGTACTTACAACACCTGTGTAGTTAATGCCAAGTGACCCCACACTGGAGAAAGCAGGATCATGGAACTGGTGGAAGGCGTGGAGTTGGCTATAAAGTGGGCAGAATGGAAACCCATAAAGAGGGTGTGCACACATCTGTATAGTGACCAGGCAAGGAGTCAGTATAAAAAGGTGGCCATTTTTTTTCACATTATTGTATTGCCGGCAATGTTTTTTTTTTTAGCTGTTAGCGGGGAAGCCCGCTGACAGCTGATGACTCATTAGTTGTTAAGACTGCGGCGGCTGGCTTTTTTTACAGCTTTTATACGCCTGTGGCACTAAAAGCTCCTAAAAACCTATGTGTGCATGGATACATAGAATAACATAAAGAGGCGTTTTGAAGCTAAAAAAAATGCCTTATGCTGCTAAAAAATGCAGGAAAAATGCCCTGTGTGCGTGAGGCCTAAAGTGTCGAAAATGTCGAAAATTAGAAACTAGATATCACTCACAGCTTTTGCTCTCTCTGGGCAGATGGAAGACATCACTCTCCTAAAGAACCTAACAAAAAACTGAAAGCGGCATTGAACCCTAAGACAAACATTTGATATACTGCAGCTTACCAAGGCAAGAACATCTAAATCTGCTAGTGCATTTAACACTACCCTTTCCATAGAATGACAATGCTGCTGTCCAGGGTTGTCTCTGTTGCTCCTCCATCCAGAGTGGAGGCATCCCAAGACAAGAAGTACGTTACTAGCAGGATCACCAAAGAATCATAAAAAAAAGAAAATGATTGCAGTCTCTACATCAAATACTTGATACGCTGCAATATATTACATTTATCTTTTTGGATGAAATCCAGTTTTAAAGAACTCTGGGGTGGGAAGAGTTAGGCAAAACTGTCCTAGCAGCTTTACATTGCCATTTTCCTATCTCTTGAAAGTGGCAGCATAACCCCATGTTCCTGAATACTTTATGTGTTTGGTAAAGTATGAGATAGAAATAATTTTATAGTCATTTTACATCTTACCTTGTCCAGCATCCCCATATAAAGTGCTGGGTAGAAAGTGTAGATTAAAGTGTTGAAAATTAGGAACCAGATATCACTCACAGCCTGTTAAAATAAGAGTACCATACACAGTAAATGAAGCATATCAATATACACTGAAATTTTGAGGTTGACAAATGAGTATGAAGCTGTATATAGTTCATTTTTATGTATGCTCACGTTCTCTCTTTACAGTCTAACTAAGGTTCTCATCTGCCTATGCTTCTCTATATTTTCAGAACAGTAATAATCACAAGACATTATACCTGAAAAAAGAAAAACTCACAACTCACAGGGATATCCAACCCTGTATTAAGCTCATATATGGAATATTGGTTTTTAGCACCAAAAACAAGTTACCACACCCTTAGGCTACTTCTCACACAAAGCACTCCCTGTGCCAATCCTAAACTTTACCTCGCACTGACATTATACTATAATGGCAAAAAATGTTTTTTTTTTTGGATAGAGCTGGGAAGGGCTGCAACCCCTGTCAATTTTTAATGTTGTCTGTGTCCCCGTTGAGGATATTCACTCTCTCTATTTGTCACTGTCCCCATTGTAATTGGCACTGTAAGCAAGAGAAAATCTAAAATTTTGCAGTTGTTTCTATAACGAGATTAGAGGAAAAGTCTTCCAGTGGAGATACCTGTTCTTATGATAAAACTTTTGAGAGTTTTCCTAAATTTTTTTGTCACTGGGAAATCTTTTTAACCATTCCCCTTTCTACCCAAAACTAGAATAAAAATGTTTTATATTTACAATCGCTTTATCACTTAGCCTAAAAACGAACCTTTAACATTTAAAGTGACCAGCCTGAAGAAAAAAACAAGTAATAGAACTCAGGTACACTCTAATGACATAGCTGATGATTAACAGAACAGGATTTTTTTGGTGACAAAGTCACTTTAACAGTAGACTTAAAGAAGAAAACAAATATAGTATGTGGCACTTTTAGGACACATAATGGCATTCAAAACCAATATCAATAAAATGTCACATTTACTAGGATTTCCATAAAATGTTTTTATGTCATAGAAACCATGGAAGGCTGATACAATGCTGCAGTACACCATCGATAACCCAACAAAAATACCTCCATAACCCCACAAACACCATCATTGAATAACACCTAATGTTGGTTTGATAGAGGTAATGCAGTAGTGGGGGTCAACTCGTTACATTTCATAAACCTATAGGAAAAACACATCAATTATTCTCTGAACATGCAGGAGAGCTGCCAATGTCCCTGGGAGGAGCGAAGGGACCAATGAGGACCCAAACTAACTGAATGTCCCTTCATAGCATAAAATCCAGTACCCAGGGGCTAGGGATCAGCCACCTAGGTCATCCACACATACATCCTGCCAGTATAAGGTTTGGAATTAATGTGGACCCAAGGGTTCGCCACACCATCAGGGTGCACGAAAGAATGACTTTAACAGTAACCCTAAAATTTAAGCTTACATAACACTATTAACCTTAAAGTAAAACCTGTCATGAGATAAATGTGGAACCTTCCATTGTCTGTGCTCTAATAAGCCTTTAGACTTGGATTTAGTCTACTGCAGGACCAATGTCCCTCTCAAGTCTTCAGGAAGTTAGTGCACAGGTGTGGGCAGCCTGACACAAGATTTTTACTGGCTAGAATGTAGACAATACAGGAGGCCTCCACCATAAAGGAGAAGGTAGTTAAGCACCTCTGGGTGGGTGTATTTATTAAATACTGAACCTATTCTTTAACGCAAACCAGAAAATAAATATGGTGACTTTTATTGATGATTTGGTTTAATGTTTTGCCATGAGATTAGTAGGTAAGTAAGCAAGTAAGTGTGGGTTGGTTAAATCTGTCCTTTAACACTAAACTTTAACTGCTAACAGTAACCCAAACTACCCCTAAGGAGATGCTGTGGCATGCCCATGCAGGAAAACATGACAGCACTTTTGCGTATTGGGGAGCTTGTGACTTGCTCCCCTGTGACTGCTTGGGCCTAGCAGCCAATTGTCCATGCACAGTTACACGACTGAGGGAGTAACAGGTTGCCAACACTGCTGATTTCAGTGCCTAAATGTCAAGAATCAAATCAAAGCAAACATTTTAAATGCCCACCTGAATAAGCCATAAAGATTAATACAGATGTTTTGGAGTATACAGTGGGGGAAATAATTATTTGATCCCCTGCAGATTTTGTATGTTTGCCCACTTACAAAGAAATTAAAGGTCTATATTTTTTATTATAGGTGTATTTTAAATGATAGAGACAAAATATCAACCAAAAATCCAGAAAAAACACATGATACAAATGTTATAAATTGAGTTTCAGTTCAGTGAGTAAAATAAGTATTTGATCCCCAAGCAAAACAGGACTTAGTACTTGGTGGAGAAACCCTTGTTGGCAAGCACAGAGCTAAGACGTTTCTTGTTGGTTACCAGGTTTGCACACATCTCAGGAGGGATTTTGGTCCAAATTGTGGACCGGCTCATATTCTGCCAAGGACTCCGCCTGGAGCTCTTTTCGTCTCCAGGCACTGACAGGAGTCAGATCATGTGACTGCCCTTGGAGCACACAACCACGCCCACCCTCCTGACGGCGTGCGTTCCATTGCCGGCCACACACACACACCCCCCTCGTTTCCCATTCATCCCATCCACCTGCAGCCCACGCTCAGGCCCGCCCCCACAACCGGCTTTTATTCTACAAGTAACCATCCTCGTTCTGCAATCCTCCTTTACCTGAGGCAGAGAGACTGCTGCGGACACACTCGGCTGCAGTATTCTCTCATGAGATCTTCACCCCCCTCCATCCTCCTAAAAACTGGACAGCACTTTCCCAGGAGGACACAGGTCGAAAAATCTCTCTTCCACCCAGCCCGTGACAGGTACACAGCCTTTTCATTCACCCAGCTATATGCCATGATGTGACTGCCTGTCAGTGTCCTGAGGGATCTCCCCCAGGTCACAATCCTGGTTTCCTTTAACACCATGCTTCCTCTCTCCCTCCCCCCTCCTTCAGGTCCACACCACCCCACAATCCTTTCTCTACAAATTTAAAAGGAGAACACACACACCATCAACTATCACATAGGTAGGTGTGTTTTCACATGACAAGTCACCAGTTCGTCATCTCCCTACTTACCTTTCTCACTTACCAACATATATATGTCTTTCAAACTAAAATAACAACTTTTCAAATAAACACCTTTGGGTCATACATGTGTGCGTATGTATGTACATGTATATGTATATGTATGTGTATATATATATATGTATATATATATATATATATATATATATATATATATATATATATATATATGTATTTATGATATCACTTTCTTGTTTGTTACTTCAAGGTCTATCTTTGACCACTCATCTATGTTATTTTTAGACATTAAATTCCCTATCAAATTCCGATAGATATTGTTCCTTCACCAATTCTCTGTACACATATGTGTTTCCCATCTATCATGTTCATTCATCGATTCATGTATTTGTATTCACTTATTGTTTTATGCATTTTTACCCATCATGCGTTTTTTTTTTGTTTGTTGTTGTTGCATATTCTTGCCATGTGCTCCATACTGTATTTCTAGCTAAAATTCTATCTCTCTATATATATATACATATATATATATATATATATATTTTTTTTTTTTTTTTTTTTAAACAATGGTATTTATTCAATTTTTAAGTTTACAGAAAGTAAAATAAACATCCGGTACATTATGTAACATACTGTTATAGTCATCATCGACTATGATAAAAGATGAGGATCGTAATGAAAATGGAGAGAGAGGGAGAGAGAAGAGAAGCAGAAAGATAAAGGGTAG
Source organism: Lithobates clamitans (assembly GCA_037952925.1). Taxonomy (NCBI): domain Eukaryota; kingdom Metazoa; phylum Chordata; class Amphibia; order Anura; family Ranidae; genus Lithobates; species Lithobates clamitans. The sequence goes on from JBBGZY010000374.1 coordinate 2,032,732, forward strand.
GTAAGGGAGGGATTAGGAGGGGGGAGGGAGGAGGGGGGTGGTAGGGGTGCGCTCCTGCCGCACCGTAGGTGCCTCAATCGTCGGGCAACCTACGTATTGGTGAGGTATTTTATCCAGGGGTCCCAAGTTTTATTAAATCCGGTCATCTTATCTTTCAATATTGCCGTTAAGCGCTCATTTATCATTATCCATGATAGTTTGGCTTTTAACAAGTAAAAGGGAACTGTGGGTGACTTCCAGGACTTAGCTATTGAAATCCTGGCCGCCACAAATATAAATGTAATCAGTCTGCGCATTGACTTTGATGTCCCCTCCACTGGGCGTCCCAACAGCGCGTGCAGAGGTGATTTGACTAGGTTCGCTTGTGTGAGGGAGTATATTAGGTTGTACGTGCGTATCCAGAATCTCCTCACTTTGGGGCACGTCCACCAAGTGTGGTAAAAAGTGCCATTTACATTACAACCTCTAAAACACCGGGGGGACGCCCCTGGAACGAAAGTTGCTATCCTCTCTGGGACCATGTACCATCGCATCATTACTTTATAGTTTGCCTCTATCATGGAGGTGTTAACAAGTGACTTAGATGCATTCAGTATTATCTTATTCCAAACTTCCATATCTAATTCCATTTCCATATCTTGTTCCCATTTTTGCATATAGTGCAGTTTTGAGGTAGATGAGGTCAATATATTATATATCCGTGATATATGACCAGTGTGCCTATCGAAATTCCTACAGAGGTTTTCCATTGGGGTGAATGTAGTGATATCAGAGGTGCGATTCAGGGTCGCTAAAAAATGTCTTATCTGGGTGAAGCGGAATAGTTCTGAGTTTGGGAATTCGTATTTCTCCTGTAAGGTTGATTTCGATAAGGCACCTCTGTGGTCACAATAATCTGCAATACGTATTAATCCTTTGTTGGTCCACCACAAAAAATTTCGGGGTTGGAGACCCGGAGTGAACAGTGTGTTCCCAAATAGAGGGGCCAATGGGTTGTGTTGGGATCTAAACCCGTAGGCTGTTGATAGTCTGTCCCACAAGTTTAGGGAGAAAGACAAGCTCGGGCACATCATGGCCGGCCTGTCCTTCGCCTTTAACCACATTAGTTGGCTAATCTCTCTGTCAGGGTACAGAGAAGATTCGATTGACATCCAGAGCGGTCTAGGCTGTCTAGTGTGGAATTTGATCAATTGGGACATTTGTGCTGCTTGGAAATATTTAAATAAATCTGGCATTCCCAGGCCCACGTCTGCTTAGGTGTGTAAAGTGTTCTCCTGTTCACTCTAGGTCTCCTGTGTCCCCACACAAAGTCCAACAATTTTCTCTGGAATTTCTGTAAATCGTTCCTTACAACTGCTATTGGGAGGGTCCTGAACAGATATAACACCTTCGGCAAAACCGTCATTTTAATTGAGCACAGCCTTCCAAACCATGACGGAGGGTTATTAGACCATTTTTTGATATCATCTAGTATTTTCCTGAATAGTGGGGTATAATTATGTTTATATAGTGTAGTGAGGGTAGGAGTGAGGAAGATGCCTAAATATGACATTGTCTCTTTTTGCCATTTAAAAGGATAGGATTGTTGTAACGCTTGGACTATGTGTGTTTGCAAGGAAACGTTAAGTGCTTGAGTTTTAGAGTGGTTCACTTTAAGTCCCGAAAATTCCGTGAAGTGTCTCAGCACCAGCTGTAGATTGGGTAAGGAGGTGACCGGAGAGGAGAGAAGCAATAAGATGTCATCTGCAAACATTGCACATTTGTGCTCCCTGTCGCCGCATCTCACCCCCAGTATATCCTGATGTTCTCGGATTTTAATGGCCAGGGGCTCTAGGGCTAAAATAAATAATAGGGGGGATAAGGGACATCCCTGTCTAGTACCTCTTAGTATCTGTATGTTTTGGGATTTATAGCCCTTGACTACTAGATTGGCTGTGGGGTGACTGTAAATTGTTTTTAGTGTGGTTATAAAGTGGGATCCAAACCCGTATTTTCCTAAAATATAGAAAAGGTAGTCCCAGGATAGGGAATCGAACGCTTTATGTAGATCCAATGAAACTAATAGAGCTCCTCTCCGACCTCCCCCATCCCAACCTGAGTTTAAAGCAGAGATTATGTCTATTATGCGTCTAGTTTGGTCAGGCGCATGTCTATTGGGGACAAATCCCGTCTGGTCTGGATGGATATATTTCGAGATAAACGAGTTCATGCGGGTGGTTAATATCTTTGTCAGTATTTTGAGGTCTACGTTGATCAACGATATGGGGCGGTAATTCGAACAGTCCCCGTGGTCTTTATTCGGTTTGGGTATAACATGTATAAAGGCCTTATTTTCGTGAAGTGGAATTGGGAGCCCCTTTCTTAGTGAATTATAAAAGGCGCAGAGACGAGGAGACAGAATCTCCGTGTATTTGCGGTAGTAGTGGCCTGAGAATCCATCTGGACCCGGAGACTTCGACGGGTTCAGGGATTTGATAGCCATCGCCACTTCACTCACCGTAAACTCTGCCTCCATTCTTTCGATATGGTCACTAGATAAGGTTGGGAGTGATATATCCCTCAGGAATTCTTCAGCTTTGTTAATGTTGAAATCCTTTGGGGAGTCATATAGTTTAGAGTAAAATGTATAGAATTCCTGGAGTATGAGTTGGGGGTTCTGTGTTACTTGTCCAGTCTGCAGTCTCAATTTAGGTAGCGCCGGATTATATGGTCTTGGGTTTAGTTTCCTAGCTAGTAATCTGTTTGGTTTGTCCCCCATTGTGTAATAGCGGTGTTTGGACCATCTGATATATTTCTCTGCCTTCGTGGTGAGGCTCAAATTTAATGCTGTTCTTGCTATATCAATTTGGCTTCTAAGGTCTATGTGCGGGTTGGATTTTTGTTCATGTGTTAATCTATATAGCTCTCTCTCCTGTTGTTGAATTGTTTGAGTTCGTTCTCTCTTGGCCCTAGTAGCTAATTGTATTAGTATACCCCTCATTGTGGCCTTATGGGCAGCCCATACTATCTCTGGAGAGGAGGACGGAGGGGTATTTTCTTGAAAATATTGTTGTATGGCTTTCTCAACTTCCTTGGCGATTATGGGGTCACTTAGTAATGATTCGTTCAATCGCCAAGAAGGTTGTCTGGATTTCGACCAGAGATCTGATAGAACCACCAGGACCGCAGAGTGGTCTGACCATACTGTAGGTACTATTTTGGTCGATGAGATATATGGGAGTAATGGGGAAAGTGTGAACAAATGATCAATGCGCGAATAAGTTTTATGTACATATGAGTAGAATGTGTAGTCCCGTTCTGTGGGATGGGCATCTCTCCAAAGGTCTATCAGGTCGTGTTTGTGGAGCAGGCGTGCTAGGGTGCTGCTTTGTTTAGGGGAATGCTTTAGGGTCGTCTTTCGGGGGTCCGACTTATCTAGAATTTGATCTAGTGAAGTGTTGCTGTCTCCCCCTAGCATCACGTGACCCACTAAATGGGGTGTTATGACCTCCAGCATTGTGTTAAAAAAATTTATCTGTCCAACGTTAGGAGCATAATAAGACAGAAATGTGACCGCCCTGTCATTGATTCTACCAGCAACCATAATATAGCGGCCCTCTCTGTCCCCTATCACATTAGTGGGAGTAAAGGGGACCCTTTTAGCAATGCATATAGCTACTCCTCTCTTTTTATCTGGACCATTAGACAGATAAATCGTTGGGTATTTTGCGTTCAGGAATTTTGGGGCTGACGTACGTGAGAAATGTGTCTCCTGTAATAGGAGGATGTCCGCCCCTAATTTATGGTATTGCTGAAAGGCCTTGGTCCGTTTAGTAGGGGAGTTAAGACCCTGAGTGTTGTGCGTCAATATCGTGTAGGTAGGTTGATTTTTACAGGGCATGGCAGTTTGGAAGGCTGTACTCACATTTTAGACGTTTCAGTGGAATTTTTCGGAAGTCTCTTGGATCCTCCTCTCGGGTTCTTGCGTGGAGCAGGAGCGCGGTCAGGGGGTGGAGAAGGGGGAGGGGAGAGAAAGAGGCAGAATTAGAGAAGTAGAGACACAGATAGTGTAGCGCTGTTTTTTGTTGTAATATTAAGCAAAACCTATTGCTTGTGACTAGAACTACAAGAAAATTTTTAGGGGAGATAAAAGGGGGAAATAACATTAATAATAAAAAAAAATTTAGAAAAAAGGGAGGTGCTAAAAGGGCACCTGTACACTGCATTTCAATGTGGTTGCAGGGGTACCTAGCCCCTGAGTTTGTTTCGTGAAGTTGTCTCTCCGCTTGCGGTGGAGACAGGTTCACTTGTGGTGGCATGCGGTTCACCTCCGGCACTATTTACTAGCTTCAAGTGGGGGGTGAGCGGGGTCCACTCGCCAAATTGATTGGGAAGTTTCGCTACTAAATTCAAACATAATAGTGGAGGGGTGGGGAGAGGCGAAAAAAAGGTAGAGGCGAGTCTGCCGATAAGGCAGACTCCCCTCTTGAGATACCTAAGACAACATAACTTATAACCTGATATAAAGTCAACTTTTAAGTCTGTATCAAACCGGAACGGCTTCAACGGATATGGCGTCCTCAGGAACAGTCAGACGCTCGCAGCAGGGTCTTCAAGAGCAGGTCTTGGACCAATACTAGTGTACTCGGTCGCAAATACCGAAGTTGTGATCTGCTTCTGGGGTAGGGTTCAGGTTGCTGACGGAGATTTTCTGGCTCTAGGGCCTCTTGGCTGGGACCACAGGGGGGAAATCGGTCGGCTTTCGTCGAATAGAGCACTGGGTCCCTGTGGCTCCGTGGACAGAAGGCCCAAATTTTGGAGGAGGGCCTCGCCCGACTGGAAAGTGGTAAATGAGTGGGACTTGCCTTTGTATATAAATGACAATCGGAATGGGAACGACCATCTGTATTTAATCTGTCGATTGATAAGTTGGTTAAGCAACGGCTTCAACGCTCTCCTTTTCTGGATTGTTACTTGAGCTATATCCGCAAAAATCTGGATTGGGTGACCCGAGATGGTTATGTCTCTTTGATTTCTTGCTTCCAACATGATCCTTTCTTTAATGCGGTAAAAATGAGGCTTAACTATCACGTCGCGCGGCAGACCATCTTGTCTTGGGGCTGTCAGGGCTCGATGCACCCTGTCCAGTTCCATTTGGTGAGGGGAAATATCCGGTATCAATTGTTTCATTAGATCGTGGATCGAATCTTCCAGGTCCAATTCGGATTCTGGGAGGCCACGCACGCGGAAGTTATACCTCCTAGACCTGTTCTCCAAATCTTCGATTTTTGCGTTTGCTTGGTCTAGTTGATCCTGTAGGGATGTGATCATTTTGGAATTTTGATTGACTCTTTGAACCGTCCCATCCATTTTAGACTCGATCGTGTCTAACCTCTCCCCTATATTTTGGAAGTCATCCTTCATACCTGTGGTGATAATGTTGCAAGCTTTAGACAGTTCCTGCTGTAGGAGTGCTGAAAATCTAGCTAGGAGAACTGTGTCGCCTGAATACCCTTCAGCAGGGGCCGGTGGTTGTGAGGAAGGCCCACTGTTTTGACTCATGGCTAATTCAGCAATTTCAGCCATTTGTCTGTCTGTGGAGGAGGCTGGGGAGTCAGTGAATAATAACGGCCTGTCTGAGGAGCCCGATAGCGGGGACAGCTGTGGGTGGTCGCTCTGTGGGGAGTAAGGTCCCTCCTGGGACTGGGAGGAGAAGGGGTCTCTGTGTACCTTAGCCTGGAAAGTAATTGGGTGGAGCGGTTCGTTCTGCTGTGTCTGCATCTGGTTGCTCTCATGTGGGTGATCTCTGCTGACAGGCGCCATCTTAGACTGGGGGGGCCGCTGCTGTGTCTGGGTACTAACCTTCTCAGGTGCTGTAGGCTTTAATTTTGATTGCAGTGGCTGTTGGGTCACCCAGTTCTGGTGCTGGTCCTGAGCTGTGCAGCCTTCTGTGAGGTCCCCTCCCCGTTGTGAAGAGGGCTGCGGGGTCCGTCGCTGTGTGGAGGCTCCGCCGCGTGTGGAGTCTCCCTTCCCCGGCGCCATCTTGGGAGAGAGAGACTGCTGGGCCTTAGAGGCGCGGGTGTTCCTGAGGTGCTGTGGGGGGTTTCTGTTGTTTTCCGACCCTCTCCGCTGCATCGTCTGCTCCCCAGGCTTCGGGGTGTCCGTTTGGCAGAGCTTCGCTCGTTCCCCTCTTGCTATTTTTAGCTTTTCTGGCCGGAGGTGTGCGGAGCGGAGTCAGCTCATGTCCGACCTCGGCGCCGCGCGCATGCGCACTACTATATATATATATTTTTTATATTGTTTGTGCATACGTGTGTGCTTGTGCATGTGTACATAAGTGCACATGTGTCTATATTTTATATACACATATATATATATATTTCTTTTCTGATCTCTGTTCCACCTAGAACGCTTGAACGTGGACTGGTATGGAACACAGAAAATCGCATTTCCCATTTCAGGCCGTTTTTTCCAACTAACCATTTTGTTGATGTACATATTTTGGCCTACTGGCATATAGAGACTGCGCCCTGGTTCTCAAAAGGCTCTGATGAAGAGGTTATCCTCGAAACGCGTTAGCCAACTCTAAACACCCGCCTCAACATGGGCTCATGATATATTTTTAACCCATTTTTAATTTTCCATGCCTTTTATATTTTGTTACCTGTTTACATGATACGTAGTATTGGTATATTCAATTGCTTTTATTTGCTTCTAATTTCCTTTGAATAAATTTTATATGTTTTGATGTGAGCTATTGATCACGCGCCCTTCATCCATCACTCTCCATATAGGGATTTTGGTCCACTCTTCTTTACAGATCTTCTCTAAATCCTTAAGGTTTCTTGATTGTTGCTTCCTTCCATACATTTCCTATAGGATTAAGGTCTGGAGACTGGCTAGGCCACTCCATGACCTTAATGTGCTTCTTCTTGAGCCACTCCTTTGTTGCCTCCTTTGTTGCCTTGGCAGTATGTTTTGGGTCATTATCATGCTGGAAGACCCATCCATGACCCATCTTCAGTGTTCTAGCTGAGGGAAGAAGGTTCTCATCCAAGATTTTACAATACATGGCCCCGTCCCTTGGCCCCTCAATGCGCCCTGTACCTTTAGCAGAGAAAAAGCCCCCAAGCATAAAATATATAAATATTCCTGCGCTACCAAGCAAATAAGTGCTATTAACTGCTGCAAGCACCGAAAGGGTCAATCCATAACCACAGGATAAACGAATATATAATAGATGGTGCTGAGTTGTTACATATCACCATAAAGCAAAATTGCTTGAGCACAAATTACTACGTGTTGAATTTGACAAATAACTGATAAATTATGGTGAAGATAAAAACATGGATGAATTGCTGAGTGCCAATGGTATCGTTATAAAGTCTGTATTCAATAAATAAAAAATTCTTATAAACACATGGTGGAGGGAAAATAAGAAACCAGTGCTGGGTTCCCTCTTATAAGTGATTTATCCTCTTCAGTGGAAATAACTTAGTGCAAATAGAAGCAATGCGCAAGGTGAATTATCCTCTTCTGTGCAACCACACTTCAGTGCAAGATGGCCCCTTACCTTACGGCTGTAAGGTAACAGCGTGTGTATATGACAACGGAAATCCTAGGTGGTGAAATGGATCAGGGTCGTAGCTTCTTGTAAGTAAGCGTCTAGGTGGCCTTCTCACCTGACAGATCGTTCTTGGTGTAATGATGTATGTCTACTCCTTTGGAGTCACAGCAATAGTGTTCCTCTCCCGGTTGGTGCACATACAATGTGGAGGAAGAAAGGGGAATTCCAGATAGTCTAGTATGTAAAACCCATTTTATTTAATTTTAAAAAACTGTAGTATTCACATTTCACACAAAGGGAAAAAAGCTAAACGCCACGAGCGACGAGCTTGCACACCAACATAACTTCCGGTGCCTTTGTGTCCCAACACGTATCGTCACAGTCACGTGACTTCATTAGGGGATAAGGGTTGGCACTGGAAGTGTCCTTAAATAGGTTAAGCATTGAACTAATCAGGCAGCCATTTTCTTGTAGTTCAATGCTAAAGGAAGTGATGCGGCGGCCAAATTTCGGGGGATTCCTATATAGAACCCATAGCATGGCCGTTTTCTAATAGTCCAGGACTCTAGGACGATATGGCGGCCATGTTTTTGGTGACTTGAATGTATACTAAATAAAAAAGATCGGAAAATACAACAAAAAAAAATTGGTCTATATAGACAGACCACTCCAGGTGTGTGGGTGCACACATGGATAATATAAAATAGTTTAAAATGTATAAAAAAGATATTGGGCAAGTGGACATTGCAAAAATATTAGCGGTGGAAGACATACATCAGGGTCATGGGGACACCAGAAGTGATGTCAGCAGCAATATACATACAATAGAGTTAGCAGCAATAATAGTTAATTAGTAGAAAAGAGAGAGAAGGTATATAGCAGAATGGAAATAGTCGAATAAATCTGTAAAGGAGAGATAGTTCTGATAATTCAAGATTCAATAAAAAAATCACTAATAAAACAGATCAAATTCAATATTAAGTCCTCGAAGTGTGAAAGTATATAATATAAAGATCCATTTTGATTATAGCTGGCTCAGGGTCTTAACTTTATGGCCACCCTGCCAGTGTTTTATATACGGTTCTATCCTCCAAAATTTTAAATGGGTAGGATCATTATTGTGTCATAGGGCGAAATGCTTGGATACACTATGCTTATCGAATCCTTTGAAGATGTTTTGCACATGTTCTTTAATGCGAACTTTGGGGGGGTCTTTTAGTACGTCCTATGTATTGCAACCCATAGCTACATTCCAGAGCATAAACTGCCCCTTCTGTATTGCAACATATGAAGTCTTTGACTTGATGGATATTTCCTGTACTTGTTTTAAAGTTTCTTTTCATTCGGACGTTTAGTTTTGTTACATGCAAAACAACATTTGTAGGGGAAAAAAACCTTTTCCTGTATAGAATGTGAGTCCAATCTTTGGTGGATCTAATATACTTTTGACAATCCTGTCACGAATCGTAGGGGCTCTTTTAAATATGAATTTGGGATTACCATGTAGTACATCTTTAAGGTGTCTCTCAGTTAGTAGTATATGCCAGTGTTGTTTTATAATTCTTTCTATTTTTCTATATTGAATGTTGTAATCAAGAATAATTGGTACTATATCTAAAGTCATCTCCTGTTTTTTCTTGTCTTTGATTAATTCATTGTGATTCATTTCTGCTACTCCTGATATTCTTTCTTTTACATATTGGCTATCGTAGCCTTTCTTGATGAATCTATGTCCAATGTTATTCGCTTGGGCAAGGAAGTCGCTTTCAAGGGTACAATTCCGTCTCAGGCCGTCTCAATTCCGTCTCAGGCGCATCAGTTGGCCTTTGGGATATTATAGAGCCAACTTCTATGATGGCAGCTTTCCAACAGGAGGTAGCTGTTTCTGTCGACATTGTTAAAGTGCGTTATTGTAGTAAGTTTATGTTCTTCTTGTATGATCTCTAGATCTAAGAATGATACAATCTTCTCACTGATATCCCAAGAAAGTCTGATGTTTCTATCATTTTTATTCAGATTTTCAAAAAAATAAACCAACTGATTGCGTTCTCCTTTCCATAAATTGAAAATGTCATCAATATATCTTTTAAAGATGACCAGTTCCATTGATGTATTCGTGAAGATGGTTTCTTTTCCCATTGTGCCATAAAAAGGCCTGCCACACTGGGTGCAAATTTAGCTCCCATAACGACACCTTTTTTTTGATGATAGTAATTCAGATTGTACCAAAAATAACTGTTCTTCAGACAAAAATCTAAACATTTAACAAGATATTTTCTCTGGACACATGGTAATGTTGTATGTGTTCTTAGACCCCATTTAACATCTTCACATGCCTGATGATGGAATATTATGGTATACAGTGAGGACACGTCAACCATATCCATAATCCAGGGGCCTTCTTCTTTTGGTATCCTTTCTATAGTTTGTAGCATGTGCTTGGAGTCCATTAAGTAAGCTTTTGTATTTTGTACAGCTGGCTGCAGGTCGTTGTCTATGTACTGACCAATTTACTATCGGCCTGGGAGATGGATTAGGTTTATCCTTATGAATCTTTGGTAACGAATATATGATTGAGGTGCGACAGGATTCTGGTGTTAGAAATGTTGCTTCCTTTTTGTTGAGTATATTTTTTTTAGATCCAAATGTACTACTTGTGCAAGTGTCCTCCTACATTTGAACATAGGATTACTTAGTAATCGACTATATGTACTTTCATCTTCTAACAGTTTGTTCATTCGTTGTATTGCTCTTTGGGGAGGATCACAGTCATTTGTAAAATTCAACACATAGTAACTTATGTTCAAGCAATTTTGCTTTATGGTAATATGTAACAGCGCAGCCCCCAAGCATAATGTTTGCACCTCCGTGCTTGGCTGTAGGGATGGTGTTCTTAGGGTCATAGTCAGTATTTTTCTTTCTCCAAACACGGTAAGTCGAGTTAATGCCAACAAGCTCAAATTTGGTCTCATCTGATCACAGCACTTTCTCCTGATCTTTCTCTGAATCATTTAGATGTTCAGTGGCAAACTTTAGACAGGCCTGTACATGTGCCTTCTTGAGGAGGGGCACTGCAGGATTTCAATCCATGGCGGCGTATTATGTTACCAATGGTTTGTTTGGTGACTGTGGTCCCAACTGCCTTGAGATCATTCACAAGCTCCTCCCGTGTAGTTCTGGGTTGATCCCTCACTTTTCTCATGATCATCCTTACCCCATGAGACGAAATCATGCATGGAGCTCAAGACTGAGGGAGATTGATGTTAATTTTGTATGTCTTCCATTTGCAAATAAAAGCTCCAACAGTTGTCTCCTCACTAAGCCTTGTGCAGGTCTACAATCTTGCCCCTGATGTCCTTTCACAGCTCTTTGGTCTTGTCCATGATGGTGAGGTTTGAATGGAAGAAAGATTCTATGGACAGGTATCTTTTATACACATAAAGAGTTGTCATTAGGAGCACCTTGTTAAATTGACAGGACTAATATGTGTACCACATGAGCACATACTGTAGCCAGTTTGTGGGAGATTAAATTATTGTTGGTTGGTAGGGGATCAAATACTTATTTTACTCACTGAACTGCAACTCAATTTACAACATTTTTATCATGTGTTTATTCTGGATTTTTGGTTGATATTCTGTCTTCGCTATCATTTAAAACACACCTATGATAAAAATAATAGACCCTTCATTTCTTTGTAAGTGGGCAAACATAAAAAATCTGCAGGGTAATCAAATAATTATTTTCCCCACTGTACTTCAAGTTACTTCATGGCAATAAGGTTTTAGCCCTCCATTTTTTTACTTTGTTTTAGATAATAAGGTTATGTAGTCTATGTATCCCACTTTTGTGAGATACTGTGAATATATATATATATATATATATATATATATATATATATATATATATATACACCCTTAAAAGTATTTTGGCCGGTTTGGTACTTACGTGAACAGAGAAGCCATTAAAAAATGCATACCAGACATTCTGGAAAAGACACGCAAATGTCTTGTAGTGGTAATACTGCAAGAACTTGGAAAAACGGATATAGGATAAACGTCCATGAAAAAATAACAGCTTCTGGAGGTAAGAAAACTGAGCCACTGCAAAGTCACTAGCAAGGACAGCTTGGAGACCTTCCTTCCCAACCACACCAACACCAATGTGAGCAGCTGCAAAACAAGAAGTTAAAAATTAATTTCAGTATGGGCTGATACTAAAGCTGGCCATTCACTAATAGAATTAAATTCAAAATAATTCCTTTTAAGAAAGTTCATTTGATTTTCAAATTGTTAGTGGGATCAAATTAATGTTCGTTTTTTTTTTTTTAACCTCAGTTGTGCTAAAATTTGAAGGTGCAGGATGAAAATTTTTTCTTGAACAAACAAATTTCTAACAGTGTATATGGTTTTAATTTGGAAACGTCTATCACCTTAACATCATGTAAAAGTCTTAAAAATAATAAAAGATGAGAGCTGAATTGGAATTGGTCTGAATTGAGACCTGAATTGTTTTTTTGGGTAATTTCACTTTACATAGCTATAGTAACAAGAAGACACAGCATATGTGATTTGAACCTCTGAGCTTTGCTAACCTATATCAAAACCAGTACAGAAACATTATGACCGGCAAACATATTTTGGAAAGAACTTTAAGTCCTAGCCAACTGTCATGTGTTCTTGATGAAACACATCAGTCCATTGTCATGTTGCTTTACTAAGGATTAAAGTGGATGATTCATGAAATTTGAGCTGGGCACATATATCTGCAGTGTTTTGTTATCTCTCTTCAAAGCACTAGCACTTTCTCTTGCTCTGTTCTTCTGTTATCAGCGTGATAACACCTGACAAGTTCTCCATCACATATAATAAAAACAGCTGGAGTTTTGTGTTGGGAAGGATGCTATAAATAGATTAGCACAGAGCTGAACGATTCAACAAACAGAGCTGAAAGTCTCTACCTATGAGGAGAGGGGGTGTATGCCTTTCCTCCAATCAGCTGTCTTGGCTGTATGCCCAGGCTTCACTGCTGTGATAACCAGGAAGAGACAATCTCCCAACACGATGTGCACTTTCCAAAAAATCTCACAAAAGTGAGTACACCCCTCACATTTTTGTAAATAGTTTATTATATCTTTTCATGTGACAACACTGAAGAAATTACACTTTGCTAAGTGAGTGTACAGCTTGTATGACAGTGTAAATTTGCTGTCTATTCAAAATAACAACACACAGCCATTAATTTATAAACCACTGGCAACAAAAGTGAGTACACCCCTAAGTGAAAATGTCCAAATTGGGCACAATTAGCCTTTTCCCCTCCCTGGTGTCATGTTACTCATTAGTGTTACAAGATCTCAGGTGTGAATGGGGAGCAGGTGTGTTAAATTTGGTGTTATCGCTCTCACTCTCTCATACTGGTCACTGGAAGTTCAAGATGGCACCTCATGGCAAAGAACTCAGGTTCTGAAAAAAAGAACTGTTGCTCCACACAATAATGGCCTAGGCTATAAGAAGATTGCCAAGATCCTGAAACTGAGCTGCAGCACGGTGGCCAAGACCATACAGAGGTATAACAGGACAGGTTCCACTCAGAACAGGCCTCGCCATGGTCGACCAAAGAAGTTGAGTGCACGTGCTCAGAGTCATATCCAGAGGTTGTCTTTGGGAAATAGACGTATGAGTGCTGCCAGCATTGCTGCAGAGGTCGAAGGGGTGGGGGGCCAGCCTGTCAGTGCTCAGACCATACGCCGCGCACTGCATCAAATTGGTCTACATGGCTGTCGTCCCAGAAGGATGATGCACAAGAAAGCCCGCAAACAGATTGCTGAAGACAAGCAGACTAAAGACATGGATTACTGGAATCATGTCCTGTGGTCTGATGAGACCAATATAAACTTATTTTGTTCAGATGGTGTCAAGCGTGTGTGGCAGCAACCAGGTGAGGAGTACAAAGACAAGTGTGTCTTGCCTACAGTCAAGCATGGTGGTGGGAGTGTCATAGTCTGGGGCTGCATGAGTGGCGGCAATGGGGAGCTACAGTTCATTGATTGAACCATGAATGCCAACATGTACTGTGACATACTGAAGCCAAGCATGATCCCCTCCCTTCGGAGACTGGGCCGCAGGGCAGTTTTCCAACATGATAACGACTCCAAACACACTTCCAAGATGACCACTACCTTGCTAAAGAAGCTGAGGGTAAGGGTGATGGACTGGCCAAGCATGTCTCCAGACCTAAACCCTATTGAGCATCTGTGGGTCATCCTCAAATGGAAGGTGGAGGAGCGCAAAGTTTCTAACATCCACCAGCTCTGTGATGTTATCATGGAGGAGTGGAAGAGGACTGCATTGGCAACCTGTGAAGCTCTGGTGAACTCCATGCCCAAGAGGGTTAAGGCAGTGCTGGAAAATAATGGTGGCCACACAAAATATTGACACTTTGTGCTCAATTTGGACATTTTCACTTAGGGCGTACTCACTTTTGTTGCCAGCGGTTTTGACATTAATTACTGTGTGTGTTGAGTTATTTTGAGGGGACAGCAAATTTACGCTGTTATTCAAGTTGTACACTCACTATTTTACATTGTAGCAAGGTGTAATTTATTCAGTATTGTCACATGAAAAGATATAATAAAATATTTACAAAAATGTGAGGGGTGTACTCACTTTTGTGAGATTCTGTACATGTAAAACTTATGTAGGGAGATTTGTTTCATCCCTGTGTATCATCTGAGGCTGTTCACTTCAGTGGGTATACAGTGCCTTGAAAAAGTATTCATACCCCTTGACATTTTCCACATTTTCATACCCCTTGACTCTTCCATAAGCTGTGGATCTGTGCAGCTCCTCCAGGGTTACCATGGGCCTCTTGGCTGATTCTCTGAATCTCCTTTCCTGGCCTGTCAGTTTAGGTGGACAGCCAGGTCTTGGTAGGTTTGCAGTTGTGCCATACTCTTTCCATGTGCGAATGATGGATTGAACAGTGCCCCGTGAGATGTTCAAAGGTTGGGATATTTTTTTATAACCTAACCCTGCCTTAAACTTCTCCACAACTTTATCCCTGACCTGTCTGGTGTGTTCCTTGGCCTTCTTTATGCTGTTTGTTCACTAAGGTTCTCAGGGCTTCACAGAACAACTGTATTTATACTGAGATTAAATTACACACAGGTGGACACTATTTACTAATTAGGTGACTTCTGAAGGCAATTGGTTCCACTAGATTTTAGTTAGGGGTATCAGAGTAAAGGGGGCTGAATACAAATGCACGCCACACTTTTCACATATTTATTTGTAAAAACTTTGAAAACCATTTATCATTTTCCTTCCACTTCACAGTTATGTGCCACTTTGTGTTGGTCAATCACATAAAATCCCAATACAATACATTTATGTTTTTGGTTGTAACATGACAAAATGTGAAAAATTTCAAGGGGTGTGAATACTTTTTCAAGGCACTATATGTGAGGGTTTACATCCACTTTAATACATATAAAGGTTTTCATACAGTATGGACGTTTAAATGTAGGTGCTGCTTCTTCTTCTTCTTGTTACAGCTAAAAAGGTGAACCTGAACTATTTTGTTTTGAACTGTGTGAGTCCCTTATTCTGCTACTGCAATGGATATATTAAAGTGATTGTAAACGATCACATTGTAAAACAACCGATCCAGTTTAAAATAGAAATGAAAGGCAAAACATTTGTGTATAGATTTGAAAAAAAAATATAAATACTTTTTTTTTCCCTTTTTTATAAGTGATCACATTCCCTCTGTTCTCAGTTGTATAAGAGTTGGCGGAGGAGAAGCAACAGCACACTGAGCATGCCAGTGAATGGTTATGCAGCAGGAGTGTGTCAGGACAAGTCCGATCATTGGAGGAGAGCACACTAAGTTCCGAGCATAGCTAGAAAACTGACGACGCTGTGCTCTCCTGCTTAGTGTGGTCAGTTTTTAATAGGAAAGCAAGGGGACTGGCAGGAATGCCAGGGATTTCACACAAAGGAAGCAATACAAAGAGAACAGGATATTTTTTCATACAAGTACATGGTACAGCAGGCACTTATCAGGAATATGAAATGTTGGGGTAACATACACTTTAAGGAATTTTGCATGCCTGTATTGACATTGAACTGTTACTCTGTTTTGTATTGTACTTTGCACATGGCTTGTTGGCTATTAGAATAAGGCTATACTTTGTGTTTGTCAATTTAATTAATATAGTGATTTGTGAGTAATGCAAATGTACTTACTGTTATTAACACACAACACTACAGAAAACCAGATTCACACCAAATGTGCTGGTGTCAGGCCCAGACTGTCCATAGGGCACACCAGGCACTTGCCCAGGGGCTGGGGCCGCCGGGCCACATGTCCTTGTGGGGCCAAGGCAGCTGAGCTGCTCCTTGAGCCCCCGCCGCTCACCCGGCCCCTCCAAGGCCGGCTGGCTGGTTGGCCACCATTTAAGTTTAGTCGTCGGGCAGGGGGACGGAGACTACAGGTCACGTCACCTGTGACCATGAAGAGGTAGGTGATCTACTCGAGATGCTGGACAGGAGGGAAAGTGAGTGCGGCTCCCCGTGCGTGTGCCTGGATAGGAGGAGCGGCTGCATACACAGTAGAAGAATCCATCTCTTTATTTTTCTCCTACAGCCTCTGAATGCCTGCTTCTTATTCTCTCCCTCCCGTGGGCATTCAGAGGCTGTAGGAGAAAAATAAAGAGATGGATTCTTCTACTGTGTATGCAGCTACTTCTCCTATCCAGCTTCTTTCTACTGCCCCCTAGTGCTCTCAGGCTCCCACCATGCTCTCAGGTGCCTCCCCCCCGTGCTCTCAGGCTCCCCCACTGCTCATCGGTTCCCAAGGCTCCCAAGTGCTCTCCAGCCCCTGCATGCTCTCAGGCTCCCCCGTGCTCTCAGGCTCCCCTGTGCTCATCAGCCCCCCTGTGCTCATCGCCCCCCCAGTGATCTCCAGCCCCCCATGCTCTCCAGCCCCTCTGTGCTCACAGTCCCCCCTGCCCCCTGTGCTCATTGCCCACCCCCTGTACTCTTCGCCCCCAGTGCTCTTCAGCCCCCCGTGCCATCGGCCCCCCTGTACTCTCCGGCCCCCCTAGTGCTCTCCAGCCCCTCTGTGCTCTCTAGCCCCCCGCATGCTCTCTGCCCCCACTTGTGCTCACCAGCCCCCATGGACCCTGCCCCCTCAGTGCTCTCCAGCCCCCATGCTCTCCAGCCCCTCTGTGCTCTCAGGCCCCCCTGTGCTCATCTGCCCCCCCTGTGCTCTCCAGTCCCTCCCAGTGCTCTCAGGCCCCCCTGTGCTCATCGGCCCTCTTGTGCTCTCCGCCCCACCAGTGCTCTCCAGCCCCCGTGCTCTCCAGCCCCTCTGTGCTCTCCAGTCCCCGTGCTCTCTGCCCCCGCTTGTGCTCTCCGCCCCCCCCCCCGTGGTCCCTGCCCCCTCAGTGCTCTCCAGCCGCCCCAGTGTTCTCCGCCCCCCCCCAGTGCTCTCCAGCCCCTCTGTGCTCTCCGGCTCCCCCTAGTGCTCTTCACCCCCCTGTGCTCTCCGTCTCCCCCTAGTGCTCTCCACCCCCTGTGCTCTTCATCTCCCTGTGCTCTCTAGCCCTCCTAGTGCTCTCCAGTCCCCCGTGCTCTCCAACCCCTCTTTGCTCTTTGGCCCCACGTGCTCTTCGCCTCCCGTGTTCTCTACCCCCGCTTGTGCTTTCCAGCCCCCCATGGTCCCCGCCCCCCCCATGGTCCCCGCCTCCTCAGTGCTCTCCAGACCCCCAGTGCTCTCTGACCCCCCTAGCTCAGTCCGGGCCTGGCTGGTGCCAGCACATATACATTGAAAAAGTCATGTATTTTAAAAGCAACACTTAACACCACTGCATTGTGCTGATATGCACTATAATGCGCTGCAAAAAAGTAGAATATTTTTTTCAGCCTAAACTGTGTAAATGTATGTAGGTGCATCACATTGCACATAAACGCATTAGTCACAAAAGTCAAGCAATGTTTCCTTTACAAATACGTTTAGTAAAGTTTATAAAGTTTAAAAAGGTATTTCAACACATTTTGCAACACAGCATATAGCACATTCTGGTGTGAATGGACCCTTAATTTAACTAGTTCATTATCGGAGACATGAAACTTTTGCCGCAATTAGCAGACCTCCAAGTCACATTGGTTTTTTATTGACAATTTTCATTGGCAATGAACACCCTCTCCAAAAAGTCAAACAAAATGGTATACATGTAGAAAAAAATTACAAAAACCTCAGTCAAAGAGCTTCTGTTAGAAACTTTTCAATAGTATCTTCACAGAAGAATACATGTAGGTCTTTGAAGCATTCAGTTTTTGGTTCCATTCAGCAAAATTCACACAAGATTACTCAAAATTGTGTACCTAACTATATACAGTAAATTATTGCCATAAGCTGGCATTCAAGAGCACACTGCATCAATAACCACCCTAAAGTAGTTATAGATGAATGACAACATTTTCATCACCCAGCCATAAGCTGAAACATTTCCCAGAGAATTCCTATGTGTTTCCAGTCCAATTATGATGTATATATCTACCAGTCACATAATACAGCACCTATTCAAAAACTGTAACATGTGGTTATTAAAATGCATCTAAATCCAAAACCAAAAATGTAATATATTGCAGCTTACCAGTCCTTAAATGTGGTCTAGGGTTGCACCAGGTACCAGTGCCGATACTAGGCATTTTCGCGAGTATCGTTACTCGCGAAAATGCGCCGATACCGGAAACCGATACAGGAAGTGACGTCAGCTTGGGAGCCGAACGCCTCCTCCTCCCCTCTGGCAGCGGGGATCGGAGCAGTAAACATCCCTCCAGCACAGCAGTGGTAAGAATATGCCCTGATCTAGGGGGGTACTGAGGAGGGGTGGTCTCCACCCTTCCAAGTCCTCCACCACCCCTGGCGCTTGCCGGCAGTCACTCATCTTGAGCACAGCACTAAAATCTCCTCCTTCCCATCTTATTCCCTTTCAGCTACCATGTGCACAGTATATAGCTGGCTACTGCCACTAATTGCCGTTCCTACCATGGAATTTCACAGGTTGGAACTGCAACCAGTAGCTACCGCATTTTCCTGAAAATAAGACCTACCCCAAAAAGAAGACCTATCCTGATTTTCTAGGATGGCTGCAATATAAGCCCTACCATGAAAATGAGCCCTAGTTAAAGTCCTTGTAAAATCATGTAATCCACTCTGTAAAAGGATTATATAATGTCCAGTGTGTGTCTATATGTAACATTATAGTAGAAATTCCCTTATTTACAGAGCCGTTGGGTGCTTGTGTGATCCGCTGGAGCTCTCCTCTACTCCTCTCGGCTGACATCAGCAGCCCCTCCCTCTGCAGTGCTCAGGGCAGGCTGACGTGAGTGGGGATCTTGGCATCTCCCTCTGCAATGCTCGGAGCGGGGAAAAAGTGGGTCATGTGAGCGCCCAGCGGCGCTGTAAATCAGGTATTTTCTACACACTGGACATTATGTTATCCATTTACAGAGCAGATTAAATTATTTTACAAGGATGTTAACTTGTGTTTATTTTGGGGATTACAGAGATGCTGACTCCTGAGCTAACAGGGAAGGAGAGGGAGAGAGAAGACAGGGGACAAATAAGACGTACCCTGAAAATAAGCCCCGGTGCATTTTTTGTAGCCAAAATTAATATAAGACCCGGTCTTATTTTCAGGGAAACACGGTAGCTATACTCTGTGCACATTGTAGCTGTAAGGGAATTGGATTTCAGCTCCAGCGTGTGCTGTGTGGGGAGCAGGAGCTCTGCCTGTGTTCAGGCTGTGTACAATGCAGGGATGGGAAACAAAGCTCTGCCCAGTGACACCTGTACTGTACCCTCCTAACCCCCTGTACTGTGCCCTCCTATCTCCCTTACTGTGCCCTCCTAACCCCCTGCACTGTTCCCTCCTAACCCTCTTACTGTGCCCTCCTAACTCCCTTACTGTGCCCCCCTAACCCCCTATACTGTAATCTCCTAACCCCCTATACCATGATCTCCTAACCCCCTATACTGTGCCCTCCTAACCCCCTGTCTGTACTCTCCTAACCCCTCTTACTTTGCCCTCCTAACTCCCTGTACTGTGCCCTCCTAACCCCCCTTACTGTGCCCTCCTAACCCCCTGCACTTTGCCCTATTCCCCCGTACTGTGCCCTCCTAACCCCCTTACTGTGCCCTCCTAACTACCCCTTACTGTGCCCTCCTAACCCCCTGTATTGCTCCCTTTCCCCCCCCGTACTGTTCCCTTTCATCCTGCCCTGTACTGTGCCCTCCCTGTGTGGCGTCCTCCTTCCCTCAACCAGCTGTCACCTTTGCCCCCATGTCTCCGAATGATCCTCCCATCCCCATCCTCTTCCCCCCAGCGATCACAAAATTTTCCATCCCAACCCTCCCACCCCACAAGCCCTAATTCACCCCACCCTCAACTACCCTGCCCTCACTTACTTCTACTCCGCCCCTCCCACCCTGCGCTTACCCCAGCCTCACCCGACTCCCACCAACAACCAATGTACTCTTTCTAGGTGATAGGTATCTGTAATTGGTATCGGCAAGTACTTGCAAAAAAGTATCGGTACTCGTACTCAGTGTTTAAAAAGTAGTATCGGTGCATCCCTAATGTGGTCATTGCATTCATTTTCCCCTTTAGATTTTTTTCCTTTTTTTACCTGATAGTCCTGCACATAACACACTCCCTGTCCTTTCACATACACACTCTCCATGGTATCTATACAGCCTGGACTTAAAACATGTCTGCTTTTGCTCATATCCATTACATGGTAGATTTATGTGACTAGTAACTAGTTCTTTTCCGATCACAGGAAGTTACAAGGAAACTGCTCCGCATGTTTTTAGCCTGAAAAATAAAAACGAAATCAACAAAATCACAAAATCTAAAGACTGGTAAAACGCAATATACTAAATATTTGTTTTTGGGCTTAGATACACTTTTAAGATGAATCTATGCTACAACAAAAAATGGAAAATGGAAGTTCAAATAAAGCAATTGAATGACTTGCACATTTTCACAAATATCAAACATGGGGCAACTCTGTCCCCAATATCAAAAGCAGAATGCAATATAACACAGAAAACCCTATTAATGCCTGCAGTGATATCTACACTCTGAGTGTTATGGGGCGTACACACGGTCGGACTTTTCGTCTACAAAAGTCCGACAGCCTGTCCGACAGACTTCCGGCAGACTTTCGGCGGACTTGCGGCGGACTTGCGGCAGACTTTCTAACGAACGGACTTGCCTACACACGACCACACAAAAGTCAGACGGATTCGTACGTGATGACGTACACCGGACTAAAATAAGGAAGTTGATAGCCAGTAGCCAATAGCTGCCCTAGCGTGGGTTTTTGTCCGTCGGACTAGCACACAGACGAGCGGATTTCGGGGTCCGTCGTAGTTACGACGTAAAGATCTGAAGCATGTTTCAAATCTAAAGTCCGTCGGATTTGAGGCTGAAAAAGTCCGCTGAAAGTCCGGGGAAGCCCACACACGATCGGATTACCAGCCAGCTTTAGTCCGTCGGCGTCCGTTGGACTTTTGTAGACGAAAAGTCCGACCGTGTGTACGCCCCATTACACTCCAGCACACACAGCTCACTCCTCACTACCAATGCCACCAGTGAGATCTACACTCCAGAACAAACAGCTCACACCTCACTACCAATGCCACCAGTGAGATCTACACTTCAGAACAAACAGCTCACACCTCACTACCAATGCCACCAGTGAGATCTACACTTCAGGACAAACAGCTCACTTCTCACTACCAATGCCACCAGTAAGATCTACACTCCAGAACAAGCAGTTCACTACCAATGCCACCAGTGAGATCTACACTTCAGAACAAACAGCTCACTTCTCACTACCAATGCCACCAGTGAGATCTACACTCCAGAACAAACAGCTCACTCCTCACTACCAATGCCACCAGTGAGATCTACACTTCAGAACAAACAGCTCACTCCTCACTACCAATGCCACCAGTGAGATCTACACTTCAGAACAAACAGCTCACTCCTCACTACCAATGCCACCAGTGAGATCTACACTCCAGAACAAACAGCTCACTTCTCACTACCAATACCACCAGTGAGATCTACACTTCAGAACAAACAGCTCACTCTTCACTACCAATGTCACCAGTGAGATCTACACTCTAGAACAAACAGCTCACTCCTCACTACCAATGCCACCAGTGAGATCTACACTTCAGCGCACACGGTTCACTCCTCACTACCAATGCCACCAGTGATATCTACACTTCAGAACAAACAGTTCACTCCTCACTACCAATGCCACCAGTGAGATCTACACTCCAGCACACACTTCACTTCCTATTATCCATACCATCAGTAGGATTAGGGATGAGCCGAACACCCCCCGGTTCGGTTCGCACCAGAACCTGTGAACGGACCGAAAATTCGCACAAACGTTAAAACCCTATTGACGTCTATGGGACTCGAACATTCGAAATCAAAAGTGCTAATTTTAAAGACTAATTTGCATGGTATTGTCCTAAAAAGGGTTTGGGGACCCGGGTCCTGCCCCAGGGGACATGTATCAATGCAAAAAAAACTTTTAAAAACGGACGTTTTTTCGGGAGCAGTGATTTTAATGATGTTTAAAGTAAAAAAAAAAAAAAGTGAAATATTCCTTTAAATATCGTACCTGGGGTGTGTCTATAGTATGCCTGTGTGGCGCGTGTTTCCCGTGTTTAGAACAGTCCCTGCACAAAATGTCATTTTTAAAGGAAAAATCTCATTTAAAACTGCTTGCGGATTTAATGTAATGTCGGGTCCTGGCAATATAGATGAAAATCAGTGAGACAAACGGCATGGGTACCCCCCAGTGCATTACCAGGCCATTTGGGTCTTGTATGGATATTAAGGGGAACCCCGCACCTAAATTAAAATTAGGAAAGGTGTGGGGCCACCAGGCCCTATATACTCTGAACAGCAGTATACAGGAGGTGCAAACAAGACAGGGACTGTTGGTTTGTTGTTAAGTAGAAACTGTTTGTAATTTTGAACGGGCACATTTTTAACATGTTTAGCTCCAGCCAAAAAATCTTTTTTAAGCTTTTTGGAAAACATAGGGAAGGGTTATCACCCCTGTGACATTTGTTTTGCTGTCTGTCCTCCTCTTCAGAAGATTTCACCTCACTTTTTGTCCCAATGACAAATGTTTTTTGAAAATTTGGGGTTTTTTGTGGAACAAGGATTGGAAAGCATCAGTGGAAAGGAGAAATGTTTTTCCCATATTAACTCTTACAGGAGAGAATTTCCCTTCCTAGGGGTAGATTTCATCTCACTTCCTGTTGTCTCCTTCCGTTTGCAAGTAGGAGTCATTTGTAAGTTAGATGTTTGAAAGTAGGGGCCTGCCCTATATACTCAGCAGAAATTTGGGCCTTAGGTGTTGTTGTGGCCATAACACTGTAAGCCCTCACAGGGCCCTGCTGTGAAATATTAGATCAAGAATTGTAATTACATGCCCCTGTTGAACAAGGGCAGAAAAATTGGGCCTTTGGTGGTGGTGGTGGTGCTGGTGCCACAACACTGTAAGTCCTCACTCGCTCTTGGTGGGTGCAGAAATGGGCCCTGCTGTGAAATATTAGATCAAGAATTGTAATTACATGCCCCTGTTGAACAGGGGCTGAAAAATTAGGCCTTAGGCACTGGTGCTGGTGCCACAACACTGAAACCCCTCACAGACACTCTAGTTGGAACGCAGAAATGAGCCCTGCTGCAAAGTATTGCATCAAAAATTGTAATTACACGCCCCTGTTAAACAAGGGCTGAAAAATTGGGCCTTAGGCACTGGTGCTGGTGCCACAACACTGCAACCCCTCACAGATACTCTAGTTGGAACGCAGAAACGAGCCCTGCTGCAAAGTATTGCATCAAAAATTGTAATTACACGCCCCTGTTAAACAGGGGCTGAAAAATTGGGCCTTAGGCACCGGTGCTGGTGCCACAACACTGCAACCCCTCACAGATACTCTAGTTGTAACGCAGAAACGAGCCCTGCTGCAAAGTATTGCATCAAAAATTGTAATTACATGCTCCTGTTAAACAGGGGCTGAAAATTGGGCCTTAGGCACTGGTGGTGGTGCCCAGAACCAAAAATGTTCTTACAAGCTATCAGCGTGATCATTGAGGAGGAAGAGGATAATTACTCAGGGATAGTCATTCAGCATCAGCATAGGCAGTCTTTGAAGGGATCTGAGATTTCAAAAAAAGTTATTCGGTTACATGAGCATCAGGTGCTTGGTAGCTGGTGGTGATCCAAGACTGATTCATTTTTATGAAGGTCAGTCGATCGACCGAGTCGGTGGACAGACGCACCCTGTAATCGGTTACAAAGCCTCCAGCAGCACTGAATGTGCGTTCCGAAACAACGCTGGATGCAGGACAGGCCAGTAGCTCAATTGCATACTGTGCAAGCTCTGACCAGTGATCCATCCTCAAGACCCAGTAACCCAGAGGATTTTCGGTGGGAAAGGTGTCCAAGTCAGATCTTGCCCCTAGGTATTCCTGCACCATGTAAAACACACGCTGGCGATGGTTGCTGGAACCGATCATACCTTGGGGCTGCGGACCAAAAAATTGTCTGAACGCATCGGTCAGACGCCCACCTTTTCCACTGCTCCTTCTTTGACTGACCGAAGCCTCAGCAACACGTTGTCCAGAAACAGGAGTTTGTAACCTCCCAGTCTCTGGGAACGCGTTGCACAGACCTTTCTGCAAGGCCTCCCGAAGATGTTTCATCCTCTACTCCCTCTGCGATGGCAAGATAAGGTCTGCAACCTTACCCTTGTAACGTGGATCAAGGAGGGTTGCCAGCCAGTATTGGTCCTTCTCCTTGATACCACGAATACGAGGATCCTTACGCAGGCTTTGCAGGATCAGGGAGGCCATGCAGCGTAGGTTTGCTGAGGCATTCGGTCCGGAGTCCTCTGGGTCACTAAGGACAACATGGTCTGCAGCCACCTCCTCCCAGCCACGTACAAGTCCATGTGTTTCTTGGGACTGATCCCTTAAAGACTGCTGCTGATGCTGAGTGCCAGGCTCCACCTCCATACTGACTCAACCTTCCTCCTCCTCCTCCTCGTCCTTCCTGTGTGATTGGCAGGCACGCAGGAACACTGTCTGGATAAAGGGGGCCTTGAGAGCTAAGGAAGTCCTCCTCTTCTACTGCAGCTAGCAAAATCAACTGCCTGCCTGTAGTATGGGAACACCACCAACCTTCTACAGGTAGCTTTAGCTGAACACTGTGCAGAGCTCGCAAAAAACTAACTTGTAGCTTTTTTAGCTGCCTGCGGTAGTGATAGGATCAGGAAAACACCACCAACCTTCTACATGTAGCTTTAGCTGAACACTGTGCAGAGCTCGCAAAAAAATAACTTGTAGGTTTAGCTGAACACTGTGAGGAGGACGCACCACACTAACTTGTAGTTTTAGCTGAACACTGTGAGCAGGACGCACTGCACTAACTTGTAGCTTTAGATGAACACTGTGCAGAGGTCTCACTACACTAACTTGTAGTTTTAGCTGAACACTGTGAGCAGGACGCACCGCACTAACTTGTAGTTTTAGCTGAACACTGTGAGCAGGACGCACTGCACTAACTTGTAGCTTTAGATGAACACTGTGCAGAGGTCTCACTACACTAACTTGTAGTTTTAGCTGAACACTGTGAGCAGGACGCACCGCACTAACTTGTAGTTTTAGCTGAACTCTGTGAGCAGGACACAAAGCACTAACTTGTAGTTTGTTTTAGCTGAACACTGTGAGCAGGACGCACCCCACTAACTTGTAGTTTCAGCTGAACACTGTGAGCAGGACGCACCGCACTAACTTGTAGTTTTAGCTGAACACTGTGAGCAGGACGCACTGCACTAACTTGTAGCTTTAGATGAACACTGTGCAGAGGTCTCACTACACTAACTTGTAGTTTTAGCTGAACACTGTGAGCAGGACGCACCGCACTAACTTGTAGTTTTAGCTGAACACTGTGAGCAGGACACACTGCACTAACTTGTAGCTTTAGATGAACACTGTGCAGAGGTCTCACTACACTAACTTGTAGTTTTAGCTGAACACTGTGAGCAGGACGCACCGCACTAACTTGTAATTTTAGCTGAACACTGTGAGCAGGACGCACCGCACTAACTTGTAGTTTTAGCTGAACACTGTGAGCAGGACGCACCCCACTAACTTGTAGTTTTAGCTGAACACTGTGAGCAGGACGCACCGCACTAACTTGTAGTTTTAGCTGAACACTGTGAGCAGGATGCACTGCACTAACTTGTAGTTTTAGCTGAACACTGTGAGCAGGACGCACCCCACTAACTTGTAGTTTTAGCTGAACACTGTGAGCAGGACGCACCGCACTAACATGTAGTTTTAGCTGAACACTGAGCAGGACGCACCGCACTAACTTGTAGTTTTAGCTGAACACTGTGAGCAGGACGCACCGCACTAACTTGTAGTTTTAGCTGAACACTGTGAGCAGGACGCACCCCACTAACTTGTAGTTTTAGCTGAACACTGTGAGCAGGACGCACCGCACTAACTTGTAGTTTTAGCTGAACACTGTGAGCAGGACGCACCGCACTAACTTGTAGTTTTAGCTGAACACTGAGCAGGACGCACCGCACTAACTTGTAGCTTTAGATGAACACTGTGCAGAGGTCTCACTACACTAACTTGTAGTTTTAGCTGAACACTGTGAGCAGGACGCACCACACTAACTTGTAGTTTTAGCTGAACACTGTGAGCAGGACGCACCCCACTAACTTGTAGTTTTAGCTGAACACTGTGAGCAGGACGCACCGCACTAACTTGTAGTTTTAGCTGAACACTGTGAGCAGGACGCACCCCACTAACTTGTAGTTTTAGCTGAACACTGTGAGCGGGATGCACCGCACTAACTTGTAGTTTTAGCTGAACACTGTGAGCAGGACGCACCCAACTAACTTGTAGTTTTAGCTGAACACTGTGAGCAGGACGCACCGCACTAACTTGTAGCTTTAGCTGAACACTGTGAGCAAGATGCACTGCACTAACTTGTAGCTTTAGATGAACACTGTGCAGAGGTCTCACTACACTAACTTGTAGTTTTAGCTGAACACTGTGAGCAGGACGCACCGCACTAACTTGTAGTTTTAGCTGAACACTGTGAGCAGGACGCACCGCACTAACTTGTAGTTTTAGTTGAACACTGTGAGCAGGACGCACCGCACTAACTTGCAGTTTTAGCTGAACACTGTGAGCAGGACGCACCCCACTAACTTGTAGTTTTAGCTGAACACTGTGAGCGGGATGCACCGCACTAACTTGTAGTTTTAGCTGAACACTGTGAGCAGGACGCACCCAACTAACTTGTAGTTTTAGCTGAACACTGAGCAGGACGCACCGCACTAACTTGTAGCTTTAGCTAAACACTGTGAGCAAGATGCACTGCACTAACTTGTAGCTTTAGATGAACACTGTGCAGAGGTCTCACTACACTAACTTGTAGTTTTAGCTGAACACTGTGAGCAGGACGCACCGCACTAACTTGTAGTTTTAGCTGAACACTGTGAGCAGGACGCACCGCACTAACTTGTAGTTTTAGTTGAACACTGTGAGCAGGACGCACCCCACTAACTTGTA
This sequence comes from Lithobates clamitans, assembly GCA_037952925.1. Lineage (NCBI taxonomy): Eukaryota > Metazoa > Chordata > Amphibia > Anura > Ranidae > Lithobates > Lithobates clamitans. Next base: position 2,059,986 of record JBBGZY010000374.1, read on the forward strand.
GTTTTAGCTGAACACTGTGAGCAGGACGCACCGCACTAACTTGCAGTTTTAGCTGAACACTGTGAGCAGGATGCACTGCACTAACTTGTAGCTTTAGATGAACACTGTGAGCAGGACGCACTGCACTAACTTGTAGCTTTAGATGAACACTGTGCAGAGGTCTCACTACACTAACTTGTAGTTTTAGCTGAACACTGTGAGCAGGACGCACTGCACTAACTTGTAGCTTTAGATGAACACTGTGCAGGGGTCTCACTACACTAACTTGTAGTTTTAGCTGAACACTGTGAGCAGGACGCATCGCACTAACTTGTAGTTTTAGCTGAACACTGTGAGCAGGACGCACTGCACTAACTTGGAGTTTTAGCTGAACACTGTGAGCAGGACGCACCCCACTAACTTGTAGTTTTAGCTGAACACTGTGAGCAGGACGCACTGCACTAACTGTAAATAGTCTAGCTGCCTGACTGTGGTACTAATAGGATCAAAAGAACACCAGCAATTTTCTTCAGGTAGCTGTAAATACTGTAACAAGACAAGCCTGCCTGTCAGTAAGAAGATAACAGGAACGGATCTAGCTAAACTGAAAACAGTATATATATGCAACACCTGGGATGCATATATATACACAATACACTGTAAGTGCAGCTAACTCACTGACTGTCCTTCCTAATCTAGCTAACTCAAATGAAATGACACTGTCTCTCTGTCTATCTATCTCTCTTTCAACGCCGGAACACACACTACACAGGCCCGCCGTGCAGGCGGCCTTATATAGTGTGGGGCGTGTTCTAAACGCCCTGAGCCATAATTGGCCAAAGCCACCCTGGCTTTGGCCAATTACAGCTCTCTCTACTGACGGCACTGTGATTGGCCAAGCATGCGGGTCATAGTGCATGCTTGGCCAATCATCAGCCAGCAATGCACTGCGATGCCGCAGTGAATTATGAGCCGTGACGCGCCACACAAATTTGGCACGAACGGCCCATATCGTTCGCAATTGGGCGAACGGGCGAACAGACGATGTTCGAGTCGAACATGGGTTCGACTCGAACACGAAGCTCATCCCTAAGTAGGATCAGCACTCTAGCACACTCTGTCTATATACAGCACCTTATACCTGTCCTTTGTCTTCCCAATTAGCCATGTGTAATTCCACATACAGCACTCATAGGAAAGAAGGGTTTGGCATTTTTAGTCAATCAGGCCTTTAGTCAATCAGGCCATCTTTACATGTGCTGACACTGAGGATACAGAAGAGATTGTCGAGATGACATATTCACTGTGCTGCAGCACATACTCGTTCACTGTCCATTCAGCAGGCTAGGGGTGTGTTCTTGACCAAGCTGTGCTTCTGCTGCAGTGATGGTCAAGATGCAGATGCTTGCCTGGAGTCCAGCTTTAATGCAACTTAGTTCTTTAGGTTATTAAAAGGGTTCCACTACAGACACACATGCACATACATACATATACTTGCTCATTCATCTCTTACTTTTTAGCATGTTGACATCATTTCCCCCATCTCCAATGGCAAGAGTGGTGACCTTCTTGTTTGTTTTCACCAACTGAACAATGCCGGCTTTTTGTTTTGGTGTCATTCTACAGCAAATAACTGATTGGTACTGACATGCCATCTCAACCAGTTTTCTTGTTCTTTGGCTAACTTTACAATTGATTTGCTCCTTTCTTCTCAGAAAAAAAATCAGTTTCTTCCATATGGACATTTCTTCAGCCTGGTTTTCGTATGAGGTCATAAATTCACTCTGGAAGATATTTTCAGACATAATAAGCTGTAGTATATTTAACACTATTAATAATAATATATCTCATTCTGAAAATATAATAACTTAACTGTTATAATTTCTTTATTAATAACTACATTCAGAAGAATCAATAATGCCTGTTTAATAGGCCTAACAAAGCTTATTCCTAAAAATTATATTTCAGAACATAGCATTGTATAACATGCTATAATAGTAATATTATACCTGGGCACCAAAAGGCATGCTAAGGACATTGTGCTGCAAATGCAGGGGTATTTCCTGCCTTTGTACCCAGAGTGATTCTTGTCAGAAACTTTATGCCGTGTACACACGAGCATAAAGCTTCGACGGCTAAACTCCGAAGGACTTTTCGACTGACTTTTGACGGAGTTCCGACTAAACGGACTTGCCTACACACAATCACACCAAAGTCCGACTGATTCGTACGTGATGATGTATGACTGGACTAGAATAGGGAAGTTCATGGGGGGCGTGGCCTGAAGAGCAATGGAGTAGGACGTTTGCAGTGAGTGCTTCGCTTGCCCATACTCCTGCAACATCATCCTGCTTCAATCCTGCCAATCCTACCTAGAATCTGCACCTCAGCAAGCCAGTCTAGTCCTCTGCCTAGCCCTTGGAGTTATCTGGTCCTCTGGAGCGCCATCCGTGACCGCGATCACCGGACTTCACCGCCCTGGGGCTACCTGTAGGACAGACTGCGGCTTCGGCCTAGTTCGGCCTAGCGGCGGCCATTTTGCTCCACCCGGCGGTGGCTTCAACAGATCTCCCAGCTATTCCTTGCTCCCCCGAGACTGCTTTTTACTTGCCTCGGCCACCGGATTGCCTGAGGCCGCTAGCACAGCACTTAAATACCCTGCAGAAGCTGGTGGGATGGTCCGCGGCTCCGGCCTGGTCCCTGAGGCGGCAGCCATCTTGCTACACCCAGTGTCAGTGACAGCCTTGCAGGTCTCCCTGGCCTGCCTGGCTCCCCAGGGACAAATCTTTGCCAGCCTTGGCCACCGGATCTCCTATCACTGTTGGTGTGGTATCCTCCCCTCTTGTGGCAGCCAGTGGGATGGTGCACGGCTTTGGCCTGGTCCCTGGATGGCGGTCATCTTGCTCCACCTGCAGTGGGCCTGTACAAGTACTGACTCCCTGATCCCTTTGAGCCCGGTTTCTCCTTGCTATAAATACCTGCTCCCACACCCACCTACCACAATTTATAGTCCCTATTGTGCAGATCTGAAACTGCGGTGAGTGGGTGGCACCGAAGACTCGGTCTAGTAAGCAGCGGCCATATTAGTGCACCCCAGGACTCCCCTGACCACCTCTGGACCATGTCTCCACCAAAAAAGGCTTCCGAGACTACTGACAAGCTTGCCAAGTACCGTCGCCCTGAGGAAGATCAACAGGCTAAGGATGGCGCCGGTCCCTCTCCGAAAACGGACCGTTCCACGGCGGCCACAAACAAAGTACTTGATGCTATTGCCCTATGCCAGAGCACGCTTACCACCAAAATCGAGGAAGTCAAAATCGATGTGTCCCTTATCCGACAAGACCTCTCTGCCCTGCGGGACCATGTGGCGGAGACAGAGACCCGTATTAGTAGAGCGGAAGACATCTTGCACCCCCTGCAACATACTAACTGATGAGGTGCGCCGGCAACTTCAGCAGCTCAGCGCAAAACAGGATGACATGGAAAATCGCCTCCGGAGATAGGGATCCTGGTTCTTTTTCCTGTGATTCACCTGGTATCTTCCCTATCTCCTTGAGCCTCGGTTCTGTGATCCCTGTGTGGCTGTGACGGGCAGCAAATTCTTGATTCGCATTGGATGCTGATAATGTCCCTGGGAGTGTTTATATGAATCTTAAGGGGTCAGTATGAAATCTCTGCATGTATATGCCTGGAATTTACTAAAGATATAACATATGTTAATGTCTATTGACCTTTATAGTGTAAACTAGATGCTCTCTACTGCCTCCTGCTAAGAATGCCTGAGATATTCATCCATTTATGTTTGCTCTGCTTTTTGTTAATTTTCTAGAATAAATATCCATTTTGACCAATTGTCGTTATCCCTGAAGAAGAGGTCAACCCCTTTTGCCTACCACGAAACGTCGGGTTCTATGATCATTGGTTCTTTATTACCTGTATCATTGCATTTGGTCATTTATTTGTAGAATTACTTTTTCCCATTTACATGCATCCATTTTATTGTGTATATTGGTTAGGTCATGTGTAATGATTTTTAGATGTTAAATTAATAAACTACAGTATTTTTATACAAAACTATAAACTTCTACTACTTTCTACTTTATTAGAGGTAACCCCGTGAAAAAAGTCCCGCTAGAGGAATTGCACTCCTTTCAGGGGGTGCTTAGGTTTGGCTAAAATTGGGATGGGGGCTCACCTCTAGAAAAAATATACAGTGCCTATTGGGATGACACCTCCCTTCTTTTTAAGGATATTTGAGTATGGAGAAAGATCGGGCAAACTTCTTGCATATCTTGCTCACTTAGATTCACGTCCCCCGGTGGTGGTGTCGCTGACTGACCCCCAGGGGAATGACATCAATGATCCGCAACAAGTAGCGGAGGAATTTGCGAAATTCTATCGTGCACTCTACACCTCCCGGGTCACTCATACTCCCCAAGATACCAAAGATTACTTAGCGAGAATTAAATTCCCTAGATTGACTGATGCCCAACGTGAACTATTAGAAGCTCCCATCTCTAAGGAAGATATCTCTGAGGCTATCTCCTGTTTGGCTATATCTAAGGCCCCAGGATCAGACGGCTTACCACTTGAATTTTATGCCACCTACTCCAAAATTTTAACCCCTAAACTTCATGACCTATACAAATCCATATTTGATATGGGGATCCTACCCCCCTCTATGAGAGAAGCCCAAATTGTAGTAATCCCTAAGCCTGGTAAGGACCCCAAATACCCGGAGTCATATAGACCCATTTCCCTACTACAGGTCGACATTAAAATATTCGCCAAGATTCTAGTCTCCCGCCTTAACCAGGTCATTCTTTCCCTAATCCACCCTGATCAGACAGGCTTTATGCCAGGGAAGAACACTGCTATGAATATTCGCCGTCTATTTATGAACATTCAGGGGTCCCACGATGAAGTCGGCTCGAGGGTCGTGGTGGCTCTAGACGCCGCCAAGGCCTTCGATTCCGTGGAGTGGAACTATCTATAGAAGTGCCTCTCGAGATTTGGACTTGGCCCCAACTTTATTCGTTGGGTTCAGCTCCTGTATCAATCCCCAAAGGCCAAGGTGTTTGTAAATGGCTGGCTCTCCAATCAATTCCCGCTGGAGAGAGGGACCCGACAAGGCTGCCCCCTTTCCCCCATGCTGTACATATTGGCTGTGGAGCGGTTGGCCATCATGGTTTGTGCAGACACCAATATTCGAGGCCTTAAGATAGGGAATCTGGAAGAAAAGATTGGGATGTACGCAGATGATACGCTCCTCTACTTGGCAGACTCGGGTCCCTCCCTCATCGCAGCCCTCCACTTCATAGAGCAAATTGGTAGACACTCGGGCCTAAGCATAAATTGGTCTAAATCCCAGATACTTCCAATTGACCATTTCCCCCCTTCACTCACATCCCCCCCTCTGACTCTCCTTAGGGTATCTGTAATTAAGTATCTTGGAGTGCAAGTTACTAGATCGCTTGCAGACTCCACACTCTTGAATATTGAACCCCTGTACACCCTGATCAAGACTAAGACACAAAATTGGGCTCGATTACCCCTGGGTGTTATGGGACGCATCAGTCTAGTCAAAATGATACTTCTCCCAAAGATACTCTATATGGTGTGGCATGCTCCCCCATATATATCACAAAAATTTTTCAAAACAATTGAATCTATTCTAAATTCGTTTATATGGGGACACAGCAGACACAAATTATCTTGGAGAATACTTAAGAACCCAGTGACTTTGGGAAGAGTTGCTCTTCCAGATTTTCAGGAATATTATCTTGCCTCCCAACTGTCCCACTTCTATCATTTTGACAAGAACGAGCTACCAAGATACCAGCTACTACTCTGTGAACACCCTGACAACCCAGCCCATATCCTACTTCAGTCAGTCCTAAGGGCCCCATTGACAGGACATATTCCCCAACACAAAGCAGGCATGTTGGCACATCACCGGAGGGTGTGGCGGTTGGCACTACAAAAACTCGGGACTCCACAGGTTCATTCCCACACCCCCCTTTGGTTCAACATACGCCTGCCTGAACTGTTGTCTATCCGGGACCCCACGGTTTGGATACGTAACGGGATCTTGTATATACATCAGATCATGACCACTACGGGACTTAAAACATTCCAAACGTTAAAAGACGAATTCTCACTTCCCAATCACCTCCTTTTCAGGTACTTACAACTCCGCCATGCTATACAAACTCAGTTTGCTGACTCCAACCCATCCCTGACAGTCCCCTCCATAGATGACACGGTCACAGGTACTGAACCAGCCAAACTAATCTCCACTCTTTACTCCGTCATCCGCCTTCCCAACTCCATAGCCTCGGCCTATAATGCTAAGACTAGATGGGAGTAGGACGTTGGAGTGATTAAAGATGAGGATTGGGATGAGATTTTGGAAGATGTGAAAAAAGTTTCCCCTAAACTGTCGGACCGCCTGACACAGTTGTATATTATACATAGGACATATCTGACTCCTCAGAGGATAGCGCGTTTCAAAGCCATGTCTAATCCAGGATGCCGCCTATGCGACCATACCCCATCTTTCTATCACCTTATATGGTCCTGCCCAACTATTCAAGCTTACTGGATACAAGTGATACGCTTTCTGCACGATCAGATGGGCTCTCCTGCTACCCTTGACCCAAAGATGTGCTTACTCGGTCTGCTACCTAACTTATACGCTGACAAACCCCTCCGTACCTTTCTATATGAAACGCTATTCTTAGCGAGAAAAACAATAGCCCGTAATTGGATGCAGGCCTTACCCTCTACAATCCAGTGTTGGAAAAAAGAAATCAATGACACTCTCCCCTATAAGAAGCTGATTTATGTTCATAGAGGATGCCCGCTTAAATACAAGCAAGTCTAGAATAGATGGTTGGAAGATGGTATAACATGTACTTGAAATGTTGATATGCTCACCTCTCGTCTTCTCTCCTCTCCCCCTTTTCCCCTCTTCTTCCTTATTGTGTACTGGTTTCATGCCCGGTGGATATTTCACCCTATATCACGCAGATAACTCAATGTGCTCATGTATGTATAACTGTTCTAGCCATGTTGGCTTACATTATATATTTTTTTTTTATGTACCAAGCATATATTTTCTCCATAAAGTTGGTTTTCCAATAAAAAAAAAAAAAATAAGGAAGTTCATAGCCAGTAGCCAATAGCTGCCCTAGCGTCGGTTTTCATTCGTCGGACTAGCATACAGACGACCGGAATTTTCGACTGGACTCAAGTCAAGATTTGAAACATGTTCTGATTTTTTCGACAGCAAAGGTCTGATGAAGCCCACCCATGATCGAATTGTCCTGTGGATTCGTTCCATTGCACCTTTGCTGTCGAAAAGTCCGGTCGTGTGTACATGGCAATAGCCATGATTTTAAATTATTGTTTAGGGTAAGCTTGACAATTAGAGACAAAAAAAAGCAAACTTATGACAAATCAATATTTAAACAAGGATTCTTTTCATATGTTCACTGTCAAAAGATAGGAATACTATTTGTGAGTTTAGCTTTCAGTATCTGCACTGTGGTTATAGCATTTAGTAACAGCCTGGGAACTTTCTGAAATCTGCCCGAAACTTGAATTAGTAGTATAATCAATAAGATTACCAGGTCCCCAGGCTAAAAGGTATGCTGACTAGAATAAGAAACACCTGCGTTGCTGCTCCAGGTGGCCAGATATGGGCAACAAATGGGCACCTGTGACACTATGTGGGTCACAAATGAGTAGTTGTGGCAATACAAAGGCAATAAATAGGCAATGCTAGCAATACAACCAATATTCTATCAGCGCAACCCTCAAGTGTATAATGTGAAAAAATATAGTGTGAAAAATAATGCGTTATTAAAATTACATAAAAAGTGATAAGTACAATGTTGTGCAAACAATACAAAGTGCAAATTGACTGAAATTATTTCAACCTAGTTGCTGCTGACACTGAAAAAAACGTGTTCACTACACATTAATTAAATATACCGTATATACTCGAGTATAAGTCGTTCCGAGTATAAGTCGAGGCCCTAATTTACCACAAAAAAATGGGAAAAACTTATTGACCCGAGTATAAGACGAGGGTGAGAAATACACAGCTACTGTAAGTGGAAAAGAGGGTCAACAATGCCCATTTGCAGCATCACTGTGCCCATTTGCATGCCTCACTGTGCCCATTTGCAGCCATAGGTCCCCTGAACTTCAAACTTGGTAGTTAAGGGTTCCTAGATGCTTCCTAGCTGCAGCCAAAATTTGGGGTCTCTGAACCCAAAGGGTCCCGAAATGACATTGCTGCAGATGGACACAGTTGACCGAATTTGGGGCCCCGTATCTCGGGGCCACTTAGTGCTAGGAACCCCAAATTTTGTGCGCAAACCCAGTGGAACTAGCACCATAACATTTCTAAAGCTGGGGTTTCTAGCACCAAGTGGCCCCGAGATACAGGGCCCCAAAAATCAGTTCAGAAAATGTCAAGCACTTTTCTGTAGCAGAGAATGACATTTTCCGAACCGGTTTTGGGGCCCTGTATCTCAGGGCAACTTGGTGCTAGGAACCCCAGCTTTGGATATGTTATGGCACCTGTTCCACTGGGTTTTCACACCAAATTTGGGGTTCCTAGCACCAAGTGGCCCTGAGATATGGGCCCCCAAAGTCGGTTCAGAAAATGTCAAGCACTTTTCTGCAGCAGAGAATAACATTTTCCGAACCGGTTTTGGGGCCCCGTATCTCAGGGCAACTTGGTGCTAGGAACCCCAGCTTTGGATATGTTATGGCACCAGTTCCACTGGGTTTGCACACCAAATTTGGGGTTCCTAGCACCAAGTGACCCTGAGATACGGGGCCCCAAACTCGGTTCGGAAAATGAAATTTTTTGCTGCAGAAAAGTGCTTGACTCGAGTATAAGTCGAGGGGGGCACTTTCAGCACAAAAAAATGTGCTGAAAAATTTGACTTATACTCGAGTATATACGGTAATACCAACACAGTGCTGTGCTACTAGTATATAATCACATATAATATGTCACATTGTTTATTTCATTTATATGTAATTATATACTACTAGCACAGCACTGTGTTGGTATTATAATGCTAGCAATACACTGGGATCTAAATGCAGCAAGAATAGCTAGATAATGTCAAATATTTCACATGCTGCTCTAGGCGAGATCAGACTCCATACTCCACAATCACATCTCGGGTGCTGGCTTGGCTCGCCTCAACCAAAGCAATCTATTGCACCAGCAACAGGAACACTGCAATGAGATGCAACATAGTATTCTTTCTTTACTAAAATAGTCAGCAGGAACAAATTCTATTCTGACACTAGGCACTAGGCACAGCGCTTACTCAAAGAATGACAAATCTACTACCCATATACTATTGTAAAGAAACATTAATATATCCCAAACGATCGTTAACCCATACCTCCCAACTGTCCCTCCTTTAGAGGGACTGTCCCTACTTTGGAACCAAATCCCTCTTTCCTCCTCAGATGTCCATCTTTTTGGACTGATGTACACTATATACATCAAAACTAATGTATTTAACTATCCAAAGTATTTTACAGTTTTTAACATGTATCTTCCAAATATGGTTTGCTTAATAAGATGCTCTGTCCTTTGCCTACATACTTTGTGCTATAACTTGTCCCTTTTTACCAACTCAGAAAATTGGGACATATGATTAAAGTTATTGTAAAAGCTTTTTTTTTTTTTTTTTTAAATTTTAAAAACTCTTCAAAGAGTGGCCCTGAAACTCCTCTTCTGGGATCCCCTGCTAGCACTCTAGGCTCCTCCTCTTCTCTGAGTGCCCCCACAGCATGCCGCTTGCTATGGGGGCACCCATGCTCCTGAGATGGGCTGTGTGTGACCACAGAATCACACAGTGCAGATCGGCCCAACCCCCTGCTCCCTCCTCACTGGATTTGACTGGCAGCAGCATGCTCTCAGTAAAGCCTGAAAAACTAGCAAGAGAGCAGAGCAGGGCTGCCAGGGGCAAAAGCGCTGGATTGAGAGTGGTGTCAGCTAAGTGTTTGGGGGGGGGGGGGGGGACAAACACAGCAGAAGTTTTTTTACTTTAATGCACAGAATGCATTAAGGTTAAAAGCCCCTGTTTTTAGAAACACTTTAACTCCTTCATTATTTAAACATATATACATATAAAACATTAAAAAAAAATTTACAACACAAACAATTATCACAACATTTGCACTGGAACATATATTGTGCTACACCACATAAAAATAGAATAAATGTAGAAATAAAATGTAGCAACAATAAAAAAGGGAATAGACATAACAAGGGCAGTTTGCTCAGTTATACAGCATGCCATCTAGTGGCAGAACTGATAAAATACTGCGCTACAATTACTATTACTAAACAAATCTCTTCCTCCTAAATGACTAAATTAATACAAAATAAGCACTATACACAGAGACATGCTCTTCAAAAATACAATAGGGTCTGCAAAACTCTGCTTAAAAAAGACATAGAAAAGTACCATTTGATTGTAGCATAACAAGATTTTTTTTTCTCCTCAATACTTTCTCAATTCCCAGCTGTATAGGAGGAAGTAATCTCATCCATAGCAATGAGCAACATTCCATGCAAAGTTCATACAAGCCGGAATCCTGGCGTGTAAAAATGCAAAAATAAATTCCTCCTGCACAATTTAGAAAATCTATCACCACCTTTCTCTGCCCTTACAATATTCTCTATACCCTCTGTATCTTTAAAGAGGTTACATCCAAGTATTGTATGCCAATAAAATGTTTAGACATGTTAGTTCTTTTACTACTCGTGTTAAACAAATGAGGTTCTTTTAATAAAAAATTAAGTGAATGGATTGGCATACAGTAACAGCCCTTTGTCACAAGACTACTGGTTTTATCAGGTCAGCCACTAGATGACATGCTGTAAAACAGAGCTAATTGCATTCATTATATGTATACCCTTTTTTCATTGCTACATTTTATTTGATTTTTGTGATGTGGCATAATATACATTCCAATGCAAATGTTGTGATTATTTCTGCTGCAAAAAATTATATATAAGGCGCAATTCATTATTATAGCAAAAGTAAGCACTTATAGCATCAGTAAGTACTCAATTTAAACATTTTATGTATGAAAGCAGCCTAAAAAATGTTAGTTGACAATGTGTCTCTTTAATGTTACCTATTTGGTGCTCTGGTGGAGGAAAGTACCATGTAGGATGAAATAAAACTGGGGCAAAGTAGGCAGAAGAGTATGGATGATTAAAAATAGAACAGCCACAAAATAAACTACCAAATGTACAGTATTCCTGTGATTCTTAGGTATACATAAATAGTGGATAATCTTACCAAAAAGTCTCCAGTGACAACTAATGCTTTGTTGCTACTTAGTTGTCCTATTTGGGACTCTCCTGTCACATTGTTCTCCATACTATTCAAGCCATTTTCCAGCAAGTACCTGAATAATGACAATATTGGGGTTTAGTACAGTGTACATATACAGAATGAAAGAAAATACGGGAGACACAAAGGCAGAGAAGAATTGGAGGACTAAATTTAAATGCAATAGCGGCAAAGAACTGAACAGCTGTAAAGTACAGCACCAGTGCAAGGAACATATATGTGCCATTGGGTACAGCACTGGTCAATATGTGGACCTGAGGGGGACACAGAGTGTCTATTCAACCCTGGTCTTGAATTTTATGTGACAAAAGGCAATACCCCATTATTTTCTTCATATGCATTTGAAGTGTTACAAGTTTGCTACAACTGAGAAAACTACAATTTTTAGTTCTGTATCACTGGGCTGCTTCATAGCTGCTTATTTCAAACTATCATCTAAGGCCTGGTTAACATTAGTGTGACTTTAGATGCTACAGTTCCATAGAATCTCATGAAATCACATTGTTTTTAATGGTGCCCATTCGCATCAATGTAACTCAGCATGGCACGATTTTGGAAAATGATCTTGTACTGCTTTGATGCGATTCCAACACGATTTTAACCCCAGAGAATATGCAAACCACATCCAAAATGCAACCAAGTCGCACTACATAATCACACTGAAAATCGGATCGTAGTAGTGTGAACCTAGCCTCAAGGTTGTTGAAGCATTCTTTCCTATTCCAAATTGCATAGATGTATTGGCTTCCCAGATTCCAGCAAATATTACCAAGCAACACATTTAGCCAGGATTATAGATTGGCATGGACACTATTAGCATAAACGATAGATTGCATTAGAACAAGAATGTATCTAAGCCCTTCTGTATTGCTTTACTTGGTTAATGAAAACACATATCAGACCCCTACATATGCATCTAACCATTTGGTCTACCCTGAAAATGACGACTGCATCTAACCTCTTATCCTTACCATGCAAACCAATCACAGATATGACCCCTATATTTAGTAACCCAGATTTTAAAACAGGTAATGATGACAAACTGCTTTTAGCTCTCTTATGGATCTGAAAACATAGGCTCAAATACTTCTGATCACATAACAGTATTTACCCGCTCTCTGAACTGCAAACATTTTTTAGCTCTCTTCTACCTAAATGGGTGACACTGACCCTACACATCTAACATTTTTTGAACTTGGCCAAAACTTTTGATCCCCATTCTTGCTCTACACCATTTAAGAAGGTGTGCTGAAACTGGGATCATACCTCACTCTATATTGCATATCTCTGATCACAACTGATTCCCCAGAATACTATACTCAGCGTTTTCAGCCAAAATGGGAAAGGACCTAGGCATTTAGTTTACTCCAGAACAGAGCAAAATAGAATGCATTTTGCACATCATTCTTTGATCTCTTCTAAATTCCAGGAGTCTGTTATATATATATATATATATATATATGCCACATTCCACGGCTCACCCGTCCCACTGTGAGGCCCGAGCGACCAGCCGGCATGTCCGCCGGCTGGCCAGCCGGAGACCTAAACAAAGCCGGAATCGGCTTCAATCGGGTCTCGGATCTATTAACATCACTTCCGGTTTACAGAAGACTTAAAAGCGACAAATTCCAATCCACAAATGTGAGGTATAGCAACAATTGTTATAGCGAGAGCAATAATTCTAGCACAACCCCCTCCTCTGTAGAAACTTTAACTTTAACTTTTCGTATTCCACGAGTGTGTGCAATTTTAAAGCATAACATGGGGGGGCTGGGTAGGGGGGGCTGTAAGATGTGCAGGGGGGCTGTGTAATATGCAGGGGGGTTGTGTAATGTAAGCGGGTCCAGAGGTCCGGGGCTCTGTAATGTAAAGGGGTCCAGGAGTACGGGGGCTGTGTAATGTAAATGGGTCCAAATTATTATCGTCATTTATTATCAGGTGATTGTGGCTCTCTATGCATTCACATACATTGAATCCAGGCCTTAAGTGGAAAAAGGTTGCTGACCCCTGCTCTAGCATATTCTAGTCTTGTCTTCTGAAGACAACAAACATGTTATACTTACCAGCTGCCCCAAACCTCCTTTTCTGGGGTCCTCCTCTGGCACTCTAGGCTCCTCCTCTTCTCTGTCTGTCCCAATAGCAAACTGCTTGCTATGGGGGGCAGATGTGCAGGTTCGATTTAAAGCCGGGCTGTGTGTGTCTATAGACACACACAGCCCGGCTTGGCCCCGCCCCCTGCACTCTCTTCACAAGATTTGTCTGACAGCAGTGGGAGCCAATGGCTTCTACTGCTGCCTCAGTCCCTGTGAGGGAAGGAAGAGAGGAGAGAGAAGACCTGCAGAAGGGACAGAGCTGAATCACTGACATGCTCAGGTAAGAGTTTGGTGTTGGGGGTGGAGGGAAATAGTTAGTGAGGCGTTATTTACTATAATGCAGGGAATTAATTAACTTAAAGAATACCCAGGCTTTAGAACCACTTTGATTGATATTTAGAAGAAGAACAAGCTGTCCAGCAAATGTGAGCGTGACAGTTGGGACAAACTATAACACTGCCAGAGATTCTTACAACAGCCTTTTTTTTCTCATTTACATTTTAATTTATTTAAAGAAAAAAACTATTTGGTCAACCAAGGATAATTTTCCACAATTGGGGCTCTGGCCAAGAGTCAAACTTGAGCCCCTTTGACTGGAATGCGACACGCAAACATACAGAGTCCAGCACAGTACATGCAAACACTCACAAAACCCTGCCCTGTACACACAAGCTTATAAAGGAACCTGCATGGTGTGCAAAAATTTACGAAGAGACCTGCATGGTTACATAGAAACATACCCAGAGACTTACATTTTATACATAAACTTACATTAAGTCCTGCACTGTACACACAAACCTACGCTGAGTCCTGCACTATACATGGAAATCTACATATAGTCCTGCACTGTACACACAAATTTACAAAGAGTGATGCACTGTAAACACAAATTTATATAGAGATCTGCACTGTACACACATTTACAAACAGACCTACACTGTACACACAGATTTAGAGAGTACTGCACTGTACACACAAACCTACACAGATTCCTGTATTGTACACACAAACCTACACACACAGTAGACCTGCACTTCACACACAAACCCACACAGAGACCTGCACTCTACACACATGCTTACATAGAGATTTGCACTGTACACAAATTTACATGCAGACCTGCACTGTACACACGGATTTACAGAGTCCTTCACTATACACACATGTAGGCAGTTTGCCTACATGTGTGTTGTTCTCCAGTGTTTTCCGGGGTTCCGGAGAACAACCAAGACCTGGAGAACATCAATATGGACTATTACCTTTTTGAGTTACGCCTGGGCAGCCAACTAGATGTAGTTAGGGACATTATAATATTACTGTTCATGTTGGACTGTACTACAAAGTATTTTAGTAAAGTTGCATCAACTGTTCTGAGCCTAGTCTAAACTTATTCAAAGGAGCGTATGTTGGTTCTGGCGTATTAAAAGAACTTGGGTCAATAAGGCATATGTGGGGTACAAAGCTCTACTGCTACAAAAGGTCTACTGGGCAAGTCAAGCAAGAGGAGCAATTTAGTTGCAATGGGTAACCAAGCACTAGTTCAAGTCACAACACAACCAGTCGTTAAGTGTGGTACCTAGTAAAGGTGACAGGTCCTCCGGTAGCGAGGGGGTCAATGTTATGGCTCCCTCCCTAGTGGTCGGTTTCCAGTAGCGTCTTAAACCGAACCCACATATAGAGATGCATAACCTGGTCCCCTGGGTATGGGAGTGAAGGAGTTAATTGTTTGCACGGTGGGACTCCCTTCTGTTTCTGGAAGTGAAGTAACAGTGGTACAGTGGACTGGTGGAGAGGGTGTAGGCTCAGCAACATCCCTTTTAATGCAAACTACATCAACTTACAGTGTGTAGTGACATGGGACAGCACTTTCAGAGTGATTGCATTTTACATATTTCCTTAACAATAATGTGGCTCACTAGTGCATTTTAAGCCTCCAAATATTGGTTAAGGAGGCCACATAAGGACATAAGCATGGCTTTACCTTATAAAAAAGGAGTGCTATTGTTAACTGATCAAGTCCTTGAGGGGTCATATTGCAAAGGGAGTTGGATTGGGGGTTGTCTATTCCTTATTCACAAGTCTAAATACCACAGCCCAAAGTGGAATAAGTTAGTCTCACCCAGAGAGTCATCATGTAACATGCAAGCATCTGGTCTGATTGCCTGGCCACGCCTTTATGTGGGGACTCTCTGGTGAAACAACATCTTTAGTTAAGTATTCTTGTCATATTATCTTTATCTGTATCTTTCATTATCTTTATTAAATGTTATAATTTTAAGTATTTGTGTGATCTCTCTTTGCACATATCGAACACAACCCCCCCAAAAAACTGACAAAACACTTGGTACCAGAAGTGGGGTGTTTCATTTGTTTAAACAAGAGTTACAAATATGATGCAGAATTGTGCTAGACTGTTTTGCTGGGTTTAATGTTGTGTTCTTGTATTGTAAGCCATAGCACATTCAGAAAGTCTAGAAAATGTATCAGATACTTAGTTGAGATGCCTGTAGGTGATCGGATGCAAGCCATTTGGTTTGCGATCTTGTTTTTAGTGTGATAAATTGGGCGAGAGAGTGTGTATCTTCAGGAAGCCTCAATTTATGAAAGTAAAAATGTTGGACTCTGGACTGTAGGCAAGTTTCAGAGAAATTAGCTTTTTAGAATTTCAAAACGATGAGCTGATGTTCAGAATAGTGATTATTGCAGTAACGTAAGATTTGTATGTATACGTTGAGCTTTTTGTGTTGTGTTAGCTAACTAATGATGAGGAAATGTTGCTTGTATCATGTGTGTGTGTTCAGGCTGGATTATGGTAGCATGTACTTTGGTATATTCTGCCATAATCATCGTAGTGGAACTGTAAGGCAGGACCACTGTTGGAGTGTGCATACGTTTGAAAAATGGAATCCACAGGATGTGCACGGTACAGGAAGAGAGAGGGTGATACTGCATTAAAGGTTTAACTTGGGTTTTGCATACAACTGTAATCTGCTTTAAAGTAAATTTTATTACATGAATGACAGTTTGAATTCAAGCTAATCATATCATTCATTATGGAAAAGGTACATTTATGTCCACTCATAATTTTTGGTTTCAATCAAAGATAATCATGATTACTGCAATGGCTGCAAATTTGAAAGCAAGTCCTTCAAAATAAGGTGCTGTAAATATTGAAATATACATTGTTATCTGACACTTAGCGATCCTTTGGCCACAATAAATGTTATACTTTTTAAGTATTTGTGTGATCTTCTCGTCACATATTGAACACAACTCCAGAAATCGTGACAAAACACAGAGGAACTGTGTATTTTTATTACTGCGCACAGTGTTATGGCTTATCTTGGGAAACTGCCTTAGGGTCCTTTCACACGGGATGGATCCGTGATGATCTTCCCCGTGAACATCCATTTGCTCAGCGGGGATCGCTCTGTTGATCCCGGTTGAGCCGGCGGATGACAGGGCGGTCCCTGCAGATCTGTCAGATCTCCACTCTCCCCTATGGGGGGGATCGGATGAACACGAACCGTCTGTCCGTGTTCATCCAATCCACTCTGCAGACGGATAGAAAAATAGGATTTTCCTCCGTCTGCAGAATCGGACCATAGCGGGGGCGGATGATATCGGGTGTCAGGGGATGTTCATCCGCTGACACCCGCTATCCCATAGGGATGCATGTATGTCCGTATTTCATCCGAAAGCAGATGGATGAAATACGGACATACTGTCCGCACGTGTGAAAGGGGCGTTAATGTTAGACTCTCAAATAATCATAGTCTCCGCCTGGTCCCGGGCTTAGGTGAGTGCATGCATGGCGAAAGGTACCTCCACGTGCAGAGCGTGTTGGCTCCGTCCAACACACAAACATGCACATAGACCCTCGCTGTACATACAAACACACACAGAGTCCTGCACTATACACACAAACCTACACAGAGATCTGCTTTATACACACAAATTAACACAAAGACCCACATTGTAAACACTTATTAACTTTATGAGCTTATTTAGCTTTTGAGCACTCCATATTTTTCTTCCAAAATTCACTATGGCCCATCAAGGGCTCAATCACAGGTGCAGATAGAGGGGTGGTAAAGCAGGCAGTTGAGGTGTTGTTTTACCACTACCCTACCCTTCCCAGACCAGCCACCTAAAGAAGGGTATACACTGCAGCTGCTCAGGGCTGTGCACATGGCAAAAATTAAGCTGCATGTTGTATTCGATGGGCAGTACCACCACCGAACACAACATATTTAAGTGTACGGAGCTGCGTCATATCTGCCCTGCAACTGTTTGCAATGTTCGTGGTTGCAGCACAGTGGCCCAGCCTCTTTAGGGTTAAAACAAGTGGTGAGGAGGTGACATAACTCCACCTCACCACCTGTCAAACACTCAATAAAAAGGCATTCACTGTGGATCGATTGTCAGAGGGACAGCAAGGGCTCCCACACATGAGAACAAGTCCTCAAAGTGTACAGGTGTGAGAGCTGAAAGTAAAAAAAATTTAGAAGTAGCAACCTACCGGCTAACAAGAATATATCTACCATTTATAAACACACTGTAGGAGGTTTTTAAGGCCCCGTTCACACCTATGCGAATTGGATGCGGCTTACACCGCATCCAATTTGCAGGACATTTCAAAATACATTAATTTTAATGAGGCTGGTTCACATATCTGCGGTGCATTTGCACTCCGCATTGCACAAAAAACGTGTGCGTTTTCTAGGCAGTGCGGTCCAGCTCAGGTGCGAATTCAGGCCCATTATCTTTTATGGGCACGTATCTGATTCGCAGAGGTGTTCCGTTGTGAACAGGATAAAATACTGATGCAATCCTGAGCTGATATTGATCAAAAACTGACATGAAACGCTGAACAACTGAGTTTTCTCTTCGCAGGGAAAACTGAGCTTCAATTTGCACCGCACGTGTGTGAACCCAGCCTTAAGGTAATCTTTTTTTTTTTTTTTTTACCTGATTTCTGTCTCTTCCACAATCTGCATGCCACTTGAAATAAGGTTACAGGAATATGCAATGTTCACTGCTGTCTCTGCAACATTACAAGGGCATTATTTATTAGGATTAAATAGGACTAAACAGTACTAAACTATAGTATCTACAAAATGTTCATTAGAAATGTCTCTTGTTTAAATAATAAAGTCAAGGTTTATTCTGCAGTGTGTTTGAGCAGAAGAAAGGAGCTTGTGATGGGGGGGATAGAAGAGGTGGACAGGGTGATCTGCAGGACTTATGCCCCGTACACTCGGTCGGACATTGATCGGAAAATCCGACAACAAAATCCTAGGATTTTTTTCTGACGGATGTTGGCTCAAACTTGTTTTGCATACACACGGTCGCACAAAGTTGTCGGAATTTCCGATCGTTCTAAACGCGGCGACGTAACACATGTACGTCGGGACTATAAACGGGGAAGTAGCCAATAGCTTTCATCTCTTAATTTATTCTGAGCATGCGTGGCATTTTGTGCGTCGGATTTGTGTACACACGATCGGAATTTCCGACAACAGATTTTGTTGTCGGAGAATTTTATAGCAAGCTCTCAAACTTTGTGTGTCGGAAATTACGATGGAAAATGTGTGATGGAGCCTACACACGGTCGGAATTTCCGACAACAAGGTCCTATCACACATTTTCCGTTGGAAAATCCGACCGTGTGTACGGGGGCATTAGTGTGCTAGCTGGGGTTGATAAATTCCATGTGGTTCAAAACTTCAGCCAACCACAGTCTACTGTGCTCAAATTATTCATTCTCAAGGAGTTTGGGTACCACCCCTAAGTGTCCGGATATATACATTCAAGGAAAGCGCTGCTTTGGCTACAGATATAAGATATCGCTTTTCAAGCAGAATTGTGTAGAGCAAGGATTGGAGCATTCGCTAAACCAGCATACCAAAAGCAAGAAATCCTGTTGCGCTGGAAACTCCCTACTCCTCCTACCTTGTCCACCTGGTGAAATGCTATTAAGACTATATTGCCTTTGCCTTTGTATATGACCTATGAGAGTACAAACTGTCCCAAAATTTAACAAGGTCTGGTCAGCTTGGATAGACACTCAGGGACATGAATCGCATGGAGGAGTCTAATTAGTTTCCTTCTCTTCTTCTTTCCAGCCCCCTCCCCCTTCCTTTTTTCTCTCCTTTTTCCCCTCCTGATTTTCCTCTTGCTCCAGTGACTACTAACTTGATAAGTCTCACTGATCATATTTTAATTGACAACCCAGCCACGCTCCCTTAAAGGAGAATTACACCCAAAAAAAATATCAGTTGAACCCCCAAGTGCTATTCCTTTATATTGGCTTTTGAAATGTAGAAATGCAGCAATTTAGAAATTGGATGAAAGGTATAACACTGGGAAACACTTTCTGCTAGATAAGCAGTGCATTTTGTATACAACTATTTAGATCTGGCAAACACAAGGGACAAATGAAGAGGAAAGAGGGACAGAGAGAGACTTTGTTCCAAATTAGGGACAGTTGGGAGCTATGGTTTAGGTCTAAGAAAAAGTCCTACTTGTGTCTCACTTTTTCCTTCTTATTTACCCAACAGCTGCTGTGCCTTAAGTGGAACTTCCGCTTAAAGCACTCCTCTCCCCCTTACATTCCACATTTGGCATGCCATTTTTTTGAGGGGGAGAGGGGGTGGGTGGGTGACTAGTTTTGAGTGGGACTTCCTGTCCCACTTTCTACTTCCGACTATGGGCCGCCTAGGCAACTCCTCCTCACCCCCTAGACGGCCCCTCCCTCTCGGCAATCTTCTGGGACACGTCACAGGTCCCAGAAGATTGCCTGTCCACTCAGAGAGCGTAGTGCGACTCGTGTATGCTCAGTGCACGCTGTCACTGCCGGGTGCCCACAGTTTCAATGGAGGTGTCGCGGAGAGGAGGGGGAGGGGAGTGAGGCTCCGGGTGGCTGCATCGCTGGACAGTGGGACAGCTGAGTGTCTGTTTATTAAAAGTCAGGTGCTACACTTTTTGTAGCTGCTGACTTTTAATAAATGAAAAAAAGCCTAGAACTCCGCTTTAATGTATATATTTCCTTTGTCTTATTTTTACATTTTCACTATGTGGTCTGTCTACACCTTTTGGAATGCTGTACTACACTGTACGTTTTGGATTACTACTGATTGCAGATTCTCAGGTCTGCTGTCTGCAAGTCAAAAGGTCCACCCTGTTTGTTCATGCAGCTGGCTTGGATTCAAGGGGTCAACAATAGACTACGATAAGGGCCCCTCTTACCTCAAACCCTTCAAAGGTTTGAAATTTGCAGATTAAAGTCATTTTTCTACTTTCGTTAACAGTTTAGAAAACCACATCTGAAGTTCAAAAGCCTTGTCTTAATTATTCACCTATAAATTTACCAAGCCAATTTCCCGATCTCTCAAGTAGTACAACATGGAAGTTGAGATGCCATACCTTGTTTATCACCGGTGAGCATCCAAATCTTCATATTTCCATTTCTCAAGAGCTGAATTGTCTGAGGGACATCATTCTGCAATTTATCTTCAATAGCAGTGGCTCCAAGGAGCTGAAAGAGTGATATTTTTTTCTGATAGATCATGTAGGTGATCATAGGAAACATTTACAGGTAGAAAAAAGGTACTTCACTTTTGTTATCATTGCAGAGGTATTCCTAATGCAGTATGCAAGGATATACATTTTTGTCACACCCCGTGTAAAGGTGCAGAGATAGTCAGTATGATCATTAACGCAATTTGTTGTTGGTACCTGTTCAAAGCATAACAAATGTTCAAAATTCAGTAGTTTTTAGTAGCAAATTTGAGTTTGATAAATATTCCATCAGTGCTCTCCAAAGTGCTGAACTGCATTATTACTCTTGTTCAGAACTTTTAGGGTCCATGTCCACTGTCTTATAAAAACGCCAGCTCTCTTGGCAGAAAGAAACGTTAATTTTAAGTGTTTTTTTTGTACTAGTGTTTAGGAGCCTTTAGCAGCATTTAGATGCATTTGGTGTTTTTTTTCTGCCAAAAAACATCTCTCAAAAACGCAAACCAGAATGTTTTTTCTTATGCCTCTAAACACTAAGCTTAACCTCTTCACGACCATGCTATAGTCGAATGGTGGCTACAGCACGGTCGCACATTGCCGGGAGGGCGTCATATGACGTGCTCCCATGATCGCGCTTCCCGCGCTCCCCTTGAGGCACACATCGGCAGTGATCTGTGATCACAGGTCGGCGTAAAGAGCTAATCACAGCTCTTTTCCATGTGACCAGCTATGTCTAATCACAGTGTAAACAGGATTTGCTGGTTATCTGCATTCCTCTCCTCACGCTGACAATGCCTGAGGAGAGCCGATAACTGGCAAATCCACACAGGGGACATCTACACTGACAATCAGGACACTGGTCATCAGTGTCCTGATGAACAGTGCAGCCCCAACAGTGCTGCCAATCAATGCCCATCAGTGCTACCTGTAGTGCCCATCAGTGTGGCCTGTCAGTTTCCATCAGTGCTGCCTGTCAGTGCCCATCAGTAATGCCTATCAGTGCTGGCTATCATTGCCACCTATTGGTGCCCATCCATCTCGTCTATCGGTGCCCAATGTCAGTGCAGTCTCATTAGTGCCGCCTCATCAGTGCTGCCTATCAGTGCCTATCAGTGCAGCCTATTAGTGCACATTAGTGCAGCTTCATCAGCGCAAATCAGTGAAGGAGAAAAATTTCTTATTTACAAAACTAAGAAATAAGTTTTTGGTTTTTTCGCAAAAAAGAAAAAAAACACAGTGGCGATTAAATGCCACCAAAATAAAGCTCTATCTGTCTCAAAAAAATGAAGAAAATGTAGTTTGGGTGCAGCACAATTGTCCTTCAAAATGCAACAGCACTGAAAGCTGAAAACTGGCCTAGGCAGGAAGAAAGTGAAAGTGTCCAGTAGTCAAGTGGTTAAAATATGCCTCTAAACTAATGAATGTGCATGGACACATAGGATAACATTAGTTGCTTCTACAGGCAAAACATTAACTCTTCTAGGAGCAGTGTTTTTTTTAAGCCAGTATGCATGGACCCTAACTGCTCCTTAAAGTTGTTTTCTTTTGTTAATAAAAGCAAAAAATGTTCCTGTTCCAGAATGTGTAGGTCTATGTAGCAAAGTGCATGGGAAAATGTACTCTGAGTGGGGAGCAAAGTAGATGAAAGAGGTGCCCAAGGGAAAGGGACTGGGGACATTGTGACTGAGGGGGCGAGGTGGGTGTAGAGTGGGTGCTGTGACGGTGTAGTGAGTTGGGTGGATGGAGATGCAGTTATGTTAGATGTGACGTGGGAGGGCAGCAGTGTGACCAAGTGACAAGATAAAAAAGAAAGAAGGACGGCGCCCTCTCAAATGCAGCATGTATGTTAAAAATATTTATTACAATAGATAAAAACACTCACATTTGAGTTGCTAAAAACCAGCATGTAAAGTAGTTTCATCCGCGTGCTCTCGGGGGATGTGGGTGTCACGGGCCAGTTCAGGGGTTCCTGGGATGTGAGTCCTGTAACCTGGGTCCTGGTAGCTGTTCCGGTGGTGCCGAGGGTCCTCAGAGCCTCCGGGCGGCCAGGATATCGGTCATGGATCCTCCGTGGAGCGCCGTGCTGACCTGCGTCTTCACTTCCGGGAGCGGGGAGAGGCGGGCGGTGCTTCGCGTTCGGAGCATGCGTGCTCCTTCATCAGGCTATGCTGGTGGCCATATTCAGTGTGGGAATTTATACCATAGGCAATGGGAGGGGTGGAGAGGTAATTGAGAGGAGGGCGGGACTATGTATAATGATTGGGCACGTAGGTAACCATGGAGATGGGGTGTACACAATGTGGAAGGGGAGTGGAGGGAGACGGGGAGTGGGCGGGGCGGGGAGTGAGGAGGGGGAAAAAAAAAAAAAAAAGGAGATATGCAAATGAGTGTGTTGTAGTAAGAACATATATGTGTGTATATGGAATGTGGAGTAAGGAGAAGGCGGTCTATAGGAAGAGGAATGTTGTATTGATCATAGTGGACGGGAACAAAATATATATACATATATACATGTATACATATATACATACACATACATACACACATATCTACATATATACATACACGTCAACATATATGGGAAGGGAATACAAAAATGCAGAAAATGGTATATAATTAAATAGGTATATAATTATAGGGAGAGATTGGTGGTATATATGAGAAGAAATGACGCAATGATGGAAAAGGGATAAAACATGTACAATGTATATACGTGTGTAAACACAAAGAACCGTTTAAAAAGGATCCCTTCACACACACATACACATATATACACATTTAAATGACGCGTAAGATTGGGACAAAAGAAGGGGGGGAGTGTGTTTCCAGATGGGTATTTGGGAATGAGAGGAATGTTATGGGAAATACTGGGAAATAAATAAATAAAAGTAAAAATAATAAAAATAATAAAAATATATAGAAATATAAATAAAAATAAAGATAAATATAAATATATATATATGTAAAAATAAAAATACAAGTACAAATAAATAAAAAATAAGGAAATTAAAAATAAAATATTTTTAAATATTTTTTAATAAGAATAAAAATAAAAATAAATAAAAAATAAAGATAGGAATAAAAATAAAATTAAAATAAAAATGGTATGTGTTATACACTAGGGCTATGTGGATAGGGGTAATGGGTGGGAGACGGGTATACCCATACACGTGCTCCACGTGGACTGTAAGTTAATGGGGTAGTGACTAGATGATGGATAAAACAATAAATGAGACAACGGGTAGGACAATGGATGAAACAATACGTGGTGAATTGGGATGAGATGATGTGATGAGGCAGGAATATGGTTGGGGTCACAGCAAAATGTTAATTTCAATGCCTTCATTGAGGCCTCCTGGCGATAAAGTGTCCAGTGTGTATATCCAGTAGTTTTCTCTTTCACACAACCTTTTGTAGCGTTCAGCGGTGGGGAGGGTGGGTGGGATAGACTCAATAACCCACACGCGTAGCCCTAAAGATGTTTGTCCATGATGTTCTTTAAAATGTCTTGGTACACTATGCTTGTCAATGCCCTTCTCTACAAGGTTACGATGCTCACCAAACCTTTTGCGGAGCGGGCGTATAGTGCGGCCTACGTATAGTCGGCCGCAGGGGCATGTGAGGCAATAGACCACATAATCTGAACCACAATTAAAGAAGTCGGGGATGACATATAGTTTACCCTTATGGTGGAAGTCTTTTTGCCTATGTGTAACATGGGCGCATGTGAGGCAGAGGGGCTTCCTACATTGATACATGCCTTTGATGTTAAAGAAGGTTAAGGGGGCACTGACGGTGGGGCGTGCTGTTTTCACTTTGCTTGGTGCTATTTGGGCCTTTATATTCTTAGCCCGTCTGTAGGTGACCAGTGGTTTATCACTTATGGTGGGTTTTAGATGCGGATCCTCACGCAGAATGGACCAGTGTTTGGTGAAGATCTTTTCCATTTGCTTAAATCTGTTGTGGTATTGTGTCACAAATCTGACGGGTTGGGTAGTGTCGTCTGTACTGGTTTGTCTCTTGTCCTTCGCGTTTTCACTGAGATAGTATTGGAAGGCATCTTCTATGATGTGGTCTGGATAACCCTTGTCTTTGAATTTGGCTTTGAGTAGTAGGCCGTGTGTTTCATAGTCCTGTAGGCGCGTGCAATTGTGTTTCAGGCGGCAGAACTGGCTTTTTGGGATGTTTTTAACCCATCGTGGGTGATGGCAACTGTTAAAGTGTAGGTAAGAATTTCCTGAGGTGGATTTTGTATAATTCTGGGCGCAGATGGTGTTTTCATAGTGGAAGAGTTCCAGATCCAAAAAGGCCAGTTTGTTATTGTCTGTGACTGATGTGAATGATAGACCCATGGAGTTGTTGTTGCAGTGTTGGACGAAGGGTAGGATGGTGGTTTCTGGACCATCCCAGATAATGACTACGTCATCTATGTAGTGCCCGTAATAGACTATGTGGGGCGCATATGGGTTATTGTTGTGTATATATTGTAGCTCCCAGTAACCCATGGTAAGGTTCGCGTAGCTGGGAGCAAAATTGGCCCCCATGGCAGTTCCTTTTGTTTGAATATAGAAGTCTCCGTGGGATTCAAAATAATTGTGGGTTAGGCAGAATTCTAATATTTCCAGTAAGAATTGGTTCTGACGTGGGTTGAGTGATGGATCATTGTTGAGGTAGTGTCGTACAGCTTGTAAACCAATGTTATGGGGAATGGACGTGTATAGTGAGACCACATCTAGCGAGAGCCAGCGGTATGTCGGTTCCCAGGAGTAGTATCGTAGCATGTTCAGAAGGTGGATGCTGTCTTTAATGTAGGAAGGTAGGTTCTGTACTATACCTTGTAGAAAATGATCAATGTAGATAGAGAAGTAGCTGGTTACGCTTTCCATGACCGCCACTATTGGTCTACAGGAGGGTGTGTGGGGTCTTTGTGCACCTTCGGAAAGTGGTAAAAGTAGGGCCTTTTGTAAAAGTCGTGTTTAAGAAATGAGGCTTCGGATGCAGTAACTATACCATCTGCTTGTGCTCGATCTATTAGGTTGTGAGCTTCAATAGAGAATTTGGGTAAGGGATCTCCGGAAAGTTTTTTGTATGTGGATGTGTCCGATAGGAGTCTAGTTGTTTCCAGCATGTAGTCTGCACGGTTCTGGACTACGATACCACCTCCTTTATCTGCGGGCTTAATAACCAGTTGTCTGTTGTTGGTGAGTGATTTAAGAGCCGTGCGTTCTGCTGGGGTTAAGTTAGATGGTGGATTGGAACGTGAGTTGGACATTTGACACATTCGTAGTATATCAGCATATACAACCTGATAGAAGGTCTGGACGTAAGGTCCTTTGGCAAATGTGGGATAAAAGATAGATTTCGGTTTGAAATTAGTGTGTAAGATGGGTGGAGAGGTAGGTGGATGTTGAGTTAGAGATTCAATCTGGTCGTCAATGTAGAGATCTTCCAACTGGTCTAGGGCTATAAGTTCTGCGGGTCCTAGGGTGTAGGAGTCTTCTGTAGTAGTACTGCATTCAGCGTGGTCATTAGTAGTATATGGAGTAGTGTTTGGGGTAATGTTTGGGGTACCATTACCCTTCTTAGTGTCTTGAATGTTGAAATATCGTTTGATGGTGATATTTCTAATGAACCTATTGAGATCCAAGAAGAGAGTGAAAGGGTTGGGAGATGCTGTGGGGGCGAAGGTGAGCCCGCGTGCTAGTAGAGATTTTTCAGGCATGGATAAAGTGTGATCAGAGAGGTTGAAGATTTTTACAGTCTGCGCAATTTCTCCCTCCTTTTTGTGTCTGTGTCTCCCCCCTCTCCTGCCTCGTCGGTGAGCTTTCTTTTTGGGCAGGGTTGGGGGGTGATCAC
The DNA here is from genome assembly GCA_037952925.1 of Lithobates clamitans. NCBI lineage: Eukaryota > Metazoa > Chordata > Amphibia > Anura > Ranidae > Lithobates > Lithobates clamitans. The sequence goes on from JBBGZY010000374.1 coordinate 2,086,843, forward strand.
TAAAAAAGAGGGGGTAGGGGTGGGAGATATATGTTTGTTGGTCGGACTGTAAATGGGGGGTGATGAGATGGCGTGGATACTGGGGTGGTCCATGGTGGGCCCAGATGCTTGAGTGATCTTGGGCTGTGCGGTGTGTAGATTCCCAATACCAAAATCCAGAGTGGATGACTGGGGGTCCTCATAAGTGCTGTGATCTGAAATGGCACTGCCGGTCTGTGTTTCTTTGAGGGTAACCGGTATGGGAGGGATTGAGGTAAGGATGCCAGTGTGGGGTTTCTTCTTTATACTCTTGGAAGTTTTGGGTGTACTGGAGGAAGAAACTGGCACGGGGGGTGGTGGACGATGATGGTCCTCTTTTGGTGTGGGTGTGGGCTGTGGCCGTCTGGAAGGTGCCGGTGGCCTATGTGGTTTATAAGGCTTGGTGGAGGGGCCTTGAAAGGATAAGAGGGCCGTGGTGGGCCTAGGTACACATTCCATCAGGGGGACTGGGGCGTGGTTCTCTTGCCCTGATGGGGTGTGGAGATTGGGGTGGTTGTTAACTTTGGGGGGGTGTGTATTGCGTCTGGGTTTTTTCCAACAGTGGATCCTGTTGGAGTTGTAATCGTCAAAGTCTCTGCGTATCTTCTGTAATTTACATTTGATGAGGCAATCCTCTTGGTACTTAGTGTTAAGTTTCAGTTTTTTGTACCATGAGGTGGGTAGGGGTGTAATGTATGATCTTAGTTCATCTATAAGATTGGTTAATTTGGACGATAATGAGTTGAATAGGGTATCCCTTTGCTTGATGATGATTTCCATCCATTTTTGAGTGCAGAATTCGGATATGGTGGACCATTCAGCAGCTAAATCTGCGCCCAGGAATGAGCAAGTCTTTTGGTTTCTGAGACCTCTGGGAGAAATTTTGTAGTTCAAATACAGTTCCAAGAAGAACTTATCCCACCATTGTTGGTTGATGTTATTGATGGTGTCCTCTATTTTGCGAAACTTTGCACATATGTGTCTGTATTCCAGACGGGGGATATTTGCTGATGGGAGGAAGTATCCATCTGGGAAGTGTGCGTATAAGTCATCTAATATGGTGTACTTGACTGATTCTATTTTTTGTATAATTTCCATGGTTACTATACAGCATAGGCTTGAAGTATTAGGTATGTAAACTGGGGGGGAAGTAAATCACATAAACATAATGGGGCTGAAGATGAATGTACAATAATAATAATTGGCATAGATCCAGAGGCTGCGCATATATGGCGCATATATGACCAAGTGACAAGGTGTGCAGGAAAAGGGCGAGGTGGAAGTAGAAGGGCGCTATGACTTTGGGGTTTAGTGGGTGCTGTGAGGTGGAAAGCAGATAAGCACCGATTCTGTGTGCAGTGGGTGAGAGGGCTGCACTGTGACTGTGGTGCAGGGTTGGTGAAAGGCCATCACTGAGAGTAGTTGAGGTGGTGGGTGGGGAGTATGGGGTTGGGATGGGAGAGGTATGGTGCTGTAGGGAAGGGGGAAACCAAGTGGTAACGAGGCGGAGAAAGGTGGGTGGAAGGGGGTGTGCTGTGTCAGGGGGAAGATCACGTGGTGGGGGATGGGGGGGGGGCGCTGGTACTGGAGGCCAAGCTGGGTTGGAAAGGGGACTGGGAAAGAGAAGGTGCCTGGGGGAAGCATGGATGATGAGATGTGTGTGCAGGGAATGAGGGGCATGCATGCTATGCAGAGTAGTCAGGGCTAGAGGTGTGAAGGAGCAAGAGAAGGTGTTGCATGGGAGCTGGGAAAAAAGTGTGGACAAGCAGCATAGGAGCAACACAGCAGAAGAAAGGACAGCAAGCTGGAATTAAACTGTTCAGTGTTGGTGGAACTATGCATGCTGAACACTAGGGATGAGCTTCGAGTTCGAGTCGAACTCATGTTCGACTCGAACATTGGCTGTTCGCAAGTTCGCCGAACAGCGAACAATTTGGGGTGTTCGCGGCAAATTCGAATGCCGCGGAACACCCTTTAAAAGTCTATGGGAGAAATCAAAAGTGCTAATTTTAAAGGCTTATATGCAAGTTATTGTCATAAAAAGTGTTTGGGGACCCGGGTCCTGCCCCAGGGGACATGGATCAATGCAAAAAAAAGTTTTAAAAACGGACGTTTTTTCAGGAGCAGTGATTTTATTAATGCTTAAAGTCAAACAATAAAAGTGTAATATCCCTTTAAATTTCGTACCTGGGGGGTGTCTATAGTATGCCTGTAAAGGGGCGCATGTTTCCTGTGTTTAGAACAGTCTGACAGCAAAATGACATTTGGAAGGAAAAAACTCATTTAAAACTAGCCGCGGCTATTGCATTGCCGACAATACACATAGAAGTTCATTGATAAAAACGGCATGGGAATTCCCCACAGGGGAACCCCGAACCAAAATAAAAATAAAAAAATGATGTGGGGGTCCCCCTAAATTCCATACAAGGCCCTTCAGGTCTGGTATGGATATTAAGGGGAACCCCAGACAAAATTTTAAAAAAAAATTGACGTGGGGTTCCCCCTAAATTCCATACCAGACCCTTCAGGTCTGGTATGGATTTTAAGGGGAACCCCGCGCCAAAAAAAAAAAAAAAAAACGGCGTGGGGTCCCCCTAAAAATCCATACCAGACCCTTATCCGAGCACGCAACCTGGCAGGCCGCAGGAAAAGAGGGGGGGACGAGAGTGCGGCCCCCCCCCCCTCCTGAACCGTACCAGGCCACATGCCCTCAACATTGGGAGGGTGCTTTGGGGTAGCCCCCCAAAACACCTTGTCCCCATGTTGATGAGGACAAGGGCCTCATCCTCACAACCCTGGCCGGTGGTTGTGAGGGTCTGCGGGCGGGGGGCTTATCGGAATCTGGAAGCCCCCTTTAACAAGGGGACCCCCAGATCCCGGCCCCCCCCCCTGTGTGAAATGGTAAGGGGGTACTTACCCCTACCATTTCACTAAAAAACTGTCAAAAATGTTAAAAATGACAAGAGACAGTTTTTGACAATTCCTTTATTTAAATGCTTCTTCTTTCTTCTTTCTTCCTTCATCTTCTTCTGGTTCTTCTGGCTCTTCTGGTTCTTCCTCCGGCGTTCTCGTCCAGCATCTTCTCCGCGGCGTCTTCTATCTTCTTCTCCTCGGGCCGCTCCGCACCCATGGCATGAGGGGAGGCTCCCGCTCTTCTCTTCATCTTCTTCTCTTCTTCATCTTCTTCTTCATCTTCTTCTTCTTCTTCCTTCTTCTCTTCTTCTCTTCTTCTCTTCTTCCTGTCTTCTGCGGGCCGCTCCGCAGCCATGCTGTGGCATGGAGGGAGGCTCCCGCTGTGTGACGGCGTCTCTTCGTCTGACGGTTCTTAAATAACGGGGGGCGGGGCCACCCGGTGGCCCCGCCCCCCTCTGACGCACGGTGACATGACGGGACTTCCCTGTGGCATTCCCCGTGACGTCACAGGGAAGTCCCTCAAGTCACCGTGCGTCAGAGGGGGGCGGGGTCACCGGATGGCCCCGCCCCCCGTTATTTAAGAACCGTCAGACGAGGAGACGCCGTCACACAGCGGGAGCCTCCCTCCATGCCAGCATGGCTGCGGAGCGGCCCGGAGAAGACAGGAAGAAGAGAAGAAGGAAGAAGAAGAAGAAGAAGAAGATGAAGAAGAAGATGAAGAAGAGAAGAAGATGAAGAGAAGAGCGGGAGCCTCCCCTCATGCCATGGGTGCGGAGCGGCCCGAGGAGAAGAAGATAGAAGACGCCGCGGAGAAGATGCTGGACGAGAACGCCGGAGGAAGAACCAGAAGAGCCAGAAGAACCAGAAGAAGATGAAGGAAGAAAGAAGAAAGAAGAAGCATTTAAATAAAGGAATTGTCAAAAACTGTCTCTTGTCATTTTTAACATTTTTGACAGTTTTTTAGTGAAATGGTAGGGGTAAGTACCCCTTTACCATTTCACACAGGGGGGGGGCCGGGATCTGGGGGTCCCCTTGTTAAAGGGGGCTTCCAGATTCCGATAAGCCCCCCGCCCGCAGACCCTCACAACCACCGGCCAGGGTTGTGAGGATGAGGCCCTTGTCCTCATCAACATGGGGACAAGGTGTTTTGGGGGGCTACCCCAAAGCACCCTCCCAATGTTGAGGGCATGTGGCCTGGTACGGTTCAGGAGGGGGGGGGGGCCGCACTCTCGTCCCCCCCTCTTTTCCTGCGGCCTGCCAGGTTGCGTGCTCGGATAAGGGTCTGGTATGGATTTTTAGGGGGACCCCACGCCGTTTTTTTTTTTTTTTTTTGGCGCGGGGTTCCCCTTAAAATCCATACCAGACCTGAAGGGTCTGGTATGGAATTTAGGGGGAACCCCACGTCAATTTTTTTTTTCAATTTTGGCTGGGGTTCCCCTTAATATCCATACCAGACCTGAAGGGCCTTGTATGGAATTTAGGGGGACCCCCACATCGTTTTTTTTTTTTTATTTTGGTTCGGGGTTCCCCTGTGGGGAATTCCCATGCCGTTTTTATCAATGAACTTCTATGTGTATTGTCGGCAATGCAATAGCCGCGGCTAGTTTTAAATGAGTTTTTTCCTTCCAAATGTCATTTTGCTGTCAGACTGTTCTAAACACAGGAAACATGCGCCCCTTTACAGGCATACTATAGACACCCCCCAGGTACGAAATTTAAAGGGATATTACACTTTTATTGTTTGACTTTAAGCATTAATAAAATCACTGCTCCTGAAAAAACGTCCGTTTTTAAAACTTTTTTTTGCATTGATCCATGTCCCCTGGGGCAGGACCCGGGTCCCCAAACACTTTTTATGACAATAACTTGCATATTAGCCTTTAAAATTAGCACTTTTGATTATTCATGTTCGTGTCCCATAGACTTTAACGGCGTTCGCGTGTTCGAACGAATTTTTTTCCTGTTCGCATGTTCTGGTGCGAACCGAACAGGGGGGTGTTCGGCTCATCCCTACTGAACACTTTGAATCTAGCCATCTGTACTCCTCCCCTTGCTGAGCAGGAGAGGGCATTCAGACTTCATAGTGTTAGGTGTTCTCTATTTCTGCTCCATGTGTGTTCTATGTGCTTCTTTTTCTGTTCCCCCAGTGGCAAAATGAAAGTTGGACATTTATGTACATACAAGCTATCTGAAAATAGAGTTAGGCTAAATCTAATGTGCAATATGCTCAATTCACAAAAACTTTAGCACATGACAAGGATTGAGTCTTTTTTTTTTTTTACGGATACATAGCATTAGCTATCTATTAATGATCCACTTCAGTGATGTAGCCAGGATCCATAATTGAGGAACAAGAGCTCCGCCCTCCATACTTTTCAGACATCGCAAAAGTGAAGGATTCCCAGTTAAGAAATGAGTATAGGGAATTTTTGGAGTGCGTTTGTCTAGGATTTCTTACGACAACACTAGCACATACACTCTATTTGGTATAATATCAAATATAGTTGGCAATATAATAGCAGATTATTCCGAAAAAATAGGGAATTCATTATGCAAAGTCCAACTGACATTTTTGTTTTACTGGTTTATATCAGTTAGGGCTTATTCAGACAGGTGATGAGACCCGTCCTCCATGCTGAGCTGCGTTTTGCTTCTTGTGCATCCACCTTGGAGTTGTCTGCAGGCAGCCCATAGAAATGGATGCAGATGTAGGGACACAATCACATGTCAAAATTTTGCGTGTGGGCAAACGTTGACATGTTACTGTGTCAGTACTGCTGCTACATCTGCATTCATTTCTTTGGGCTGCCTGCAGACAACTCCAAGGTGGATGCACAGGTAGCAAACAGGAGGCTTAGAAAGGAAGACGGGTCTCAGCACCCATCTAAATGAGCCCTTAAAGCAGAACTAAAGTTTATTATACTCACCTCCATTCCAGCAATGCAAGCTCCTTCGCCGGCATCAACATCTTCACTTGGTCTTCTTCCAGGTTTGGGATCCTCTAATGAAGTTTGCAAGCTAGCAGGTTAGAAGGTTTTATAGCTTAAGAGACATTCACATGTACAGTATGTGCAAAATCCAGCTTGAGCTACAGAGCTCTGTAAGCAACCACCTTTTTTTATATGCCCTCTGCACGGGTGTTCTAATCAATGCACCTGTGGGAATGACCCCTTATAGTATAGTATATTTTTATATAAAACCAGTTGCTACACTGTGTAAAATTTTAACAAAACCGGTGTAGTCCCCTACTCTTGCATCATAGTGCTGGACACCTGGTGGTACGGGAAGGTTATGGACCACTCCAACTACTGGACCTTTCACTGTCATTTCAGTCATAGCGCAATGATGCACCAAAGCCTCAGTATCATTTCAGTTACTTGCTGTTACCTGTAGATTTTTTTCTATGTCCTCATATACTTGTCCAAGATGATCCTCACGATTCTGAAGTATTATAGAGGCTTCATGGTGCTTTACTTCCCACATCCTATACTCATGCTCCTCTACCTCTTTATATGCCAGACAGAGTGTTCTTAGAGTCTCTTCAGAAAAGACCTAGGAGAGTAGAAGCAGAATAGAAATTAATCTTTGTAGAACTTACATCACATATACATATTTTATAGAACAAATAGAGATAACTCCTGTCCTCTGCTGCTTGCTTGAATTAAGCTCTCTGTGTGGCTTCTACCCAAATGTACAATCACGTTAGTTTAAAAAGAACCTTTCCCTTCTTATATACAAAATGGTTAATGCAGGTTTATAATGCCTAACTCCAGCCAACATGTTTTTTAATTTTATTTAGTGCAGAGTGGGGAAGAGTTAAAATCTGTGGGAGGGTGTATATGTCTGTATTACTGTAGAAGAGACTTCCACTTACTTCCTGTTCCGTCTGACACTCATCATCTGAACAGGAAGTAAGCACATTCGGATACAACAAGGGCACAACAAATAGCAGTTGTGTCTTGGTGGTGGTGGCAGTGCAGGAACAAGATCATCCAGTGCCCACGGCAAAGATGGCAAATTGCGCCCCCCCTTCATTATGTGTGAGCTTATGAGGGGGAGGGGGAGAGAAAGTACAGTCCACACCTCCTCCTGGCTCTCTCCTGCTCTCCTTGCTGCTTCCAGCACTGGGCTGACAGAAGTAGTGATGCTGCTGTCGCTACTCCCATCAGCCTTATAGTAGAACTTGCGGAAACTCCACCCCTACAATACACGCTGTGCCCAGGGCAGCTTCCCCTTCTGCCCACCCCTTGTCCTGGCCCTGGGTGGTGGGATGACAGACTGGACTATGCTATAGCTACACAACCAAGGATCTATAAAGGTTCATGCACACAGACAATTACAGGTATTTTTCTAATGCCTAGCATAAATTTTCTGGCACTTTTCTGCCCCCGGGAGCAGCATGTGCCACACACAGCTTGCTATACAAGTTAAGGGCTGTATGCGGTTCCAAACACCAATACTTCTTTGCAATACCCACGCATGCATGTACAACAAATTTCCAAAATACGGCGGACATGCATGCAAAGGTAAACACCGAAGCAAATCTCTGGGAAGTTTACACTAGGCATAAAAAATGCCTATAACTGTCTGCGTGCATCCACTTACATCCAAGGCATCCATAAGGACCTCTGTGTTACAGTTAGGATGCAGGCGCTGTAATATCACACTGTCTGCTCCTTTGGTGTAAAGTTTTATTTTTCCTTCTTCATTTCTTACTGTAAGAGAAACAAATAAATATAAATACATGTGAATCTGATCTTTTCTAGGCAAAGGTTCAGCTGATGCTCCAAGTGAACCTCTTTCCTTCTAAATATACCTTTAAAAAAACAACTGAACTATGAAAATAAATAATTTATTCATTTATGTAGTGGTACCCCCGTAGGGGCTGCTGAGTAGTTCATAACAATTTGCCATTCACCCCGCTTCCGATCTCCCCATCACCAAGTATACCACACCAAACACTCAATAGTTAATTTTTTTTGCTCTTTATTCACGGGGATGTTCTAGGTTATCTAGGGTGGATATGAGATGCTCCACCAGACCCCACATTATGAGGGAATAATACATAATTGAAGCCATTTCTGGGTTACTGAACTTTACCCTTGAGGATCCCTTCTGGAATCTATCGCTTCTCTGTGTCATTCAGACTATCCACTTTGTAAATTCCCCTGTACAGTGCTCCCAAGTTGAACAAAAGGTACTACTCTGAATAGCTCCTCTGCTTGACTGATATAATTCCTTTGGGGTATTAATTCTTTAAGGTCAAAGGCCTGCACCGCCTTCTTCATGACCTGCATACTAACACCCTTCAGTCTTTAGAAGTTACCGTCTGTTACTGCTTGTACTGTGTTCCGTAGTAACACAGCACATTACTTCACTCGCTCCTGCACTTGCTTCTTTAAGTTTTACTGACCTGCTCTCCACAATCAACGCTCTGTGTTCTTTGGGCACAGACAGTCATTTCGTCAGTTGACTTCCTTCGCTTCACTCCTACTTCCTTTTGACTTGTTTGCTTGCACGGCACATTCCCCACATGGCAATGCCCGGCTCTTCCCCAGCGCTACATGCTGGCTTCTCGGGTTTTCAGGCATCCTCCCCGAACCTCCCTTAATGACATGCTCAAGATTCTCCTCCTCCTCCAGGGCCCCAGGCCCTTGGCCTCCCCGGCCTCACCTTCTCCCGAACTCCAAAACTCCACCACACTTCTCCTCTCCCGGAATATGTGACCCCAGCTTATATGAGAGACCTCCCTTCGACCAAGCAAATCAATGATTGGTCAGGACTCTCACATGAGCTCCCTGCCACTCAGGTCTCAGTCCATCCTCTGTTTTCCAGAACAATCTCCAGTCTTAGCAGAGAAGGTATCTCTGAGCCTAAGCGTAAGTGGCCACACCCCCGGCTATCCTAACACTCCAAAAGAATGCCACTAGAGCACCTACCTAAAATTATAGGGCGCTACATTTATATTTTAAGAAAAACATAAGAAAAGAACAGATTTTTTAATACAAATATTTCTCTGTGATTCGAAAAAGCCTTTTAATGTTTCATTTATTAAATCAACAAATTATCACTTGGAGGTCTCCAGTCACAGCACAATTTTTTTAGCACGATTCATAGATTGGGCAGGAATACAGATTGCCAGGAAGATACGTATGCTCCCTGGTAACACTTTTTTTTGCTGCAGTTGCAACTGTTCCAACCAGTGTTTGTACAACCTGTGTTGTTGTTGTTGTTGTTGCGAATTACATTAAAATGTTTTCTACAACATTGGGCTGAATTACTACAGAAGTCACTTTCAAAGTAGCCTGTGACTTCAAATAATCAAGTTGAAGAAAATTTTCTATTTTCTACCTTTTTAGATAACTTATGAGAACAAAGGTGAAAGTGAATTTGGCTCTTTTATTAAATTAGCCTGGGTGCTCTGGCAGCACAGGCCGCTCTGGAGGCCAGTGCTGCCATTCACAAAAACAGATCATACAGACTGTGGGGGTTATTTACGAAAGGCAAATCCACTTTGCACTACAAGTGCAAAGTGCACTTGAAATTGCACTGCAAGTGCACTTGGAAGTACAGTCACTGTAAATCTGAGAGGTAGATCTGAAATGAGGGGGAGCTCTGCTGATTTTTTTATCCAGTCATGTACAAGCTAAAATGTTGTTTTTTATTTTCCTTGCATGTCCCCCTCGGATCTACAGCGACTGCACTTCCAAGTGCACTTTCAGTGCAATTTCAAGTGCACTTTGCACTTGTAGTTTGCACTTGTAGTGCAAAGTGGATTTGCCTTTAGTAAATAACCCCCTGTGTCACTATGGGGTTGATTTACTAAAGGCAAAGAGACTGTGCACTTTGCAAAGTGCAGTTGCACTCCGCAAGTGCAGTTGTTCCAGAACTTAGCAAATGAGGTAAAGTTTCACTTTACAAAGAATACCCACCTGCAAAGAAAATTTTTAAAAAAATGCATTTTTGCTTGCACATGATTGGATGATAAAGAGTGTATATAAGGGCGCTCTGAATTGCAGGACCAGGCAGATAATGTCTATATTGAGTAGAGGTATTCAAATGATGAGGTCTTCAAACACTTAGAGCAGCACTCAAAGAGGGGAGCAATCTCTAGTAAAAGACAAACAGAAGAAAAGGCGCCTCTAAGTGCAGAATTAAAACTATTAAAAAAAAGGATTAAAAACACTTATAGGATATAAGAATGAAGGGAGCACTTCTTCAAACCAATGACTACAGGTTAGCAGAAGAATAGCTTCTTATAATCTGTGGGTGGGCTGTGGGTGGGACTATGAGCGGGAGTGGAGGGAATAGAATAGTGCAACGTTATCCCAGGATTACAATATACTGTGGTTTGTGGACATAGATAGCTGCATAGAGAAGAAGCAGGAAATCACAAAATGTATCCTTTACACAGGGAGGGAAAACAAGTATAACAAGACAAAGCAGGACATCACAAAATAGACATAAAGGAGGAATACGGAGCTCAGGCTGCTATTAAAGCTGACATATGGATATAGAATGGGACACAGCAGCCAGATTGCACATCGCTCCCTAATAGCATATGCAATCTTCTGCTGTTGCATATCGACACCCCTGGAAACCTATAACACACTGGGACCTTCCTAATTCCGGATCACCTGTCTTAAAAACGTGAAATGCTCCCTTCATTCTTATATCCTGTAAGTGTTTTTAATCCTTTTTGGGGATAGTAATTATTATTATTGTTTTTTTTTTAGAATTTTTCAGGTATTTTTGTTTTTTTGGGTGGAACCCCACTTTAATGAATCAACTCAGTTTATAGAAATGTCAGAGCTCCATGATGGCCTACCCTGCCCCCCCAGGGTGGGCTGGCCGTGTCACGGGCGGCATTATCCTCCCCAGTCTGGGCCCCGCACGTCAGCTTCTCTCCGGGCTGCGGGCTGCTTGTTGGCTCGGTTCCCGCCTTCTCCCTCCTATCCTCCGTGCGTCTCCTACTGCCAGTCAATCCAATCGGATCTCCTTTCAGCCAGTTGGGTGACAGGTCTCATGACCTGCTTTCTGATTGGCCGGGATTCAGTGTTACAATAGCAAATATTAATTCGCTGTTGTAAAACAACCGGTTGGGCTCGGAGCACAGTGCTCTGCGTCCCGAGACCACCCTTTTTTGAAGCCTATTAGAGCCTCTGGCTGTAATCACATGCGTCAAACCCCCCCATGATCCTGCATGTAGATCAGGGGGCCGTACGCATGGATGGGGGGGCAAAGCTCATACGCACCTAGTGGATGGGCCGCCACTGGTGCTAGCAGTACCTCCATCCACTATGGCATAATTCATTATAGGATATTTTTTATTCACAATTCTATTTTGCCTGTTTGGGCTCATGCACACAGCAGTGAGGGGGCTGCACAGCACCCAATGCCTCTGTAAAATCCTTCCTAGGACCTGCAGCTGTTGTGAAAAGCTACTTATAGACATCAATAAGAAGATATGGCTATACAAAATTATTTTTTGGGGGGGTTGCATAAAGTGCATGCTAGTTCATGGACGTGTGCTGTATTCGGAGCTTACACCAATGCAGGTGCGTTATACAACGCCATGTGCATAAACACGTACAGTTGAATCTCCTAAGTGATGTCTATGGGCAGCTTTACGTACCAGGTGCGGGTCCTTTATATAGTGCCTGCTCTCAAGCAGCTCCCAGTCTAAGGTCTCTCTCTCACATACATACACATACTAGGGCCAATTTAAATATTAGCAAAGTTAACCTACCAGCATGTCTTTAGAGATAGGGAGGAAACCCACACAAGCATAGGGAGAACATGCAAACTCCACGTAGAGAGAGTCCTAGCTAGTGAATTGATAGTTTTTCTTTATATGGGTTTTCTCCTGAGTTCTAATTTCAAATGATTATTTACTTCTGTCTGCTGCTGGGAAGTGTCTCTGGCAATAGTGTGGGAAGATTCAATATTCTTATTTATGAATATTTATATCACTCTGGTATGGTATATTGCCAGTGGTACATGCTGGGCAAGCGTATAAATTTTTGCTGCAACTTTCTGGAAGCTCTCTTGCCTCTCTTGCTCTCTTGCCTCCCAGGCTTAGCCTGGGTCAAAAGTGTGTGCTGTTGGGCCTGACCTTCCAGTCCTGCTGCTTGGGGAAGGGGGACACATGTGTCTGAGAAAGATAGGCTCAAGGCTGGGGCCTGAAGCTTGCATTGCCTGGCCTAAGGTTTTAACTGGAGTGATGCTAAAATCTGGTTAGAATCACCAAGGTGGAACTTAATCATCTGTAGAGTGTTTGAAGAACAAAGAGAATGCTAGAACATTGCAGTAGGTCTGGTGGATCATCCAGGGACTGTACATAGTTACATAGTTAGTCAGGTTGAAAAAGACACAAGTCCATCTAGTTTAACACACAATACAAAAATCATACAATTCCATATACACAATCCTTCACCCACAGTTAATCCAGAGGGAGGCGAAAAACCTCAGCAAAGCATGCTCCAATTTGATACAGCAGGAGAAAAAATTCCTTCCTGATCCCCCGAGACGCAGTTCCCCGATATCCTTTTTGAGAACTGGTGCTGCATATTCCAGATGAAGTCTTACTAATGATTTGTACAGGGACAAAATTATATCTCGCTCTCTGGAGTCCATACCGCTCTTAATACAAGAAAGGACTTTGCTCGCTTTGGAAACCGCAGCTTGACATTGCATGTTATCATTGAGCTTATGATCTACCAAAACCCCCACATCCTACTCCACCATTGATTCCCCCAGTTGTACTCCCCCTAGTATGTATGATGCATGCATATTCTTAGCCCCCAAGTGCTTAACTTTACATATATCAACATTAAACCTCATTTGCCACTTAGTTGGCCAAGTAGACAGTGCATTGAGTTTGGCTTGTAAATGGGAGACATCCTGTAAGGACGTTATTCCCCTGCATAGCTTGGTGTCATCTGCAAAGACAGAAATGTTACTTTTAATCCCAGACCCTATATAATTTATAAAGATATTAAAAAGTAAGGGTCCCAACACTGGACCTTGGGGTACACCACTGATAACCTTTGTCCGTCCAGAGTAAAAATCATTAACCACTACTCTCTGAATTCGTTTTTGTAGACAGTTTTCTATCCATTGACAAACTGATCTTTCCAAGCCTGTAGACTTTACCTTACACATTAGCCGTGTGTGGGGAACTGTGACAAACGCTTTTGCAAAATCCAAGTAAACCACGTCCACAGCCACCCCTCTGTCCAAGGTTTTACTTACCTCCTCATAAAAAGAAATGACGTTTGTTTGAAAACGTCTGTCTTTCATGAATCTATGCTGTCTGTTGCTTAAAATATTTTATTCCAGCAAGAACTCGTCTATGTGGTCTTTTATTAAACTCTCCAGTATCTTCCTGACTATAAAAGTTAATCTAACGGGTCTATAGTCACTAGGCAAAGACTTTAAGCCCTTTTTAAATATGGGCACCACATTGGCCCTATGCCAATCCAGTAGGGCTTGCATTGCCTTTCTTATATCTACCAGTCTTCAAAAGTGCTGGTATCCACCACAGTGTAAAGGGTGATTTGGCCAATTCAAAATGGTAAAATCTCTTTGTGCAAAAATTTGAACTTCCAAGAGTAGGAAACTTTTTTTCCTATACTAATGCTCACTCAAGAACTTAGGTGTTGTATTTAGCCATTACAACAGTGATAAAGCTATTTGTGACCAGAACAAGATAAATTTGTGACCACACTTAAGCTGGCCATAGATGGATTGAATCTTAGCCGGTTCAGCAGGGATCAGCCAAGATTTGATCCATCTACAGTCAAGCTGATTGTACCCAAATTGAACCATCAAATAACTTGGGTACAACCAGCCTGTCTGATTTTTAGAATGAGCTATAGCCGCTAGCAGTAATCATTGTATTTTGCTGGTCGGTAAAGCACCCTGCTGGCAGAATACAGTAATGCTGCGGGAGGCATTCCCCTATCAACACTGACTGTGTTAATGGGGGAATAAAATTATTTTCTTTCCTTTCACTTGTGGTATAAGGAAAGAAAATCCATTAATACATGGCTTGCATTAGATATACTGTAATTTTTAAGTAACACCTGACTGTATATCAACAGCATTATTGCTGCATGCACTTACGTAAAATTGACATCCTTTTGCGATCACTAGTAAAGTCCATCAGTGCCAGGATTTTGTAGGTTACTTCTGTACCCATCTCACTTATGGTGATGGATTCTTGGGTGCGGGCAAGAAAAACATAGCCAAAATTTCTGGCAGCAGCAACTAAGGCCTCTTCATCTGGAGATGCAGCCTTGTAGATTAAATCGTCTACAAAAATTAAAAAGAACATATAACAAAGAAAAAAATGCCAACATAATAGTCCATGTGAAATCTACTTAGGTACTGTCATATTTTTCATCACATTTTGCCTACACGGTAGATATATTTTACAATTTAGGAAAATGTGAAGATATTATTTATATATATTTATTTTATTTGATTAAATAAATTTACAAAGCTGCATAAGGGGGTATTTATAAAGCAGTGAAAGTGCTATTCACAACACATTCACTTTGCATTTACTGATGAATCATTCACTGTGAAAACCCTGAAACCCCTGAAGATTCTCATAGATTCTCATTGAATTTCATCTGATCAAGTGCTCACTGACATTCACTAAAATGAACTAAAGGCATTTTTGATAGAGTAAGGGAGGGTTATAACCCCTGTCAGATTTTTTTGAAATCGTCTCTTAGGGGAGATTTCCATTCAGTTCCTGTTCCATAGCCAAAGCAGGAAGTGAGAGGAAAGTGAGGGAATCCCTTGTTGTCAACAGAACTAGTATCCTCATTTGAAAATTTTCCCTCTATTGCTGTTCTGGTGACAATGCAAAATTGGTGATAATGCAAAATTTGGTGATAACAGTAAACAAGAGAAACAGAGAGGGTGAATCTCCCTATAGGGGTTAAAGACAGCAGTACGAGCCTGACAGGCTTTCTATTCTAACCAAAACTAAAAAAAAAAGAAAAGAAAATGCCTTTAGTTATACTATAACATCTGCTTTTTGTTTTGTGTTTTTAACAGGAAAAATCGTGCTCACTGGAATTATAACATGAAGATAAGAATCTGCATTAAAAAATTACAATTTGGCATTCCATAATGATTCCAGCCTTAGATCTCATAATTTCTGCAGAGAATACAATAAACTTCACAAAAGTACTACAGAAAAAGAAAGGATATCTAAGGACACAATATAACTCTCTAGGCTGCAGAAAACCCAATCTCATATGAACCTCATTTTGAACCATAAAAAGATAAATAAAAATATAAAAATATATAAATATTTAAAAACATGAACGAAACAGGCAAAATACAGCTAATTAAGTTGGGCAAATTACTGTGCAAAATGAATTGTTTTAGGTGAATGTGCAGTACATGTCACATCAGGTTATAATTTTAATGATTAGTACTATTTCCCCCTAAAGAACAGATGGTGGTAAATATTGCTTGATATAGTGCAGGTCATTCTTCACAGTGAATCTACCTTATACATGTGTGTGTGTAAATATGCAATGCATTAGGAGTAGTCTATAATTTTTACTGTTTTATAACAACCTTTTGCTTTTTATATCTAGTATCAGAGGTGTAACTCCTGTCATAGTGGCCCACACAGCCACTCTGGGGCAGAAAGGGTCCTGATGGGGAACAGGAGGGGTGAGAGGTTTTTTCTGCCCTGCAGCCCATATACAGTAGATCTGCAACTGCACATCTTCCTCACCGGCAGCGGCATGTATGGGCTCAATACGGACAGTAGCAGAGGTAGCTGCTGTAGGAAGAGGCTGCTAAAGGGAACATTAAAAGATCATTAGGGCCAGACATGCAGCAAGCTGTTTCAAAAACATGTGAGACAGCTCAGGTTTGTTAGAGTGAGTGTTTTTTCACATGTGTGTTTTTAGTCTACGTTTGTCTGTGGGTATATGTGTGTTTCATGTATGTGTGCTAATGTGTGTTAGGGCCAGGTCACATTAGCAATACTATCTACTGGCAACAATTCCCCAATGCAGATCAAATTAAATACTCACCTAACTCCATGTGTCACTCCCTTGTTGTCAAGATGAGTTTGCCACTGCTCCATCACTGATTAAAAAACACCACAAGAAGTCATTTGTTGCTTGTCCTGGCAGCGATAAAGTGACCAGTGGATCCAGATGAGTATGTACTCTGCTCGGCATAGTAAACTTGCAACTCGCACTTTTGCCCTGCCATCCTACTTATTTTTACTAATGACCCACATACAGAGTTATTCTTTCTACTATCCACACGTGTAAGGGAGCATTCACCTCCAACTGACCATCCATGTAAGACAGCATTCTTCCCTAACTTCTTAGTTAACAATAGGGAGTATTTTCTTCCCACTGACCTCCAATGTAAGAAAACATTTTTCTTCCACTGACAGACAACGTATGATAGAAATCTTCCTCCCACTGACTACCAATGTTAGGGGGCATTGTTACCTCTACTGACCACCCACATAAGGGGACAGCTTTAATTTTACTGACCAACACCATAGGGGAGACATCTTCCTCCCCTGACCACCAACACAGGGGCATTCTTCCTTATACCGAACACCAATGTAATGGAAAAATCTTCCTCGCACGGACCACCCAGGTGAGGGGCACTCTTCGTTTCACTGACCACAAAAGGTAAGGGGCTTTCCTTGTTCTACTGACCACCAACGTAAGGAAATAACTTTCCTTCTACTGGCCATCAACACAAGGGGCTTTCTTGCTTCTACTGACCATCTAAGTAAGGGAGAATTCTTCCATTTACTGACCACCAACATAAGCATTTCTCCTCCTACTGAACACCACTGTAAAAATGCAAGAAACATTCTGTGTTCTACTAACCACCAGTGTAAGGGGGCATTTAAAACACAATTTGTTATGGTAGTAAATAGCATATGCTCTAGTTTGGGTCTGTGCCACATTACTGTGATGATCAGGGTGTTGTTTAGTGATGTTTTTTTCTGTTTGGTGAGGGCCCCGAAAAAGTTTGTTATGGAGCCTTGTGAGTTCTTGTTACATCCCTGGCTACTATTATAGCTAATACCATAGAATGGTGAAACAATGGAATAACAGGCCACTACCATCTGTTAAAATATAGAAGATAAAACAACAAAAGCAAAGCCTGATTAGTTGCTCTCTTTTCCGTGAGGGAAGGAGAATAGGAAGGTATAGACTCTAGCTCAGACTGTAACTTTTCCTGCATTGCCCTTTCCTGGCACACTACACAATGCCCTAAATAGATGTCCCAAGACACAATGTTACCAAGAAAAAAATATGTTAAAATTCCTGCCCTGCCAGAGGATCCAACAATGTAGTCTAAAGAACAAAACAATGTACAATGCACTAAAACTGTTGGAAAAAAATATTTATTTTTATAAATAATAAATAATTTATTTTTATAAATAATTTTATAAATAATAAATAATAATGTTTTTTTTTTATCTCAGAACACAAAGCAGAAATTCAATCAATCTGAAATGATAGCAGTGCTTCATAACACAGAGAAAACATTAGAAATACTGCAGGTAAAAGAAAGGAAGGGCATATAATGAGAGGTGATTTGGGGGCTGATGATGATGGGAGCAGTCAGTGCCAGTTTTGGGTACAGAGAGAAAAGAACACACATTCATAGGTGGCCCACGGCAGGATTGTTAACTTCCCACAAATTTTTTACTCAGAAAATTTACTGACACATTTTTTTACTGACAACTGCACATGTGACAAAAATGTTATTAACAAATAACTAATCAATATTTACGAAGTAAACAATATGAAATCATAATACCCACAGCAAGTAAACTGCCCGGCTTTACAGCTAAAAGTGAGTGTGGCAAACATTGGCAGCAGAGGCAGTAAGAGGGGAAAGCAGTTGCTTCAAAGAGTGTTCCCCCCTTTCAAACTGAGAGAGCGACCTTGGCTGAGGACAGCTCTGGCTGCGCATGCATGGGTCAACTCTGCCAGGGCCCCTGCTGATTTGATGGGACCCAAGTCTGATCCAGGCGGTATGCCTGTACTGGTTTTACTGGTGTCACACCTGCATCACATGACTGCCTTATAATTAAACAGTGAGGTATGCTGTGCCCCTCTAGCATAGCGTCAGTATGCTTCTCAAGCCTGTTCCCAATTACCACCAGAGTACTCCAATTCTAGTAAGGTGGCCCTTTGTCTTTGGACCAGGGCTACCCTGGACTTCAATGGAATGCTGTTTATGAAGATATTTGCAAGTAGCTGTTTGTGTTCTGAACTTTTTTAGGCCTTTTGCAAACTGGGCGTTTGTTCAGCCCCTCTGAATGTCTTTACTCCTGGTAGGAAAAAAGCACAATGACTTTGCTGTGAAGAGTCCATGTTGTGCAAGCAAAGTTCAAGCAAGGTCAGCAAGGTTATAATGTGAGCACTGGACAAATCAATGAGCACTGACAGTTAGTATTGATGCTGTAGTCCTTGTTCACGCCATTAGTTTCCCCAAGAGATTTAAAGGAAATCTTTGCTTAGAAAAATATGGAGACTGAGATTGGTGATCTATACCTTATGAGAATACTCATCCCACTGACATACTGATCCCATGGTTTCAGAATGTTATAAATGACTGGCATGAAAGTAGTAAAAAGTCCAGGTTCTCCAACTTTACTTGCTGCATGCTTTTTCTGAAAGTACTAAAGTCAGAGAGAGTTATGCCGCGTACACACGGTCGGACTTTTCGGCTACAAAAGTCAGACAGCCCGTCCGACAGACTTTCGACGGACTTTTGGCGGACTTGCGGCGGAATTTCTAACGAACAGACTTGCCTACATACGATCACACAAAAGTCCGACGGATTCGTACGTGATGACGTACACCGGACTAAAATAAGGAAGTTGATAGCCAGTAGCCAATAGCTGCCCTAGCGTGGGTTTTTGTCCGTTGGACTAGCATACAGATGAGCGGATTTCTGGGTCCAGGGGAGTTACGACGTAAAGATCTGAAGCATGTTTCAAATCTAAAGTCCGTCAGATTTGCGGCTGGAAAAGTCCGCTGAAAGTCCGGGGAAGCCCACACATGATCGGATTGTCTGCCGGATTTGGTCCGTCGGCGTCCGTCGGACTTTTGTAGACGAAAAGTCCTACCGTGTGTACACGGCATTAGGTAACCAGTACTTTCAGAAGGAGTTCCACAGTGGCAGCCTGTATGCTTCTCTGAGTATACATTTCTTTATGCACAAATACCACTGCACAAACTACGTCAATGCGCTGGTTGTTAGCTTTACTCTGAAGATATGTTGCAGCTAGGGATGAGCTTCGAGTTTGACTCAAACATCGATGCTCGCCCGTTTGCCGCACACCGTATTTTATGGGGCTTTCCCGGAAAACTAGAGCGCCCCATAATGCACTGCAAGACCGCAGTGCACTGTATGATGATTGGCCAAAGCATACACCTGACCTGCATGCTTTGGCCAATCACAGCACGCAGGGTGCCTTTGGCCAATCATGGCTTAGGGGGACTAAGTCCATGCCCACACTATATAAGGCTGCTTACACAGCCTTATATAGTGTGTTATAGTGGACGGAGATAGAGAGATTGAGCTATATTAGGCAGACAGGTTAGTAAGTTAGTGGCAGTGTATTTGATATATATATATACTAATATATATATATATATATATATATATATATATATATATATATATATATAAATACTCTGCATTCAGCATAGCCTATATAAACAGTGCATTCGGCAGTGTACAGTAGATAATACAGTGCAGGCGGTGTACACAGAATATAATACAGTGCGTACAGTTTCAAATACACCTCAGGCGGTGTACACAGTTTTGTAATACAGTGTAGTGCGATGTTAAAAAAAAAATACCCATCATGTCCGGAAGGCCTCCAAGGAGAGGCAGACTATCACAGGCCACTAAAAGAGGGCAAGCAGCCTCTGAAATAATATTTAACAGTAGGGACCCTTCCGGAACCCAACAAGAGTAACTGTGAGGGGTTAAAGTGTTCTGGCACCACCAAAACCTAAGACCAAATGTTTCTGCCCCTGTTTAACAGGGGCATGTAATTACAATTTTTGAAATAATATTTAACAGCATCGACCATTCCTGCGCCCAACAAGAGTAACTGTGAGGGGTGTTCGGAGTGTTCCGTCACCACCAACACCTAAGGCCCAATTTTTCAGCAGAGTATACAGTGCAGTCCGTATAGTATATATACTGCAGTTCAGAGTATATAGTGCAGTCCGCATAGTATATATACTGCAGTTCAGAGTATTTAGTGCCCCCAGTGTAGTATATATAATACAGTGCAGGGTATATAGTGCAGTGTACAATATATAATATAGTGTATTGAAGTGGTTAAGGGAAGCCCTATGACAGAATTAAGAAAAAAACGGCATGGGTTCCCCCTGTTCATACCAGGCCCTTTGGGTCTGATATGGATTTTGGGGGAAGACCCCCACGCCAATTAAAAAAAAAAAAATCTCCTTAAGTTCACCTTAATATCCATACCAGACCCAAAGGGCCTGGTATGGGCTGGGGGGGGGGGAACCCACGCTGTTTTTTTAAATGATTATTTATGTACATTGCCAGGATGTGGCAATACGTTACAGCCGTGAGCAATTTTGAATGACATTTTTTCCTTTAGAAATGTAATTTTGCTGCAGTACTTTTCTAAACATGGGAAAAATATGCTACTTTACAGGCAAACTAAGGGGACCCCCCAGGCACTTAAAGGAATATTTCATTTTTATTGTTTCACTTTAAGCATTCTTAAAATCACTGCTCCTGAAAAAAACTGCAAAAACGTTTTTTTGCATTGATACATGTCCCCCAGGGCAGTACCGGTTCGCCAAACACTTTTTTTGGCAATAACATGCATGTAAGCCTTTAAAATGAGCACTTTTGTTTTTTCACATTCGTGTGCCATAGACTTTAATGGTGTTTGCATGTTCGCACAATTTTTTTTGTCTGTGTGCAAGTTCTGGTGTGAACCGAACCAGGGGGGTTCGGCTCGTCCCTAGTTGCAGCAAACAGTAACTTTTTTTAGCTATAGTCCATATCCTAAATAATCCTCATGACATGCAATAATCAATCTGATGCCACTAATGACTTACCTTCCTTGCTATTATCCAACATCACTGTATGACAAAGTGCTATGGCCCTAAAGAATTCTTGGAATAAAGGGTCTTGATTCTTATGCAATTCTTCCACCAGGGTTTGATCATAGAACTCAAATGACTTTTTTGCATACTTATTCCAAGTAAATGACACTTTCTGTAGAAATAGAAAAATACCTCTGTTTTTCCAACACTGAATAAAAAACTGTAAAAATATAAATAACTGTGAATGCCATTTTGGCGAATCAGTCACAAATCACTATACCTGTGTATGAAGCATCAAATGGAAGCTGCCATTCTGTGACTCTAGGCTTCATGCATACTGGACGTTTTTAGAAGTTTTTACAGCTGCTGTTTTTGCATTCAGATGTTTTTTTCTACAGTCAGTAAACTCTCCAGCATGTTATCCTATGTGTCCATGCACAAGTGTTTTTGGCCGGGGCGTTTTTTGGCTGTAAAAAACCCCCAAAACTAGTGGGTTCTGAGTTGAGTTTTTCAGCTGTAAAAACGCTCTAAAGTCAGAACAGATAAATGCTCAAAAACGCGGCTCACCAGTGTTTTTTAATGTTTTTGATCCCATTGAAAAACAAAATACTTAAAAACGCTAATGCAAAAAAAAGCTAAAAAACGTTATTGCAAAAACATTAAAAAACTCACAGCAAAGCTACTGGTGTTTTTATAATGTCATTATAACGTCCAGTGTGCATGAGGCCTTATAACTGCAATTCCAGTGAAATAGAGTTGGTGCACATTTACTTTCCCTGAACCATACCTCCCAACTTTCTGAGATGGGAACAAGGGACACCTATTAGTAAAAGCATGTAGGCATAGGACACACCCCCTGCCACGCCCCCTTAAAGGAGAATTAAACAAAAAACAAAAAAAAAAATTGTTAAACCCACAAGTGTTTATTTTTAACACTATTATTGCTTTATACTGGCTTTTGAAATTTACAAATGCAGCAATTTAGAAATTGGATGAAAGGTTTAGCCTTGGGAAACACTTTTTGAAAGATAAAAAGTGCATTTTATATACAACTATATAGATCAGACCAAAATGAGGGACAAATGAGGCTGAAAGAGGGACAGAGAGACTTTGTTCCAAATCAGAGACAGTCCCTCGAAATCAGGGACAGTTGGGAGCTGTGCTGAACTGGTATATTGTCTTAGAGTCAGACAACCCCAGCTATCTGTTATATGCTATATGTTATCTGAGGCCTCTTACACAAGTATTTTGCTTCTTAACAGATTCAGTTTAAATCATAATATGAATGTTAGAGTAAGCTTTAGGTGCATTTTATATTTGCTTTAGGTGCGTTACCATTAAACTGTATATAACCTACATTTTGATGAAAGTGCAGCAAAGATGCAGCAAGCAGGATTTTCTTTATGGTACGACACCTAAAGTGCATGTAAAACGCACAGGTGCAAACAGATCCCTATTGCTTGCAGCATAATTTTACAGGTAAACCTTCTGTCCCTGATCTGCACTGGGTGGTGGCAGAGGAAGCATGTAAGGAGTAACTGTCACGGTGGAAAAGCTAAACATTGCTACTGACTTCTTTGCAGAAGCAGCCTTTGATGTGACCCAATTATTGGCATGTATTTTGGTGTATTCTATGATGGGCTGTAGTTATTTGTGGATTGAAGTTCATGCAGCCCATGTGAGTACAAAGCAAATACTGTGCTTAGCGCCTTTTCTGGGAAGGTAATATTTAAGAAAATTCCATCAAGAAGGCCATCAAGAAGGTAACAAGATTCTTCTGATCATTATAGCCCTAATTTGCTTTAAAGGTATAAGGATATTCCTCTACCTCAATGACGTATGGATTTGAGCTCATTTGAAATCTCTTCTCTTAACCCAGAGGTGGATAGTCCTACAGAATTTGTCAATTTTTGTCTGGTTAGGAAAACCACAGAAGAGTCAATTGTGTCCTGTTCAGGTGCTAAAATATTTGGAGATGGCATTCAATTTGCTACAGAACAGGATTTTCTTACCCCAGCACTTTGTCACGTTTTCCCAAAGTTCTACTGAAATCATCTTTTGCTTTTTTTCTAAAGTTTTTTCAGAGCTCCATTTGAATGCAAAGACCATTATACAATCCTTCGATTCATCAGGTGAAATCAAGGAAGTTAATTTGAGAAGACTGGACTTGGTCCACCTGGTATCACCATATCTCAAGAAGTGGCTTTTCCCCAAGTGTCCAAAGAAGGGCATGGCAGCTTCCTCAAGGGTCCTCTCTACCTAGATAATCAGAACCATCCATCTGGTGTACACTTCAAGCACCTTCATCAGGCATTACAAGGTGGATATGTCCTGGGCTCATCTAGTTCCTTTGAAGATCCTGTCCTTTCTTCTGCATTTTCTCATCATTAAGCCTTTTGCAGCCTTTTTTTTATAGTTTTTCTTTGATTTTTTACCTGGTTTTAATGCTATTTAAGCCCCAAGGTATGCTGACACTAGGTAAGCCAGGAAAAGGGAACAATGTTCTCATATACTTATTGTAATTTTCTTTTCTGGCTATCTTTCATGTCATCATAGCTTTCCTCCCTGGTGTCCCCTGAAAATCTAGTCATGAAGAATTCTAAGGTGAAGGGGGGTAGAGAGGGACTCCTTTGCTACTGAGAGGTTGTCCTAAGGGGTCAGAGCTGACCCAAGGAATGCTAACATGAGGGAGAGCCAAGGAAAATTACAGCAAATATATGATTACAAAATAGCCCCGTATGCATAAAAAAATTGTTTGAAGATCATTTTGGTATGCAAAGCAGTTAAAAGTTATTGTTGATCTGCATACCAAAATATAAAAATTTTGCCTGGTCAGGAAGGTTTTGCTTACACCAGACAAAACTTAGTTTTGGATAGTATGGGGAAGGGGTAGAATCCCTGACTATGTTTTGCTGCCCAGGGGGTGTTTTAATCCTTCCCAATGCTATCCAAAACTGGAAATATTTTTTTGGCTGGACATACACTTGGAAGTAAATGTGCACATATTGTTACATAAGTAAAAAACATTCTTTTTTTCCTAGCGCTGCAGCTTTAATTAACATTGGACACGTGTGCCAAGCTGAAGATCTAAAGATTATGAATATGAGATCTGGCTTAGGGCAGAGAATAGCCAATATTTTCAGACCCCACGTTTAGCTTGGTACATGCACCCAATTTTAGTGAGAGCTAAATAGTAAATACTACGCTTGTGTAAATGATACCTCAAGCTTCTCTTCTTTTTCCGACGTTGTTCCTGAAATATAAGAAAACATGAAAATCTAAAGGTCAGAATACAGTATATTCTATTTTGCAGTAAAACTATAAGGAAATCATTTTTTGGGAGCAGGGGGTGGGGGGAAAGGTTAGTGATTTTTCTTTTTAACCAATGATACAACCATTTATTTCTTTTATAAATGCATCATGTAATTTAGCGAATGTAAGGTGGACTGCCTAGAAGACTTGAAAAAAATGGATGTATTTCAAAAGATGTGACTGTCATAATGCTGTCACACAGAAATTATTTCTGTATCCAGTCAATCTAATTAAAAAAGAAGGTTTAATGCAAAGGAATCTGCAGTTTACATTTCCAGAACAGAGCCTGTGTGCCGGAATGACTAGACTGTCACGCATTCGAGGGGAGTTAAGCCATTATACGCCAGCCAATCAAGGTGGCCAAAGACCGGCACCTGAAAAAAGCCAGGGAGAAAATGCTGATACTGGCGAGGGACCTAGCTGATGATTTCTTGGGGAAAAAAATAGCAAGTTAGTAAATAAAAAAATAATACTACTATATACTGAAGGGCCTGGTATGGATTTGGGGGGGGGGGGGGACACCCACACCATTTTTTTTTTTTGTGGTATTTTTGGTATTTTTATCTATATTGCTGGGATCCGACAATACATTACAGCCGCGAGCAGTTTTAAAATACATTTTTTCCTTTAGAAATGTCATTTTGCTGTGGCACTGTTATAAACATGGGAAAGATGCGCTACTTTACAGGCATGCTAAGGACACCCCCCAGGCACGATATTTAAAGAAATATTTCATTTTTATTGTTTCACTTTAAGCATTATTAAAGTCACTGCTCCCAAAAAATCTGTAGTTTTTAAAACTTTTTTTGCATTGACTCGGGTCCCCAAACACTTTTTATGGCAATAACTGGCATATAAGTCTTTAAAATGAGCATTTTTGATTTTTCACATTTGCGTCCCATAGACTTTAATGGTGTTTGCGTTTTCAAACAAATTTTTTGCCTGTTAGCATGTTCTGCTGCGAACCGAACCGGAGGGTGTTTGGCTCATCCCTAGTCTCCAGACCTAAACCCTATTGAGCATCTGTGGGGCATCCTTAAACAGAAGGTGGAGGAATGCAAGGTCTCTAACATCCACCAGCTCCGTGATGTTGTCATAGAGGAGTGGAAGAGGACTCCAGTGGAAACCTGTGAAGCTCTGGTGAACTCCATGTCCAAGAGGGTTAAGGCAGTGCTGGAAAATAATGGTGACCATACAAAATATTGACACTTTGGGCCCAATTTGGACATTTTCACTTAGGGGTGTACTCACTTTTGTTGCCAGTGGTTTAGACATGAATGGCTGTGTGTTGAGTTATTTTGAGGGGACAGCAAATTTACACTGTTATACAAGCTGTACACTCACTACTTTACATTGTAGCAAAGTGTCATTTCTTTAGTGTTGTCATACGAAAAGATATAATAAAATATTTACAAAAATTTGAGGGGTCTAATACTGTATATATATATATATATATATATATATATATATATATATATATATATAAAAAACATGATGCGTTTTAGCACTTATAGTAAACTTATCACTCCAAATTGCACTACTGTATCCTCCTTAAATCGTATAAATATTTGGGTGTATTGCAGCACACTAATATTGGACTGTCACAGTATTCTTGCTGTATCTTCATGATGTTACTTACGTATATGTCCTTTTTGAATTGATAAATCCGTATTTATCATTCATCTATTTTGTGTGTACATTGCCATATCTTGTTGATATACTTTAAGGAATGTTACAGAGGTATACAATGAGGTTGATTTAATAAAGGCAAATAGACTGTGCACTTTGCATGGGCATTTGCTGCAGAGCTTAGTAAATGAAGCAAAGCTTCACTTTACAAAGAATATCCAATCACATGCAAGGCAACTAAAAAAATCCACATTTTTTTCTTCCATGTGAGTGAATGATGGAAATCAGCAGAGCTTTCTTTCATTTAGTAAGCTGTGGAGCAAATGCCCTTGCAGAGTGCAACCGCTCTTGCAAAGTGCACAGTCTAATTAATATCTTCTTAAAGTGATTGTAAATGTAATTAAAAAAAATAAAAAATGTCATACTTACTTGCTCTGTGCAGTGGTTTTGCACAGAGCAGCCTCAATCCTCTTCCTGGGTCCACCCACAGGCGATCCTGGCTCCCCCCTCCTGCCAAGTGTTACTTGCTATGAAGGGGACACTCGTGCACGTTTTTGATCCCATACTGCGCTGTGTGTGTGTCCATAGACACACACAGCGTGGCTCGGTCCCGTTTCCCATTCTCTTCTCACAGGCTGAGATTGACAGCATCAGGAGCTAATGGCTCCCTCTGCTGCCTCCAGGTTCATCGAAGAGAGAGAGCTGCTGCTCTCAGGAATATCGCTGGATTGAGGTAAGTATTTGGATGGGTGCTAGGGGACTGCATTAATGCAGAGACTGCATTAAGGTAAAAAAAACCTTCTACATTTACAACCACTTTAAAGAGTATAGACTATCAAATAAGTTCTCAAAACAGCAGTGATTATTGCCAGAGATCTCATCCATTCACTTAGCAAAGGCTAAGGTGTCCTGATTTTTTTAAAGATTATTTTTCTTATTAAAGATGGTTTAATAATGAACATTTTAAATGAACATTTTAAACAATAGAAATTACCATAAACCTGGTGTCCAATGCAGCATTTCTTGAAAGTCATAACGTTCTGTGTGAGGGTGCCTGTTTTGTCTGTGAATATGTAGTCTATCTGCCCCAACAGATCAGAAAGACTAGAGGCTCTTGCCTGGGCTGGTGTATCTGATTCTGGGTGGTACATCTCCAAATCCTGATTAATAAAGTTGTTGTGGACCGCATGAATTAATTCCAGTCTGTAAATGTCAAATAAACAGTATGCCGTTCATTAGGGTGTGTAAAATACAGTAAAATCAAAGTATACAGACACAGTTTGTCACACATCATCTGCCTGACATCTTTTGTTAATGGTGGTGTTAATCAATTATACATTACCATTTGTGCACTATTATTTGTTCCTTTCTTCTTTGTTTTTAGGTAGCATTTCTATATCAGAACCTTCTGCTCCTGTGGAAGCGGAATACGCAAAACATGTCGAGTGTCTTGTGAAGGGGTTGTAGAACCCTCTACTATTTATACCATTTGGATTTCTAATCTGTAATCAGACATGTCGGTTGATTTGAATTGTACCACCACCCTTAGTGATGTAGGGTGCAGAATGTTTGCTTGAATGTTTTTAATCTCTTGGCGCTGACGGCACGCAAATATGCAGCCTATCGGTGGGTGGGCCTTGGCGCAGAGCAGCTGCATATTTGCGTACCACATTGCAAACACAGCTGTGCCGAGAGGTTTTTTTTATTACATTTACAATCACTCCAAAGACATGCTGGTAGGTTAATTAACTTCTGTCCAAAAAATTGACCCTAGTATATGAATGTGAGTTGGGGATCTTGGATTGTCGGCTCCTTGAGGGTAGGGACTGATGGGAGTGTGCGATGTATGTGTGGAGCACTGTGTAAATTAAAGGTGCTATATGGGTACCTTAAATAAATAATAGATGAGCATCTTAATGAGACACAATGTATAGGGGGAACAATTGTAGACACACACCCACACTCACTCAGGTTGAACTGGATGGACTGGTGTCTTTATTCAACCTTACTAACTATGTAACTATGAGAGCACTCGCCCTGTGCACTCCCAGCACAGTTACTGGCGGCTTACGGGAAGCTCCGGATCGCTGCTTGTGATCGGGGGCTTTCCAATCACGTGACGCTGTGACAGCCAATCATGGCGGTTACACGATCATAAACCACTCTACCTGGCACCTGAAACCCCTTAAAGGGCTGGGAGGCGCCGGCGTCAAGGGTTTAAGCTCTTACTGTGCATCAATAAAGTTTTGTATTTTAACTTTACTCTGTTTGGTTGTGTCCATAAAGTCCATAAACTGCGGTTCAATCATATTTTTGGTTATATGTATAGAATATCTCAGGACGCGGCACAATTGTAACATTGGGGTGTCCACTTTAGAACCCAGTGGTACCTTGTTCATTTATTTCCAATGTAAAAAGAAATCTACTCAGTTTTCTCTATGGTTTGGTGGTTTTGTGTTGGGGGGTATTCTTCCCCTTTTCCTGCATAGGTGCAGCTAAGACTTGCATTGTTGGACTTTCACACATACCTGAGATTTCTGGGGTGAAAAGCTTGGCCTAGTTTTTTTTTGCCCAGGTGACAATAGGGAGATAGAGGCTAGCATACAGTGCCTTGTACAAGGTGCACATCTTTGTTACCTGGGGACAGACTCTAGAGTTTCCAGGATGCATTTACAAAGCATTTGAGAAGCCCGGGAACAGAAAGTTCAAAAGGTGAGATAGCACAGCCAATGGGAAGTGCTGTTGGCAATGGGAGAATTTGAAAGCATTGTGTCATGTGAGCTTTGATACAGTTAGCTTGATATTTGAGGGACAGTTCTCAGGGAATATACCTCAAGAGTGGAGCCACTAACTGTCCAATGAGGCCCAGTTCAATGAGACATTTCGTTTTAATAGTAGTAAAAGATTAGAGGGCAACAAGATTATTTGCCGACCGCAGCATGTACATATACGTCCTAAGTATGGCGGCGTATATCGTTGTTATGTTATCGTTTTCGTGCGGCGCTCGGCTACAAGATAAAAGTGGTCTCTGCGGCGGATTCGCTGCAAGATCACTTTTATCGGTGGCGGGAAAGGGCCCCCCCGCCGCGATCCGGTGCCCTCTGCCGCTTACCGGAGCCGACGGCAGCGGCGGAGACGATCGCGTCTGTCCTCTAGCTGTGCATGGAGACGAGTGAGGGGAAGATGGCGCAGGGCGGAAGCGACGTCAAAACGTCACTTCCGCCCATACGTCTTAAAGGCACATTTTTTTCAATGTCATTTTTTTAATGACTTTTTTTTTTTTTAATTGCATTTTAGTGTAAATATGAGATCTGAGGTCTTTTTGACCCCAGATCTCATATTTAAGAGGTCCTGTCATGCTTTTTTTCAATTACAAGGGATGTTTACATTCCTTGTAATAGAAATAAAAGTGACACAATTTTTTTTTTAATAAATAATAAATAAAATAATGTAAAATAAATAAGAAAAATAAAAATTTTTTTTTTAAACGCCTCGTCCCGACGAGCTTGCGCGCAGAAACGAACACATACGTGAGTAGCGCCCGCATATGAAAACGGTGGTCAAACCACACATGTGAGGTATCACCGTGATCGTTAGAGCAAGAGCAATCATTCTAGCCCTAGACCTCCTCTGTAACACAAAACATGCAACCTGTAGAATTTTTTAAACGTCGCCTATGGAGATTTTTGAGGGCAAAAGTTTGACGCCATTCCATGAACGGGTGCAATTTTGAAGCGTGACATGTTGGGTATCAATTTACTCGGCGTAATATTATCTTTCACAATATAAAAAAAATTGGGCTAACTTTATTGCTGTCTTATTTTTTTATTCAAAACAGTGAGTTTTTTCCAAAATAGCGCGCTTGTAAGCAAATACGGTGTGAAAAAAAGAATACGGTGTGAAAAAAAGTATTGCAATAATCGCCATTTTATTCTCTAGGGTGTTAGAAAAAAACCAATATATAATGTTGGGGGGTTCTAAGTAATTTTCTAGCAAAAAAAACAGTTTTAAACATGTAAACACCTAAAATCCAAAACGAGGCTGGTCCTTAAGTGGTTAAAGCAAACTAATTGAGTACAATAAAGTGCTCAGATGATCAGTACCACCAAAGTCTAGGCATAAGTAAGATTGAAAACACCTTTATAATTAATTTTATGTGATCTTTGAGCCCTTAAATAGCAGCGTATACTATACAGAGGTTCTTGAGAGCTAAGCTCCTTATCTGCCATTCAGCAGTCCAATGCCAATAAGTCATGGGCCTCTGCATAGTGTGAATCTAGGAGCCAGGAACAAGGGGACACACAGAATTTAGTCAGAAGAATAGCTAAGGTACTTCCTGGCACCATAGTAAGGTGCTCGTATTTTCCAGTATTGTTTTGTCAAACTCTTTCTGACACATATTACAAATTATAAGGAGAACTGCCTTCTACTATGTTTTAACAAAGACATTTTAGTGAAATAAAACTGGAACGTACACAGAATCGTTATTAAAAATGATAATTGACTTTAAATAATACTCACGAGATATACAGAAAAAAAGGCACAAGCGTGCTCAAAATAGCAAAGTATGCCCAAAAAAAGAGAAAGCCAACGGCAGAAGAAGACATTGGAATTTCAGGGATATAGCTGTGTTTCTTTATATACCAATGATTCCAGACACCAGCTCCAATAGCCATCGCAAGTGACATACCAACTAACAATACTGATATCTGTAAAGCACAGAACAAACTTCTTAGATTTGAGCATGATTTTCATTATGCAAGCTTACTAAATACAAAGTTACTTACAAAGAGCACACATTTTCCCATTACGCTGTCCAGCTTTGTCCTCTTCATTTTTACTTTACCAGAGTTTTTCATGATTTTTGTGTCAACTCCTAAAATAGAAAGCTAAAAAAATAAAAGGTCTAATATATGTTGTTAAAAAAACAGATTTATTTAAATTTCAGACTAGAGCCTTTCTAAATATTTGTGCATCTGATTATATGAAAGCATACTGTATTTAAACTACATAAAACATTAAAACTACAATTAAAATCATATTTGACAGTATGGTCTTCATGTAAATATACACAAATATATAAATAACAATATGTGAAATAAAAAAGTAATTCACGTATTGAATACTATTATTAGATAGATTACTTGCAAACAGTAACCAGAATTCAATAGTGATCCTTTAAAGCCCAAATGAAGTTACAGAAATAGATAACTGGTCAGATAGACGTAGTACTAACAACTTCCATTTCCATAGTCTTACCCAGGACAGGGAAAAGGAAGGTGGGGGGGAGGGGGCCAGAAGGAGCAAAGTGTTGATATGTGGAGTGGGGGTGCACAGGGGGCTTCGGCTGGTTTGTTCTCCTATACATCACTGAGAGGAGTCACTGCAGAGTCACTCCTGTCAGCAGCAGCAGGACCCCGAGCTGCTGGAAGGAGGATTCTGCTCTCCCCTCCCTCCAAAAACAGTCTGTTGTAGGCAGGAGAGAGCATGTGCCCACTGAGACCTCACCTCAGTCTCAGTGTGGCGCTGCAGGGGAGTGAAGGCAGATTGCTCTTCCAGTCTCTCCTTGTCATGTGACATTTCTCATGACCAGATATGGGAAAAAGGAGAAACTGCCCTCAGGCCTATATCTACACTTTTTCTTCAGAAACCCCACAAAGCCCCTTAGCCTCCCTTCCTTAGAGCCCTTCAGCCCTCTTCCTCCCTCCAGATCCTTTAAATTCCATGCACCCCACATAGACCAGCTCTTCTCCCCTCCTGCATCCTATTGACCTAGATTCCAAGATAATCCTCCTTAGACTGACACCATGAACACAGGGACATTTTTTCCTACATGTGACACTACAGATGCAGAGACATTATTTCCTTCCAGCAACACCATCAACACATGGACATTTTTTTTCCTTCCAGTGACACTACTGATGCTGGATTATTTTTCCCTTCCTGTGACTCCAAAGTTGAGACATGTTTTCCTTCCAGTGATACCATCAATGCTGGGAAATGTTTTCCTTCCACTAATACCACTGATGTTTTCCTTCCAGAGACACCAGGGACATCCTCTACCGGATAGTGTATCACCCATGGCTGTCTGAAAACCAAACAGCGACCACATCTGATAGGATGGCTATTCTCGGTAAGAACTGAGGTGGTATTAAACCCAAAACCAAAAATGTACCATATTACAGCTTACCAAGTATTAGATGGGGTGGCTGCATCCATTTTCTTTTTTAGGCTTTTTTCCCCTCTGTTTCACCTGGTGATCCAGCCATTAACACACCTGTATTAGAATGCCTACACTCTGGATAAAAGTGCAACAGAGACACCTTTGGACAGCAGCATTGTTAAACTAGAGAAGGGGAGTGTTATGCCGCGTACACACGACTGGACTTTATGGCATACTTGGTTCGGCGGACCAGAATCCGTCGGCCAATTCGATCGTGTGTGCGCTCCAGCAGACTTTTTTCGACGGACCTAGAAATGAAACATGTTTCAAATCTTTTCGACGGACTCGAGTCCGGTCGAAAAGTCCGCTCGTCTGTATGCTAGTTCGACGGACAAAAATCGACACTAGGGCAGCTATTGGCTACTGGCTATGAACTTCCTTGTTTAAGTCCGGTCGTACGTCATCACGTACGAATCCGTCGGACTTTGGTTGATCGTGTGTAGGCAAGTCCGTTCATTCGGAAAGTCCGTCGTAAAGTCTGTCGAAAAGTCCGCAGGACAAAGTCTGCCGTAAAGTCCACTTGTGTGTACGCGGCATTAGATGCACTAGCAGATTTAGCTTTGGAACTCCAGCTCACACTGTTTAAGCTGTTACAGCAACAATTTTGTTCCTTTAGGGATCAAGTTCCATAAATAAAAGCTGATCATTGTAATCACCCCTGTCAGTGTTAAATGGTTTGTTTCAATCCCCTAACTGCTAAATCTGCAGGACAGCTTTTTTCTGTTGCAAAACAGACTTACTGGCAGATCGCTAAGCGAAAATAAAAGAGAGAAAGCCTAAAAAAAAGGAATGTAGCCATCATATCTAAGAATTGGTGAGCTGCAATACAATTAATGTTTACTTTTGAGTTTAATACCACTTTAAGAGACAGCAGAAGGCACAGCAGTGCAAAATTGGCTAGCAGCAGGACATTTTTAATGAGGGAGAATTGGTGAAAATGTACAGACAGGTGTTTCACTACAAGAATTAAAAGACCACAGATTACACAGTAGTGTAAGATCGGCCAGCAGCATGACAATTCTAACCACTTCCCGCCTACGGTATGCAGAATGACGGCTGGAAAGTGCTTCAGTTATCCTGACTGGGCGTCATATGACGTCCAGCAGGATAAGCCGCTAGCGCGCGCCTGCAGGGGCGTGCAGCACGGCGATCGGTGGTGTGGTGTGTCGCTCTGACACACCGCATCTCCGATCTTGGTAAAGAGCCTCTGACATAGACTCTTTACCACGTGATCAGCTGTGTCCAATCACAGCTGATCACAGTGCAAATAAGAAGACCTGTTTATCGGCTTTTCCTCCACTCGCACTGACAGGCACGAGTAGAGGAGAGCCAAAAGGCTGCTCTCCTGACGGGGGGGGGTCTGTGCTGATAATCAGCACATTGCAGACCCATCGAGGATGCCCACCCAGGACCACCAGGAATACCCACCCAGGACCACAAGGGATGCCAATCAATGCCCAATAGGGCCTCAGCGCCCATCAGTGATACCTGCTAGTGCCCCCTGCTCAGTGCTGCCTAACAGTGCCATCTATCAGTGCTACCTATCGGTGCCACCTATCAGTGCCACTTACCAGTGCCATCTATCAGTGCCCATCAGTGCCACCTATCAGTGCCCATCAGTGTTGCATATAAGTGCCTCATCGTCAGTGTCCATCAGTGCCACCTCATCAGTGCTGTCTCAGTGCCAACCAGCACTGCCTTATCAGTGTCTGTCAGTGCAGCCACGTCAATGCCCATCAGTGAAGGAGAAAATGTACTTATTTACAATGTTTTGTAACAGAAACCAAGAAAAAGAAGTCTTTTTTTATTTGTAGTGCAAATACCACCAAAAGAAAGCTCTATTTGTGTAAAAAAATTATAAAAATTCAGTTTGGGGACAGTGTTGCATGACTACGAAACTGTCATTTAAAATGCAACAGCTCTGAAAGCTGAAAATTGGTCTGGGCAGAAGAGGGGGAAAGTGCCCTTTATTGAAGTGGGTAAACAGCAAGGCTAGGCCCAAATTTACTGGATTCAAAGAGCACTTGCTGGGGCTTTACTACACAATTGAAAATAAAACAGATGCAGTGTCAAATTGGCTAGCAGCAGAACACTTTTAATCAGGGTTAAGAGGGCCTAACTAGTGTGTGCCTAACTTTTATTTTATCTATGGGGATACGGGGGTGCTTTAAATGTGAGTGATACAATGTGAGGTGGTTTAGGTGCACACGCATTTACTTTGTTTTCCTTTCAAACGATGCACAGGCATGCTTCAAACAAAAGGCAGTTTAAAGATTAGATGTCCAGTAACAAGTGAATGCTTTGCTTTAATCACTTCAAACTTAAAGAAAAAGGGCCTATCAGCATCAAACAAATAAAAACCCAAAAAAGAAATGAAAACCCTAAAATACCACCCCTATAACAAAAGTCCACTTTTGTCCCCAACCAACATTACCCTTTATAGTAGACATGGGCAACACATTTCAAAGAACAGGAAAGTTGCATTTTCGCATTCCTTTCTGAATTAATGACTCATAGCTCAGTACCCAAGGATCCTTTCCAGTGATTCCCCAAATTCACAGAAATTACCTATGAAGGTTTTCTATGAGTGTTATTGTTATTTAAGTTTTTAGGTGTCTGTCATTATGAATATTATGTATACAGCTTCAGCATGTTCCGTAAAGCTGTAGAGATTGTGTTAAAAACTACATCAAATTTTAAACACAAGGAATAACAAACCTACACAGAATTATTATAATTTTAGAGCAGAAAGATAGATTTTCAAGGAAATATAAAACAGTCATAACACATGGGTTAACAGAATAGCACTTTGAATATTTTGATATTGCCAAAGGACTGTTTGGTATGTGTTTTTGAACCAGGGACAATTCCTGTTTAGGTATACTTTCAACTAAAATTTTTGTTCTTGTTTTAGCACAAATTTTAGGAGAATTTTGCATTGAAGTCATATTTTGCTGTATAAATTGATATCAGAGTTGCTCTGGTATTATTCTTTAAACTGTAATATAAACCAGGTTGTTTCATGCTTTGGTATGGGAATGCCCATGTCGTGAGTAACAGAGATAGTTTTACAGACCTGCATAAATGACAAGCCCATAACAACGTGAAGTGTTGCGGATCCTGCAGTCTCTCATGAGAAGGTTGTCAGTATTAAGGGGATACTTTTTTCCTTTCCAGTCCAAGACCCCCACAAAGCTGTTTATGCGGGCATTTGGAGCTTCGCATGTGATCAAACCTATACATATATAGACAGAAGGATTTAAAAAAAAAACTGTAATTTTTTAGTATTGAAGGAAACAACCAAACATATTGGTATGAGATGGAGGTAATGATCATAATCAACAAGAACAAGAACTGAAACCACCAGAAATCATAAGTA
The DNA here is from genome assembly GCA_037952925.1 of Lithobates clamitans. Taxonomy (NCBI): domain Eukaryota; kingdom Metazoa; phylum Chordata; class Amphibia; order Anura; family Ranidae; genus Lithobates; species Lithobates clamitans. The sequence goes on from JBBGZY010000374.1 coordinate 2,122,448, forward strand.
AAGTAGTTCTTAACATTATCTCAGGTCTCAGCCAGATGTAGAATGTGTGGGAAAATTTGCACCACACAAGGGAATAGGGAAGGGAGGGTAAAAGGGGGATAATAATTAGGAAGTGAATGGATTAATACTGCTTTAAAGTGGTTCTAAAGGCAGGAGGTTTTTTTACCTTAATGCATTCTATGCATTAAGGTAAAAAACCTGGGTGCAGCTCCCACCCAGCCCCCCTTATATTTACCTGAGCCCTTCTTGATCCAGCGATGTGCATGAGAACTGCGGCTCTTCAGGGTCTCTCTCTCTCCTCATTGGTTCACACGGCAGTGGGAGTCATTGGCCCCTGCTACTGTCAACTACAGTCAGTAATCCAATGAGGAGAGAGCAGGAAGTGGGTCTGAGCCGCACTCTGTGTGTGAATAGACAATGTCCATTCACAGGAGTGCAACTCAGGAGAGAGTCTGCTCAGGTGGCCCCATAGCTACTATACTACATATATACTATTGACGATGGAGCCAGGACCGCCAGCGGGGGACCCAAAATTAAGAGGATGGGGGCTGCTCTGTGCAAAACCCTTACACAGAGAAGGAAAGTATAGCATGATTGTTATGTTTGTTAAGTTTTTAGTTTATTTTTTTTGTTTCAATGTTTTTTATTAGCGTTTTCACATCAGGTATAAAAACAATAGTAAAATATTTAAACATTATATCAATTGCAGAATACCCGATGTTCGTTTGTATGAGAAAGAACACCGGGAACCTTCTTATTAGCACTTAGATGGTACTCATCAAGCTCCTTGTTAAACCAAGAAAATGTAAAGTGAGGGGAAGAAAGGAAAGAAAAGAGAAGGGGGGGGTGGGAAGACCCCAAGCTCTGGTCCGTGCCGCTCAAAGGCTCCTCAGATCGAAGCCATATGGGGATCTCCAGTCAGATAACTGATCCATGGGCCCCAGACTTTTTCGAAGACCGTTATTTTGTCATTCAAGACTGCCGAGAGCCTTTCATTCATCATGAGCCAGGAGAGCTTGTGCTTAAGTTGGTCAAATGGGATGGCAGCCGACCTCCAATTTCTGACTATAGTGATTCTGGCAGAGATAAATAGGAAAGTGAGAAGCCTTCTCTGTTTTTTTGAGGCTGCGTCAACTTTAAGCCCCAACAGGGCATGCTTAGGAAATTTAATAAGGTTGATTTGGGTAAGGGTAAAAATAAAGTTGTAAACCCCAATCCAAAATCGACGTACCTTGGGGCATTGCCACCATATATGGTATATCGTTCCATCTTGCCCACAACCTTGAAAGCACTTTGAAAAAGCTCCCGGGACATATGTAGCCAACCTGGTCAGCACCATGTACCATCTTAAAAGGACGTTATAGTTTGCCTCTATGGTAGAGGTGTTAATAAGTAATTTGGAAGCTGCTTGGGCAATCGATTGCCATTCCTCTAATTCAAGTCTTGCTCCCACTTGACCATGTAGGCTTGTTTGACTGAGGTATGCGTTAAGATAGTATACAATGCAGAAATATGACATTTAGTTTTACCATATTTATGACATAGGTATTCCATGGGTGACATAGTCGTCAGATCACTATTGCAAGAAAAAGTGTTTAGGTAGTGTTTGTATTGGATAAACTGGTATTGTTCAGAATCTGGCATCTGGTATTTATCTATTAGGGTCTGTTTAGTTAACATGCCGTTATGATCACAAATGTCTGCAATGCGCAGGAGACCTTTATTGGTCCACCAGTTGAAGTTATGAGGGGTGAGACCTGGGATGAAATCTTTGTTTTGTAACAAAGGGGCTAATGGGCCATGCAGGGACTTGAACGAATGAGAGTTTAGAGTCTATCCCAAATACTAAACGATAGGGAGAGGGAGGGGCATAAAATCATAGGTCGGTCCCGATCCGGTATTCACATGGTATGGGATATCAATTTGGATGGGCATGAATGTGATTCTATATGCATTCACAATGAGTGAGGCTGAGAGGAGTGGAAACTGACAAGCTGAGACAGTTGAGCGGCATAGAAATATTTAAGCAGATCAGGGACTCCCAGACCACCCTTCATTTTTGGGGTAGATAGTGTGCCTCTGTTCACCCTAGGTCTCTTGTCACCCCAGATAAACTGAAAAAGCTTTCTTTGAAATTTTAATAAATTAGTTCTGACCAGAGCAATAGACAAAGGTAGAGAATCCTGGGAAGGATATTCATCTTTATAGAGTGTAGTCTGCCGAACCACGATGGAGAATGGATTTGCCAGTTAGTCAAGTCTGTCATTAAGCGCTTGTAAAGTGCAGGGTAGTTTTGGGAATACAGGGGATGAATGGAGGGAGTTAGATAAATTCCTAGATAGGGGAGGGCTACGGGTTTCCAAACGAACTTATAAGAAGAATGGTGGGTTTCACAGTGCGATCTGATAGGGAGATGTTTAACGCTCTAGATTTTTCCTGATTAATCTGGAGGCCAGAGAGCCTTGAGAAGGGCTGTAATATGCCATAGAGATTAGGAAGGATGGTGATGGGCATGGAGACCATCAGCAGGATGTCCCCACATTCTATCCCCTTTATATCTGAGCACTCACGGATTTTGATGGCTAATGCCGCGTACACACGGTCGGACTTTGCAGCTACAAAAGTCGGACAGTCTGTCCGACATACTTCCGGCGTACCTTCGGCGGACTTGGGGCAGACTTTCTTACGAACGGACTTGCCCACACACGACCACACAAAAGTACGCCAGTTTAGTACGCTGTGACGTACACCAAGTCCGACGAGACTATAAAACGGAAGTTCAATAGCCCGTACGACACCCTTTGGGCTCCTTCTGCTAATCTCGTGTTTATCTCGTGTTAGTAGAAGTTTGGTGAGAGACGATTCGCGCTTGTGAGACTCGTATTTTTCAGTTCGTTTTAACTGTTGTTCAGTCTGTGCTTGTGAGGTTTGTATCTGCTTTTCAGTGCGTTTGGTCAGTTGGCATTGAGAAATCTTTGTTTTATTGGCCGCTCGTTCCTGATTTTCAGGTCGTTCTTCACAGGCCTTGCTGTTCTTCAGTGCGTTCTGTTTAGTGCGTTCTGACCAGCCGACCGTTTTGAAGCCATGTTACCTGTACGTACTCGTCGTAGAGCTCGTGCATTGTATGTGCTTGGTGCTGTAGTTTATTCTTCAGCCCAAGACCAGTCCATGAACAGGGCGAGGAGGAGTTCATGGACCAAGAATTGGTTGCTTCAGCGTGACCAGTTCTGTCACATGCCTTTGCTCCGTGAGATCCGTGAGAATAATCCTGAGGATTTCAGGAACTTTCTCCGGATGACGGACCCCGTTTTTGATCGTTTGGTGGCTTTGCTGACCCCCTATATCAGCAGGCAGGATACCTGCATGAGGCAAGCCATCACTCCGGAGCAGAGGCTGGTCGCTACCTTGCGGTATTTGGCCACAGGGAGAAGCCTGCAGGACCTTAAGTTCTCGACAGGCATCTCCCCCCAGGCTCTGGGGATCATTATCCCAGAGACCTGTTCTGCCATCATACAGGTCCTGCAGAAGGACTATATTAAGGTAAGCTATTTTTATTTTATTAGCATCACATGTTCTTTTATGTAATCTTTGATAATGTAATGTATTTCTTGCTTCAAACACTACTTCCCATCATTGCAATATAGTGTGAATGTCCCCTTTTTATCCTCACACATGCTGGGATTTTTTCCTGTTAGTTTTTGTCATGCATGTATAGTTTCCTTCAATAACCTTCCCAGCATGAAGTGATGGGAACATATCCACCTAGTCTACTCATTTTGAATGTATTTTGTTGGAGTGTATTTAGTGTGCTTATAATTAGCAATTAGCTAGATTTCACAACCCCCCCCCCACCTGAACTCACTCCAAATAGTGTGCTGCTAATTAGCAATTAGCTAGATTTCACAACCCCCCCCCCCCCCACCTGAACTCACTCCAAATAGTGTGCTGCTAATTAGCAATTAGCTAGATTTCACAACCCCCCCCCCCACCTGAACTCACTCCAAATAGTGTGCTGCTAATTAGCAATTAGCTAGATTTCACAACCCCCCCCCCCCACCTGAACTCACTCCAAATAGTGTGCTGCTAATTAGCAATTAGCTAGATTTCACAACCCCCCCACCCCCACCCTCGTTAAAATTTGCTTGAATGTTCTGTGGTGTTGATTTGTCTAAAGCAAATCTATGTTGCACTTTGCAAAATGCATGTGCACTCTACAAGTGCATTTGTTCCAGTGCTTTAGTAAATGAGCAGAAGCTCTGCTGATTTCCATCATCAAATCATATGCAAGCCTCAAAGTGTTTTCATTAATTGCCCTTGCATGTGATTGTGTACTGTTTGCAACATGAATGCCTTTTGACATTACCTCATTTACTGTAAGCTGGTTTGCAACTGCACCTGCAGAGTGCGACAACTGCAGTCTTGTAGCCTTTGTTATCCCTAAATTCCTGCGTGTTGTTAAAGTAATTTTTTTTTGGGATTTCACAACCCCCTAAAATGTAATCAATGTTCTATCAGAGGGGGTGAGCAATCTGATAAGTGTGCCTTTTTCCATATTAGTTATTCCAGAAGAATTAAATTATTGAATGTTATACTGATGCTGGGGAATAATGTTTTTAATTGTCTAATTTTCTTGCAATGTTAGCTTCCAAATTAATTGATTTTGGTTTTCTTGTTTGATTCCCCAGTTTCCTTCAACGCCACAGGAATGGCAGACTGTGGCATCCCATTTTGCCAGCCGTTGGGACTTTCCCAATTGTGGAGGGGCTATAGATGGGAAACATGTCCACATTGTGCCACCACCCCATTCGGGGTCATATTATTTTAATTATAAGGGGTTCCACAGTATTGTTTTAATGGCGGTGGTGTCGGCACACTATGATTTTTTATATGTGGACGTGGGGAAGAATGGCCGGATGTCGGATGGAGGAGTATTTGCCCAGACGGAGTTCTGCCAGCGTCTCCAGAGTGGTGGCCTGGGATTGCCACCTGATGAGGATAACGTGGAAGGACTCCCCTTTGTCTTCATTGCCGATGAAGCCTTCGCTCTGAGCAAGCACCTCATGAGGCCATTCCCCCAAAGAACCCTCACCCCGGAGAGGAGGGTTTTTAATTACCGGCTGGCCAGAGCTAGAAGAGTGGTTGAGAATGCGTTTGGAATTCTGGCCAGCCGGTTCCGCCTGTTTCAAACAGCCATTAATTTGGCGGAATACAAACTTAATTTTATAATTTTATCATGCTGCATTCTGCACAACTTTTTAAATAAGCATTCTGCCAATTATATAGGCACAGTTGGGCCTGAGGCCGGACAAATAGAAGCCAACCTTACAGGCCTGGATACTGTCCGTACTGGCTTGGCCCCCCAAAGTTCCCGTCAGGTTAGACAGCAATATGTTGATTATTTTATGGGTAGGGGGGCCATTGCAATGGGCCAGGATATATAATTTTTTGACAATAAAAAAAATATTGCTGAAATCTGGCATTATATTTATTGCTTGCCTTTCTTTTGGGCTGTCTCCTAGGTTATGGTCGAGCAGTTGTAGTGCCAACTGTATTAGAATTTTAAAAATGTCTAAATAAGCTCCATTGCCACTGTAAACAACTTTTTGACAATTATAACCAAACTGATACTGAGCCTTGAAATAACAAACCACACATTTGTTAAAATCCTATAAAAGGAGATGTTTTTATTAATGGTTGGTATGCATTCAGTTCTGCATTTAGTATAAAATGTTCATAGACAAAAATATAATGGTATCTTAATGATGTAGCAAAATATAATTATATTGAAATATTTCTACCTAATCCACAAAAAAATATTTTGGGCTTTTGGATTTTCAAAAACAGGCTTTGTTTTTGGAAAATCAAGTTTTGTTTTTTTTTAAAAGCAAGTTTTTTATTTTTTATTTTTTGTTTTTTAAAATCAATTTTTTAATTTTTTTGGGTTTTTTAACATTAATTTTTTTAATTTTTTTGGTGTTTTAAAATCAATTTTTTTTACTTTTTTTGTTTTTTTAACATTAATTATTTATTCGATTTTTTTGTGTTTTAAAATCAATTTTTTAATTTTTTTTGGTTTTTTAACATTAATTATTTATTCGATTTTTTTGTGTTTTAAAATCAATTTTTTAATTTTTTTTGGTTTTTTAACATTAATTATTTATTCGATTTTTTTGTGTTTTAAAATCAATTTTTTAATTTTTTTTGGTTTTTTAACATTAATTTTTTTAATTTTTTTGGGGTTTTTTAAAATCACTTTTTTTTTTTTTTTGGGGTTTTTTAAAATCACTTTTTTTTTTTTTTGGGGGGTTTTTTAAAATCACTTTTTTTTTTTTTTGGGGTTATTTAAAATCACTTTTTTTTTTTTTTTTGGGGTTTTTTAAAATCACTTTTTTTTTTTTTTTGGGGTTATTTAAAATCACTTTTTTTTTTTTTTTGGGGTTTTTTAAAATCACTTTTTTTTTTTTTGGGGGGGTTTTTTAAAATCACTTTTTTTTTTTTTTTTTTTGGTGTTTTTTAGAAAATCAATTTTTATTTTTTTGTGGATTTTTGACAGCCCTCCTTTTTGACATTAGGTTAAACAGCCATTTATGTTATGCCAAAAAAACAAAGAGAAGGCCCAGAATGGGGTCAGCAAAACAGGAAATGAAGGACATGATTGATGTTTTGGGGTTTAAAAAAGGGCATTTAGATTCGACCCAAAACATCAATCATGTCCTTCATTTCCTGCTGCATACGATCCAGCCTATTACGCATTTGGTCCATGTCTTGATTCCAGGCCATTATTTGACCAATTAGACGTTGGGCACTTTCCGAGGTGAAATAGTCACTTCTTGTTGTTCCTAAAGTGGAATGAAACCAAAAAATGTCTTTACAAATATGCACACATACATAGTTTACCTTACCAGAAATAAAGCTGTTGTCTCAGACACTGACCTGGTGGGGTGGCCATGTAGCCTAATTCCTCCACATCCTCGGGGGTGTCACTGTTGCTTGAATGAAGCACAACCAGATCCCCTAAAATAGAGTAGACAAATTCAATTAAACAAAAGGCAGCCATGCATAGATTAACGTAAGCTGGTGTGTCAGACACTCACCTGGTGGGGTGCCCATGTCGCCCACCTCTCCTTCCTCCACATCGTCAATGGGACTTGGACTGATTGCCCAATCCTGTTTTGCTTGGGGTGGACTGTGTTCTTGTGGTTGGCTGAGTGATTTTTCCCCTATGTGAAACAAAAAATTAGTAATCTAATTAGCACACAGATATTTTAGGACATAATAATTTTCCAACATTTGTAGTGAAGTGGTTTGTGTAGAGTTCCTATTTTAGTTCAATATTTAAAATTATAAAGACATACCGGATAGATAGATATCAATATCTCAAAATATAGTTAATAATCTTTTGATCTCTCTCTATATCTGTAACAAAATCTCTAAATATCTAACTAAATGTAAATCCAAAAAATTAAGAGAATTTCAAATAGATATATATATATATATATATATATATATATATATATATATCTATTTATATTTATATTTATATTTATATTTATATTTATATTTATATTTATATTTATATTTTTATATATTTATATTTATATTTATATTTTTATATATTTATATTTATATTTATATTTATATTTATATTTATATTTTTATATATTTATATTTATATTTATATTTTTATATATTTATATTTATATTTATATTTATATTTTTATATATTTATATTTATATTTATATTTATATTTTTATATATTTATATTTATATATTTATATTTATATATATATTTTTATATTTATATATTTATATATAGATAGATAGATAGATAGATAGATAGATAGATAGATAGATAGATATAGATATATATATATATATATATATATATATATATATATATATAGATATATATAGATATATATAGATATATATAGATATATATATATAGATATATATATAGATATATATAGATATATATAGATATATCTAGATATATATATATATATCTAGATATATATATATATCTAGATATATATATATATATCTAGATATATATATATAGATATATATATATATATAGATATATATATATACATATATATATAGATATATACATATATATAGATATATATATATATATAGATATATATATATACATATATATATAGATATATACATATATATATAGATATATATATATATATAGATATATATATATACATATATATATAGATATATACATATATATATAGATATATATATATATATAGATATATACATATATATATAGATATATACATATATATATAGATATATACATATATATATAGATATATACATATATATATATATATATATATATATATACATATATATATATACATATATATATATACATATATAGATAGATAGATAGATATATATATAGATAGATATAGATATGGATATGTAACGAGGTTTCTTCAAAGATCGTTTAGAACGATGAACAAAAATCGTATAGGAAGGAAAAGCACATGGAGCAGTATACAAGGTAATAAACACAAGAGAAAAACACGACAAGTACTTACTTTTTTTAAGAACTTTCCGGATACGTCGGTATTGATCCGGCTCCCTGAGTTTCAGGTCAGACCATCTTTTGCGCAATTGATCCTTGGAGCGCTGGACCCCAAATGATGCCTGCAAAGTCTCCACGACCTTCGCCATTATTTTGGCCTTGCGCAAATTTGGCCGTGCGTACGGCCCATAATTGCCATCATAGTCGTCTTTGCGAAGAATGGCCACCATCTCCACCATCTCTTTGAAACTCATATTAGAGGCCTTAAATCTAGGCCTCACAGATTTGGTTGACGTTCCAGACGTTCCAGCCTGCGGGCTGTCTCCACTACCTGAGGTCGTCAACATTTCAGGTGTCTCCGCCATTCTTTAACTCCACTACGCGCCGTAACAAAAAAGGGGCGGAGAACATGAGTTCATTTCGAACGTCAGGGGCGGGCGACGCAGGCGGAGTTTCACACATGCGTAGTGTATAAAGGAGGGCCTTTCGCGCGTGTCGTACGTACGTTCTGTGCGTCAAATTAGGGGGCGGAGAACATGAGTTCATTTCGAACGTCAGGGGCGGGCGACGCAGGCGGAGTTTCACACATGCGTAGTGTATAAAGGAGGGCCTTTCGCGCGTGTCGTACGTACGTTCTGTGCGTCAAATTAGGGGGCGGAGAACATGAGTTCATTTCGAACGTCAGGGGCGGGCGACGCAGGCGGAGTTTCACACATGCGTAGTGTATAAAGGAGGGCCTTTCGCGCGTGTCGTACGTACGTTCTGTGCGTAGGTGATAGTGGACCAGGACGTTCCAAAACGAAGGTAATTTGAGATATATATTTTTTTGGGGGGGGTTTATGGTCATGACTTTGTAGCAAGCGGCCTATATGGCTTGATAGATTGATGAGGCCTACATAGGGAGAAGATGATGAGGGGTTAGTAGAAACATATAATAAGTTTTTTTGGTCTTGTGACTTTCTCTTTTCCAGATATAATGAATCCCCTATTGAAGGATCCAGAGTTCCTTACTTCTTTTATTTCAAAGTATCGAGAGATGAGGAATTTGTGGGAGGTGAAACACCCTCAGTATTATAACAAGCATGTGAGGAAGTCAACGCTGGAGAGACTTCTGTCCTTTGTCCAGGAGACCATCCCGGGAGCAACAATGGAGACAGTGTACAAGAAAATTGGGGTCTTGAGGAACATGTATAAAAGGGAGCATAGGAAGATCCAGGAATCAAGGAGATCAGGAGCATCAGCAGATGATGTTTATGTACCCAGGCTGTGGTACTACAATCAACTCCGTTTTCTTGATGACCAGAATGAAGCCAGGGCATCACTTTCAACCCTTCCCTCCACCCTTCCCTCCACCCTTCCCTCCACCCCAGCAGAGGCTGATGAGGAGCAAGCTGGGTCTTCCATCCTGGATGAACCGGATATGACCATCTGGAGTCAGGTAAATTATTTTAACAAAGATTTACTGTACTAATATTAATGATGTTAACTGGATGTTATAATTGTCTCAAATAATTTAGCACTCCAAATTGTGTATACATATCAAATGATAGTAGTGACTAAATATGTTTGGCACCTGCTTGAAATAATTAGGGTGTCTGATTAGACTCTTTTATTAAAGAGATGTATTCACATTGAATTTGCTAGTCATGAGAAGCAAACTGTGTGTCATTGATGAACCCAAAAAAAGAAACTAAAACTATTGTCCTTTTTTTATACACAGGATGAGTCCATCCAGGAGGAATGTGGGGAAAGTGGCAGGCAGGAGGAGGCCGGGCCCATGGACAGCCTGGAGGAGGCCGGATTCACCATCATCCTGGAGGAGGCTGGGCCCAGTGTCAGGCAGGAGGTGGCTGCTCCCAGTGAGGTGGCTGGGCCAAGTGAGGTGGCTGGGCCAAGTGAGGTGGCTGGGCCCAGTAGGAGCCTCACCCAATCCCAAGTGCCTCCCCTCCACCTTCCCAAAAAAAGGGCCAAGAAGGGGATGGTCACACAGGACGCGTCCCTGCGCCTCATGCAACAGGCCACCCGTTTTTTAACAAGCCCCCCCGAAGCGGAAGAAGCCTATGGCTGCTACTTAGCCAGCAGGCTTCTTCAGATGGATTGGGAGCAGCGCCTCATTTGTGAGCGCCTATTTGGGGAAACAATCCATAAGGGGCTGCAGGGCACGCTAACCAAAAACACCCAACTACATGAGGCAGCCCCCCCCCCTCCTCCTCCTCCTCCTCCTCCTCCTCCTCCTCCTCCTGCCACAACTGAAACACCAGAGCCACAGCCTCAAAAGAAGGCTACAGGGAAGGCTACAGGGAAGGCTGCAGGGAAGGCTGCAGGGAAGGCTGCAGGGCAGCGTGGAGGAAAGGCTGCAGGGAAGAGAAGAAAGTGATGACCTGGGTTCAGTCTGGTCTGACAGAAGACGCAGGCTGTTGTAGGACCACAGTCTGGGGACATCTAGATCATCTGCTGGTGCTGTTGATCTCTGGGATTCTTGGACCAGATTGTGCTCCCTCTTATATGGACTCCTCAAGATCCCAATTTTCTTGTACACCGACTTTTTCCAGCGTTGACTTCCTCTTTATTTTATTTTGACCATGAATAAATGGATCTTTTTTGAGTTTAGCAAAAGACTTTTATGTGTTTTCTTTTAAATCATTGATTTTACACACAATGTTAAATTAACAAGGGACAACAATCTCATTGAGTTTTAAAAAAACACACCAAAAATACATTACTAATGTTAAGAATGTTCAAGTGGTAAGTCTTGAAAAAAAAATATATACATAAACAAAAACGGTGCTTTGGGTTAACTTTATCTAAAAATTAAAAAATAATCACTAGAAAAAAAATAAAAAAGAATAATGGGTTCTTTGTGGTAACTTTACAAACATAAAAAAAAAAAAAAAAAAAAGGGAAAAAGTATTATTAGTATGGAAACATTGTTTATAAAAAGCATACTATATCATTCATGAGATCAAAGAGAAAAAGAATTCAGAAATCAGTTTGGGAGAACTCTGATTATGAACAGCAAAACACCTTCGTTCTTTAGAGCATTCGTAAAGAAGAAATAAAATGCGCTGCATTCAACGATCACAGATTTTGCAGCGTGATGAATGTGCTACCTACAATACGAACACTAGTTTTACTAGACCGAGTGCTTCCGTTTAGTTTTTGCTTATGAGCATGCGTCGTTTTTTTGTCCGTAGGACTAGCATACAGACGAGCGGACTTCGGGGTCCGTCGTAGTTACGACGTAAAGATTTGAAGCATGTTTCAAATCTAAAGTACGTCGGATTTGAGGCTAAAAAAGTACGTTGAAAGTCCGAAGCAGCCCACACACGATCGGATTACCAGCCAGCTTTAGTCCGTCAGCGTCCGTTGGACTTTTGTAGACGAAAAGTCCGACCGTGTGTACGCGGCATAACAGTTCTATAGCCAGTACAAACAATAAAGGTGACAGTGGGCAGCCCTGGCGAGTCCCCCGTTAAATTGGAAAAAGTCTGGACAGATAGCCATTAATCATTAAATACGCTGTACGGGAACTGTACAGGGCTTTTAGAGTCGACAAAAACTGCGGACCAAATCTATATCTTGATAAGACATAGAAGAGGTAGTCCCATGAGAGGGAATCGAAGGCCTTTCGAATTTTTAAAGATAACAACATGCCTTGTCTAGGCCCATTCCCATCCCAATCTGAACGGACTGCTGAAATAATGTCTATTATTCTCTGGGTTTGGACAGATGCCTGGCGGCCAGGAATGAATCCTGCTTGATCAGGGTGTATGTATTTATCAAGGATATTGGGTGGTAATTAGAGCAATCTCCATGGTCTTTTCCCGGTTTCGATATGACATGTATATACGCTGTGTTTTCATGGGCTGGGATACCATTACCCCCACGGATGTCGTTGAAATAGGCGCATAAGTGGGGAATGAGGATTTCTTGATGTTTCCGATAGTATTGACCCGAAAACCCGTCTGGGCCTGGAGCCTTAAATGGGTGTAGGAATTTAATGGTCATTTTAATTTCTGGCTCAGAGAATTCTCCTTCCATAAGCTCAGTATGAGCCTGCTGAAGCTGCAGTAGAGGGATGTTTGTTGTTTTTTTTTTTTTTTAAATCACAACCTTTACAATCACTTTAGGTCCACCTTGCTCGTAAGACAATAGCTGGTAGGAGCTAACAAGATGTTAACACAGATGAGATCAGGTCATATACAGGTTAACAGAAAAGGTGAGGTACCAGACAGTAAGCAGGACAAGGTCAGAAAGTAGGCAGGGGCTAGCAAGGTAGTTACTATAAGCACTGAAATAACAAGGCAAAAACATGATAGCAGAAAAAGATAGGGTTCAGCAAAGGAATCAGCAGTTAATTACAGAGAGTCTCAAATCACGTCAGATAATAGGATGCTGATGCACAGGAACAAAAGCATAAGAATTATCTGAAGGTCTGTCAGTAAGGACAGATGGAAACCGCCAGTTTTAGTTAATGGGCAAATGTTTTTAGGTACATTTAGCATGCATTTGGAATACGTTTCTGGTTCAATAATTTGTATCCAATTGTGTCATTGAAACAAGGTAACACAAAAAAAGCACCTAGTCAGCCCACGCAGGACTGGTGACATAAGTAAAAGCATACATACACAGCATGGACAAAGAAGGAGGAACATCCTCCACAGACAGTCATAATAAACAAAAATGCAACACACAGAGGTTCCCGGGAATGTCCCCGTAACTATCAAAATTAACCAGGACAAATGGGCTAGCAAACAACATTGTAATTGGTCCTGGACACACAAAAGAGTCTAAATAGGGCATAGAAACCCGTCAAGAGGAAAAGAACAGAAAAAAGCAAACAAGAAGACAAGACAAAGGCAAGAAAAGAGGGAAGGGGGAGGAGCAGGGGACTCTGGATCATCAGAGATGCCAGTCAGAGCCGACCCACGCTTGTCGCATTTGAAATATGTTTGAGATGCTTCTGAAATCCTTCACAAGTGCTTCAGTTCATTGACCCTAATACAGAGCATAACTGAGCAATCTGGTTCAGGTATCCAGTATTTAAAGCATTTTTTGTTGTGGTATGGCTATCTTTATGTTAACAACTGCCAAACCGAATACTCACCATCAAATTCTGACAACGCTTGTTCAGTCTGTAGTGCATAGTGTGCAACCACCGGGGCTTGACGGAATTTGAGATTGGTCTCTCTGCAATTCAAAAATGTTTGTAGTGAGAATATGTAAAGAGTACAAATATTCTAATATATTGTATACCTTTAGTAGCCACCATTTTGTGTGTGTTGCTGGTACTTGGGTGCCCCCCCCCCCAGACCTAAAGTAGCAGATCTTGAATTGATAGATTATTGCACCTTAACAGGAGGCTATTACTTAGGTGAGCTAAGTACTGAAGTAGTTGAGGTGGGTAGCCAAAGTGATTGTCAGGGGTAACAAGAGGCAAGTGTCTAAGTTAAAGGGCTGAACAGGGATGTAGTCAAAAACAAAGACAAGGTCAGGGCAGAGGACATCCTATGTGTGTGTATTTGAAAAGAAACTTGCCCTGAGAAAACGCTGTTTGTTTTTCCCATTTTTGTATTGCCGGAAATGTTCCCCCCTGACAGCTGATGACTCATCCATTGTTAAAAATGTGGCAGCTGGCTTCCCAGCCTGCTTCTTAACAAACAGCTATTCACTGTGCCCTGTGTGGCAAAGCAATGCACCTGACCAGCAGTCAGGTGCATTGCTTCAGCCAATCAGGGCTTAGAAAGCACTGTGCAGCGCGCAGTGCATTGTGGGGAGCTCAGCGGGCGACCATCCCGAACCGCTTGCTCATCACTAATAAAGATATGGAAGCTTTAAATGCCTATATTTCTCACATAGTTACATAGTTACATAGTTACAAAGTTAAAAGGTAGGTGAGGTTGAAAAAATACACAAGTCCATCAAGTCCATGTGTGATTATAAGTCAGTATTACATTTTATATCCCTGTATGTTGCGGTCGTTCAGGTGCTTATCTAATAGTTTCTTGAAACTGTCAATACCCCCCCCCCCCCCCCGCTGAGACCACCGCCTGTGGAAGGGAATTCCACATCCTTGCCCGCTCTCACAGTAAAGAACCCTCTACGTAGTTTAAGGTTAAACCTCTTTTCTTCTAATTTTAATGAGTGGCCACGAGTCTTGTTAAACTCCCTTCTGCGAAAAAGTCACATGTAAGATATACTTTTAGGAAGACATGCAGGGGACGGTTCAGTAATGTAGAAGGGAAATTAGCGAGAAAGCTATTGATGGGAGCATAGAAGGATGTAAAAGCTATCAGTCAGGAGCAGAAAGACCAGTGTCAAGTTTTGTCAAGGTTTGTGATGTATTAATTAGAAAGCTTTCCATAAAACATACCCATCAATCCCAGCAGTTTCTACATAACACATACTGTTTGGCTCAGTACTGTTCAACAATATCATATCTGCCTGTTAATAAAAAATAACATGTATTATTCACAACCAATATACTGCCAAAAACTGCCAGCTATATTGAAGGGTAACTTTACTTTCAGGGAAAAAAATTGCAAATTATAAAAAAAAATAGTGTATACAAATTGCGACACAAGGCCTATTGTAATTGAATGATATTAAAAATCACCTTTTCTTTTCAAATCTGCAGTGCTGTAATTTTCTGTAAAATGCAATGCAATATGGCTACCTGGAGGTGTTCTGTACACAGATGGTGCATGGAACACACCCCAGAAATGTAATTTCCTGCTTGTGTAATTGCCTTACTAATATTCCCAGCAGGCTGCACTAAGATACAAATCATCCCCTGCAACAAAATTTTAATTTTTGGTAAGATACAGTTTTTTTTTCTCAACAAAAGTAGATCTTTAAACATCCTGTTTACCCATTTGCTTATTATTCAACAAGATATTGGGCCTATATATTAAAAATGAGTGGCTGGAATAAAGATCCAGGATTAAAGGGTCCAGAGCTAAAGAGATAAGATGGGATCAGCAAACTAGAGCCAAACCACCAGTTAAAACACCAATTCAGGAGCTAAGTAGTAACTATAAGATGAACTAAAGTCAAGAAGAGTAATAATAGAGCAGTAGATTCGGTCAAGACCAAGATTACTGTAGATGAATCAGAGAATGAAGAGCTAGATTGAAGTCTTTGATCACAACTTAGTGTGGCTAAGATAAGAACAGTGTAACGGTACAGATTTGGGGGCAGAAATGCAGACATAGGACTGTACCCAAAATGTATACACACTGAAGTTCCTTGCATGTGCAGAAGAAGCAAACTGATATTGTACATTCACACATGCCTTCCATACTCTGGGATCAATACCCTGCAGATAAGTTTTATGACAAAGTATTGCATTAGGGCCGGTCCACGCTGGCATCGCCCAGGAACATGTGTAGCGTTCCCCTGTGATTCCAGTAAGTTCCCCTGCAGTGTTATTTCCCAGCACATTCATTTGAATGGGCTGAAATCACACCAGAACACGTAGAAAGTAGTACATGCGCTACTTTTTTTAAAAAACGTGCCGCACTAAATTGCATAGTTCCCACAAATGCACTGCATTTGTGATCTGTGTTTGAGGTGATGTTAACAAAGCATTGGCACCCGCATCAGATCCCAAAAGCACTGCGTTTCCAGCGCAGTGCGGAAAATGCATGTTCTGGTGTGAACCGTCCCTAAGTGATAGTCCTAAGTATCATGCATTCCACGACTTCTTAGGACATCCTTTTAGTTCTTCCCTATATTGGTGCATGTGAACACCAGCAAATTAGGGTTTGGGATAAGTGTCAAGAGAACCACTGTGAGTTAGTGACAGCTGTCTCTCCCTTTCAGGCAAAATCATTACAGGGGTCGCTCATATACTGTATCTTACAAAAAACTTCAAATAATTCAGATGCATGCAAGAAAATTACAAATATTTTTTTTAAAATAATCTTAAAGTGATTGTAAAGATTTTTTTCTAAACAAACATATTATACTTACTTGCTCTGAGCGGCCCCAAACCTCCTCTTCTTGGGTCCCGTGACAGTGCTCTCCCCTCCTCCTCTTCTTGTTGCTTTCTATGGGCGACCCACCTGCAGGCTCAGCGCCGAGCTGCGCTGTCTGCATCCATAAACACAAACAGCACAGCTTGGCCCAGCCCCTCCCACTCTCTGCTTACAGTAGTTGATTGACAGCAGTAGGAGCAAATGGAGAGAGCTGCTGCAGACAGGCACAGCGCTGGATCAAGATAGGGCTTAGGTAAGTATAAGGGGGTGAGGAGATGATACAGATTCAGGGACATAATTTAAGGTAAAAAATGTCCAGCCTTTACAACCACTTTAATAATGGTTCAATTAGCATATAAGAAAAGAGAAAAGGGAGAAACGTGGAAGACGAAATGTTTGATTTACTGGGTACAGAGAGGTGTAGTCATATTAGGCTATAAGTTTTCACGGTTTAGAATTTTATTAAATAGCCCTTGAATTCACAGATTTTCCACGAATATATGTCTTTAAAAAAAAAAAAGCCACATTTGAAGATACTGAGAATGACACAGGCAAGATTGGAAAGTTGGTATTGAGGTTGATTTACTTAAGGAGTACAGGCTGTTAATTTAAAAAATGTTTACTTTGCATAATGAATGGTAGTAAATGGGGTAAACCTGTGTTTACTTTGAAAACCCAATTATGTATGAAGAAAATGGGGATAAAAAAGTATTTTTGCCATCTCATGATTGGTTGATTGAGATTGAAAACAGCTTATTTACAAAGTTAAGTGAGAATTCAATGTGCTAAGTGAACAAGAAGCAAATTCAACTTTTCTGGTTGCATTCATCACTGGAAGAAGTAGTACACTTACCGGTACAAAATCATCTTTACGTAAGCATACAATGTCGCCAACATGAATATCCTTCCATGTTACACTTTTTAACCTAGAAAAGCAAAGAAAAAGAATTGTTTTGCTACTTTTTACTATGATTTCCAAGTATGCACACACATTGTAGTTAAAGTAGAATTTCAGCCTAAACATTTTTATTAGTTTTAGATAAAGTATGAGAAGACTAAACCTTCTATAGGGTTTTTATATGTTTGCTGCATTCATTCAGGGGGATTCGCCCTCACATAGGCAGCTCATACATGGTTCGAATCTCAACCAGTTTTAATCCCCCTGATTTAAACCCTGTGTGGGCAGGCTGAATGTATTAAATTCATCCATTGATCAACTTGGGTACAATTAACATGCTGGGTTTCACCTGCGTTTATCGCTAGCGGCTGCTATAGCTGCTAGCAATAATCACTTTCTTCTCCTGGCGGGGGCAGCGCCCTTTGCCGCTCCCCTCTGGGAGGGGATTCCCACATCAACGCTGTCTGTGCAAATGGGGGAATCAGGCGAATTTCGCTCTGTGCATGGCTGGCCTTATTGATCACCTCACCTCTGTCCCAGTGATCATCCAGTGACACAGAACAATAAAAGCCATGCAGAGGTATTATTATTATTATTATTATACAGTATTTATATAGCGCCAACAGTTTACGTAGCACTTTACAACTTGAGGGTAGACAGTACAAATACAATACACTTTGATACAGTAGGAATCAGAGGGCCCCGCTCCTTAGAACTTACAATCTAAGAGGGAAGGTTAAGAAATACAAGAGGTAATAACTTTGGGTGATGTAAATTATATGTGAAACCCTGCGAGCCACTTACGGATAAATGCCTACAGAATGATAAGTGAACAGTGGAGACCAGCTGCAAACACTCAGTCACGTTCCATATTCGTGCAAAGTATTAAAATAAAAACAATGTGTCTGCGCTAGAAAAAATCGCTACACTCAAAGTGCAGTACTGGTAAACATAAACAACATAGGTGTTGATATATATGTGCATGCATAAAAATACCCCTAGGTGCTAAAGTATAAAGTGCACAGTGCTATGTGAAACACGGAATGTGAGTGATCAAACAAAACAACATATCAATTAAAATGTCAAAATAAAATACAAGAGGATATAACAAACGGTGAATAAATGAAGTCCAAAAACGTGTATATCCAATGATATAAAAGTGCCCAAATAAATTAGTCCAAAAATTTGGTGAATTTCACATATCCTATCTTCCAAACTGTGCCACCAAAAAACATGCTGTGGTGTCTTCCAGCCGCCCCCACAGGTGTATATGCTCACCTTCCTGTGTGTGACACAGCGATTAGACTATGTCAAACAAAGCCTTGGAGCCACTCCTGTGCTCATTAGGAACCAGCTGTGTAAACTTCCAATGTTCTCAAATGGAGATGGTTTATGCAAGAGAAAAAAACTCCATAGCGCAATATGTAGGTATAAAGGATTTTAATCAAATAATCAGCTCCCCTAGCTGGGGTACTCACATATTGTGGGTGCGTGAGTGCACCATCCTTAACAAGCATAAAACGGTCAATCTCTCGGTGTGGCGTGCGGTGTGGCGTATGTAACGAAAATCTCCTGCTCTCTCTCTGCTGACAGCTCCGTCCAGGCCCCTCCCCTACGCGTGTTCGGCACCGGGACCACGTGCCTTCTTCAGGGGGAATCTGATTGGACGAGAGCTCCAGAGTGAATATATATAGCTCCGGCGGCCATTTTGCCTAAGACCGCAGACACATCTGTGTCTATAGCGGCCATTTTCCCTTAGGCCATGGATCAGGCTGACATCAGCCGTGTCAATCATGGCAGCCATTTTGCCTAGGATCACAGATATAAACCCTAATGGGCAGTAAAGGTAACTACAGCGGCCATTTTCCCTGAGACTACAAATCTGCTAAATAGCAGAATGTGTACTATTAATAGCAGGATCTCACAATAAATGATCTAATCAGATGTTATGCATAGAAATAATCTACAGTGATAGTGATATATAACCATATATTCTATATTAATATAATACTATACAGGACGGAGCGGTCTCGCAAAGAGAGCACCGCCACACACCACACACGTTTAGATCGCCGCAAACGATAAAATATCACATAATAAACAAACATACAGCATTCCATATATGATTAATCGACCCCAAGGCTGGATCAACCAAATTGAAATTAAATATTACTAAAATATTAAAAACAAACATAACATACTTTATTCTAAAAAATTGTTATTGAAAATATTTGAATCACATAAAAAATCATAATAAAATTTTTTTTTTTTTTAAGATATTAATCTAAAAAATCTATTCTAAAAAAATCATTCCAAAATGGATAAAATTTATACACCCAACATAGAATCACTGTGGGGAGGTAATTGAACTATCAAGGGGAACATCACAGTATACAATCTATAGTGGATGCCCTAGCTGAGCCCAATAGACAAGGCATCCCTTTCAACTCAAAACGAGAAAGAACAGAAATGGTAAAAGGTATATCGCCAAAGCAAACAGTATCAATAGTTACTAAGAAAACATCTCAAATCGAAATCTCTATTCAATCCTCCAGGGACCAAAGACCCAAGCTGGTGTATCCACCAGGATTCCCTTTTGCTTATCTCTCTGACAAAATTAGAACCCCTCCAGTGGCGTTTGGGCGCCTCAATCCCCCAAAACTTCATGCCTACGGTACTTTGGTTGTGTACCCTCTTAAAATGCACATATAAACCATGTTTATCGGACCCATTGCATATGTGCCTCACATGTTCTTCTATGCGATCTTTAAGGGCCCTGGTGGTGCGCCCCACATACAACAGGTTACATGGGCACTTTAAGGCATAGACCACCCCTACTGTATCACAAGATATGAAATCCCTAATCTTATATGAAAAGTTGTTTCTAGGGTTCGAGAATTCCTTTAACCTCCTAGTGTTGTCCGGGATCCTCCTGCAACTGTAACACCTGCCGCAGCTATGGAACCCTTCTAGGTCCAGAAACATTTTAGGTTTTGGAGGGGGGGGATCTACCACATTATGTATCAGCCTATCCCGCAAGCTAGGAGCTCTCTTAAAAACAAATTTCGGTTTATCCGGGAGAACATCTTTGAGCTGGGTGTCCTGTTTTAACACACTCCAATATTTGCATATGATCCTCCTTACTTCATAACTTTGTGCTGAATAATCAAGTATTACACTAATACCCTCATGAACATCATTACCGGTTACTTTGATAGCATCTTTTAGAAGATCCGCCCTACTCATGTTGCCAATTCTACTTCTTTCTTTCTCCAAAAACTCCTTCTGATATCCCTTCTCCAAGAACATGGTACTCAACCTCTCTGACTGGGTCTCATAATCAACCATCCTGGTGCAATTCCTTCGCATCCTCATATATTGTCCACTCGGGATGTTTTTTAACCAGGGTTTATGATGACAACTCGTAACCGGAATATACGAATTCCGGTCCGTAGCTTTGAAGAAGGATTTGGTGATGATACCCTCATTGGTGTTGGAAATCTCTAGATCCAAAAAATGTATATTTTCTGTACTAACATTCCAGGTGAGGGAGATGTTCCGATCGTTGACATTCATGGAGTTCAGTAAACCCATCAGACCTTCCATATCCCCTCTCCAAATAATTAAGAGATCGTCTATAAATCTCTTGTATAGTACGATATCTCCATTGTCGTCCCTTAGGTTTTCCTCTTCCTCCCATTTGGCCATATAGAGATTTGCTACACTAGGGGCGAATTTAGCGCCCATCGCGACACCTTTCTTCTGTAAGTAGATCTTGTTATCATACCAGAAAAAATTATTCTGTAAACAAAAATCTAAACATTTCAAAAGAAAGAATGTAAGGTCCTCATCGATTGAATCTTCCTTATCCAAGGCCCATTTGACAGCATTCAGGGCACCCTCATGGTCGATGTTAGTATATAATGAGGCCACATCTCCTGTGGCCATAATTATATTCTCATGTGTAGCACATCCCCCAAGCAACTGCAAAGTATGCTTGGTATCCCTAAGATAGGCGTTGGTTTTCTTCACTAAGGGCTGTAGATGGATGTCTATATACTCTCCTAATCTGGAGGTAAGGGATCCAATACCGCTCACTATCGGTCTTCCGGGTGGATTTAGGCTGTCCTTATGGATTTTGGGTAAGTAGTAGATTACAGGCATTTTACTGACCATAGGGACTAGGTATTTGGCTTCATGCTTGTTCAACAAGCCTTTATCGGTTCCATATTTGATAATGCCCTCTAATGCACTTTTACACGTCTTGGAGGGGTTATCCTTAAGGGGTTGATAAGTGTCCATGTCGCTCAGTATCCTTCCCATCTCATCTTTATATTGTTGTAGTGAGAGGACGACGACACCTCCCCCTTTGTCCGCCGGTCTAATCACTATGTCTTTCCTTTTCTCCAGTGAATCCATTCCTCTTTTAATATCTATATGTTCATACACTTTCTTAACCGGTAACTGTTCTAACTCCGAGGTAACCAATTTTTTGAATAAATCGACATATTTATTGTTGGATATATAGGGGTTAAACACTGAGTTATTTCTTAGGCTAGTGAACCTATGATCAGTGACAGCCCTCTCAACAGGATTGAGGGCATAATACTTTTTGATATTGAGTTTCCTGACCAATTTTTGTACACCAACGTAGGTGTCGAATTTGTTGAGTCCTTTTTTAGGGGCATATTTGATTCCCTTATCTAAAACTAGTAGTTCCTCCCTTGATAGTTCTGCTCCGCTCAGATTATAGATTCCCCGTCCTAGTCTTCCCGCCTTCTTTTTCTGTTGTACTCTTCGTCCAGCTCTCCCTCCTCTCTTCCTGGATTTCGTACTTCTCGGGAGGGTCCTCCCCTGGTCCCCCCTAAAAAAGATTCATCTAGAAAATTGTCATTGTCACTCAAAGGCTGGAAGCTATTAGCCACAGGTACCCCATAGTGGTCCTGCTGATGTGTTTCATATCTGACTTTCTGCGGTTTAGGGGAATAGTAAACTCCACCTCTACGTGCATCTTCTCTTGTATGTGTGGGGTGCCCCCTAAAAGGAAGTTGATACGGTAAGGGGCCCCTATAAGGTGCACGATTTCCTCTCTGGGGTGTATTCTGCTGATTCCCATAACTCCTATATTGATGGTATGGAGTACTGTGTTGGTATCCATATGGCCTTTGATGGCCATATGAGTACTGTTGGCCATTTCTGTAATGAGGGGCAGGGTTCGGAGGATAATCCAAATCAAGATGCTCCCTCTCCCTATAGCCATTATCTTGATAAGTGGGTGCCTCATATCTCCAATTCCCATTGTTGGGCGGCGGGCCATTTCTCCCCTCATTATTAGGTCGCCTCGACAGATTTTGTTGCGATTTTCTTGGGGGTTGGCGATAAGGCGTATGAGGTAACACCTCCTCCTGACGTTGCGGTGGAAACCCTCTGTTACCTGGTCTGTTGCTCTGTTGCTGTGAATGAGACTGACCCTGTGGTTGTGGTACCCTATTGGTAACTGTCCCCGCCTGTGAATGGGGGTTAACCACAGTGGTGGACGCCAATGTTGATTGCCAACGAAAGACTTGTTTGTTTTGATAGTCTTCGAAGTCCCTTTGGTACTTCTTCTTCTTTACATTTTTATTTTCCGTGTCTTTCTTCTGCATACTCCTCTGTAGCTCCCCCATGAGTTTAGTGTATTCAGGGTGATTAATGAGGGAGCTAAGTTTATCCCTAATGTCCTTAATTTGGTTCTCCAAAAGATCTAGTTTACGCTGTTTTCTCTTCATAAGGAATTCCATAATCTCCCTTCCCTTACCCATAAAAAACGCATACCATATGTATGGTATGCGTTTTTTATGGGTAAGGGAAGGGAGATTATGGAATTCCTTATGAAGAGAAAACAGCGTAAACTAGATCTTTTGGAGAACCAAATTAAGGACATTAGGGATAAACTTAGCTCCCTCATTAATCACCCTGAATACACTAAACTCATGGGGGAGCTACAGAGGAGTATGCAGAAGAAAGACACGGAAAATAAAAATGTAAAGAAGAAGAAGTACCAAAGGGACTTCGAAGACTATCAAAACAAACAAGTCTTTCGTTGGCAATCAACATTGGCGTCCACCACTGTGGTTAACCCCCATTCACAGGCGGGGACAGTTACCAATAGGGTACCACAACCACAGGGTCAGTCTCATTCACAGCAACAGAGCAACAGACCAGGTAACAGAGGGTTTCCACCGCAACGTCAGGAGGAGGTGTTACCTCATACGCCTTATCGCCAACCCCCAAGAAAATCGCAACAAAATCTGTCGAGGCGACCTAATAATGAGGGGAGAAATGGCCCGCCGCCCAACAATGGGAATTGGAGATATGAGGCACCCACTTATCAAGATAATGGCTATAGGGAGAGGGAGCATCTTGATTTGGATTATCCTCCGAACCCTGCCCCTCATTACAGAAATGGCCAACAGTACTCATATGGCCATCAAAGGCCATATGGATACCAACACAGTACTCCATACCATCAATATAGGAGTTATGGGAATCAGCAGAATACACCCCAGAGAGGAAATCGTGCACCTTATAGGGGCCCCTTACCGTATCAACTTCCTTTTAGGGGGCACCCCACACATACAAGAGAAGATGCACGTAGAGGTGGAGTTTACTATTCCCCTAAACCGCAGAAAGTCAGATATGAAACACATCAGCAGGACCACTATGGGGTACCTGTGGCTAATAGCTTCCAGCCTTTGAGTGACAATGACAATTTTCTAGATGAATCTTTTTTAGGGGGGACCAGGGGAGGACCCTCCCGAGAAGTACGAAATCCAGGAAGAGAGGAGGGAGAGCTGGACGAAGAGTACAACAGAAAAAGAAGGCGGGAAGACTAGGACGGGGAATCTATAATCTGAGCGGAGCAGAACTATCAAGGGAGGAACTACTAGTTTTAGATAAGGGAATCAAATATGCCCCTAAAAAAGGACTCAACAAATTCGACACCTACGTTGGTGTACAAAAATTGGTCAGGAAACTCAATATCAAAAAGTATTATGCCCTCAATCCTGTTGAGAGGGCTGTCACTGATCATAGGTTCACTAGCCTAAGAAATAACTCAGTGTTTAACCCCTATATATCCAACAATAAATATGTCGATTTATTCAAAAAATTGGTTACCTCGGAGTTAGAACAGTTACCGGTTAAGAAAGTGTATGAACATATAGATATTAAAAGAGGAATGGATTCACTGGAGAAAAGGAAAGACATAGTGATTAGACCGGCGGACAAAGGGGGAGGTGTCGTCGTCCTCTCACTACAACAATATAAAGATGAGATGGGAAGGATACTGAGCGACATGGACACTTATCAACCCCTTAAGGATAACCCCTCCAAGACGTGTAAAAGTGCATTAGAGGGCATTATCAAATATGGAACCGATAAAGGCTTGTTGAACAAGCATGAAGCCAAATACCTAGTCCCTATGGTCAGTAAAATGCCTGTAATCTACTACTTACCCAAAATCCATAAGGACAGCCTAAATCCACCCGGAAGACCGATAGTGAGCGGTATTGGATCCCTTACCTCCAGATTAGGAGAGTATATAGACATCCATCTACAGCCCTTAGTGAAGAAAACCAACGCCTATCTTAGGGATACCAAGCATACTTTGCAGTTGCTTGGGGGATGTGCTACACATGAGAATATAATTATGGCCACAGGAGATGTGGCCTCATTATATACTAACATCGACCATGAGGGTGCCCTGAATGCTGTCAAATGGGCCTTGGATAGGGAAGATTCAATCGATGAGGACCTTACATTCTTTCTTTTGAAATGTTTAGATTTTTGTTTACAGAATAATTTTTTCTGGTATGATAACAAGATCTACTTACAGAAGAAAGGTGTCGCGATGGGCGCTAAATTCGCCCCTAGTGTAGCAAATCTCTATATGGCCAAATGGGAGGAAGAGGAAAACCTAAGGGACGACAATGGAGATATCGTACTATACAAGAGATTTATAGACGATCTCTTAATTATTTGGAGAGGGGATATGGAAGGTCTGATGGGTTTACTGAACTCCATGAATGTCAACGATCGGAACATCTCCCTCACCTGGAATGTTAGTACAGAAAATATACATTTTTTGGATCTAGAGATTTCCAACACCAATGAGGGTATCATCACCAAATCCTTCTTCAAAGCTACGGACCGGAATTCGTATATTCCGGTTACGAGTTGTCATCATAAACCCTGGTTAAAAAACATCCCGAGTGGACAATATATGAGGATGCGAAGGAATTGCACCAGGATGGTTGATTATGAGACCCAGTCAGAGAGGTTGAGTACCATGTTCTTGGAGAAGGGATATCAGAAGGAGTTTTTGGAGAAAGAAAGAAGTAGAATTGGCAACATGAGTAGGGCGGATCTTCTAAAAGATGCTATCAAAGTAACCGGTAATGATGTTCATGAGGGTATTAGTGTAATACTTGATTATTCAGCACAAAGTTATGAAGTAAGGAGGATCATATGCAAATATTGGAGTGTGTTAAAACAGGACACCCAGCTCAAAGATGTTCTCCCGGATAAACCGAAATTTGTTTTTAAGAGAGCTCCTAGCTTGCGGGATAGGCTGATACATAATGTGGTAGATCCCCCCCCTCCAAAACCTAAAATGTTTCTGGACCTAGAAGGGTTCCATAGCTGCGGCAGGTGTTACAGTTGCAGGAGGATCCCGGACAACACTAGGAGGTTAAAGGAATTCTCGAACCCTAGAAACAACTTTTCATATAAGATTAGGGATTTCATATCTTGTGATACAGTAGGGGTGGTCTATGCCTTAAAGTGCCCATGTAACCTGTTGTATGTGGGGCGCACCACCAGGGCCCTTAAAGATCGCATAGAAGAACATGTGAGGCACATATGCAATGGGTCCGATAAACATGGTTTATATGTGCATTTTAAGAGGGTACACAACCAAAGTACCGTAGGCATGAAGTTTTGGGGGATTGAGGCGCCCAAACGCCACTGGAGGGGTTCTAATTTTGTCAGAGAGATAAGCAAAAGGGAATCCTGGTGGATACACCAGCTTGGGTCTTTGGTCCCTGGAGGATTGAATAGAGATTTCGATTTGAGATGTTTTCTTAGTAACTATTGATACTGTTTGCTTTGGCGATATACCTTTTACCATTTCTGTTCTTTCTCGTTTTGAGTTGAAAGGGATGCCTTGTCTATTGGGCTCAGCTAGGGCATCCACTATAGATTGTATACTGTGATGTTCCCCTTGATAGTTCAATTACCTCCCCACAGTGATTCTATGTTGGGTGTATAAATTTTATCCATTTTGGAATGATTTTTTTAGAATAGATTTTTTAGATTAATATCTTAAAAAAAAAAAATTTTATTATGATTTTTTATGTGATTCAAATATTTTCAATAACAATTTTTTAGAATAAAGTATGTTATGTTTGTTTTTAATATTTTAGTAATATTTAATTTCAATTTGGTTGATCCAGCCTTGGGGTCGATTAATCATATATGGAATGCTGTATGTTTGTTTATTATGTGATATTTTATCGTTTGCGGCGATCTAAACGTGTGTGGTGTGTGGCGGTGCTCTCTTTGCGAGACCGCTCCGTCCTGTATAGTATTATATTAATATAGAATATATGGTTATATATCACTATCACTGTAGATTATTTCTATGCATAACATCTGATTAGATCATTTATTGTGAGATCCTGCTATTAATAGTACACATTCTGCTATTTAGCAGATTTGTAGTCTCAGGGAAAATGGCCGCTGTAGTTACCTTTACTGCCCATTAGGGTTTATATCTGTGATCCTAGGCAAAATGGCTGCCATGATTGACACGGCTGATGTCAGCCTGATCCATGGCCTAAGGGAAAATGGCCGCTATAGACACAGATGTGTCTGCGGTCTTAGGCAAAATGGCCGCCGGAGCTATATATATTCACTCTGGAGCTCTCGTCCAATCAGATTCCCCCTGAAGAAGGCACGTGGTCCCGGTGCCGAACACGCGTAGGGGAGGGGCCTGGACGGAGCTGTCAGCAGAGAGAGAGCAGGAGATTTTCGTTACATACGCCACACCGCACGCCACACCGAGAGATTGACCGTTTTATGCTTGTTAAGGATGGTGCACTCACGCACCCACAATATGTGAGTACCCCAGCTAGGGGAGCTGATTATTTGATTAAAATCCTTTATACCTACATATTGCGCTATGGAGTTTTTTTCTCTTGCATAAACCATCTCCATTTGAGAACATTGGAAGTTTACACAGCTGGTTCCTAATGAGCACAGGAGTGGCTCCAAGGCTTTGTTTGACATAGTCTAATCGCTGTGTCACACACAGGAAGGTGAGCATATACACCTGTGGGGGCGGCTGGAAGACACCACAGCATGTTTTTTGGTGGCACAGTTTGGAAGATAGGATATGTGAAATTCACCAAATTTTTGGACTAATTTATTTGGGCACTTTTATATCATTGGATATACACGTTTTTGGACTTCATTTATTCACCGTTTGTTATATCCTCTTGTATTTTATTTTGACATTTTAATTGATACGTGTTTCACATAGCACTGTGCACTTTATACTTTAGCACCTAGGGGTATTTTTATGCATGCACATATATATCAACACCTATGTTGTTTATGTTTACCAGTACTGCACTTTGAGTGTAGCGATTTTTTCTAGCGCAGACACATTGTTTTTATTTTAACTTTGGGTGATGTGTTGATTGAGAAGATAAATGTACAGTTGTTAGGTGGGGGCCAGATAGGCTTCTCTGAAGAGATGAGTTTTCAGGGATTGTCTGAAAGTGGATAAAGTAGGATAAAATCGGACAGATTGGGGTAGAGCATTCCAGAGAATGGGGGAGGCTCTGGAGAAGTCCTGAAGGCGAGCATGGGATGAGGTGACAAGGGAGTTTGAGAGCAGGAGGTCTTGGGAGGAGCGAAGAGAACGATTAGGTTGGTATTTTGTGACTAGGTTAGAGATGTAGCTGGGGTCCAGGTTGTGGATGGCTGTGTAAGTTATAGTTAGTATCTTGAATTTAATTCAGTGACTGAGTGGCAACCAATGGAGGGATTGGCAGAGGGGTGTAGCAGACGCTGAGCGGTTTGTGAGGTGGATGAGCCTGGCAGCAGCGTTCATGACGGACTGAAGTGGGGATAGCCTATTTAGAGGTAAACCAATGAGGAGGGAGTTGCAGTAGTCGAGGCGGGAGATGACCGGGGAGTGGATTAGAAGCTTTGTGGTGACATTGGTTAGGAAGGGGCGTATCTTGGAGATGTTGCGGAGATTGAGGCGGCAAGCTTTGGATAGTGATAGAATGTGGGGTCGAAAGGATAGTTCAGAGTCCAGGATTACACCTAGGACCTTGGCGTGGGGAGATGGGTTGATAGTTGAGCCGTTGATCTTGACAGGGAAATCAGGGGAAGTGGCACCTGAGGGAGGAAATATCATGAGCTCGGTTTTGGATAGGTTGAGTTTGAGGAAGTGATGTGACATCCAGGCTGATATGTCTGCTAGTAAGTTGGTAATGCGTGAGGAAACAGATGGAGAGAGCTGGGGGGTGGAGAGATAGATTTGGGTGTCATCAACGTAGAGATGATATTTAAAGCCATGGGAGGCAATCAACTGACCCAAGGAGGTGGTGTAGATTGAGAAAAGGAGAGGTCCAAGAACAGAACCTTGGGGGACCCCAACGGAAAAAGGAAGAGGAGAGGAGGAAGTAGAGTTGTAAGTGACACTGAAGGAGCAGTGGGATAGGTAGGATGAGAACCAGCGAAGAGTACAGTCACAGAGACCAAAGGAGTGGAGTTTTTTTAGGAGGAGGGGGTGGTCCACTGTGTCAAAGGCAGCAGAGAGATCAAGGAGAAGTAGTACAGAATAGTGTCCATTGGCTTTAGCCATTAGTAGGTCATTTGAGAGTTTAAGGAGAGCAGTTTCCGTGTTGGCATAGCTCCCAACTGTCCCTGATTTCGAGGGACTGTCCCTGATTCCTCCTCATTTGACCCTCATTTTGGTCTGATCCATATAGCTGTATATAAAATGCACTTTTTATCTTTTAGAAAGTGTTTCCCAGTGCTAAACCTTTCTTCCAAATTCTAAATGGCTGCATTTGTACATTTTCAAAGCCAATATAAAGGAATGGTGTGGTAAAAAAAGCCCTTGTGGATTTAATTAACCTTTTTCTTGGGTTAATTCTCCTTTAAGGGGGTGTGGCAGGGGGCATGTCCCATACCGACATACATTTGCTGGTAGGTGTTCCTCATTCCCATCTCAAAATATTGGGAGGTATGCCTGTTGTATCCATAACAAAGTTAAGTTCAACTAACTAATGCAGCCACTACATCTAAGGATGGGTAAGCTACAATACATTTTTGCCTTTAGCCACTTCCCGCCCAAGGACGTCATATGACGTCCTGGACTTTCAGTGGAAATATCTGAATGATGCCTGCAGCTACAGGCATCATTCAGGTATCCTTGTTTTTAACCGGCGATTCTGTGCACCATAAGAACGATCATAGCAGCAGTTCCGCCGCTTGATCGTTCTTACAGGCGATGGGAGGGGACATCCCCCCTCCCCGCTATCCAGTGCTTCTCTGGGCTCTCCTGTGCCATCGGGGACCCGGAGAAAGAATTGACTGCCGCCGGATGGCGAGCATAGAGATTTCTGGTGACCAGATGGTCACCGATCATCTCTATGACCATCGGAGGCCCAGTCGTGACGTTATGACGTCACGTCCGGGCCGCGGATGTAAACAAAGCCGCGATTGCAGCTGGTAAGCATGAGATTGTGGTTTTTTTTTCCGATCTCATGCTTTCCAGCCTGGAGGAGAGATGTGGGGTCTTATTGACCTCGCATCTCTCCATAAAAAGGACCTGTCACGAATTATTCCTATTACAAGGGATGTTGACATACCTTCTAATAGGAATAAAAGTGATCAAAAAAAAGTTGTAAAAGAAAGTAAAAATAAAAAAAATAAAGTAAAATAAAAATAATAAGTAATAAATAATAATAATAATAATAATAATAATAATAAATAAAAAATCATTTAAAACGCCCCTGTCCCCGGTAGCTCGCGCTCAGAAGCGAACGCACGCGCTAGTCCCGCCCACATATGTAAACGCCGTTCAAACTACACATGTGAGGTATCGCTGCGTGAGTTAGAGCGCGAGCAACAGTTCTAGCACTAGACCTCCTCTGTAACTCTAAACATGTAACCTGTAAAAATTTTTAAAGCGTCGCCTATGGAGATTTTTAAGTACTGAAGTTTGGCGTCATTCCATAAGTGTGCGCAATTTTAAAGCGTGACATGTTGGGTATCTATTTACTCGGGGTAACATCATCTTTCACATTATATAAACAAAATGGGCTAACCCTACAGTTTTGTCATTTTTTTAAATCATGAAAATGTTTTTTTTTCCAAAAAAAAAAAAACTTTGAAAAATTATTGCGCAAATACCGTGCGAGATAAAAAGTTGCAATGACCGCCATTTTATTCCCTAGGGTGTCTGCTTAAAAATTTATATAATGCTTGGGGGTTTTGAGTAATTTTCCAGCAAAAAAATTATGATTTTACATGCAGGAGAGGAGTGTCAGAATAGGCCCGGTATGGAAGTGGATAAGTTTTGATGTACAAAAATGTATTTAATATAGACTAGATTTTAAAAATCAGTGTAAGTACTCTTTTACTTTTGGAAAAAAGCCATTGTTATTGTACCCCTACCTGAACTTCCGCTTTCCTCAGAACTCCGCCTCCCTGTTAAAGCTCCCTCTGTCTGCCTGTTGCCTGGGAGTTCTGGAACAATGCCCTGCAAACCACATGGTGAGTGTTTCCCCTGCCAGCAAAGTATCAGTGCTTAGCACTATGAAAAATAGCAACCTCCCCAGACCAGCTCTCTGCCCTGTGCATTCCCACACTTCCATTTACTTCCCTATCCCCACTATGATATTAGATTTTTACTCCAGGAGTATATAATGAGTTTGGAAATTCTAGAGAAATGCTTCAAAGAGAAGTATAGCCAAAGCTCGTTTGGCTGGACTTCTCCTGTGGATCACAACAGTGCAGTTCGTGTTGCACTCCTGTGACCTGTTTTCAGCAGGCAGCGGGTTAAAGTCCGTTTTCTGCTGATGTCCAGGCTCGGGTAAGATCGCGACAATGGAGTCGGGATCAGCCCACATACCTGGACCGGCACCCAGCTCAGCCTCTCAGGAAGCCACTGAGAACCTGAACCTGCCGCTCCCGCCCCCTCCACAGCCCAGTGCTCCAGTGAGCATGGAGGGGCAGAGCAGAGAGCTGGTGACTGGAAGTCACCGGCTCTCTGCTCACTGAGTTGTGATAACCGATCAATCAGCGATGTTAGATCGCTTGGTGTTGTGTCTTAGCGGCGCCGGGGGACAGATGCAGCATCGGACCAATACTGCATCCAGCTAGGTAAGTATGATCCTGGAAAGAAACATAACCTCATACTTCCCTTTTAAATAATGCATTACAATTTAACTAAACCCATTCCAATTTAGCTGACCAAACTGTAACTGAGATTTTAGTCGACTAAAATACGACTAAAACTAAAACAATTCAGATGACTAAAATACGACTAAAACTAAAACAATTCCGATGACTAAAATACGACTAAAACTAAAACAATTCAGATGACTAAAATACGACTAAAACTAAAATGGCATTTTAGTCAAAAGACTGACTAAAACTAAATCGAAATTTGACATCAAAATTAACACTGGTTTCCAGCATTGAAAAGGAGTGTTATATTATTTGCA
This sequence comes from Lithobates clamitans, assembly GCA_037952925.1. NCBI lineage: Eukaryota > Metazoa > Chordata > Amphibia > Anura > Ranidae > Lithobates > Lithobates clamitans. The sequence continues at coordinate 2,154,672 of JBBGZY010000374.1, forward strand.
CATAACGTAAAGTGATATTAAACCCAAAACCAAAAATGTAATATATATTGCAGCTTACCAATCACTAGATGTGGTGGCTGCATTTGTTTTCTTTTTTTAGGCTTTTTTCTGTTTTCACCTGGTGATCTGGCCAGTAACACACCTCCTATATTACAGTACCCTCAATCTAGATGAAGGAGCAACAGAGACACCTTTGGAAAGCAACATTGTCAGCCTGGGGGAGCGGAGTGTTAGATGCGCTAGCAAATTTAGATACACTAATACATTTAAGCCAAACTCCAGCTCATGCTGCAGTTACACAAGCAGTTACAGCAACAGTTTTTATTCTTTTGGGATGAAGGTTTTACATAAATAAATAAAGGCTGATCACTTTAAGCACCCCTGCCAGTGGTATATAGTTTTCTTAACATTCTTAACTGCTACATTTTCAGGATAGCTTGTTCTGTTGAAAAAAAACAGAATTACTGGCCAGATCATCAGGCGAAAAAAAAAGAAAGAGTCTATAAAAGAAAATGAGTGAAGCCACCACATCTAAAGATGGCCATGGATTGAAATCCAGATGGTTCAGTAGGAAATTGACAAATTTTGGTCCTTACTTGGCTGTTTCCATACATAAGAAGTCGATCTAGCGATTGACTTTTCTTGAACAGGCTTGTTGGAAAATTTCTGCTTGATTATTGCATGCAATCAATGGGCTGCAGTGCTGATCAGTGTATTCTGGAGTCCCGCTCTCAGAATACAATGATATTTTCCCCATTCACCTCCAATGTGTGAATAGGGAACATCTGCTCAGTTTTTTAATGCAATATAATAAATGTTTGCTTTTGGGTTTAATACCACTTTAAAGTCATTTCAGAAAAAATCACTATCCTTTCTCTCTTCAAAAAACCAACATAGTTTCCTTTACTTTATAAACATTTGATATTGTATGCTGTAATTTTGTAATGCAGGTTACAAAAATGTTAAAACTTGGTGCTGTTAAAAATGGTAAATAGTGGAAAGAGGAAAAATTCAAAACAGCATGGATGCCCTGGTTATACTTTATAACAGACAGTGTTGTAGACATCCCCTCCTTGGACTTAAGAGATGCAGCCTGATGGCTAAGCTGCAACTCCTTGGACCTTCTCATAGAGCTTAGAGTCTCTGGAGACATTCTTCTTTCTGGTGGTCAATCCCTCGGAGAGCAGTGCTTTCCTGGCCCTCCTTCTGGAAAGGTCGTGCCCCTCCCGCTCCTCGGCAATCCATACAAGCACCCCTAGACTTCCTCTAATACTTATGCCCCGTACACACGGTCGGATTTTCTGATGGAAAATGTCCGATCGGAGCGTGTTGTCGGAAATTCCGACCGTGTGTGGGCTCCATCGGACATTTTCCATCGGATTTTCCGACACACAAAGTTGGACAGCAGGAGATAAAATTTTCCGACAACAAAATCCGATCGCGTCAATTCCGACCGTGTGTGGCCTGTTCCGACGCACAAAGTGCCACGCATGCCCAGAAGAAATTCCGACACGGGACAGCTCGTTCTGGTAAACTTAGCGTTCGTAATGGATAAAGCACTTTCGTCACGCTGCAATGTAAAAAATGGTTTAATACAGCGCACTCTCTTCTTCTTTATAATGTGACAAGAATTAAGTCGTTTTGATGCTCATATTCACACACACTTCTCACAAACTTTTTTCGTTACTATTTATCGGGATTCCCTCAATATATTTTGATTTCTCACATCTGACAACATATTTTTTATTTTTATTTATTTTACTTTAATGTAGAATCTTTTTTTGTGTTTCTCTTTTTATTTTTTATTTTTTTGGTGATTTTGATTTGTATTCCCGAAAATGTTTGTGTGTTTTTTGTGACAAGTTCCCACAACACCATTGATATGTTGTTCTATTTAATCTGTAGGAGGAGATTGTTTGGTGTTGTTGTCCCTTGTTAATTTCACATTGTACTTTAGAAATGTACCTGAATCGTCACCAACAAACTGTCCTTTTTGGATGAAAACACACACAGGAGAGTAGAATTTACCTAAAAATATTTTATTAAGGGGTCACAACTATAAAAAAACAAAGAGGGAGGCAACGCTGGAGAAACTGCAGAAGTGGGCGAAGCCTTGGACTCCCAGGGCAGACATCAATTATTTAAAAGCAAAATTGGTGGCCTGAGGAGTCCATATCTAAGGGAGGGCAGTCTGGTCCAGAAGTCCCAGAGATCCGGAAAGCAGCAGATGACATCTGTGTCCTCAGGCTGTGGTCATACGAGAGACTGCAGCTTCTGTCAGACCAGACTGAACCCAGGGCAATCACTCTCAGGTCTTCCTTCCACGCTTTCTTCCAGGGTTTGGCTGTGGTGGTGGAGTTGTGGCAGCAGGAGGAGGAGGAGGAGGAGGATCGTCCCTCTCCATGACATCCGTCTTGGGTGTCAGTTCCCCACTCTCCCCCTTACGAAGGACTTTATAAATCAAGTCCTCAGAGATCTTGCGTTGGCCCTCCTGCATGCCCTGCAATTTGGTGGCAGCCATGCAGGCAAAGGCCTCTGCAGGACTGGGGAAGGCTCTGAGGGACGCCGAAGCCTCCTGGATCAGCCTGTACGCTGAATCCTGCACAGGACTGGGAGTGGCCTTCCTGGCCCTTTTATATGGCAGGCGGAGGGGAGGAACCTGAGACTCAGTCAGGCTGCGACTTGTCCCTGGCTTCTCTTGGCTGACACTTAGCCCCGCCTCCTTCTGGCTGCCACTAATCCCCGCCTCCTCCTGACTGCCACATTCCACAGCCTCCTCCTGGCTGAGGTCTTCCTGTGTATGAAAAAGGGACATAGTTTTAGTATTGTTTTCATCAATCACACACAATTTTCACCTCCTGACTGCTGCAAATTCAATGTTAACAAATATAACAGACTATCCTTCTGAGCCCAGCATTTTGCATTCTTGTCCCAATTTTGGGTGCCCACTACTGTCTATTGATATGTAAAACACTTTTTTTAATCAGCAATTAGTGATCAATAATAACATCTAGTAAACACCATTTCTTTATTGCCCAGAAATCTGTAGAAGAATGCTATACCTGACTCCAGCTGGGCTCCTCCACTTCTTCCTGGCTGGAAGGCCCAGGTTGGACATCGGAAGCCTCAGCTGGGATGGAAGGAAGCGTGGAAGGAAGAGTGGAGAGGGATTCCCTGACTTCAGTGTGGTCTGACAGAAATCGCAGTCTCTCATAGTACCAGAGCCTGGGGACATAAACGTCATCTGCTGCAGCTCCGGACCTCTTGGAATCTGTGACCTTCTTGCGCTCCCTAAGATATGTGCTCCTCAGGCCACCAATTTTAGCTTTTAAATAAGGGATGGTTGCTGTGGGGACCACCGGCTTCACCAACTCCAGCAGTTTCTCCAGCGCTGCCTGCCTCTTCTGTTTATGGTTATAGTGGGGGTGTCTGACCTGCCACAGACAGGGCAGCTCTCTGTACTTGTCAATAAACAGGGGCAGGAAATTGTGGTCGTTGAACCCATCCATTTTCTCTGCAAGACACAACACAAGACAAACCCTAATGTCAGGCCAAACTCCCCTAATCTTGTTACAATATAGGCTTCAATTTCGAAGCAGTATAGGCCCAAGTTTAGATCCTACCTTCGTTAGCACGATCGGCGTCTCCGATGCTCCTTCCTCCGCTCACAGATCGTACGTAAGACGCGCGCGTTACGATTTATACACACTGCGCATGCGTATAACTCCGCCCGCCCCTGACGTTCTTTCTATTCTATTCCCCGCCCCTTTTTGTTCGTCGCAGTGGAGGAAAAGCACATGGCGGAGAGACAGCAGGATAGTGCTAATTACATCAACGAGGAGGAGGAGGAGGAGGAAAGGCCGGAACCTGAAACGTCCCGATCCAGAAGGAGATTTAAGGACTCAAATATGTCCTTTGGGGAGATGTTGGAAATGGTGGACATCCTGAAGAAGGCCGACTATGATGGAAAGTATGGGCCTTACCCCAACCACAATGTCCGAAAGGCCAAGATCATGGCGCAAGTGGTCAGGAGTCTGCACCGGAAATTCGGGGTACGACGATCGAAAGATCAGCTCAGGAAGCGGTGGTCGGACCTGAAATTACGAGAACATGAGCAGTACAGAAAGATCCGGAGAGTGCTGCAAAAAAGTAAGTAGTTGTGCTGTGTTCCTATTGTTCTTGTGTTTATTACGTTCGTGCTGCTCCATGTGCTTTTAGGAACTGTTGTACAGTTTAAAATGGCAACTTTCATGTTCATGGGCACATTATTCGTTCGGATCACACATTTTTTTTTCGGACTATAAAATACCATTGTTTAGCCCATATGCATTTGGCCACCATTTTGAGGCCCTATACTTGTCTTCAAAGAATTGGGTTGTGTAGATGGCTTTGTTACTAGAATGAAATGCAAACTAGATTGTGTGTAAGGAGAGGACACTGAGCAGCTGTTTTCACATCTGGACACTGGAGCACTAGTGTGGGACCCCAGAACACCCTTTTTATTAGGGGGGCCACACAGGTGCTCCAGTGTATACTATAGGGGGGTCTCCATCTGTGAAGCTTGTACAAAACAGGTAAAGTATTGCAGCTTGACAAAGGGCACTAAAAAAGCTACATCTTGGAACTCTGCTAAAATAGACAATTGTACCCCACTTCCAAGCAATGTTTCCTATTTATAGTTCTGCCATCAAATATCTGTGTGCTAATTATACCATTTTTGTTTTACATAGGGGAGAAAAGACTCGGAGGACACCCCTCATCCGAGGAGACCAGAGCCCCCCCCCTCTGGAAGAAGGGAAAATCCCCCCAACACAAGATGAGCAGGAGGAAGAAGACGTGGTGGAACTAGTCACCACAACAGGTGAGTGTCTGCGACCACAGGCTCAGATAAGAGATGGATGGCGGCATTTTTTCAGACCTAATTTATTTTGGGTTTCCTTTCTTTTTAGGTGATCGTGAGGTTGTGGATGAAGATCCTTTCACATCCGAAAGTGCCCAGATCCTGATCGGGAAGATCATGGGGTGTAATTTACAATTGGAAAACATCAAGCAAAACATCAATGATGTTATTCCAAAATATAAAAACATCATTGATGTTTTGGGGCGAGTTTAAAGCCCCTCAAAATCACTTTCTTCTTTTGTCTGCTACAATGTGCGAAATGTTTTTGTGATTTTTCCCAAAGCCAAATTTGGAGGATGCACACAGTGTGCCAACATGTGCTATCTGCCATCACGGGAGATCAATGGACGCGTTTTGGGGGTGCAACCCCTTCCTCAATAATAAAGTAGCGGTGAGGAAGGGCTTTCTCCCCCAAAACACATCCCTTGATCCCCCCTGATGGCAGATAGCACATGTTGACATTGTGAAATTTGTGTGCATCTTCCAATTTTGGCTTTTCCAGGGGTGATTTCCCCCGATCTGAACGCAATATCAAACACAGTTCCTAAATACTCATGTCTGATATTGCCTTCAAGTTCTACCAAATGTGAACTTTGTAAGATCAAGATTTGTGTCTTTCTTGTGGGTTTTACACAGGCCTGTTTTCTATAAAATGCACATTTTGATTTTGGATAATGACACCACAAAATATGTTATACAACAAAACCTTTGGTAAATGCACATGTGATTGTGCTGGTATTAAAAAGATTGTTCATCAAGAATGTGTGGATTATTATCTCAACGCTACAACACTTTTGGGGTGATGTAATTGTTGTTTGATGAGAAAATGGGGGTTATTTCCTAAGGGCAAATCCACTTTGCACTACAAGTGCAGTTTCAGTGCAGTTGCAAGTGCACTTGTAGTGAAAAGTGTCTTTGCATTTAGTAAATAACAGCCAACAGTGCTTTGTATAAGGTTACACAATCACGCCATTTTCTGGACTCCACACATTTCTGTCAGGGTCAGCTCAAACAAACACAAGCAGTAAATGTCCACAAAGAAGAGCCTGGGGGAGATGCCTGTCGAGAACTTGAGGTCCTGCAGGCTTCTCCCTGTGGCCAAATACCGCAAGGTAGCGACCAACCTCTGCTCCGCAGTGATGGCTTGCCTCATGCAGGTATCCTGCCTGCTGATATAGGGGGTCAGCGAAGCCAACAAACGGTGAAACACGGGGTCCTTCATCCTGAGAAAATTCCTGAAATCACCAGGATTATTCTCACGGATCTCACGGAGCAAAGGCATATGACAGAACTGGTCACGCTGAAGCAACCAATTCTTGGTCCATGAACTCCTCCTCTCCCTGTTCATGGACTGGACTTGTGTCAAGGTCAGGACCCCAACACCAAGCCCCCGCACAGCACGAACTGTACGAGGAGTACGCATACGAAACATGGCTAGAAAACGGTCGGCTGCTCAGAACGAAGTAGCAGAACGCACTGAAGAACAGCAAGGCCTGTGAAGAGCGACCTGAAAAACAGCAACGAGCGGACAAGATCGCACAGAAAACTCCGATACGAACTGACTGCACGCACTGAAGAGCAAATACAAACCCACAAGCACAAACTGAACGGCAGAAAACGATCTGAAAGCCACGAGTCTGAAAAAGCGCGAATCGTCTCTCACCAAACTTTTACTAACACGAGATTAGCAAAAGGAGCCCAAAGGGTGCCTCGCTTGGTTCTGAACTGGCCTTTTCTAGTCTCGTCGTACGTGCTTGACGTCACCGCGTTCTTGGCGATCGGAAATTCCGACAACTTTGTGCGACCGTGTGTAGGCAAAACAAGTTTGAGCCAACATCCGTCGGAAAAAATCAGAGGATTTTGTTGTCGGAATGTCCGAACAAAGTCCGACCGTGTGTACGGGGCATTAGTGTTTGGTTGGGGACCTATATTAGGCAGTTACCTCTTCAATCTCATTCCTTGATATTTTCCCAAAGTTATAATAGTTTCTGCTAAGCTGAAATTTGTTGGATGTGTAATGTGTGCCAATCTTGGAATGTTTTTTTTTCCCTGTCCTTGTTGCTGATCTTCTACCTTCACCACCTTTGCCATCCATGTTCTTCTGAGCTCTGTAGTTACTCTGTAATAGGCTGCTGAACTTGCTGAAAAAACGTTATTGCCTGGTGACTTCCTGTTTGTAAGACCGCTGGCTGCTATCCCTCTCCTAAGCTCAGCCAGTGGTCTGACACGCCCAGTTGTAGTCCTCTGAAAGCGAGCAGGGAGTTCTATTTCCTGTAGTGGGTGGAGGGGGTCTTACAGTCCCCGCTCCCGTTCTGTGCCACCCATGGAAGAGGAGTCCTCCTTCTTCTCTCTGCTCCCTGCCAGTCACCGCCCCTCCACTCCACCCCCCGCCCCCCCACCTGCTATCTCTGTGTAGAGTGGAGATTATTATCAGAAATATAACTGCGCAAATTAATCAATATACGCTTTTTGCAATTTTTCTTACCAAAAATATGTAGAATACATATCGGCCTAAACTGAGGAAAAAATTAGCTTTTTTTTAAAAAAAAAAAATTGGGGCAAATTACAATTACAGCAAAAAGTACAATATATTGTGTTTTTTTCAAAATTGTCCCTCTTTTTTTGTTTTTAGCGCAAAAAATAAAAACCACAGAGATGATCAAATACGACCAAAAGAAAGCTCTATTTGTTGGGGAAAAAAGGATGTCAATTTTGTTTGGGTACAGCGTCGCACGACCACGTAATTGTCAGGTAAAGCGACACAGTGCCGTATCGCAAAAAATGGCCTGGTCATTGAGCAGCCAATTCTTCCAGGGCTGAAGTGGTTAAATCTTCTATGTGAATGACGTAGCCTCACTTGCAATTTGCAATTTTTTGTGTTTAATGTTACTAGATCTTCATGTGAACTATCAATGTTTTGGAGACCCGTGGGATCCTGTTACTAAAGCACCTCTCTACAAAAATATAAAGAAGAGAAAAAAGTGCAAAAAAATCTGAGGTGTTGTCTTTCTTCACAAATACACATACCATGCCAGTGACATTTTCATAACAGAGCTATTCATACTTGAAAGTATGTGCCATCTCTCACCTTTGCCCTTGCAGGATTTCACTCGGTTTACTGTTAATCAGGTTATCACTTCTATGACGAGACTGAAAAGCAAGTAAGTCTGATTATCATTTGATCATGCATACATGGTCTGTTGGAAAAGTTGTAGTGCTTGAATGTTCCTTATAATGAAGATGTTCCTTAACAAAACAAAAAAAAACACACGTTATACTTACCTGCAATGGTTTTGCACAGATACACATACTAGACCTAAACGAGTGGTTAACCCTTGCAGTGGGGACACAGCCCCACTGCAAGGGTTAACCACTCATTTAGGTCTAGGAGGCACAGAAAAAAAGATTTACTTACCCACGCCACTGCCACTAGACTGGCCCCCTCAGTGTCTTCTTCCCCATGCTCCAGCGGACTAAGATCCGAAGATTGCCCTGCATTGGACGTGATGATGCTGAGGGACAATACTCTACAGCAGCATGGGGGGGGGGGGGTGCACCATCTGCTCGGAGAGCATAGAATCAGGTAAACTAAAAGTGATCTAAGGGTCGTAACTGTCCAAAAAAATTCCAGAAGATTTAGAGGCCCTGGGTGGAGACTAGAGGGTTGTCCTTGTGAATAGTTTATGGCTACCACCCCCTTTTTCCCCCTTTTCTTTTCCACATTGAGTACTTTTACTTACTTTTATTTAAGGGCTGTATCAGGAGCAGGACTCTGGTTGCTGCTTATCAGCCTTTGGTTTCCCCTCTAATGCCGTGTACACACGAGCTGACTTTTCGACCAGACTGGTCCGATGGACAGAATCCGGCGGACAATCCGACCGTGTGTGGGCTTCATCGGACCTGCAGCGGACTTTTTCAGTCAAAAATCTGACGGACTTTAGATTTGGAACATGTTTCAAATTTGTCCAACGGACTCGAGTCCAGTCGAAGAATCCGCTCGTCTGTATGCTAGTCCGACAGACGAAAACCGACGCTAGGGCAGCTATTGGCTACCGGCTATCAACTTCCTTATTTTAGTCCGGCGTACGTCATCATGTACAAATCCGTCAGACTTTGGTGTGATCGTGTGTAGGCAAGTCCGTTCGTTCAAAAGTCCGTCGGAAGTCCATCAAAAGTCCGTCAAAAGTCCGTCAGAAAGTCCGTCGGACCAGTCCGCCCGTGTGTACAGGGCATTACTCTACCTTCGGCTACTTCTTATTCTTCCTTTCAGGAACCTCGTTCTTCTTTAGTTTACTGTTTACTTCTCTTATCCCCCCCCCTTTTCTCACCACCTTTCCAGTAGTTGAATTATGTTATTAATAATTAAGTTATGCTTCGATCATTGCTTTTTCATTAAGGTTATGCTACTTTTAACTCCAAAGATCTACCTATTGTATGTGCCGATACACAAGTGCTGTATTATCTTGATACATCTAATCTTCTATGTACCAACTGCAATTTTGTTTTGTATTGTTTATACTTTTTTAAATATAAAAATAAAGAATATCTGTTAAAAAAGGTGACCTAAGACCTAGATGAGGGGTTAATCCTTGCAGTACGGGTGCAGTCCCATTGAAAGGGAGAATTTTCTGATTTCTTGGAGTAGGGTTTAAAGATGTGTACAGCTAGGGCCAGAGAAGACAAGAACTTGGGTTTGAAGGTAGCCTTTATATAGTAACAACTTAGTAAGATAGTAACAACTTAGTAAGATAGAAACAAATGGTGATTTTGCACTGTACAAACTACAGACCATGTAACATTGGGGTTGATTTCTTAAAGACAAACCGGCTGTTCACTTTGCAAGGGAAATTGCAATTTTCAAGGGAATTATCACCTTAGTTTAGCTTAGTGAAGGTGGTGAAATTTCACTTTGCAAAGAATATCTAATCACATGCTGGGGAAAATTCCCTTGCAATGGGGTTGAGTTACTAAAGGCAAATAGTAGTAGTTGCACTCTGCAAGTGCAGTTGCTCCAGAGCTTAGTAATTGAGGTAAAGCTTCACTCTACAAAGAATACCCAATCACGATTGGATGATGGAAGTCAGCAGAGCACCTGCTCATTTACTAAGCTCTGGAGCAACTGCTCTTGCACAGTGCAACTGCACTTTGCAAAGTGCAGTCTATTTGCCTTTAGTAAATCAACCCCATATTTTAAATTCCAGGTGCAGCCCATTCATTAGGGGCACATGGACGCCGCCCCACCATCCATGCGTCCGGAGGCTCTAATAGGCTTTCCCAAGGAAAATCTAATACATGTCAGGAATGTTTGTCTTATTTCAAGAAGATGTGAACAAATTAATGGGGTGGCAACTACATGGCAAATGAGGTTTATTGTTGAAAATGTAAAATAATGCATTTGGGTGGCAAAAATATGAATACAATCTATACATCGAGGGGAGAACCTCTGGGGGGTTCTAGAATGGAAAAGGACCTAGGGGTCCTAGTAGATGATAGGCTCAGCAAGCTGCTGCTAACAACGCAAACAGAATATTGGCATGCATTAAAAAGGGGATCAACTCCAGAGATAAAACAATAATTCTCCCGCTCTACAAGACTCTGGTCCAGCCACACCTAGAGTATGCTGTCCGGTTCTGGGCACCAGTCCTCAGGAAGGATGTGCTGTGAACTGGAGAGAGTCCAGAGAAGGGCAACAAAGCTAAGGGACTGGAGGATTTCAGCTACGGGGAAAGACTGCGAGCACTGAACGTATTCTCTCTGGAAATGAGATGCTTGAGAGGGGATATGATTTCAATGTACAAATACCGTACTGGTGACCCCACAATAGGTATAAAACTCTTCCGCGAAAGTGAATTTAATAAGACACAAGGGCATTCACTAAAATGAGAAGAGAAGTGGTTTAACCTTAAACTGCGTAGAGGGTTCTTTACTGTAAGAGCGGCAAGGATGTGGAATTCCCTTCCACAGGCGGTGGTCTCAGCGGGGAGCATTGATAATTTCAAGAAACTATTAGATAAGCACCTGAGCGACCGCAACATACAGGGATATATAATGTAATACTGACATAAAAGCACACACACAGGTTGGACTTGTGTCTTTTTTCAACCTCAACCTCACCAACTATGTACCTATGTAACATTTTAGCATGCACAAAAGGAAGGTGATAGAGGAAAATTCTGAGATGCTTTGCTTACAATATCATCTGATATGTCTCGTAGACCTCGTACTACCAGAAGACATATGAGCGGTATCACAATGATGTGCGCAGGCTGGGTTGAAATCTGCGGGATGCACTGTAAAAAATGTAAATGTATAAAGTGAAAAAAAGGTTGTTTTTTTTTAGCAAATGTCTAATTTTAATGTGACACATAATGTTATGCAGCCATGTATAACAGGATATAACAATTTTGAGAAGTTAAAGCTGAACCTTTTACGTGATTCTGTGTGTTGCATAAGGCAGGCCCTATGCGCGTTTATCGCCCAAAAAGAAGCTTCTGCTCTTTTTCAGGCAACAAGCTACGTGCAATTTGTGAAGGTGCAGTTAGCCGTGATACTATGGTTATTTGGGGTGCCATTGAAGGTACACGATTAAAGATCGTGGGCAGAATCGCAGCGAAGATGTGAACAGGGCCTAAGGTCTAGGGTTTATCGAAAAGTAGATCCACTCCTCTGCACTGCTAGACTGGCCCTTGCAGCCTCTTCTCCGCTATGTTCTTGGACTCTAAGGTCCTCTAACTTCATCAAGACTGATGCAATGTCCATAACTCTGCACTGGATGTGACCCATCAAGGGAAAGTCCACAGCCAGAGCAAGGGGGAACGCTTTATGGCAGCGGAGCAGAGAATTTGGTAAGTAAAACTGTTTTTTATAGAGATGTGCATTACAATGCAACATGTTTCCATTTTATCACACATCAAGCGTTTTTTCTTACAAAATGCTGCTGCTCCTGTATGCGCTGGAAGTGGCAAAACGGTAATTTTGCTAGAAATACCTGCTAACTTGCTGTTGGTCAATGAAACAGCAAACCCAATTTTTCTTTCTTTTTTTTTTTAATTTAGTATTAGCAGTATCCCTCCAGCCATCCTGGGTAATAACAATGGTTCTCTCCATAGATACTATAGAACAGTGATTCCCAACCCTAGGGTTCCTCCAGAGGTTGCTAAGGTTTCATTCAGCATTGGGAAATTTCTGCCTCTCAGATAAGTTCCCACTGACACCATTGATCTTTTTAGCCATCTGTAAGGAGGTAATTCTTCCCAATGACCACAAGTGTAAGGACCATTCCTCTCACTGACCATCACACTAATGTATCATGAGTTGTAGATTTCCAAATTTTTAGCAGGGGTTCCTCGAGACCGGAGAACTATTTCAAGGGTTCCTCTAAGATTGAGAAAGGCTGCCATAGAAGATGTGTAGCATTTAACCGCTTGCCGACCGGCAGAAGGGCATGTACAGGCATATTAACGTACCTGTACGTTGCCCTTTAAGAAGCGGTATGTGGGCGCGCGCGCGCGCGCCGCGAACTCCGTGAGTGTGATCGTGGGTCATAGAGTCCGCGGGGATACCCGCGATCGTCTCACGGAGAGGAAGAATGGGGAAATGCTCCTGTAATCGGGAGCGGTGATCAGTGTCGTTTCACATATAGCCCATCCACTCCACAGTTAGAATCACTCCCTAGAACACACTTAACCCCTACATCGCACCCTAGTGGTTAACCCCTTCACTGCCAGTCACATTTACACAGTAATTGATGCATTTTTTAATCGCACTGATCGCTGTATTAATGAATGGTCCCAAAATAGCGCCAAAAGTGTCTAATCTGTCCGCCATAACGTCACAGTCACGATAAAAATCGCTGATCGCCGCCATTACTAGTAAAAAAAAAAATTATTAATAAAAATGCCATAAAGCTATCCCCTATTTTGTAGACTCTATAACTTTTGCGCAAACCAATCAATAAACGCTTATTGTGATTTTTTTAACCAAAAATATGTAGAAGAATACAAATCGGCCTAAACTGAGGAAAAAAAATGTTTTTTTTTATAAATTTTATAGCAAAAAGTAAAAAATAATGCGTTTTTTTTCAAAATTGACGCAATTTTTTTGTTTATAGCGCTAAAAATAAAAGCTGCAGAGGTGATCAAATACCACCAAAAGAAAGCTCTAATGCCTTGTACACACGATAGGATTTTCCGATGGAAAATGTGTGATAGGACCTTGTTATCGGAAATTCCGACCGTGTGTTGGCTCCATCACACATTTTCCATCGGATTTTCCGACACACAAAGTTTGAGAACAGGCTATAAAATTTTCTGACAACAAAATCCGTTGTCGGAAATTCCGATCGTGTGTACACAAATCCGACGCACAAAGTGCCACGCATGCTCAGAACAAATTAAGAGACGAAAGCTATTGGCTACTGCCCCGTTTATAGTCCAGACGTACGTGTTTTACGTCACCGCATTCAGAACGATTGGATTTTCCGACAACTTTGTGTGACCGTGTGTATACAAGACAAGTTTGAGCCAACATCCGTCGGAAAAAAACTATCAATTTTGTTGTCGGAATTTCTGATCAATGTCCGACCGTGTGTACAGGGCATATTTGTGGGGAAAAAAGGACGTCAATTTTGTTTGGGAGCCACGTCGCACGACCGCGCAATTGTCAGTTAAAGCGACACAGTGCTGAACCGCAAAAAGTGCTCTGGTCTTTGGGCAGCCAAATGGTCCGGGGCGGAAGTGGTTAAGGGGCAAGTCACGTGTTATTTGTAGGATTACCTGGTGAAAATAAAGGACATATTGCCACAATGCACACGTGTGAAAGGACCCTCAGTGTTTGTTTTTAGATTTAGATATGTATGTATTGCACAATGTAACTGTCACAAGTAGAGTATGAGTTGGTTGCATCACTTGGGTAGATCATATAGAGTATAGCTAGCCAAGGTATAAGTTTAGGCTTATTACTACTTAAAATGCAAGACTTTTTTTAGGTGTTTTTTTTTTTTTTGTAAGTTGTAGAATGCCTGGGCTTACCTGTAAAAGAATAACCAATGTAAAATAAATTACATGGGCCTGATGGTACTGCTCATAAAGACTCAGAGGTAGAAAATTCAGCAGATTGTACTTGGAGGTTTTAATCGAATTGTCCTGTGTGGGAGAAAAAAAACAACAACATGAGGCTGGCTAATTCTTTTTTTAAAGGGTTACATTTTAAATCTTGCTATCCCAGCAGTATTGAAAATACCAAGTTGTGTCCCAGGGTAGACTTACACTTGTACTATTAACTGGTACCAGGCACAATTCAGGATGTGTAATGTGAGTGTTCTGAACCCTGCCTGGGACCGGTTAATCGTACCACCCCCAAGACCACTTGGAAGAGGTGCTCCTGGGTGCAGTTCACTTGCAATCTGGTATGGTTTGTTCCAGTATGACTGCAAACCATACTGGAACTTAGTTCCTGCCTTATGTAACTATGTAACAGGGATCGCTGGTCTGGTTAGCAGGGGAGTGTGCCCGGGAACACTTCCTTACAATTCAATGTGGGTGCAAACCAGCAGGGCAGTGGGGAGGGGGGAACGGTTCAGTTTTACAGGCCTGAGTTTAAGTACACCCTGAATATAGTACCGTATGCATTACATTTTGTAGTATTTGTTGGTTAGCAGTGTGTTAAACTGTCTGCAACACAAACTATTACATTTTCATGACTCATCGTACAAGCTGTGGTTGAGTGAGTCTTGTTTGGCTGGAAAATAAAGCAAACGGCATTTCTTGACCTTTTTTTTGGATGCTGCACCCTTCTAACAGTATGCAGTCTAAAATGAAAATAAAAACCTACATTTTACTTGCTCTCAATGGGAAACTTGAGTCTGAGACCACTACACCACAACCACCTTCTTGAAATTAAATTTGCATCAGAGTTCACCCATCACATCAAATTCCCCCATACATCAGAGGACTCCCATCGCATCGGAATACCCCCATCACATCAGGGCCCCCCCTGGAGAGAGTCCATCCATCCATCTCTCATCCAGGCCAAACCGAGCCTGGTGCTCAAGGCACCCTGGGGTAACCCAAATACTTTATTTTCAGACACTGTATTTGATGTGCATTGTCTGCACGATGGCTACCAGAAAGAAAACCTGCTGAATCTAGTAAAACTATCTCAACTGTGTACCCATCATTATACCCAGCTTAGCAAAACGGTTTATTTCCTAAAGCTTAATTTCAAGCATGACAATTTTAAAAATTGACATTGACCCAGCTTGGACCAATGTAAGTATGTATGTGCCATACCTGTGAGATCCCCGTAGAAACTGAAAATCACTGTAGTAGGCACCACTACTACGGTGATCGCTACTAAATCCCGGGTCTCGTGCTGAGCTTTTGCCCTTCTGCTTACTGAACACAGGAAGGTGCTTGGCAGTTTGATTCAAAGTTCAAGCAACTATGGCAGTTATCATTCACAGCATGCCTTTTATGTAACTGCTTTTGGAGAAGGTTAAATTAATGAGTTTACTTTAGCTTTAAAAAAAATTTGAGCAAAAGTATGCATTTGACTACTTTTAATGAATTATCAGCATATCCATGTTCGTTTTCCACAACTTGAATCAACAAGCCGCCACTTTTCAGTAGAAATGTATCACTGTCTTCTAAATATTAAGCCTGTTTTTGGAATCAATACAATTTTAAATAGCAGAATAAATATTTCAGTTGATCCGCTGATAAAGGGCTCCGCCTAATACACAATGTGAAAATATTTTTCTGGTCTTATGACATACTGAGTCATCAAATCATTGTGCAATTGCTAGGATTAATTTTGAAAAACAATTATTTGATATTCGGCCATACTTTTACTGTGAGGCTCTTGCAACAAATGGTGGAAACATAAGTGTAGCGCTTACCCCCGAAGGAGCTGCTGATTAATTATTATATCCGTAATTCACGTTTACCGCCCAGCCCATCGCAGCCCATAAGAATAGAAACAGTCCATATTGCATTTTTCTCTTGCTTTTATTAAGTAACATAAACAGGGATAGGAGAAGGGTTTTCTGAGATACTCTTATGTTGCTTCATTATATTTTTCCTCTCTGCCTTTCATGCAAAGATTTAGAATGTGGCGGACAATAAGAAATCTTGTTATGTGATTTCTTCATCAGGGAAGATGAAAGTAGATTTTTGATAGAGAATATTTGATAAAGAGTCACTCTGAATAACTTCTTCATCTGCAGAACTTTCCAAGAACAGTCTGTTTCTCTATATGTGTGGTTGTAGCTTTACCGCCACCTTTTTACCACTACTTCCCATCTATATGGTACTTCCAAGTTGAGCTAAAGAAAAGTCACTCTGAATAACTCCTCCCGCTTGACTGATTGGAATCCCGGGGCATTGCTGAACCCAAAGTCAAGGGCCACAACCACCTGTCTCACTGACTTACGTACCAACATCCCTCAGCCTCTGGTAGTACCCTTCCCTTGGGCTTTCACTCACTTGATCGATAGTCCATGTACCACTCACAAACGACCGATCGCCCAGTTGTCCTCAGCTTAGTTGCTATTTCTTTTGCATGGTTTCTCCATTTCTGTCCTCCTTTTCTGGCACGTTCCCTTCCCCGCAGGGGCGTCAAATGACACCAGCGACCACATGCTGTACGGTGTCACTAACTCTGCTATGAGTCCCGGTCCCCCTCGCTCTCCAAGTAGGGGGGGTGGGCTCTGTTGGCTCCCCAGAGGGGGAACCTCTCCCCTCTGAGGGACCAGACTGGACTCTCGCTCCGCACTTGAACCCCTGACCCACCATGTGACCCAGCCTTTTATATGAGAGTCCTGCCTCCTGCCAAACAAATTAATGATTGGCCAGAACTCACACACAAACTACCTGTCACTCAAATCCCAAATAAACAAACAGGCCTGTTATATGGTACAAGCCTGCCTAAATTTACCTGAAAATATTAAGCTAGCAAGAAAAGTCACCTACATGAAAGTAGGTGCCCGCTACATAAGTATATTTATAGAATGTAATTGGAGAAGTATTGTAATTACATATTAGGCTGAAACTGATTTACTGATGTTGATGATGATGATAAAGAAAATAAAATAACAAGTATAGACGCAATCACTCAGAATTCTCACAAGATCAAATCTGCATAAATAAATTAATCAAAAAACGGTCAGATGGTGAAAATTGGGAAGTAACAATCCATATAGCTGGTGTCACTCCAATGGTAATACCCTTGACCTTGTATTCTCCCATCTCTGCAACCCTGTCAACCTCACCAACACCCCCTTTCCTCTATCTGATTACAACCTCATTACTTGTATCCTTGCCTCCAACCACCCATCCCTCCAAGCAGCAAACAATTACTTGTAGAAACCTTCACCACTTTAACCCTTCTCTTCTCTATTCTGCTACTGACCACCTATATGACATAATCTCTCCCCTGTCCTGTCCTGACCTGGCCACTTCTGTCTACAACAGTTCACTCTCATCATCACTAGATGCACTTGCTCCTCTAACCACACGCAGAATTAGGCCCCGAACGTTACAACCCTGGCAAACTGACAACACTAGAAATCTCAAGAGACATTGCCGTGCTCTTGAACGACTGTGGCGTAAAACCAAATGCCTGCAAGACTTCACCCTATATAAATCTGCCCTTCTAAATTACAATTCATGCCTCCATGCTGCCAAACAAGCCTACTTTGTCTCTCTTATTAATTCCTTGTCATCCGGTCCCTGTTGGCTCTTCTCAACCTTTAACTCTCTGCTTCGTCCACCACCCCCTCAACTCACTCACTGCCCAAGAGATTGCCAATCACTTCAAAGACAAGATCGATGCAATTTGTGAGGACATCGCCACTGTGCGTACGTCTTCCCCACCCATCATACCTTGCCCAGCAGCACATTCAACACTCTCCTCTTTTGAATTGGCTACTACGGAAGAGGTTACAAAAATTTTCTCGGATGCCCACCTAACCAATTGTCCCTTGGATCCTGTTCCCTCACAACTACTACGGTCACCCTCTTCTTCTATCCTATGCTCCCTCCCCCACATCTTCAATCTCTCCCTTTCTAGTGGCATTTTCCCCTCCCCTCTAAAACATGCGCAGATCACTCCCATTCTTAAAAAGCCCTCACTGGACCCTACCGACCTGAACAACTTAAGACCCATCTCATTACTCCCATTCACCTCTAAACTTCTAGAATGCTTAGTCTACAACCGTCTTAGCTCCTACCTCAATGAAAATAACCTTCTTGACCCCTTACAGTCTGGCTTTCGCTCGCAGCACTCCATGGAAACTACCTTACTAAAACTCACTAACGATTTACTAACTGCTAAAACCAACAGCCAGTACTCCATACTCCTACTACTTGACCTCTCTGCGGCCTCTGATACTGTCGACTACCTGCTCCTTCTCAATAAACTACATTCCCTTGGCCTCCGAGATTCTGCTCTATCCTGGTTCTCTGGCTATTTATCACAGCGCTCCTTCAGTATCACCTACAACTCTGTCTCCTCCTCTCCATTGCCCCTTTCTGTGGGGTCCCCCAAGGCTCGGTTCTTGGACCCCTTCTCTTCTCTATCTACACCTCCTCCCTTGGTCACTTAATAACTGCCCACGGCTTCCAATACCACTTATACGCTGATGACACCCAAATCTATCTGTCTACTCCTCACCTCACTCCTTCAGTCTCCTCTCGCATTACTAACTTACTAACTGACATATCAGCATGGATGTCGCACCACTTCCTTAAACTAAATCTCTCTAAAACTGAGCTATTAATATTCCCCCCCGCCCGTGCCCCCCTCCATGACTTTTCCATCAAAATCAACAATGCAACCATCAGTCCCTCCCCTCACGCTAGGGTACTAGGTGTAATCCTAGACTCTGACTTGTCATTTCAGCCTCAAATCCAATCGCTGTCAAAAGTTTGTAGAATTCACCTCCGTAACATCTTTAAAATTCGCCCTTTTTTAACGAATGAAACCACCAAGCTCCTCATTCACTCCCGTTATCTCTCGCCTTGACTATTGCAACTCCCTTCTCATTGGCCTACCTCTCCATAGGCTATCCCCTCTTCAGTCTATCATGAATGCTGCTGCCAGACTTATCCCCCTTACCAACCGCTCAGTGTCTGCCAACCCTCTACTTCAATCCCTACACTGGCTCCCAATCACCCAGCGAATTAAATTCAAAATTCTAACCACAACATACAAAGCCATTCACAACTCTGCCCCAAGCTACATAACTAATCTTGTCTCCAAATATCACCCAAATTGACCTCTCTGCTCTTCTCAAGACCTCCTGCTTTCAAGCTCTCTCATCTCCTCCTCCCATGCTCGTCTCCAGGATTTCTCCAGAGCCTCTCCCATCCTCTGGAACTCGCTACCTCCATCTATCCGGCTATCCCCTACTCTTGCTACCTTCAGGCAATCCCTGAAAACTCATCTCTTCAGGAAAGCCTATCACGTCTCCAACTAATCTCCTACCACTTCCACCAGCTCATTTCCCACAGTTACAACCTTTTGTACCACCTGCCCCACCCTATTAGATTGTAAGCTCTTCTGAGCAGGGCCCTCTTAATCCTATTGTATTGTATTGTATTATAACTGTATTGTCTCCCTTTTATATTGTAAAGCGCTGCGTAAACTGTTGGCGCTATATAAATCCTGAATAATAATAATAATAATATAGCAAGCACAAGCCAATAGTCTATGTAGTGCTGTTATAAGGGTGGGGGGGTAAAAACGTCCAAAAGGAGCAAGCAGGGCTGCCATCATAGTAGGAAAGAAACCATGTTTCTGAGGCTGAAAGACAACAAGTAGAGAGGCACCTCTGGGTGCAGTCGTTTTTATAAGTTTAAAATGCTTCAATAAAATATATAGAGATAAACTCACATTGCAGCAGTAAAAACAAGCATGATAGTATGAGTCATGGATAGCGTTCCCAATCCTGTGCCTATAGACAGTCTCTGTAGTGGATGTGGTGACAGCTCCTCCTGGATGTAGTAAGCGGCTTCAGACAACGGAGGAGCAGCCTCAGAACGAGGCTTGTAACACACGAGACAGCTGGCTGCAGGGGGATGACGTCATCAGCGATGGATGCGTTTCCTGGGCATGCGCGCTTGGATGGTTAGCAAACCCCGCCCCTTTCTCAACAGACTAATCTACTAACCATGCAGGGAAGTTAAATAAGGGCTGGGGGAGGGAATGGGGCGCGGAAAAAGGAGGGGAAAGGACGGGAAGACAAGAGATATGTACAAAGCCTAATGCTATTAGATGTGATTCGTGACATGAATAGGAAAGAAACAGAAAAACGGAAAACAGAAAAATACTTGCATTTCTTTTCACTTCTTCTTTATATCAATCCTTAGATGTGGTGGTTGCATTTGTTTCCTTTTTTTTTTTTTTTGGGGTCCCCCCGTTTTCACCTGGTGATCTGATCAGTATTAACGGGCACCCAGCTTGTGGCTGGTATCACAGGGCTGGATCTGTGATTGATACCAGCCACAAGCTGGGTGCCCGTTAATACTGATCAGATCACCAGGTGAAAATGGATCTTTCCTATTCATGTCACGAATCACATCTAATAGCATTGGGCTCTTGTCTCCCCGTCCTTTCCCCTCCTTTTTCCCCGCCCCATTCCCTCCCCCAGCCCTTTGGCAGGTATGTGTGTGTGGCGGGCATGGTTGAGTTCCTGCACCTTTTCTCTGAGAAAAAAAGCCCTGTGTATAACCATATGATGTATGACTATGTCATGGTCTTCAAGTTGTTATAACAAGATCACAGCAGCAGTATCTATATTCTTGGTAATGTTGTTTTCAGCCGTCCAACAGCTTCCATTATTTGTATAGGACTGAAAGGGTTCATATTTACATTTGAATTGCTTTTTATGCACTTCTAGGGTGGACATTTCTTTTAACTAGTATCTGTAGGCTTCATTGAAAAAAAAACACTTTAACAATATTCATGTTATAGTTTATTTTGTTTATTTCTTTTAAGTGCAAACAAAAGGAGTATCCCTTCATACGCTCATAATATCTATTTATATAGTTAACGCAACCTTAAAGTGTTTGTGACGGTAAAACATTTTCTGCTATAGTTCCCTCTGACATAGAACAGTAAGCTCCGTAGTGGATGTTCTTTATAAAAATATGCAGTATAATAGCTTACTTCAGATCGCCATTCGGCGTTGAAGTGACTGCCCGCTGTTCTCCTCTCCCAATGCGATAGCTGCAGGGGGAGGTGCTGGAAACCCCCGCTGACGTCAGCCGAGATGAGGAAAGGAGGCCCTCTAAGAAAATAAGCTATTATACCGCATATTTTTTATAAAGGACATCCACTGGGGAGCTTACTGTTCTATATCCGAGGGAACTATAAAAGAAAAATTGCTGTTATTTTTAGTGCAGGAGGGGAGGATCGGGGAGCTGACAGGCAAGGAGGGGAGGGGGGAGGAGGGGGAGGAGGACAGAGGGAGACACAGACACAGGAGAGCAGGCTGCGGCTGATGGAGGCAGGTAAACAGACCACGGTGTCAGAGCTCAGCATCCCTGATTATCGTTGTCATTTTAAAGGGGGGGAGGGTATAGCCAGGCAGGATCAGGCAGATATTACAGGTGTTATAGGGGGCCAAATTACACAGCACAAGCACTGTTCTGCATAACATGTTTTAAAGAAACAGGATCAATATTTTTTTTTTGGGTTAACAAACGCTTTAACTTCCTTGGCAGTATGATTTTTTTTTTGATGCTCAAAGCGGTACAATGTTTTGCATGAAAATTTGGCGTTTTTTATTGTAGGTCTGTAATTCTTAGGAATAACACACTTAAATCTGTCCAAACAAAAGTCTAGTAGACAGCCCGGGTATGATAAAGTTTGAAACATGAAATAATAAATTATAATATAATAAATAATTATAACAAATAATAATAATATAATAATAATAAAAATGATTCAATAATGTAATCAAATCAAAAACACTGAAACTTGCTCAATTGCAGAATTGTCGCTGTCATTACTTTCAGTTTTTGATGAGGAATTTCCCCACAAATCACTATCGCTCAATTCTAGAAGTGATTCTAATTTATTATCGCTGTTTTCTAGCTGGTCTAAAACCACTTTTGAAGTAAAGGGACACTTTTTGGTTGCCATGGGGAATTTCCAGTTTCCAAGCAGAAAGAACAGTATTTATAAAATAAAACTGCATGCAGGGCACTGGACAAACCACTGGGGACAAAAGGGATGTGAAATACTTCGATACAGTAATGTAATCTGTAAGATTACAGTGTACCGTATGTGTTATGTGTCTTTAACTTTTTGAATTTGGGGCCGTTCTCCGTCCCCGTGCGTCGCATCGCTTGTAGGGAGCGGAGCTCAGCACTGTGATAGATCAAGCGGAAACACAGCTCACACACACAGCGGGGTGACATTGCAGAATCATGAGGACAGAGTGAGTAGCTTTGCCTTGATCCTGCGATGCGATCTCAAGTGTGGCTGAGGGTTTACCGCTTTGGTACTGAAAATTCACCCCGAGCCACCCTTTCAGTACACAAGTATTCATTTTTTAAAAATACTTTTCCTAGAAAATCATAAGACATGTTTTGTAGTATGCTTTCTAGTATGTTATACTTAATTACACTTTATTTATTCAGCTTCTTTTAGCAAAAGGTGTCCTGCACCAAGGACTGTAATAAAATGTGAAATAAATCATAATAAAAACCTAAAAAATGCTCTGCAATGTATAGTAGACCAGTGGTTCTCAACCCTGTCCTCAGGTACCACCAACAGGCCATGTATTGGGAATTTCTCTTAGATAAAATAGCTGTCCAAAATAGCAAGCCATTGACTCTGATTTAAAGCACCTGTGCAAGATAAAGGAAAACCTGCAAACATGGCCTGTTGGGGATACTTGAGGACAGGGTTGAAAACCACTGTAGTAGACTATACTGGAAAGTACATACACATGAAAGGTACCTAAATCCCAAAATTACTGCATGGAAAAAAAAAACATATGAGGTATTACGGACTTTCATGGTACCACCATAGACACTACAAGTTTAAAAACTATATGTTTATTTGTGTTATAAAAAGTGTATAAAATGTATATCATGCCCAAAAAAAAGTAACGTTGATATTTCTCTCACAACTGGACTCATAGTACTAATGGAGTGGCACTAATGAGTACCATGGATCAGATGATACAATCCAGGTCTTCTCAACATGTTTCTATCAAAAACAACACATATGACATAACATAATACACACACAACAATGAACTAAAAAAATAGTCATGCCATTGTTCAAAATTTAATATACAGTACATAGTCAGGGCTGCTGTTAGAAATGATGGGGCCCCATACAGCCTTTCCCCCCCCAACCCCACCGAGACTTTATCCACATACGCCCCGAAAATGAAAAAAAAAAGTAATTGGTCTGCTCCCACCTCCCGGGCCCCTTTGTTGACGCAATAAGGGCCAGGGAAATGTAATTTAAGCCCTGGCAAGTAAGGAGAAGCAGGGGGGGTGGTCTAGTAAAATCAATTTATTAATTTAGGCAAGCTGCCCCGGGCCCCACTGTTTAGCTGATGAGGTCTGGGCCCAGTACAACAGGACCAGTTGTACTGCTTTATCAGCGGCCTTGTACTGAAGAAGAAAAGTTTGTTTACCTGGTGAGCCCAAATGGACCAATGCAGGGTAGCGCCAAGATCAAATCCCCCCCCTCCCCCTGGATGTGGGAGCAATATGTAAAGGAGGACAATGTCTGCGTGATGAAATACATATATCATTATTTAATCACTGATGAACCAATAAACAAGATGTGACGAAAAAAACTGATATATACTTACCACATTAAACCTGAGAATTTCTTTGGATGTGCGATCCCATGGTGCGGGACCACCTACAGTGCTGATTTTGTCCTTCAGGTTTTGGTCATCCACCTTTGTCATTGGATCTGCATTCTGGATGGTTCCCTTCACTGTCAGCATACCGTTATTGGAAGGGATTGGCCCCCTGGGGGGCTTCGCAAAAGGCACATGCGCAGTTTGGGATCAGGTCCGCGAGGTCACCCGCTGCTCTTGGCAGACACAGCAGGGCGCGCCAGTAAGGAGCATTTAAAAGCAGATGCATCCTCTTGTAGGTTGCGCTGATGCTGGCTGGTGGTGGGCAGTTGTTTTGGGCTACAGACTGTCAAGGTGAGATATACAGTGCCTTGAAAAAGTATTCATACTCCTTGAAATTCTCCACATTTTGTCATGTTACAACCAAAAACATAAATGTATTTTATTGGGATTTTATGTGATAGATAGACCAACACAAAGTGGCACATAATTGTGAAGTGGAAGGAAAATGATAAATGGTTTTCATAATTTTCTACAAATAAATATATGAAAAGTGTGGTGTGCATTTGTATTCAACTCCCTTTTATTCTGATACCCCTAAGTAAAAACTAGTAGAACCAATTGCCTTCAGAAGTCACCTAATTATTAACTATAGTCCACCTGTGTGTAATTTAATCTCAGTATAAATACAGCTGTTCTGTGAAGCCCTCAGAAGTTTGTTAGAGAACCTTAGTGAACAAACAGCATCATGAAGGCCAAGGAACAAACTAAACAGGTCAGGGATAAAGTTGTGGAGAAGTTTAAAGCAGTGTTAGGTATAAAAAAATGTCCCAAGCTTTGAACATTTCACAGAGAACTCTCCATCATCCGAAAATGGAAAAATTATGACACAACTGCAAACCCACCAAGACATGCCCGTCCACCTAAACTGACAGGCCGGGCAAGGAGAGCATTCATCAGACAAGCAGCCAAGAGACCCATGGTAACTCTGGAGGAGCTGCAGAGATCCAGGTGGGAGAATCTGTCCACAGGACAACAATTATGCCGCGTACACACGATCGCACATTCCGACAACAAAATCCATGTTTTTTTCCGACGGATGTTGGCTTACACTTGTCTTGAATACACACGGTCACACAAATCTTGTTGGAAATTCCGAACGTCAAGAACGCGGTGACGTACAACACGTACAACGAGCCGAGAAAAATGAAGTTCAATAGCCAGTGCGGCTCTTCGCTTGATTCAGAGCATGCGTGGAAATTTGTGTATTGGAATTGTGTACACACGATCCGAATTAACGAGAACGGATTTTGTTGTCGGAAAATTTGAGATCTAGATCTCAAATTTTGTTTGTACGAAATTCCAATGAAAAATGTCCGATGGAGCCTACAGACGGTCGGAATTTCCGACAACAAGCTCCGATTGAACATTTCCTGTCGGAAAATCCGACCGTGTGTACGTGGCATTAGTCGTGCACTCCACAGATCTGGCCTTTATGGAAGAGTGACAATAAGAAAGCCATTGTTGAAAGAAAGCCATAAGTAAGAAGTCCCATTGGCAGTTTGCGAGAAGCCATGTGGGGGACACAGCAAACATGTGAAAGAATGTGCTCTGCTCAGATGAGACCAAAATTGAACTTTTTGGCCTAAAAGCAAAACGCTATGGGTGGTGGAAAACTAACACTGCACATCACTCTGAACACACCATCCCCACAGTGAAACATGGTGGTGGCAGGATCATGTTGTGGGGATGCTTTTCTTCAGCAGGGACAGGGAAACTGGTCAGAGTTGATGGTAAGATGGATAGAGCCAAATACAGGGCAATCCTAGAAGAAAACCTATTAGAGTCTGCAAAAAAATTGAAACTTGGGCGGGGGTTCACCTTTCAGCAGGACAACAACCCTAAACATACAGCCAGAGCTACAATGGAATGGTTTAGATCATATTAAAGCATATTCATGTGTTAGAATGACCCAGTCAAAGTCCAGACCTAAATCCACTTGTATTTTCCTATTGATATTTCTTGGGCATTATAGAAGGCACATGAGAACCCACCTTTTTTCAAGACATGCTAGAGTGATCAGGAATCTTCAAACTAGGGCTCCCCAACTGTTGCGGAACTACACATCCCATGAGGCATTGTAAAACTCTGATATTCACAGACATGACTAGGCATGACGGGAATTGTAGTTCCTGAACAACTAGAGCGCTGTAGTTTGAAGAACCCTGTGCTAGACCATTATTATGCCTCTAGGATTAGGAGTGTGGCATCTTTCCAACTTCTCTTTGCTGGTGGACACAAGAACCTACATCTCTAGATATATATTTGGGCAGCACAGTGGTGTAGTGGTTAGCACTTTCACCTAACAGCGAAAAGGGTCGCTGGTTCAAATCCCACCCGTGACACCATCTGCCTGGAGTTTGCATGTTCTCCCTGTGCCTGCGTGGGTTTCCTCCAGTTTCCTCTCACACTCTAAAAACATGCTGGTAGGTAAATTGGCCCTAATATGTCTGAATGTGTGTTAGGGACCCACACAAACACCACCCCATGTTATAATAATTTGCAAATAAGGATCATCTCTTCCTCAGAGAACAGTGAGCAGGGCATGGTGGTGGGAAGAAATTAGCAGCAGTACAAGCAACTTCCTGTAGGGGCGTGATGTCATTCCTGTGTACTGTCTGCCACTTCCAGGAACCAGATATGCGCCACGGGCACATACCTATGAGCACACAGCACTCGTGCATCTCGGATAGACAGCGGTCGCGCATCTAGATGCATTTGGTGCATTTAGCTGCAGGAAAAGCAGATGCAGATTTTCAGGACTGGACTAACAAATGTTTATAGTGAAAGGCAACTGGTGTTTTCTATTAAACAAGGTCTAAATGGGCCATTTACATTAATCACAGTTGAACTTAGAAATGTGTCTTTGCAAAGTTCAACTACATGAAATCCTTTCTTATTTTTGCTTGGGGATAGAGTGCAGAGGGATTAGAAGTCTTGTCAGTTTTTGGGGATGTCTGCACCCCTGATAGGGTGAAGACACCTCCCAAATTTTGCCACTTTCTCCTTCAAATTTATTCACTTCCTGTCACATAGCCAAACAGGAAGTGAGGGTAAAACCCTACCAATGTCTTTCCTTGGGGACACACAGGTCAATCTAAATAGTTTCCCCATTAGGTAAATTGCACTCTAGCATTTTGCTCTGTACACCCCAAATTATTAGGTATCTTGGACTTTGGGGTTTATTTACTAATGGCAAATCCACTTTGCACTACAAGTGCACTTGGAAGTGCAGTTGCTGGAGATCTGAGGGGGACATGCAAAGAAAAAAAAACACCATCTTTGCTTCTGCATGATTGGATGTTAAAATCACCAGTGCTTCCACTCAGATTTTCAGCGACTACACTTGTATTGCAGAGTGGATTTGCCTTTAATAAACCCCCCAAAAAACGAAGAATTTGGGGTGTACACAAAGTGCTAGAGTGCAATGCTAGCGTGCAATTTTCCTAATGGGGACACTAGTTAGATTGACCTGTGTGTCCCCAAGGAAAGACATTGGTAGAACCACTGTGCTAAAATGGAAAATTGAATACTTACCGCTCTGTAATTTTCCCTTCCTGGTGCCTATTCATGGCAGGATACGCACAATGCATGCATATGCTACCATGAAGGCACCAGGAAAGTAACTTTTAGACAAAATCACACCTTTTTTGATTTGCCATGCCAATCAGCCTAGTTAAGCTGCAGCTGGGAAACCTGTTGCATGAAAAGTAACAACACATAAAACATAAAAATTTGCTACAAATTTTATTGGTCAACAAAACAGGACTTGGAAAAGAGCAAGGAAAGCAAACACCACGTGTATGTTAATTTGAGACACTAACAGAATATGGTTTTTGAGGCCTGACCATTTTGCATAGGAAATTAACAGGAGTTAAAAGACTGCGCCCACAAATGGATATCTATAACATTAGTCACAACATCTTGAGAAAGATTTTGCTAAATAATGCAGCACAGACAATTAAACCAAAGTGAACAACCTACAGACGACACACATTGACAACATCAAAAATATTTCAGGGGAAAATATCCCCCACCCAAAAAAATACAATAAACCAAAGTAAAAAAGAAAACTTGCTTGAAAACACACCTGTTTTGCAAAGACATAACAAATAAAATACATGTGTTACAAACTCGATATGGACACCCAAAGGTACTCTCTTGCTGGACACACACACACACGCCTCTTTTCAGGGCAAGGTAAAGAATGCTATCTGCAAGCTTGTCTAACACCCCAGATGATGTCTATTTAGACGAAACATATCGGGTTGAATGCTGCCATCACTACTGCGCCTTTTTATGTCCGCTAAATGTCTTTAAATACATCGCAAAATGTGAGTGTTTAGTTTTACTCTCTTTTTAAAAAAACATTCCTTAAATGGTATCACACTATGTGGAACTTTGTTTCATTTCTTGGTTTCAACGTGTGGGCATGAGAAATTCCTCTGGTTGTTCCTCTCTACATCTGAACCTACCTGCCTGTTTATGAAAACAAACTGCTGATCTGTGCCATTTATAAGTCTTCATTGTGGCCGTGACATCTGGATCGTCGATGGTTTTATCACACACAGTGTTTTCATATCACACATAAGCTTGGTTGACATAAGTGGTGTATACCCCTTTAAGTCCACCCCAAACATGTCTAGTCTGAAGACACTCTAGAAATGCTGTTTCATTGTTAATTGATGCAAACCAATATTCACGTGGTGGACTGTATTTTGTTATTTTATTGACATTTGTTGTTCACTTTTTATAGGGTAATTCAATTTTTTTTTTTCATTTATTTTTCAGTATTGTTGATACACAATATCACATTTTTCTACCCAATATATTTAAGCGCTGCATTTCTTTCTATTTTGTTATTTGTGCTGTTTGTCTTCGCCTGTGCTGGCAGCTTTTACTATATAACACAGTGCGGTATATGATTTGAATTATATTCCTCTACTTGTCCATATTGTTTGGTTTTATGGTTAGTTCAGAGGTTTTCTGTCATCATACTGCTTACCCTTTTTGTAGCCACACAGGTGAGTATGGGCCATGACTTATGAGGTGAGATATATATATATATATATATATATATATACATATACAGTATCTCACAAAAGTGAGTACACCCCTCACATTTTTGTAAATATTTTATTATATATTTTCATGTGACAACACTGAAGAAATTAAACTTTGGTACAATGTAAGGTAGTGCGTGTACAGCTTGTATAACAGTGTAAATTTGCTGTCCCCTCAAAATAACTCAACACACAGCCATTAATGTCTAAACCGCTGGCAACAAAAGTGAGTACACCCCTAATTGAAAATGTCCAAATTGGGCCCAATTAGCCATTTTCCCTCCCTGGTGTCATGTCACTCGGTAGTGTTACAAGGTCTCAGGTGTGAATGGGGAGCAGGTCTGTTAAATTTGGTGTTATCGCTCTCACTCTGTCATACTGGTCACTGGAAGTTCAGCATGGCACATTATGGCACAGAACTCTTTGATGATCTGAAAAAAGAATTGTTGCTCTACATAAAGATGGCCTAGGCTATAAGAAGATTGCCAAGACCTTGAAACTGAGCTGCAGCACGGTGGCCAAGACCATACAGTGGTTTAACAAGACAGGTTCCACTCAGAACAGGCCTCGCCATTGGTCGACCAAAGAAATTGAGTGCACATGCTCAGTGTCATATCCAGAGGTTGTCTTTGGAAAATAGATATGAGTGCTGCCAGCATTGCTGCAGAGGTTGAAGGTGTGGGGGGTCAGCCTGTCAGTGCTCAGACCATACGCCGCACACTGCATCAAATTAGTCTGCATGACTGTCGTCCCAGAAGGAAGCCTCTTCTAAAGATGATGCACAAGAAAGCCTGCAAACAGTTTTCTGAAGACAAGCAGACTAAGGACATGGATTACTGGAACCATATCCTGTGGTCTGATGACACCAAGATAAACTTATTTGGTTCAGATGGTTTCAAGCGTGTGTGGCGGCAACCAAGTGAGGAGTACAAAGACAAGTGTGTTTTGCCTGCAAATATTGGGCTGATTTACGAAATGTTTGCGCTATGAGTTGAGGCGCACGGCGAGGCGCAATGCACATTTTCATATTTACGAAACGTTTGCGCCGGTAACAGAGCACTAATCCCCATTTACTATAGCGATCTCAACGCACAGGGAAATGAAATCTGTGCGCCACTATGGACATGGCGCAAGGATCCTTCAATTCAATATTAACAGAAGATGGAGGAGCCAATATTATGGGGTGATATGGGGTGATGTGAGGAAGTGGCTTTTGCGCTTGTTCAAATGCGTTTGTTCACTGTGCGGCCAAAATCTTAGTAAATGTCAAGCAACGTAAATGCAATTGCATGGGTTGAACGGGCACAACTCTAAATCTGACAATTTTTTGTTTACGCTGGTTCACCTTTTATGTATTTTTTTAATGATATTTGCACACAGGTCATGTTAGCATGCTACGTTGCCAACATGTGACATGCACCTTGCTAAAATTATGTAAAAAGACTCTAGCTCCTCCTATAAGGGCATTTAACCTTCCCCCTCTAATGCATATGATTTCCTTGGGCTAGCTTTTTCTTTTAAAGGGGAACTCCACACTCCATTCTCCAATGCTCTTGTCTCCCCCTCTAACCCCTTGGATTTCCATGGGCTAATTTTTCCTTTTAAAGGGGAACTCCAAACTCCACTCCATTCTCAAAAGGCTGTGAGCCGCCTTCACCAATCCAAACCACATCCTTTTTTAGAGCATACAACAGGACCAGCTAGGAAATGGGCGAGAAGAGCGATCGCCCAACCCCCTTCTGAACCATACAAGGCCACATGCACTCAACATGGCTGGCTGCCTTTGGGGCATGTTGGGCTCAGCCCAATACCAACCACAAAGCGCCTTGTACCCACTAGTTTAAAGGGGCTTTCCACATTCCGTAAAGCCCCCTGTCTGCACCCCCCCCACAACCCCAGCCTAGGGTTGTGTGGAAGAGGCCCTTGTCTTCCCGAATATGGGAACAAGGTGGTTGACTTTTGGGGTGCCCAAGCCCCTCCTGCCCCCACGCATACACCCCCCTTTCATGGGCTGGCTTGCTGTGTGTTTGGCTAGGGCTTTGTTAGTGTGTGGGAAGGGGCACAATATTTTGGGGTGGCATTTTTCATGTGGGGGTTCTCATTTTAAGCCTTTACAGACCCAAATGGCCTTGTATATATTGGGGGGGCAGGCTATTTTTGGTTTTGTGTTAAAACCTTGCAGCTGCAATGTCGATTTGTATGTTTCTCTAAAGCCGTACATATTTGAAGCAGCATTTTGGATACATGCTACAGATGCACCACTTTACAGTAAGAAACCCCCCCCAGTTACTAGCTTTAGGGCTAGTTCACTCCATAGAAATGCAGTCCAGATGCGTTCCAGATGCTTTTCTGCATGTGCGTTTTTGATGCAGTCCAATACTTTTTTCCACCTTCTTTTTTCTTAAGCTTAAATAAGGACATGCTGGATGATGTGCTTAATTTTGGACAGGGGGTGGCTTATTTTGTCCTAGCTGCATTTGGGTTGGTCTGGGCATGCTCAGGGACTGGGGGTGGGTTTTTTGTGTGCTTTTTGTGTGTGAACAGCACTTGGATGTTTCTGGGCATGCTCAGAGAGTGTGTTTTTTGGGTTAGTAATTTAAGGACATCATAGCATGCTTTACCTTGTCCTGAAAAGAGGCAAGATTGTGTGTGTGGGGGCAGCAAGAGAGTACATTTGGGTGTCCTTATCGAGTTTGTAACATGTGTATTTTCTATTTGTATTTTGTTTGTTATGTCTTTGCAAAACAGATGTGTTTTCAAGCAAGTTTTTTTTTTTTTACTTTGGTTTATTGTATTTTTTTGGGTGGGGGATATTTTCCCCTGAAATAGTTTTGATGTTTTCAATGTGTGTCATTTGTAGGTTGTTCACTTTGAGTTAATTGTCTGTGCTGCATTATTTAGCAAAATCTTCCTCAAGATGTTGTGACTAATGTTTAAATTCTTAATAGATATCCATTTGTGGGCGCATTCCTTTTAACTTTTCCTGTTAATTTCCAAAGCAAAATGGTCAGACCTCAAAAACCATATTCTGTTAGTGTCTCAAATTAATATACATGTGTTTTTTGCTTTCCTTGCTCTTTTTCAAGTCCTGTGTCACATGCCTGATGAAGGGGTCCTGCATGACTCTGAAACGTTGCACCTTTCTTGTGTTGTGATCATGCAATAAACTATCCGTTTGGATGCCACTTTGAGCCGATCCTTGGTTTGCTGGCAAATATTTTACATTGTGACTTGAACCAGTATCCAGCTGGTTGTTGCTGCAGCACCCAAACCTCGAGAGCTTACACCAAGAATGTGTGCGATGGGAATATGAAGTATTACTTGTTTAATAAAAAACACCAGTTGCCTTTCAGTAGAAACAGTTGTTAGACCAGTCCTGGAAGGCTGCATCTATTTTACTATTAATTTACATCCAAATATCTATTCCTGCAGCTAAATGCACCGAATGCATCTAGATGTGCAACCGCTGTCTATGCGAAATGCACGAGCGCTGTGTGCGCATAGGTATGTGCTCGTGGTGCATATTTGGTTCCTGGAAGCGGTGGACAGCACACAGGAATGGCATCATGCCCCTACAGGAAGTTGCTTGTACTGCTGCTAATTTCCTCCCACCACTCACTGTTCTCTGAAGAAGAGATTCAGACATATTAGGGCCAATTTAGACAAGATCTGATTTACCTACCAGCATGTTTTTAGAGTGTGAGAGGAAACCTTAGTACCCAGAGGAAACACACGCAGGCACAGGGAGAACATGCAAACTCCAGGCTGATGGTGTCACAGGTGGGATTCAAACCAGTGACCCTTTTTGCTTCTAGGTGAAAGTGCTAACCTCTACACCACTGTGCTGCCCAAATATATATCTATAGATGTAGGTGCTTGATTCCACCAGCAGAGAGAAGTTGGGTAGATGCCACACTCCCAATTCTGGAGGCATAATAATGGTCTAGCACAGGGGTCTTCAAACTACGGCCCTCCAGTTGTTCAGGAACTACAATTCTCATCATGCCTAGTCATGTCAGTGAATGTCAGAGTTTTACCATGCCTCATGGGATGTGTAGTTCCACAACAGCTGGAGAGCCGTAGTTTGAAGATTCCTGATCACTCTAGCATGTCTTGAAAAAAGGTGGGTTCTCATGTGCCTTGTATAATGCCCAAGAAATATCAATAGGAAAATACAAGTGGGTCATGGCACATCTACATTCCAAATTTGGCACTTAAGATGGTCATGCACTATGCAATCTGATTGGCCAATCTCTATACAACTAGATATTTTGGCAAAATAGGTAATAGGAAGATGCACTTGAACAATTAATTCAAATGATAGGAAATCAAACAGGCTCTTGCACTAAATCTATTTTTTTAAAGATCTAACTGGTTGCAGTATATGGTCACTTTTAAAGATCAAGATCGGAAAATATTAATTTATTGGGTTTAGAAACACTTCTCTGTTCTTTGTATATATTGAAAGATTTGGGTACAAATAGAAAAAAACACATTTCAAAGTTATATTAGAAGTGATAGGAATGAGATTAGCATCAAAAGGGTTAATTCACTGAGAACACTTACTAATTGCCTAACAAGACACATCCAATGAGATATAGAAAGGGAAGGGAAGCTGTGCTAATAAATGGAAAGTCCATGCAATTGCTCGTGGATAAATCAGTAAACAGTTCAATCTATGGAATCAAACACCCAGGTGAACCAAATCAAATCAAACGTGCCGCCTCCTTAAAGTGGTTGTATACCTTTATTTTAAACTTTTACCTACAGGTAAGCCTATAATAAGGCTTACCTGTAGGTAAAAAAAATATCTCCTAAACCTGTAAGGTTTAGGAGATATTCCCCTCGCGTACAGGGGATTCTCGGCTGACAGCCCGGCAAACTCCGGAGCTTGCCGGGCAGAAGTCTCCCGCGCGCATGCGCGGGTGTGACGACATCGCGGCTCCGGCCACTCACAGCGCCGGAGCAGCGATACCCGGAAGACACGCCGAGGGGAAATGTCAGCTCCCTCGGCGTGGACCAGGTGAGATGCCGGCGCCTCGTTCTAAGGTAAGTATCTCATAATGAGCTAGTATGCGGTGCATACTAGCTCATTATGCCTTTTCCCTTGCAGGTGTATAAAAAAAAAAAAAAAGACAGCGGGTATACAACCGCTTTAAGAAAAACCTGCTTACCAGCTGGCAAGCAAAGAAGGGCAGATGGCTTAAACCCAGCCAGGGCCTTTGCTTGTAAAGAAGATCAGCTGATGGGCTAAAAGCTGGATGGTTAGATGAATGCTCAGAACGCTCCTGACACCACACGACCTTGATCAGAGCCCCGAGACCTTTTCTTGTCCTAATCCACGTTCCCAAACATTTCCAAACACAGGCTCTTGCACTAAATCTAATTTATTTAAGGTCTAACTGGTTGCAGTGTATGGTCATCTTTAAAGATCAAGATCTGAAAATATTAATTTATTGGGTTTAGAAACACTTCTCTGTTCTTTGTAATGTATTGAAAAGACTTGGGTAAAAAAGAAAAAAAACACATTTCAAAGATATATTAGAAGTGATAGGAATGAGATTAGCATCAACAGGGTTAATTAACTGAGAACACCTACTAATTGCCTAACAAGACACATCCAATGACATGAAATCAACCAATTGGATTGGGCGTGCGCTATTATCAATGAGAAAACTGCAGTTACCCTAGCACCAGTTGCAGTTTACATATTTATTATCGTCTGCGTGCGCCGGTTCGCACGTCCATCAATGACGTTTCCGGCGCAACAATTAAGGTGTGAACTGGTGCAGCGCATTTGTCTTAGTAAATCACCCCCAATGTGTGTTTTATTGATAGAAGAACACATGTTCATTGCCAGAAATAACTTGGAGCATAACTTGTTCTAATGCTCTGTTGGTGTTCCTATCTTTACGGTAATCAAACAAAGTTTATCTAATAAATGAGAAATAATCAAACATAAAAGGTTGATACCTCCCCCCTTGTAAGGGGGATAATTTTATTATTAACCTCCCTGACTCGGGGTTAAATTTCAGTCCCATTAGCGGTAACCCCGAGCCACACTCGGGATTACATTGCAGGATCCTGGTGCAGCGTTACTTACCTTGTCCCCAGGATCCTGCGATGTCCCCCGCTGTGTCTGCGGGCTCTGTCTCCTCCGAAGCCTCTCCGTGCCAGGCTCCGTTCCCTGCGAGTGGCGCGCGTCATAACACATACAGTACTGTAATCTTACAGATTTCACATCTCTTTTGTCCCCAGTGCTTTGGCCCATGCCCTGCATGCAGTTTTATATGATATATACTGTTCTTTCTGCCTGGAAACTGGAGATTGTCCATAGCAACCAAAAAGTGTCCCTTTATGTCAAAAGTGGCTTTAGATCAGCTAGAAAACAGAGATAGTAAATTAGAACACTTACAGAATTGAGCGATAGTGAATCGTGGGGAAAATAATTTTATTATTATATTATTATTTTTTTTAATTATTTATATTTATTTATTATATTATAATTTATGTTTTTGTGTTTCAAACTTCATCATACCCGGGATATCTACTAGACTCTTGTTTGGACAGATTTAAGTGTGTTATTGTTAAGAATTACAGGCCTACAATATAAAACG
Organism: Lithobates clamitans; assembly: GCA_037952925.1. Lineage (NCBI taxonomy): Eukaryota > Metazoa > Chordata > Amphibia > Anura > Ranidae > Lithobates > Lithobates clamitans. The sequence goes on from JBBGZY010000374.1 coordinate 2,190,144, forward strand.
CCAAATTTCCATGCAAAATTATTGTACCGCTTTCAGCATCTAAAATCCGAAATAATCAATCATACCGCCAGGGAGGTTAATACATTTTTACTGGATTACGCTATGTGCACATTTCTTTTGCTTGTCATGAGCAATTTTTTCCCTTTTTTCCCACAAATAGAGCTTTCCTTTGGCGGTATTTGATCACCTCTGCATTTTTATTTTTTGCGCTATAAACAAACAAACAAAAAAAAAATAATATTTTTTTACTTTTTGCTATAAAACCTACCCAGTAAAAAAATAGAAAAAAATCGAATTTCTTCATAAATTTAGGCCAATATGTATTCTGCTACGTATTTTTGGTAAAATAATTCCAATAATCATATATTAATAGGTTTGTGCAAAAGTTATAGCGTCTACAAACTATGGGATATTTTTATTTATTTATATTAATTAATTTTTTTTTACTAGTAATGGCGGTGATCATCGACTTATAGTGGGACTGCAATATTGTGACATTTTGACACTAACTGACAATTATGGGGACCAATGACACTAATACTGTGACCAGTGCTAAAAATATGCGCTGTCACTGTACTAATGACACTGGCTGGGAAGAGGTTAACATCAGGGGCGATCAAAGGGTTAACTGTGTGCCTAACCAGTGTTTTACTACACTGTGGGAGGTGCTTTTACTAGGAGAAGAGATAAAATTTAATCCCTGCTTTGCAGGGACACACATTTCATCTCTTCCCTCCTGTCAGAACTTCGATCTGCCTTGTTTACATAGGCAGACCACCTTTCTGCCTCTCTGCTTGCCTCATGGCTCCCATCTGTAAGGTCTTAGATTGTTCAGAAAGTTACCACATGGTCTCAGCTTTGAGGATTTTAGGAAATAAATCTTAAAAAGACATCACTTAGACTGATTCATATGAGCCAAAGTGTATGGACTGGTGCTTGGGTGACTGGCAGCTTCTGTACTATTAGGAAAGATCCAGCTATTACCAGCAGCCCCTACAGGGATAGCGCTACAATTAGATTTACAGTGCTACACTAAAGTTTTAGGCAGGTGAGAAAAAAATTCTCTAAATTAAGAATTATTTCAGAAATAGAAGTGTCAATAGTTTATTTTTATCAACTCTTTTATTAATCTCTAACTCAATGATTCATTTAAAGTCCCACCCCCTTTCCCTTCTCCTCCTCTTGATCTAACTCAATGATGTTGAGATCAGGGCTCTGTGCTGTGCACATAAGAAATGGGGTGCAAAAAATGGCAGCAGATGCTCTAGACCAGTGTTTCTCAACCTTTTACGGTGAAGTACCCCTGCAGGTCTAAAAAAATGTCCTAAGTACCCCTGTCTCAAGAAAGTAATTTCTATTATTTGGGTGTCATGGTTTCTGGTTGTGTATGTCTAATGTCAGTATGTGTTTATGATGATTTCTGTGTGTGTGTTTGTGATGGTTTTTGTTTGTGCGCAATATCATCATCAAATGCAGCCTCATCAGTATCCATAAATGCAGCCTCACCAGTGTTCATAAATGAAGCCCCACCAGTGTCCATAAATGCAGCTTGATCAGTGCCCATAAATGCAACTTCACTAGTGCCCATCAATTCAGCCTCACCAGTGCCCATAAATGCAGCCTCGCCAGTGCCCATAAATGCAGCCTCGCCAGTTCCCATAAATGCAGCCTCACCAGTGCCCATCAATGCAGCCTCACCAGTAGACATGTGCATTTCGTTTCATTCCGAAAGGAAATTCGGACAAATTTTTCATTATTCGGAAATTCGTATACATCCGTATTTCCGAATAACAAAAGTAACTAATTTAAACGAATCAAAAATTCGAATCAAAGATTCAAATTGAAAAAAGGGAACAAAATTCGAATCGAATTGAATTCAAAAACAAATTTGAAAAAATAGAAATCAATTTTCTAAGAAATACAATAATATAGAAAATAAAACAATAAAGCAATAGAATAAAAATAAAAGAATAGTAAAGAATAGAATTTAATTTAATAGAATGTAATAAAATAGAACATGACCGTCTTCCGAAATTCGAATTCCAAATAGTATAAATTCGAATTTGAGAATAGATTGGAATATAATTTAAAACAATGGAAACTAAAATAGAAAAGAATAGAAAAACAATAGAATAAAATAAAATATATATTATATTTTATTCTATTCTGTTCTATTGTTTTTCTTTTCTCTTCTACTCTAATCTTTTCTATTCGAATTTGAATTCATTCTATACGAAATTTGAATTTCTTATAGAGCAAAATCGAATTTGAATAGAAAAGATTAGAATAGATTAGTTTCGAAATTCGAAAAAAGTTTGACCGAATTTGAAAAAAGTTGATCAAATTTGAAAAACTTGATCAAATTCGAAAAAAATCTACCGGATTTCAAAAAAACTATCAAATTCGAAAAAAATCTACCGCATTCGAAAAAATTTGACCGAATTCGAAAAAGTAAACTATATATAACCATTTTCCAAAATTTGAATTTCGTATAGAATGAAATCGAATTAGAATAGAAAAGATTAGAATAGAATATAAAATACTAGAAAAGAATAAACTAGAAAAACAATAGAACAGAATAGAATAAAAGATATATTATCTTTTATTCTATTTTGTTCTATTGTTTTTCTAGTCTACTCTTTTCTATTATTTTCTATTCAAATCTTTTCTATTCTAATTCAAATTCATGCTATACGAAATTCGAACTTCTGAAGCCATCTTCCAAAATTCAAATTTCGTATAGAATGAATTTGAATTTGAATAGAAAAGATTACAATAGAATAGAAAAGAAAATAGTAGAAAAGAATAGGATAGAAAAACAATAGAACAGACTAAAAAAAAAATATTTTATATATAAATATTTTTTTTTTTTCTGTTCTATTGTTTTTCTATGCTATTCTTTTCTATTATTTTCTATTCTATTCTAATCTTTTCTATTCAAATTTGAATTAATTCCATACAAAATTCAAATTTCGGAAGATGGCTTCTGAAGTTCGAATTTCGTATAGAATGAATTTGAATTCGAATAGAAAAGATTTGAATAGAAAAGAATAGACTAGAAAAACAAACGAACAGAATAGAAAAATATATAATAAATATAAATATAAATATATCTATATATCTATATATATCTATATATATATATATATATATATATATATATATATATATATATATATATATTTATAGATATATATAGATATATTTATATCCGACATTTGTATTTATTTATATCCGAAATTTGAATTTCATATAGATTGAAATCGAATTTGAATAGAAAAGATTAGAATATAACAGAAAAGAATAGCATAAAAAAACCATATAACCATCTTCCGAAATTTGAATTTCATAGTGTAGAATGAATTCGAATTTGAAAGGAGGGGCCACATTCACATGGAGCTGGACAGACTCGGAGGATACACTGAAGGATACCTCACAGCTGGAGCGGTGGACCCTGATGACCCATACACATCTTACTGCTGCCTACTATTACATGCCTACTACCCCTGCAGGGGTGCAGGGAGCTGGTGAGTGGGGATCTTTGAGGGGGAGCACCGCAAGTCACTGGATTTGATCAGCTGTTTTCACGAAAGTCACCAATTACACACGTTTTCACTTCCTGCTATTGGACTTTATTACACTTTTTACACTATATATATTTTTTCATCCAAAAAATTTTTTTCTCCACTAAGTTGTTCATCAATTTTCATTACTTTTCCATCAGTTTTATATTATTTAATGTGCAACCCTGCACTATATGTCTAATGTTGGGACTATTCAAATTCACCTTTTTGCTTATAAGCACATTTGGACACATTTGGGGATCAATATAAGTTCGTACCGTGGTGTTTTATTTAATTTTATGTTTGTTTGGTTGTCACTATTGATTTTTTTATCAATTGTCACCTAATTAATTTGTGCTGATTAATCACATGGTGTACACCTGCATGTAGGTATGAGACTGACCTGCTAGCACAGTCCACTCAGGTAACGGTGGACATCTAGATCCACTACCTAATGAGGGATAAAGGGGTGCATTTATTATTATATAGTTCCTGGTTCCTTTTGAGGTTCATTAAATTATAAATCAAGGTACCCTGATAAGGTAGCGCCATCCACCCCTAATCAATTCCTTTCATTATTTAACTCACCCCTTCAGGGGTAAGTGCAAGGGGAGGCTGCAAGCCTCTAGTTCCGTGAGCGCGGAAACCCTTCCCTTATTTTCTCCTGGGGGTGATGTTCCTGGTCCTGGGGTAAAGTTGCTGCCAGCACCCAGCCCTGCAGCCCGAGCCAGTCACTCTACCCAACACCCTGGCGCACACTGCCTCCAAGACTCTGGACCCTGGGAGTTTTAGTTTCCTCTGTGATTGAGCACAGACTACAACTTCCAGAACTGCCACTGCGGCCGTGCCCCTGGCCCTACTTCCTAGAGAAGGAAAAAAATGGCAGTGGGCAGTGGCTGCCAGCCTGGGGGGAAATTGCTGTCTGCCCCTGCCTGGCGCCCTAAGCCTGATGACTACTTGTGCTGCCTTATGGTGGCACCAGCTCTGGGCGGTGTATCCCCTGCCCTTGGTGCACGCACCCCCAGGGGTACGCGTACCACAGGTTGAGAAACACTGGTCTAGACTGATGAGTCAAAATGTAAAAATATTTGGCTGTAGCAGGAGGCAGTTTGTTTACGAAGAGCTGGAGAGTGGTACAATAATGAGTGTCTTCAGGCAACAGTGAAGCATGATGAAGGTTCTTTGTAAGTTTGGGGCTGCATTTCTGCATATGGAAATAGAGATTTGGTCAGGATCACTGATGTCGTCAATGCTGAGAGATACAGGCAGATGCTTACTGTATACATCATGTCATACCATCAGGGAGGCGTATTATTGGCCCCAAATTTATTCTGTAGCAGGGCAACGCCCCCAAACATGCAGCCAATATCAGTAAGAGTTATCTTCAGAGTAAAGAAGAACAAGGAGTGCTCGTAGTGATGGTTTGGCTCCCACACAGGGCCAGTGCTACCGCTAGGCAAACTAGGCAGCTGCCTAGGGCACACTGCTACCTAGGGCGAAACCACAGCCGCTGGTTTCCCTACTCTCCAGTCTCCACCGGCTCAAGATGACATCTCCAGAGCAGGGGCGGATTAAACATAATAAACAAATAGTGTGCAGAGTGTGCAGTGGCACCACTCCAGCCTGGATGCAGCATGGAGTCAGTGCATGAGTGCAGCTAATCATATGGCTCAAGAAAGGGAGGCGGGATCAGGAGACCAATGGGCAGTTATGATCCTTCTCCCTTCCCCTCTTGGCAGCTCGGTGTAATTTTGCTCCTACCCTGGCTCACCCCGGCGCCTCAGCTCCAGCCCGGCTCCGATTCTGTCGCTCGCTCCCGAGTATTCCTGGCTCCTCCTCTGGCTCACCCCAGTGCCTCAGTTCTATCTCTCCCTGCCTGGCTTGGCTCAGAGTATGAAGCTCGCTCCCGGGTATGCTTGGTTCCTCCCCCAGCTCACCCCAGCGCCTTAGCTCTGCCCCTCCCTCCCCAGCCCAGCTCTGGGGAATGGAGCTCGCCCTAGGTATTTCTGGCTCCCCCAGGCACCTCAGCTTTTCCCCTCCCTCCCCGGGCCGGCACCTGACTGTTCCCGAGTGTGCTCTAGCACCCCAGCAGCACATCTGACCTGGGGTCCCCATCCATCTATTAGTCCTCCTTTTCTCTGCCAGGATCGTCCCTTCTTCTCCAGTGCCCAGGATAGAAAAAAGAAAACAGGAGCTGCTCCAGGCTGTCAAGGCTGAGGACCTGGGCATCATGGTGCTGAAGCTGCTGCAGTGACCCAAGTCAGGTAAAGCCAGTGAGTACATCCACCCAACTACCTACCTACCGACATACCTACCTACTCTGATGATGGGTTTAATGGGATCAGTCATTATATCAGATTAGAGCAGGGAGGGGGGTTATGGTGATCAGGATAGGCTGGGGGCAGGGGTGGACTAACCATTTGGGCACTTGGGCAGTGCACCGGGTCCCCATTCCAGCTGGAGTCTCAGAGCCCAGTGCCAGAACAAGTTCCAGCACTTGGCTACACTAATACAACTCCTACTGCAGGGGAGAATACACTGCAAAGGATTGCATGGGGGGGATTTATACGGGGGGGTAAAGAGGGGAATGGGTGGGATACAGTGGGGAACAGAGGTGGAGGGTGCACAGGGGGAACAGGCGTTCAGGGGACTACAGTGATGAAGCTATTGGGGTGATCTGAGGTGTAAATGAGGAAGATTTGTGGTAATCTGAGACCTGAAAATACAGGAATTGGGGTGATTTGAGGTGTGGAGGTTCAAGTCCACCTTTGTAAAAAAAATAATAAATGCAGATCTTTTTGCAGGTAAAAAAAGAAGAATTTGTAGTTATTATTTGTTTTACTAATAGCCTGTAAAGCATTGCCGGTGTATCGGTCTGCTCGTACGGACAGGTATTTACACAGCTAGCCAGTCCATATACTGCCTTTACCTGTGCATTAGGGATGGGCGAACGGTTCAGCCAATATGCGGTGTTCGGGGCAAATTCGAAAGCCGCCAGAACAACGTTAAAGTCTATGGGACATTACAAAAAATCAAAAGTGTTACTTTTAAAGGCTTATATGCAAGTTATTGTCATACAAAGTGTTTGGGGGCCCAGGTCCTGCCCCAGGGGACATGTATCAATGCAAACAAAAGTTTTAAAAACAGCCTTTTTTTCGTGATTTTAATAATGCTTAAAGTGAAACAATAAAATTGAAATATTCCTTTAAATTTCATACCTGGGGGGTGTCTATAGTATGCCTGTAAAGTGGCGCATTTTTCCTGTGTCTAGAACAGTTCCTGCACAAAATGACATTTCTAAAGGAAAAAAGTAATTTAAAACTACTCGCGGCTATAATGAATTGTCTATGGGAGAAATCAAAAGTGCTAATTTTAAAGGCTTATATGCAAGTTATTGTCATAAAAGGTGTTTGGGGACCCGAGTCTTGCCCCAGGGGACATGTATCAATGCAAAAAAAAGTTTTAAAAACGTCCATTTTTTCGGGAGCAGTGATTTTAATAATGCTTAAAGTGAAACAATAAAAGTGAAATATTCCTTTAAATTTCGTACCTGGGGGGTGTCTATAGTATGCCTGTAAAGTGGCGCATGTTTCCCGTCTTTAGAACAGTCCGAGAGCAAAATGACATTTCTAAAGGAAAAAAAGTCATTTAAAAGTACTCGCGGCTATAATGAATTGTCGGTCCCGGCAATACACATAAAAGTCATTGAAAAAAATGGCATGGGATTCCCCCACAGTCCATTACCTTCGGTACTGGTGTGAATATTAAGGGGAACCCTGAACCAAAATTCTTTAAAAAATTGCGTGGAGGCCCCCCAAAATCCATACCAGGCCCTTCAGGTCTGGTATGGATATTAAGGGGAACCCCGCGCCAATTTTTTTTTTTTAAATGGCGTGGGGTCCCCCCAAAAATCAGTACCAGACCCTTTTCCGAGCATGCAACCTGGCAGGCTGCAGGAAAAGGGGGGGATGAGAGAGCGCCCCCCTCCTGAACCGTACCAGGCCACATGCCCTCAACATGGGGAGGGTGCGTTGGGGTAGCCCCCCAAAGCACCTTGTCCCCATGTTAATGGGGATAAGGGCCTCATCCCCACAACCCTTGCCCGGTGGCTGTGGGGGTCTGCGGGCGGGGGGCTTATCGGAATCTGGAAGCCCCCTTTAACAAGGGAACCCCCAGATCAAGGCATCCCCCCGTGTGAAATGGTAATGGGGTACAAATGTACCCCTACCATTTCACAAAAAAGTGTGAAAATGGTACAAATGACATGACACAGCGTGGGACAAGTCCTTTATTAAAAAATAAAAAAATAAAACCGTCCCACAAAGTTTTCTTCTTCTTCTCTCGCTCCGCCGACGGACCGAAAAAGAAAAAAAAACGCGACCGACCTGCCACATGGGAGGCACCCGCCGTAGTGACCATCCTCTCAGGTGATAGCTCTTTTATAACTGAGGGCGGGGCCAAACAGTGACGTCGCCAGGTGACCCTGCCCCCCTCTGTTGCACGGGGACATCCCTATGGCTCTCCCGTAGCGTCAGAGGGGGCGGGACCACCCAGTTAAATATCTATGGGAACATCCCTATGGCTTTCCCGTAGTGTCAGAGGGGGCGGGGCCACCGGTTACGTAACCGGGTGGCCCGCCCCCTCTAACGCTACAGGAAAGCCATAGGCTTATCCCTGTGCATCAGAGGACACGGGGTCATCCGGCGACGTCACCGTGTGGCCCCGCCCTCAGTTATCAAAGAGCTGTCATCTGAGAGGACGGTCATTATGGCGGGTGCCTCCCGTGGAGGCGGGTCGGTCACGGTTTTTTTTTCTTTTTCGGTTCGTCGGCGGAACGAGAAAAGAAGAAGAAGACTTCGTGGGACAGTTTTATTTTTTAATTTTTTAATAAAGGACTTGCCCCAAGCCGTGTCATGTCATTTGTACCATTTTCACACTTTTTCTGTGAAATGGTAAGGGTACATTTGTACCCCATTACCATTTCACACAGGAGGGAATGCTGGGATCTGGGGGTCCCCTTGTTAAAGGGGGCTTCCAGATTTCAATAAGCCCCCCGCCCGCAGACCCCCACAACCACCAGGCAAGGGTTGTGGGAATGAGGCCCTTGTCCCCATCAATATGGGGACAAGGTGCTTTGGGGGGCTACCCCAAAGCACCCTCCCCATGTTGAGGGCATGTGGCCTGGTACAGTTCAGGAGGGGGGGGCGCTCTCTCGTCCCCCCATCTTTTCCTGCAGCCTGCCAGGTTGCGTGCTCGGATAAGGGTCTGGTATGGATTTTTGGGGGGACCCCCACGCCATTTTTTTTAAAATTTTGGCGTGGGGTTTGCCTTAATATCCATACCAGACCTGTAGGGACCGACAATTCATTATAGCCACGAGTACTTTTAAATGACTTTTTTCCTTTAGAAATGTCATTTTGCTGTCGAACTGTTCTAAAGATGGGAAACATGCGCCACTTTACAGGCATACTATAGACACCCCCCAAGTACGAAATTTAAAGGAATATTTCACTTTTATTGTTTCACTTTAAGCATTTTTAAAATCACTGCTCTAGAAAAAAACAGCCTTTTTTAAAACTTTTTTTGCATTGATACATGTGGCAGGACCCAGGTCTCCAAACACTTTTTATGACAATAACTTGCATTTAAGCCTTTAAAATTAGCACTTTTGATTTCTCCCATAGACTTTGAAAGGGTGTTCTGCGGCTTTCGAATTTGCCACAAACACCTCAAATTGTTCGCTATCCGGCGAACAGGTGAACACCCGATGTTCGAGTCGAACTTACGTTCAACTCGAACATTGGGCTCATCCCTACTAGTAATGACGGCGATCTACAATTTTTATCGGGACTGCGGTATTGCAGCGGACAAATTGGGCACTTATGACACATTTTTGGGACCATTGACAATTATACAGCGATCAGTGCTATAAAAATGCACTGATTACTGTTTAAATGTCACTGGTAGGGAATGGGTTAACACTAGGGGGCAATCAAGGGGTTAACTTTGTTCCCGCACTGTGTTCTAACTGTAGGGGGGATGGGGCTGTCTAGGAGGAGAGAGAGATCGGTGTTCATACTTAGTTTGAACACACGATCTGTCTCTACTCCCCTGAGAGAACTGGGATTTGTGTGTTTACACACACAGATCCTGATTCTCGCTCTGTCATGAGAGATCACGGGTGCCCGGCGGTCATCGCTCCCGCTGGGCACTCGCATTGGCTCCGGACACACGCTGCGGCACGCGCCCCTAGCGGCCAAAAGGAAAAGCGACATAAGGTAACATTGATTTGCCCAGCCAAGTCAACCTGCCGCAGTAAAAGTGCGGCAGCTGGTCCAGAAGTGGTTAATATTATAACTAGTCTAGAGTGCACTCTAGGAGAATGGCTAGGATATGGTTCAATGTTTCCTGAGAGGTAACTCCTAGCATAAGCATTAGGTGAAAGTCTCTGTGTAGCAACTGTAAAGACACAGTCTTTAGTCTTAACTATTCAGCCCAGCTAGTATTGGGGCCCAGTTGTATCGTTAGTGCACGTGAGAATAGTCCCAGACAAGCCAGCAGGTAGCAGTAAGGCTACTAGATGGCTGCATGGTCAGTTCCTAAAGGGCTCAGTCTTAGATTAGACCACACTCTGCTCTGCACCCAGGTGACTTTGACTGTTGGCACTCCGAATTCAGCACTCTGGATCCCGCTCAGGCAACTGATATGCAGCAGTGATGGTGCACACTGGACAGCGATGTGTGCTCTCCGGTCTCCCTCACAGCAAGAGGAAGCTGTGTCCTGTACAGCCTGAGAAAATGCAGCTCTTTTCCCTCCACCTGGATATATCTCTCTGGGAAATGCATTTTAAAAGCTATTGATTACAGTCTGTCTCCTTTGGACTACAGTTCCTACAGTGCAATGTTTCCTGACGCAGTCTATTGAATGCTTCTTCCTCAACAGCTTCGTCATCTTGCAGATATAGCTGTTAACCAGTTCATCACTGCAGGACAGCAACTGTACAGAGCAGCTGCAGCCAGTGTTTTACTCACTCTTCATTCTTAGCCAACCACCTGGCTACATACGGGATGACGTCAGAGAGCTCCATCTAGTTTATCGGATAGAAGGAGGCCTGCAGGAGTGAGAAATAGGCAGATACACCTTGGGGGGTGGGGGTGGGGTAGGCACCCATTGCAAGGGTAAAAATATTTTTTCCCCAGGGTCCAGCTTTAAACCTATATTGTTTTTGCACAACCACAACATCATATTCAATTATCTAAAAAAATAAGGCAAACAATGCTGTTCAAAGTAAATAAAAAAGAGATTTACCGCATGCTTCTTCTTCTGAAAACAAAGGAATCCTGTCTTATTGATTTTCTGTTGGTAACTTCTGTCATTGGCTTTAACTTCCCAAGTGTAATCTGGAAATAATTTACCAAAAATATACAGTATAGGCATAGGAAGTTTGTTAATATACAGTAGAAATATGCATGTTGTCATTTGAAAGCTATGGCAGCCATAAATAGACTGATAACTACACAGGGACCTCCTATCAGTATTAGTTCATTTTTGGCCACTTAGATAACAAGTGGATGGTGTTTGGTGGATGGTGGTGTCCTCTGGTGTAGCACGTAAGAACTGTTCATATGCCACTCTCACTGTTAGGTAAGGATCACTTCATACAGATATCTCCATGTATGCTGCATTTCTTCTCCGGCTCCTAGATATTCTTTGTAGACAATCACCTACACTTTCCTACCAGCAGTGTTAGAGGCCTTGTGCACCCGTTCAACTTTACATTCTCAGGGCCCTTGTAACACCTCTCTGTTTTCTCTCCTCTCCACTCTCACTGTCACTGTTCGTACAAACATTTGTACAAAAAAATTCTCAGTACATTCAATGACTTGACAAAAAATTAAATTTGCTTTTAACAGTTGATTTTGGTATAAATAAACTTTATGGAACGAAAACCACATACTGTTAGAAATTCATCGATTTGAGAAAATGTTTCTATCCTGAACTTTGTCTGGTTCAGTAGGGAGCAGGCAAATCTCAATCAATGTATTGGCACTTGGGTCCAACGAATCGACTTCTGTACAACCACTCTGTTGGATTTTCCCCACTCGATCAGCTCTGCAGGCTATAACCAGCAAGAAAACTTGGAATAGGCAGCCGCACACTGCAACAGGATACCAATAAAACTTCATGAACGGAAGGTTCGGATGCAGTTATAGGAATGAACGGAAGGTTAACATGTTTCACACATTTTGCGCTTAGTCATAACTGTGTTTATGACTAAGTGCAAGATGTGTGATACATGTTAACCTTCTGTTCATTTTTGTGACTGCATCTGTATACATTACAATAAAGACGTTTTAATTGGTATCCTGTTGCGGTGTGCGTCTGCCTTTGTCACGATGGCGAAGCGGGCCAGCACCTGAGGGGTTACCTGCTGTAGGATCTCCTCAGCTCACCTGGAGCCGTGGTTTCTCCTCTGCCTTCCTGGCTATAGCCAGCAGCACTGATCAGTGGATTCTGACAGCAGGGAAATCTCCCCCTCTGTCAGAATACAGTAGCTCAGTGAGGAAGACTAAACCTGCTTGTTAAATGAAAAAAAAGGACTCATCTAGGGGCTGCTTTATCCTGGAAATACACTTTTAAGCCAGGTACACACTACAGTTTTTTTTCTTGCAACCCCGCAGGTTGCACAAAAATAGAACTGACAGCTCGGGTCGAAGCTGCTATACTAACCATGCGAGGTTAGTCCAGCAATCTCCCCCGGTGAGCTGTTGTGTTCTGACAGGGGGGCGGCCCCCCACCAGAACGATCCGATCAGTGCTCTGCCATTAGGTGAAAGTGTTGATCGTGAGTCGGTCGGCTGCTGGTTTTCAAATGGTCGGCTTCTGTCGGACAGACCGACATACACACAGGCAGAATGTTGGCCGTTTTTTTTTTTTTTTGAACTGGCAAATGTCACCTGACATTCTGCCCATGTGTACGGGGCTTTATTCTTTGTCTCCTCCCTCCCCATTACAACAATAATAATCCTTTTTTCTGGGTGGACTATTTGTTTTTTTCTCCAGTGACCACAACCCTCGTCCCCATTTTGGCCTAGGCTAGGAATCAGGCTTCAATGGAAAAGGAGATTTAGATGCATGTCTAAATCTACCATTAGGCCTTTTTTACACAGGTCATATCCAGTCTGATTAGCAGGGAATCTGGAAACTGACACCCTACTGAATCAGAGCAGAATTGATTGGATGTCAAAGTTATGGTAGGTTCAATGAGTAAATAAACCTATATTTTGGGATAGACTCAGAAAAGCAAAATGATAATGCTAGTGACAGTCTGCATCATACATGTAATTTTTTTTATTTTGCCCACAGTTACACTTTCCCCCTTCCTGCCCACCCAGGCATCCATTTATGAACACCCAGGAGGGAAGGATTGATGGTCATGTGACCGCTGTAACATTAGTCACATGATCAGAGGCCAGTCCAGCCAGCTATCGATCTTTAGTCTGGACAGAGAGCTGTCTTATGCCGCATACACACGAGCGGACTTTACGGCAGACTTTGTCCGGCGTACTTTTCGACAGACTTTACAACGGACTTTCCGAATGAACGGACTTGCCTACACACAATCAACCAAAGTCCGATGGATTTGTACGTGATGACGTACGACCGGACTAAAACAAGGAAGTTCATAGCCAGTAGCCAATAGCTGCCCTAGTTTTTGTCCGTCGGACTAGCATACAGATGAGCGGACTTTTCGACCGGACTCGAGTCCGTCGGACAGATTTGAAACATGTTTCAAATCTAAGTCCGTCAAACTTTTGAGAAAACAAAGTCCGCTGGAGCCCACACACGATCGAATTGTCTGACGAAATCCGGTACGCCGGACAAAGTATGCCGTAAAGTCCGATCGTGTGTACGCGGCATTAGACAATTTGGTCTTTGTGCTGGGAATACACAGTGAGCAAACTCTCAGCACAAAAACATCGGCCGACCAGGGATGTATATGTGCAGATGTTGGTGTTAAAGCCCTTTTTGCCGCTGCCCATATGCATTGGGTGGTCCTAAAGGGATTTTTTTAAAGTATACCATGTCAGGTAAAATTAAACTTTACACAGTCTTTCTGGAATGAAAGCATCCCTCCTTAACTGATTTCCTGAGGTTAGTCATTAAAAAAAAAAAAAATACCAACCAATAGGGAAAGTAAGGATGAAGAAAGCTAATCTGAAAGAATTTTAGAATCTGTGTAAGAATTTTACACAGATGTTTTTCAGCCTGCCATGTTAAAATCTCTGTTATTCTATGTTATCTACATTAAATAAATACACTACAGTTGTATTAAAACTGTATATGTGTTGCATTTCACATTGCATTTTGCCTTTAAAATACATGGGGGGGGGGGGTAAAAACCCAAAAGAAAACCTTGTCTCTTTAGTATCATAGGTACTTACAAAGATACTGCAAATCAATATTTCTTTAACCAGAATGTGAATATTAATGTGCACATGTAATATCAGTGCTCAGATCCCTGAATCAGGCCGAACAGCTAGCCAAACATTAGTTGATTACAAATTAGAAAACATATATACAGTATCTCACAAAAGTGAATACACCCCTCACATTTTTGTAAATAATTTTGTTATATCTTTTCATGTGACAACACTGAAGAAATTACACCTTTCTACCATGTAAAGTAGTGAGTGTACAGGTTGTATAATAGTGTAAATTTGCTGTCCCCTCAAAGTAACTCAGCACACAGCCATTAATGTCTAAACCACTGGCAACAAACGTGAGTACACCCCTAAGTGAAAATGTCCAAATTGGGCCCAATTAGCCATTTCCCCTCCCCGCTTTCATGTGACTCGTTAGTGTTACAAGGTCTCAGGTGTGAATGGGAAGCAGGTGTGTTAAATTTGGTGTTATCGCTCTCACTCTCTCATACTGGTCACTGGAAGTTCAAGATGGCACCTCATGGCAAAGAGCTCTCTGAAGATCTGAAAAAAAGAATTCTTGTTCTACATAAAGATGGCCTAGGCTATAAGAAGATTGCCGAGACCCTGAAACTGAGCTGCAGCACGGTGGCCAAGACCATACAACTGTTTAACAGGACAGGTTCCACTCAGAACAGGCCTTGGTCGATCAAAGGAGTTGAGTGCACGTGCTCAGCATCATATCCAGAGGTTGTCTTTGGGAAATAAACGTATAAATAAATAATAGATAAAAGTGCTGCCAGCATTGCTGCAGAGGTTGAAGGGGTGGGGGGTCAGCCTGTCAGTGCTCAGACCATACACCGTACACTGCATCAAATTGGTTTGCATGGCTGTCTTCCCAGAAGGAAACCTCTTCTAATGATGATGCACAAGAAAGCCCGCAAACAGTTTGCTTAAGAGAAGCAGACTAAGGACATTGATTACTGAAACCATGTCCTGTGGTCTGATGAGACCAAGATAAACTTATTTGATTCAGATGGCGTCAAGTGTGTGTGATGGCAACCAGGTGAGGAGTACAAAAACAAGTTTGTCTTGCCTACAGTCAAGCATCGTGATGGGAGTGTCATAGTCTGGGGCTGCATGAGTGCTGCTGGCACTGGGGAGCTACAGTTCATTGAGGGAACCATGAATGCCAACAATAATGTGACATACTGAAGCAGAGCATCATCCCCTCCCTTTGGAGACTGGGCCGCAGGGCAGTATTCCAAGATGATAACGACCCCAAGCACACTTACAAGATAACCACTGCCTTACTAAAGAAGCTGAGAGTAAAGGTGATGGACTGGCCAAGCATGTCTCCAGACCTAAACCCTATTGAGCATCTGTGGGGCATCCTCAAACAGAAGGTGGAGGAGCGCAAGGTCTCTAACATCCACCAACTCCGTGATGTCGTCATGAAGGAGTGGAAGAGGACTCCAGTGGCAACCTGTAAAGCTCTGGTGAACTCCATGCCCAAGAGGGTTAAGGCAGTGCTGGAAAATAATGGTGGCCACAAAAAATATTGACACTTTGGGCCCAATTTGGACATTTTCACTTAGGGGTGTACTCACTTTTGTTGCCAGCGTTTTAGACATTAATGGCTGTGTGTTGAGTTATTTTGAGGGGACAGCAAATTTACACTGTTATACAAGCTGTACACTCACTACTTTACATTGTAGAAAAGTGTAATTTCTTCAGAGATGTCACATGAAAAGATATAATAAAATATTTACAAAAATGTGAGGGGTGTACTCACTTTTGTGAGATACTGTAACAGATTTCAGCGCTCCAAAATATGATTGACATTTTTACACCAAACATGAAGATAATTAACAATAAAATAATATACTGTAAGTCCATCAAAAATTTGCAAAGAGGAATCCCAGAAACCAGCTTCAGTGTGAACGATAGCAGAGTTCTACTCTTTTTTTAAAAGTCCAATTATTGTCATGCTCATCCTGAATACTATTATAAATGGCAACCTTTTTTTTTTCTTTGTAAATAACTTTTTCACTTATTTTCTGCAAAACTTCTGGCTGAGGCAACCTAGGCGGTTTCATCACTAGGCAATTCGCATGGACTCCTGGGATATGGTTGTCATCTATCCCAGGAGTCCATAGGAATCCCCTAGGGATGAAACCTCGTGTTATTTCCAGACCTGTCCAATCTGTCAGGAAGAAAAAGCGCCGAGGGGTGGCATTACTGCACAGGTAGCCAGCTGCGCGGAATTCAGGAAATTAAGACAGGAAAGCTTCAGATGCCCACAGCAGAGATGGACCCTGCCTGCTTCCAAGATCTGGTCAGTTTTACATGATTTAAACATAAACTAAAAGGACGACATTAATGACAGTATCTAAATGTTGCACTGGAATTGAACACAATTACAGTAGTGTAGTGACACCTCCAAACTTCTTACTAGATTATGTAGATCCTCAAATTATAGAGTGGTTTAAAAGTGCCTTTTAGGTGTGGACATAGCCATCACCTTTATCCCGGCCCAGAAACCAGAATCTTCATATGGATCCAAAAACATCACGGATGTGATAAAAATGGTTTTAATTTTTTTAGGTAGGGCTTAGAACCTTTGTTAGGTTTTTACTGCTGTATGTGTCTCCAGGGCCATCTTTAATATTGATTGGACCCTGGGCAAAACTTTTCTTGGGGGTCCCCCCATGCAGTTTCGCTCTCCACCTACTCTGAAACATACAATAAATAGCAGCTAGACTCAAAATCAGTTTACTGAATCAGATCAGGCAGCGATTGCGATTGATTGTCAGAGGTTACAGTGTATCATTACCGCTCACTGACTGGTTGCTAGAGGTTACAACACACATTATGGCTCACTGATTAGTTGCTAGAGGTTACAGCACATGATTTCTAGAGATTACTGTGGATATGACCTCAGGGGGGCATGATATACATATCAATGCCGCCGGACGCCCCTATTTACATATGAATTTCATCACTATTTACATACGAATTCCGGTAATTTACATGTAAGCACAGGGTCTGCGGGTGAGTCATCTTTACACAACAATAGGGCAGAGCTGGGCAGCATTAGTAGCAGCACTTCACACTTAGATATTGGGACACAGTACAGGACTAAAACCTCAAGGGAGGAGAGAATTTAAACCAGGATAGTTGGCAAGTATGAGGCTGCTGCTTTGGGCCCCACAACAATGACAGGGCCCAGGGCAGCTGCCCCTTTTGCCCTGCCTTAAAAACGGCCCTGTGTGTCTCCACTGGGAAGATTCACCCTTTTTGATTGTCCTGGACATTGTCACTGAGACTGAAAGTAAGATTTTAAGTTCTCACTGGAATAAGACTAGTGGGGAGATCATTACTGGACACTTGCTTAGGTCACAACTATCTGAGATTTCTCTTAGGCAAAGTGATCTGCTCTTGCTTCCTGTGTCTCAAGTCAGGAAGTAAAAGAAAAATCTGCCATGGACCATAGACAACAAAAGAAAGGGTTTTTACTATTATTGACTCCTTTCAAAATTAAAAAGAAAACGTTTTGACAGTAGATATACTTAATATTTTATATGCAGTTTTAGAAACTTCTATAAAACATACCTTTATCATTTACTAGATCTGCTGACTTGAATGTCGCATCCATTATACTCTTTCTAAAAGATATAAATTCATACAAAATAAACTTTTAAAATCAGTATGTATGAATCAAGGCTCTCAGTATCTACAGTTAAAATTCAGTGTATGCTTCAGGCAGTTGTTACAATGAAAGTCCATGCAAAAAATCAGTAAAAGTTTTGAAGTATACTTCATTGAAATCCTAATTTATTAAAATAAACATAAAAGGGTGTATATATATATATATATATATATATATATACACACACACAGTGGGGATGGAAAGTATTCAGATCCCCTCTAATTTTTCACTCTTTGTTATATTGCAGCCATTTGCTAAAATCATTTAAGTTCATTTTTTTCCTCATTAATTTACACACAGCACCCCATATTGACAGATAAACACGGAATTGTTGACATTTTTGCAGATTTATTATAAATGAAAAACTGAAATATCACATGGTCCTAAGTATTCAGACCCTTTGCTGTGACACTCATGTATTTAACTCAGGTGCTGTCCATTTCTTCTGATCATCCTTGAGATGGTTCTACACCTTCATTTGAGTCCAGCTGTGTTTGATTATACTGATTGGACTTGATTAGGAAAGCCACACACCTGTCTATATAAGACCTTACAGCTCACAGTGCATGCCAGAGCAAATAAGAATCATGAGGTCAAAGGAACTGCCTGAAGAGCTCAGAGACAGAATTGTGGCAAGGCAAAGATCTGGCCAAGGTTACAAAAAAAATTCTGCTGCACTTAAGGTTCCTAAGAGCACAGTGGCCTCCATAATCCTTAAATGAAAGATGTTTGGGACGACCAGAACGCTTCCTAGAGCTGGCCGTCCGGCCAAACTGAGCTATCGGGGGAGAAGAGCCTTGGTGAGAGAGGTAAAGAAGAACCCAAGGATCACTGTGGCTGAGCTCCAGAGATGCAGTCGGGAAATGGGAGAAAGTTGTAGAAAGTCAACCATCACTGCAGCCCTCCACCAGTCGGGGCTTTATGGCAGAGTGGCCCGACGGAAGCCTCTCCTCAGTGCAAGACACATGAAAGCCTGCATTGAGTTTGCTAAAGAACACCTGAAGGACTCCAAGATGGTGAGAAATAAGATTCTTTGGTCTGATGAGACCAAGCTAGAACTTTTTGGCCTTAATTCTAAGCGGTATGTGTGGAGAAAACCAGGCACTGTTCATCACCTGTCCAATACAGTCCCAACAGTGAAGCATGGTGGTGGCAGCATCATGCTGTGGGGGTGTTTTTCAGCTGCAAGGACAGGGCGACTGGTTGCAATCGGGGGAAAGATGAAAGCGGCCAAGTACAGGGATATCCTGGACGAAAACCATCCCAGAGTGCTCAAGACCTCAGACTGGGCTGAAGGTTTACCTTCCAACAAGACAATGACCCTAAGCACACAGCTAAAATAACGAAGGAGTGACTTCACAACAACTCCGTGACTGTTCTTGAATGGCCCAGCCAGAGCCCTGACTTAAACCCAATTGAGCATCTCTGGAGAGACCTAAAAAATGGCTGTCCACCAACATTTACCATCCAACCTGACAGAACTGGAGAGGATCTGCAAGGAGGAATGGCAGAGGATCCCCAAATCCAGCTGTGAAAAACTTGTTGCATCTTTCCCAAAAAGACTCATGGCTGTATTAGATCAAAAGGGTGCTTCTACTAAATACTGAGCTACTGAGCAAAGGGTCTGAATACTTAGGACCATGTGATATTTCAGTTTTTCTTTTTAAATAAATCTGCAAATCTGCAAAAATGTCAACAATTCTGTGTTTTTATGTCAATAGGGGGTGCTGTGTGTACATTAATGAGGAAAAAAATGAACTTAAATGATTTTAGCAAATGGCTGCAATATAACAAAGAGTGAAAAATTTAAGGGGGTCTGAATACTTTCCATCCCCACTGTGTATATATATATATATATATATATATATATATATATATACATACACACACACACACACACATGAGCTCAGTACTAAGAGCATACTGTATGTCTTGGTATCATTTTAGCTTTAGGACAGGCAAATATGCATGCCCCCCCACCCCATCACAGTTAGAATCACTCCCTAGGACACACTTAACCCTTTAATCGGCCCTTAGTGTTTAATCCCTTCCCTGTCAGTGTCATTTACACAGTAATCAGTGCATTTTTATGCCACTGATCGCTGTATAAATGTCACTCATCCCAAAATAGTGTCAAAAGTGTCCGATGTGTCCGCCGCAATGTCGCAGTCACGATAAAAATCGCAGAATTGCTGCCATTACTAATAAAAAAATTAATTAAAAAAATGCCAAAAATCTATTCCTTATTTTGTAGACGCCATAACTTTTGCGTAAACCAATCAATATACGCTTATTGTGATTTTTTTACCAAGAATATGTAGAAGAATACATATCAGTCTAAACTGAGAAAGAAATTTTTTATATATATTTTTTTGGGGGATATTTATTATAGCAAAAAGTAAAAAATATTGTTTTTTTTTTTTAAATTGTCGCTCTCTTTTTGTTTATAGCTCAAAAAATAAAAACCGCAGAGGTGATCAAAAGCTCTATTTGTGGGAAAAAAAACACGTCAATTTTGTTTGGGTGCAACGTCGCATGACCGCGCAATTGTTAGTTAAAGCGACGCAGTGCCAAATCGCAAAAAGTGCTCTGGTCAGGAAGGGGGTAAATTCTTCCGGGGCTGAAGTGGTTAAAGGTTATGAATAATGTAAAAAAAAAATAGCTCCCCAAGCGTACATAGCTACAGAAATAGTTACAAAACAATATTTATTCTGGCAGAAACACAACACTATTTAGAAATTTCTTGGAAAAAAGGAACTCTCTTAAGATAGCTTTTGTTAATTTTGGGCAGATCTGTTACTCGAAGATCTACTTTCATGCCTTTATACAGGACTGGGCATTAATACCATTTAGTGTAAGTTGATACCTAACTAGGTACAGCTAAGCACTAAATTATATTGCAGTAATATCAGTAGAAAAGGTTTAAAGGAAAGGTAGCTTAAATATAATATAACCTGTGAACTATGTTGAAAGAATAAACAGAAAATGAATATTCTTAATCCCGATGACTGGTGGCTAGAATTCAGGTGCCTTAATCTTCTGCAATTTGTTATAATAAATAAATATGCATGGAGTATGGTACCAGGCACAACGAGTTGATGTAAAAAGCGCATGAATGTCAGTATCACCGAAACCAGCATGTATTGTAAGCACAGCTGGATTCTATCAAGATAAAAGTAATTTTGAACCGTTTGAGACAATAATGATCAGACTGTAATGCCTCGTACACACATTCCGATTATCAGATGATAAAAATTGCTTCCGGATTGATCGTTTGATAATCTGATCATTATCACACAGCTTTCGACAGCCGATCACGACAGTCCGTCCAACAAAATCCGAAGGGACAAACACGAAAACTTTGCTTGGACGACAGCCCATTGTACGACAATCGTTTAATCAGTACAGTATGTGTCTGCTAAAAATTGATAGATGAACACCACGCATGATCGGAAACACAAAAATAAACCAGAAGGTCACCACAGGGGTCACACGTATTTGACATCATTTCAAATACGTAGCTACGCACAGCGGAAGGTTTTTCCAGAATCGTACGACAAAAATTTTACTTTTCGTAGAGCACATTTTGCACCGTTGTATTCGATATTAGTTTTATGCAACAAAATGCGAACGATACGTCTTACGATAATCGGAACGTGTTTACAAGGCATTAGGCTCCATGCACACTGGCTTAAAAAACTTTGCTTCTACAGGAGTTTTGTGTTCTGCCTGTAGAAGCAACTCAATGTTATCCTATGGGGGATGATTTATGAAAGCCGTGCGCCATCAGTAGAGGCTCATGGCGAGGCGCAACGCACATTTCAATATTTACGCAATGGAGCGCCTGTAACAGAGCTCAAATCCCCCATTTACTATAGTGATCTCGGCGCATGGGAGAATGCAATCTGTGCTCCACTATGGACATGGCGCACGGCATCTCCAATTCAATATTAACGGAAGATGGAGGTGCCAATATTTTGGGGTGATGTGAGGAAGTTTAGTAACATCTGCCCAAGTAAAAAATATGCCCAAAATAGAATGAGAAAGTAACTTTTTCAGAGAAAGCCTGCTGTGCCTGCAAGTACATTTAGAACTGCGTGAGATCAATGTAAGCAGTGCGCATGCGCAAGCGGGTCTTGCGCTTGTTCACATGTGTTTGTTCACTGCGCAGCCAAAATCTTAGTAAATGTTAAGCAACGTACATGCAATTGCGTGAGTTACGAGCGCACCTCTAAACTTGACACATTTTTTTTACGCTGGTTCACCTTTATGTATTTTTTAAGGATATTTGCACACAGGTCATGTTAGCATATTACATTGCCAACATGTGACATGCACCTTATTAAAATTATGTAAAAAGACTCTCGCTCCTCTAGCTCCTCCTAAAAGGGCATTTAACCTTCCCCCCTCTAATGCATATGAATTCCTTGGGCTAGCTTTTGCTTTTAAAGGGGAACTCCACACTCCATTCTTTATTGCTCTTGTCTCCCCCTCTAACCCCTTGGATTACCATGGGCTAGCTTTTGCTTTTAAAGGGGAACTCCACACTCCATTCTCCAATGCTCTTGTCTTCCCCCTCTAACCCCTTGGATTTCCATGGGCTAGCTTTTGCTTTTAAAGGGGAACTCCACACTCCACTCCATTCTCAAAAGGCTGTGAGCTGCCTTCACCAATCCAAACCACATCCTTTTTCAGAGCATACAACAGGGCCAGCTAGGAAAGGGGCGAGAAGAGCGATCACCCATTCCCCTCCTGAACCATACAAGGCCACATGCATTCAAAATAGCTGGCTGCCTTTGGGGCATATTGGGCTCAGTCCAGAACCAACCACAAAGTACCTTGTACCCACTAGTTTAAAGGGGCTTTCCACATTCCATAAAGTCCCCTGTCTGCAGCCCCCCACAACCCCAGCCTAGAATTGTGTGGAAGAGGTCCTTGTCCCCCCCCCAATATGGGAACAAGGTGGTTGACTTTTGGGGTGCCGAGCCCCTCCTGCCCTCAAGCATCCACCTCCCTTTCATGGGCTGGCTTGCTTGCTGTGTGTTTGGCTAGGGGTTTGTTATTGTGTGGGAGGGGCACAATATTTTTTTAGTTAGGGGTGGTATTTTTCACCTGGGGGTTCTAATTTTAAAAACTGACAAGACTTCTCATCCCTCTGCACTCTATCCCCAAGCAAAAATACGAAAGGATTTCATTTAGTTTACCTTTGCAAATACACATTCCTAAGTTCAACTGTCATGCATGTCAATGGTCCATTTAGACCTTGTTTAATATAAAACACCAGTTGCCTTTCACTATAAACATTTGGTAGTCCAGTCCTGGAAATCTGCATCTGCTTTACTATTAATTTCCATAAAAATTGAGTTCCTGCAGCTAGATGCGCCAAATGCATCTAGATGCGCGACCGATGTGTATGTGAGATGCATAACTGCTGGGCAAATATCTGTTTCCCGGAAGCAGTGGACAGCACACAGGAATGACATCATGCCCCTCCAGGAAGTTGCTTATACTGCTGCTAATTTCTTCCCACCACCATGCCCCACTCACTGTTCTCTGAGGAAGAGATGATCCTTATTTGCAAATTATGCATCATGCCTAGTCATGTCTGTGAATGTCAGCGTTTTACAATGCCTCATGGGATGTGTAGTTTTGCAACAGCTGGAGAGCCGTAGTTTGAAGATTCCTGGGCATGTCTTGAAAAAAGGTGGTTTTTCATGTGCCTTGTATAATGCCCAAGAAATATCTTTAGGAAAATACAAGTGGGTCATGGCACATCTACATTCCAAATTTGGCACTTAAGATGGTCATGCACTATGCAATCTGATTGGCCAATCTCTGTATTTAGGCAAAATAGGTAATAGGAAGATGCGCTTGAACAATTAATTCAAATTATAGGAAATCAAACAGGCTCTTGCACTAAATCTAATTTATTTAAGGTCTAACTGGTTGCAGTGTATGGTCATCTTTAAAGATCAAGATCTTAAAATATTAATTTATTGGGTTTAGAAACAATTCTCTGTTCTTTGTAATGTATTGAAAAGACTTGGGTAAAAAAGAAAAAAACACATTTCAAAGATATATTAGAAGTGATAGGAATGAGATTAGCATCAACAGGTTAATTAACTGAGAACACCTACTAATTGCCTAACAAGACACATCCAATGAGATAAAATTAACCAATTGTATTGGGCGTGCGCTATTATCAATGAGAAAACCGCAATTACCCTAGCGACAGTTGCAGTTTACATATGCAGGTATTTATTATCGCTACTTGTGCTTCAATGTGCGCCGCTTCGGCGCACCAATTCATTTTTCCGCGCACCAATTAATGTATGAACTGGTGCAGTGTCTTCTTCTTTTTTTTTGTTCAAAAACAGTAATCTGACAAACAGTAGCATAGAAATACTGTGCATAACAATGTACAAATAATATTTTTGTCAACACACAATACCCGCAGAAAGTCTATTAACAATGGGTTCAATTATTATTGTTTATAGATATAACATGTAGGAAACAGCCGTGTCCATCAGTATAAATTTTACTGTACCTCTGTATACAGACATTCTGTATAAAACTAGAACCTCTATGGTCAAGCGAAGAATAAACATTTATATCTATAACGATACCTTTTAGAGAGCGGATATGTATTTTCACGTGCCCACCCTCATTGAACAACATAATATCCTGCCTTATACTCCTCATTCCTCCAGCAATTGACAATCGTTTCGGCACTAGTTGGTGTGGTTAACTAAATTGTCTCGGGGTTGGGGGGAAATCTAGCTCCACCCAAAAAGGTGAGTGATCTGAGATGTGTCTGGGTTCGTAGTTTGAGTCCGTCAGGAAGGAGAGGATGTATTTGTTGCCCAGGCCCAGATCAATTCTAGACAAGCTGTCATATGTAGCTGAATAACAGGAAAACATCTTTGCATTGGGGTGCCTCAATCTCTCCATACGTTCACTAGCCAAAGCTCCCCCACTAGGCGAGAAAAGGGAGTAGGTTTCCTAGAGTTAAGATGAGTTTGGGAGTTGGGGGACAATTTATTGCAGTGGAAGGCTAGCATATTATTATAATCTCCCACCGCTATCAACGGTGTAGTAGAGTAATGGGCCATAAAACTCGCCAAAGTATTGAGTACCTCAGCCGAGAACGGTGGAGGAATGTACACCCTTGCTACTACACATTGAATCCCATAGAATTTGCATAAAATAAATACATATCGACCATTGGGGTCCGTGAGCACTTGACTACACTACACGTGAATTGAGTCCCCTGTCTTATAAATATGCTCACGCCTCTAGAGAAGGTTGAATAAGTTGCATGATACTGACAAATGAACAGTCTTGGAGACAAACAATGATATGCGTTGGGTGATAGATGAGTCTCTTGGAGACATACGATATCTGACTTCAACCGTTTTGCATTTCGGAATACAGCTAACCATTTCACAGTGTTGCCAAGGCCCCACGCATTCCAGGAGAGTATTCGTACTGTGCTAGCCATTAGGAGATAGAAAAGGGGATATCTGGCAATTGCCAGCAGAAATGATAATGCAAACGTGTGTCCCGCAATCATTTAGCAAGGGAAAACTAAAAATCTTCTAAACTTGTCTAGACTTTGTACAAAAAAAAAAAGTTTACTTACTCCCAAGAGAACAGACGTTTTTTAAGCCCAGGGTGCATGAAGCCTTATGCCGCGTACACACGAGTGGACTTTTCGACCGGACGGTCCGAAGGACCGAGTCCGGCGGACAATTTGACCATGTGGGGGCTTCATCGGACCTGCAGCGGACTTTTTCGGTCGAAAATCTGACGGACTTTAGATTTGGAACATGTTTCAAATCTTTCCGACGTACTCGAGTCTGGTCGAAAAGTCCGCTCGTCTGTATGCTAGTACGACGGACGAAAACCGATACTAGGGCAGCAATTGGCTACTGGCTATCAACTTCCTTATTTTAGTCCGGTCGTACGTCATCTCGTACAAATCCGTCAGACTTTGGTGTGATCGTGTGTGGGCAAGTCAGTTCGTTGGGAAAGTCCGTCAGAAGTCCACCAAAAGTCCGTCGGATAGACCGTCGGACCAGTCTGGTCGAAAAGTCCGCTCGCGTGTACGTGGCATTAGAAAGCTTTAACATACATTTTTAGTAGTATATAGTTAATTAAATGTTATCCCTTGTTTATATGGCTAGATATAAAAAGAATATTACAATTGATATTTGCACTTACCTTTCTTGTCTTCCCATGATCTAAAGTATTCTACCCATGCCATCCCATTTGCATACCTACCTTTATCCCAAGGTGCAATCTGCCACAATGTTTACATCCTGCCAGTAAGATTATCTCTACACTGGCCATTCCTGTGCTATTTATGGCAATTGACTGCACAGATATGGATTTTACTGGTAGGATGTAAACAATATGGTCGAGGATGAGATCAGTGTGCATCTGGTGCAAAAGAGGGTGGGGTACTTTAGATCAGAGGTAGAACAAATAAAGTGAACTTATCTTATATGCACTGTGTTAAGGCAGCCCACTCAAATGAATAAGCTGCCAAGATGCCAGGACAGACATCCTATATTTTTTTTTCAGATGCAGCGTATCGAAAGGCATGGTATTGCACAGAAAGGTCCCTTACTTCCCCTTCTGGAGTCCCCTGCCGCTGCTGTTCGCTCCTCCCTCCTCCGGGTGCTTCCTTAGCAGGCTCCTGAGTCAGGCTGTGTGTATCCATGGACACACACAATACCAGTAAGCCCCCGCTCTCTCCTCACAGGAGTTTTAGTGACAGCACCAGCAGCCTATGGCTCCCTCTGCTCTCAGCTTCTTCTCTGAGACCAGGAGTGAGGAGAAAGGTGCTGGAGCGGTGACAGGAGCCAGGTAAGTGTTTAGGGATGGCATGGGTAAGACAGGTAGTGGGGACTGCAGGGAATACATTAAAACTAAAAAAAAAATTTTCAATAAAAATCATGAGCTAATGTCGAAAATGTGCTATTAGTATAGAGAAGGACACTTGCTCTCTGTGTAGAAGCAATGGTCTCCCTACAGAGGTCCAAGACAGGGACATGCAGTCAGGGGTGGCAGGTGAGGCAGAGCCAACCCCCCCCCCCCAAAAAAAATAATGGAACTTCGAGGGTCATAGCCCGGCTGCTGCCTGCTGAAAAGGTACTGTTTTAATCAAGCTAAATCATATATTATTGTGCTATATGTTATTACATAATAATTTATTATTTATCTATTTACTCTGAAATTACTGGATTGAAGTTATAAATTCAAACTTCAATAATTTGTCCATTAACCACTTCATTCCCGGCGTATTGTCAAATGACGCCTGCAGATAGGATCTCCCATCCTGGACGGGCGTCATATGATGTCCTCCGGTATAGGGAGCGCACGCGCCACATCACTGAGGAGCCGATGTGCGTGCCCGGCGGCCGCGATGTCCGCCGGGCACCCGCAATCGCTTCAGATACTACAGTGTCTGGCTATATATTTACATTTGGATTACGATCGCAATATTTTATTATTATTATATTGTACCGTATTTTATTATGATTTATTTTCATATATTGTGTCAGATATTTGAGATTTAATTATTAAATATACCCTTTTGAGATACACACCACACTGTGGGTATTTTATCTGTACTTGGTTATCTGTACTTGGTTATGTTATTATTGTGTCCTCTGCGTTGTGTATGTGTTCATAGAATTGTCTCATACTTATTCTAGACATATCTATATGAGTTGATGATTAATCCATATATTGATATGCATTATTTTTATGCACTTAGGCAATTTTCTTATTCACACATTTTCAATTTGTTATATTGTACACTTTTGTATATTGATTCACTTTTTTAAGTTAACAGACAATATAATATATTTTTTATACTTATATATTATATTCTATATTTATTTAAGATATCTATTGATTGGTTTTCTTTTCATTTAACACATACTCTCAACAAATTAAAATTAGGTTATATATATCAGCATATTATATTTAAGAAAAATAATTTTTTTTCTTCATCACTTTTTATTTATAAATTCATCTTTATTTTTTACCATAATATTTTCATATTAATGTAAAACTGATATAGGTTTATATTTTTTATTACATCTTCACATCATTTTTGCACTTTATATTTATCTATTTATTTTCATTCACTCCACATTTTATAAGCACCATTCCTTCGCAGCTTTGAGTCTTTATTTCCCATCTTCAGTCACAGCTTCTCTGAGTTTTGTTGACTGATTGCCATTAATCAATTTGCTGAACACATGTTCAATGAACAGTGGTATATATGTGAGATTCATCTCTGTAACATTTAGCTATGATTAAGCACTTACTACTGTGGGAAACGCATCAGATTTCCTGCATTTTTCTGCTTTGGCATGTATCTTTGTTGACTTTTACTCTATAAAGGCAACACATCAGTTTGAGTGCGGCTGTCCAGGACTTTTTCTAAATTACTTCATTAAAGCTCCAGGCACACTGGGCTTAAAAAAAGTCTGTTCTCTCGGGAGTAAAAAGCGCTCATATAGAGCATTTTTTGTACAAATTTTAGATGAGTTTAGGAGAGTTTTATGTTTTTTTCTGCCTCCAAGCTCCAATCAGAAACGTGAACCAGAAGGGGTTTTTTTTCTGCCACTAAACGTTAAACTCAGAATATGCCTCTTAACATCTTAATGTGCATGGACACATAGGATAACATTGAGCTGCTTTTACAGGCAGAACACAAAACTCCTGTAAAAGCAACGCTTTTTAAGCCAGTGTGCATGGAGCCTTAAGCCTTGTACACACGATCGGATTTTCCGACGGGAAATGTGTGATGACCGGCTGTTGGTGGAAAACTCGACCGTTTGTACGCTCCATCGGACAATTGTTGTCGGATTTTCCGTGGACAAATGTTGGATAGCAGGTTTTAAAATCTTCCGTGGACAAATGTCTGTTGTCGGATTTTCCGATCGTGTGTACACAAGTCCGTCGGACAAAAGTCCAAAGTACAAACACGCATGCTCGGAAGCAAGGACGAGCCAGAAACTAGCGTTCGTAATGGAGAATTTACATTCGTGACGTGGCAAATTATGAAATCTCGAAACTCAGCGCACATTCTCTCCTTCTTTAATGGGATAATAATGAAGCTGCTTTGCTAGTAGTATGTCACTATGTTGTATTTGTTGGCCAACAATTCCTTGCCGTTTGTATGCAAGACAAGTTTGGGCCAACGCCCTTTGGAAAAAAGTCCACTTTTTTGTTTGCGGAAAATCCGATCGTGTGTACGAGGCTTTAGAGTTACAGAGTTCTAGTGCTAGAATTATTGCGGTGTATGTAACCTGTGTGTATCTGGCTCTGATACTAGCCAGTGCCTCACCAGCCACTGACCTCACCGTACGTCCCTCCTGGTCCAGGATGCCCTCTGTTGGGAGTCAGAGCAAGAGTTTTCCAATCAGCAGGGAGCATGAGCATTGCGGCTGGAAGAGCTATAGGTCCAGGGCTTTTTTTCTCAGACAATAGGTGCAGGAACTCCCCCTTTCCGAGTCACCCCTTTTCTCAGTCCCTACCCACCTCCGAGCACCATCCCTTGGTTCCATCCCCTACCCACCTCCCAGTACTGCCCCTTTTAGACAATAAAGAACCAAGTATCATTTTGTGTTGCTAAGTAATTTGTATGGAATTTGGTAATGATATCAAGAAAAGCAGGAAAATAGATCCCCTGCAGCCAGCAACAATAGATCCCCCTAACAGCAATGGAGCAACCCACAATAAAATTTCCCCCCCAGCAACAATAGACTCCTGGCAGCGTCAACAGATCTCCACACAGCCAGCATTAATAGACTCTCTGGCAGCCATCAACAATAGACCCCTCCCCCAAACGGTAGATCTTTCAGCAACAACTGACCCACCCCAGCAACAATAGGTCCCCCACCAGCAACAATAGACCTCCTTAGCAACAATAGACCTGCCCTGCAAATATATATCCCCTCCAGATAGAATAGATCCCCCAGCAGTTAGCATCAATACCCTGCAGCACACCCCAGCACCCCTTACCATTACATACAGTCAAACCAGGAGGTGTCGGAACTGCGTTCCCCCCCGTTCCCGCTAAAAAAAAGCCCTGTATAGGTCTGTATAGGTTCTGTTGAACCTCTGAAGATAGACCACTGCTTCAACACAGTGAGAAAGGGCCCTGATCTGCAGCAAGCATGCATGCTTTTGTTTTGATGCACCTGGGAAGTATTTAGTTGAGTTAAACTGGTAGTTCAATTGGGCTCAATTTGTAACTTTTGTAAATATTAAAGTGAGAAACAGGCTTTAAATGGTTCCTGTGGTTCGCACAAGAATTTCAGTACATTCGATCACTTGATGAATGTTGCTTGAAAGCACTTAAAAATCTTGTTTTCTTTTAACATTCAATTATTTAATAAACGAATTACTAGTAAAAAAAAAAATATTAATAAAAATGCCATAAAACTATCCCCTATTTTGTAAACGCTATAATTTTTGCGCAAACCAGTCAATAAATGCTTATTGCGATTTTTTTTAACAAAAATATGTATGTATGGCCTAAACTGAGGAAAAAAAATGTTATATATAAATATATATATATTATATTATATATTTTTGGGGGATATTTATTATAGCAAAATGTAAAAAAATTTTCAAAATTGTCGCTCTTATTTTGTTTATAGCGCAAAAAATAAAAATCGCAGAGGCATTCAAATACCACCAAAAGAAAGCTCTATTTGTGGGGAAAAAAGGACGTCAATTTTGTTTGGGAGACACGTCGCACGGCCGCGCAATTGTCAGTTAAAGCGACGCAGTGCCGAAACTCAAAAAACACTCTGGTCAGGAAGGGGGTAAAATCTTCCGGGGTGAAGCGGTTAAAGCTATTGTAAAGTCTTGTTTTTTTAAAAAAAATAACAAACATGTTATACTTACCTCCTCTGTGCAGCTGGTTTTGCACAGAGCAGCCCAGATCCACCTTTTCTTGGGTCCCTCTTTGCTGCTCCTGGCTTCTTCCTCTTATCGAGTGCCCCTTTAGCCAGCAGCTTTCTATGGGGGCACCTGAGCTCCGTGTATCCATTCAGACACGGAGCCCTGACCCGGCCCCACCCCATCTCTCCCCTGATTGGCTAACTGATTTTGAATGACTGGTGCGGGAGCCAATGGCGACGCTGCTGTGTCTCGGCCAATCAGGAGGAGTGTCCCGGACGGCTTAGACACTCGTGGATATCACTGGAGAGAGATGGGGCTCAGGTAAGTAATTAGGGGGGTGCTGGGGGGGGGGGGCTGCTACACACAGAAGCTTTTTTTATCTTAATGCATAGAAGGCATTAAGATAAAAAACATTCTGCCTTTACAACCCCTTTAAGGCTACATTGAGATGAATTACAGTGACACCTCCAACTGAACTTGGATGCAGTCAGTGTGCATTGAGGGTTCATACTTCTTTGGAATTTTGGCTTCACACAGACTGGACGCAGCATTTGGCTGCCTCTGAACACAGCAAACTATCTGTACCTCATCACCTGTGCGAATGTAGTGTTACAGTGGAAGTGGTTTGCGTCTACTCCTGTATACACTGCATACTACCTGCATTCAGGCTATTACGTCTTTGCACGTGCACTACTTTGTGCTAATAGCTGCACATAGCTGTGTACAGCCTCTTTCACCCATTCGTGCCTGTGGTTGGCTGTATGCATCTCCAGGACATCCCAAGCACTAGAAGTACACAGCGTGTTTATGCTGCAAGGGCAAATGCCCCCATGAGCAGGAAGCCTTAAGGCTGGTACAGATGGACCAAATATTCGGCCAGTGTGTACAGCAGCCTGTCCAACAGAAGCTAGTCTAACCAGCAGCTGCCCATAGCTCAGCGGGGAGATTGCTGTACTAACAACACATAGTTAGTACATACAGTGAGCTCCTTACAAGTTTCTCGTTTCTTTTTTGTTCAGCCTGCTGGGTTGAACGAAAAAAAAAAAAAAACACCTGTGTGTACCAGGCTTTAGAAATGTTTAGTACAAGCAATTACTTATAAACAACTGCAGGCTTTTTATTCTTTGCATAACTCTCAATTCTTCTCAAAGTGGCCATTTTTACTGAGGGCAGATGAATCCATCTCCCTTTTCCTTACCAAAACTCTGCCTAGAATGCTGGGTCTAGCTTCTTGAACATGTGGCAGGAATTTCGCAAGATGCATCTGTGAGGCCAGGGTTACATCACCAGTGCCTCATTCAACCAGGAAGTGGAAAAACAGTAATTGTAAGTAAATGCAAAATATGTTTGTTTAAAATTTGATTGCAAGATGCTTCCATATCAGCATTAGGGATGAGCTCAAGTGTGTTTGGATACTGGTACGAACCCACCTGAGCTATCCTGCCAGGAATCTGTCACTGTAGATCTCCAGTCATAAGCAGCCAAGGCATTCTCGGGGCATTTATATGTGTGGCTGCGGGTTGGGGACTGCTTCTGTTGCTTATGTTTAGCAGTTAGCAGTGACAGCTTTCTGTCTGGTATCTGAACACACCCGAGCTTATCTTTAATGCTGATATGAAATCATCTTACATTCAGTTGTTAAACAAATATATTTTTGCTGAACTATAGGCTGCTGTGATTTTTTAGTGAAATGGGGGAAAGGTCCACTTTAGGGATTGATACACCTACCAGTATTAATATTTGCATGGGGCTTAAAGAACAACATACCCTCTCCTTTACCCTGGAAAGTAAGGGAGCCAGAATCTGGGAAGGGAACAACAATGCACAAGTAGAAGAAGTAGAAAAAGAAAAGGACAAAGAACTGACTAAATAAGTAGTGGCCATAGTAAAAAAAGATAGTGTAGACACAAGGATTAGATTGAGGCAGTGGACCAGATAGGGGAAAAGGAATAAGAAGTTACAAGGAACAAAGAAGGAACCGGGGGCTAGAAAACCGGGCATAACAAAAAAGGCATTAAACATGATTTTACAGTATATCTTTACATTGTACAGATCACGTTTTTTTTTTTTTTGGAACAATTATTTATAATTTATAACAAAGCAGGGATTTGGACATGCTCGTCTCAATAATAACAACAGAAGGGCTTTACCTGTACAACTGTGCTGTGTTGTAGATCTGCACTTACTTTGCTTGCCTACTCAGAAAAAAATCTCTGGCAGATCTTGCCTCCTGTGTGCTCAATTACAAATGGCTTTTCTTTCTATTGCAATGCCTCTTTTAAATGCAGGGTGATGTAATTGTTGTGCCAAAACAGAAGAACCAGTGTTGCTTGTTATTTAGTGCTGCCTTGCTGGACAAACCAATCTGAATCCCTTCTCTCACAAGGCTTTACTAGGGAATGGGATGGTAACAATGTCACAACCTTTTAAAGCTGACATTTACTGAAATATATATATTTTTTTAAATCAGCACCAGGGATGGTACTTACAATGGATGAAAAGTGTCCCTTGTGCTAGTGGCTGCTATGCATTTTTTTTTTAATCTCCAGTCCTTTGCCCCCAGAGATGGTGCTGCAGAGGTTAATACAAGCTGCTGGACCTGTCACAGGCACTTGCCAAATGTTCCGACTATGCCCGCCCTTTCCTCCAACTGCTGCATTCATGGAAGCTGTACTATAGTTTCCTGCAATGAAAAGCAATCTATGAATAGAGGACAGGTGGATGAATGAAAGGTCCACCTCTTCCATTTATAGAGCGCTTTTCATTGTGGAAGGGATTTGCATTCTTCTATTCTTCAACTAGATATCTACTGTATTTGCTAAACACAAAACTCCAGGACTGAATGGGTTTCCCATTGAATGGTATCTGACGCATCGAGATGTCTTGGTCCAAAGATTACATACACTTTACTCCACTATCTTTAACTACTTGCCGACCGTCTCACGCACATATACGTTCGCAAAGTTGTTTGATCCCGCGAAAGGCCGTATCCGTACGTCGGCTCCTTTAAGAGCCATAGCAGGCACGTGCGATCGCTGCCGGCCACCCGCAATCGCTGCCATGAGAGCCAGAACGGGGATTTGTGTAAACACACAAATCCCTATTATATCAGGAGAGGAGAGACAGATCATCTGTTTCTGCTAAGTAGGAACAGCGATATGACTCCTCCTCTAGTAAGTCCCATCCCAATATAACTAAAAACACACACGAGGGAACACATTTAACCCCTTGATCACCACTAATGTTAACCCCTTCCCTGCCAGTGACATTTACACAGTAATCAGTGCATTTTTATAGCACTGATGGCAGTATAAATATCAATGGTCCCAAAAATGTGTGAAAAGTGTCCAATCTGTCTGCCACAATGTCGCAGTCCCACAAAAAATCGCAGATCACCGCCACTACTTGTAAAAAAAAAATAAAAAAGCCATAAAAATGCCATAATTCTATCCCCTATTTTGTAGATGCTATAACTTTTGTGCAAACCAATCAATATACGCTTATTGCGATTTTTTTTACCAAAAATATGTAGAAAAATACAACTGATGAAGAAATTTGTTTTTGGGGATATTTATTATAGCAAAAAGTAAAAAATTTAGTTTTTCTTTCAAAATTGTGCCCGCTCGTGGAATGACGTCAAACTTTTACCCTTAAAAATCTCCATAGGCGATGTTTAAAAAATTCTACAGGTTGCATGTTTTGAGTTACACGGGGGGACTAGAGCTAGAGTTATTGCTCTCGCTCTACCGATCGCGGCGATACCTCACATGTGTGGTTTGAACACCGTTTTCATATGCGGGCGCTACTCACATATGCGTTCGCTTCTGCCGCGAGCTCGGCGCGACAGGGTGCGTTTTTCTTATTTATTTTACCTTTATTTTTTATTTTTACACTGCTTTTAAAAAAAATTTAAAATTGTGTCACTTTTATTCCTATTACAAGGAATGTAAACATCCCTTGTAATTGAAAAAAAGCATGACAGGACCTCTTGAATATGAAATCTGAGGTCAAAAAGACCTCAGATCTCATATTTACACTGAAATGCAATTTGTCATTAAAAAAATGATTTTAAAAAAATGGCCCTTTAAGAGCTATGCGCGGAAGTGATATTTTGGTGTCACTTCCGCCCTGCAATGTCATGGAGACGGGTAGGGGCCATCTTGCCCTCACTCGTCCCCATGGCACTGACGTGAAAGGACTGGATGGCCTCTGCCACTGCCGACGGCTCTGGTAAGCGACGGAGGGCACCGGAGCGCAGCAGGAGGGGGGGCCCCTCTCCCGCCGCCGATAAAAGTGATCTTGCGGCGAATCCGCCGCAGAGACCACTTCTATCTTGTAGCCGAACAACCATATTCGTCCTCAAAGTGAGGGCGTATATCGCGTTCGGAAAGTGCTTAAGGGGGTAAATCCTTCCGGTCCTTAAGTGGTTAAACAGAAAAGCCTCCTTCCATTTATGCGCAAGGCCTTAATTGTATTGATTTCTAAACCTAATAAAGACCCCTTTTACTGTGAATCCTATAGACCAATTTCCTTGATCAACACGGAACTCAAGATTATTTCCAAATTCCAGGCCTCCCGCATAAATTTGGTGATTACAACACTAATAGACCCAGATCAAACTGGATTTATTCCTGGGAGATCTACGTATATAAATATATGCAGATTATTTACTAACCTTCCGTCTCCTAATACTTTATCTCTGCCCAGGGCTGTTGTAACGCTTGATGCACATAAAGCCTTTTAATCCATTGAATGGCCTTATCTCTTCTATATTTTGGAGAAATTTGGATTTGGAACTAATCTGCTTACTTGGATCCGTATACTGTATGACCAAACCCTAGTCTGCATTAGGATTAACTGTATAGTTTCTAAGCCCTACACTATTCATCGGGGCACCAGTCAAGGTTGCCCATTTTCCCCATTATTATTTGCACTTGCTATAGAACCCCTGGCCCGACTTCTCCGATCTTCTCTAG
This sequence comes from Lithobates clamitans, assembly GCA_037952925.1. Taxonomy (NCBI): domain Eukaryota; kingdom Metazoa; phylum Chordata; class Amphibia; order Anura; family Ranidae; genus Lithobates; species Lithobates clamitans. The sequence continues at coordinate 2,225,751 of JBBGZY010000374.1, forward strand.
ATTTATAAGGAATGTGGATTGGTTCATTAGAAGAGCGAGTATCGTTGTATGCGGACGATATGTTGCTTTACCTTTCCAACCCCCATGTTACTATCCCTGTGGTGCTTCAACTAATTACTAGCTTTGGGGAATTTTTACGGATTTAAATTGAATTGGACTAAGTCCAGAGTGTTCTCTGTGGATCCCGCCCTGCCATTTGATCTCCCCTCGGACTGCCCGCTACAAGTTACTTCCTTGTTTAAATATCTGGGAGTTACAGTGCAATTACCAATCTCTACCTATATTACTAACAACCTCTTATCCTGTATAGCATCCTTTAAAAGTAAAATGGTCAGTTGGGCTATCTTATGACATTAATGGGTAGAGTTAATATATTTAAAATGGTGTTTTTGCCCAAAATCCTATATATTTTGGCAAATAGTCCAGTGCACAGACCTAAGAAAATTTTGCAGGAAATTGATTCTCTTTTGAGGAAATTTTTGTGGTTTCCCAAGAATCCCAGAATAGCCCTTGCAACATTGCAATTGCCACCCTCAATCAGTGTAAGGCCTTGATTAATCAGGTATTACCAACTTATAAACTCACCTATGAAGCTAGGGGATGTTCTAGTAATTTTGAGAATATCTGGGGCCAGTGGACCGAACTTTCAGATACCTGTGTATTCCCAGATTTGTGAGTTGGACTCATGACGTAATGTCATGACTCATGACATTACTTAGGTATCACATGCTTCTACGTGGTACATACCTGAGTAATGAGACTTTTGTCTTCAAGTTTCTAATGGGCATTACTATATGTGCAAGTGCTTAGCTGTTTAAGTTTTTTTTAGTTTAGAACTGTTAAATATTCCCGATAGTTCGGGAATTAGCTAAAGATTTAATCTGTTACAATAATTTTCAAAATATAATTTACCTTTTATATTATCAGAAATGATGTTGATGAGTCATTAGTACATTTATACTGAATATTAGCTGTACTATGTTTCTCATGTATTCCTTGTGTTGCAAATATCAATAAAACACAGTTTAAAAAAAAAGATATCTACTGTACCCAGAATTAGGGTTCATACAGTATTTGCAATTTCTGGGTCATGACAAAAGGGTCTATTTATAAAGGGATTAAAGTGTTTCTTAAATGATAAAACTGTATTTTTTTAGTGAATTGTGAATACCTGGTTGATCTGCCAGTTTCCCCTCTTCCTGGTTGTAAACTGGTCATGTTAAGCATGCAAACTGATCTGAGCTGGTATGGTTAGTTTGCGTGCATTCTATTCCTGTTGAGAAGTATAGGCATATACAGTGCCTTGAAACAGTATTCATACCCCTTTAAATTTTCCAACATAAATGTATTTTATTGGGATTCTATGTGATAGACCAACACAAAGTGGCACATAATTGTGAAGTGGAAGGAAAATGATAAATGGTTTTGAATTTTTTTTTTTTACACATAAATATCTGAAAAGTGTGGCGTGCATTTGTATTCAGCCCCTCTGAGTCAATACTTTGTAGAACCACCTTTCACTGCAATTACAGTGGCAAGTCTTTTTGGGGATGTCTCTACCAGCTTTACACATCTAGAAAGTGACATTTTTGCCCATCCTCCTTTGCAAAATAGCTCAAGTTCTGTCATTGGACGGAGAGCATCTGTGAACAGCAAGTCTTGCCACAGATTCTCAATTGGATTCAGGTCTGGACTTAGACTGGGACATTCTAACACATGAATATGCTTTGATCTAAACCATTCCATTGTAGCTCTGGCTGTAGGGTCGTTGTCCTGCTGGAAGATGAACCTCTGCTCCAGTCTCAAGTCTTTTGCAGACTTTAACAGGTTTTCTTCTAAGATTGGCATGTATTTGGCTCAATTCATCTTCCAATCAACTCTGACCAGATTCCCTGTCCCTGCTGAAGAAAAGCATCCCCACAACATGTTACTGCCATCACCATGTTTCATGGTGTAGATGGTGTGTTCAGGGTGATGTGCAGTGTTAGTTTTCCACCACACATAGCGTTTTGCTTTTAGGCCAAAAAGTTAAATTTTGGTCTCATCTGACCAAGAGCACCTTCTTCCACATGTTTGCTGCATCTCCCCACATGGCTTCTCGCAAACTGAAAACGGGACTTCATATGGCTTTCTTCTTGCCACTCTTCCATAAAGGTCAGATTTGTGGAGTGCACGACTAAACAGAATCTCCCACCCAGTGGCGGTGCATCCATAGAGGCGCACGGGCGCCGCCCCCTCTCTCCAGCCACCCCCTCTATCACCAATAGATAGATTCATGCATTAGATGAATCTATCCATGGCCACTGCTGCCACCCCCCATTCAGGCGCCCGGCCTCTCTTCGGATGCTGGGCGCCTGAATTACAACGGCGGGGGGTGTTTTTGAAGCACCTGATTAGAGCCATAGGCCATAGAGCCATAGGCTCTAATAGGCATCAAAAAAGATAAACAGCGAGCGCCATGTTTGGTGCTACCAGTTCACCCAGCTGTGTCAGAAAAGCGAATGAATATTCGCTTTCCTAACACTGAACCCCCTCTCCGCCAATCAGGTGCTCGGGTCTGTTACCCGTCACCGCTCCTCACTGCTCCTCCTGGCAGTGGAGGAGCGGTGTATACACCGCTCCTTCACCGCCCCAAAGATGCTGCTTGCAGGACTTTTTTTCCTGTCCTTCCTGTGCTTCAGTGACTCCAAAGTAAAGCTGCATTCACACCTGAGTGTATCGTTTTTAGGCGGAAAGTCGTGCGTTTTTACCATGGTTTTTACCGCGTTTTTTGCTGCGATTTTGCCTCGATTTTGTACAGGTCAAAACATCACCAGTGTAAAAAGCAGAAAAACGCCTGTAATCTGCCCAAAAAGAAGCTCATGTACTTTTTGAGCACATTTTGCTTCAGGCGACAGAATACTCAGATGTGAACAGGGGCCATTTAAATGAATGGGATTTTGCTTGTTGGGCGTTTTTTAACTTTTGAGATGAGCGTTTTACGAGCATTTTACATGCTGAAAATGCTCAGGTGTGAATGCAGCCTAAGTGTTATCCACAATAAAAGTGCTTCAGTGCAGACCCACCACCTTCCACATTATACGCTCACCTCTATTACTGACCTCTCATACCAGGTCAAGTCACGCTTTCCCCTGAATTGGGGCATATAAATTAGGGGTCCTTTATATTCCGTCTGCTCCTTCTTAGTTCCACTCTCTATCCGTCTTTAGGGTGTATGGCTCTTTAGAATCGCGATACCTCTGTGCAGTGGCTCATACAAAAAGGGGTAACCTCATAGTGTTGTAGTTATGTAGAAAATTTAACGTTCTCGTGATGATACGATGCTTGGAGGCTCCCGCGTCACTTCAGGTGTTGGCAGCGTCACCCGGCTACACTCTACGTGTATCATCATGGTCACGTGACTTCCTCAGAAGTATGATACTACTGAGGAAGTCATGTGACGTGACAATATGTGTGTAGTGTAGCCGGGTGATGCTGCCGACACTGGAAGTGACGCAGGAGCCTCCGAGCATTTTTATGCTGAATGATCCTGTTTTATGCTGAATGATCCTGTTTTAAATGTAAGTTACTACTTGTTTTCAATAAAATTTTTACATAACTACTACACTATGAGGTTACCCCTTTTTGTATGAGCCAGTGCACAGAGGTACCGCGATTCTAAAGGGCCATATACCCTAAAGAACCATAGCGTGTGGAACTAAGAAGGAGGAGGAGGAATGTAAAGGACCCCTACCTTATATGCTCCCAATTCCGGGGAAAGGGTGACTTGACCTGGTATGAGAGGTCAATAATAGAGGTGAGTGCATAATGTGGAAGGTGGTGGATCTGCACCAAAGCACTTAGCACATTTATTGTGATCAACACTTATGCCGCGTACACACGATTGGAATTTCCGCCAGAAAAAACTTGGATGGTTTTTCCGATGGAATTCCGCTCAAGCTTGCCTTGCATACGCACGGTCACGCAAAAGATCTCTGAACTTTCGACCGTCAAGAACACGGTGACGTACAACACTACGACGAGCCGAGAAAATAAAGTTCAATGCTTGCGAGCATGCGTCGAATTGTTTCCGAGCATGCGTCGTTTTTTGCGCCTCCTAATTGCATACAGACGATCGCATTTTCGGATAGGAACTTTTCCTGACCGAAAAATAGAGAACATGCTCTCAATCTTTTGCTGGCTGGAATTCCGCCAGCAAAAGACCGAAGGAGCATACACACGGTCGCATTTTCCGACAAAAAGGTCTCATCAGAGTTTTGCTGGTGGAATTTCCGATCGTGTGTACGCGGCATTACTGAAGCACTAGCACTTTTAAGGTGGAATGTTTTTACACTGAAGATTTTGAAGTACTAGAACTTTTTGCATAGAATATATTAATTGGAGTTGAAGCACTAGCACTTTTAAAGAGGACACCTGTTCAAGGATTCATTGCAATTTTATTGACTTTAAAAAGGATAGCTTCAAGGAATGATTATTGTCAATTGTTTGTTATAACAGCACAGGATTATGTATCTATAGGATATCATGGAATTTTATAATGTGAAGATCACATAGGGATTTACTTTATGCACACTTGATATTATCATAGCTCCCAACTGTCCCTGATTTTGAGGGACTGTCCCTGACTTGGAACAAAATCCCTCTGTCCCTCTTTCCTCCTCATTTGTCCCTCATTTTGGTCTGATCTATAAAGTTGTATATAAAATGCACTATTTATTTTTCAAAAAGTGTTTCCGAGTGCTAAACCTTTCATCTAAATTCTAAATGGCTGCATTTGTAAATTTCAAAAGCCAGTATAAAGGAATAGTAATGATTAAAACAAATGCACTTGTGGGTTTAATCATTATTTTTGTATAATTCCTTTAAGGGGGCGTGACAGGGGGTGTGTCCTATTCCTACATACTTTTGCTAATAGGTGTCCCTCGTTGCCATCCTAAAAAGTTGGGATGTATGGATATTAGGGGTATAGGTGCAACAATAATTTATATCTTTAATTTTTTTCCCATTGTGGGAACACAATGCCATAGGGTGGGCTCGGAGCGTAGAGCATTGTGCTCCATTAGCCCACCCAGGCGTTACAACAGTGAATTAATATTTGCTGTTGTAACACTGATCCTCAATCTGGCCAATCAGAAGCAGGTCTGAGACCCCTTTTTCCAATTGGCCGAAAAGAGAAGAGTCCTAATTGGCGGAGGAGGAGGGAGGAAACGGAAGCCACCGATGCCCGTGGAGAGCGGGGGAAGGGAGAGGCGTTGCCACTGCCGGAGAGCAAGGGAGGCCGCCGGTGAAGTGCTGCATAGATGGGGTAAGTGCACGTGACCTGCCTGCCGACCAACCTACCAAAAAAATTACCACTGGCCGCCACTGGACACCAATTTCTTTGTTCACATCTCTAGTGTTTGTAGTACCACCGGATACAAGCGCATTTAATACCAAAGGCACTGTGTTAAGGCAACATTGCCTTACCAGTGTCCACATTTGCAGAAACACCTACACCCTGCTGAACAGTTACTGCATTTCATCTGCCTTACCAGGATACTGCTAGCATCCTACCCTACATTCCACTATGCCTTACCAGGATACTTTCAAGTACACTTTGTTTATCCTGCTCAACAGGACATCAAGTGCACCAACACCAGGCTAGCCGAAGATCCTGGATATCTCCATTGTAAGGACCCTTTCTATTGCTCTTTTAGTACCAGTAATTCAGTGATTCCACGGATTACCATTAAAGGGGAACTCTCACGTTAATTGTTAAAGTGAAAGGAGAAATAGGTGGGACTTTATATGAGACCATGACCATCCAGTACACAGGTCTCCATCCCTATGTATACGAGACCCTATGTATCCCTATGTATATTTCCAACCTATGACCTAGCTTGCCCTAGAGTTGTGTTTCATATAAAGTCCCAAATACCCCGCCTCCCCCCGATTCCCCTTTTTTTCTCGTATACAGGGATGGAGACCTGTGTACTGGATGGTCATATATACAGGGATGGAAACACACACTAGTTATTTTTATCTACTTCATCATTGCTGTTGTCCTGCATCAAGTGTATTTACAAGTCACTTGCTAGTTTGGTAGACCTGTGCTATGTTTCTACTATTCTATTTATCGATGTTAGGCTGTTTAGCCCCTGGAGGGTGGAGTTGCTGTCCCCCTGTCCCCTGTATCCTAGACACGGGATCGGGGGCCTCCCTCCGCTGCGCGTCGACGCCACGCCCCACATGTCAACATCTCTGACGTCACATTGACGCCATGTGCTGACGTGTAGTTGTCCACCTGGCGTGCTAATTGACGGAGGCGGAGGTTCCCTATATAGACGCTAGTCGCCTGTGTGGGGCTCCTTCCGGTTCCTCCCTCACAGCACGATCCAACGTGACGTTGGCGGTACCTCGCTGGCTGGCCGGCTGGTCTCTGCAATCCCAGGTAATCACGCATCTCCCTTTCCATGCACCTTGGCACTACTATTTCTCCCTCATTGGTATCTTTTCTCATTTGGGGATTCTCACTCTAATTACACCTGTGCACATTGGACTCTGTGGTTGGTTGTCCTCCTCCCTTTCTTTCTCCTCATGCACCTCATTCCTCATCTATCCCTTTGCTGGTTGTCACTGGTTGTTACAATCTCACTCCCTTTCATACCACATCCTCCACTCAGTGGTTCTCCCACATATTCCCCTATATTATTATTTCTATTACTATTATTGTCAGGAGACTAGTAGACCAGACTGTGTGGACTGCACAGAGGAGACCAGAAACACATGTAAGTGAAATGGTGTTTATTAACAAGTGATAAGTGACAGGAACAAACAGTGCAAAAACCCACACAACAACCCACTACAAACAACAATGTATATATATATATAAGTAAAGGGAGATACCGTAATCGTAAACAAGCCAAGCCAAGGTCATACACAGGGAAGTCAGCAGAAGGGTAAGGACGGGAACCTGAACAGGACAAGGAGAGGATGGATGGATGGGGTTCAGGGCAGGGATCCAAGGGAGCCAGGAACAGAAGGGACAGGACTAGGAAGGCCTCAGGATAGGGATTGGATCAGATCAGGACAAGGCAGATAGAAGGCTCAAGGTCAAACAGGCAGCAAGGTCAGAACGCAGGGGGAGAGAGAGAGATACCAAGGCAAGCCTATGAAGGCTTGCCGGGTATTTGTAAGGCTGTGGTAATTGACCTCACGTTACAGCTGAGCGCAGTGTGAGCTGTTTGCTCCACACTGCCAGAGTGCACCCGCTGGTTGACGCCGGTACTACGGCCCGAGGATGCAACAGTGCCACCAGCAGGAAAGACCTCTTACTGCAGGTCCTAGGTGTTGGAAGACACCTGCTGATGGACACTGGTACTGCGATCCAAGAGACCGATAGAGCCACCAACGGGTAGACCTTCTCATGACAGTACCCCCCCCTAAAGGAGCGGCCTCCGGACGCTCCAACAAGGTGTATCTGTTCAAAGTTCATGGCCTTCAACTGGACAGATGAGGGCACATCAGGCCGGGCATCGGGTACATCAACCTGGACAGTGGGTACTGCTGGCATGTCAGAGTCATTAAGCTGGGCAGCAGACGACAGGAACCACTTGAGCTGGGCAGCAGACGACAGGAACCACTTGAGCTGGGCAGCAGACGACAGGAACCACTTGAGCTGGGCAGCAGACGACAGGAACCACTTGAGCTGGGCAGCAGACGACAGGAACCACTTGAGCTGGGCAGCAGACGACAGGAACCACTTGAGCTGGGCAGCAGACGACAGGAAACACTTGAGCTGGGCAGCAGACGACAGGAAACACTTGAGCTGGGCAGCAGACGACAGGAAACACTTGAGCTGGGCAGCAGACGACAGGAAACACTTGAGCTGGGCAGCAGACGACAGGAACCACTTGAGCTGGGCAGCAGACGACAGGAACCACTTGAGCTGGGCAGCAGACGACAGGAAACACTTGAGCTGGGCAGCAGACGACAGGAAACACTTGAGCTGGGCAGCAGACGACAGGAAACACTTGAGCTGGGCAGCAGACGACAGGAAACACTTGAGCTGGGCAGCAGACGACAGGAAACACTTGAGCTGGGCAGCAGACGACAGGAAACACTTGAGCTGGGCAGCAGACGACAGGAAACACTTGAGCTGGGCAGCAGACGACAGGAAACACTTGAGCTGGGCAGCAGACGACAGGAAACACTTGAGCTGGGCAGCAGACGACAGGAAACACTTGAGCTGGGCAGCAGACGACAGGAACCACTTGAGCTGGGCAGCAGACGACAGGAAACACTTGAGCTGGGCAGCAGACGACAGGAAACACTTGAGCTGGAGGGCAGACACCCGAACATCAGGCTGGAGGGCTGGAACATCAGACTGGAAAGCTGGAACATCCGACTTGGAAGCTGGCACATCAGACTGAGAGGCTGGCACATCAGACTGAGAAGCAATCTTCGAGGCATCAGGCTGAAAGGCAAGCTGCAAGACATCAGGCTGGGAAGCTGGGACAGCAAACTGGGAAGCTGGCACATCAATCTGGGAAGCTGGCACATCAATCTGGGAAGCTGGCACATCAATCTGGGAAGCTGGCACATCAATCTGGGAAGCTGGCACATCAGACTGGGAAGCTGGCACATCAGACTGGGAAGCTGGCACATCAGACTGGGAAGCTGGCACATCAGACTGGCAGGTAGGCATCAAGACATCAGGCTGGAAGACAAGCTGCAAGGCATCAGGCTGGGAAGCTGGCACATCAATCTGGGAAGCTGGCACATCAATCTGGGAAGCTGGCACACCAATCTGGGAAGCTGGCACACCAATCTGGGAAGCTGGCACACCAATCTGGGAAGCTGGCACATCAGACTGGGAAGCTGGCACATCAGACTGGGAAGCTGGCACATCAGACTGGTAGGTGGGCATCAAGACATCAGGCTGGAAGACAAGCTGCAAGGCATCAGGCTGGGAAGCTGGTACAGCAAACTGGGAAGTTGGCACATCAATCTGGGAAGCTGGCACATCAATCTGGGAAGCTGGCACATCAATCTGGGAAGCTGGCACATCAATCTGGGAAGCTGGCACATCAATCTGGAAAGCTGGCACACCAATCTGGAAAGCTGGCACATCAGACTGGAAGGCTGGAACATCAGACTGGCGAGCTGGAACGTCAGACTGCAAAGCTGGAACATCAGACTGCAAAGCTGGAGCATCAGACTGGAAGGCTGGAACATCAGACTGGAAGGCTGGAACATCAGACTGGCGAGCTGGAACGTCAGACTGCAAAGCTGGAACATCAGACTGCAAGGCTGGAACAGCAGACTGGAAGGCTGGAACAGCAGACTGGAAGGCTGGAACAGCAGACTGCAAAGCTGGAACAGCAGACTGGAAGGCTGGAACAGCAGACTGGAAGGCTGGAACATCAGACTGGAAGGCTGGAACATCAGACTGGCGAGCTGGAACGTCAGACTGCAAAGCTGGAACAGGTTGGGTTACTGGCAAGATGGTGTGGGTCGGGAAGAATTTTTGCTTCTTCTTTGGTTTAGCCCGTGCAGTTTTGTATGTAGGTGCAGGGCTGTAAGCAAAGAAAGTGGCTGGATCGAAGGAAGACCAAGGAACTGTAGCTAGAGAGGGGTTTTGTGGGACTGTTACAGGTGGAGGAGAAGAGACAGGTGAATTGAAAGCAGGATAGGTGCGACACTTGGAGACTGGGTGATAGTATTTGGTAGGGAACTGATTAAACTGGGTTGTAGCTGAGGTTGCCATAGGTGACGGGGAGATAGATCTTTTGGAAGGCAGATGATTAATGGCAGGGCTGGAATGTTGTGGCTTAGCTAAAGACAGGAGATCTGACCATGCCTGCAGCAAAGGTTGAACAAACGCTGATTTACATACAGCCCGACTAACCAGAGATTGTACTGAATAAATGCAATCGGATAACACCTGCTGGAAACAAGCGGAATAATGTTCATCAAAGTAAGCCGGATCATCCTCTAACAACCATACCAGGGATTCCACCTGGTCACAACTGAAAGGAGGGGAGAAATCGTCACTACCTTCGGGAATGCATGATGAGGCTGACTTTGTACATAATTGGATCAAAGGCAGAACATCCTCAAATAACACATGACCTTGATCTACAAGTAAATGGGCGGTTTGTATCGTTTCCAGCAGTTGGTCTCGGGTCCAATCTTTAAGAGTCTGACAACAATATTCATTATCCTCTGCCGCCAGCAGAGAATAATAGACAATTTCATCAAAGTCCATCTTGCGCGCCCACCGTAACAGGACGGTTTCTCAGTGCAGCCACGTCTGGTCAGGGATGGCCTTGGTATACTGTCAGGAGACTAGTAGACCAGACTGTGTGGACTGCACAGAGGAGACCAGAAACACATGTAAGTGAAATGGTGTTTATTAACAAGTGATAAGTGACAGGAACAAACAGTGCAAAAACCCACACAACAACCCACTACAAACAACAATGTATATATATATATAAGTAAAGGGAGATACCGTAATCGTAAACAAGCCAAGCCAAGGTCATACACAGGGAAGTCAGCAGAAGGGTAAGGACGGGAACCTGAACAGGACAAGGAGAGGATGGATGGATGGGGTTCAGGGCAGGGATCCAAGGGAGCCAGGAACAGAAGGGACAGGACTAGGAAGGCCTCAGGATAGGGATTGGATCAGATCAGGACAAGGCAGATAGAAGGCTCAAGGTCAAACAGGCAGCAAGGTCAGAACGCAGGGGGAGAGAGAGAGATACCAAGGCAAGCCTATGAGGGCTTGCCGGGTATTTGTAAGGCTGTGGTAATTGACCTCACGTTACAGCTGAGCGCAGTGTGAGCTGTTTGCTCCACACTGCCAGAGTGCACCCGCTGGTTGACGCCGGTACTACGGCCCGAGGATGCAACAGTGCCACCAGCAGGAAAGACCTCTTACTGCAGGTCCTAGGTGTTGGAAGACACCTGCTGATGGACACTGGTACTGCGATCCAAGAGACCGATAGCGCCACCAACGGGTAGACCTTCTCATGACAATTATAATTATTATACACTTACACTATCTATAATATTTATATATTACAGTTATATGGGGTCATCGTAATCTATACCACTATGTTGGAGGAGGGATCCTCTTGTTACCTATTCCTTTACGTGAGTCCTGGGTTGCCCCGCCTTGCCGCCGCCTGGTCACCGCCTCAGCTCCCGGGGTTTGTAACTTTCTCCCTTCTTATTTGCCTACCACTATGAACAATACCATAGATGTTCTATTCCTAGTGTACTACATATCCACAGGTAAGAGTGATAGGATCATAGTTACTGCTCCCTCTCTTCCTGGTGTAATTTAATTACCATTAATTACTACTTTATTACACTATATCTCAGGTACTTCCAGTTAGCTGCTCCTGATGAGTGGACAAACTTCCACGAAACGCGTCGAGCATTTACAATTCAGCATTCACCAATTGATGTCATGCCACAGCAATCATGCATCTACTATGAGCATTTTCATGTCTAGGCCATCGATTTTATGTGATTATAATTATCTACTATGCATACTCATGTTGGTTGTAATGTTGTCAGTATCACTATATATCATTTGTTACAACGTATGAGATATCACCATATGACTACCATGTGATACAATTAATGTCTTATATACTTTGTACTGTTTCTTATTGATTTTATGTGTCTATCATCTATTGCACTTTGCTCCCATGAGGTATCAATAAAATGATTTTATTTCCAACCTATGACCTAGCTTGCCCTAGTGTTGTGTTTCATATAAAGTCCCAAATACCCCGCCTCCCCCCGATTCCCCTTTTTTAATTGTTAAAGTGATCATTTGCATTTGTGGCCTATTGCCTCACATGATCATTGCCTGGGTCTGTGATTTCAGTATTTGAGGGAAACAGTCTGACCGTGTTTAAGCCAGATCTGTTCCGCTTTATGCCTAAGAGCATAAGTCATTTTAGAGTCATTTAAGTTGTTTGACTGTGCTATTTTGAAGTCTGGGTTTTGATTTACACCGTTAAAAGATCACAGTTTGCTATTCTTTACTATTGATATATCAGACTACTGTTTATTTTGATTGTGGAAAGTCACCCAGTAAACAAACTTCCTGTTCACTATATTTGTGTCTGTTATTACTGTGTTTGTTAGTACACTGTTTGCTAGGTGTGCCAGAGGGGCTGGGCAGTTCTTGGGGTTGATAGGCAGTGTACGGACCCAACTGTACTTAAGCGGCTCCTTTGGGGGTAGCGCTACACATGGGGGCTTGTCCGGGATATAGCGCTACTCTGCAATCAACTTCCCGAGACAGCATCCCTGCAGCCACCAGGATAGACCCTGCCACTGCGATCCTTCGGGGTTAGCGCTACAGTTACATTTTGGTTTACTAAGACTGTCTGTGGAGGATGTTCATGCTGTGTATGTATGTTTTTCCTTATGTCACCACTCCTAGCCCCTGCATGGGCAAACTAGGTCCTTTTTTTGTGTTACGTTGTATTAATGATTTAATTGAATAAAAATTATTGAACCAGAAAATACATACCTAGAAGTAGCTATTCATATTCAACAGGATTTCTTCTGTAATGTGGAAGAGGTTTTGCTACTTATCCAATTAGCTTCCACAGCTCTAACAAATGTTAGGAACATTCCCATAATAACTCATATGCCATTCAAGGGGTACTGCTGACTAAGTTTATGGACTAACCCCTTCTAGCTCTTTTAGAGTCCAGGCATTTCAAATTGTGCCCTTAACGCCCCACGTGCACAGTCTGGTATAAGGTGTGCCAGACTATGAAAAAGATAATGCATCCCATTTTGGAACAATATTGAGTACAAGGAATTTTATAAAATTAAAGGTTTTGCACTCTGGTTTAACAAAGTAATCAAATATCTCCAGAAAATATATGACAATGACATACTAAAATCATTTGAACAGCTTTGTACTGAATATGACCTACCACATGAAAGATTCTTTTAATTTCTACAACTTGGACATGCATTTCAGTCGCAGTTACGAACAGAGATCTTGAGATTTTAGAAATCACCTATAGTTAATGTACTATTGAACAATGACTCCAAAAAGGGTTAATCTCTCAAATATATGCCATTTTACATGCCAAATTTCAGGGAACGGTCGATGTACCATCCTGGGAGCAATGGTCCAGAGACCTGGATAATATTTTGGAAGACCAGTGGGAAATTGCATCAGCCGCTTTTCCAATCGTCTCTTTGTTTCCCACACAAAGGCTCACACAGTTCTTCCTTTCACACAGAACATATTAAACCCCGGAAAAACTATTTACATGGCAGCGTAGAGACACTCCAGTTAGTTCTAAATGTGATGGTGGCCCATCTAATCTAATTCATATGCTATGGAAGTTCCCAAAACTCCATCGTTATTGAAAAAGAGTACTTGACATCCTAAAAAGGGTTTTTCAAGTGAACTTGGCTGAAGACCCATTGCCAGGAAAGAGGCTGCCTTCCTTCACACATGCGCGGTAAAGCGGCACTCTGGCGCATCCCTGGGCACGAAACAGCGAAATGGCTAATGCGCGTGCGCAATTCGGCTAAACGGCTAATGTTTGTGTGCAATTCAGTGAAACGGCTAATGCGCGTGCGGGATATAGCTTTACGGCGAACGCGCGTATGCAATAGCGCGCACAACTTGAGCCTCCCACTGGTCCATAAAAGTCACTCTGTGCCATGACCAGATTGCTGGTTTGTCTTTCAGCTCCCCGTGTGTTTCCTGCTTTGTATCCTGATTCTTGATTACCTGTTGTGACCCGGATTGACCTTGACCTGCTCTGATCTCTTCCTGCATCTGACCCTCGGCTTGCCTCTCGGACTTCTCCACTTGCTTACTGTGTTTGACCCTTGGCCTGTCTACGGATATTGCTTCCTGTCTCCAGTGATTGACCCTCAGCCTGCTCCTGGACTTTGCTATTGTCTTCAGTGCTCGATCCCTGGCTTGCTCACAGACTTTGCTTCCAGTCACCTGTGTTTGACCCTCGGCCTGTCTACGGACTTTTGCTATCAATCTTCAGTACTAGTCATCAGCCTGCTGACAGACCTGCTAACAGTCCTTGCACTAGACTGTTTTTGCCTATCTAGAGACTCTTACTAGTCAACGGTGTTTGACCCCCAGCCTGTTGTTGGATCAGCTGTTCATCTTCCTTCCTGAGCTTCAGCATCTTCCAGTCCTGCACAGCTCTCTCCCTGCCGGTGACCTTCACGCAAGACCTGCCCAGCCTGCTGGTGGCTCGTGCCTCTTTGTCACCCCCTGTACCATCTCCAGGAGTGGAGTGCGCTTAGTCGCAAGAGGTTACCGCTCTCAGCATCTCGGCCTCGGTGAGTACTCTTATCTGACACCCATGTATTTGCTTATTAAGTATAGTAGATGAGAAGACTGCTGAAAAACACTTTTGTACCCATTAATAGAGTGATCTTCCAGGCTTGTAAGGTAATTGCCCAGAAATTGCTGTCTCCATACCCTCCCACACTGTAATGGAAAACCCAAGTTAATACTACATTGTCTAGAGAGAAAAACATTTTTCAATACAGGATCATTCCCAAGCATTTATAGGCACACTGGTAACTCAATCGCCTTAATCCAGTCACCATAGAGTTAGAGTTTGCACAACCAAACTGTTCTAATTACATCATCTAATAACCCTGGTGATAGGAACACTGGGGGATGTATCAGTTGTTTAAGTCCCATAGCAGAAGGTGTGGATTGTTGGTGACAGATGATGTCCATGGCGCCCCATTTAAGATTGGTTGTTTTTCCTTTTACAGACACAATGTATGTAAAATAAACCAACAATGCCCCTGACTGTCTGTAAAACACCTTAAAAACACAAGTAAAACAAACTGAACATGTTGAAATGCACATATTTTCCACATGTGAATCCATCATTAAAGTTTCCCTTTAAATCTTTTTTTCTTGGTAAGGGCTGGGTCCAGTCAGATTTATTTACTTTTATCCATTACAAATACAGAATATGTTGGCAGTTTCTAACAGGCCAATTAAAAAAAGAAATGTGAAAGTTTAAAATGTTTTATCATATTTCTTCTGGAAAATGGAACTGTGACGTAGGGCCACAGAGGTGCCCAGTTTAGTTCCCCAAATTGGTCACTAGGTGCCACCATAGTTAAGATAGGAATCATGTAGCGAAAGTAGACAATGTGGTTGCCAAGGCAGTTGCTAGAGGCTCCCAGAGTAGTGAGTGGGGTATACCATAGATCCGTGTCCAACTTTTTGACCTTTCTGGGACCCATTGGAAGATGACGAATTGTCTTGGGCCACACATAAAATACACTAACAATAAGGATAGCAGAAAAAGTTGGGCAGATCACACGTTAACGATCACTGATATAGATAATGTACCTGAGTAATAACACTTAATTTCTTAAAAAATATTTTTTTTATAAAAATAAAAGAGGGCAACAAAAAACAACTGTGATGTTTGACATTGTTTTTGATAAACTAACCTATCAATATCTGGTTCAATGGATGTAGTAGCAATTCTCAATGAATTCTGAAGGTGCTCATCAGATATTTTGGTTCTAATTTTGCCCTACATATGCTTCATCCTTGAAAATAGCTGCTCACAAATATAGGTGCTGCCGATAACTAATGACATGACAAAACGGAAAATTTATATCAAATACTTACCGTAATTTTCCTTTCCTGATGGACTCCATGGCAGCCTACGTATGGGTTAATCCCGCCTCTCATACCTCATAGGACCCCACTCCCATAAATCTTTGCTTCTAGTCAGAGACCGTGTTCCGTAACTTAGCCTACTCCAGCAAATGGGAGGGAACTCCTGCTGCCATGGAGTCCATCAGGAAAGGAAAATTACGGTAAGTATTTGATATAAATTTTCCGTTTTCCTGACAGACTCCATGGCAGCCTACGTATGGGAAATGACTAGACATACACTCCCGGGTGGGAAATTGCTGGTTCAAAGAAAAAAGATTTATTTGGCACCGTCAACAGACAAGACATGCAAACCAAAATTAACTGAAAACAAAGAAGCCGGTTCTACGCAATAGTGCGTCATAAAAGTGTTGATCGACGACCAAGAGGCCGCTTTGCAGATTACTTCCGGGGATACATGACGGGAAGCTGCCCATGACGTAGAAACGCTCCTGGTAGAATGAGCGGTCACCGCTTCTGGGGGAGCCAAACCCTTAGCTGTATAAGCCCCTTGTATAGCCTGAACGATCCAAGCCGCAATGATTCTGGAGGAAGCACGCAAACCCTTGTTCTTTCCTTTGAAATAAACGAACAAATAATCGGATCTTCGAAAAGAGGCAGTGGCTTGAAGGTACTGCCTTAAAACTTCTCCCACATCCAAAGGATGAACAGTAGAGTCCTCTTTTGCCCGAAAAATTGGAAGAACAATCTCTTGATTCTCATGGAATACAGATGTTACCTTAGGATTTGATCCTAGCATAGGAATCAAGACCACCCGGTCAGGGAAGAAGGTGAGGAATGGTTCTTTACATCCTAGAGAACTGATCTCAGAGACCCTCTTGGCCGATGTTATGGCCACTAGGAATACAGCTTTGAGAGAGAGATCTTTAAAAGTTGCCTGATCCACAAGTTGTGTTTCTTTTTCCGAAAAGAAATCCAGGACAAGAGGAAGATCCCACTTGGAAAATCTTGGTTTTCTCTGAGGTCTGATCCTTATTGCTCCCCTGAAGAACTGCCTCGTAAGAGGGTGTCTGTCCCAGGATATACCTATGAAGGCAGAGATAGCAGAAACCTGAACCCGCAGAGAACTTACTGATAAGGATAGATCCAGGCCTGTTTGCAAGAAACCAAGAATATCCTGAATCCTTGGGTCAGTACAGGAACCATCAGTGGTGGAAACATAATCTGCAAATTTCGACCAAATTCTTTGGTAAACTCTATTGGTACCTGGTCTTCTGGCATTCAGTAGAGTCGAAATAGCCGCACTTGGACATCCTAGGGCTTCCAACCTTCCCCTCTCAAGAACCAAGCCATCAGATGGAGCTGGGATGGACATGGGTGAAGAGATGTGCCCTGTAATAGGAGATCTGGTCTGGCTGGGAGAGGAATTGGATTCCGGTAGCTGAGTTGTAGTAAGAGGGGGAACCACGGTCTGTTGGGCCAATATGGAACAACTGCCACTATTTCGACCTCTTCCCACCTGAGCCTCGATAGGAAACGCAGAATGACCGGAACTGGTGGAAAAGCATAAGCCCTGTGGAATCTCCACTGGTCCGTCAGGGCATCCACTCCGAAAGCCTGGGGACAACGACATCTCGTGTAGTACTTTTCTATTTTGTGGTTGCAAGGGGACGCAAACAGGTCCACTTCCGGTGTCACTCCCAGAGACAGGATCCAACTGAAGACTTCCGTGTGGAGAGACCACTCGTTGTTGTCCAGGACAAACCTTGAGAGAAAGTCTGCCTGGACATTTTGAACTCCTGGAAGATAGACAGCCGTCAGATTTGATAGGTTCGTCTGAGCCAAAGACATGATTGGACTCACTTCCTTCAGTAAGGAGAGACTGCGTGTGCCCCCTTGTCTCTTGATGTAAGACACCGCTGTCGTGTTGTCTAGCCTCAGGAGGACTGAGGCCCCAGATGTTAAGTGGAGAAAGGCTCGTAGCGCACAGAAGGCAGCTCGAAGCTCCAGGACATTCGAAACTACACCCCGGGATGGGAAATCCCAATTGCCCTGGGCTATCTCCGTCAGATAGAGAGCGCCCCAGCCTCTGCTGCTGGCATCCATTGTCACCGTGATCCAGGAAACGGGTGCTATGGAATGGCATTTGAGGAGATTCTTCCGCTGCAGCCACCAGGGGAGACTCTCCTGCATGGACGGGGTTATCTGGACAAGATGGTCTTGAGAACCTGGAACCCACTGTTGGAGAAAACCCTTCTGAAAGGGGCGCATCCTCCATTGAGCCCATTTCACCATGGGGCCGTTGCCACCATGGTGCCGATTATCCTGAGGCACTGAGAAGCTCTGAGTAGGGGTGATGACATTGCCAGATGAATTCTGTCCCGAATCAAAGGGATTTTCTCCAAAGGCAGAGAGATGGTACTCTTCATCGTGTTGAACTGGGCTCCGAGGAATATCAGAGACTGTGTCGGATCTAGATGACTTTTCTCCCTGTTCAACAGCAAACCGAACTCTGTCAGGGTAGAAATGACCTGATCTCGGTGTGACAATAGTTGATCCCTGTCCTGCGACAGCAAGAGTAGGTCGTCTAGGTAGTGGTGTAATCGGATACCCTTGACTCTGATCAATGCCACGACAGCCAGTAAGAGCTTTGAAAACACTCAAGGCGATGTTGTAAGCCCGAATGGAAGGCATGTAAATTGGAGGTGTTTCTGACCTACCGCAAAACGTAGGTACTTCTGGAAGTCTCTTGCAATCGGTATGTGAAAGTAGGCATCTTTCAGGTCTATGGAGACTAGCCAATCGCCTGGATGGATCTGACGAATTGTTAGCAGTGTCTCCATCTTGAATTTTTTCTTCTTGATGAAGGAGTTCAGGTGTGTCAGGTCGATGACTGGCCTCCAGGAACCACTCTTTTTAATACACCCCTTGAAATCTTTCTTCCAAGGGCACCGGGATGGCAGCCCCTTGAGCTATCAGAGAATCCGTGTACGACAGAAGAACTTGTTTCTTCTCTTCCAGGTGAGGAAGGACTGTGGGAACAAACCGGTGTACGGGTGGATTGCAGAACACCCACGAATGGCCTGATGAGACTGTCTTGACCGTCCAGTAGTCCCTGATCGAAGCTGCCCAGACGTGCTGAAAAAGGAGTAACCGTCAGAGAGAGAGAGAGAGGCTTGGACAGCCAGCAGCATAGCTCCTACCTTGCCAGAGAATAAACACTGCACCGGGAAGCCGTTGTTTTCACCCGCAGTCATCCCAAGTAATAGCTGCATTCTGACAGCTATTTAAACTTGGCGCCGCCGATGCTGTCACCGCGCCCCCAGCGTTGTCAAGCGGGGCTCGTGCGCATGCGCGACCGCCGCCGTTATCCCAGAACTGCGCACGCACGAACCAAACCTTGCTTTCAGACGGGGCTCGCAAATGTGCAGGGAACCCGGAAGACGCGGCAGACTGGGACGCAGACGCGTTCCAGCCGCCATAGAGGCCAGGAAAGACACAGGAAAGAAAACGCCACAATACACACAAAAACAGCTGCCATATATGTAAATAATAATGGAGCATACGATACCACCGCACGATCCTGGTCCAGCCTTATTTGGGGACGATCATCCACTGCACGGCCAGGCTTTTAGGGGGGGGGGACTCCTGCTAAAAGCAAGGACGTTTGGCCCAATTGCCACTTGCCTGCCAATGGCAAGGCTATGAAGCTCTTCATGGCATCGCATAAGTTGCCCGTATCCACCCTGCTAATAACTGGGACTGCTGGACTCCAGAACCGCCATCAGAACCACCGTGCAACCAGGACCGGACCGCAGAAACTTTTCATAAGGTAAGATACACCTTGGTCCTAGGAGGAGGACAAAAAAGGAACACGGTCTCTGACTAGAAGCAAAGATTTATGGGAGTGGGGTCCTATGAGGTATGAGAGGCGGGATTAACCCATACGTAGGCTGCCATGGAGTCTGTCAGGAAAGCTGTGATTGTGAAGAGATGAGATATATTTCTTTGGGAAGATAAAACTTAAAAGTCCAGTATAGAGACACTGGCAATTTTTTTTTTCCACCCACATTTGTTTGCCAAGTGTAAACACATTTTTACCAAAAAATACCCCAAAAAATCAACATTTTTAAGTTTACGATTTTGTGTTGAGCCGCATTCGTCGCTGCCTTGGGCCACAGGTTGGACACCACCGCCGTAGATAGTAAAGTAGTGCTAGCATGTGGCTAGGCTGTGACACAACACTGTTTACACAAACTCAAACCTTATAGTTTTTCTCCTTTATTTGGAGAAAAATGTGTTTTTTTCAGTCTATTCTTTTTAGAATGTTCTTTATGCTTTGTAAACTTGACTCAAATGAGCGTAAAGTCATACTAAACACACATTGTTTATTTTACATTGTCCCTTCTATTTTTGTATACAGATGATGGCACTGTAATTATTTTAATTTTTAAAAAATCGAAGTACCTTTTTCCTTATCGATATACAGCTGTCACATGACCTAGATCTTTCCCACCCTGTCTGCAGGGAAACATAACCAGGAGGAGCTTCTAGTCCTTTGCTGCTGGCCACATGTTCAAAATAAAATAAAAAACAGCCTTTGCAATACAGAGTAAAAATAAATAATTAATATCCATGAACTAGGTACATTTTCGTACAAATTTAAATATATATTTAAAATCAAATCTTTATTATTTTGTGGAAATAACATTGTATGGGCGGATTTCTGCCAGTTGCAGGCTGTGTCACGTCCCTCCAGCTTGTGTCTTATGCCCTGTACACACAGGCGGACTTTTCGGCATCAAAGGTCCCACGGTCTTTCCGACTAAAATAAGGAAGTTGATAGCCAGTAGCCAATAGCTGCCCTAGCGTCGGTTTTCGTCCGTCGGACTAGCATACAGATGAGTTGATTTTTTGACCGGACTCGAGTTCGTCGGACAAATCTGAAACATGTTCCAAATCTAAAGTCTAAAGTCCGCTGCAGGTCCGATGGAGCCCACACATGGTCGGATTGTCCTCCGGATTCTGTTCGTCAGACCAGTCCGGTCGAAAAGTCCGCTTATGTGTACGCGGCATTAGAAAAACAGGGAGGTAAATCAAGATGTCATGTCCCGCCCCCATTGTGTTTAGCTGGTTAGTGGACATGGAGAAGGAGGGAGGGAGTGGGCTGTCATTTATAATTCTGTATACGCCCACATGCGTGACTCTAGAGTCACGTGGTCTGCTCAGTTGGGATAGGGAGGAAATGCTCAGGGTAGAAAATACACTGAAAACTGAGCATGTGCAGAGTTTCCTCAACAGCTGCAAGATCCCTAGCTGAATTGGGGACATGGACAGTAGGGGGAGACAGAGAGCAGGAGGATCAACCAGGGATTTTGCAGACTACAGAAAACAAATCTCATAGTGATTGAGTAAGTATGAACAGCATGTAATACAGTATATATTTATAGTTTTTTATTATGTGGGTTTGAGGAGGAAAGAGGTGGGGAATAAGGCAGAGAGCAGGAGCTGACTCTGACTTATCATTGTGGGATTGATATTGATCGGGGCTGTTTTTCAAATCACCAAACATTAGATAGTTGGTTCAGGTGAACACCCAAATACATGACATTGTCACGTGACCTGGCCAAATCTGGATTGGATGAAAATCATTCTATATCTATGGATTTCTCAGTTCTGCATAGTAAGGTCTAGGCAAAATGCCAATGTTCCTAAGCACAAACTGAGGAATGTGGCCTGTGCTGCTAACCCTATTACAAAGGAAAGTCCAGGGGAAATTGTTTAGAGATTTCCTATAAGCTTTCACTATTCTCCCTATGTATAGCACATCTACCATCTGTAGATAATAAATACACATGCCTTTTCTGTATGTGACAGAACTTTTTGAAAAGGGAGAGAACCAGAGAGCCCTACAATGCATTAACCTGAACACAAAATATTGATTGATCTTTGAAAAGATGGATCAAAAATCAGCTGGTTCAGTAGAGACTGAACAAAATTTCGATACTTCTATGGCTGTTCTTGCTCGAGAGAAGTCAATCTAATGAATGGGAATGTTACTAAAATGTTTCTTTGATCAGCACATGCAGCCAACCAGTGGAGGATTCTCAGAATAAAATAGCACAGTGGAAAGGATTTATCCATCCACCTCACTTATTTTTAATGTTTCACTTGCAAATCAAAAAAAAAAAGTCATACATTTATGGCAAGCTTAGCTCTGCCATGGTATGTAAAATGGCTGCTTTAGACATCATTCACACGAATGGCCAGGGGACACATAAGAACAGGTGGTTGAGCCTCAGTTTTACTGCCTGCCGAGCGCTCACCTAAAGAACCCTAGAACATGCAGCTGCTCAGAGCCGTACCCATGCTGTGGTCATGAGGCATAGCCTGGACGAGTTTGGTCTGGTTGCAGATGACAGGACTCTTGCTCCTAACCTCTTCACCAGATTCAGAACTTGTGCTCAGACAAGGCTCCATTTTACCTTATCCTTACTGTATTTCACTGAGCTACTTTATCATGTGAGGACTATGCTGATTTTCCCACATGCCCAGAGCGTACTTTGTTCAGAAGTTGGACCGCCTTCCTCAGCAGACACAAGTAATATACTTGGTGTTCTTAAACAGTTAAGGGTTGTTAACTCCCCAGGCTGCAACAACTCTTCAGGACCACATCTTATTCGTCTCTGTCTTTTTCTATAAGCACATAGATAGAGTCCGTAAACTGGACCAGAGCATCAAGAAACTTTATAGAAACAAGAACCTAACAGCAGAAATTAAGTTTTGATGCATTTTGTGCTATGGTGACTAGTTATTTTAGGAAACACATCAAGGCTTTCTTGCTGCTGTAAGGTGCTTATTTGAGCAGTCTCCTGGTGCTATACTCCAATTTCGGGACTCTATCTGGGGCCTTGTATTGGTGTACAGCTGGGCAAATATGGTGCATTAGAAGCAAGGAGAGATTATGGAAGCAAGACAGTTTCCTGACACTGTTTGTTTATCCCCATCTTTTTTTATTTAGTGTAGCACCCACCTAGGTAGGTGATATAGGGTTAGGTAAATTTAATTCTGGCTCGCTGTATCCAGTGGGGCAAATTTTGTTTTTTGCTCACTGTAATCAGTGTAGCTGTTAATTATTCTGGTCTGTTCAGTGTTTCAGCTGCTGCAGGTTTGATTGTTCTCTCTGCTTTCTGGAGAACTGTGGGTTGTTCTGCGGAGCAAGGCAAATAGGCGGCATGAATATTTCTACAGCCCTGGCCAATACCTGTAAGGGTGGCCCAGATGGCTGCTTGGAGTGTGTATAAATATTCTTACACAGAGAGCAGCTTAAAAGGAGATTACAGCCTAAGGGGGGGGGGGCTGCTTGCCACCTTAGCCCATCCTGTCATGTGCCTGTGGGATGCCGAGACCTCAGATGGCCAACCTGATGGCCTGCTTCGCTGAAAGCTACAGAAAGCTGATTAAGGGACTGTCAGCTGATTAAGGAAATGTATCACAGGGAAAAAGTGTTGCATAGATATTGTAAGAAGCAACCATTTTTCCAAGAACATTTGTGAGTACAGACTGGAGAAAGAGACTTTTGGCCAAGGCCATTCCCTTGTGGGTCAGAGTCTGCTGCGTGTGTGTTGTAAAGAGGACATAGTGTCCAGTGTCTTGAAGTGCTTAGTCTATTTAATTCTCTGTGAACGAACTGTGCTTGGACTGTCCCTCAGAGGAAGAGTAATCTACTCAAGTTTTCTACAGGCTCATTAGGGCTGCACCAATATCGATACTAGTATCGATATTGGTACCAATACCGAACATTTGCACGAGTACTTGTACTCGTGCAAATGCTCTGATGCTTGACCCGATACCCCGATATCTGGACAATCGGGGATGGTCGGTGTGGTGAGTTACAAGCACCGATCGATCTCCATGTATAGATTTCAATAAAGCAGCTGACAGCAACTTCTCCTCCTCTCTCCTCCCCCCCGGGACTTTCAGCTGATTTATTGAAATCTATACAGGGAGATCGGTGCTTGTAACTCGCCGCATTGATCATCCCTGACTGTCCCGTGTCCTTCTCCATGTCCTCCTCGTGTTCCTCCAGTCCCCCTCTCTGTGCTTCTCTGGTCCTCCTTCAGTCCCCCTCCAGTCCCCCTCCAGTCCCCCTCCATGTCCTCCATGCTCCTCCAGTCCCCCTTTGTGTCCTCCGTGCTCCTCCAGTCCCCCTTTGTGTCCTTCGTGCTCCTCCAGTCCCCCTCCCTGTGCTCTGTGCTCCTCTGGTCCCCCTCTGTTCTCCTCCTGTCTCCCCCTGTCCTAGATCTGTCAGGATGGAGAGCGGAGGAAGGCGTCTGTAAATCTGTCATTTACCAGCATCTTCCTTTTCTGAATTCACAGAATTAGGGATCACTGGCTCTGTCCAATCATAACTGAGCATAGTAAACTGTGTTTACTCTGCTTCAGTTTATGAATGGACAGGAGCCTCTGTCGCCTGTCCATTCATCTTCAGTGCAGCTGAGGCTGCAGAGAAAGAGTCTGGGGAATCTGTCCTCATTCCCTTTCTCTGTTTAGACCCCTGATATCTCACCAAAGCCCCCTCCCCAATAGGGCCGAAAACAGAAAATAATAATAAAAATATTAAAAAAAATTGTTCTAAATATTTAAAAGTTAAAATTGTAAAAAAAAGGAGAGACTTACTGGGATGAACGTGTGATGAGCTTGCCCCTCCAAGCCCTGGCGCAATTGCATGAAGCTTACGAGAGAAGTCAGCTGCATCACTGTGCATCCCCTTCCCGGCCACGAGTGACGTCAGGCAGCTTCGGCTGGTCCGTGCGAGTGCTTTGGGTGGTGTGTGTTAAAAGGAAGTAGGTGGTCCGTGCTTACTGAAATACTTTAGCACGCTGCTAGCTGCTGTGAGCTAACTGATCTCTACAGACCAGGAGAGGAGGCTATTATGGAGCTGTTTATGCCATTTAACGCTGGATGTTTGTGAGTGCAACCCTCGTTTTTTATACACTTATCTTCATCTATTAAACAATAACACACTAGGGCTGGTGTGAGTGTGTTGCCAGAAGGGGACTGAGGAAAAATCCTCTCAGCGCCCATCGCGAGGCTCGGGGTGAGAACAACGAAATCCCAGCAAGGGGACGCGAATGGAGCCGAGCCACGCCGAGTGCCCTGGAAGTCCGGGAAGCCGACAGACGCTATAATCCTCCAGACCCGGTAAGAGGACAGAGGAAACAATCTCTCGGGGTCTGCCATGAGGGTCGAGGCGAGGGCTACGAAACCCCAGTGAGGGGATACGAGCGGAGCCGAACCACGCCGAGTGCCCTGGAAGCCCGGGAAGGCGACCGACACTTCAATCCTCCAGGCCCTCCAGACTTGCAGAAGTGTCTGAAGCAATACACAGAGCCTGGGTCACTGAGAGACGGTTCACAGGTACGGATTTGGATAATTTGGGAAATTTTTGATGATAATGAATGCTTTCTAGAGACACAGCATCATTTCAGGAACAAACCCTGAGGCTGGAAGCCGGACACCGGTCACCGGACAATAAAATAGGGTACTGTGTATGGAGAATTTTGATCCACTTGTGCCATACTGATGTTACTAAGACTATGGGTTACTAATGGTAAAGTACAAGTGATATAAATAGACTGAATATATGCTTAGCAGTACCCCATAAGCAATAAAGACCTCAGGTGAAAGCTACAATCTCTTATATCTATAATTCAACGTGTAATATGCCACTGAAGGGGACCCATACACAAAAATCAAATAGGGTATCTACAGGGGGGGCAATCAAAAACCCCCCTAAACTCCAGTTCGCAAAAAATACTGATATTAAGGGGTTTATCCAATAGCCACAGTCGCAAGGGCAACAAGAAAGCTCTTTAAAGCGGGGGTTCACCCACACCGCCAAAAAAAAAAAATATTAAAAGCCAGCAGCTACAAATACTGCAGCTGCTGACTTTTAATACATGGCCACTTACCTGTCCCGGGGTCCAGCGATGTCGGCAGGGGACGCCGAGAACCCGCTCGGTTGCTGCCGCCGCCATCCTAGGTGAGGGAATCAGGAAGTGAAGCGTTGCGGCTTCACTTCCCGGTTCCCTACTGTGCATGCGTGAGTCGCGCTGCGCGTCCCTAGTGGTCCCCGCTCTCTGCTGGGAGCTGTGTGTTCCCAGCAGACAGCGCGGTCGGGACGGGAAGAGGCATAGACTCCCATGGGAGTCTATGCCGGAAGTGGGTGCAAATACCTGTCTTTGACAGGTATCTGCACCCCCCCCCCCTGAAAGGTGCCAAATGTGACACCAGAGGGGGGGAGGGTTCCGAAAAGCGGAAGTTCCATTTTTGTGTGGAACTCCGCTTTAATTGCTGAAATAAATTTTACCTCTCCCACAAGAGAAGCAGAGCTAGGAGGACCAAATATTAGCCCTTCTGGCAACATGCAACAACCTGTTATGGATATAGAGAGGCTAGATGGGGGTCCCTCTTGGGGCATGCAGACATGTATAAAATCCTTACCGACAAGAAAAAATTAGTTTTTTTTTTTTTTTTCATATTTCATGGTATTAATGTAACAGTTGTGAAAAGAAAAAGAAAAAATGGTTAAGATTATGAAGTGAACAATATAGCACTCTACCTCACTATGACAAATTAATTTATGGTTAAATAATTATAAATTTGGGAGTGGAGGAATGGTGCATGGGTTTTTTTTTCTTAATAAGTATTAATGACACATCATAAAATTGAAAATATTTAATTATAAAGGAAAGGCGCAGTATATAATAGCGAATAATGGGACTCTTTAGGTACTCATCAGATAAATTGCATAGAACATTTCAATATTTGGGGTGATGGTTTGCATGTATAATGGATATCTAATGGATATATAAAGTGTATAAAGATGTACTAAGCAATTGTTCGAATTGAGAGGTATATTATGGTTTATCACAAGGATGCACTATGGATATGTTTTATATACAGTCAGGTCCATAAATATTGGGACATCGACACAATTCTAATCTTTTTGGCTCTATATACCACCACAATGGATTTGAAATGAAACGAACAAGATGTGCTTTAACTGCAGACTTTCAGATTTAATTTGAGGGTATTTACATCAGGTGAATGGTGTAGGAATTACAACAGTTTGTATATGTGCCTCTCACTTTTTAAGGGACCAAAAGTAATGGCTCAGATTAACATCATCCATCAAACTTTCACTTTTTAATACTTGGTTGCAAATCCTTTGCAGTCAATTACAGCCTGAAGTCTGGAACGCATAGACATCACCAGACGCTGGGTTTCATCCCCGGTGATGCTCTGCCAGGCCTCTACTGCAACTGTCTTCAGTTCCTGCTTGTTCTTGGGGCATTTCCCCTTCAGTTTTGTCTTCAGCAAGTGAAATGCATGCTCAATCAGATTCAGGTCAGGTGTTTGACTTGGCCATTGCATAACATTCCACTTCTTTCCCTTAAAAAACTCTTTGGTTGCTTTCGCAGTATGCTTCGGGTCATTGTCCATCTTCACTGTGAAGTGCCGTCCAATGAGTTCTAAAGCATTTTGCTGAATATGAGCAGATACTCAGAATTCATCCTGCTGCTTTTGTCAGCAGTCACATCATCAATAAATACAAGAAAACCAGTTCCATTGGCAGCCATACATGCCCACGCCATGACACTACTACCACCATGCTTCACTGATGAGGTGATATGGTTTGGATCATGAGCTGTTCCTTTCCTTCTCCATACTCTTCTCTTCCCATCACTCTGGTACAAGTTGATCTTGGTCTCATCTGTCCATAGGATGCTGTTCCAGAACTGTGAAGGCTTTTTTAGATGTTGTTTGGCAAACTCTAATCTAGCCTTCCTGTTTTTGAGGCTCACCAATGGTTTACATCTTGTGGTGAACCCTCTGTATTCACTCTGGTGAAGTCTTCTCTTGACTGTTGACTTTGACACACATACACCTACCTCCTGGAGAGTGTTCTTGATCTGGCCAACTGTTGTGAAGGGTGCTTTCTTCACCAGAGAAAAAAATTCTTCGGTCATCCACCACGGTTGTTTTCCGTGGTCTTCTGGGTCTTTTGGTGTTGCTGAGCTCACCGGTGCGTTCTTTCTTTTTAAGGATGTTCCAAACAGTTGATTTGGCCACTCCTAATGTTTTTGCTATCTCTCTGATGGGTTTGTTTTGTTTTTTCAGCCTAATGATGGCTTGCTTCACTGATCTCATATTGAGAGTTGACAGCAACAGATTCCAAATGCAAATAGCACACTTGAAATGAACTCTGGACCTGTTATCTGCTCCTTGTAAATGTGATAATGAGGGAATAACACACACCTGACCATGGAACAGCTGAGCAGCCAAGTGTCCCATTACTTTTGGTCTCTTAAAAAGGGAGGCATATATACAAACTGTTGTAATTCCTACACCGTTCACCTGATTTGGATGTAAATGCCCTCAAATTAAAGCTGAAAGTCTGCAGTTAAAGCACATCTTGTTCGTTTCATTTAAAATCCATTGTGGTGGTGTATAGAGCCAAAAAGATTAGAATTGTGTCAATGTCCCAATATTTATGGACCTGACTGTATATTGTATCACAGATGGGATGCAAACGAAAAGTGGGTATGTTTCTCATTGAATCATTGAAGGAGGGGAAAAGAGAAAGGGCGAGGGGGGGGGGGGTGATGTCACTAGGAAAGAAAGGGGGGATTGAAAGGAAAGGGAAAGAGAAAAAAAGAAATTTTTGTTTTTTTAGAAAAACCAGAATGACATCTTGAGGGATATTATTGTGGTAATGGCAGTTATTAAATGGTAAAAGTTTAAAACTATGATTCGATTGGTATAAAGTGATATGATACAGTAGAGTTTTTAGGATCTGTCTGGAATTTATGTTATCATTATTATAGTGGAGGAAAGTGTGGGCATGTATTTTATTCCAGACCCCCCCCCCCCTTTTTTTTCTTCCTCGTCTCCCTCTTTCTCCCACCCCTGCCTCCTCCCCACCCGTCCCTTTCATAATATAATTAAGCCGGGGCTGGGCACGTCCTATCCAAAGGAGGTCTCTTTATACCCTCTGAACTAGGGAACTTACAAGTGTAAGATTAGACTCAAAGGAGTCGTACAGGGAGTGGTTGTTAGGTTTGCGTGTGTTGTTTGTGTGTGTGTGAGGAGTTTTTATTGTTTTGTTTTTTTTCTTACTATTCTATGGGCTCTGTAAAAATATGTTCCTTTAATGCTAGAGGACTAAACTCGCCAACAAAAAGATCACAAATTCTATATTCTTTCCATAAACGAAAAGTAGTTTTTTTTTTTCAGGAGACGTATTTTCGCTCAGACCATATACCCAATATACAAAACAACCTGGTATCATGATTCTTTTGCTTATTGGAGGAACAGAGACGGAAGAGCACTGCTTTTAAAACTTGCTATATATGGTAAAAAGTATACATTTATCAATTTATACTTACCCAATCAAGATCAGATTAAAACGGGTACGCAAATATTGACGGATCTTATGGAAAGAGCAGAAGGGGTGACCCTAGTGGGGGGAGATTTTAATTTTGTTCCTGCCTGGGATATAGATACCACTGAACCCTCAGTATCCCAGATGAGTAATAGCAAAAATAAATTTAATGATATGTAAGATAAACACCACTTGGTAGATATATGGAGGGCTCTTCATCCAATAGAGAGGGAATAGATTAGATCACAGATTAGACTGTTTTTTGATAAATCAATTAGGGGTGGCGGTGACTTCTTCCTCTGAGATAACGGAAAATTGTTACCAATACTTACTGTAATTTACCTTTCCTGGCCTGTCCTCACATCAGCACACAATAGGTTAACCCCTCTCTCCAGTGTCTCAGGACCACCTTCTCCTAGCTGATAAAAAGGGAGCCCTTCCTCCCCCGCCCTTGTTCCACTAACTAGCGGACGACAGGATTGTAGGGAGTGAAAAAAGATTGTGCTGACATGAGGACAGGCCAGGAAAGGAAAATTACAGTAAGTATTGGTAACAATTTTCCGTTTTCCTGGCCAGCCTCACGTCAGCACACAATGGGATTTGATTTAGCTAATATAGAGTGGGATAACAAAAAGACTTGAAAAACAACTAGTAATGCTGCTTTAGTGAATATTTTATTTTGCTTGGAAGGGTGCTAACACCCCTGCGTTTCCAAAATTTGTTGTGCTAGCCGCTGTGACACCCAAACCTTAATATTTGGCGAAGGTTTCGATATTTTAGCAGAAGCTGCCCATGAGGCTGCCACCCCTCTTGTTGAATGAGCTCTAATAACTTGTGGAGGCATCAGCCCCTGTTTCTCATACATGAGGCTTATCACTTTGGTGATCCAGGTAGCTATGATTCTAGCTGATGCCGCTTCTCCTCTTCTAGGTCCTGATGGCAGGACGAACAAGGTATCAGTTTTGCGCAACTGCAGAGAGCGGTGAAAGTTGAAAAATATTTGACCATGTCCAATGGTCTGAGATCTAGTTCCTCCTCTTGTCTTGGCAGTTGTGTGAAGCTGGGTAGGACCGCCTCCCAATTTACATGGTATTTGGAAAGGGGTTAAGGCCAGGGAGGGCCTAAGGATCACTTTGTCCGGGAGAATGATGCAAAAAGGATCTTTGCAAGATAGAGCTGCCAGCTCTGAAACTCTCCTTGCTGAAGTTATGACTGTGAGGCACGAATAGATGTTGGAGCAAAGCTTTTAGCACTGTGCCTAAGTCCCAGGCTGTCATCAGGGACTTCCTTGGTGGTCTTATTCTTATGACCGCTCTAAGAAATTGTTTTATTAGCGGCTCGTCTGCCCACTTGTGGCCTGTGAAGCAAGACAAAGCTGACACTTGCACCTTTATGGTGTTGTATGTTAAGCCCATACTTAGAGCTGACTGTAAAAATTCCAGCACCTGCGCAATGTTTGTGGACAATGGGGCGAAATTCTGTTGTAAAGCGAATGCTGTAAACTTCCTCAAAATTCTGGTGTATGTGGCATTAGTTGTGGCCCTTCTTGACTTCAATAGTGTCGAGATGACTTCTTCTGAGATGCCCTGAGACTGCAGTCTGGCTGATTCAACAGGCATGCTGTCAGTTGCAATCTGCCTGGGTTGGGGTGATACCACTGGTCCTGCTGTAGAAGGTCCCTCTTCAGCGGAAGCCATATTGGGGGAACTGCCGCCAGCTGCAGGAGCAGTGGGAACCATGGCCTTCATGGCCAGAAGGGTAGGATTGCAATTGCATGGACGTTTTCTCTCGCAATTTTTAATAGGGTTTTCATTATCAGAGCTACCGGTGGGAAAAGGTAGACTAGGGGAAATTCCGACGGAATTGAGAAGGCGTCTTGAGCTAGCGCTTCATTGAAGTGGAATCTTGACATGAACCGTGGTACCTGCCTATTCCATGGGGTCGCCATCAAATCCACTGAGGGTGTACCCCAACTATAAAAGATTGTTTTCAGATAGTCCTTGTTGAGTGCCCACTCGTTTTTGTCAGGAAAATCCAGACTCAGATGGTCTGCTATGTAGTTTTGACTGCCCGGAATGTAGGCTGCCGTCAAGGATTCCACATGTGCCTCGGCCCAGACGAATATATTGTTTGCCAACTGCAGCAGTGGCAAGCTCTTGGTTCCTCCCTGTTTGGCTATGTATGCGATCGCCGTCCAGTTGTCCAACACAAGCTTGACCCAAGCTCCCTGAATCAGGTTCTCGAATGCCAGCAGGGCTAGGTATGCTGCTTGTAACTCCAAAAGGTTGGAGTGTCTGGTCTCCATCCTACTCCATTTGCCTTGGACCTGTCTGCCAAGGCCGTGAGCGCCCTAGCCCCGAAGTTATCTGGATCCCATCTCCGGGGCTGAGAGGCACGCCCCGCGACAGAGTCCCTGGCACTATCCACCACGCCAAGCCCTGGTGGATCCATCTTGGTATGAAGATCTTTTGTTAAGTGATACGCCATCCCACTGGTTCAGGAAGGACGTTTGGAATGATCTTGTATTGAATCTTGCCCAGGGAACAGCTGGGGTTGCTGCGGTGAACATTCCCAGAAGTGTCATACAGTCCCTCGCCGACAGCGACGAGGACTCCATCACCCTGTTTACACAGGCTACTAGCTCGGCTATTTTGCGGTGTGGTAGCGAGACCTGCCCTTTGCTTGTGTTGAAAACAAGCCCTAGGTACTCCATCTCTTGGGAAGGAATCAACTGGCTCTTCTGCTTGTTGATAATCCAGCTGAATTCAGATAGAATCTTCAGCACCATCTCGTGTTGTGCCGTTAACTCCTCACTTGCGCGGGCCACTACCAAGATGTCATCTAAGTAGTGGAGAATTTTTATGCCCCTCTGACGTATAACAGCGATGGTAGCTAGCAAGATCTTGGAAAAGACTCGAGGTTCTGTGCTGATTCCAAAGGGCAGACATTTGAACTGGAAATGATCTTCCCCTACCATGAATCTTAGGTATCTTTGGTGATGCCTGTTGATTGGGACATGAAGGTAGGCATCTGCTAAATCGACTGATATTAACCAGTCCCCTGATTGCAGAATTGATATAATTGATATAATTAGGTCTAAGACCGGTCTGAGATCTCCGGACGCTTTGGGCACCAGAAAAATTGGGGAGTAAACTCCTGTTCCCTGTTGCTTCAGAGGCACTGGCGAGATTGCGTCTTTTTGTAGTAACTCGGTCACATATTCTTGCAAGCACCTTCGTTTCTTCTGGTCTTGTGGCCATTCTTTCTGGACAAGGATGTCCGGTGGTTTTTCTCGGAACATTATCTTGTACCCTCGCTTGACTGTTTTCTGGACCCATTGGTCCTTGACTTTCTCCGCCCATACCTTCCAAAAGGACACCAACCTGGCACCCACCTGGGGGGGACGGGCGGTCAACCCGTCAAACGTACTTCTCTGGTTTCTTAGTGGTCTGAGCGGCCTTAGACTTCACTTTCCGAAGAAAGGAACTTTGTGAGTCGCTCCATTGGGGTCTCGTATATTCTCAGCCTGGTCTATATGACCTGGCCTCCTGCGCCCTTCTGAACTCTGATTGGCCTGACCAATGGTTCGCTGTCTCTTTTTGGGTCTCTGTGCTAGCAGACCTGACTTCCCTCCAGTAGCTCGTTTGATAGCATCCTCCAGGGTGTCCCCGAATAGCATTCTGCCATTGTATCGAATGTTACAAAGTGCCTGTTTCGAGGTACTGTCCGCCACCCAATGGCGCAACCATAGGGCCCTTTTCGACCCAGACCTTTAGAGTCCTGGAGATCGAGGTTAGGGCTATGGCCGGGCGGCAGGCTGCGCCAGCCAATGAATAGATCTTCTTTAGATCTGTGTCTGTGCGCCTGCCCATTGGGTCTCTGAAGGTTGTAGAATCCTGCAAAGGCAGGGACACCTGCCTTGCTATGTGCTGCAAAGCTGCATCTGCCCCTGGAGCTGATTCCCAAAAGGCAGCCTCTGGGGTCTTAAATGGGTATAATGTTAAAAAGCGATTTTGTACGTTTTCCTTCCTTTCTGGTTTTTCCCATTCCTCCTCGAATAATTTGTGAATCTCCGTCATGAACGGGAAGGTTGCCCCCTGCTTCTTCAGGTTAGGGAAATATCTCTTAACCTTTTCCGGTGGTTGGATGTCTTGTTCCTAGTCTATGGGCTCCTTCACTGCTAAAATGTAAGGCTCTATGAGCTGGAAGTCGAATAAATATTCTGATGGTTCATCAGAGTCTGACGAGTCTCCTGAGGATATTTCCAGCATCGGTGGTGAGTCTCGCTTCTGATTTTTTTTTTTTTTACAAGAAAGAGTCTCGCTTCTGCTTAGATGCGCTCTTGACTCTAGGCTTAGTCTCGGAAGTACTTGTGCCTGAGACCAACTGCATACTCTCAGTCACCGCCTCATGAATATATTCCTTTATCCTTAGTGCCTCTGTTTCTCTATCTGTGGCTGCATCTCTTATGCATTCTGCCCACAAGAGCTTGTCAGGGGCGGATGGCGCTGAACAAGCCCAGCAGAGGCCTTCGGCGGGAGGACCTCTTGTTGCACTTTAATCTGCCGCTATAGTGGTCTGAGCAGTCTTTTTGCCTGGGCTGGTCGTTGCTTGGGGTCTATGTCATGAGCGTGACCCAGATGCCTGCGGAGACTTTGAGCAGTGGCGGGACTTTTCCCTCCGCGAATGTCTTTTTTTAGGGCTTCTGCTTCTATAACGACAAAACACCTTATTAGCCTGGTATATTGCACTCTTTTGTTTGTGGCCCCCGTAGACCCCTCCTACCTTTCTGACGATCTTCGTGCACTTTGGGGCTGTGGTGAGCTCATACTGCAGCAATAAAAAGACAGGATTTTAAAATAAGAAAAAAGCTCCTATTCTATCCTCTCCTTTTTTTTTAACTCTGGCATTTAAAGGAATTAACTTTACCTTAATACAGGATGTGGAGTCACTCGGGGTGGCAGCAGATTTAGAAAATATCTGAAAGCTGTAAAAACATTGGTTATGCATTAAGAATATTCAGTGGTCACAGCCTAGTAAACACTGACACAGCCCAGCCACCCCTCCCCCTCTCCACAGGAAACTCATCAGTATACTTCCCTCACTAGCTGTGGCAAACAGCCTGGAGCCCTCCAGGCTTTATGGTGAGCGTTGCTAGGCGACACCTGTCACCTCCGCCCCCACAGCCCTGCCCCCGTGATGTCATCGCCGACCGACAGAAAGCACAGGGTGAGGCGGCCGGCGCGGCTCCTAGGGAGCAGGAAAAGAGTGCACGATCTTCCGGCAACACCACAGCCTTAATAGTAAGCTCTTTAAGCCTTTAGTCTGCCAGCATTGCTCTGGCACCTAGAGCGTCCAGTGTGATAAAAGGATCTACCTTTATTGTTCTGGACCTTTCAACCCAGAAGAGGCTTGAACCTGGGCGAGTAGGTTCGGTAGGGGGGTATAGTCTATTCCATGAGCATGGTGGCCTGGAGTCCGACCAAAAAAAGAGAACAAGGGCAGGGGAGGAAGCTTTTATCAGCTAGGGGAAGGTGGTCCTGAGAGCCTGGAGAGAGGGGTTAACCCATTGTGTGCTGACGTGAGGCTGGCCAGGAAAGGTTGTTTTGTATGGTCGGATCATGCTCCGGTATTTTTGGTAATGGTTATGTCAAGTGGCAACACAACAAAAAGAACTTGGAAATTAAATGATAATTTACCTTATGATGAGATCTGTATGTTAGAGATTAGGTTAGCAATAAAGAATTTTATAATTGAACATGTTAATGGACACTACTTCCCTATCTATTCATTGGGAAACACTTAAATGTGTATTACGGGGTCTTTTCATAAAACACGGGGCAAGACTAAAAAAGG
The DNA here is from genome assembly GCA_037952925.1 of Lithobates clamitans. Classification (NCBI taxonomy): domain Eukaryota; kingdom Metazoa; phylum Chordata; class Amphibia; order Anura; family Ranidae; genus Lithobates; species Lithobates clamitans. Next base: position 2,260,715 of record JBBGZY010000374.1, read on the forward strand.
GAACAGATTAACTCTGCTTTTAAAGGATATAGCAAAATTGGAAAAACTGCATAAACAAAATCCAATTTTGGAAAACTCAGTAGTATTAACAGATAAGCGACTGGAACTAAAAACATTATTAAATGAACAAACGCTACGGGTTAAAGATAAAAATCACACTTTATTTTATCAACAGGGAAATAAACCTGGCAAGCTCCTGGCAAGGGCACTGCGCCAACGCATATCCACAACATCTGTTGTCAAGGTTAAAACAGAAGCGGGTGATATAGTACATGACTCAAAGGGGGTATTAAAAACATTCCATTTTCTAGATTATACAATATACCAAACCAACTGGCAGGAAGGGACCCTGAAATGTTTCAACGGAACATACGTCGATATATAGAGGAAACAGCCACACCTACTTTAACAACAATAGAAGCAGAACAACTGGAAAGGGAATTCTCGGAGCTCGAAATACAGAATGTGATAGATTTACTAGTATCGGGAAAGAGTCCTGGTCCAGATGGCTTCACCCCACAGTTTTATAAGACACTTAAAGAATCGTTAATTCCTATTATGAAAATTTCACCTATTCCCAAACCTGAGAAAGACCATACATTGTGTGGAAACTATAGGCTGATTTCTTTGACAAATATTGATCTTTGATTATATTAGATGATTATTGCTAATAGACTTGCACCAATATTGCCAGCACACATTCACTTAGATCAAGTGGGATTTATAAAGGGACGAGAGGCGAGACATAATACCTTGAAGACTTTGACACTTGTGGAATACGCATGGAGGCACACCATGCCATCCTGCCTATTGGCAATTGATGCTGAGAAAGCATTTGACAGGGTGGGATGGTGATTTTTTTGAAGAGATACTAAGGCAGGCTTGGAAAAGATAATGGCCCTCTATCATAGTCCAACAGCCAGAATACGCGAAAACTGACATTTATCCGATATAGTCACAATCTCTAATGGAACGCGACAGGGGTGCCCTTTATCCCCATTCATGTACGTATTGGTTATGGAACATCTGACAACAGCTATTCAAAAAAATGTAAATATACAAGGAATAAAAATTGGGGACAAAGAATATAAAATGTCGGTATATGCAGACGATCTGCTAATATATATAACAAATCCAGTGGTGACAATACCAAATTTAATTCAGGAATTCAAACGTTTTGCTGTATTGAGTAATTTTAAAGTAAATTACTATAAATCAGAAGCCCTAAATATCACACTATTAAATAACACACCGGAACTTCTCAAAAATAATTTTTCGTTTAGGTGGCAGAAAAATGCTATTAAATATCTCGGAATATATATTCCTAGAGACTTGGGGAAACTTCAAGAATTAAACTATCTTCCAATAATGCAAAAAATAATAAAGACACTCCAACAATATGATAGGGCGATATTTTCCTGGATGGGAAGGATAAACATCGTACAAATTGATATATTGCCAAAGATATTATACATATTTCAGACCATTCCTGTATTCCCCTCCACAAATATCTTGAATCAATTACGTAAGGCCATAGGGAGTTTCATATGGGCAGGTAAGCCTGCTTGAATTAGTAGGTAGTATTAGTAGGTTAAAAAAGGATGAAGGTTTAGCTCTCCCGGATCTCTCGTTATATCTTAGGTCAGTGTTGATATCTAGGATTGTGGATTGGTTCCATAATGCAGATTGTAAGCAATGGATGAAACTGGAGGAAGAAGTCACAGCCATAAAATTGAAATCATTACCATGGATAACTAGGGAGCATCGGCCTCCTAGGAGAGATATGCCTTCTTTGGTTGTCTCAACATTGAAGGTTTGGGATGGATTAATGAAGAGAGGGATAGGGACACATATATAGATCCAATGACCCTTCTCTTTAGTAATCCCGAGTTCCCACCAGCAATGGAGGCTAAGATCTTCCTAAAATGGCAGAGAAAAGATGATATGAGGGTGGTACAGACAATTGATGGGAACAGACTACCCCCACTGGACTCCATGGGAACGGAATATAAAACCAACTGGATGCAATATCAACAGCTTCAAAGGTATGTCCAATCCTTGACAAATAAAGATATATTGGATAGGCCATTGACAGAGCGGGAACAACTAATTTTGCAAGAGCAGAGACCAACCCATGTCCTATGCCGCTACCTCCAAAAGGTATCGCCACTCTTCAATTGCGGCCTTGATTGCTGATAGCTCTCAGTCACCTACATCATAATTCCGCTTGGCTTCGGATAGTTTACGGGAAAAAAATGCAACTGGGTGCAAAAGAGCCTTGGGTCCCTGCCTCTGGGAGAGTACTGCCCCGACTGCTATCTCCGAAGCATCCACCTCCAAGATGTATGGTAGTGCTGGGTCAGGATGTTTCAGAACCGATGCAGAGGTAAACAGATCTTTCAAGGTTACAAAGGCCACCTGAGCTTCGGAAGACCAGTGGAATTTAGTGCCCTGCTTAGTCAACCTCCTGATGAGGGAAATTATGGTAGAAAATCCTCTTATAAACTTCCAGTAAAAATGTGCGAAGCCCACAAAGCGTTGGATTCCTTTTTTGTCAGTAGGGGCTGGCAAGTCCAGAATGGCAGAGACCCTTTGAGGGTCCATTTTGATACCCTCCACTGAAATGATCAGTCCCAGGAACTGAATGCTCTGTTGTTCAAACACGCACTTCTCAGGTTTTACATAAAGGCCGTGACATCAAAGTCGTGTTAGAACGTTCTTGACATGTTCACAGTGTTTAAGAAGGGAGAGAAGATCAGGATATCATCTAAGTATACAATGACAAACAAGTCAAGATAGTCTCTGAAAATATCATTCGCAAAGTGCTGGAATGTGGCAGGGGCGTTGCAAAGACCAAAGGGCATAACTAAATATTCAAAATGCTCTAACCGGTCTTCCATTTATCCCCACTCTGGATACGGACTAGATTGCAAGCTCCACGAAGGTCCAGTTTAGTGAATATTGCTGTGGTTCCCAGTCTTTGAAACAGTTCAGGTACCAAAGGAAGGGGTACCGATTCTTTATCATGATCTTATTGAGTTGCTGATAATCTACGCAGGAGCGTAGGGAGTGGTCTTTTTTTTCCACAAAGAAAATTCCTGCTCCTTCTGAGGAGGTGGAAGGCCGAATGAACCCCTTTTCCAGGTTGTCATTCATATATTTCTTTATGGTCCCTAACTCCAGTTCCGTTAAGGGAAAGATTCTCCCGAAAGGAATCTCTGCTCCAGGGAGAAGTTCGACCGGACAGTCGTATGGCCTGTGAGAAGGAAGAGTGTCTGCACCCTTTTTGCTGAAGACATCCAGGAAACTGTGGTAAAACCTCAGGGACGGCTTGACGGGTCTCAGCATCTGCCTCCATGCATAATAAGGGAGATGGAACAACAGCAGTCTCCAGTAGGCAGTGTTGGTGGCAATAAGGAGAGAGGAAGCTGATCTTCCCTGAGATCCAATCAATTTGTGGGTTGTGAGCCCTCAGCCAAGGCATGCCTAGAATGATGGAAAACAGTGGGGATTCAATGATATCTAGGCACAGTAGTTCTTGGTGTTTGCCGGCAATGGTGGTAAGTAGTGGTACAGTTTCTTGTGTGACTGGCCCAGACTTAAGAGCTGAGCCATAGTTCTTTTACTCTAGGCCGCAGGGGGACGTGGTATCTGGTGGCAAAGGATAAGTCCATAAATCCGATGCAGGCTCCAGAATCAATGATAGAATCAATGATAGCGGTGGCCTGAGTATTCCCTCCTGGGAGCTGTAAGAGAATGGAAATAGCCAGATGAGAAGCCCAATTAAGCAAGGCAGGTGTAAGAGCAAGGAGAGATGGTGAAGCACTTACAGAGCCTAGCAGGGCAAGTCCTCACGTAGTGTCCAGGTTCTCCACAATAGAGGCAAAGGTTACTGGGCCACCGGCGTTGTCGTTCTTCAGGTGTAAGTGAAGGGCGAAACAAGCCTAGCTGCACTGGTTCGGAGGTGTCAGGGGCAGAGGCTACTGGAGCTGAGGAGGCAGAGTGAGGAAAACTAGGCACACGTGGACGTATCCAGACTGGACGAGGAGGGCCGGAAGAACGCTCAGACCTTTGTTCCCTTAGCCGTCTGTCATTTTGAATGGACAGGTTAATGAGGGCATCTAAAGTCTCTGGGATGCCCACTTGGGCTAGCTCGTCCTTTAATGGTTCAGAAAGGCCCATACGGAACTGGTAATGTAGGGCGGCGGCGTTCCAGTTTGTGTCGGACCTCCAATGCCTAAACTCAGATACATAGTCTTCCGCTGGTCTATGGCCTTGCTGTAAGGTATGCAGAGCTACTTCCGCGGTGGCAGTCAGTTGTGGGTCCTCATAAAGTTGAGACATGGCTTGGAAGAAGGTGCTCAAGTTGTTGAGAAAGGCATCCGTCTGCTCCAGAAGATGGTGGGCCCATGACTGAGGTTCCCCCAACAGCAGGGAGATGACAAAGCCCACTTTGGTGGATTCAAGAGAAAAAGTTCTTGGCTGCCGGGTCGAAGAAAAGTTCACAGGCATTACGGAATGCTCTAAATTTACTACTATTCCCAGAGAATCTTTCAGGTGTGGGAACCTTGGGTTCAGGCGGCAACATCAGCACAGAGGGTGCAACAGAAATTCCTGATGAGGAGGGTGCAGAGGCAGACAGAACCTGAACATGTTCCTCCAGCCGGTTGCAACCCTCTTGCAGGTCTTTTACAGCCTGGGTAAGACCAGCAAGATGACGGCAAAGTTCATCCATAGGAGAAGCTCCCTGCGTGGGCTCAGACAGTACTGTCACATACCTGGTGGTTGAGCCCAGTATGCAGGGAGCGGCTTCTCGTATTCCTCTGCCTCGAGTACCCCTGATAGAGCAGACAGGGGCTCGGGAGTGCAAAGGGGCACAAGTGCCTGACAGGTAAGCTGATGCAGGGGGTGATCCGGACCTCCAATGTGTTGTGAAGGAGGATCAGACTGGTAGCCAAGATCAGCAAACAGCAGGGAGGTGTTATGTAGTTCAGAACACAAGCAGGTGCAGGCAGGTCGGGTCATACACAGGCGGGCAGATAATGTACAGGAGCAGTAGCCAAAGCGGAGTCGTGAAGCAAGCCGGGTTGGTATCAGGCGGACAGCAGAGGGACCAAGGGAGAGGCAGAAGAAACATGAGGACAAGCCGGCATCGGAGACTGGCAGCAAGCAGGAATGGTCAAGAACAAGCCGGGAAACAGGAATCAGGTAAGTAATATGACAAGCAGCAAGGCTCTCAGGAAACGCTGTAGACCGAACAGCAAGGCAACAAAGTGAGAGTCTCCTTTAAATAGTGCTTCTTGGCGCCAAGTGCTGTCACAAGGTGCATGCGCGCGCCCATGCGCATACACGCGCCGTCATTTACGCGGACGGCACTTTTAATGAGAACCCTGTGCACAGGTATTCTTCTGCTATTCTGATTGCTGGAACGTCTTTCTTGACACCTCTATATACACCATCCTTTACCCACAGCTCGGTAATCCCTATAAAGCATGATCCAATCGCTTCAGTGAAGAAAATTTCTTCCAGATCTCTCAAAGCAGTCAGATATTTCCTGGATGAACAATCTGTAGTGTTATTATCTATAAATGTTTATACTCAATTACATTTTGAGCATTTTGGAATACACATTTTTTTTTAAAACAATCTACTGAGCTGGCCAGAACTAGTTCTTAAAGCGGTTGTATACCTATATTTGTAACTTTTACCTACAGGTAAGCCTATAATAAGGCTTACCTGTAGGTAAAAAAAATATCTCCTAAACCTGTAAGGTTTAGGAGATATTCCCCTCGCAATGAGCCGCTAACTGCAGCGGCGCATGCGCACAGGGGACTCTCGGCTGACAGCCCGGCATGCCGGGCAGAAGTCTCCCGCGCGCATGCGCGGGAGTGACGACATCGCGGCTCCGGCCACTCACAGCGCCGGAGCCGCGATACCCGGAAGACACGCCGAGGGGAGATGTCGGCTCCCTCGGCGTGGACCAGGTGAGATGCCGGCGCCTCGTTCTAAGGTAAGTATCTCATAATGAGCTAGTATGCGGTGCATACTAGCTCATTATGCCTTTTCCCTTGCAGGTGTAAAAAAAAAAAAAAAATGACAGCGGGTATACAACCGCTTTAAAGCGGACCTTCAGTCATTTTTTTCATCTTTCCATCTAATAAATCTTTTGCCCTTGTTGTTTTAACTTTATAAAATATTACTATATAATACCTTATACAGCCCACTTCCTATTTCTTGTCTGGTAAAATGCCTAGGCTTATGGCATCACGCACAGCTCTCACTCTCGTGAGAGTTTGCCAGGAAGGGAGGGGGGATGAGTCTTAAGAGGGCCAATGAGAGCTGCAGAGCTGGAGGTGAGCCTCTGTGTGTCTGTGTCAATCCAGGAAGTGAACAGGCAGCAGTTTCAGCTGCCCACAGTTAAAATGGATGCAGCCAGACTCAATGAAGGGAGATTTCTGCAGCATATTTGGCAAGTACAGAATCACAGTATATATAAAATAATATGCAAAGTGGTTGGAGAGAAGCTTCATAATGGCAAAGATGTTTTTATTACAAATTATGTGAATAGACTGCAGTTCCTCTTTAAGGGAATCTATTTCACAAGGATGTTCCTCCTCTACTTTTAAGACAGAGTAAAATTACATTATAAGCAATTGCATGGTGCTCCACACAAGCCAGTGAGCTTTTTCGCAGTAAAGGGGTTCACACAATGCTATGGATGGTCTTGCTGATAAATCCTTTTAACCACTTTCCGGACTGTCCATCATATGTATACTGCGGCAGGGCGGCCTGGCTGGGCAAAATGACGTACCTTTATGTGATTTCATGCAAAAAGTGTAGGGGGGAGCGCAGCTCCCACTGTGATTGGACACAGCGGGAGCCAGTCAGCAGGTCCGGCGGCTGCAATGGCCGCCGAGACCCGCCAATCGTTCTGTGGATAGACGGAGCAGCAGTGTGCCTATGTAAACAAGGCTGATCTGTCAGGGAGCAAAGGAGGGATCTTGTGTTTCAGCTAAGCTGAAATACAATCTCTTTTTTCCTCCAGTGTATCTGTCCCCCCCACAGTTAGTAAGCACCTCCCAGGCAAACACTTAACCCCTTGATCACCCTTGGTGTTAACCCCTTCCATGCCAGTGTAATTTATACTTTGATCAGTGTATTTTTTTTAGCACTGATCACAGTATTGGTGTCACTAGTCCCCAAAAAGTGTCACTTAGTGTCCAATTTGTCCGCTGCAATGTCGCAGTCCTGCTAAAAATCTCTGATCACTGCCATTACTAGTAAAAATAAAAATGAAAATGCCATAAAAAATATCCCATAAATTGTAGACGCGATAACTTTTGCGCAAACCAATCAATATATGCATATTGGGATTTTTTTTACCAAAAATATGTAGCAGAATACATATTGGCCTAAATTTATGAAGAAATTTGATTTGTTACATTTTTTAATTGGGAATGTTTTATAGCAGAAAGTAAAAAATATTGTTTTTTATTCAAAATTGTCGGTCTTTTTTTGTTTATAGCGCAACAAATAAAAACCGCAGAGGTGATCAAATACCACCAAAAGAAAACTCTATTTGTGGGGAAAAAAGGACATCAATTTTATTTGGGTACAGCGTTGCACGACTGCAATTATCAGTTAAAACAACGAAGTGCCGTATTGCAAAAAATGGCCTGGTCAGGAAGGGGGTAAAACCTTCTGAAGTGGTTAAAGAAACCAGTCTAACATACAACACACTACACCTGAAACACGTAAGCAATCCCCTTTATTTTTTTTTCACCTTTAAACTCCTGATTGGCCAGGAAAAGTCTTCTGCATCCAGCAATGACTCTCAGGCACATCCACCAATAAGTAACATTATTAGAATCCTCCAGTAACACCCTGCCTATGCAGTACTAAAAGAAGTTATCCCCTTTCTCTTCTACTACCCAGAAACGGCTACAAAGCACACCAAAATAGATCTAAATTTTCTAACGGTTATAAGGTTAAATAAAATGATATTCGGAATTCAGATATTCTCTTAGAAAAAGAATACAATGTTAATTTGCAGAGAACTTTTTTTTTTTCGATGTAAAATGTAAAATTCAGTCTAAACCCAACTCCAGCCAAACCTTGTTATTTAGGTGTTTTTCTTGCCAACTGTCTCCCTATCAGGGAGATGTTTTCTCACAACCTGTCAGGGCAGAAGCTGTATTTTGCTGTATGTGTGTTGCAATCTTGCTTAAGGGTGAAGAAAAACCTTGCCAATGGGGTCACGTAAAAAAAGTAAGTTGAGTGAGATTTTACCTCTTTCCAACTATAAAAAATGTAGGCTATAAAAAAAATCCAAACCTTCTTAATTTTTAAAAGTACAGTTTTTGTAAGCTGAAAGCTCACTTCATAATAAATGCTGGAGTTAAACGTTAAAAAAATTCCTAGCCTTCTACATTTTTTAGACTACAATTTTAATTATCTTAAAGCTTAGCTCTGAACACACATTAAAACAGCATTTAATGCTATTGTGTATTCCCTTAAAATTAGGATATATTTTCACATAGAACTAGCTTGAGTGTCTAAAACCAGGTGTATACGGAGCAAATTTCTTTATGCAACCACTGTCTGTATTGATTCTTCCATCAATACAGACAGTGTTGACAGGAGAATCCCTCCCGCTAAGCTACCCCCCCCCCCAGTTAGCGATATTCACGTGAAAAACCTGGTAGGCTGATTGTACCCAAGTTGATCGATCGATCACATGGTTCAACCCTTGGCCGGTTCCTGCTGAATCGAACCGTCTATGGCCGGCCTAAATCTGTCCTGAAATCAAGCACTGTCATCCACTGTCATCCACCCAATAATCAGTCTGGGAGAGGGAAGGGCAGCACCTAATCAGGCTGTGCTGTATGTACATGTAGACTAAAGGGAAAAAAACAGAGTGAATAGAGTTAAAAGAGAAGTTCAGCATTTTTTTTTTCAAGATTCATTCTTACCTAGGTGGATGCAGCATTGGTCCAATGTTGCATCTGTTCCCCATCAGCTTCAAGACCCCATAAACACTACTAGATTTTCTGCAGATTTTTGTCTTCAGATTTACCAAAACCATATAATATGACGTAAAACCTTAAGAGTTTCAATTTGTATGCAATCAGCCAGGCGCTTGCACTACATGGTTTTGGTAAATCTGAAGACAAAAATCTGCAGAAAATCTAATAGTGTGTATGGGGCTTAGGACTGAGAACAGAGTGATCAATGATTGCTCGGTTCTTAGGGCTCCGTGAGCAGAGAGCTGCTGACTGCTCCTCCCCCAACCCCCCTGCTATAGATCACAAAAGTGGATGGAAGAATTACAAATATTTTGGCAGATAGCACAGTTGACAGCACAGTATTTCAACTGTGTATTTAGATGTTTTCCTTGAACTCAGTTTTAAAGTAGAACTCCAGCCAAAAATAAAAAGATCAAAATAAATAACCCATTAAAAGTTAAAAATAACAAAACTAGCTTTTTCTGCAATAGTCACTATCAATTCAGACATATTCCTTGCAATACTTTTTTTCTGCAGCTAGATGTTCTCAGTCTGATAGTCAGCATCATTCAACCCACCTCCTCCGAGCCGAGGTAATCCTCGACCCTCTCCAGCCTGTGGCTAAACAGTGCAGGAGAAACAGCTCAGAGATGAGATCTTCTCCCTGTCACTCTGCTTTCTCCCCTATCAGCATGCTTCTTGTAATCACATGAACCAATTGGCTCCTTGTATTGCTTCTTTCTCTCACGCTCAAGCTCTGCAGTGCTGTATATGGAATGCAAGAGGCTGATACCAGGTCGAAACCATGTACTTATACTTGCATTTAAAAATACATTTAAATATATATTAAACTCAGTGTACGGGCGGCACAATGGTGTAGTGGATAGCACTTTCACCTAGCCGTAAGAAGGGCCGCTAGTTCGAATCCCAACCACGACTACCTGCCTGGAGTTTGCATGTTCTCCCTGTGACTGTGTGGGCTTCCTCCGGGTACTCAGGTTTCCTTCCACACTCCAAAGACATGCTGGTAGGTTAATTGGATCCTGTCTAAATTGTCCCTAGTATGTATGAATGTGAGTTAGGGACCTTAGATTGTAAGCTCCTTGAGGGCAGGGACTGATGTGAATGTACAATCTATATGTAAAGCACTGCGTAAATTGACGGCGCTATATAAGTAACTGAAATAAATAAATAAATGGCCTATTCACACCACTCAGTGCTATATTGCTATTAAAATTATAAACCGTGTACCTATAACAATCAATGAATAGTGTTGTACAATATACACAAACAACTCTACATTAATTGTAAACAATAGCAGCTACTATGAAAAATAAAACATTGTATAGATAGCAAAGAATCTGGTCCTGAAACACTGTACAAATGCAATACTATAGCAGCACTCCTGTCAGTCTATTTAAAACATGACCAGCATTTATATGTTTGATCACATAAGGGATAGAAGGATGACACTTAGTGAATACAGTTTTGAAGGAAGGCCGTGGTCCTAGTAGATATTATGAGCGTGCACCTACACCCAGATCCACACTGCATGAGTCACACTCTCCGAGGGGTTCAAACTCACCAGAAAACAGTATATCACAAGCCTTAAAGTAATCAGAAGGAAGTCATCCAAGATATAGGTCTGGTTAGGGCTGCAAATCACTCCATGAATAGACAATCATAGAAAATAAAGATTTCACATAGCGTGATCCTGTTTAATACTTTTAATGCAAAACCCAACCCAATAAGGATACACAACATAAAAAAAAATTAAAACGTTCCACAGAGATCTTTGGGATTTTAGATCCAATTCCATTTACTCATGGCAACATATATCAGTTCCCAACATTAATTTAAATAACACAGAGAGAGATCAAGTATCAACATATCTAGTGAGATCTCTGCAGCTCACCAGGGCGATGCATTACAAACCCATCCCCCACTAAATTATTTGACTCCGAATAGAAGAGGTAGGAATCAAGGCAGAGGAATGAGAGGAAGGGGTGGACATATACGTACACCTTACCACTCACCTTATGGTAACCGTTCCCGGGTTCCTGTACATAACCACTGTGGGAATATGAGGATAGAAATAGACCTCAGTCACCGTGCCCTTTTTTACGGAGAGGAATGGGGTGGCAGAGAAAGTGTCAAGGGTATCCACCCCGCAGAGGGTGACCACCAACACACCCCCAAATGACACCTACATGCAGAGAACCTCAATGGAGGGAACAACCTTATTGGGAGAGGGACAATTTCCAACAACAAGGCCCAAGGAGAGAAGAAACGGGGTGTGTAGGGCAGGAAGCAAGGTCCAAAAAAAGAAGGCGAGAGACCGATTAGGATAGGAGGTATTTATAAATTTAAGTGATGTGTCATTGACTCATAAAGAAACAAATATTTTACATTTAGGCCTAAAATGTCGGTTTAAAAGACCCATTAATAAATTTGATGTGTACGTAGACGTGCACAAATATATGAGGAAACTCAATCTTAAGAAATATTTCCTAAATAAGAATTCTAACCCTGTCGGTATCAAGGGTAACGCTTCAGTGGCGGTGGACAGTGGATTATGGAACAAGTCATTGTTCAACCCACCAAATACCGCTAATCAGCATTTGGAAGTGTTTAGGGATTGGTACTGCAGGACCAGTTGGCCCCCAAAAAGAATGTTAACTCTAGATATATACAAGATGGCATAGAACTGTTGGAGAAAAGGAAGGATATAATAATAAGATCAGCGAATAAAGGAGGAGGGGTAGTTATCCTATTCAAAGAGTTTTACTATAACCAGCTAACCGAAATGTTATCTGATGCAGAAACATATAAAAACTGGGAAAAGACCCTACTTTACAATATAGAGAGGAGTTGGAGATTTTGGTAGAATCAAGCTACCAGACTAGGGCTTTAACTAACAAAGACTGGAAATATCTGGTCCTTAGTAGTAGCTGTATACCTACTATATATACCTTCACAAAAATACATAAAGATCCCCAAAACCCCCCTGCCAGACCTATTGTCAATGGCATAGGATCTGTTACATCTAGGATGGGACAGTACTTGGATCAATTTCTCCAGAATAGTGTTGTAAAAACAAAGGCTTATCTTAAAGATACTAAAAACTTTTTACAACTTCTGCAGAGAGTCGAATTAGCAGGAAGAGATGAGGTATATTTAGTGACCACAGATGTGTCATTTCTATATACAGTTATTCAGCATGAAGATGCTCTATTGACCCTTAATTGGGCCTTAAGCCAAAGAGATGACCTTACTAAATGGGCTGACAGGAGCGCTGCTATAGTACTGGATTTGTACATATTAATGATATGTCAATAATTACAGAGCTGCACGTTTGTGTATTTTTAAATTTGCCTGGTGTTCAGCTTTCAAAAAGAAATTTGCAGTGCCAAAACCAATATGAAAGCCACATAATTATTTGTAAAATCAAATTCTATGTCTGTTAAAGACTATATTTAATAATAACCCTACGAGTCATAATAAAATTGCAAAGCATAGATGCAATCTTAACTGGGCCCAGGTACAACTCAGTACAAGGCAGATTGTTTACAGTTGATTCTACTTGTATATATCATTAACTTAATACAACTTTCTAAAAACAATACATTAAAGCTATAAATTATTTTTAATACATAAGTATTGATTTTCTTTGAACACAATATGTTTGTTTTTTTCTGTTCATCCCAATGTGAATTTTTATAGTTCTAAACATTAAATATAATACTGAAAATAATAAAAACTAAATATTATTACTGTTATTATACAAGTCGATTTGTAATTGTTCACTAGCACACAGTATAATTATAGATAGCCTAACAATAAAGTAATGCAAAACCAATCAGACCTTACACTGCCTAGTAATAAAAATTAAAAAAAAAGAATCAAACTTACCAGAGTTGGTTATTGCACAGTTCACAGTGGCGAAATGACAAAAGATTATTCAGGCTTACATAAAAGTTAGCAGCACCAGTAATGATTACCATGTAAATCCCACACAAAGAAGGAGGACTTGGAATGTAGGCGTTACATTAAAAACCCTTCATTGTGCTCAAAAAGAGTAATCTGATCTATGATCAAGCCAGGTCTTTCAAGCAGGTAGTGTCCTAAGCCACTAGCTATGAAAGTGCAGTAACTGGAGCTACCAATAACTGTTTAACCTCTGGAGTTCTGAAAATACTTGTTTTGGGGGTCCTTATTACACATTTTTAAATAATATTTGTAAACTAAATGCTTTAAACATAAAGAAAAAAATGGTAATTTCCATTGTGTAATGTACCTGTAGACATGCAGTTTATTGCTTAGCTCAGCTTATAGCAGTTGGGCCAAGGAATGATAGTTTGTTTGCAGATAACTCCTGACTTGTACAGACATTCCCAAGTCAAATGGAATTATCCACAATGAATGTGCTCAGTTGATTGCTACTGTTTTTCTTATGGTAAGCCAACACCAGGGCAACGTATACAGGGCATACATGAACATACACTACTTGACCAGTGCAAAGGCTTTCCACATTCAGGGTTACCAGAAGACAAGGACCTGTAGTGTAGCCAGGTGCTTGGGTAGAAACAAAGAGTGCTTTAGAACACTGCTGCAGTGCTCTCTGTGCTCCCAATGAACTTCAGATAATTGGGTTAACACTACTTCACCTCCATCTATGAGGAGGTGCTGACAAGCAGAAGGAGCTCTTGATGAGACTTGATGGTTGGCAGCATTGAATCATGGGCGATGAAGTTTTAGAAATAAAGTTTACTTTGTCAGTAAGTGGACTATTGGACTACATTTTCCAATGCAAGTCAGGTATAAGGAGAGAGAGAGATGTATTTTCACAGACTGAATATAGAGGGATTTCCTCTTTGCTATGAGGAGGCCGAGCTGTGCACATCACTGCTCCTGTGTGCTAAGGAACAGAGTCACTCCAGGTAGATCCAAAAGTGAGTTGACATCTGAACTTCAGGATCCCTGTTGCTGTATTGTTGCGACTGATGAGAGGCAACTGCTGCCATTAACCTGTTGCTGATAGCAGTGACTGAGCAAATAAGAACTGACTATCTAACTAGCACCATTATTTACTGCATGCAGACTTTACTGGGACTGTACTCATGTGCACCACCGTAAAGACTGGGCCCCAATGCTAGATAGATGAGGAACTAGGGCTAAAGACTGCTCATTCAGATAGCTGCTTCACAAGAACTTTGCCTATTGTCCATAGTAAGAGGTACCTCTTGAGGGAGTCTTAAAGGATAATGTCAGGAAATGTTCCATCCGCTGGTAATATCTGTTATTTGGCATGCAGTACTGAGGTCCACCAGCAGGGGTCTCCTGGCAGTTTGGAACTGTCAGGAGAGCTTTTCCCTGTTAATGTTATGTCATCTTTGGGCCGCAGTACTGGCGTCCACCAGCGGATGGATCCTGGCAGTATGGAGCAGGTATTCCCCTCTGCAGACAGGTGTCACCTGACGTTAATTAGCAGAGCTGCAGTATAAATACCCGGCAATTGCACACTTATGTTGTCCTGGTATTGTCCTTGAGCCCTGATCTGCATCCTGTTACCCTGATTCCTGATCCTGATCCTGTAGCCTGAACCTGATTCCTGATTCCTGGAGCCTGGAACCTGTTGATCCTGTTTCCTGTACGTTACCTGAACCCTGAACTCTGGACTCTGAGCCTTGTACCTGACCCATCTCTCCTGAGATCCATCCATCCTCTCTTGTCCTGTTTATCTCCCTTCCCAGCTACTGATTCCGTGTTTATGACCCCGGCCTGGCTTGACTACGATTCTGGTACTCCCTCTTGCTACATATGCTGGTTGGTTTTATATCACTGATTGTTTGGTTGTTCACTTTGTATTGGTGGTGTGTTCACATATGCATTTTGCTTAATAAACTTACTTTCACTTATTTATGTCTGGTTCACTCTGTTGTAGTCACACAGTTCTGGTAACATCTGGTTTATGACAGATAAGTTCACCTTTGGGAACATGTAACATGTTCCCAATGCTGCAGCTGCTGCCCCCCCCCCTCCCTGTGGCAGCGGTATGGGGAGAAGTTCCCCGTACTTGCTGCCACTGCTTGAAAAACAGCGCAGCTGTGCGGATCACCGCCCATAGGGCCACGTCATTCAGACACACACCTCTGTGTGTCTGAATGAACTAAAAGCCCCGACATCATTAGTGGCTGTTGACATGTAGTTCTCAATGAACTACCATAGTGCTGTGGAGCGCTGTGGTAGTTCATTGAGTCTTTCTGTCAGCGAGTATTGGCTTACCCGCTTGGGATGTACAGGTAAGCAGATACACTCTCAGTGTGCAGGAGACCTGCATGACATCAGTGATCTGCTTTCCAGACTCCTACTACAAAAAATAATAAATGCACATTTTTTTACCTGCAAAAAACTGTGCATTTATTTTATTTTTTTACAGTAGTGAATATGTCTTTTAATTTTCGATGCTGCCATTCATATAGAGTACAATCTTAAGTGGATATAGCCTACTGTTTACAGAGGAGTTATCACAGTATTGATTATTATTGCTGTTACTGTTTTATAGGTTTTATAACCTATTGCTGATTTTGTGGATTACCAGGTTTACTCCAACTTAGTGACATAGAACTCCATTCTATGCTGCTATAGCCTAGCGAATATATTGTCTAGTGAAATGTGATTGACCTGTGATTGACCTATTTACTGGAACCCGTGACAATATATTGGGTTGATTTAACACTAACCAGCCTGATGTTTGCTTTTTGATAGTAAACCTTATTTGTGTCCAGGGTGTCTATATATATGACCTCTGCATGGACACATGGGGGTTGATTTACTGAAACGGGAGAGTGCAAATCAGCTTCCAGTTTTTTTGTTTTTTTTTGTCAAAGCTTAACTGAACAAGCTTCTGTATTATCACAGCTTCTGTTTTCTACTCACATTAAAAAAAACACTGTGCTTTTAATAGTATTTAGCTACAGTGGGGACGGAAAGTATTCAGACCCCCTTAAATTTTTCACTCTGTGTTATATTGCAGCCATTTGCTAAAATCATTTAAGTTAATTTTTTTCCTCATTAATGTACACACAGCACCCCATATTGACAGAAAAACACAGAATTGTTGACATTTTTGCAGATTTATTAAAAAAGAAAAACTGAAATATCACATGGTCCTAAGTATTTAGACCCTTTGCTGTGACACTCATATATTTAACTCAGGTGCTGTCCATTTCTTCTGATCATCCTTGAGATGGTTCTACACCTTCATTTGAGTCCAGCTGTGTTTGATTATACTGATTGGACTTGATTAGGAAAGCCACACACCTGTCTATATAAGACCTTACAGCTCACAGTGCATGTCAGAGCAAATGAGAATCATGAGGTCAAAGGAACTGCCTGAAGAGCTCAGAGACAGAATTGTGGCAAGGCACAGATCTGGCCAAGGTTACAAAAAAAATTCTGCTGCACTTAGGGGTCCTAAGAGCTCAGTGGCCTTCATAATCCTTAAATGGAAGATGTTTTGGACGACCAGAACCCTTCCTAGAGCTGGCTGTCCGGCCAAACTGAGCCTTGGTGAGAGAGGTAAAGAAGAACCCAAAGATCACTGTGGCTGAGCTCCAAAAATGCAGTCAGGAGATGGGAGAAAGTTGTAGAAAGTCAACATCACTGCAGCGCTCCACTAGTTGGGGCTTTATGGCAGAGTGGCCCGATGAAAGCCTCTCCTCAGTGCATGAAAGCCCGCATGGCGTTTGCTAAAAAACACGTGAAGGACTCCAAGATGATGAGAAATAAGATTTTCTGGTCTGATGAGACCAGGACAGAACTTTTTGGCCTTAATTCTAAGCGGTATGTGTGAAGAAAACCAGGCACTGCTCATCACCTGTCCAATACAGTCCCAACAGTGAAGCATGGTGGTGACAGCATCATGCTGTGGGGGTGTTTTTCAGCTGCAGGTACAGAACGACTGGTTGCAATCGAAGGAAAGATGAATGCGGCCAAGTACAGGGATATCCTGGATGAAAACCTCCTCCAGAGTGCTCAGGACCTCAGAATGGGCCGAAGGTTTACCTTCCAACAAGACAATGACCCTAAGCACACAGCTAAAATAACGAAGGAGTGGCTTCACAACAACTCCGTGACTGTTCTTGAATGGCCCAGCCAGAGCCCTGACTTAAACCCAATTGAGCATCTCTGGAGAGACCTAAAAATGGCTGTCCACCAACATTTACCATCCAACCTGACAGAACTGGAGAGGATCTGCAAGGAGGAATGGCAGAGGATCCCCAAATCCAGGTGTGAAAAACTTGTTGCATCTTTCCCAAAAAGACTCCTGGCTGTATTAGATCAAAAGGGTGCTTCTACTAAATACTGAGCAAAGGGTCTGAATACTTAGGACCATGTGATATTTCAGCTTTTCTTTTTTAATAAATCTGCAAAAATGTCAACAATTCTGTGTTTTTCTGTCAATATGGGGTGCTGTGTGTACATTAATGAGGAAAAAAATGAACTTAAATGATTTTAGCAAATAGCTGCAATATAACAAAGAGTGAAAAATTTAAGGGGGTCTGAATACTTTCCGTCCTCACTGTATGTGCAATGCGCGCCACCTTCACCAGATGAGCCCTCACCTGGTCCCTTTCTTTGCCGGCTTTTAGTATCCTTTTAAATGATTATCCAAAATGACCAATATAAGTGGTTCTGACCCTGTAAATCCTCTTCCACTCTTTGTTCTGCTCAGTTGACATATTTGTCTTTAGTAAATCAACCTGCCTGTGTTTTTTCACCTTTACCTGCACTCTAATGCCGCATACACACGATCGGAATTTCAGCCCGCAAAAGACCGATGAGAGTTTTTCATCGGAAAATGCGACTGTGTGTATGCTCCATCGGTCTTTTGCTGGCAGAATTCCAGCCAGCAAAAGATTGAGAGCATGCTCTCAATTTTTCGGTTGGGATGGGAAAAGTTCCTATCCGAAAATGCGATCGTCTGTGGCAATTCCTACGCCCAAAATCCCTACGCATGCTCGGAAACAATTTGACGCATGCTCGGAAGCATTGAACTTCATTTTCTCGGCTCGTCGTAGTGTTGTACGACACCGCGTTCTTGACGGTCGTAATTTCAGCGAACTTTTGCATGACCATGTGTATGCAAGGCAAACTTGAGCGGACTCCCGTCGGAAAAGCCGGCATTTCTTTTTCCGACGAGAAAACCGTTCGTGTGCACGCGGCATACGTGAAAGAATTCCCTAAAGAAGTGTTTGAAATATGCACATGACGCATGTCATAGGGTTGAATCTTCACTGATTAAAAAGCAGTATAAGCAGAAGTGAACAAAAGGGCTATTTGACTATACATGATTATAGTGTCAATTGTTTAAGGTCAATTGTCTTGACTTTTCGAGATAACAAGAAAGAAGGAATTCACACAGGTTCAAAAAGGCTGGAAGAAACATTTATTTTTGAAGCACAAGGCAACCCAAGGACTTTTCATATTTATTATTTATATTTGTATTAGCGCTGCACCATATTTTGGTTATTGAGTACTGGTACACATTAATATGAGAGTGTGTAAAGGCCCAAACACACGAATAGAAAATCGTATAAAAGATACAGCTTTAGAAGTGATCGTACGATAATTGTTAGTGCACAGCTTTCGAGAGCCGATCACGACAATTCATGCAAAATTTTCCGATGGCACAAGCACAAAAATGTTTGTCTTACAAAAAAAACAAATTTCTTACTCAGTTTAGGTCGATATGTCTTCTTCTACATATTTTTGGTTATAAAAATCGCAATAAGCGTATATTGATTGGTTTGTGCTAGGGCTGCAACTAACGATTATTTTCATAATCGATTAGTTGGCCGATTATTGTTTTGATTAATTGATTAATCGGTTAATAACCTTAAGAAACAGTGTGGTGTATAATTTAGTTAATATGTAAAGTTTTAAAGGCAATTTATTCTTAAATATCTCTATGCAGTGGTAAATATAAATAACCAACTATATGGTTAGGCAGCAAAATATCCAATCCACTGAGAATAGCAAAAGAGATATACTGTATATACTATTAGAAGAGATATACTGTATAAACTATTAGAGGAGAGATATACTGTATATACTAGTAGAGGACAGATATACTGTATATACTATTAGATGATATATACTGTATATACTATTAGAAGAGATATACTGTATAAACTATTAGAGGAGAGATATACTGTATATACTAGTAGAGGACAGATATACTGTATATACTATTAGATGATATATACTGTATATACTATTAGAAGAGATATACTGTATAAACTATTAGAGGAGAGATATACTGTATATACTAGTAGAGGACAGATATACTGTATATACTATTAGATGATATATACTGTATATACTATTAGAAGAGATATACTGTATAAACTATTAGAGGAGAGATATACTGTATATACTATTAGAGGAAAGATATACTGTATATAATATTAGAGGATATATACTGTATATACTATTAAAGGGTGAATCTGGTGAATATCATCAGACTCAGAGATCAATTTTTTTTTTTTAAAGAAGCACTGGGGGTTATTTAGGAAAGGAAAATCCACTTTGCACTACAAGTGCAAACTACAAGTGCAAAGTGCACTTGAAATTGCACTGAAAGTGCACTTGGAAGTGCAGTCGCTGTAGATCCGAGGAGGGCATGCAAGAAAAATAAAAAACAGCATTTTAGCTTGCACATGAGCAGAAATCAGCAGAGCTTCCCCTCATTTCAGCTCTACCACTCAGATTTACAGAGACTGCATTTCCAAGTGCACTTTCAGTGCAATTTCAAATTCACTTTGCACTTGTAGTTTGCACTTGTAGTGCAAAATGGATTTGCCTTTTGTAAATAACCCCCAATGTCTTCCTTCAAAAAAATGTCATTTTAAGAACGTTTGTTCGATTTTTTAATCGTTAGTGGGGTCAAATCGACGTTCATTTTCAAACACAGTGATGGGAAAATTTGGAAATAGTAGAAATCTTCTTGGTCAAAGGAATTTTCAGACAGTGTATTTGGTTTTCGTTCAGAAATTACATTCCTTTTAAAAACAGAATGTTAAAAGCAAGTGAAAATTTCAAACAATATTCTTTCATTCAGTGAATGTACAAAGATTTTTCATCTGAAAATTGATCCGTGTAACCAGCATAATAACACACCTATGCAGTTTGCTTTTGATCTGTTTCTGCAGTGCTTTTTGCTGTGCGTTTTGATTTTTGCGCACGTGATTTTGCTGCGATTTGAGTTTTTGCAATTTTTTTTGGCCAATTTGTTGTTGGGCAGATTAAAAAACACAAATTGCTGCTAAAACACATTACATGCTTTTCTGCAGTTTTTCCATTGAAGTATATTGAACCGAAAAAGCATCCTCTTGTGTTAAAAAAAAATGATTGACGCTTTCCAAATATGCAGCAGGTGAAAAAAGCATAGATGTGAATGTGTCCCATAGGAAACCATGTAAATGACCAGTAGTGCGTTTCTGCAAAAAGCACCAAAAAACACATAGATGTGTACGACGTTTAGTAACATAATGGGGTTAAAAAAACGAAAATTAGCCCTTTATAGTACAAAAAAAGCAGATAATCACTACTGTAAGGGATTCATTACTGTAGAACTGTAAAAGTAATATTTACAGTAGCGATTATTTGCTCTTTTTGTACTATAAAGGGCTCATTTTAGTTTTTTCAACCCCATTATTTTGCTCACCGATTAATCGATTATGAATATAGTAATCGATTAATTTCATAATCGATTAGTTGTCTATTAATCGATTAATTGTCTATTAATTGATTCGTTTTTCAGCACTAGTTTGCGCAAAAGTTATAGCGTCTACAAAATAGGGGCTATATTTATGGCATTTTTATTTATTTATTTATTTTTTACTAGTAATTTTTTTTTGGACTGCGACATTGCGGCGGATAGATCGGACACTTTTGACACTTTTTTGGGACCATTGACATTTATACAGCGATCAGTGCTATAAAAATGCACTGATTACACTGTAAATGTGACTGGCAGGGAAGGGGTTAACACTAGGGGGCGATCAAGGGGTTAAATGTGTTCCCTCGTGTGTGTTCTAACTGTGGGGAAGAGTAGGAACAGACGATCTGTCTCTCCTCTCCTGACAGAATGGGGATGTGTGTGTGTACGGGGCCCTGTCAAGTAGGAAGTATGGGGCCCATGATTTCTAACAGCAGTCTTGACTGGAGCAACCTGCTTACACAGGGCTTACTTTCTTCTTTTTCGGGAAGCTGAACTGATGAAAATATATGCAGCTGGGGTCAATAAAGTGAACCTGTTGCTTTGCGCTGCATTGATTTACTTCAAAGCAAACCTTTAGGGCCGGATCACACTGCTTCGTGGTGCGAGATCGCATGTGATTCGCACCACACTTCAAATCACATGCAATGTCTGTGCGATGCAATTTCAGCCATACAGATAGTATTCGAACTAAACTCACACAGGACCCTTTTTTTGGTCTGAACCAGAATCGGATCGCATGGGTGTTCACACCTATGCGATCCGAATTATGTGCGAACTGACAGTACGCAGTGTGATATGCGAGCTGAAATGGGGGTGTCATTAACAATGTATTGACACTCCCCACAGTTTGCATATGGCAGTGTGAACTGCCGTGCGAGTCGGGTGCGATGCTGGAACCCGCAGTGGTTTTGCAGGGTTCCCGCATCGCATAAGTGTGAACCGGCACTTAAAGGGATAGTTCACCTTTACCACAAAACTGCCTATGCAGATAAGAGGCATCTGTAGATAAAAACTAACTGTGCAGCTCTGACTAAAGTTAATGTACTTGCTATAAGTGTAGGCCATTTACAATCATACCTTATGAATCCTGACTGGAATACTCCCAGGATGTTTCTAAGTGAGGCCTAGTCATCACAGCTCACCTCCAATAATGGAGTGAGCTCTTTCTTTGATTCAAGCCCCCTCACATACTTTTTCTCTCCCCTAAAGCAGTAGCTCTGAGTTCAGCATTTGAGAGCTCACTCCTGTAAGGCTGCATTCACACCTGAGCGTTTTGTAGCTTGAAGCTCAAAAACGCTGGAGGAGAAAAAAAAATCAATGATTCTCTATGGAGATGGTTCTAATCTCCACTCCAGCCCGAAGCCAAACACCTGAAGCTCAAACAAGTTCTGGAGCTTTTTTTGTCGCTCAAATCGGGCAGATTTGGGCATTTTTGGCGCGTTTCTATTCATAATGCTTCATAGGGTATGTAAATGGCCTACGCCTATAGCAAGGGTATCATTCATCTTTAGTCAGAGCTGCACAGTTTGTTTTAATTCACAAACATCCCCTACGTGCATAGGCAGTTTTTTTTTTGTAAAGGTGAACTATCCTTTTAAGTAAAAATCAAGGTTTGCTAATCACATTAGGCCTCCCACATCTCTAATCGCAGCATTAAGCTTAAAAAAAAAAAAAAAAAACCTGTGGAAAAAATGTAGAAAATATTCTCACTTTGCCTCGGCTTCTGCACGGGAGAGGCTTATGTCTTGTCAAGATCCTTCCAGTGAGATCTTGGAAACAATGAATCCCCCAAATCTCTCAATAATATGCTCCAGCAAAGTGCACTAGTGTCTTCTCTTGAGATTTGGAATCCTAATTGTTCTCGGAAGGATGACAACTTCACGCTGTGGGCAAAAGCCGAGGGTAAGGTAGGTATATTTTCTTCTTTTTTTTTCCTGCACTAATCCAACGATCTGAGATGGAGGTGGGGGTCTAATGCCATAAGTGGACCTTGCCTTTTAGTGTAAAGTTGCTTTAAAGCTAGTAAACACCGCTTGGACATTTGTACCTACAGGTAAGCCTATAATAAAGCTTACCTGTAGGTACAAGGAACACAGTGCACGTTTAGGAGATATTCACTTTCTCTGCAGCCAGTGACGTCACAGAAGCATGCACTCTGAAGGGACGGCATACTAATGCCGTCCCTTCAGAGCTCTAAGCCATGGCATTGACTTCCGTGCGCATGTGCGGGAGTGACATCATCACAGCTTGGCCATTCTGCCAGAGCCTGCGAACCAGGAAGAGAGACTGGGTGAAGATGGAAGCCCTGTCAGCTGTGACAGCGCGCCGATGGAGGGCTTCCTTTTTGGGTAAGTCTTTTCTAATGTGCTAGTATGTGATGCATACTAGCACATTATCTGATTGTCTTGCAGGGAGAAGATTTTTTTTCTTTCAGCAGCCTTTACTACTGCTTTAACTGCTTGCCGACCAGCGTGCGCCGATGTATGTCGGCACAATGGCACGGCTAGGCAAAAGGACGTACCTGTAAGTCCTTTTGAAATTGCCGCCGTACCATTGCGTGCGCGCCGCCGGCCGGGAGCTCCATGAGTCGAGTCGTGGGTCCCGCGGACTCGATCGCCGTGGGGATACCTGCGATCGCCTCAAGGAGAGGAAGAATGGGGAGATGCTAAGGTAAACAAGCATCTCCCCGTTCTGCCTAGTGACAGTGTCACTGATTTCTGCTCCCTGTCATCGGGAGCAGCGATCAGTGTAGTGACACTGCTAGCCCATCCCCGCTACAGTTAGAACACATCCCTAGGATACATTTAACCCCTACAGCGCCACCTAGTGTTAACCCCTTCACTGCCAGTCACATTTACACAGTAATCAATGCGATTTTAATCGCATGGATCGCTGTATAAATGTGAATGGTCCCAAAATCACGCCAAAATTGTCCGACGTGTCCGCCATAATGTCACAGTCAAGATAAAAATCGCTGATCGCCGCCACTACTAGTAAAAAAATAAATAAATAAATAAAAATGCCATAAAACTATCCCCTATTTTGTAAACGCTATAACTTTTGCGCAAACCAATCAATAAACGCTTATTGCGATTTTTTTTTTAACCAAAATTATATAGAAGAATATGTATCGGCCTAAACTGAGGAAAAAAAATGTTTTTTTATATATTTTTGGGGGATATTTATTATTGCAAAAAGCAAAAAATAATGCGTTTTTTCAAAATTGTCGCTCTATTTTTGTTTATAGCGCAAAAAATAAAAACCGCAGGGCTGATCAAATACCACCAAAAGAAAGCTCTATTTGTGGGAAAAAAAGGACGCCAATTTTGTTTGGGAGTCACGTCGCACGACCGCGCAATTGTCAGTTAAAGCGACGCAGTGCCGAATCACAAAAAGTGCTCTGGTCGGGAAGGGAGTAAATTCTTCCGGGGCTGAAGTGATTTAAGCTAAAGTTTAGATGTTAGTTTTACTGCATACTTGCATTTTATACCTGAGTGATCCCTGTGTAAACTGCAAATCACTGTAGTTGTTGGCACTACGGCTGTCTTCCCAGGTCAGTGTAGAGAGGCTGCTTTTCTGCGTAGTAACCACAGGGGGTCGATTAGTCTGCACTGCCACCATTCAAAGATATACGTGCAGTTCGATTCGTTCCGAATTAATATTTGGGCAAATTTTTAGTTATTTGGAGATTCGGATATATCAGAATACCCGAATTACAATTTAAACGAATTTTACCGAATGCTCTGGATAACGAAACGAAATTTGTCCGAATTTTGGAAATTCTGACTGAAATTCAAATCGAATTTTACAGTTGAATTCTAACTGTACACATATTGCTGAAATCAAAGACTGTGTGTGTTATTAGTACCATTTCAAATGAATGCTGTTTTAGTTAAGCCAATGGTGATTTAGAGTCATTGTAATCATTTGATGAAGATTTTTCTTTTGTTTGTTCACTTTGCCCCATTCGAATCGAAAAAAATAAATAGAAAAAATCTAAAGTTTTCGATTCGGGTGATTCAAAATTTATTGATTCAAACGTTTTGGATCGAAAAAAATCTGTAAATTTGAAGAAAATTTTAAAAATTCAGAATACGAATCCCGAATACGAATTGAACGAATCAACCAAATTCAACTAAACAAAATAACTAGATTAGCGAAACAAAACAAATTTTATGGTCATGCACATGTCTATTCAAAGAATAATTTGGGGTCGATTTACTAAAAACTGGAGCGTGCAAAATCTGGTGCAGCTCTGCACTAAAACCAATCAGCTTCCAGGCTTTTTTTTCCAAAGCTTACGTGAACAAGCTGAAATTAGAAGCTGATTGGCTACCATGCACAGCTGCACCAGATTTTGCACTCTCCAGTTTTAGTACATCCAGAACAAACACAAGACATTATGTGATTGGCAGTGGACCCAGGAGATGCTTGCTATCAGTGTAGTAGCTCTCACTACTACAGTGATTTTCAGCTTTCATATTGGTCCAAGCTTCAGTTTTGCTTTCTCTAGTGACCACTCATGTTTTATTTAAAGTATAGAGTTGTCCGGATAAAACGATAGGTTAACAGAAAAACTAAGCAGGTAAAGATACTATAGACTTCAGCTGAAATATTGTGTTATAAAACCCGTGCTGCTATTTCTCCCTTAAATACTTAAATACTTAAAGTGGATGTAAACCTGATTTTTTTTTTATGTCATAATATAGAGTATAAGATTTCCTATCATTTTGAGCCCAGTCTTGCCACACAGAGTTAATCCATCTCTGAGCAATCCTCTTTTATTGTTCAGTGAGAGAAATCTTGACAAACAGAGAAAAACTTCAAATCCTCCCCCTTGCTGTGAGTGACAGGTGATTTACATCTCGTGCACTAGCCTAAGACATGCAGTATTTTTTAATTCCCTCCCACGCCTTTCTTCAGCAGCTCTGCAAGGATTGGCTGTATCACACCTCACCATGATTTGGCATGCTGAAGTCATGTGGTTACTTTCCTGTCTTTTCACTGGATGTTAGAAATCATAACAGAAGTTCAGTGTTAGAAATACACAGGAGAAAATGTATATTGACAAGGGGAGTGTAGAGGTGGGCGGGGAGTCTACTGACATCACGACTCCACCCACAGAATATGCAGTTTTTTGGGTCTCATAACAGAGAGGGGGAGACATTTGACAGGTAAGGATACATGTAGGAGGTATGTATATCCTTATACGGTAGATAACCCCTATGGCAGTAGTTTAGAAAGGATTACATTGGATTTACATCCACTTTAAAGTAGTTGTAAATTCTGTTACACCACTTGTACCTACAAGTAAGCCTATAATGAGGCTTACCTGTAGGTACTGTGAATATCTCCCAAACTTGCACCGTTTAGGAGATATTCAGAGTGCATGCAGCCGATGACATCACCTTCAGAGCCCTGTTGTAAGCGCGCCTCATACATGCATACGTGGGAGTGACATCATCGCGCCCCCAGCCACTCATGTAGCCAGAGGCCGTGAACCCAGAAATGAAGACCAAGGGAAGATGTCAGCCCTCTTAGCGGTGACATTGCGGTGCTGGAGGGCTGCGTTCTAAGGAAAGTCTATCATAATGTGCTAGTATGTAATGCATACTAACACATTATGACATTGCCTTGCAGGTAATTTTATTTTTTTTAACCACCAATGGTTTACTACCACTTTAAACTGAAACCCAGTTGCCAGCTTACACTATTATATGATTCCCTGACTAAAGCTGGCCATATACATGTTAGAGGAATTTGCTGAAGTTCAAACCTTGTATGGACACTTTTAGGCGATACAGTAGTACATAGAGCATCAGATTTCTGTTTACTATTAGGGCTCATACCTACCGCCTACCGCTTTAACATGCTTTTATGATGTGTTTTTGATGCTTCAGTGGCGATTCAATGAAGCTTGGGTGGCGCTTCGATGAAGCTTTGGTGATGCTTTGGTAAAGTGTCGGTGATGCTTCCATGATGCTCTTATTAAGCTTTGTTTAAAGCTTGGCAGATGCCCTGTGTGTGGATCTCTCATACCTGCAATTTTTCCAAAACAAAGTGAAGCTAAAGCTGAATTAAAGCCTCTCAAAAGACGCAGGTGCATTAAGCAAGCTTTGAGGCTTTGAAGATGATTTGAAGCACCACTAAAGCGACATGGGGTAAAATTTTTGAAGCAAAGCCGAAGCAAAGCAACACAAACCAAGGTGTAAACAGGACTAGAAGCTAACCATTGTATTTAGTGACAGGAGCATTGACTAGCGTTAAGAGAGCTTTAACAAAGCGTGTCCTAAGCCTTGTTTTGATGCAAGTGTAAACTAGCCCTTAGACCCCATACACATGATTTCCTTTAGATTTACCAAAACCATGTAGTGAAAGGGCCTGCCTGATTGCATACAAATTGAAAAACTCTTATGCCCTGTACACACGATCGGACATTGATCGGACATTCCGACAACAAAATCCTAGGATTTTTTCCGACGGATGTTGGCTCAGACTTGTCTTGCATACACACGGTCGCACAAAGTTGTGGGAAAATCCGATCATTCTGAACGCGGTGACGTAAAACACGTACGTCGGGACTATAAACGGGGCAGTAGCCAATAGCTTTCGTCTCTTAATTTATTCTGAGCATGCGTGGCACTTTGTGCGTCGGATTTGTGTACACACGATCGGAAATTTAACCGATCGGATTTTTTTGTTGGAAAATTTTATAACCTGCTCTCAAACTTTGTGTGTCGGAAATTCCGATGGAAAAAGTCAGATGGAGCCCACGCACAAGCTCCGATCGCACATTTTCCGTCGGAAAATCCGTCCGTGTGTACAGGGCATTAAGGTTTGACCTCATATTATATGGTTTTGGTAAATCTGAAGGAAAAAAAATCTACAGAAAATCGTATACAGGTAGTGTGTATCCAGCTTTAGACTGCTAAAAGACGAATCCTGTTTTTTTTTGGTATATGTTGTACTTCTGTTCATTGTATTATGAAATACAATGGTCTCTGCTTCTTCTACAGTACTTCTAGGCCTACTGCTGCTGTTGCTAAACCTTGCCCTGCACAGCAGAGATATGCAAGGACTCTTGTTCAGGTTAATCTGAATCTGTGAAAGCTTCTTAGAAACAAATAAAAAGGAATGTAACCTTTTGTCTGACCTGCAAAGCCATATAAAAAGACCCAGTATTTAAAAATGCAAAGAATTTTTATTAATATATGTTCATTAATTAATTGACACATTTGTTGCTGAAGACAAAGCAGGTTATTGCCATGTGGGCATTCGGCAGGAGGGAAGACCCATAATTGTCAGCAGGGGACATGAGAAGAGGAGGATTGGCGCTGCTCTGTGCAAAACCCTTACACAGAGCATGTACTGTATATATTCCATGTTTGTTATTTAAAAATAAAGAAAACGTGACGCTTTACAATCACTTTAACGCTGGACTCCAAGTATGATCTTTTTTGCATATTTACATTGGACCAACTTGGCACAATGTAAATATGCATATCTCACACCTGAGGGGCCACTGGAGAAGCACTGAAGAAGACAATACTACAGTGATTGTTGTGATCTTCTGGGTCCTGCTCAGATTCTTTGTGAGCAGCTCCTCACTGCACACTGACCATAGGGTATAGTTTGCCTTGTATGATCTTTATTGCATACCTTTTTCTGTGCATAAAATGTGTTCTCTAAATGGACAAGGTGGAGAGGCGGGTTGGTAACATTATGATCTCCACCTTGTCCAATCAGAGAATGCCTTGCATTTATTGAAAAGACTATTGTGGCAATCACTAAGTAATCCATACTGCTACAGTGATTATCAGCTTCCCCTGCAGCTCCTCGAGTATCAGATGTGTGTACTTATATTGTGCCAAGCTGGACCAATGAAATTATGCTATGAATTACTGTCATGTTAGATTTGTGAGTGTGATTAAATATTTAGAACATTACATTTAGTATGTTTGGAAGTCAAATGCTCATTTCCATATTCATATGACGTGGACAAGTGGTCCCCATTCTTTTAGCGCTAACATGCTACAGCGTAATTAGAGGAGATAACATTGTATGTTGTTAACTCTCCCATCTGCCATGTAAGCCAATTTTCTGTCTTCAGTTCCTCATGTGGCATGTGTGAAATAGATCCTCTTTGTTTGGTGCCCACACCCTTCCTTACCTGTCTTTTGTTCACTTTCACTTGTTTAAAAAGTGCTGTCTGTTGTGGGGAGCTTGTCACAACAGCTTATTGCTACAAATACCCTGAATCGGGTCATTTTACAGTATTTATTGAATGAGTAAAGTTACTTAAAGCGGAGTTTCACCCAAAAATGGAACTTCCGCTTTAAGTGATGGTCACCCCCTGATATGCCACATTTGGCATGTCATTTTTTTTGGGGGGGGGAGCAGATACCATCTTTTTAGAGGCAGCCAGCTCCCACTTCCTCCCCTGGTGCTGCAGCACAGGAAGGACGATCACCTTACCCTCCTCCCTCCCTGCCGCGATTGCCCCGCCATTCACAGCGTGCAGCATGGCTCGCGCAATGCATGCCCGGCTGTGAAGCCACAGGCGGGCACCCACTGTAAGTATGCCGGCGCTGTGGAGAGGAGTGGGGCTTTGTACGCCCACATCGCTGGACCGTAGGACAGGTGAGTGTCAGATTATTAAAAGTCAGCAGCTACACTTTTTGAAGCTGCCGACTTAAATTTTTTTTTTTCGGCTGAACTCCGCTTTAACCACTTTCCGGCCCATAGCAGATGACGGCCGGGCGGTGGTTCCGTTATCCTGACTGGGCGTCATATGACGTCCAGCAGGATAACATGCCACCGCGTGTCTGACACACTGCTCCACCGATCTTGGTAAAGAGCCTCCGGCGGATCAGCCGTGTCCAATCACAGCTGATCATGATGTCAATAGGAAGAGCCGTTGATCGGCTTTTCCTCACTCGTGTCTGACAGACGCGAGTAGAGGAGAGCCGATAGGCTGCTCTCCTGACAGGGGGGGTCTGCGCTGATTGTTTATGAGCGCAGCCCCCCCTCAGATCACCACACTGGACCACCAGGGATCGCCACTAGGACCACCAAGGAAGGGGGCAACATGTGGATGGCCAGGTATGTACACTATGGCCATCCACATGTGCCCAATGTGCCCAGTCAGTGTCCAATCTGTGCCAATCAGTGCCCACAAATGGGCACTGATTGGCACCATTATATAGCAGTGATGCCCAGCAATGCCACCCTTAGGGCCATCAGTGCCATCAATCAGTGTCATGAGTGCCACCCATCAGTGTCCATCCGTGCCACCTGTCAGTGCCCATCCGTGCCCACCTATCAGTGCTCATCTGTGCCCATCCATGCCACCTATCAGTGCCACCCATAAGTACCCATCAGTGCCACCCGTAAGTACCCATCAATGCCACCTACGAATGCCCATCAGTGCCACCTATGAGTGCCCATCTGTGCCACCTATGAGTGCCCATCAGTGCTGCATACCAGTGCCACCTATCAGTGCCCATCAGTGCCACCTATCAGTGCCCATCAGTGCCGCCTATCAGTGCCACCTCATCAGTGCCACCTCATTGGTGCCACTTCATCAGTGCCACCTCATTGGTGCCACCTCATCGGTGCCCATCAGTGCCGCCGTATCAGTGCCCATCAGTGCAGCCATATCAGTGCCCGTCATTGAAGAAGAAAACGTACTTATTTATAAAAAAATTTAACAGAAACAAAGAAAAACTTGTTTTTTTTCAAAATGTTCGGTCTTTTTTTATTTGTTGCGCAAAAAATAAAAACCGCAGAGGTGATCATATACCACCAAAAGAAAGCTCTATTTGTGGGAACAAAATGATAACAAAATTGTTTCAGTACAGTGTTGTATGACCGCGCAATTGTCATTTAAATTGTGACAGCACTGAAATCTGAAAATTGGCCTGTGCGGGAAGGTGTCTAAGTGCCTGGTATTGAAGTGGTTAATTAAAGTAGCTGTAAAGTCTCCAAAAGAAACTCCCAATATCCTCTCACGCCTGACGGCGCCCCAGAATGGCAGCTCTTGAGCGCCCGCGGGGTCGCTCAGCTTGGCAATCGTGGCAGCACCATGTTCCTAGGACACAGCGTGATCCCGATCTCTGTAAAGAGCCGATGATGCGGCTCCTTAACCATGTGATTGCCTGTGTCCAATCACAGCTGGTCGCATGTAAATGCAGAAGTGCCGTTAATCGGCACTCCTCGCCTCACATTGACAGAGTGTATGGCG
Organism: Lithobates clamitans; assembly: GCA_037952925.1. Taxonomy (NCBI): domain Eukaryota; kingdom Metazoa; phylum Chordata; class Amphibia; order Anura; family Ranidae; genus Lithobates; species Lithobates clamitans. Next base: position 2,291,751 of record JBBGZY010000374.1, read on the forward strand.
AGGAGTGCTGATCAGCGGCATCTCCCTGCACTCATGCAGCCCCAGACCATGACACACCCACCATCATGCTTGGCTGTAAGCAAGACACACTTGTCTTTGTACTCCTCACCTGGTTGCAGCCACACACGCTTGACACCATCTGAACCAAATAAGTTTTTCTTGGTCTCAGTTCCAGTAATCCATGTTCTTAGTCTGCTTGTCTTCAGCAAACTCTTTGCAGGCTTTCTTGTGCATCTTCTTTAGAAGATTCTTCCTTCTGGGACGACAGACATGCAGACCAATTTGATGTAGTGTGCGGCATATGGTCTGAGCAATGACAGGCTGACCCCCCACCCCTTCAACCTCTGCACAATGCTGGCAGCACTCATACATCTATTTCCCAAAGACAACCTCTGGATATGACGCTGAGCACGTGCACTCAACTTCTTTGGTCGATCATGGCGAGGCCTGTTCTGAGTGGAACCTGTACTGTTATACCGCTGTATGGTCTTGGCCATCGTGCTGCAGCTCAGTTTCAGGGTCTTGGCAATCTTCTTATAGCCTAGGCCATCTTTATGTACAGCAACAATTCTTTTTTTCAGATCCTCAGAGAGTGCTTTGCCATGAGGTGGCATGTTGAACTTCTAGTGACCAGTATGAGAGAGTGAGAGCGATAACACCAAATTTAACACACCTGCTCCCCATTCACACCTGAGACCTTGTAACACTAACGAGTTACATGACACCGGAGAGGGAAAAATGGCTTATTGGGCCCAATTTGGACATTTTCACTTAGGGGTGTACTCACTTTTGTTGCCAGCGGTTTAGACATTAATGGCTGAGTGTTGAGTTATTTTGAGGGGGGCAGCAAATTTACACTGTTATGTAAGCTGTACACTCACTACTTTACATTGTAGCAAAGTGTAATTTCTTCAGTGTTGTCACATGAAAAGATATAATAAAATATTTACAAAAATGTGAGGGGATACTGTACATCCAGGCTTGTATGTATATATATATATACTGTATATAGACTGTATCCAGTTTAGCTAGATCTGACTGCAGGCTGTTCCTGGTGTACTGTTTCTAATATACTTCAGGCAGGCAGGTGATTCAGTTAGCTGCAGTGTATTTAATATATATATACAGTCAGTCTCGTATGTATGTATATCCACTGTATCCAGTTTAGCTAGATCTGACTGCAGTCCATTCCTGGTGTACTGTTTCTAATATACTTCAGGTAGGCAGGTGTTTCAGTTAGCAGCAGTGTATTAAAAAAAAAATAATATATATATATATATATATATATATATATATATATATATACAGTCAGTCTCATATATATATATATATATATATATATATATATATATATATATATATATATATATATATATATATATATATATATCCACTGTATCCAGTTTAGCTAGATCTGACTGCAGTCCGTTCCTGGTGTACTGTTTCTAATATACTTCAGGCAGGCAGGTGATTCAGTTAGCTGAAGTGTGTTTAATATATATATATATATATATATATATATATATATATATATATATATACACACAGTCAGTCATATATATATTATATATATATATATATATATATATATATACATATATATATATATATATTTATGGTTGGAGCCCTATGTCCGATATGGACATAGATAACTTTTTATAGTTAACATAAGACTTACCATCGGAAATAGACCTGGAAGTGTGGACTTACCATATGAAATGGACCTGAAAGTGTGCCTTGTTCTGATGGACGGTATGCCAAAATAAGGGGGCATACCCTAGTTTAACAAATGATTATTCCGTAAAGAGAAATGAATAGTTGAGAAATGCCTTGAAATGGGGATGGGAGGGTGCGTATCGCGCACAGGAAACCGACAAGCACCACAGGTGAGCGGGCTGCTTAAATACCCCCCGGGCTCCTCCCATAAATTCAGGCCACCATACTGGCCTTCCTACTTATGGTTGGAGCCCTATGTCCGATATGGACATAGATAACATTTATAGTTAACATAAGACTTACCATCGGAAATAGACCTGGAAGTGTGGACTTACCATATGAAATGGACCTGAAAGTGTGCCTTGGTCTGATGGACGGTATGCCAACATAAGGGGGCAAAAACATTCAGGTAGGGGTATAATATTTTATTGGTTTTCAGTTATTCATTGGGCCAATTTTGAAAATGCCTGTACCATCTCTACTTGAGGATTAGGGATATACCGGGCGAAGCAGGCTGACTTCCACCTGCCTAGTCTTTTAATGACGTTGTCTGGGACCCCGTGGTGGCATGCTGCAGTGGCTGCTGCGATACGAAAGGAGTGTCCGGAATACTGACTAGGGTTAAGGTGAAGGTTGCGGAGAAGTATCCTTATGTGTTTCACAAACTGACAGGCGCTTAAGGGTTTAACTGGAATGGTAGAAGAGGACTGGTGTCCGGCTGTTCAGGCAGAAGTGACAGAAGACGGTTGAGTACGGTGACTGGACACTAGCTGTTTTTGTTTTTGTAAAGGTGAATGTCCACTCCAGAGCCTGTTTGCTGGGTCTTAGAAACCTCGAGGTGAAGGACGAAATGGTCTTGGTAGCGAACCAAGTGCCGTCTGCGTAGTACTTGGCCTGCGGGATTGTTACAGGTGAACTCGCCAGGTCGCAAGAACCCGTAGTAGGCCAAATATATGGCTGCTTGTAGGACCATACTGGGGAGAAGACCAAATGGAGAAGTAGTCAGGATGGTCGACATATCCCTGAAGATGGGCCCCGTAATGGGTAAGCGTTTGGTGCTGATCACTGATTGGTGTTTCTGAATGACACGTAGGATGGCTCGGATAGCGTGGGACGAGAACAGTGAAGACTTTGCGGGGTCTTGAAGAGTCAAGAAATGTTGTATGCCGGCTAGATATAGCCAAATGGTATTATAAGATAAGGCCAGCTGAGTGTGGCAATATGAAATGAAGGCCAGTACTTGCTTGACATCTGTTGTTCCTTTGCAGCAGAGTGCCAGGAATTTATTGAACGCCTTCCAAGCTGTCTGGTAGGCTTTGAGTGTGTTATGGGAGAGTGAATGATTGATAAGCTGCGTTGCTCCTTGTAAATGTTCTACTAGTCCAGGGTCAGCTGTGACCAGACAGGGATAGGGGCCGACACTGGATCGGCTCCGGGAACCCGTTTGAAAAAGGAGGTGTAATTAAAACGTGACAGTGCGTCAGCAGCTAGATTGTATTTGCCTGGCATAAATGAACAGTGGATGTTAAACTGATGTTGTAAAGACAGTTGTACCAATCTGCGCAGGAAGGACATGACTGATAGGGAATTGGACCTGCCTTTGTTGACAATGTCTGCCGTGGCCTGATTGTCGTGGTGAAGACCACGGTTTGCCCTGTCCAACGGTGACCCCAGAGCTGTGCGGCTGCCACTATGGGATAGAGCTCGAAGAGGGAGGATGTTTGGGTAAAGCCGGGTATCAACAGTATCCGTTGAGGCCAGGGTCCTGAAAACCATTGGTGGCCAAAAATTGCCGTGAAGCCTGTAGAAGCTGCGGCATCTGTCACCACCTGGGGTGAAAGGGCCGAAACCATGGGTATAAATAGGGATATGCCATTCCAGGCAGACAGGAATTCCTCCCACATAGATAGGTCCGCTATTGCTGCGGAGTCTAGACTTAGGATCTGATCAGGGTCTTGTGTTTCTGACAGGAATCTCAGCAGACGTGACACGAAGGTGCGGCCTTGTGGAATAATTTGCATGGCGAAATTAAGCATTCCCAGGAGAGATTGCAACTGCTTTTTGGTACACCCCCTAGTGTGGGTGAACTTGTGAAGGACCGCCCTAATGCGGGTTAGTTTGTCGAGGGGGAGACTGGCCTGCATGGTGCAGGTGTCTAAATTGGCCCCAAGAAAGGTGATGTTGTGTGCTGGGCCGTCGACTTTGTGCTCAGCGATGGGAACATTGAGATTTCCGAATACAACTCTGAGTTTGTCGAGGTCTCCTGGGGGCCTGCTGGGTGGTTCTATTAGTAAGAAGTCGTCCAGGTAGTGGATGACTTCTTGGCACTGAGCCTTGTGCAAGAGTATGCAAGCGAGGGACTGAGCAAATGTGTCGAAGAGCCAAGGGCTACTCTTCTAACCGAACGTCAGTTTTGTGGCAAAATAGTATGCCTCCTTCCACTTGATGCCATGCCAGCACCAAAGGGATGGGTGGATAGGTAGGAGCTTGAAGGCATCCGAGATATCGGCTTTGGAGAGCCAGGCGCCTGTACCTGCTTTGATGATTGCTTGGATTGCCATGTCCACGGAGGAATATTTTAGGGAGAATTCTTCGGAGGGGATCAGGGAATTGAGACTGGGAATGTGGGAAGAATGAGGCGCAGACAGGTCGTACACCAAACGTAATTTATTTGAGAACTTGCCCTTGACAAGCCCAATAGGGCTGACTCTCCAAGTACTGAAAGGGAGCTGAGTGAAGGGGCCTATAACGAACTCTCGGTCTACTTCTGTCTGTAAGAGCCGATCTATGGCCTGTTCGTCAGTGGCCGCTGAACGAAGATTCCTACATTCGTAGGTACTGTGGGGTAGTGAAATGAGGCCTGTGTGAAACCCTACTGTGAATCCCTGGATGAGGTAGGTGGCCAGGGAGGGGGTGGGGTGTGAGGTGAGGTAGAGTCCTAGCCACAAGACGTTGATCCGGCTTAGTCATGCCCTCTTCTGTTGTTTGACTTCGCACAAGTTTCTTGGGTGCGCTCTTTGGCATAAGGTGCAGATGTGGAGTAGGCGGCACTGACTGAAGTTGCATGACCCTTAGTTGTAATTGTTGCAGATGGCTGCCCCTCCCACAGTTTGGACTGGGTGTCCGAATTTGTCCACCTGAGGCGTTTGTTCAGAGGGCCGACTGACCCTGAAGTGCACCAGAGGTAGAGGGAAATTGGAAGGGACGTCTGATTGTCGCATTGGCGCACCAGGTGGCAGTGTGAGTGGAGGACTGGCAAATCGCACACAGGGGTGAGCGTAAGCCGGCAAAATGGTGGCAGATGAGCTCTGTGTCCATGAGACTCCAATTTGTTGTCGTTTGAAACTGTGTGAGTCTGGCTGCCGCCTTTGCGGAAAAGGAACGGTGGTAGTCGTAAAAGGAAAATCCTCCATACTTGTAGCCCAGACAGATAATTTCTGATTCAGTCTGGGGTCTTTGGCTTTAAGGACCACCGATACGTCACCCCAGGTATAGGCCTTATTTTCTGCCAGATCGTGAACAGAAATCAGGTGAGAGGCCAGGTTGACGTCCCTGCCGTCCAAAATGTCCTTCCTGATGCTGGTTGGAACCAAATGGAAGGGGTAGACAATGGGGCTCCACCCTGTGATACCTGCAGGAAGGGGTGTCAAAGCTTGGGTTGCGGTTGGGTTGGGAATAGCCGCGGCCAGCCGAGCCTCCAGGAGTGCCACCCTGGTTGGTATGTCCGTGACCGAGGAAGACAGGGACGACACCATAGTGTGAAGTTGTGAGATGGCAGAGGATATCGACTGGAGAGATGCCTGCTGGGTACTGGATCCTGCTGCAGCTGGTGGGGGGAAGAGGAGCTTGAAGAGCTCGCCTTTCCTAGCTGTAGCGGAGAAGGGCACTCCTCTGCGTCTTAGCTCTGCCGTCAACTTGGGGATAGTCCATCCCCTGAGGGACTGCACGCTGCCGCTCTCTGAGACCGGAGAAGGTGACAGAGGGGCCGTGAGGTCTTCGCTGCCGGCCTTGGACATGGTTGATCTGGTAAAGATATCCTGTCCTTGAGATCGTGTTTTTTGGTTGACTGTAACCTATTGGGGGTGACAAGAATTTTAAGTTTGCTTTGTTTCCCTACTGTTTCCATACTTACCCAACTTGTTTTCTCCTTTTTTGTATTTTTTTTTTTTTTCCTGGGGGGATATCGTCCAACCTGGTGCAGGGTGGACCTACTGAACTTTGACTGACCTGGAGGAAAATGAAAGGTGAAAATTCGTGAAGGGTTTGCTGACTAACTTGAAGCAGTAACTTGTGTGGTGATTGCGGTATAGCGACAACGAAATGATTTGAAATGTTTGCCTTGATTATGAAATGAGTGAAATCTCTTGCCACGAAAAAGGTCCGGCTCGGTCATGCCGCGACTGTGACTGACCACGAACTGGGCTCTGGAGCATGTACTGCAGGTGTATATAGTGTAGCGCTGATTGGGATAAGAATTTTTCAAATGACAAAAAATCAATATATCAAACCATTATTCCTAACCTATGTATTTCAAAAAACATTGAAACTCAGGAGTTGGTGAATACACCTGTCTTGAAGAGTCGTGAGTCTACTGGAGGCTGCTAAAAAGAACCAACAAGGACTGTTAAACCCCTGGGGCAAAGACCCATCCATGAACTGCCACTACGAGACCGGGTTACATGCGAAAGAGGTTTGTCGAGAGTCCTAGAACAAACATCTGGATTCCACAACGTTCCACTGTGAAACCCCACTTCATTGCCTGGTGGCAACACAAGCGTTATTGACTCAGGTGACATACGTCTCTCTGAGTCCAACGGTTCCGGTAAGCCTGCATTGCTTCCACACGGAGGACCCATTTATTTTATATCACTTCTTCTCAGTTTGCTATTTCACGTGGTGTAGAACACCACCATCTATGTTGGACTTTTTATTTTGTCTTCAGATCTTATATGTAATAGGTGCCTATTGGAATTCACTCTCAATGTTTTTTGAAATACATAGGTTAGGAATAATGGTTTGATATATTGATTTTTTGTCATTTGAAAAATTCTTATCCCAATCAGCGCTACACTATATACACCTGCATTATTTACAAATTTCCTTGTTTGTTGTGTGAGCTGCTATTGTACCGAGTAAGCGCAGTGTTTTTGGAGATTTTTTTCTGGAGCATGTACTGAAATGAGGCAGCCAAAAAAACATTGGTGCACGCCGGGACGAATCGGTGCATGTTTGATGCAACTGGATTCGAATCGGAGCGCAGTGTGAAACAACGAAATGACAGAAATGTTTTACCTTGACCGAGGCTCGAATTGGTTGTGCCGCCTCTGCGACTGACAACGAACCGAGCTCTGGTATAGGTGTGGATACAGCCAAAACAATTGGGGCATTCCGTGACGAATCGGTGCATCTTGGATGCGACTGGTTTCGAAAAGGTGATGCGAAATGTGGGAGTGAAATGAATGGTAATAATTCTCATGACAGAGATGCGGATCAGTCGCCCGATATCTGCGACTAACTACGATCTGGACCCTGGAGCATGTACTGAAATGAGGCCGAGCCCTGGGGCACGCCATAACGAATCGGTGCATCGTAGATGCTACTGGATTCGAACCGGAGGGCGGTGAGTGCAGGTGTAACGGTTTGTTTGCCATGACAGAGGCGCAAATCGATCATGCCGCTATTGCGGCTGACTACGAATCGGACTCTGGAGCATTACCGAAATGTGGCAAGTACCTGGGGCACGCCGAGATGAATCGGTGCATTTAATGCGACTGGATTCGTATCGAAGCGTGATACGAGGCAGTGAAATGATGGCCATGACAGAGGTAGGAATCGGTGAGTCGTAATGAGCGACTGACAACGAATGTGACTCTGGAGCATGTACTGAAATGAGGCCGTAAGCAACTGGGGCACATCGGAGCGAATCGGTGCATCTTTAGATGCGACTGGATTCGGATCGGAGCGCGGTACGTGACTGAAATGAATGAAATGATTTGAAATGGTTTGAAATGTTTTTAGAAATGTTCTGAAATGAGAAATGACTTAGTATCGACCTGACGTGATTTGATAAGAAATAGCGAATTACGAATCACAACGGTTGTCTACTGACGCATGGTAACGATTTGTTAGACATGCCTGAATGGAGCGACGTCTACGTCGCTGAGGTTTACAGATAACGAAACGGTAACATGACCATGGTGCGAGTGGTATACATTACGGTTACGTAGTGAAATTTGCGAGTGATTCGTAAGTTTGATATCACGGTTTTAGTGACATGATATCTAACAATGCGTGAAAACAAAAGTCAGTCGGAACCCTACCTGCGACAGCCAAGCCAGACGCGTGGTACGAAAATATGAATCGGTAATACGGACTTTGAAACTCTCGAGCACGGAAATTTTGCGAATGCGGGAACTTGCGAGACAAGAACTTGCGGACGCTGGTATTTCGGATAGTCGGCCTAGTGACGTATATCGCGCACAGGAAACAGACAAGCACCACAGGTGAGCGGGCTGCTTAAATACCCCCCGGGCTCCTCCCATAAATTCAGGCCACCATACTGGCCTTCCTACATATATATATATAGATATATAGATATATATATATATATATATATATCTATATATATAGATATATATATAGATATATATATATATATATATATCCACTGCATACAGTTCAGCTATATCTCACTGTAGGCGGTTCCTGGTGTACTGTTTCTAATATACTTCTGGTAGGCAGGTGATTCAGTGAGCTGCAGCGCATAAAATATATATACAGTCTTCTACATATATATATATATATATCCACTGCATTCCAGTCTAGCCAAGCCTATATCTGACTGCAGGTCATTCCTGGTGTACGTTTTCAAATATACTTTCAGGCAGGCAGGTGATTCAGTGAGCTGCAGTGCATAAAATATATATACAGTCTCCTACATATATATATCCACTGCATTCCAGTCTAGCCAAGCCTATATGTGACTGCAGGCCATTCCTGGTGTACGTTTTCAAATATAATTTCAGGCAGGCAGGCAGGTGATTCAGTGATCTGCAGTGCATAAAATATATATATATACACTCTCCTACATATATATCCACTACATTCTAGTCTAGCCAAGCCTATATCTGACTGCAGGCCATTCCGGGTGTACGTTTTCAAATACACTTTCAGGCAGGCAGGCAGGTGATTCAGTAATCTGCAGTGCATTAAATATATATACAGTCTCCTACATATATATCCACTGCATTCTAGTCTAGCCAAGCCTATATCTGACTGCAGGCCATTCCTGATGTACGTTTTCAAATATACTTTCAGGCAGGCAGGCAGGTGATTCAATGATCTGCAGTGCATTAAATATATATATATATATACAGTCTCCTACATATATATATATATCCACTGCATTCCAGTCTAGCCAAGCCTATACCCAACTGCAGGCCATTCCTGGTGTACGTTTTCAAATATACTTTCAGGCAGGCAGGCAGGCAGGTGATTCAGTGATCTGCAGTGCATTAAATATATATACAGTCTCCTACATGTATATATCCACTGCATTCTAGTCTAGCCAAGCCTATATCTGTCTGCAGGCCATTCCTGGTGTACGTTTTCAAATATACTTTCAGGCAGGCAGGTAGGTGATTCAGTGATCTGCAGTGCATAAAATATATATATATACACTCTCCTACATATATATACACTACATTCTAGTCTAGCCAAGCCTATATCTGACTGCAGGCCATTCCGGGTGTACGTTTTCAAATACACTTTCAGGCAGGCAGGCAGGTGATTCAGTAATCTGCAGTGCATTAAATATATATACAGTCTCCTACATATATATCCACTGCATTCTAGTCTAGCCAAGCCTATATCTGACTGCAGGCCATTCCTGATGTACGTTTTCAAATATACTTTCAGGCAGGCAGGCAGGTGATTCAGTGATCTGCAGTGCATTAAATATATATATATACAGTCTCCTACATATATATATCCACTGCATTCCAGTCTAGCCAAGCCTATACCCGACTGCAGGCCATTCCTGGTGTACGTTTTTAAATATACTTTCAGGCAGGCAGGCAGGTGATTCAGTGATCTGCAGTGCATTAAATATATATACAGTCTCCTACATGTATATATCCACTGCATTCTAGTCTAGCCAAGCCTATATCTGTCTGCAGGCCATTCCTGGTGTACTTTTTCTAGTAAAATTCAGGCGGTGTTTGGCTAATACAATTTTACAGCATGTCTGGAAGGCCACCAAGGAGAGGAAGACACTCATATGCCACTAAAAGAGGGCAAGCAGGCTCTACAGCCAACAGTGCTGGTCGTGGACATGGTGCATCCTCAGTACATGGCCGTGGGGCACTCCTGTCCTTTTTTTCGGCAGCTGGCCGTGTTGATCCACAACATGCAGAAGAGTTGGTAGAGTGGATAACTAAGCCGTCCTCATCCTCCTCATCCTCTGTCACCCAGGCTCAGAGTAGTTTGCCTGCCAATGCAGCTGCCAAAGCGGCCTATTCCATCGGCTCAATGTCATCAGTCACTCCTTCCCTAGCCCTACCATCATGCACGGAGGAGTCCCCCGAACTGTTCGACCACAGTGTCGGGTACATGCTGCAGGAGGATGGGCAGCGTTCTGAAGACTCCGATGATAGTACCCAGGTTGAGAAAGGCAGTAACATGAGCCCAGAGAGAGGGGGTGCCCAAGAAGGACAAGAAACTGGCAGTCATGTTCCCCCAGCTGCAGCATACTGCCAGGTTTTCTCCAGTGACGAGGAGGGAGGGGATGATGAGGTCACTGACTCTACGTGGGTGCCTGATAGAAGTGAGGAGGAGGCACATCTCCAACGATGCAGGATGCCCTCCAGGGGCCAGCTTAAGGGAAGCCACCCGACTGCATCACACCACAGAGCTCCGCATGTGCAGGGTGCTGCTGACTCCCCGCGTATCTTGAAAAGTTCTTTGGTGTGGGCCTTTTTTGATATGTATGCAGCAGATCGCACCATTGCTGTTTGCAACATATGTTTGCAACATATGTCTGAAGCGTATCAAGAGTGGCCAAAACAGCAGCCGCTTGGGCACCACATGCTTGACCAGACATACAGTCAGGTCCATAAATATTGGGACATCAACACAATTGTAATCTTCTTGGCTCTATACACCACCACAATGGATTTGAAATGAAACAAACAAGATGTGCTTTAACTCAGCTTTAATTTGAGGGTATTTACATCCAAATCAGGTGAACGGTGTAGGAATTACAACAGTTTGTATATGTGCCTCCCACTTTTTAAGGGACCAAAAGTAATGGAACAGATTAACAATCATCCTTCAAATTTTCATTTTTTAATACTTGGTTGCAAATCCTTTGCAGTCAATTACAGCCTGAAGTCTGGAACGCATAGACATCACCAGACGCTGGGTTTCATCCCTGGTGATGCTCTGCCAGGCCTCTACTGCAGAATTCATCCTGCTGCTTTTGTCAGCAGTCACATCATCAATAAATACAAGAGAACCAGTTCCATTGGCAGCCATACATGCCCACGCCATGACACTTCCAACACCATGCTTCACTGATAAGGTGGTATGCTTTGGATCATGAGCAGTTCCTTTCCTTCTCCATACTCTTCTCTTCCCATCGCTCTGGTACAAGTTGATCTTGGTCTCATCTGTCCATAGGATGTTGTTCCAGAACTGTTAAGGCTTTTTTAGATGTTGTTTTGCAAACTCTAATCTGGCCTTCCTGCTTTTGAGGCTCACCAATGGATTACATCTTGTGGGGAACCCTCTGTATTCACTCTGGTGAAGTCTTCTCTTGATTGTTGACTTTGACACACATACACCTACCTCCTGGAGAGTGTTCTTGATCTGGCCAACTGTTGTGAAGGGTGTTTTCTTCACCAGAGAAAGAATTCTTCGGTCATCCACCACAGTTGTTTTCCATGGTCTTCCGGGTCTTTTGGTGTTGCTGAGCTCACCAGTGTGTTCTTTCTTTTTAAGGATGTTCCAAACAGTTGATTTGGTCACACCTAATGTTTTTGCTATCTCTCTGATTTGTTTGTTTTGTTTTTTCAGCCTAATGATGGCTTGCTTCACTGATAGTGACAGCTCTTTGGATCTCATATTGAGAGTTGACAGCAACAGATTCCAAATGCAAATAGCACACTTGAAATGAACTCTGGACCTTTTATCTACTCCTTGTAAATGGGATAATGAGGGAATAACACACACCTGGCCATGAAACAGCTGAGCAGCCAAGTGTCCCATTACTTTTGGTCCCTTAAAAAGTGGGAGGCACATATACAAACTGTTGTAATTCCTACACCGTTCACCTGATTTGGATATAAATACCCTCAAATTAAAGCTGAAAGTCTGCAGTTAAAGCACATCTTGTTCGTTTCATTTTAAATCCATTGTGGTGGTGTATAGAGCCAAAAAGATTAGAATTGTGTCGATGTCCCAATATTTATGGACCTGACTGTATGTCGACCTCCCATGCAGTCCATTGGCAACAGTACTTAAAAGACCCACACCAAAGAACAAGGTGAACCTCTCCTTGCTCCTCATCAGCTGGGATCTCCAACCCCACTATACCTTCAGACCTCTCAGAAACCTGCACTGAGAGGAATGAAGGTGTAAAATTAGGTGTGCCAAGTACTTGTAGCAGGCAAATTTCCCTACCCCAGTTGCTAAACTGTCTAAAGAAATTCGGTCCCAGCCATCCACATGCTCAGCGGTTGAATCCTAGCTTGGCTAAATTGCTAGCACTCCAACTGCTGCCTTTTCAGCTGGTAGACTCTGCCCCCTTTCGTGAATTTGTGGAATGTGTGGTACCTCAGTGGCAGGTTCCCAAACACCATTTCTTTTCACAGAAGGCCATTCCGGCTCTCTACCTGCATGTGGAAGGCAGTTTAAAGCCGTTTTAAATTACTTTTATTCCTTTAGAAATGTAATTTTGTGCAGGGACTGTTCTAAACACGTGAAACACGCACCACTTTACAAGCATACCATAGTCACCCTCCAGGTACGATATTTAAAGGAATATTTCACTTTTATTTTTCCACTTTAAGCATTAAAATGTCAGAAACCATGAACCAGACCAAGACAGAAGTACAGTAAAATCACACTTTTTTATTAATAAAAATAAAAAGGTAAATAGAGTAAGCGTAGTCAAAGCATAGCCAGAGTCCAGTTAACGGATCGGGTAGTCAGCCAAGCCAGAGTTCAGTAACCAGATCGGATAATCAGCCAAGCCAGAAGTCAGGGATCCAAGTAGAGGACCAGAAAGCAGGATAAGGAGCCAGAAGGGATGTCAGCAAAGCCAGTCTTTAAACAGGAACGCAGGAGATGGTTTCTTGTTCTTGTGATGTGACCAATGCGAAGGCAGGAATGAAGTGAGCTGGAGATCTTTAAGTAGGTGGGACTGACGATCAGATCCACAACAGCTGGTTAACTGTGGAGAGAGATGAGAGCTGGCAATTAGCCGACAGCTGAGCGGCCAGCTCAGAGAAGGAAGGGCTGAGCTAGCCCTGACAGTACCCCCGTCCTCAACGATCCCTCCCCCTCGGAGGACCACCGGGCTTGAGGGGAAAATGTCTATGGAAATCACGGAGGAGGGCAGGAGCATGTATGTCCGAGAATGAGACCCAGGAGCGTTCCTCCGGACCGTACCCCTTCCAAAGCACCAGGTACTGTATGCGCCCACGGAACTTACGGAAGTCAACAATGGATTGTACCTCATACTCCTCATGGTTCTCAACCTGTATAGGGTGAGGACGTGGCACTGAGGTGGTAAAGCGGTTGCAGACCAATGGTTTCAATAAGGAGACATGAAACACATTTGAGATGCGCATACTAGGAGGATGGTCCAACGCGTAAGCCACTGGGTTAATCCTGAGAAGGATACGGAAAGGCCCAATAAGCCGAGGTGCGAACTTCAGTGAGGGAACACGAAGTCGGAGGTTGCGAGATGACAGCCAGACCCTGTCCCCAACCTGGTAGGAAGGCGCAGGCAGTTATCTGTGGTCAGCATGAAGTCTGTACCTATCGTTAGCATGACGGAAAGCCTCCTGGACTTGTGCCCAAGTGGAACGAAGACTACGGAGATGCTCCTCTAGCACAGGAATACTCTGCGGAACAAACTAGTCAGGCAACATGGAAGGTTGGAAACCATAATTCGCCATAAACGGAGACAATCGGGAAGCAGAATTCAAGGCACTGTTGTGAACAAACTCTGCCCATGTTCATGGGTCTGACCAGTTGTTGTGATGGTTAGAAATATAGCAACGTAGGAATTGCTCCAAGAACTGATTGGCTCATTCTGTGGCCCCATTAGACTGCGGGTGATACGCAGAGGAGAAAGCAAGTTAAATTCCCAGCTCTGACTACCCCTGTCTGAGACAATCACCTTGGGTAGCCCATGTAAGCGAAAGATCTCCCGAACAAAAATGGAAGCCAGTTCCTTAGAAGTGGGCAACTTCTTAAGTGGAATACAATAACACATCTTTGAGACCCGGTCAACCACCATAAGGATAACTGTGTTGCCTTGGGAGTTGGGCAACTCCATAATGAAATCCATAGACAGGTGGGTCGAGGGCCTCTCTCCATTAGGTATGGGTTGTAGGAGGCCCACTGGAAGTCTTACTCTGAGCACACATGGAACAGGCAGCTACGAAGGCACTTACATATCAGCATTAGCATGTAGACTAGGCCACCAGAATTGTTGGGAAATGGCCCAAACTAGTTGATTCTTACCAGGGTGGCCAGCTGCCTTGGGAGAATGGTAAGTCTGGAGCACGGCAGTACGGAGGCACTTTGGAACAAAGCAGCGGTCACAAGGTTTCTCAGGAGGAGCATCGACCTGAGCAGCAAGAATTTTGTCACCCAAAGGACAAGACTGGGGCGTGGCCAAGATGGCGCTGTGAGCGGCGGCTTTTTCTGAGAGCTCCGCTCATCCAAATCCCGAATCCAGCTCCATCGCCCTTATTCACCCACAACTTTCACCCCAGCTGATCGGGGGGACCCAGGCACCCCCTGCCAAGTGAGGAGCGAGGAGGATTTCTGCTCCCGGACCGCGATCGGCGCCGCAGTGCACTCCCGCTCCACTAGGCCGAAGCCGCGGTCTTTCCTGACGGGCCCGCGGCGAGCCGGGAGTCCCCTGGCGCGATCGCCCCTGTTGTTGCACAAGCCGGCTGCTGTGGACTGCTGAGGGGGGTGAGTAGATTGACCCTGGACTGAAAATAGGCCGTGCTCTGGGCCTGGTCTCTACCTCCCCCCCCACGTATAACTAGGCCGCAATCGCGGCCTCCCCATAAGGTCCGGACCCATCGGGGAGATCCGGATCCTGCTGGCCTGGAGGAAGAGGCCCTGAGACGGTGGGGGACATCTGCCTGGGCAGAGGAACCATTTCTGGAGCACCTTCACCCTCGGCCCTCCTGATCGTGGGGGAAACTGGCTGGGCTGCATACTCTAACAAGCCTGTGGAGGCCTGAGGTGGACAGCTTCTACATCATATAATTACAGGTGAGAGGAAAGACTGTTAAAGGGACACACACTGCACCATACCTACTGCTTGACTACCCCTGACCCTGCAGACAGGCTCCATCACTCGCTTGCTCACTACTGCCTGGCTTGGGCCCCTTACACCTGAATGAGACGCAGGAACTTCAGCGCAAAATATATTAAAGGGGGGGGCGTGACCTAGCTATGGAAACGTGAAGACGCGTCATCGGGAGCTCTGCACTGAAACAGGCCGTGAATCACCCGTAGCACTGATCAGCTAAGCCTTCCATTCATGCCAGGAGGCCGCAGCCACCCACCGGTCACTGAGGTACGGAGGGGACCTGAAATCTCACACTACTTTCTGCGGCGCCGCCTCGAGTCAGCATGGCGGGCGCTGCATCCTCAAGTAAGAAGGGCGCTCCTGCAACTACCTCCGCAGCGGAGGAGGACTTTCCCCCCTTGCCGCACAGAGCACCCTCTCCTATAATGTCCCCGGCTCCCATAACTGCTGACACCCCATTGCCTCCAGATTACGCTGGTGACCTAAGCGGCCTAGTTGAAGGCTCTCTGAGAGACATAGTGTCAGGCCTTCCCACCAAACAGGACTTAAACGCCATGGCCACCTCTATTGTCAACGCACTAACCAGAGAACTGCATGACCTAAAACAACAAGTGGATGTGGTCGAGGAGAGAGTCACCACGATCGAAGCCTCCCAAACTAATACAGAAGCGCGCCTCACTACACTGGAGTCGGAGTACGGGGCCTTCCGCCGCCATCTTGTCGATGTTCAGCTGCGCCTGGACGACGGCGAGAATAGGAGCAGGCGAAACAATTTGTGCCTAAGGGGGATCCCAGAAGCCACCATGGGCCCAGACCTCCGATCCACAGTGGTTGCCATCCTAAACCAGGTTCTGGGCAAACCACCGACAGCTGACCTGGAACTGGACAGGGTGCATCGTATTCCAGGCCCCAGACCCCCGCCCTCCGCACAGAGATCATCATCCGAACTGGACTTTCCCCGTGATGTATTATGCATGGTGCATTTTTTCACAATTAAGGACAAGTAAGACTGGTGCGAACCGTAGCCAGAATACAATCAGGAGGAATCATAGGTACCGGAACCGACTCCAACTTGGAAGTGGAGGAAAATTGTCGTGACAAGGCATCATCTTACCGGGTAAGAATGAGACAATGTAATTGAAACTTGACAAGAAAAGAGCCCATCACGCCCTTCTGGGAGAGAGGTGTTTAGCCTCAGATAAGAATGTGAGATTGTAATGGTCAGTAAGAATGAGAACCGGCACAGTGGTACCTTCGAGGAGATGTCTCCATTCTTTTAGGGCTAAAATGATTGCCAACAGCTCTCTGTCACCAATCTCATAATTGCACTCGGCAGGTGACAATTTCTTGGAAAAGTAGCCACAAGGATGCATAGCACTCTCAGAGGTAGGACATTGAGACAGAAGGGCACCGACATCAGTCTCTTGAGACTTTTAAAGGCCTTAATGGACTCCGGAAACCAACTCTGTGGGTTACCTTCTTTCTGGTCATATCGGTCAGGGGCTTGAACAGAGACGAGAAGTTACGAATAAACTTCCAAAAATATTTGGCAAAATGCTGCAGAGGACGTAACCCCACGGGTCGGGGCCACTGTAGGACTGCCGAAAGTTTCTCTGGGTCCATCGAAAAACCAGCAGTGGAAATGACATAGCCCAGGAATTTAACCTGTTCCTTGTGGAACTCACACTTCTCCAGTCTACAATAGAGATTGTGATCTCTTAATTTCTGAAGCACACGACAGACATCTGTGTGGTGGCTCTCCAGGTACTTGGAATATATGAGGATATCATCGAGATAAACCACCACACATAACTGCAACAAATCTCGGAGGACATCATTAATAAATTCCTGGAAAACTGCCGGGGCGTTACAAAGGCCAAAAGGCATTACGAGATACTCATGATGGCCTGTTCTGGTATTAAACACAGTTTTTCACTCGTCGCCCTTCTTAATCCTCACGAGATTGTAAGGCCCTCTCAGCTTAGTGAAAACCGTTGCTACCTTGAGGCGGTCAAATAACTCTGTAATCAACGGGATCGGGTAGGCATTCTTAATCATGAAACGATTGAGACCCCTATAATCAATACAAGGTCTCAGTTCACCGCTCCTCTTCTTCACAAAGAAGAAACCAGCACCAGCAGGAGATCAGGATTTGCTGATGAAACCCCCGAGAAAGTGTGTCTGCAACATACTCCCCCATGGCTTTATCCTCCAAAACCGACAAAGGGTAAACCTGGCCACGAGGGGGAGTGGCACCAGGTTGAAGGTCAATTGCGCAATCATACGGCCGGTGTGGAGGCAAACTACTGGCTTGACCTTTGTCAAAGACATCGCTATAATCACGGTACTCCTCTGGCAGGGAGGAGAGTGAAGAGGTACACAGGACCTTGGCTACCTTCTGGAAGCATGTTTCACTGCATTGTGGTGACCAGGAGAGAACCTCAGCACGGAGCCAATCAAAAGAGGGGTTGTGCCTCTGTAACCAAGGATAACCAATAACCAGCGGAAACTTAGGAAAGGAAATCACTTGGAATTGGATTATCTCGAGGTGAAGAGCCCCTACAGCCATGGACAACTGAACCTGAGTCTCATGAGTCACATGGGCAGGCTGTAGAGGTCTCTTGTCAAAAGCCTCAATGGCAAGTGGAGTGTCACGCAGCTGCAGTGGAATCGAGTGCTTTGATACAAAGGTAGCATAAATGAACAGGCCTGCAGCCCCAGAGTCGATTAGAGCCTGTATCTCGATAGACGACTTAGCCCAAGAAAGGGTGACCAAAACCAGGGGCTTATCCTTCTGGATAACTGGGGACGACACAACACCACCTAAGGTCTGTCCATGACAGGACCTCAAGGTTTGGGTGTTCCCAGGACGGGTAGGAGAAGACTTCAAAAAGTGACCTGCCTGGCCACAATAAAGGCACAATCTCTCCCTCCTCCTAAAGGCTCTCATCTGCAGATAGACGCGTGAAGCCCAAGTGCACGGGTTCATCTTCACTGACCGACTCGGTACCAGGAGGCATGGGAGGTGAGGGAGGCACGGGTGTGACTGCAAAACTCGGAGGCAAACATACAGGAGGCTTCGCAAGTGCTCCTTAAAAGAAAGTCTTTCTCTGAGTCTGGAGCCAATGAAGATGGCAAACGAGATCAAGCTCTCCAGCTCAGTGGGTATCTCATCCTTGATGGAATCTGAGAGACCTTGAGAAAAAGCAGCCACGAGGGCCTCATTGTTCCAAGCAACCTCTGCTCAATGGCGTAGTTGGCAACAGTTCTCGTACTCTGTTTGATGGACATGAGGCACTTGGCAGCAGAAGCGGAGGTTTTTGCGTCTCCCATAGAGGGTTAGCCCAGGCCAAGGCTCTTTCAGAAAGCAAAGATATCACGAACCCTACTTTGCTTCTGTCCATGGGAAACGCCTGGGGCAGCATCTCAAAGTATATCTCAATTTGGTTGAGAAAGCCTCTGCATTGAACTGGATCACCCCCAAATCGCTGGGGAAGTGGGGCGGAACCAGACATACCTCTTATAGAGGTAATACTTAAGGTGGGTGCCTGCACAGAGACTGGCGCAGCAGCAGGGATGGCCTGCAACTCAGGTTGTACCGGAGCAGCCACAGTGGGGGATTCCAGGTGAGCCGTGTGACTCAGGAGCGTTTGTAACGCCATGGCAAACTGATCCATGCGGTGATCTTGCTCATCCAATCTGGAAAAAATATTACCAACAAGTGGATTGACTGTATCTTCTGAATTCATGGCCTTCGCCTACTGTCAGAAACCAAGAACCAATCTGAGACAGAAGTACAGTAAATTCACACTTGTTTATTAAAAAAAAAAAGGTAAATAGAGTAAGCGTAGTCAAAGCATAGCCAGAGTCCAGTGACCGGATCAGATAGTCAGCCAAGCCAGAGTTCGGTAACCAGATTGGGTAATCAGCCAAGCCAGAGTTCAGTAACCAGATCGGGTAATCAACCAGGCCAGAAGTCAGGGATCCAAGTAGAGGAACAGCAAGCAGGATAAGGAGCCAGAAGGGATGTCAGCAAAGCCAGTCTTTAAACGGGAACGCAGGAGATGGTTTCTTGTGATGTGACCAAGGCGAAGGCAGGAATGAAGTGAGCTGGAGATCTTTAAGTAGGCGGGACTTACGAGCAGATCCACAACAGCTGGTTTACTGTGGAGAGAGATGAGAGCTGGCAATTAGCCGACAGCTGAGCGGCCAGCTCAGAGAAAGAAGGGCTGAGCCAGCTCTGACAAAAAATCACTTCTCCCGAAAAACGGCCGTTTTTAAAACTTTTTTTGCATTGATACATGTCCCCTGGGTCAGGACCCCAAACACTTTTTAGGACAATAACTTGCATATTAGTCTTTAAAATTCATACTTTTGATTTTTCACGTTTGGGTCCCATAGACTTTATCAGTGTTCGAATGTTCGCGTGAACTTTCAGTCCGTTCGCCTGTTCTACTGCGAACCGAACTGGGGGGTGTTCGTTTCATCCCTAATCAGCAGTTTTTTGCAGGGGTGTTTTCCGGCTGGAATGACTTATATTAGCATGGGGCAGGACCACCTGCTGACGTCATCCAGAGGCCCCGCTCCTTGAGACATCATTGTCCCATCATGCCACGGGTGGTGACGTCAGGAGGCGGAGCCTCCGGATGACATCAGCAGGTGGCTCCGCCCCATGCCAATATAAGTCATTGCACACGGCAGACCCATCATTACACCGGGAGATCGCGTCGAGTCAACATCGGAAGAAGAGCAGAGGGAGAAGACAGCGGAGAAGACCTGGCAATAGAGCGAGAAGACAGCGGATAGAGAAGACCCAGCAGAGAGGAGAAGAACCGAAGAGGGGGGAAGAACTGGAGAGGGAGAAGGATCGGAGGAGGGAGAAGAGCCGGAGAGGGGAGAAAAAATCGGAAGAGACGCCGGAGCTGCCTAAATAAAATACTTTAAAATCCTGCGTACTGTGTTTATTTTTGACACTTTTTTCAGGTGAATGGGCAGGGGTACAATGTACCCCCATACTCATTCACATAGGGTGGCGTCCAAGATCTGGGGGCCCCCTTGTTAAAGGGGGCTTCAACATTCCAATAAGCCCCCACCCGCAGACCCCGACAACCACCGGCCAGGGTTGTCGGGACGAGGTCCTTGTCCTCATCAACATGAGGACAAGGTGCTTTGGGGTGGGGGGCGCAGGGCCCTGCCTGCCCCAAAGCACCCACCCCCCATGTTGAGGGCATGTGGCCTGGTATGGTCTAGGAGGGGGGGTGCTCGCTCATTCCCCCCTATCCTGACGTGCTGGGCTGCGTGCTCGGATAAGGGTTTAGTATGGATTTTGGGGGGACCCCACGCCATTTAATTTGGCATGAAGGTTCCCCTTGAAATCCATACCAGACCAAAGGGTCTGGTATCGTCCGGGGGGGGGCCCACACCATTTCTTTTTTATTTTGGAGGGGGTTCCCCTTCATCCTCAGCACACAAATCGCACCGCAAGTCTGATCATCATGACCTGACTTCTGATGCGACTTCTATTCAAATCAATGGGCTCCCATAGGGAACCATTGATTTTGAATAGAGGCAGAGAAAAGTCTGACGAGGCTTAACGCTCTGTTTACAACATTAACCCATGTTTAACTGCTTTAACCGGCGTCTGGCGTTTTTAGGACTGCTCTTGAATGCAATTTTAGGGCGTTCAGGCGACAGCCCATAAACGCCCCTGTTGATAAAAGTCAAAAAATTTCCATGTGTGCATGGACACATAGGATAACATAGAGGGACGTTTATGGGCTTTTAAAAAAAATGCCCAAACTCCCAAAAACGGCCGTTTATGAGCTTCAGTGTGCATGAAGCCTTATACTGGGGTTATGGTCGCAGCTGTATACCATAACACCGGTACTTTACTTTTCAGCTGGCGATGCTCAGTGAAAGAGACAATGTCTGTGTTTTTGTTTATCTGATACCCTGAGTTACTGAAAATCTGTTCCTGAAGAATTGGTAAGTTAATCTTGAAGGCACAAAGGGGCTGATTTACGAACATGTTGGCGCATTCGCGTACACAGGAACAATAATTGCGAGATGGTGCATACTTAAACTAATATAAAACAGCTGTCGACTTGTGTCGGATGCGTGGAATCGTTACGCGCATGAGCGCAAACACATACAGAACAGGCACCGGGCACTTGCTCGTTGTAATGCTGATCATCCTAACTCCTTCAGATCCGCGCTATAGCCGAATGACGGCTACAGCACAGATCTGCTTTGCCGGGAGTAGGTCTATTGACATCCTCCCCTTTGCAGCCTCGCCACGCCCCCCTGAGACTCAGGTGATCACAGATCCGAGTAAGGGGCCGATCCCGGCCCCTTACCACGTGATCAGCTGTCAGCCAATGACAGCTGATCACGTGATGTAAACAGAGGATCTGGAATCTTTTTTTTCTTCTCACGCTGACAGCCTGAGGAGAAAAAGAGCCGATCACCGCCTTCTGTTTGCAGGGACATCGCTCCCGAAGAGGAACAGCATGTTATGTGCCCACCAGTACCGCCTGCCAGTGCCACAAATCAGTGCCAAAAATCAGTGCCCACCAATCAGTGCCCACGTTACTTAAGTGCCTGCAATCAGTGCCACCTATCAGTGCCCACAAGTGCCACCCATCAATGCCCACCAATGGTGCCAATCAGTGCCTCATCAGTGCCACCTAGCAGTGCTGCCTATCAGTGTCACCTACCAGTGCCGATCAGTGCTCATCACTGCCACCCATCAGTGCCCATCAGTGCCACCTATCAGTGCAACCTATTAGCGCCCTTCAGTGCCACCTACCAATGCCCTTCAGTGCCACCCATCAGTGCCACCTCTCAGTGCCCACCAATGCCACCTATCAGTGCCCACCAGTGCTGCCTATTATTGCCCATCAGTGCCGCCTTATCAGTGCCCATCAGTGCAGCCTATCAGTGCAGTCTATCAGTGCCCATCAGTGTAGCCTCATTAGCGTACATCAATGAAGGAGAAACATACCTGTTTGCAAAATTTATTAACAAAATATAAAACGGTTTAGTAATTTTTTTTTAGAAATGTGGTCTTTTTTACTTTCTTTAACAAAAAATAAAAAATACCCAGAGGTGATCAAATACCACCAAAAGAAAGCTCTATTTGTGGGGAAAAAATCATAAAAATTCCAAAAGATTCAAAGAGTGACAACGCTAAAAGCTGAAAATTGGTCTGGGCAGGAGGGGGGTTTAGGTGCCCAGTAAGCAAGTGTTTAATGAGCTTTATTTTGGCACATGGAGAATATTGCTTCCAGTTTTATTCCATTCATTCATTTCTTTTTGAAACAACTCAATAATCATTCTAGCGATCTTCCTCCTATCTATACTGTGCGGATGTTCCCCTTGACTTGGATGTGAAATGTCATAATTGCCAAAATGTAATTGTGTGCATTTTATGGTGATAGTATATAATCATTGGTGGACCCCAAACTTCCATGAAAACATCTTCTTAATACATGTCTGTGTATTGTGTATTCTGACCAATTAATTTCCCCATACACTGTGCAATGTGATAGGATAATGTTTAAATCTACTCATCTTTCTGAGCATTTCCGTTCCTCGTACACTGTGCAATGTGATTGGATAATGTCTGAATCTACTCATCTGTCTGAGCAATTATTTTTCCCATATGCTGTGCAATGTGTTTAGATAACATTTAAATCCACTCATCTGCCTGAGCATTTCGGTTCCCCATACACTGTGCAATGTGATTGGATAACGTTTAAATCTACTCATCTGTCTGAGCATTTCATTTCCCTATACACTTTGCAATGTGATTGGATAACATCTGAATCCACTCATCTGTCTGAGCATTTCATTTCCCCATACACTGTGCAATACGATTGGATAACATCTGAATCCACTCATCAGTCTGAGCAAATATTTTCCCATACACTGTGCAATGTGATTGGATAACGTTTAAATCCACCTTTCTGTCTGAACAATTATTTTCCCCATACACTGTGCAATGTGATTGGACAATGTCTGAATCCACTCATCTGTCTGAGCAATTCTTTTCCCATACATTGTGCAATGTGATTGGATAACGTCTGAATCTACTCATCTGTCTGATCATTTCAGTTCCCCATACACTGTGCAATGTGATTGGATAACTTTTAAAAAATTGCGCATGCTCGTGGAGTGGCGACAAACTATGGTATTTAAAAATCTCAATTATCGATGCTTTAAAAATGTTTACACTTTGCCTGTTTAGAGTTACAGAGGAGATCTAGTACTAGAATTTTTGCTCTCACTCTAATATTTGCAGCAATACCTCACATGTGTGGTTTGAACATTATTTACATATATGGGGGCAACTTACATATGCGTTCGCTTCTGTGCGTGAGCTCGGAGGGACAGGGCACGTTAAAAAAAAATTCTTATTTATTTTACTTTTTATTTTTACACTGTGCCTTTAATTTTTTTTTATTTTTGGGAAACCCTTTTATTCCTATTACAAGGAATGTAAACATCCCTTGTAATAGAAATAAGCAGGACAGGAACCTCAGATCTCACATTTTCACTTGAAAGCAATAAACAAAAAAAAGTCATTTTATTTTTACACATAAGAAAAAAACGGGCCCTTTAAGGCTGGAGGACAGAAGTGGCGTTTGACATCGCTCCAGTCCTCCAAGGGCATAGAGTTGAGTGGGGGCCATCTTGCGCTCACTTAACTTCCTTCCCATAAATACACCGGATCAAATCGTTTCTGCCGCTGCTGATCTCTCAGGTAAGTGGGGAAAATGATTGGGAACAGGTGGGAGGGGTGGCACCTCTCCTGCTGCCCATAAAAGTGATCCGGTGGCGAATACGCCGCTGGGCCACTGTTATGTGAAACAGGATCGGCCTCTGTTTAAAAATATACCAGGGTTATGGTGGCTAGCTGCTGCCATAACGGTATATAACGTCAAAGTAGCGACATATATATATACGGTGGCCAGTCCGGATGTGTCTAGAGTAAACCCTCCGAAAATTTTTAAACATTTATTGATAAGGAGAGAGAGAGACAGATACGTTGAGTGCATGTATGTACATAAAAAAAAAAATATATATATATATATATATACATATACATACACGGTGCACCCACACATGCAACAAAAATGTGGATGTACACACAGCTAAACATAGTCAAATCATCCCCCCTCGTGGATGCATGTCACAATCACACTGCAAATAGCAAAGAGCTCCTCCTCAGAGAAGGTTTAGCGAGGCATGCTGACAGCAGTAACAATAAACTTCCTGGAAAAAGCTGATTGGAAGAAAACCTAACCATAAACTAGGAAGTAGTCATATTTCAAGGGTCGTGCATCATCGGCATAGAAATTGAGCGTTTGCTCACATTCACATACTACATATTTTGTGCATATGTTTGTGCATGAAAAGTCAGTGTGATTATATATTTTTTATTTTTTTTACATGTAAACTGGAGTTGCAGAATTTATTATCAAAAAGTTCAGTTGTTTGCTAGTGTTTTTTTTTAGGCTTTTTTCTTCCAATGCCGTGTACACACGATCGGATTTTCCGACAACAAATGTTGGATGTGAGCTTGTTGGCTAAAAGTCTGAATGTGTGTATGCTCCATCGAACATTTGCTGTCGGTCTTTCCGCCAACAAATGTTTGATAGCAGGTTGTCAAATTTTCCGCCAACAAAACTTTGTTGTCGGAATTTACGATCGTGTGTACACAAGTTCGACGCAGAAAAGTTCACACATGCTCGGAATCAAGCAAGAGGAGCCGCACTGGCTATTGAACTTCCTTTTTCTCGGCTACGTCTTGTACGTCACTACGTTCAGAATTGTTGGCCAACATTTGTGTGACCGTGTGACGAGTATGCAAGACAAGTTTAAACCAACATCCTTCGAACAAAAATCCACGGTTTTGTTGGCGGAAAGTCCGATCGTGTGTACGGGGCATTATGTATAAGGCGGCACTGATGTACCACCTGTGGCATGTAAACTCCCCCTCAAAGAAAAACCCAAGATAACAAAAAACAGGGAAAGTCTTTGCGTTTCCAACTTAAAAATGATCTGTTTGCAAGTAAATTAACACATGTTAATGGGATTGATATCTGAGTTCAGCACTGCAAAGCATTTTACAACTTTATTTGAGAAACACAGTAAAAGTTCACACAAAAAAAATAAAAAATGGGAAGATAACATAAAGCCAAATAAACAGCACTGTGAAAGTGTAACTACTCGGCAGAAAAATCATGTGAAGTTTGCCTATGCACAGAAAAACAAACAAAACATACCACATACAAAAGAGCTAACACTTAGGACAAAAGAACTAACACTTAGGACAAACAGAGTCTTTAGGTCTTTAGGACATACCTAACACAATAAAGACAAATGCATATTCTTTCAAACAACTAATGCCCTGTACACACGACCGGTGTTCCCGTCGGAATAAACTCTGAAGGTTTTTCTGACGTAGTTCAGACGGAATTCTGTTCAAGCTGTCTTGCATACACACAGTCACACCAAATTCCGACCGTCCAGAACACGATGACGCACAACACATATGACGGGACTAGAAAACAGAAGTTCAATAGCCAGTAGCCAATAGCTTCCGCCTCGTACTTGCTTCAGAGCATGCGTCAGTTTTGGTACGTCGGAACATCATACAGACGAGCGGTGTTCCCAATAGGAATTGGTTCGGTCAGAAAAATTTAGAACATGTTCTCTTTCTAGGTCCGTCAGAATTTTCGATGTAAAGAGCCAGATGAGGCATACACACGATCGGAATATACGATGAAAAGCTCCCGTCTGACTTTTTCTGTCGGACATTCCGCTTGTGTGTACATGGCATAAGTATATCAAAGAAAAAGGCAAGCCATTAGTCTAAACACACATCCCTCCAACTACATACATATACCTCCCTGTCTTGTGTGTATCATGCTACACTTTATAAGAAATTTAAGGTGAGCTGAAAAAAATTTAGTAAACAACTCTTATTAGTGAAGTAACCATGATTCCCATATATTTTGAATAGTTACTAAAACAATCTAAATTCTAAGCAATAATAAAATCGATGCCTGCATAACAAAGTGTACACACAGCAAGGTGGCCTAACTTTAGGCAAATGTACACAAACCACATTCCCCCCTTATATAATATAGAAAATGCTGTTTGGCGCAAAACTGTGCGCATGCGCAATGACAATTCTCCCATGTTGCCTGTTGATTCGCGCATGCACAATGACAATTCTTCAATTAATTTACTTAACTTTTCATATAGGAAAATGAGTTGCTCAGACAGATGAGTAGATTCAGACGTTATCCAATCACATTGCACAGTGTATGGGGAAATAAATTGTTTAGAAAGATGAGTAGATTTAGACGTTATCCAATATAGTTGTGAAAAAGAAAATGTATAAGCCGTTATGCACAATGGAAAACGCAGATGCACTTGTGCGCAACACACATATTTAACAAGCTAAAGCAGGTGCGCCCTGTCAGACGAGGATGAAATGGTGTGGTCTGTCAATGGGCATATGCAGTTGAGTAAGCTTAAAGAAGGTGTAAAAAGGCTTGATTGGTTGTAAGACAGATGTACATGTTCTGGACAGAAATTGTGCATTTAAACAATATATACATACATTTTAGCCTGGTTACAGAACATGGGAAACTGTAGTAAAGTTATCCATAGTATTCAGACAAAAATGTAGAAGATTACATTGGCTGCCCTTGCTAATGGCAGGCGCGAAAGGTTGCGCAAGAGTGCAATAGCGCTTCCTTTGTAAATATGCCTGTGGTACAGTGAGTGCACCATAATTTTTGATAAATGTCTTGTGTCCCGTTTTTTGTGCAATTGCTCTAATTTCTCCACTGTACCACAGGCACAGGTCTTTAGTAAATCACCCCCAAAGTGTCACCTGCATCATAGTCCTTTATGTATTAAATGGGGTTCTGCTTGATCTACCAATTTATTAAATATACAAGTAAAGGCTAAACTTGCTAAATCCTATTTGATTCAAGTTGTATACTACTCAATTCACTCTACCTACCTTACCTACTTCTTTTGTTTGTGTCTCTTCTACCAGAGTAGACACTTTGAACCAAGCATGTAAATTATGGCTGTTAAGGGCCTTCTTTACTGTGCTACCCAAGTGCTTTACAGCTCTATTTATCGGTTGTAGAATATAAGGTAAATCATATCTCCAGGCCTCAGTTTGCTTTATAAGTTAACATGTTATAATAGGGTTATCCAACTGGACTTCACCTTCTTATGTGGTCCTTGTGGCAGAGCTGGGCAGCCATGTCCTTGTGCTGTGCAAGATCGAGTTGTCAGATTGCCAGCTCAGTCCTGCGGATCAGGGCCGGGACAAGGGGTGGGCAGGAGGGGCGGCTGCCCTGGGCACTGTGGTATCATAAGAGGAGGGGGGGGTACTGCAGGGGGTATGAATTGTTCTGGGAAGGGGAATAGGGGGTGGGTGCTAGGAGTTGTGATTTGGGAGGATGTGTGCTAGGAGGGGGTATTTGGGGGGTTTGTGCTAGAAGAGGTGATATGGTGGAGAGGGGAGGGGATTTGTGCTAGGAGGGATCATTTTGGGTGAGGAAGATTTGTGCTAGTTGGGATGATTGTGAGGTATTTGTGCTAGGAGGGGAAGTTTAGGAGCGGGAGGGATTTGTGCTAGGAGGGTGGAGAATTTGTACTGAGAGGGGTGATTTGCAGTGGGGGTAGAGGATGTGTACTGTGGGGGGGGTGGTATTTTAGGGGTAGAGTATTTGTGCTAGGAGAAGTGATTTTTTGAGGGTGATTTGCGGAGAGAGAGGATTTGAGCTGGGAGGAGGGATGATTGGGGCAAAGATAAAGATTTGTGCTGGGAGGGGGGATTTTTGCAGGGGGGGGTGGGTTTGTCCTGCGAGGAGGGGGAAATTTATGCTTAGGTGTAAGCATGCAGATTAGTCCCCAATTTTTTTGGGTGGGGGGAATTTTTGCTGATGCTCATACATCTTGGGGGGGGGGGGCATGCGCAGTTTGGCATGTTCGCCCTGGGCTCTAGATGACCTTATCCCGGCACTGCTGCGGATTACACAGGTCAGTGCCCACTCTACATTAGGATACAAAGAGCAGAGAGAACAGCTTTCACTGAGCTCCATTCATATAGGAAGGGCCCCTGGCCCTGTGTAATCTGTAGGAGTCGGACCCAGCTGACAGTCTGACACATGATAAAGATCCAAGTAATACGTCTACGCTGCTAATCTGATCTAATGCAGGTTTATTAATAGTTTATGAAGCGCAAATAGTCATCATTATAAAAACTTATTCATAGGGTCAATGTTTGCTCAGCTGCTGCCTGATAAAATAGACCTTAGTATTCTGCAAGAGAAAGAAAATTCCCTTAAACTTTGATCATATAACAGCTGTTATCACTACATAATGCATTGCAAAACCATTGCACACAAAAGAAAAAGCTAAATATGTCATCATGTGGCTACATTGGAACCTAAATTTAGTCTTAGTAATGTAGTCAACCTATACTATAATAACTGCACAAAAAGCAACAGCTCTATTCTTATTGCATATAGATATCTAGTGGCCATATTGACTAGGTGCATATTTTTAAAAAGATACGAGATACAGTACACACATGCTCCTTTGCATTAGACAATAATTTTATTGTGCCTTGAATATAGTACCTAGTGACTCTGTGTCTTAAAGCAGTTGTTGGGCTTCATTCATACCGGAAATGTCCAATCTGTGTTTCAATGTATTTAGAAGACATTTTTAAATGCATTTAAATGCATGTAATAATTTTTCAGTGGTGACATTCAAACTGGCCATTTACCAGTCTGAGCCATTCCTGTTGCCTTCTTTCCGTTTAAGCAACAGAAAATCATAAAGCTGTCAGCTGATTGGCCTCTAGTGGCTCTAATTTTAGGCACAGTGCCAAGAAGAGAGAACAACTGAGCATGCGGAGAGCAGGATGAGACTGTGCATTTGTTTTCACTTATTTCTAATGTTTCACATATCTATACCTGCAAAAGGGGCCAGCCTGAAATGATCTATCAGGACTTAATTTTGTGACTAAAAATCCACTTTAAGGTTCCAATTAACAAAAAAATGGAAGCAGTTTCTCAATCCACCTATTCCTTGATGGGCTCTACTCCTCAGCCCACTAATTTCCCAGACTTCAGATAACTGACATAAATCACTAAGCAGGTACCCGGTGTTGACAGTCAACTTTTTGCTTGCATTGACCAGATGACTCTCATGCTAAATATTATGTGTGGCATGGTGCTGGATGTTAGCTTGATTATGTCTTGGAGGACCCTTTCTTCTGTCCAGATTTGGGCGCTCTGGCTTAAGTTTTGGTTGGGAGAGCAAGCAAGTAAGAAGGCGTTGTTGTGACTATTCTTTGTGTTAGACCATTTGTTCAGCTCTTCATTGAATGAAATAAATAAAAATGCAACAAAGGCAAAAGTACTTACTCACCAAGGCAAGAAAAGCTAAGTTTAATGGTGCAGGTTGACACCTTTCTATCCTGCCTCAAGATGTTCCATTCATTTGTCCAAATTAGATTTCCATTTCCAGACCCACAAGTCCGATACCTTCAGCCTTGCTTTGGCCCTAAGAGTGTTCACAATAATCCTCAAACCAAATCAGGTACCTACCTGGGTGATTTGCTGCTGGCCTTGGACTCCAATTTGTTCATCATCATGCAGACTTTGGAGGCCTTCAGATGGATTCTGAATTTTGAGAAGTCATACCTGATTCTCTCACATCTTTTGAAGTACTTGGGCTTCTCCTGATTAGGAGACCAATGTTTTTCTGCTCCAGCAGAAAATGATGAAACTATAGAATTATGTTCTACAACTTCAATCCTGATGTTGGTCTTCTCTGTGGAGCTGCATACCAGTTGTTGGATTGGTGTTATCCACCTTCACAGTAATTACATTTGCCTAGTTCCACTCCAGATCTTTGCAACAGAACATTCTCCTTTTTCTCACTTTGTGGGACAAATTCAGTCCTGCTATGAACAGAATAATCCATTTACATCCCTAAATTAAGATGTTCTTGTCATGATGGCTGCTCTCCCTGGAGTTGCCGAATTACAGATTTTCTGCTTACCTCACAATGAAAGATTGTTATAACAGACACCAGTCTTCTGGGTTGGGGTGGAGTTCTGGACCTTCTGTCTGTTCATGGCTGCTGTTTTCAGGAAAAAATTAAGTTTCCAATAACATCCTGGAGTTACAAGCAATTCGTCAGTCTTTACCCCCATCTTCGGAACAATTATCCAGTCTAAGTTCAGACAGAAAAGGCCACAGCCGTTCCCTACATCAATCAGCAGTAGAGCACCAGGAGTGTTGTGGCAACAACGTAGGTAAAGTCTCTCCTGTCCTGGGGAGTGTTTCATATTCCATTGATTTCTGCAGTGCACATTCTTGGGGTGAAAAACTGAAAGCCTGATTTTCTCTGCTGACAACATCTGGACCCTGAAAAATGGTCTCTCCATCCAAAGATGTGTCGGAGCATATGTCTGTGTTGGGGGACACTAAATGTGGATTTACTAGCATCTTGGTTTAACATAAAAGTGGACAAATTTGTTTCCAGGACACAGGACCTGGCGGTAGATGCAGCAGATGCCTGATGATGCTATGGAATCGGTTCACCCTGACCTCCACTGCAGCTTTTTCATTACCAACTTTAAAGGACCAAGGCAGAGAGCATTCAAATCATTCTCGTGGCTTTGACCTGACCTTAGAGTGTGTAGTACACTTACCTTGTTCATTTGTTGGTGATACCAACCTTCCATCCTGCTTCTCGATCACTAGCTTAGACAGCCTTGCTGTTGAAAGCCAAGTTTTAAGAGACAAAGGCATTTCATATTCAGAATCCCAACATTGCTTAAAACTTGTAAACCTACTTCCTGTAAGTTTTAACATT
Organism: Lithobates clamitans; assembly: GCA_037952925.1. NCBI lineage: Eukaryota > Metazoa > Chordata > Amphibia > Anura > Ranidae > Lithobates > Lithobates clamitans. The sequence continues at coordinate 2,322,958 of JBBGZY010000374.1, forward strand.
TAACATGGAAGACTTATTTTCACTGATGTGAGTCTCTTGTATGCTTGTTTAATGGGCAGTGTTCTTTTTTTTCTCCAGTTTTTGCACTTTTTGAAATAAATATTTTTTCATAAATTTAGGCCAAAATGTATTATGCTACATTTGGTGTATATTATTTAGTCTGTGTGAAAGTTATAGAGTCTAAAATCGATGGTATATATATTTGAAAATTGAACAATTCCATTTTATTGACTGACTGACTATCTCAATTTGTGAGGCCCTAAAATGCTAGAACAATACAAATACCTCTCAAATTATCCCTTTTTGTAAAGTAGACAGTCTAAGGTATTTAGCAAAAGGCATGGTGAGTTTTTTGAAGTTGTCATTTTTTTGCCACAATTTTTTGTAAAATGAAGAAATTAAATAAGTGTTTTCTTTCACAAAGTTATCATTTTAACAAGTTATGTCTCACACACAGCATCCGCATACTTATAATTACAATTACACCCCAAAACACATTCTGCTACTCCTCCATAGCATATGCATACCACGTGTGAGACTTTATCACAGCCCAGATGCATAAAGGGGCCCAACATCCAAGGAACACCTTTTGGCTTTCAAGGAGCATAAATTACGCTTGAATTATGCATCAAATTTCTGTACTAACTATCACATTTTTGGAGGACCTGGAGCACCAGGAAAGTGGAAACACCCAAAAAATGATCCCATTTTGGAAAGCAAACACCCCAAGGTATTTTCTGAATATGTTATCTTTTGAAAATGTAATTTTTTTTGCCACAAGTTTTTGGAAAATGCAGGAAAGAAAATGAAAATGCATTTTTTACACAAAGTTGCCAATTCATAAGATATTTCTAACACACATCAGTGGCATATTTAGAATTACACTCTAAAACAAATTCTGTTATTCCTTTGGAATGTGGCGATGTCACATGTGTGAGACTTTTTCACAGCCTAGCCACACAGAGGAGCCTAAAATCCAAGGAGCACCTTCAAGCTTTTTATGAGCATAAGTCATCCATAAAATGACCACATTTTGGAAAGCAAACACCTGAAGACATTTTCTGACCAGCCAACCGTTTTCTAGGCATGTTGCGTGGACGTACTCATCAGTTCATGCTGTGCAGGAGCTTGGTGTTGAAGTTCTTACTTTGACACAAGCCCAGTCCATGAACAGGGCGAGGAGGAGTTCATGGGCCAAGAATTGGTTGCTCCAACGTGACCAATTCTGTCACATGCCTTTGCTCCGTGAGATCCGTGAGAATAATCCTGACGATTTCAGGAACTTTCTCTGGATGACGGACCCCGTATTTCACCGTTTGTTGGCTTTGCTGACCCCTTATATCAGCAGGCAGGATACCTGCATGAGGCAAAAGATCACTTCGGAGCAGAGGCTAGTCGCCACCCTGCGGTACTTGGCGACGAAGAGAAGCCTGCAGGACCTCAAATTCTCAACAGGCATCTTCCCCCAGGCTCTGGGGATCATTATCATTACCTGTTCTACCATCACTCAGGTCCTGCAGAAGGACTATATTAAATGTAAGATTTTTATCCTTTAACATCACATTTTATTGTATTTAATGTTTGCGAATATATTGTATTTCTTTCCTCATTCCCTAATTACCATAATTGTAATATGCTATATGCTGTGAATGTCCCCTTTGTCCTCATGCATGCTGTTTTTTTTTTTTGTCCTTCATACATATTTGCCTTCACTTACCTCCCCAGCATGCTCTCCTGGGCCTATATCCACCTCGTCTAGTCACTTAACAATGTATTTTGTCTGCTCCATAGTAGTGCTTTACCCTAAATACCCCCTAAAATGTGTGAAAATGTGATTTGTGCTTTAAATTCAGGCAGAGTGACAGAGGTTTTTTTGGGGGGGGGTCTCAAAATCATTTGGAACCCTCCCTCCCCCCCAACTGCTAACTCAGCTGATACCAATCCTCTATCTGCTGACTTTGCCAAACCCATACACACTATACCTACCTCTTTTGTGGTCAGATTTGTGGATGAATTACCCAAAGCATGTAGTGCAAGGGCCTGCCTAAATACTTTCAAATGGTACTGTTTAAAGTTTTTGTATCCTATTATTATCTTGATAGGTAATAGCAGAATGTAAAAATGTGCTAAAATGTGTACAGTGTGTATTTATATCTTTGTATTATGACACTTTTTACCTGTCCAGTGGGCTGCCAATGGTGTAAGTAAGGAGGGGCTGGCCAAAGTAATACACATTATTTAGGCATTTATCTCTCAATGAAGTGGAGAGGGTTACCTGTCCAAAACATCCCCCCCCTAAAATTTTGAAAATGGCCCATGAGAGGGGGGAGGAATCTGAGAAGTGGACCTTATACCTTTGTCTTTAAATACTCCCTAAAATAAATTTTATACTGATGTTGGCCAAGAATGTTTGTGTCTAATCTGCTTTCCATGTTTTTGTGCAAAATGATTAATTTTTTTTTTGTTTGACTCCACAGTTTCCTTCCAACCCAAAGGAATGGCAGACTGTGGCCTCCCACTTTCCCAACTGTGTCGGGGCAATTGATGGGAAACGCGTCCACATAATCCCACCCCCCAACTCGGGGTCATACTATTATAATTACAAGGGGTTCAATAGTATTGTGATGTTGGCGGTGGTGTCGGCTATTTATGAGTTCCTGTATGTGGACGTGGGGAAGAATGGCCGGATGTCAGATGGTGGAGTCATCGCCCACACAAAGTTCTACAGGCGTCTCCAGAATGGCAGCTTGGACTTGCCACCTTCAGAAGACAATGCGGAAGGACTCCCATTCGTCTTCTTTGCGGATGAAGCGTTTGCGCTGTGGGGACCATCTTATGCGGCCATTCCCTATGAGGACCCTTACCCCGGACCAGAGGGTTTTTAATTACCGGCTGGCCAGAGCCAGAAGAGTGGTGGAGGACACGTTTGGAATAATGGCCAGCCGGTTCCGCCTATTTCTTACACCGATACACATGGCGGAATATAAACCCAATCACATAATCCTGGCTTGTTGTGTTCTCCACAACTTTTTAAAGAGAAATTCTGTGATCTATGCTGCCTCAAGTGGGCCTGAGGCCGGAATTCTGAATGAACCAACCCTGACGGCGCTTGAAACTGGCCGTCCTGGCTTGCCCCCCCAGAGTGCCCGTGAGGTCCGTCTAAAATACAAGGAATACTTTGCAGGTAGGGGGGCCATCAATATGCCAGACAATGTCTGAGACATTTTTTAAATAAAAATATAGTTCAAACTTAATATTTGCTTTGATTTACTGCTTGGCTTTCTTTTAGCTGACCATGACCGAAATTTGGGGAGTCCTGAAAATGGCGTGATTGTGTAAAATTAAAAAGCATTGTTGGGTGTTTTTTACTAAAGGAAAATACACTTTGCACTACAAGTGCACTTGAGACTGCACTGAAACTACACTTGTAGTGCAAAGTGGAGTTGCCTTTAGTAAATAACCCCCATTGTCACTGAAAACAACAACTTTATACTCCAAAAAATGCTTTTGAGCATTGAAAGAAGAAGCCACACATTGTTGATTATCAATCTTTTTAATCCAAGCACAATCACATGTGCGTTTCTAAAAGGGTTTTTTAACAAACTAACTTGTTTGTTGTATAACAATTTTTTAGGTCACATTAATAATAAGTAGAAATTGCCTTTTAAGGTAAAACAGGCATGTTTTAAACAATAAAAAATACACAACTCTGGAACTTACAAAGTTCAACTTTTATAGAAAGTGAAGGCAATATCAGACATGAGTATTTATAAACTGTGTTTGATATTGCGTTCAGCAGATGGGGTGATGTCACCCCTGGAAAAGCCAAATTTTGAAGATGCACACAAATTGCCTAATGTCAACATGTGCTAGCTGCCATCATGGGGGATCAATGGACGTGTTTTGTGGGTGCTACCCCTTCCTCTCAGCTACTTTATTATTGAGGAAGGAGTTCCACCCACAAAACGCGTACATTGATCTCCCGTGATGGCAGATAGCACATGTTGACACACTGTGTGCATCTTCAAAATGTGGCTTTTCTATAATATGTCAAAAATTAGTCATAAAAACAACAATAAACCTGGAATAAGTTAAAGATTTCTGGGTGTTTCATATTCTCCCTAAAACATCAATGTTCTTCATTTTGTTTTGAACATCATTAATGTTTTGCTTAATGTTTTCTAAATCCCTATTACACCCCATTATCTCCCCGATGAGGATCTGGGCACTTTCACTTGTAAAATTACATTACTCTTCCACAACATCACGATCACCTAAAAAAAAAAAAAAAAAAAAACACACCATGTATTATAAATATGCAGGCATCCATCTCTTACCTGAGGCTGTGGTCTCAGACACTCATCTGTTGTGACAAATTCTATAACGTCTCCCTCCTCCTCTGGTTGTATTTGGGGGATTTCCCCTTCTTCCTGAGGTGGGGTGTCTGTGGTCTCCTCTGATGAGTGGTGTCCTCGGAATCTTTTCTCTCCTTTGTGAAAAAAAATAGGTATACTTAGCACACAGATATTTGGTGGCAGAAATAGGAATATGAAACATTGCTTGGAAGTGGGGTACAATTGTCTGTTTTGGCAGAGTTGCAAGATGAAGAAATATTTTTGTCCTTTGTCAAGCTTGAATACTTACCTGTTTTGTACAAGCTTCACAGATGGAGACACCCCTATAGTATACACTGGAGCACCTGTGTGGGGCCCCCTAATAAAAAGGGTGTTCTTGTGTCACACATAAGTGCTCCTGTGTCCAGATGTGTAAACAACTGCTAAGTGTCCTCTCCTTACACGGAATCTAGTTTGAATTTCATTCTAGTTACAAACCCATCTAGACAACAAACTTATTTTAAGAGAAGTAGGGCATAAAAAATGTATTGTACTGCATCTGGACAAAACATGGTGTTTTAGTGGCCTAACGAACAATGTTTCCTACAAACGAATAATGTGTCCATGAACATAAAAGTTGTCATTTTAAAATGTACAACAGTAAAGAAAATTGAACAGCACGAACGTAATAAAAATAAAGAATAGGAACACAGGACGACTACTTACTTTTTTGCAGCACTCTCCTGATCCTTCTTACTGATCGTGCTCCCTTAATTTGAGGTCCAACCACCATTTCCTCAGTTGATCCTTGGATCATCGTACCCCAAAATTCCTGTGCAGACTCTTCACAACTTTAGCCATGATCTTGGCCTTTCTGACATTTGGGTTTGGGTGAGGTCCATACTTCCTGTCATAGTCGGCCCTTTTCAATATGTCCACCATCTCCACCATCTCTACAAAGGACATATTTAATCTTCTCCTCCGGGATCGTGACGTTTCTGGCTACGGCTTTCCTCCTCCTCCTCGTTGCTTTAATTATCACACACCTGCTCTGTCTCTGCCATGTGCTCTTCCCCACTGTGCCGAAAGAGAAGGGGCGGGGAATAGACTAGAAAGAACGTCAGGGGGGGGCGGCGTTTCACGAATGCGCAGTGTATATAAAGCGTAACACGCATGCGTCGTACGTACGATCTGTGAGCGGAGGAAGGAGTATCGTAAGCGCTGATCATGATAACGAAGGTAACATTTAAACTTGGGCCTATACTGCTTATAGATTGAGGCCTATATTGGGACAAGATTAGGAGACTTTAGCCTGACATTAGTGTTTGTCTTGTGCTGTGTCTTGCAGAGAAAATGGATCTAGTCAATGATCATGACTTTATGCCAATATTCATCGATATGTTCAGGGAGCTGCCCTGTCTGTGGCAGGTAAACCACTAACATTATAACAATAAAACAAAGAGGAAGGCAGCGCTGGATCAATTGTTGGAATTTGTGAAGCCGGAGATCCCCACGGCAGACATCCCCTATTTGAAGGCCCTAATTGGTGGCATGAGGAGCACTTATCTAAGGGAGCGCAAGAAGGTCCAGGATTCCCTGAGATCAGGAGCTGCAGATGACATTTATGTCCCCAGGCTGTGGTACAATGACAGGCTGCATTTTCTGGCAGGCCAGACTGAACCCAGGCCAGCACTCTCCAGTCTTCCTTCCACGCTTCCTTCCACCACAGCTGAGGCTTCTGATGCCCAACCTGGGCCTTCCAGGCAGGAACATGTGGAGGAGCCCAGCTTGAGCCAGGTATAGCATTCTTCTAAATATTTCTGTTGGTCAAATTATTGATGTTAAATATATGTTAGTTTGGATTCCTAATTTCTGATTTCACAAAGTGTTTTAATTATCAATAGACAGTAGTGGCCACAAACGATTGTGACAAGAATGAAAAATGCTGGCCTCAGAATGATAGTCTTTTCTATTTATTAACATTCAATTTGCAACAGTCATGAGATGAAAATTGTGTGTGATTGATGAATAAAAAACTAAAACTATGTCCCTTTTTTATACACAGGAAAGTCTCAGCCAGGAGGTGGCCAGGCCCAGTAGCCTGCCCGATACCCAGGTCCCTCCCCTCCGCCTTCAACCAAAAAGTGGCAAGAAGAGGAGTAACATGAAGGAGGCAGCAATTGGCCTATTTTGGAAGGCTACTGCGGCCCTCAGAACCCCCCACAGTGTTCAAAAGGACTTTGCATACATTACAGCCTGCAAAATGCTGGAAATGGAGAAGTGCCAACGCCTAATATGTGAGTATATCATCATACAAGCACTAAATAAGGGGTTGAGGGGCCATCTCACAAGCCAAAGCCATGTTTTTGAGTTAAACCATGGTCCTCCTGCTCCTCCTCCAGGTCCTCCTCCTCCTCCTCCTGCCACACCTCCAACACCAGTGCCACAGCCTGGAAGGAAGCATCTAAGGAAGACCAGAGAGTGATGGCCTGGGTTCAGTCTGGTCTGACAAAAGATGCAGGCTCTTGTATGACCACAGCCTGGGGACATGTATGTCATCTGCAGCTGTTCATGATCTCTTGGACTTCTGGACCAGATTGTACTCCCTTATATATGGACTCCTCAGGCCACCAATTTTGCATTAAAATAGTTGATGTGTGCCCTGGGGGGCAAAGGCTTCGCCAATTTCAGCAGTTTCTCCAGCGTTGCCTCCCTCTTTCTTTGGTTATGACCCCTTAATAAAGGTATTTTTTTTAATTACACTCGTCTATGTGTTTTCCTTCAAAAAGGACAGTTTGTGAGGAGGCAGGTACATTTCAAAATTACAATGTGAAATTAACAAGAGACACCAAACAATCTCCTTGAGAATAAATAATACAAGATAATAATGGTGTTGTGGTAACTTGACACACAAAACACACCCAAAACTATTCTGAAGTTAAAAAAAAATAATCAAAAAAAAAAGGACAGAAGATCGGGATTTAAAAAACTAAAAAAAATACAAAATCTAAAAACATAAAAAAAAATTCTTTTCGAGAGATGTGATTAATCAAAATATTATATTCATGAAATCATGAAAAATAATAAAGAAAGAAGTTTGTGAGAAGTCTGTGTGAATATGAGCAGCAAAACAACTTCATTCTTCTAGCATTATAAATAAGAAGAGAGTGCGCTGCATTAAACAATTTAAAACATTGCAGCGTGACGAAAATACTATATCCATTACGAACGCTAATTTTACCAGACCGAGCAGTTCCGTCTCGGAATTTATTCTGAGCATGCGTGGTACTTTGTGCGTCGGAATTGTCCACACACAGTCAGAATTTACGCAAACAGATTTTGTTGTCGGAAAATTTTATAGCCTGCTCTCAAACCTTGTGTGTTGGAAATTCCGATGGAAAAAGTCCGATGGAGCCCACACACAGTCAGAATTTCCGACAACAAGCTCCGATCGCACATTTTCCGTCGGAAAATCCGACCGTGTGTACAGGGCATTAGGATTACAACCCAAAACACATTCTGCTACTCCTTCTGAGTATGGCGATGCCATGTGAGATTTTTTCAATGTGCGGACTGATTATATACTGGACACTGTATCTTGTGTACCACACAAATCAACCAAATTGTATCAAAACCAATGTACTGTAATGGTTGCCTCTATAAGAGTGATGAGGGAATGTAACTTAGTGTAGCATCACCTATAGCGGTCCCTGTTCCTATAAGCCAAGAAAGCTTAGCCTACTGGTATATGGTTGCCCCCAGGAATGCCATTTTCACTGGCTAAGATATAGGAGGTAAGGAAAACAAGAACTTAATTAGTAGTGTTGGTAAATGATAACATATCGTCATCACCACATCCATTCATAAGAAGATTGGGAAGGAGGTAGATTTGGGACTTTTAAGGTGCTTGAAATAGACAAATGGAAGGCTGACCGCAGGTCAGCCTTATTTTGTAGGAGGAGTCGGGATGTATTTAAACCCGCCCTCCTTCCTCCTTGCCTGTTGACGGTGTCTCTCGTGTCCCACCCACCCTTCCCCTTTTTCTGGCTATCTCTTCTCTTTTACTTCTATTTGGGTTTGCCCCCTTTTAGGCATACTGACCATGTGACTTTTGGCACACCCCAGGTCACTTTTCCTGTTTCCACTCAGATCTTTCATGAGACTCTGAGTACAATGATTAAATACATTATTAAAAAGTTAAAAGTTGATTGAATTACAAAATTAAAATATTTCATATTAAAAAATATTTTATTTGTTTTTGTGGGACTTGTGTAGTGGTGATCAGGAACACTGTTGCTAGCTTACACTGGTGTGGTGACACTGGGACTGGTGTGGTGACAATCACACACCATTGCTAGTTTACACTGGTGTAGTGACACTGCAACTGGTTTGACGGTGATAAGGGACACTGTTGCTGGCTGCACTGGTCTGGTGTGGCAGTCAGGAAGAGTGATTCTAGCTACACTGGTCTGGTGACACAGTGGTCATAATCTGATAACTGTGACTGGCTGCACTATTAGAGCCCATTCACATGTGAGGTTTGGGGTGGTAAAACCGCATGGTTGAGCCACAGTTTTACCACCCCTCAACCACTGTACCCTTTAGCTGCACAGGCAGTGGCTGGGGTGTACACATGACGTGGCTACGATGCATTGCTTCACACCTGTGGCAGGCAGTGTACTACCACCACTGATCGTGACCCATTTAAGTGAATGGGGTTGTTTGTGTGAGGTCCAAGGGGTGAAAGCAGGTGGTGAGGAGGTGATACCATGACTCCTCACTGCCTGTCAAATGCTCTCTGAAGAGCGATACAAACACAGATGGTGCTTCAGAGAGCATCTCACAAGTCCTTATGGTGACACCATGACTGCTATGGTGGTGATCAGGTACACTGGGACTGGTGTGGCAGTGATGAGGGACACTGTAACTGGTGTGGTGGTGATCAAAGACAATGTGACTGGTGCGACGGTGATTAGGGACAGAGTGACAGAGGGACAGAGTGAGTGGGGGGTGGTGATTAGGGACACTGACTGGTGACAGTATGGGATATATATATATATATATATATATATATATATATATTTACACTATGATTGCTTATTACAGTGGATGGACAGCCACACAATGGAAAAAGTATTTTATTGAGAACAATATACATATATAAACAATATTCCACAATATAAATCCCAAGTCATGTCTTCTAGGGATTTAGATCCAAATCAATCACGATAAGTGCTGTACAGCCCATCACTATGACTTACTACCACTCCCAACGATCTTCTCCTGCCACTACTCCAATTGCAAAAAACAAATCCGCAGTAGCTTCTGTATTTTAAAGCATGGATCTTGGGGACATTGACAGATACTGTATGTATTTGTGTACAAACCTCAGTTGAAGGTTTGGGTTGGAGAATTGAGTAAATATGAACTCAAGTTCATTCCGGACCCTGTTTTTTTGGGTTTTTTTTTAATGTGCCTATAGTCCAGTTTTCCTGTAGGTGGCAGTATAAGCTGTGAACCTCAATAGACTCTAAGAAAAGTAATTTACAGTGAGATTAAAGGGAAACTGTACTTTTAAATTATATTGCAAATCCCTCTGTCCCTTTTAGCAAAAAAAATAAATAAAAAAAAGTAAAACAAAACAAAAAAACTCAGAGCTCTGGAGCAAGGGGTGTGTCTTTGAAACATATAAACATACATAGATTAAGGTGACCAGATTTTTTAAATGAAATCCGGGGACATATTTTTTTTTTTACTAGTAATGGCAGCAATCGACGACTCTTTGCCCGTCTCCGCTGCCGCCACCCGCCTCACATCCTGTCAAGCCTTACTCTTCGGGCCCCGGCTACTACTGGGTGGGGAGCAGAGGAAGATCACTCCACCAGGGGAGGCAAGGAGATAAGCAGGCAGGCGGCTGGCCGGGACTTGAGCCAAGGCAGAAGAACATGCGAGTGGAGCTGAATGGGCATGCGCCAGAAACTGAAGAAATAGTCCCTTCGCTCCGACCAGCACATGATCATCAGAAAGGGGCACAGATAATGGAAAAAAATAAACCCCCATAAGCTAGTAGGAGCGGCAGAGGAGGGGGAGGTGCAATTCAGATTTTTTTCTTTTTATTCTGCACGGGATGTCTTTGAAATTGCCCCAGCCCCTGTTCAAATCCAATCAGGGGACAAAACTGGGGACAGACTTGGTCCGGGGACAGTGTCCTCAATCTGGGGACTGTCCCCAGAAACCGGGGATGTCTGGTCACCCTAACATAGATGCACATATGAGGCAGCAACTATGGGTTCTATAATTATAGCTTGCGCCGTTGTGCCCCTGGGGTGATCCGATTCGTTGCAGAACCGATTAGTCTTCAGGTCCAGGTCCAGGCCAATGATTTCTGGCCTGGACCTGCTGATCTGATCGGTTCTGACCATTGAAATGCCTCCTCTGCCTGTGTAATGTAGAAAGATAGAAAGATAGATAGATAGATAGATAGATAGATAGATAGATAGATAGATAGATAGATAGATAGATAGATAGATAGATAGATAGATAGATAGATGAGATATAGATAGATAAACAGACAGATAGATGAGAGATAGATAGATAAACAGACAGATAGATGAGAGATAGATAGAGATCACTGTCCCCCCCAGGGATTTAGTAGTGAATAGGAGATGTATAAGATCGGAACCAGTCCCCCATGGCCCCCTTCCTCTCCCCTCTCCTGCCAGGCCTCTGATACAACACACTGTCGGGTGAATGGCTCTGGCTGGAGGTTGATTCTCGGGCAGAGTTGAAGCAGGGCACCATCCACCTTCAGTCCGATGACTCTGATCAGAGGATGCTGCTGTAAAGGGACAGTCAGGGGTGCAGATCACACAGTACTTTGCTTTTCTTCTCCATCCACGGAGCCAGTTCAGGGGCACTTCCGACTTCCTACTGGAGCAGAGAGACCGGAAGGCACCTCTGGGGAAAGCACTGCCCATGTGCAAATAGAAAACCCCACAGCCAGGGGAAGCCTGCAAGACGGAAGTGTTCCGGGGCAGTGATTCACACCGCAAGCACTCACAAAACCCTGCAAATGGGTCATCTCACATGCAATCACATGATTGCATAGACATCATGCTCCCCTATAGTGCACTGTGTCCGGCGCCTGTAAAGGCCTTTTTTTTTGTTTTTTTTAGAGAACCTTTTAAAAAAAATATTTTTTTAATTTTTATATTTTTAGTGACTAGCACTGGGGGGGGGCGGCACCCATGCGCCCCCTATGGACGGGCACAACTCAGAGGCAGAATATCCTTTAGGGGGCAGCTTAGGGGCAGTCACCCTATTGCATCACACCGCAGAGCTCCGCAGGTGCAGGGTGCAGGGTGCAGGCCTTTTTTGACACATGTGCAGCAGATCGCACCGTTGCTGTTTGCAACCTATGTCTGTAGCAGATCAATCGTGGCCAAAACAGCAGCCGATTGGGCACCACATGCTTGACCAGACATATGACGTCCTGCCATGCAGTCCGTTGGCAACAGCACTTGAAAGACCCACATCAAAGAAATAGGCAAACTTCTCCTTGCTCATCTGGGATCTCCAACCCCACTATACCTCCAGTCCTCTCAAAAACCTGCACTGAGAGGAATGAAGGTATAGCAATTGGTGTCCCAAGTACTTGCAGCCAATCTGCTAGCAGTACACCACCATCTGATTTTAGCAGGCAAATTTCCCTACTCCAGTTGCTGAACCGTAAAAAGAAATCTGGTCCCAGCCATCCACACGCTCAGCGTCTGAATGCTAGCTTGGCCATATTGCTAACACTGCAACTGCTGCCTTTTCAGCTGGTAGACTCTGCCCCTTTCGTGAATTTGTGGAATGTGCTGTGCTTCAATGGCAGGTTCCAAAACGCCATTTCTTTTCACAGAAGGCCATTCCAGCTCTCTAACGGCATGTGGAAAGCAATGTTTTGGCCTAGTTGGACAGGGCAGTCAGCAGTAAGGTGCATATTACCGCTGACTCATGGTCCAGCAGGCATGGGCAGGGACGTTACCTTTCTTCACGACGCACTGGGTAACTCTGCTGGCAGCTGGGAAGGATGCAGGACAGGGTTCAGTATTGTTGGAGCTTGTTCCGCCACCATGCCTCCAAAATGCTAGTGGTGATTCTGCCACAGCTCTCTCCTCCACCCCTGCTCTTCTTCTTCCTCTATGGGCTCTTCTGCAGATTTGTCCTCTGAACCAGCGTGCTCCATAAATGTTCAAGGGGCTACGCAAGCAGTCAGGCAAAAAGATGCCTTGTGGTGCTTGAGTTGGTCTGCTTAGGGGATAGGAGCCACACTGGGGCAGAGATTCTGTCAGCTCTGCAGGGGCAGGCTCAGAGGTGGTTGACGCCATGCCAGCTTCAGCCAGGAATGGTTGTATGTGACAATGACACCAACCTTCTCTCCACCCTTCGACAGGGACACTTGACCCATGTTCCATGTTTGGCATACATCTTGAATTTGGTGGTGCAGTGGTTCTTGAGCAGGTACCTAGGCTTACAGGATCTTCTGAGGCAGGGCAGAAAAGTCTGTGGTAATTTCCACCAGTCATACAATGCCAAGGCTCGGCTGGCTGACATTCAAAGGGAATGCAACCTGCTCACCAACAGCCTCATTTGTGACATGCCCACCAGGTGGAACTGAACGTTGGCAATTCTGCAGCGGCTGCACCTGCAGCAGAGGGCCATCAATGAGTACCTCTGTGAGTATGGCACCAGGACAGGGTCAGGGGAGCTTGGCTTTTTTTCGCCACGCCAGTGGCTACTGATCAAGGATGCATGCACTGTCCTGTCACCATTTGAGGAGGCCACAAGAATGGTGAGCAGCGACAATGCATGCATCTGTGACACTGTCCCTCTAGTCTTCCTGTTGGAGCACATGCTTTGTGGAATAATGGACAGGACACTTGAGGCAGAACAGTGGGAAGAAGAGGAGGACTTCCTTACCTCTCAAGGCCCCCTTTATCCAAATAGCATTCCTGCGGGCCCGGCAAACACACAGGAAAAAGGAGGAGGATTGTGTCAGCATGGACGTGGAGGATAACACTCAACAGCAGTCTTCAAGGGATGGTTTTCAGTCCCCAGAAACCCAAGGAGTTGTACGTGGCTGGGAGAAGATTGTTACGGATCATGTGATACTTAGTGACCCAGAGGACTTAGAATGAAATGCCTCTGCAAACTTACGCTGCATTGCCTTCTGCAAAGCCTGCAAAAGGACCCTAGGATTTGTGATATCAAGGAGAGGGCTCATTACTGGTTTCTTGATCCACGTTACAAGGGTAAGGTTGCAGAACTCATCCTGCCTTGGCAGAGGGAGCAGAGGATGAAACATCTTCAAGAGGCCTTGAAGAAAAGTTTGTGCAATGCATTTCCAGACCCTGGGAGGTTAAAATTTCCTGCTGCTGGACAACGTGTTGCTGAGACTTCGGTCAGAGGAAGAACGGCAGAGAAGTTGGCCGGCTGACCGATGCCTTTAAACAATTTTTCAGTCCTCAGCGCCAACGTCTGATGGGTTCCAGCAACCATCGCCAGCGTCTGCATTACATGGTGCAGAAATATCTAGGGGCAAGAGCAGACTTGGACCTTTCCAACAGAGCATCCACTGGGTTACTGGGTCTTGAGGTTGGACCACTAGCCAGAACTTGCTCAATATGCAATTGAGCTACTGGCCTGTATTGCATCCAGCATTCTTTCTGAACGCACATTCAGTGCTGCTGGAGGGTTTGTAAAGGATCAGAGAGCGTGCCTGTCCACAGACTCCTTTAACAGGCTCACATTCAGAAAAATGAATCAGTCTTGGATCAGCAGCTATCAAGCACCTGATGCTGATGTAACTGATTGAATTTTCTATGGATGTGGGATCTCTTGAAGACTGCCTATGCTGACTATCCTATTCCTCCTCAAACTTGATGATGCTAGCTTCCAACAATATTTTTGGTTTAGGGCACCACCACCACCATCCAATGCCCAATTTTTGTGCCTCTGTTTAACAGGGGCATGTAGTTACAATTTTTGACATAATATTTCAATGCAGGGCCCGTTCCTGCACCCAGCAAGGGTATTTGTGAGGGGTTACAGTGTTTTAGCACCACCACCACCACCCAAGGCCCAATTTTTCTGCCCCTGTTTAACAGGGGTATGTAACTCCAAATCTTGATATAATATTTCATAGCAGGGCCCATTCCTGCGCCCAACAAGATTAACTGTGAGGGCTTACAGGGTTCTGGTACCACCAACACCCAAGGTCCAATTTTCTGCAGAGTATATAGGGTAGGCCATATAGTATATATACTGCTGTTCAGAGTATAAAGTGTCTGGAGGCCTGGGGGACCCCCACGCCATTTTTTCTTTTAATTTGGGTGCGGAGTTCCCCTTAATATCAATACCAAACCCAAAGGGCTTGGTAATGGACTGGAGGGGGGACCCAGTCCTCCCCCACCACTGCGTTTCTGACACTATGTGCGAATGGAGCGGCGGCTGCCTGCTGATGCGATCTAATCACCGGGGCTTACCCCAGCGGCTTGTAGATTCCCGTCTTAGGCTGGGGGAGAGAGTCTGCTTGAGATGTAATAATTTGCTCACTGTGAAGTGGAGGGATAATAAGAATGTTTTTGTTCTGTCCTCCCTTCGGCGCAGACACGACGGTCCAAATAACTACGGCAACTGGTGTTGTGGAGAAACCCCTCTGTGTCCACGAATATAATCTTAATATGGGAGGGGTGGACCTCAATGACCAGTTGTTGGTGACGTACCTAATTGCCCGTAAGGCCAGACGCTGGTACAAAAAAGTGTCTGTATACTTATTCCAATTGGCTCTGCTGAACGCTTATGTGCTATACAAAGCATCAGGACAAACTGGATCCTTCCTTAAATTCCAGGAAGAGATCATCACAGCCCTTCTGTTTCCAGACGGTGCTGTGGTCCAACTTCCCAATGCAAATGCAGTGAGCTGGCTGCATGAGAGGCATTTTACGTATATGTCCTCCCTGGCACCCCTACCCAACGATCACCCCAAAGAAGATGTTGTGTCTGTGGAAAACGCGGATATAGGCGTGACACCCGCTATTATTACCCTCCTGTCCTGGCCAACCTGGTGTAGCAATAACTCTCGGCGGAGCTGCTGGTTTAAAGCGGGCCTGTCCTCTTATCTCTTTACCCCTCTTAAATGGTTCAATCCCCTTGGCACAGCTGTAGTGCAGTGTTGTAATGATATGAGTTTTGACTTTAACCCACAATATACACTTATATTTATATTTACCTCTACCTGGGTGTCTGTAGCTCCACCTGCAGGAGAAATAACAACACTGCACACAAACTTCAATAATAACCAGAAATATTTCTTTCTTTGAGTAAGTAGTATATTTATATATAGGGTTATTACAATGACTACACTATCATACCAACGTAGTGCAATAGTATAGTGAATAGTAATAGAATGACAATTGGTAACATACACAAATATACCTAATTGTATATATCTATATCAGGGAGCTCCCCCTGCTCTAAACTGTAAAGTCACTATACTTAATATATAAATGCAGAGCCCTGCAATAAAAAAGATAGTCTTGACGTCTTCAGTCTTCGCTAGCTAAGAACTTGTAATTGTAATCCCCAAGGGGGTTCCTCTTGGGTGTTGCGCAGTGTAAGGTAATACACTAAGGCAGTTATAATCTGGCAGACTGACTAAGTGTTCTCATATGAAGAAGACAAACATCTAACATCCACTCTTGAATATTGAAGTCTATGCAGATGTACGGTTTTCCAACTTAACTTGTTCTGTGGGACTATCAGTCCCAGCAACACTCTGTAACAGTTCTAAGTGTGTGTGTAGTATTAAACAAACTTCCGGGTGTTAACCCTCTCACCACACGGGATCCAGGCAGATGGATGTCTCCGTTTCTGCAGTTCTCAGTCCGTATGGAGGCACCACCATGCTGTCACACTGTTCCGTTCACTAACGACCAGGAGTCCTCGGTTACCTCCCCACGGGTCTCCGCAACAAACACTGATGCTGCTCCAGCACACTGTGATACGACGGCAGGATCCTTGCAGCTGCTCTGCTCCTTCTCAAGGTAGGCCGCAACCCTGTGGGACACACACACACCCGCAGAGTCCTGCTGGCAGGCCACACATGCCAGGAACAAGAGACCTAAGATGGCTGCTCCTTACCCTTTTATATCCTCCCAAAATGCAGTTCAGTTCTCCTCTTATCCAGGAGCATTGTGGGTGGGTCACAGCTAAAGTTCCGAAGTAAACAATCAATCACTTCCATGTCACTTAACTTAATCATGAAACGTAAAAGTATTGTACCTTTTCAATTATCCACAAGATGGCACTATAACAACTTATGTACTGCATAACACACATATGGCTAAAAACAACAGTTGTCAGCGCTACACTGGTATTTGCATCATTGAATGTTTTGAACGCTACCAAACACTAGTGGAGTATTAGCATAGGGTACAGCACGGCACAGTCTAGGGTACACTTTTACAGGGTCTCCAAAGATGCCATCGCATTTTGAGAGACCCGAACCTGGAACCGTTACAGTTACAAATAAAAGTATAAAAAATATATATATATGCCAAAAATAGTTGTTGTTTTATTGTTTTCTCTCTCTATTGTTCTGTTTTACTGTATTTTTTAACTGCAATGTTTTATTGTTACTATGTTTTATCATGTTTGCTTTTCAGGTATGTAATTCTTTTATACTTTACTGTTTACTGTGTTTTATTGTTAACCATTATTTTCTTTTCAGCTACGTCATTCAGCTGCAGCACTGATTTATTTATCTTGACAGCAACAGCCAGTGGCATAACTAGAACCTTCAGGACCTCAATGCAAGAAACCATGAAGGGCCCCCCTGACCCCCAGACAGGCCCTTTCCACCAAGCCAGGTGGCGCAACAACAGGGCCTGGTCACAAGTGGGTGGCTGCATATAAAGGAACCGATTTCTCCATTTCCCCCTGCTTCTCCTCCTCTCCCTCCCGCAGGCATTCAGCGGCTGCAGGAGGAAAATGGAGAGATCGGTTCCTCTCTATATATATATATATATATATATATATATATATATATATATATATATATATATCAATGCACATATGCACACACATATAAATACATGCACACACACACATACATATAAAACACACATACATACAGATAGCCTTTTAAAAATCAGCAGTGCTTTACCTTACCTCTTTCTGCCGGGTACTGCACTGTAGGGGGAGACAAAGAGTACAGCACACACTGTGCTTTCACTTTAGGTCAAATCAATGTGACAAGCTCCCTGCACAGTGCCGATTACAGTTCGACTGAGGATCAGGGAGCTCGGTCTCAGTCGCCCTTCCTGCTCCTCCTATTGATGTACACAGGGGGCCCGGTCACCATGGTGACCTCAGCGACCCCTATACTTCTGCCACTGGCAACAGCGTTTGCCCTCACGATACATAAATCAGCGACTCCATCGCTGTAGGAGATGATTTCACCACCAAAGTTTTTTTTTTTAAAAAGGAACATATATGCCGAAGCATGGGGGCAGGGGCGATTTGCCCCTAACATTAGGGGCGGATTGCCCCCCCATGCTTCTGCATATTTTTTTTTACTCTTTTTTGGGCACAGATTGTTGTTTTTTTATTGAGTTAATGTTTTATTGTTACCATTGTTTGATTTTCAGGTACACCAGTAAGCTACAGCACTGATTTATTTATCCTGTCAGCAACAGCGTTTGTTCTCACGATACGTAAATCAGTGACTCCAGTGCCGTAGGAGGTGATTTCACCACCACAGTTAAAAAAAAACTGTGCATGTATGCCCATCATTAGAAGTGGGTGGATGCAGGGTGGTATTCTAATGGTGGGCATACCCACCGATCAATCTCTTTTTTCATTTAGCCCAACAAGGACCAGCAATGTACTGGTATGTTGCTGGACTTTGAGTGGTTACAACATCATCTCCCCAAAATTCACAAAATTGATTGTCCTTTACAAGGACGACCAATCATGGCCGGGATTGGTTCCTTATTGGAGCGTTTGGGACAATTGGGTAGACCGGCACCTACAGCCTTTAGTACACAGATTGCCTGGCTACATTAGAGATACGAGCACGGTCCTATCCTATATTACATCTGTCATGTCATCCGTCTTATTTTTTATTCAGTGGGGTATATTATGTCCAGCGTTGTGGGGCGTCGATGGGTGCTAGATTCTCACCGTCCATGGCGAATCTCTACATGGGTTGGTGGGAGGAACAATTTTTATTCTCTCCCCGCAATCTCTTTGCCAGGCAGATTGTATGGTATGGTCGCTATATCAACCTTGTGATGGTGACACTATAAGATTGCATGAATTTTGGAAATACCTTAATGACAATCAGTTAAATCAGTTAAAATCATTTTTCAATTGAGCATGATGCTTTCAGTATCAACTTTAGATATCACCCTAAAGGGCGATCCAACTAGGGGTGATGTTTCAACATGCACCTATAGGAAATCATGCTCTGGTAACACTACACTTTTTGCAGCCAGTTGTCATCCATCCCACACCATCAATGCCATCTCTTATGAGGAGTTTATTCGAGCCAAATGAAACTGTTCAACAGACTCAGCCTTTGAGCTGGAATGCAAGGTCATTCATCAGCGCTTATTGGGCCGAGGTTATAATGAATCTGTTATACACCAAGAACTGGAAAGGGTTTTGATAATGGACAGAGAGTAATTACTGTCAGAGAAGCCTAAAACCAATAGAGAGTATAAAAATAAGAATAAACCTTAAAAACCTTACAACTCTAGAAATAGAAGAACGGGCAAACCTATTACTTTTGTGTAGCAATAATTCACGGTGGAGCTGCTGATTTAAAGCAGACCTGTTCTCTGATCTCTTCACTCCTCTTAACTTGCTCAATCCCCTTGACACAACTGTAGTGCAGTGTTGTAGTGACACTAATACCAATTATAGCTCACAATATATACATACATATATCTAACACTTATATATATATATATATATATATATATATATATATATATATATATATATATATATGTGTATATACCTCTACCTGGGTGCTTGTGACTCCACCTGCAGGAGAAAAAACAACACTGCACATAAACTTCCGTGATAACCAAAGTTTTTTTACTGGAAAATTATGTATATATAAAAGTTATTACAGTGACTATACTATCACACCAACGTAGTGTGGCAGTACAGTAAGTATTTACAACAGTCTTTGCACACATACACAAATAAACAGCAATATGTCCACGCACACAGAACCTTCCTGAAAAATCCCCTTATTGGTGAGTCTCCAGGTGGGACCAGTGTTCAAAGTGAAATCGTCTTAACTCTGGACACCTTCCCACCTCCAGCACACTGTAGCAAGCGCAAAAACACAGGATTGCGAATATCCCACAATATAGGTACTAGGGAGCTCCCCCTGCTTTAAACAGTAAAGTCACTATCCCTTATGACTAAATGCAGGGCCCTGCAATAAAAGAGATAGTCCTGTAGTCTTCAATCTTCAGCTAGCCACAAATTAATATTTGTAATCCACAAGAGAGTTCTTCTGGAGTGTTGCGCAGTGCAAGTTGATACACAAAAGTAATTATAATCAGGCAAATTGATTGAGTGTTCTTACTTGAAGGAGACAGACATCTAGTATCCGTTTTTGGATATTGAAGTCTGTGTAAATGTAATGCTTTCCAACTCAATCGTTCCGTGGGACTATCAGTCCCAGTAACACTCTGTAACAGCTCTAAATGTGTGTAGTGTTAAACAAACTTCTGGGTGTTAACCCTCTCACCGCACAGGATCCGGACAGATGGGTGTCTCCGTTTCAGCAGTTCTCAGTCCGTGTGGAGCCACAACCACGCTGTCACGCTGTTCCGTTTACTAACGACCAGGAGTCCTCGGTTACCTCCTCCACGGGTCTCCGGAACGATCACTTCTGCTGCTCCAGCACACTGTGTTCGATGGCAGTATCCTTGCTGCTGCTCCGCTCCTTCACAAGGTAGGCCGCAATCCTGTGGGACACACACACCTACAGAGTTCTGCTGGCAGGCCACGCGTCACAGGAACAAGAGACCTAAGATGGCCGCTCCCAGCCCTTTTATATCCTCCCCACAATGCAGTTCAGTTCATCTCTGGTCCATGAGCATTGTGTGTAAATCATAGTTAATGTCCAGAAGTAAACAATCAATCACTTCCATGTGACTTCTCAAAATGATGAATAATAAAAGTCTTTTATCTTTATAGTTGGCCACTAGATGGTGCTATATCAACTTTTTACTTTTACAACACACATACGGTATGACTATAAACAAAAGTTGTCAGCGCTACATTTGTAACTACATTTTCCCAAGAATATCATCAAATAGTCAGAATAAAAAAAAGAATCTGCCAATACTGTATACAAATAAAGATTTAAATGGGATATTGCAAGCAGGTTGCCACTTTTCTAGCCTAACGCCCACGTTAGGGACTGCATTATCACCTAGTCTTTTCTCATCTAAACAATGCCAACCCACCTGGCTCTCCTATCCTGGAAGTTACCCTTGAAATACAAAAACCTGTAGGTACTGTAATTTGTGTCTTTTGGGTATAAACGTTTGTTGCCACAGCCACAGATGAAGAGTTCATCATACAGCAAAACATCAACTGTGGCGCAAACTATATAATTTACCTTATCACCTGTATTTCATGCAGCCTCCAATATGTAGGTTGTACCACACGTGCTCTGAGAGCCTGTATAGGGGAACATTACTGTGACACAAATAACCCAAATGCTAGAAATATTGAGAATGCAACACGTCACTTTAGAGAATGTCATCAGGGCGATCTTTCCCCATTTCGCTTCAGAGGAATAGAACAGTTGTCTCACTCGCCCAGAGGAGGTGACAGGGAGAGAAGGCTACTGGGGAGAGAAGCATGGTGGATTTTTAGATTAAAAGCTAGATCACCTCAGGGGTTAAACCTAAGGTGGGATCTGGACTTGCACTTACATTAACCACTTCAATACAGGGCACTTAGACACCTTCCTGCCCAGACCAAATTTCAGCTTTCAGCACTGTCACAGTTTGAATGACAATTGCGCGGTCATGCTACACTGTACCCAAACTAAATTTTTATCATTTTGTTCCCACAAATAGAGCTTTCTTTTGGTGTTATTTGATCACCTCTGCGGTTTTTATTTTTTGCTAAACAAATAAAAAAAGACCGAAAATTTTGAAAAAAATAAAAGTTTTGCTTTTGTTTCTGTTAAAAAAAAATTGTAAATAAGTAAGTTTTCTCTTTCACTGATGCGCACTGATAAGGCGGCACTGACAGGCATTGATACGGCGGCACCGGTGAGGTGGCACCAATGAGCGGGCACTGACGATGGGCACTGATATGCGGCACTGATGGGCACTGGTAGTCGGCATTGATGGGTGGCACTGATATGCAGCACTGATGGGCATTGATAGGCGGCACTGATGGGCACTTATGGGTGGTACTGGGTGGTACTGGTTGGCACTGATGGGCACTGATAGGCGACACTGCTGGGCACTGATAGGGTGGCACTGATAGGCGGCACTGATGGGCACTGATAGGCGGCACTGCTGGGCACTGATACGTGGCACTGATGGGCACTGATACGCGGCACTGATATGAGGCACTGATGGGCATCCCTGGTGGCACTGGCAGTGGTAGGCATTGGAGTGGGCACTGATTGCCAGCTGCCTGGGCACAGATTGGCAGCTGCCTGGGCACATAGTGGCATTTCCCCGGGGATCTAGGGGCATACCTGGTGGTCCACTGTTGATGGCTTCCCTGGTGGTCCTGGGCGGCTTCCCTGGTGGTCCTCGGCGGGATCCGGGGGGGGGCTGTGCTGATAAACAATCAGCACAGACCCCCCCTGTCAGGAGAGCAGCCGATCAGCTCTCCTCTACTAGTGAGGAAAAGCCGATCACCGGCTCTTTCTATTTACATCGTGATCAGCCGTGATTGGACACGGCTGATCACGTGGTAAAGAGTCTCCGTCAGAGACTCTTTACCTAGATCGGTGTTGCAGGGTGTCAGACTGACACCCCGCAATAACGATCGCCGCGATGCGCACCCCCGGGGGCGCGCAGCGGCTCGATATTCCTGATCATGTCATATGACGTCCGGTCAGGAATATCAAACAACTTTGCCGCCGTCATTTGGTAATAGGGCGGGCGGCAAGTGGTTAAGAATGCCTCTCCCCAGAGACTCCTCTCTCTTTTCCTTTCTCTCTTCTTTTTTTTTTTTTACATACCTGGATTATTATTTTCATCTTTTTTATTTAATTTTTTTTTAATTTTATGGTGTGCTTTCTTATGCAGATGTCTATACATGTATAAATGTATGCACGTGTGTGTACATGCATGTGTGTACATACATGTGCATATTATCACTACAAGGTGTGTGAAAATTAGTGGTATACACATGGATCACCCTATATGTATTGCATCTGATTCTCTTTTTTTTTTTTTTTTTTTGGATAATTGCCTGCACTCAGTTAAGACAATCAGTGGGTGGAGCCTGTGATCTTTTAGAGCTACTATTTATTTCAAAGTTTTATGTCTGTAATGTAGTTATGACTAAGGCCTTATAGGCTGAAACGCATCAACTTACTTAATCTGCGTTTGTTCACTGTGGCTATTCAATAAAATGAAGAAATTTTAAGAGCAACAATCGGAGTGTGGATCATTTTTTCCACATATACCAGAATGAGGCCTGCAGGTATCATCATGGTATCGTTCTTTTCAGCCAGCGGTCGGCTTTCATGTAAAAGCAATCCTAGTGGCCAATTAGCCGCTAGACTGCTTTTACAAGCAGTGGGAGAGAACGTCCCCCCCCCTCCCACCGTCTTTCACGGTTTTCTCTGGCTCTCCTGTGCCACTGGGGAACCTGAGAATGCAGCCGGTGCTTCCACCAGCTGACCATACAGCTGATCGAGGACCAGAATGGCTCCAATCATCTCTATGGCCTAAGTAACCGGAAGCTACTAGCATTTCATGACTTCGGTTTCGGATATAAACAGCGACAATGGGAAATTAGGAAAGCATCTTATCACACCGATCTTGGTGTGGTCAGATGCTTTGAGGGTTTTTTTTTTTTTAAAGAGTAATTGTCACTACCTATTGCTATCATAGGGGATATTTACATTCCCTGGGATAACAATAAAAATGATTTTAAAAAAAATGAAAGGAACAGTGTAAAAATAAAATAAAAAAGCAAAATAAATAAAAAAAATAAAAAAGCACCCTTGTCCCCCCATGCTCACGCACAAAGGTGAACGCAAGCGTCGGTCTCATGTCATATGTAAACAGCAATTGCACCATGCATGTGAGGTATCACCAAAAACGTCAGATTGTCAGGGCTGGGCTTAGCCCTTCCTTCTCTGAGCTGGCCGCTCAGCTGTCGGCTAATTGTCAGCTCCTATCTCTCCACAGTTACTCAGCTGTTGATGATATCCTGCTCATCAGTCCTGCCTACTGAAGCTGTCCAGTCCAGAGGATCTCTGCATTCGCCTTGGTCAACATCACAGAAACTATCTCCTGCGATCGATCCTGTTCAAGACTTGCTTTGCTGACATCCCCTCTGGCTCCAGATCCTGCTTTCTGTTCCACAACATTGATCCCTGACTTCTGGCTTGGCTGACTAAACATTCCGGTTACTGAACTTTGGCTATGTTTTGACTACATTTGTTCTTTTTATTTTTTTTTAAAACAAGTGTGATTTAACTGTACTTCTGTCTTGGCCTGATTTTATGGTTTCTGACACAGAACGAGGGCAGTCATTTTAGCAGTAGAGCTCCTCTGTAAATCTAAAGTGATAACCTGTAAAGGCTTTTAAAAATGTATGTAGTTTGTCGCCGCTGCACGGTTGTGCGCAATTTTAAAGCTTGTCATGTTTGGTATCTACGTACTCGGCATAAGATCATCTTTTATATTTTACCAAACAATTAGGCAATATAGTGTGTTTTAGTACATTAAAATTCAAAAAAGTGTTTTTGTTCCAAAAAAATTGCGTTTGAAAAATCGCTGCGCAAATACTGTGTGAAAAAAAAATTGCAACACCCACCATTTTAATCTGTAAGGCCTTTTCTTTAAAAAAAATCTAGTTTTTTGGGGGTTCAAAGTAATTTTCTAGCAAAAAAAAATATTTTTTCATGTAAACAAAAAGTGTCAGAAACGGCTTTGTCGTCTGTGGTTAGAAGAGTGGGCGATGTGTGGCATAAGCTTCTATTGTTGTGCATAAAATACCAGGACAAATACAAATGACCTCATTTTGGAAAGTAGACACCTCATTTGCTGAGAGGCATGTTAAGTCAATGAAATATTTTATATTTTGCCACAAGTTTCGGTGAAAATTACATTTTTTTTTCACAAAGTTGTCACTAAATGTTATTTTGCTCACACATGACATGGGTATATGTGGAATTACACCCCAAAATACATTCTGCTGTTTCTCCTGAGTACAGGGATACCACACGTGAGGGACTTTTTGTGAGCCTAGATGTGTACAGGACCCTGAAAACCAAGCACCGCCTTCAGGCTTTCTGAGGGCGTAAAATGGTGATTTTACTTCCTTACTATCTATCACAGTTTCGGAAATGCCAAGATAGCACAAAACCCCCCCAAATGACCCAATTTTGAAAAAGTAGACACCCCAAGGTATTTGCTAAGTGGCATGGTGAGTATTTTGCAGATCTCATTTGTTTTTGAAAATGAAGAAAGAAAAGAAATTTTTTTTTTTTTTTTTTTCCAATTTTCAAAACTTTGTGACAAAAGCGAGATCTGCAAAATACTCAACATGCCTCTCAGCAAATAGCTTGGGGTGTCTATTTTACAAAATGGGGTCATTTGGGGTAGGAATGTTGTGCTATTGAGACATTTCATGGCATCCAAACCTGTGATAGGTAGTAACGAGTGAAATTACCATTTTACGCCCTTATGCCGTGTGCACATGAGCGGAATGTCCAACAGAAAAAGTCAGACGGGAGCTTTTCACCGTATATTCCGATCGTGTGTATGCCCCATTGGACTTTTCGGAAATTCTGACGGACCTAGAAAAAGAACATGTTCTAAATTTTTCCTATTGGGAAAACCGATCGTCTGTATGCTGTTCCGACGTACAAAAAACGACGCATCCTCTGAAGCAAGTACGAGACGGAAGCTATTGGCTACTGGCTATTAAACTACCGTTTTCTAGTCCCGTCGTAGGTTTTGGACGTCACCGCGTTCTGGATGGTCAGAATTTGTTGTGGCCGTGTGTATGCAAGACAGCTTGAGCGGAACTCCATTGGAAAAACCTTCAGAGTTTATTCCGACGGGAAAACCGGTCATGTGTACAGGGCATAAAAAAGGTGAAAAGATGAGGAAAGTATACACTGCGCTAAATACAAAAAATGGTGCAGAGCAGCTACATACAGGGTGACAAAAACCATAAAAACATATGAACAGAGAAAATGTAGCGCATAAATTGTGCAAATAATATTACAGTCAAAAAAATGACTGAAAAACAAATATCCATAAGTGGTATATAAGTTGGTATTGGAACTTAAAAGTCTCTAAATAAAGATAGATGGAGTCCAGTAAATGAATGGGACAGCCAGTGAGCATGGGATATCCCCCTAGGAAGGGTATATGGATGTAGGACGACAAATATTCCAAACAGGTATATCATCGGATCTTCCCAAAACTGTATCTCACAACTGCATATAACTTGGTGAAGATGGTGTGTAAGAAACTCTTACCAGAAATGGTGGACTCCCTTGTCAGCGACAGAGAGTCATGCGAGCGGGTTGCCTCTCAGGGCCTGAAACACGGACATCACAGCTCTGCGAACCTTCTGGGTCAAACTCTGTGTGGATCTCCCGGGGCCGCCAGGTGGGTCCTCCCACAGGATGGCCAAGGTGCGGATCAGAGAAAATGATGCTTCATGTAAAGGTTGAGGTGAAGACAGGTTTGGTCTCTCAATTGGTATGTGGAGAAAAAACAAACAGGCTCCACATGGCGTAGATAAACAAGGTGGGATTTTTATTGCTAAAAAAGCCAGGCAATAGTAAAATGTGATCACAGGGTATAAAAACAAAGTTTGGGCAACAAGAAGGATGCTGAAAGCGCCCGACGCGTTTCGATCAATGGATCGTCTACTGGGGCGCTTTCTGGTAAGAGTTTCTTACACACCATCTTCACCAAGTTATATGCAGTTGTGAGATACAGTTTTGGGAAGATCCGATGATATACCTGTTTGGAATATTTGTCGTCCTACATCCATATACCCTTCCTAGGGGGATATCCCATGCTCACTGGCTGTCCCATTCATTTACTGGACTCCATCTATCTTTATTTAGAGACTTTTAAGTTCCAATACCAACTTATATACCACTTATGGATATTTGTTTTTCAGTCATTTTTTTTGACTGTAATATTATTTGCACAATTTATGCGCTACATTTTCTCTGTTCACAGGGCATAAAAAAGCCTGAAGGCGGTGATTGGCTTTCAGGGTCCTGTACGCAGCTAGGCTCCCAAAAAGTCTCACACATGCGGTATCCCCGTACTCAGGAAAAGCAGCAGAATGTATTTTGGGGGGTAATGTCACATATACCCATGCCATGTGTGAGCAATATATAATTTCAGTGACAACTTTGTGTAAATTATTATTTTATTTATTTTTTTAATTTTTCAATCACTTGTGACAAAAAAATAAAAATAAAAATGTGCTCAACATGCCTCTCAGCAAATTCCTTGGGGTGTCTACTTTCCAAAATGGGTTCATTCAGGGGGTTTTGTACTGCCCTGCCATTATAGCACCTCAAGAAATGAGATTGTCAGTCATAAACTAAAAGCTGCGTAAATTCAGAAAATGTACCCTAGTTTGTAGACGCTATAACTTTTGCACAAACCAATAAATATACGCTTATTGGATTTTTATTTACCTAAGACATGTGGTTGAATGCATTTTGACCTAAATGTATGACTAAAATTGAGTTTATTGTATTTTTTTTTATAACAAAAAGTAGAAAATATAATTGCTTTTCAAAATTTTCAGCCTTTTTTGTGTATATCGCAAAAAATTAAAACCGCAGAGGTGATCAAATACCACCAAAAGAAAGCTCTATTTGTGGGAAAAAAAGGACGCAAATTTTGTTTGGGTATAGCATTGCATGACCGCGTAATTACCAGTTAATAGTGACGCAGTGCCAAATTGTAAAAAGTGATCTGGTCAGGAAGGGGGTAAAATCTTCTGGGGCTGAAGTGGTTAATATAGTTATATTGAAGATATTGCATGATGCCAGTGCACTTTGTATCTTTTCTGTGGAGTTATACAAGGATTTCCCTGGCTGGAGAAAGATGCAAGGCCATAGATACCATCTTTCAATCTGAATCCTTATGAGGATTGCGGTCATTACTCAAAGTACTAATGTGGTAAGGCAGAAAGCAATATTGTAAGCCTTTCATACACCACTGTTGAATCCTCTTCTTCAGTTATGAGTTTTACGGTTGTTATAGGTTTTACGGTATCACACTATTGTGTATGATTTTCCTTTTTGGGAGCTCTTAATATCCATTTGGAAGTGTGTGGTGAGGATTTCTCCCAAGAAAGAGAATACATAACAACTGGAGAAGAGGATTCAACAGTTGTGTATGAAAGGCGTACAATATTGATTGGAGGGTCACATTATATGATTGTAAATATTTGCACATGTGGAGTGGAACATACTACACTATATAGTCTCCTCTCTTTTTTCCTTTAAGATTTTCTCTGTTATGAGGATTTTCATCAAAGACTCAAGAATCAAGAGATAGTTCTTATAGCAGATGTATTTTATTAAACACAAAGGCCCTGAAGATTTCTCTGAAAGGACATTTAAAAAGGACATTGACATTTTTTTTTTTTTTTTTTGGAAAAAAATTTTTATTGCGCACATATCATAATAAAATAATAAAGAGACAGTACAATGATTTAGGATTACAATTTCCAACCAGACATAAGTAAAAAAATTATATGCTCATCACAGTTTTTATCACAAATGAATAAATCCGTCTCTTTCTCTTTTCCTTTTTTCCAATATAATTGTGCATTTTCTATATAACAACAAAGAACCAGCAAAGAGAGGGGGGGGAGAAATCCCCCCCCCCCGCTCTAAGAGAAATAGAGAAAAAAATAAGAAAAAAGGAGAGGAGAACCTCCCGTAACAGTGAACCCAAACTCATTTCCCCCCTGAGATGTCCGCACTCGGTGCTTCCCCAACTAGTCAAGAAAAAAGAAAAAAACACATGTTCCAAACTCCGTAAGAGAAAAAGGGGAACCCACTCCCCCCTCCCCTCACCATTAGGAAATTGAGAACATAAAAACAGCAGCCCTTACTGTCTCCCATTCAATGGCTCTCCTTCATCCAATGTGTTTTTCGAATCCACCCATCTAAACCAAACCTTCCTAAATTTTTTGGGAGCTCCCCTAGCTTCATATGTCATTTTGTACATCAGGATATCCGCATTAACTATTTTTATCCACATTCCCAATGTCAGCTGTTCTTCATAAATCCAGCGTCTAGCAATAAGTTTCCGCACCCCGAAATATAGGATCCTAAGAAATAACTTAGTATATGTATTCATCTCTTCCTGGTCAAAGACCCCCAGGAGACAACGTAAAGGTGAGCAGATGTTGGGTAAGGCGAATTTATCGGAAATAAATTCAGTTACTTGCGACCACAGTGGCCCTACCTTCCTACACTCCCAAACCATATGTATGAAAGTTCCCTCTGTCTCCCTGCATTTATGACAGAGGGCTGTTTCTTTTCTTTGCATGTGGTATAGTCTGACAGGAGTATAATATTGTTGATGGAGGTATCTAAACTGAATCATTTTGTCTGTGGAGGAGATAACAGTCACCACATACGTATCTAGTACCTCCTGCCACTGCTCTTCCGACAACTCCGGGACAACCACTACCCATCGCTGCTTGGCTTTAGCTGTTATTGTCTTTATTCCTGGTCCCACCTCCCCATAATATCTAGAGATTCGCCCCGATGGTTCGGGGTCCATCACAGCCTTCTCCAAATCCGTATTCTGGACCAAAATTGTATCCCCCCCAAACTGCACTCTCGCTGCATGTGTCAACTGCATATATCGATACGCCCATGTTTTGGGTACATTAAACTGGACTCTCAATTGATCAAAGGTGGCCAGTCGATCGTTCTGACAAATCTGATGTAGGTATTTAATACCAAATTTTGCCCAGGTTTTTTGCCCATCTGGTATTTTCAAAAATTCCCCCAGGGACTCGTTGTACCATAGTGGACTATTCGGGGACATTGCCAATGGCGTGTCTTTTCGCCATTGGGAACATATGTGAAATACTTTCCCAGGAAGTGCCAGGACTGATCCTATCTTCCTTCCCGGAATGCCCTTTCTATAGAGTATATTCAGGAGTGTTTCCTGAGAGGTAGCCAATGCCGCCTCAAGCAAGGTAGTGGCATTGGGTTCCTGTGGGAACATTCTCCAGTGCAAGAAAACTAATTGGGAAGCCATAAAATATGAGCGCAAATCTGGAAGTGCCAACCCTCCCATTGTGACCGGAAGTTTTAGTATTGCCAGGGACACTCTAGGCGCTTTGGCCCCCCAGAGTAGCCCCACAACAATTGTGTCAATCTGTTTAAATATCCGTAACATCACAAAAACAGGGGAGTTCGAGAGAATGTAAAGAAACTTGGGCAGGAAAATCATTTTAAATAGATTTACCCTGCCCAACAAACTAAGCGGCAGGTTCCTCCATCTCTGTACCTTCTCTCGAAAATTTCCCACAATGGGTGACAGGTTATTTTCCAGATACCTAGAAATGGGAAGCTGAACCTCCACCCCCAAGTACCTGAAAGAGGTGGATAGTGGGATAGGACAATCCGAAGGAACCACCACTTCTTTATCAATAGGGAATAGAGAGGATTTCTTCCAATTTATACGGAAACCAGAGTAATCCCCGAAATCCCGTATCAACTGAAAGGCTGTCGAGAGTGAAGGTCCCGGGTCCTGCAGATATAGCAGCATGTCATCTGCATACAGAGACACTCTTTCCTCAAATTCCCCAATCCTCAGTCCAGTTAAAGCTGTGGTGGATCTCAATTTGACTGCCAGAGGCTCAATTGCCAGGGCAAATAGGAGGGGCGAAAGGGGACACCCCTGCCTAGTGCCCCGGAATATTGGGAAAGGGTCCGAGATAATGCCATTGATCCTTAGTCTAATCAAGGGATCCGTATATAAGAGCCTTACCCATGAAATAAAAATGGGGCCAAAGCCAAATGACTCCAGGAGGTGAAATAGATAAGGCCACTCCACAGAGTCAAATGCCTTCTTAGTGTCTAAAGAAGCCACCATTCTGGTCCCAGAGTTGTCGTGAGTTGTCTGGAGGTTTAAGAAGAGTCTTCTAATATTCATATGTGCACAGCGGCCCTGTATAAATCCTGTTTGATCTGCGTTGACCAGCTTCGTGATGACCGTTTGTAGTCTACTTGCAAGAACTTTGGCCAGAATTTTTGTGTCAACGTTCATCAACGAAATCGGCCGGTAGGAGTCACACTCTCGGGGATCCTTCCCCCCTTTGGGGATCAGGACCACCAAGGCCTCTCGCATTGACGGAGGTAGTCTACCGTCCGATTTCGCCGCATCAAACACCTTTAGTAACCGAGGGGCTAATCCATATCGAAAGGTATAATACCACTCGGATGGGAGACCGTCCAACCCTGGGGATTTCCTTGGCGGAAAGGAGGCAATTGCCTTCTCCACCTCCTCCACCGTAATGTCCATTTCCAATGTGTTTCTGTCTTCTAAGGTTAGCGTAGGGAGATCAATGTCATTTATATAAGTCAGTAAATCCGCTGTTCCCCGAGGAGTACAAGATTTGTATAATTCAGTATAGAATTGGACAAAGATTTTTAAAATTTCAGCCGAATCCACTATGTCCAGCCTACAATTATCATATATTGACTGAATATGTACCGGCACATAATCCGGACGCGCCAAGTATGCCAGAAGCCTGCCATTCTTGTCGCCAAATTCAAATAAACGCCTGCGTTGGGCTAGGCAAAGTTTTGTGGTGCGTTCCGTAAGGAGCGTCTTGTACTCCCTGGTTCGCATGCGTGAAATCAGCAACCTCTCACTAGTGGGGTCCCTAGTATATTCTGCCTCTGCAGAAATCACCTCTGTTTCCTTACTCTGTATAGTGGAAGCTAGTTGCTTCTTAAACCCATGAACCTCCGCTATAAACACTCCCCTTAATGTGGCCTTAAAAGCCTCCCATTGAAGAGGAGGAGTCCCAAAACTACCATTTTCTACCCAGAACTGTTTAATGGCCTCGGAGCACTTAATTATTATATACTCCTCCTGAAGCCAACTCGCCTCCATCCTCCAGAGGCGTATACCCGGTTTCAGTCCTAAATTAAGTTCCAATAACATCGGAGAGTGGTCAGATATAGCTCTGGGTAGGTAGGAGACCTTATTGACCATACTGATTCCCTCCCCCTCCGACAGGATAGTGTCTATTCTGGAAAGAGTTTTGTGCATTTCCGAATAGCAGGAGTACTCCCGCGCCTCAGGATGATGGAACCGCCAGACATCTTTCAACCCATGAGTAGACATCCACCCTGCAAGGGGGTTTGGTGTATCAGCTTTACCCCCCAATCTATCCAAAGTTGGTATAGCCACAGAGTTAAAATCCCCCAAAAGAAATATTCTCCCTTCTGCCACCTCATAAGTAGCTTGCATCATGTCATCTAGATGGATTACTGAGAAAGGGGGAGGAACATAAACATTTACAATTGTTAGCAATGTATTCATCACCTTTAGCACCAGGATAACATATCGCCCCTTAATGTCAGTGCGAACAGCTTGTATAGTTATGGGGAGAGCTTTAGTTACCAACGTGGACACCCCCCTTGCATATGAGGAGTAGCTGGCATGATAAGCTCCAGCTATATGAGCCCTCTTAAGAGAAAGAAGCCTGGAGCCCTGAAGATGTGTTTCCTGGAATAATATTATATGGGGTTTGTACTTTTTAATGTAGTCAAATACTAGCGATCTTTTGAATTTTGCATTCAGGCCTCTGACATTCCAGGCCAAGATGTTAAGCTTTACCTCCATAGTGTAAGTGAGCTAGAAAAAATAAATAAAGAAATTTGGGGGTCCTTCTCCATCTGAAATAGAGGACACAGCGAAGACAGCAGGGCTCCAAACCTCTCCTCCCACAGATAGAAATCACAGTATGCATGACTAAATGCCCCGAGTGCAGACCATCCCAGACAAGTGTAAACATCACTTCCCCAGTAAACAGTAAAAAACCTCCCCTCCCCCCCCTCCCCCCTCCCTGCACCCAGCCCCAACTTGCTAGGTACTTTTTTCCCATAACCTGAGTCAAAAAAATAGGCAGCAGAGATGCGACTTAAAACTGTCGCATAAAACCAGTTCCTTCACCGTTGCTCTTTAGCAAAAAAAAAAAAAAAACAGTTCCCTTTGGAAAAATATAAAAATAATACAAAAATACACTTTCCTGCTATCCGGATAGGAAAATCAACTCTGTTCGTGTCCAATATATCTTCCTTTAGAGCAGTTCACAGACTCATCATCAGACCAGAGGCACAAAGCAGCATCAAGTGGTTCAATAACAGTAGCAAAAGTTCTCCATGGTAGTATCTGCATATCAAGGGCTGCCTGACGGGAGAACTGGTAGAATAGTTTTCCAGACAGATGAACCTTAATCAACTACAAGGCTTTCCTAGAAGGCTCAAACGCATCGTATGGAGAATAAAATTAAAGGACCGAGAAAAGAAAAAAAACAGTATTCATCACATCAGTGGTAGGGTAATCCAGAAAGATAGTGAGAGATATCATCCCTAGCCCATCTTGCCTGTCACTCCCTGTTCTTTCCGGTGGGGCGGGGATCATGGTGAACGAGAGGCCGATTTACCCCTGCGATTTCCCCGTGTATCTAGCCATTCCGAAGCTTCAACGGGGTTTGTAAAAAAGTATGTTTTTCCATTTTCTACTACGCGCAGTTTGGCAGGATACAGCATACTGTAGATCAAGTTGAGGTCTCTCAATCTTTTCTTTACAGGTTGAAAAGAGGCCCTTTGCTTCTGTGTAGCCGCAGAGAAGTCAGGATAGACTGATATTCGATAGCCATCAAACGATAGTTCAGGGCCAGTCCTGGCCGCACGCAGTATATTCTCCCTGTCTCGAAAGTGGAGTACCTTCGCTATCATAGACCTGGGAGGGGCTCCTTTCGGTGGGGCTCGGCCTGGAACACGGTGCGCCCTTTCAATGGCGAATAGCTTCGTAAAAGTGCTAGGTTCCATGTGGTCAGTCAGCCAGTGTTCTAAGAATTCTTCAACTCGCCTTCCTTCCACCCCTTCAGGGAACCCCACTAATCTTATGTTGTTCCTTCTCATGCGGTCTTCCATGTCGGCCATCTTTAAAGTGTGCTCAGACAGGGTCTTTTTTGTCACCTGTGCAGCCGTATCTAACGGCCTGACAACATCTTCTAGAGAGGCAATGCGACGATCTGAAACTTGCGCTTTTTCCCTTAATTTCTGCATGTCATGTTTTAGAAAAGAAAACTCCATCTTGAGGCCTTCAAAATGATCAATCAGTTTAGTTTGGCAGCCCTGTATTGCATCCATAATCTGAGCCAGGGACGGTTCCTCCTCCCTCTCCACTTCCACTGCTGGTCTGCCCCTGACATCCTGCAGCCTGTCTAAGGATCTCCCCCTTCTCAGTGATCCACTTCTGTGGGGTTTAGGACTCACCCTAATCGGTGTGGAAGGCTGCTGTTGTGGGCTCCCTTCAGTCCTCTGCAGCGGCGGCCATTCTTCCTCCTCCTGTGAGCCGGCGCCATTTTGGGATCCCCAGGCATATCGCGCCAGTCTTTCTCCTGCCGTTTTGGGCCAGGGGGGGCCGTATTTAACCATCCCCGAAGGTTCCCGGGGGGTCCCTGCACACATCCCCTTAGAGTCTGCTAAGAATTGGGGTGCCTCTGCTCCAGGATCGGCTCAGGATCGGATGTCTGTGAACGGAGCTCAGAGCTTTCCCTCCTCACATGCCGCGCGCTGGCTCCGCCCCCCGGACATTGACATTTTAGTGTGGATTCTGAGATTGCTATTTTTCTGCTGGAGTGGCAGAAGTTTTCAGCTGCTGTAATTACTTGGGAAACCCTACCTCTAGTGTGCAAATATTTAATATTTATGATGCTTTTCTTCCCTGCAGAAACGATACCCTCAAACTTTTAGTGACTCACTTAAGTAAATGCGGCTGCCCTGCAAGCACCCCGCAACCGTGTGAAATGCATTTGTTTGAAACATGCCAGTACAAGGTTTAAGGTATTGAAGCAGTAGGTAAGGAGGAGATACAATGCCTCCTCACTGCCTGTCAAATGGTCTATGAAGAGTGATCTGAACGTGAATCTCTCTTCAGAGAACAAAGCTAGCGTGAACAAGCCCCTAACCCCTTGGCACTGGCCCTGCGCAAATATGCGGCTGCTCGGCAGCTGGACCTTGGCGCAGAGCGGCTGCATATTTGCGTGCATTAGTGCAATTACAGCTGTGCCGAGAGCTCGCTACCTGCACGCTCCCGGCACAGTTACCAGCGACTAACGGAAAGCTTTTCGATCATGTGACCGCCATGACAGCCAACCACATAATCATAAACCCTGCCCCACCTCCTTGCATTAGAAACCCCTTAAAGGGCTGGGAGGCTATGGCTCCATGGGGTTAAGGCATTTCAGTGCAAAAAAAAAATCAGTTAAAAATCATGAGATACAAAGGAATAGGACTATAAAAAAAAGAAAAAATTTGGAGGCCTCAATTAAGTTGCAGCCCCCAAAAGGAACCTCATGAGATAGAGTTCCTACACTATTATTACTGGAAATAATCAACATTCTAAAAGGCTATGTGCTCTTTTCACTGTTGGACTACAGAATACCTGTCAAAGATAGTTGAGTGAGCAAAGTTGAGAGGGGATTAACATTCTGATCATTATGCAGTATAAAATTTCAAAAGATATTTTGTTGTTCATTTCTTGGGTGTGGTGGTCAGTGAATAGACAGTTTTATAGGAAATATGTAGAATAAGCTCAATTGCATATACAGTAAGTCATTGTCGTATTGATGTATGTCAAGGGTATATGCTGTGAAATTATATGTGTGTTTGCAAGGTACAAAAGGCAAGCAAATAATTGTTTGTAAACTCAATCTCCATGGAGAATTAAACAGAACATTGTTAGGTATTCTAACCAGGAATGGATACAGAATAGTGTAAAAAATGTTTGCATGAATCAAGATAAGGTTACTCGTCTAGGCCTTTGTCTTCCCTTTCACAGCTCCTGTCAAACTCCTTCCAGGATTAAATGTGGTGAACAAATCAGGGTAAAGCTCATTAGGATATGCAGTTTATCCTTTCAGAATAAAGTATTGTGAGTAGTTTTTTTGCTCAGATAAGGAAACGATGGAAATTACAATTTCTGAAATTTTGGCTTGCAAATAAACAATTTTTGCTGTAAAATATAAAAAGTAAAAAAATATAGGGCATATAATTTAGGCCAACATCATAGTGGTAATGGATCAAATGAAATTGCGGATAAAAGGATTTTTTTTCATTACCATCAAGGTCATCTATATGCGCATGTAGAACGTGTACCGGGGTGGGCTCCCCAGGATACAGCGAAGTCACGAACGAGGAAAACAACTCCACCACCAGCTCTTGTCAAAACTGAATTTTACTTAAACGTGGTAAAGAACCCAACCACCAATTCTGGGAACATACAATAAATTTACAGACATGCAGCCAGAAGGCTGAGACCCTTGTGCTGCACAGCGCGGCGCCCTCCGTAGGATGCAGGAGAAAGACAAGTAATTTGCCTACTGGCGGGCACGACTAAACCGCCACATCTTACCTGTTAATACCCTAAGAACAACAGAAGAATAACTGTATGGGTGTGCGGTGCGGGCTAGCCTGCAGTACAGCACAACAGTTTACAAACTTACAAAGCTCTACCGTATTCCCCCCTCCCTTAACTGGTGTTGTATCATGCGTCTGTGTATTCCTCCTGAGCACAACGCCAGTCTGCCTTGAGTTTGTAGAAAGTTCATCAGCTCTCCAATTGTGACATGCCACTTTAGGTTATGGAGTCCCGGTAATAAACAGTAGGAACAATTTTGGCCTGACACAAACAGAGACCCTACTAACTAGATACAGGCCTGGTCTCAGTCCCTAGGCGCCAACAAAGTAATGGGGTGCGTGCACGATCTTACCGACCCGGGTCTGCTCTGCATCCACTGGTGACTCTGACCGGAACAAAATGTCTCTCCAACAAGTATGCATATGCGGTCCCGCAGTGTATGTTGTTTTGTTCCTCAGCTCTCATCCATGTTCCTGCAAGCAATTTCCTCGTTCCTCTGGACAGGATCAGAATCTTGGACACGAGTAACTTCACTCAGAACAGCAGAATGACAGTTAAATATTTAATTTTAAACAAACAGCGTACAAACAGTGTTCAGACAATGAGAGCTGCTTCCCGCCTTAAATGCACATCCAGATTTGTTAAAGGTGGATTCATCTTTTTTCAGCCCAATAAACTAGGTGGAGTTAGAGGTTTAACATCAATTTGCTTTACGAAAAGTGGTAAAACCAGGCAGCTGAGCCATGGTTTTACCGCCCTTTAGCCCCTCACTGGAAGTGTAATATTATAGCCTGACAGGGCTGTACAGATGCCGCAGCCGTGATGATTTGCTTCACAACTATGGCATGGCAGTTTGTACTCGTGGAACCTCCTATCACATTCTCCCATTAAGATAATTGGGGCCATTAACACATGACACAGCCTATCAAACTCGCCCAATGAGATCAATGTGGCTGCACCGCACCTGCACGCCATGCTTAGCCTGCAGTTGTACAGCAGTCCCAAAATGCTAAAAAAAAAAAAAAAAAGAAGTGTAAAAAACAGGTGTCAGGATGCGGCAGTAGCGCCTGCCAGCCAATGCTATACTACCTTCGGGAAAACGATCCACCATGGATCGCTTTTCAGACTGGTAAACATTACCGCCAGTGTAAGAGCCCTAGGGCATTGTGTATACTGTTTACAATTATTTGCTGGCAGGTAAAAGGAACTGTGTTAATATGACAGGTTGTGATAATTAATACATTTTTTACTATCCGGTAAGGTTTCAGTCTGCTTCAAAGAATAAAGTGATACTTATGCCGCGTATACACGACCAGACTTTACGGCATACTTTGCCCGGTGGACTTCTCTACGGACTTTATGACAGACTTTCCGAATGAACGGACTTAAAAAATATACACAGTGTGGCGCTATGTGTTAGGTGTATACAATATAAAAGCTTAAGCGTTGAATAACATCAAATCATTCCAATGTGAACAAGGAGAATGCCACGTGAGCACATGTGACAGTGACTGGTGAACAAAATAATAGTACGTATATGTATTCAATTCATATAAACATCAAAAACAATATCAAATATGAAGCCCATAATATCAAAGGAAAAGTCTGTGAAAACAGTGCATGAACGATGATGAGCAGGTGTTTTCTTGTACGTGCAGAAAAATTATTTAGACCCGGTAGCCTGGTAGATAAATGGACCATGGAAGACCAGAGGTGCACAGAAGTTTGAAAACAGTGCCAGGACCATCACCAGAAAGTATGGAGGCTTACCAGAAGTAGTGGCCTGAAATAGCATATGCTAAACAGGTCAAAACAGCTTGATGACCAACAGGTCTAGATGTATTGTCTGGTCAGATGTCATCACCGCACAAAACGAGGTGGGGGGAAGATCAGCACGACTTCTTTAATTCCTCTATCCGGCTTGTTGTCAGAGCTTCCAGCAGATCCCTGAAATGAGGACCCTCCAGATTGTTCCCATACAGGCTCAGTGTCCTCAGTGTCTGGTTATTTCTTATTCCAGATGCCAGGTGGGGACAGGAACTGTCTGTCAGGTCATTATTATACAATCTTACATGCGACCTGTCAGCTCTGTGTCTCTCCAAAGACGCCTTTGGAGCCTGATGGTTCCACCCTTAGCTCTGGTCCCGTCACCCAGGAAACTATTCCTCTGCTGGCCATCATGAACACTCATCACCGGGAATTCCTTCGTTTGGATGCTATCTCTTCTCCACTTCTTCCTATTATTCAGGGAATGCCGTGGCTACAGGCTCATAATCCTAGTATTGACTGGGTCTCCGGAGAAATTAAGTTTTGCTCCAGCTGTTGTCAACAGTGCTGTCTGCACAGTACCTCTGCAGAATCCCCTCAACTCATGTGTCTGGACATTGACACCGAATCGCAGCAGGCGATTCCCGCACCGTATCGGGACTTTCTTGATGTCTTCAGTAAAAAGGGGGCGGAAACCCTTCCTCCTCACACAGACCTTATGATTGTCCGATAGAACTTTTGCCTGGATCTGAAGTTCCCTTTGGAAGAATTTTCCCGTTAACAGAGCAGGAGCTGGACATTCTTAAAACCTTTATTGATGAGAATCTAAAGAGCGGGTTCATCCGTTCATCCACCTCACCGGTGCATTTTCTTTGTGGAGAAGAAGGATCACTCCCTTCGGCCTTGTATCGACTATAGGGAACTGAATAAAATAAACATCAAGAATCGTTATCCCTTACCTCTTGTGCCCGAACTCTTCCAAAGACTAGGTTCTGCAATAATCTTTAATAAACTAGATCTCCGTGGTGCCTACAATCTAATCCGCATCAGAGAGGGAGATGAATGGAAAACTGCTTTCCGTACCCGGTTCGGGCACTTTGAATATCTTGTCATGCCCTTTGGTTTGTGCAACGCGCCTGCAACGTTTCAACACTTTGTTAATGATATTTTCCGTGACGTCCTGGACTTATATGTTATAGTATATCTAGACGACATTTTGATTTTTTCCTCTTCAGTCTTTGAACATCGCAGGCTTGTCCGAAATGTATTAACCCAGCTAAGGCAGCATGGACTTTATGCCAAATTAGAAAAATGTGAATTTGAAAGCCAATGCATCCAGTTCCTCGGCCTAATCATTGCTAGCGATGGCATTAAAATGGATCCGCAAAAAGTGGCAGCTATCCTAGACTGGCCCGCTCCCTCCGATAAGAAAGGGGTCCAACGCTTCATTGGCTTCGCCAACTTTTACCGAAAATTCATTAAAGGTTTTTCTGCAATTATTACTCCAATCACTGAACTAACCAAGCAAGGGAACCGATTTTGTTGGTCTACCGAGGCGCAATCTGCCTTTGATAAACTTAAAGAGTCATTTACCTCCGCTTCTATCCTGAGACATCCAGACCCTGCCTTACCCTTCGTCCTTGAAGTGGACGCTTCAGAGGTTGCAGTAGGGGCAGTACTCTCTCAGCGGCAAGGTGCCAAGGCCCTACTCTATTTAGTGGCCTTTTTCTCACGGAAACTTTCCACTGCTGAGAAAAACTATGACGTGGGAGATTGAGAGCTTCTGGCCATTAAGGCCACATTGGAAGAGTGGCGTTATCTTTTAGAGGGTGCTGCACACCCCATTTTGGTCTATACCGACCACAAAAACCTTGAGTACTTGAGAACAGCCAAGTGACTGAGACCTCAGCAGGCAATGTGGGCTCTGTTCTTCTCTACATTCCAGTTTCACATCACATACAGACCTGGCTCCAAGAGTATTAAATCGGACACTTTATCCCGCATGTTCCAGGATTCCGAGGAACCTTTACCTTCAGACACCATCCTTCCTGATGTAAATTTTCTGCTGCTACAGGGGGATATCATATCCCAAATTAAACAAGCCTCCAGGAATCTGTCCCCACCTACGGGAGTCGACGTAAGTTTACAAGATGGTTTGTTCCGGCACAAAGACAAAATCATGGTCCCAGAGAGTCTAAGAGTGGCAGTACTGGGACTCTGCCACGACCATAAATTGGCTGGGCATTTTGGAGTACTGAAGACGACAGAGCTGGTGCAACGTACATTTTGGTGGCCTCAATTGGTAAACGATTGCAAAAGCTATGTGGAATCCTGCACCACCTGTGCTCGGAACAAGAATAGCCGGACAAAGGCCTGGGGTCTACTAAAGCCCTTATCCGTCCCAGAAAGACCCTGGAAGATGATTATGATGATTTCATCGTAGAACTCCCTCTGGCAGAAGGCTTTTCCACCATCTTCGTCATTGTGGATAGATTGTCTAAGATGGCTCATTTTCTACCCATGAAAGGCACACCTTCTGCCGTGGAAACTGCAAAAATTTTCGGCAAAGAAATAGTGAGACTACATGGAGTACCATCAAGTATAGTTTCTGATAGAGGTGTTCAGTTCACTTCCAGGTTCTGGAAGGCTCTCTGTGGGTCACTTGAAATTGAACTAGCATTCTCGTCTGCCTACCACCCCCAGACAAATGGGCAGAAAGAGAGAACTAATCAAACTCTGGAGCAATATCTTCAATGCTTTTCCACCTTCTCACAGGACGATTGGGTCTCTCTTCTGCCTATTGCTGAGTTTGCATATAACAACTCTGTGCACTCAGCTATTAAACAGACGCCATTTTTCGCCAATTATGGCTTTCATCCATCATTCCTGCTTGAATCCTTACCCGAGTGTTCAATTCCCGCAGCCTCTGAAACAATGGACTTCTTCTTCACCAACAATAAACTACTACGTGAAACCATGGCTAAAACCCAAGAATACAATAAAATGGTGTTCGATAGAAAGAAGCGTGGACAACTCATTCTGGAACCTGGCAACCAGGTTTGGCTGTCTACCCTTAACTTAAAGATGACCTGTCCTTCAAAGAAGTTGGGTCCCAAATTCGTGGGTCCTTTTCCGATCAAGAGAAAGATTAATGATGTGACCTATGAGCTGGACTTACCCAATACATTAAAGGTTCATCCAGTCTTCCACGTATCCTTGCTGAAACCCGTTATTCCCAATTCCTTTTCGGGTCATAATACCGGCCCACCTGAACCTGTAATCGTTGACAACGAGATAGAATTTGAGGTGGAAGCAATCCTGGACTGCAGAAAGAGACACAACCAAGTTCAATACTTGATCAAATGGAGGGGGTATGGACCAGAGGATAATTCCTGGGAACCAGAAAGCAAACTGCACACCAAAGAACTTTTAAGAAATTTTTGCAGTACCCACGCTGATAGACTAGCCCAGATGGGCATCCGGAGGCTGCCCTTTAGGAGGGGGCACTGTCAGAGGAGGTTTCGGAATGTACAGGCTATTGGGCACTCTGGTGTGCGCCGGTCCGCGTTGGCGCATGCAGGACCGTTCGTGCTGTTGTACGGGCGCGTGCCCGGGCGCGTCGGCGCGCGCGGTGCTTGGCGCCAATCGCTCTATTTAGTCTGCTGTGACCTTCCGCTCTGTGCTGTCTGATCTGCAGCTCCCAGTTCCTGTTACCTGTCTGCTTGTTTGATCTCCTTGTGACCCCGGCCTGTCTTTGGATTCTTCTCTGTTATCTGCCTGCACCTGACCCCGGCTTTCCTTGACCACGAATCTGCCTACTCCTTTGTACCACGTTGTCTGCCTGCTGCCAACCCTGCCTGTTACCCGGACTTTTAGCCTGCCTGTTCCTCTGTACCGTGCTGACCGCTTGTTGCCAACTCTGCCTGTGACCGGACCTGCCCTTTCTGCTCCTGCTCTGCACCGGCTGCCTACGCCCCAGCCTGCTAAGGACTTCCAGACCACTCACATCAGGATTCTGGGCCTTACCTCCGCAAGTAACCCACCAGGCTCTCTTACCACTCTGTGCTCCTGTGCCTTCTGTTTACACTACCAGGGGCCGGGAACCAGATACATACGGGAGGCCTCCCCCTGCCACATCAGGTTCGTCAGTTAGGTACGTGCAAGTCTGACAATAGTCTTTGTACTATTAAAATTAAACTTACAAAAATTATGTAACATGAGGACGTACCTAATCCAATTAATTTGTATCCAATCAGACATGCCCTTGCATTACAAAGTTGTTGGTAGATCTAAAGAAGATTGTACAATCAGATTGTAATGTGTGTGTGGTGAGCTAAAAGGATAATATTTTAAATTAAATTTCATCTGCTAAGCTAAAGACTACCTGACATGCTGTATATTGTTTTTCTGACTTTCTTTCCTGCTGCTTCAGTCAGTCTCCCCAGCACTGGATGGTATATCCAGACTCAGGGTGTCTCCTGTCCCTTTAAGGGTTTTATGGAGACACTCTTCCGTGCACGCTCCCAGCCTTGAGTAGTGTTGAATGGTTGTGCATTCATTTAAACACACAGCCCCTGCAGGCCACTCCCTCCTCCAAGCTGATTGGCTGCTGGCACCTGTGCTGTTCCCTTTGACGTGGGTGAATGCATGCTCTCACCCATGAGAAGTTTGGAAAAGCTGAGAGACCCTGTGACAGCAAAAGTGAAGAGGCATTAAGCATTTGTGCAAACATACCGTGATTTGTTACAGCTGTCACCTCTACACTTCATTTGCCTCCTCTATTCTGCTTCTTGCTGCTCTCTATCGCTTCTCTGGTGATGCCAAGACTTGCTGCAGGTAGATAAGTCAGTGTAATATACACAGAACATTTGTATAGACCACTCT
The DNA here is from genome assembly GCA_037952925.1 of Lithobates clamitans. NCBI lineage: Eukaryota > Metazoa > Chordata > Amphibia > Anura > Ranidae > Lithobates > Lithobates clamitans. The sequence continues at coordinate 2,365,910 of JBBGZY010000374.1, forward strand.
AAAGTAGCCCATGCAACCTCTGAGGTAGCTCCTCCCCACTCTGGGAAAATAGGTGATCCTATGAGCAACAACATTTCAGTCTTTCTGGCTTTCTTCCGAAGAATCGTTGATGAGCCTGCTTCAGACTCTTCTTTGGCAAGTACCTTTCTACTCTTCGGATACAGTTAATTTACAGTAGGACAGTAAACAATTCAGTTCCAATATCCAGATATCCAGTTCCAGATATCAGGCACCTGGGGCACTTATCGGTGCGAGATGGACAAAATTTTGCCAGACGCTATGGCGTCAGGTAGGCCCTATGGGTAATGTAGGTTTGTATAAGTCTGTCAGACAGTTTGGGAGATACTAGTTTGCGAGTCTCTAGTATTTCACCCCAGTCTTCGTCTTCTATTTCACCTGCCCCATCTGTCCATTTCTGTTTAACCACTTTACCCCCTTCCTGACCAGAGCACTTTTTACAATTCGGCACTGCGTCGCTTTAACTGCTAATTGCACGGTCATGCAATGCTGTACCCAAACGAAATTTGCGTCCTTTTCTTCCCACAAATAGAGCTTTCTTTTGATGGTATTTGATCACCTCTGCCGTTTTTATTTTTTACGCTATACGCGGAAAAAGACCGAAAATTTTGAAAAAAAATGATATTTTCTACTTTTTGTTCTAAAAAAAATCCAATAAACTCAATTTTAGTCATACATTTAGGCCAAAATGTATTCGGCCACATGTCTTTGGTAAAAAAAATGTCAATAAGTGTATATTTATTGGTTTGCGCAAAAGTTATAGCGTCTACAAACTAGGGTACATTTTCTGGAATTTACACAGCCTTTAATTTATGACTGCCTATGTCGTTTCTTGAGGTGCTAAAATGGCAGGGCAGTACAAAACCCCCACAAATGACCCCATTTTGGAAAGTAGACACCCCAAGGAATTTGCTGAGAGGCATGTTGAGCCCATTGAATATTCATTTTTTTTGTCCCAAGTGATTGAATAATGACAAAAAAAAAAAAAAAAATTACAAAAAGTTGTCACTAAATGATATATTGCTCACACAGGCCATGGGCATATGTGGAATTGCACCCCAAAATACATTTAGCTGCTTCTCCTGAGTACGGGGATACCACATGTGTGGGACTTTTTGGGAGCCTAGCCGCGTACGGGGCCCCGAAAACCAAGCACCGCCTTCAGGATTTCTAAGGGCGTACATTTTTGATTTTACTCCTCACTACCTATCACAGTTTTGAAGGCCATAAAATGCCCAGATGACATAAACCCCCCCCAAATGACCCCATTTTGGAAAGTAGACACCCCAAGCTATTTGCTTTGAGGCATGTTGAGTCCATGGAATGTTTTATATTTTGACACAAGTTGCGGGAATGTGACAAATTTTTTTTTTTTTTGCACAAAGTTGTCACTAAATGATATATTGCTCACACAGGCCATGGGCATATGTGGAATTGCACCCCAAAATACATTTAGCTGCTTCTCCTGAGTACGGGGATACCACATGTGTGGGACTTTTTAGGAGCCTAGCCGCGTACGGGACCCCGAAAACCAAGCACCGCCTTCAGGATTTCTAAGGGCGTACATTTTTGATTTTACTCCTCACTGCCTATCACAGTTTCGGAGGCCATGGAATGCCCAGGTGGCACAAACCCCCCCCCAAATGACCCCATTTTGGAAAGTAGACACCCCAAGCTATTTGCTGAGAGGCATGGTGAGTATTTTGCAGCTCTCATTTGTTTTTGAAAATAAAGAAAGACGAGAAAAAAAATTTTTTTTTTTCTTTTTTCAATTTTCAAAACTTTGTGACAAAAAGTGAGGTCTGCAAAATACTCACTATACCTCTCATCAAATAGCTTGGGGTGTCTACTTTCCAAAATGGGGTCATTTGGGGGGGTTTTGTGCCACCTGGGCATTCCATGGCCTCCGAAACTGTGATAGGCAGTGAAGAGTGAAATCAAAAATTTACGGCCTTAGAAAGCCTGAAGGCGGTGCTTGGTTTTCGGGGTCCCGTACGCGGCTAGGCTCCCAAAAAGTCCCACACATGTGGTATCCCCGTACTCAGGAGAAGCAACAGAATGTATTTTGGGGTGTAATTTCACATATTCCCATGGCATGTTTGAGCAATATATCATTTAGTGACAACTTTGCGCAAAAAAAAATAAAAAAAATTAAAAATTGTCTCTTTCCCGCAACTTGTGTCACAATATAAATTATTCCATGGACTCAACATGACTCTCAGCAAATAGCTTGGGGTGTCTACTTTCCAAAATGGGGTCATTTGGGGGGGGGTTTGAACTGTCCTGGCATTTTATGCACAACATCTAGAGGCTTATGTCACACATCACCCACTCTTCTAACCACTTGAAGACAAAGCCCTTTCTGACACTTATTGTTTACATAAAAAAATAATTTTTTTTTGCAAGAAAATTACTTTGAACCCCCAAACATTATATATTTTTTTTAAAGCAAATGCCCTACAGATTAAAATGGTGGGTGTTTCATTTTTTTTTTCACACAGTATTTGCGCAGCGATTTTTCAAACGCATTTTTGGGGGAAAAAACACACTTTTTTACATTTTAATGCACTAAAACACACTATATTGCCCAAATGTTTGATGAGATAAAAAAGATGATCTTAGGCCGAGTACATGGATACCAAACATGACATGCTTTAAAATTGCGCACAAACGTGCAGTGGCGACAAACTAAATACATTTTTAAAAGCCTTTAAAAGCCTTTACAGGTTACCACTTTAGATTTACAGAGGAGGTCTACTGCTAAACTTACTGCCCTCGATCTGACCTTCGCGGCGATACCTCACATGCATGGTGCAATTGCTGTTTACATTTGACGCCAGACCAACGCTTGCGTTCACCTTAGCGCGAGAGCAGGGGGGACAGGGGTGCTTTTTTTTTTTTTTTTTTTTTTTTTTATTATTATTATTTTTTTATCTTATTTTTAAACTGTTCCTTTCATTTTTTTTTTTTAAATCATTTTTATTGTTATCTCAGGGAATGTAAATATCCCCTATGATAGCAATAGGTAGTGACAGGTACTCTTTTTTGCAAAAATTGGGGTCTATTAGACCCTAGATTTCTCCTCTGCCCTCAAAGCATCTGATCACACCAAGATCGGTGTGATAAAATGCTTTCCCAATTTCCCAATGGCGCTGTTTACATCCGGCGAAATCTACGTCATAAAATGCTCGTAGCTTCCGGTTTCTTAGGTCATAGAGATGTTTGGAGCCACTCTGGTCTCTGATCAGCTCTATGGTCAGCTGGCTGAATCACCGGCTGCATTTTCAGGTTCCCTGTTGAGACAGGAGAGCCAGAGAAAAACACGGAAGATGTTGGGGGGGGGGGGCATTCCCTCCCACTGCTTGTAAAAGCAGTCTAGAGGCTAATTAGCCACTAGGATTGCTTTTACATGAAAGCCGACCGCTGGCTGAAAAGAATGATACCAAGATGATACCTAAACCTGCCGGCATCATTCTGGTATAACCACTCAAAGTCGTGAATGGCATACCTGAAGACAAAAAAATGGTTAACAATAAAGCACAGTAAACGGTAAGGTATAAAAAATTGCATACCTGAAAAGCAAACATGATAAAACATAATAACAATAAAACATTGCAGAATAGAATACAGTAAAAAAGAGCAGAACAATAGAGAGAGAATAGAGAGAGAGAGAACAATAAAACGACAACTATTTTTATTTTATATTTTTGTTTGTGTTTTTTTTTTTTTTTTTTTTACACTTTTTTTTGTAACTAACTTTTATAACTGTAACCGGTTCCAGGTTCGGGTCTCTCAAAATGCGATGGCATCTCGGGAGACCCTGTGAAAGTGTACCTAGTCTGTGCAATGCTGTACCCTACGCTAATACTCAACTAGTGCATGGTAGCGTTCAAAACATTCACCAATGCAAAGACCAGGATTGTCAGGACAGGAGGGACAATAATAGGGGGTGTCACGCCTATATCCGCGCTAGCTGCAGACACAACATCTTTTTTGGGGGGTTCGTTGGGTAGGGGTACTCGGGAGGACATAAAGAAAATGCCTCTCATGCAGCCGACTGCATTTGGTTGGGGATGTGAATGGGGGAAGTACAGGCGCTGCAGAAGTGGTGGGCTCCCAATTAGGATTGGCGAATGCAGCAGGAAGGGCACTATGGGCATGACGGGCCTGTGTTTGTCTTCTTCTTGGTGGCAGCGGGACACTACTTGTGCTTGCCACCTCACCAGCTTGAACTGCACTTATGTGACTCGCCACGTCACCACGTGTTACTGCAGTGCTGGTTTGACTACGACCGGGGTGTACTAGGCCGCTGGCGCTTGCCAGTTCACCAAAACGCTACAAAAAAAACTGTTAGCGATCACAGGGATCCGGCCTGACTCTGCGAACGCTGCAGTTATGCGTTTAGTGTTTTGTAAGTGACAGTGATCGATCGATACTGCACTTGGGTGGGCTGGGCCGGGCCGGGCGGAGGGGCAAAACGCAGGTGCTAGCAGGTATCTGGGCTGATCCCGCTAACACTGCGTTTTTGGGAACCCTAAACTGCTGGGGACACTAGTATAGATCTAATCGGATCAGATATTGATCCGATCAGATACTATACCACTAAGGGAGGCATATGCTGCGTGCGTGGGTGTTAGCGGTACTGGCGCTAATCTGACGCTGCCTGGGGCTGGTGCTTGCCAGTTCACCAAAATGCTACCAAAAAAACTGTTAGCGATCGCAGGGATCAGGCCTGACTCTGCGAACGCTGCAGTTATGCGTTTAGTGTTTTGTAAGTGACAGTGATCGATCGATACTGCACTTGGGTGGGCTGGGCCGGGCGGAGGGGCAAAACGCAGGTGCTAGCAGGTATCTGGGCTGATCCCGCTAACACTGCGTTTTTGGGAACCCTAAACTGCTGGGGACGCTAGTATAGATCTGATCGGATCAGATATTGATCCGATCAGATACTATACCACTAAGGGAGGTATACGGTGCGTGCGTGGGTGTTAGCGGTACTGGCGCTAACCTGACGCTGCCTGGGGCTGGTGCTTGCCAGTTCACCAAAACGCTACCAAAAAAACTGTTAGCGATCGCAGGGATCAGGCCTGACTCTGCGAACGCTGCAGTTATGCGTTTAGTGTTTTGTAAGTGACAGTGATCGATCGATACTGCACTTGGGTGGGCTGGGCTGGGCGGAGGGGCAAAACGCAGGTGCTAGCGGGTATCTGGGCTGATCCCGCTAACACTGCGTTTTCGGGAACCCTAAACTGCTGGGGACGCTAGTATAGATTTGATCGGATCAGATATTGATCCGATCAGATACTATACCACTAAGGGAGGCATATGCTGCGTGCGTGGGTGTTAGCGGTACTGGCGCTAATCTGACGCTGCCTGGGGCGACGCATATCACCGCCGGGCGATCAGGGGGCTAAACCTTTATTCGGTAATAAACGGCGGGTTCCCTGACACTATAAAAAATAAACGAACTAACCAGCGTCACCCGTAACAGTTATACGGTGATCAGTGGTGAAAGGGTTAACTAGGGGGCAATCAAGGGGTTAAAACATTTATTAGATAGTATATGGGGGTCCCTGTCGCTATAAAATGCTGACGGCGAACCTAAATATTTACGTTCCTAACTAGCGTCACCAGCGACACTAATACAGCGATCAGAAAAATGATCGCTTAGCGACACTGGTGAGGGGGGGTGATCAAGGGGTTAAAACTTTATTAGGGGGGGTTAGGGGGGTATCCTAGACCTAAAGGGGGGTAATACTCACTGCCCTAACACTAACTGTCACAAACTGACACTATGCAGTAATCAGAAAAAAAAAAAAATACTGCTAATGTCAGTTTGTGACAGGGGGGGGGTGATTGGGGGGGGATCGGGGGGCGATCGGGGGGGGGATCGGGGTGTAAGGTATGCCTGGCATGTTCTACTGTGTGTGTGTGTGTTGTGTGCACTCACTTGTCATCTCTCCTCGGCGCTGGAACGGAAACTGCCAGACCGAGGAGAGATGACATCACATCCTCTGCCTGTGTGAAACGACACACAGGCAGAGGAGGATTCCCATTGGCTGGGAGCGATCGCGAGGGGGGGGCCACGATCGGATGGTCTCCCCCTCGCCTCCCGACGCTCCCAGTCAAATGCCGACCGCCGATGGCACCGGTGGGGGGTCCGATCGGACCCCCCGCCCGCGGGAGGCAGATCACGTACGGGTACGTGATTTTGCCTGCCCGTGCCGCTCTGCCGCAGTATATATGCGGTAGGCGGTCGGCAAGTGGTTAATGGAGTATGCTAATTTGGTTGTAGAGGGCGTTATGAGCATACTGTAAAAGAGGGATATTAGTTGACGTGGTTCTTCTCGAAGAATCTTTTCGAGTATGTCTAGGGAGGATAAAGTGGGATATGTGGCTGTAAACTGAGTGTGAAGGGCATGATGTACCTGAAAGAAGCAAAATAGCATATGATTTGGGAGATAAAAATTACATTTTTAACTGGTCAAAAGTTTTGATTTTTCCATTATAGAGTACATGTGATAATAGATATATTCCCCGAGATATCCAAATGGAGGGGTCAGGTACCTGGAGAAGCTCCGGAAGGAATTTATTGTACCAGAGAGGGGTGTTACCATGGAATACTGGGTAATCCATCCTGGAGGTCACCAGGTCCCAAATCCTCTTGAGCTGGAATGAGAGTTTGGAACGATGAGGAGATATCATCGTGCCCTTTAGTCCTCTCAGTATATCACAAAAGGGGTGTGGGAACCGTGAGTCCGTTGAACCGGATACAAGGGCCAGATACCTATGTCTATCTGACTTGTCTATATGATAGAAATGTGAGAGTTGTGTGGCTAAGTAGTAGGTCCCAATATCTGGAACAGCAAGGCCCCCCTGTGTCGTCGGGCACTGTAATGTCTTCCATGAGAGTTTGTGCCTGCCTGGTCCCCATATAAAAGGATTGTAAAAGCGTGTCCATGATTTTAAAATATTTGAAGGGAATGTATATTGGGGAGTGCCATATCACATATAGAATTTTAGGTAAAATCATTTTATCATTTTGATTAGTCTTATACAATCCATCACCCCCACCGGTAGTCTTGCCCATGTTTGGATTTTAGACTTAATGAATGGGACTAGGGGTTCCACATTTAAGGGGATGAAGTCTGCCAATAACCTGGAGATCTGTATGCCCAAGTGTTTAAGAGTGCTCACTCTTACAAGGGGTAAACTAGCCTGCTCTCTCGATGGGGGGAATATATCATACGGAAGGATTTGGGACTTATCCCAGTTCATTTTAAGCCCTGAGAACCTGCCAACGTTCTCTATAATTTGTAGGGCCGTCTGGAGGGAAGGACCTGAGTCCGAGAGATAAAGGATCATGTCATCGGCGTAAAGCCCTACCTTTTCCTCCACTACGCCTGATGCCAGACCGTGAATATCTGGATGTTCTCTAAGTGCCACTGCCAGGGGCTCCACTGCCAGGGGCTCCACTGCCAGCGCATACAGTAGGGGTGAGATGGGGCATCCCTGCCGCGTCCCTGTGAAAGTGAGAAGGCGGCAGAGGTCCATCCATTAGCTGGATGGCACTATCTTTAGCCGGATGACCTATCCTCTTAAGATGTCCATTGGCATGCTTTGTTACAAGACCATCTCCATGTGTGTTCTGCCACAAGCCACATCATCCTGGCCTCCCCTGACTCTAACATGCCCCAGTGCTACACTGGACTACTTCTCAGTTATTTGCCTGTGGGCCCTTCTGTCATTCTATGTGCCTCACCAAAGACATGCCATTCATGTCTCTCCCTTTGGTTATCTTAGAGTTTTCCATTTGGCTGACTATATGGATTACTGTGACATCTTCTCTAAACACAAGATGGATCAGTTACCACCCCGTTGTTGGGTCATTAACCTTATTCCAGACTCTAACCCTCCTAAAGGATGAGTATATCCATTCAGTCTTCCAGAGACAATGGCCATAGTGGAATACAAATCAGAGAATCTCTAAAAATACTTTATCCACAAACGCTCTTTTTTTGCTCCAACAATCACCAGGGCTGTCCTTTTTGTGTATACAGACCTCTTCCTGGGAGAATATAGCTGACTTCCTTCTAAAAATGGTTATTGTCTGGTTGTCTCTGGCTTCATCATTGATTGGGAACATGCATGCACCAAAAGAAGTTAGAACTCCTAATCTGCTGTTTGGGGTCAGAGACTCAAAACATTACAACCACTGCATCAGCATGACAAGAAAGCAATTAACAATTTACTCATTATGGGTTTTTTAAATCTGAAAGTTTTACTCCATATCAAAGTTCGATTAGCCAAATATCACCAAGTGCTCAGGAGCTGAGACTACAAACAAAAGAACATACAAAGAGTTAGATGATAATTCTATTATGAGAACTAAGTAATAAGGGCCATATCTGATCATTCTAGGGCTTGCTAACTGGCCGCACCTGGACTGAGATGTTCTTCTTTTTAATAACATGTTGGAAATTTTGCATGCAAGTGAGGAGGAGAAAGAAGTAGTGGCAGCTGGTGCTCCATTTTAGGGGGGGGGGGGGGCAGCAAACAAACCACCTGCCTCCCAACACCCCCGGTCATCCATCCACCCACCAGCCCCGCACACACCCCATCTAGGTCGCAGACAGCTTCGGATCATTCTTGCGTCTCCTCCTCCTCAGCGGCTTCACGGTGGCTTTCCCTGCGTCTCCTCCTCCTCGGCAGCTTCCTCCTCACTGCCCAATACGGTTTGTTCTCCTCTCAGCCAATAGGGTCTCAGGACCAGCTTCCTGATTGGCCGGGAGGATATTTAGGAATACAATAATAAATATTAATTCACTATTGTCACACAACTGGGTGGGCTCTGCGCCCTGAGCCCACCCTTTTTGAAGCCAATTAGAGCCTCTGGCTCTAATCATGTGCTTCGAAAAAGAAAAAAAAACATTTGAATCCATGCATCCGGCGCCCTGCATGTAAATTAGGGGCCAGGCGCATGGTTTGGGGGGTGGTGTCCCTGTGCCCTGTATGGACGGGCCGCCACTGGAAAGAAGGATGAAAATTAACACACATGCCAATGTCTTTATTAACAAATTATCACAATAGGTCCTGCTGCTCCAGTTAGTCACTAAATGGAAGATATCTTTTGGTTCTTCACTCCTTGGCATACATCTTTCTATGGGCAGCCCTTAATAACATCTGTCTTGAAAGAAATAGGTTGACCACCATTGCTGATCTTTTAAGAATGCTAGATGTCTGGAATAAAAAAATAAAAAAAAAAATAGAATGGGAACTATACCACAGTAATGAGTTGCAATAAATTATATTATTGTCATGATTTTCTTTATTTTGTCAGTAATGGTAACACCACAATGTCACTTTATATCACCTTCCGGACATGTACTATCTGCATTTGAGACCAATGAGCGATTCAGGGGAGGTCTAAAGTGGCCAGCTCCTATATAGCAGACTGCTTATTTTAATCACACGTGTAAGACAAAGTATGTGTTCCACAATAGCGCCCCCAGTAGCATAATCTACTGAGTAATGGATCATAGGACCATAAGTGTACCATAAGTGTACCTAAGAATATCAAAAGAGCTAATGGGTGCTAGAGGGAGGATAAATTATACCAGTACGAAAGCATATTAGGGATATAACTGATATTGTAAATTATATAAACTTTTTTAATACATTTTAATGTGTTATTATTAAAGTTATGTTTTATGGAATATGCTGTTTGGGGTGAGTACCTTTAAAGTGATTCTAAAGTCTAAAGGTTTTTTCGACCTACCCTCCTTTCCCCCGCAGGCTCTTGGGACACGTCACAAGTCCCAGGAAACTGCAGGATCATTCGCGGGGCACAGCGCAGCTCTTTCATGAAGCCGGCTGTGGAGTCACTGTCGATTGCCCACAGTTAGGATGCCGATGCCTGCACCCAAATATCAGCAAAGAGCCGGGTCGGGTGAGGACATCGCTGGATCCTGGAAAAGGTAGGTGTGTGTCTTTTAAAAGTCAGCAACTACAGTATTTGTAGCTGCTGGCTTTTACATTTTTATTTACAAGGTGAAGAACCAACCCCAAAAAAATGTTTGCCTTATTATTTGCCCCTTTTTTGTGCAGTACCATTAAATGCAAATGCTGGCTTTTATACTGGACGCTTTGCATCAGTACTGTCTGGATCAATAACCCAGAACAAGTATGCAGATCAGAGAAGTCATTGTTAACTCTGACATCCTAATCTCTGACTTTCTGGGCCAGTGACTCAAAGTATTGATGCAAGAGGGTCAGTATGACAGCTGGACAGCTAGCATTTTATAAAAGAAGGGTGCAGCGACGATAGGCTGCCTTTAAGTAAATATACAAACCAATGAATAAGAAGACTTTGGTGTGCTGTTGCACATAAGCAGTGGTGCAGAATTATCCCATGAGTTTATCCTAAAGTATATCTAAACTCAAAAATGTGCTATGTTGCAATGTACCGATTCTAAAATATGGTGGCTGCATTCCTTTTCTTTTCTTTTTTTTTTAGGCTAAGAACATTTCTGCAAGTACAGAAAAATTATGTTGAGCCTGCCTAAAAAAAAGAAAACATTCCCCCACCCCCAGCATTTAGGACGGCCAGGCTACTCTTTAGTTAATCTAGCATTTTCATTGGCATTTGCTGGCCTAGTGCTAGCTACTGGGCCTTCCTGTCAAGGTTCTTCCTTTTTTTTCTTATATATATGCCAGTTGGTGTCGGCACCATAGAGCATATCCCCACTTCCCAATGGGGAGAGCCCTAGTGTCACTCAGTCATACAACCATTGTTCTTCTTTTATTTCTTTGGATTTTGCATTTTATATATGTCCTTTTAAGTTAATGGCTTTGTTCAACTGAAAAAGTTTGATATGACATGTTATTTTGTCTTAAATAAAGACTATACAAAAAAAATAAAATAAAAAGAAAGAAAACATGTAAATTTGTGTTTTTCAGAGGCTAACTCTACTTTTTGCACCATATCACACGTTATACCCGTTATAATTAAATAAAAAATCTATACAGTGTGGATGGATGAATCTCCTGTTGTGTTGCATGACTGCTGAGGTGCAATGATCCCAGGTCCCATACTATGACCATTCTGTACCAAATCTTATTCCTTACCCCTTCTTCCCAACAAATAAAAACCACTTACAACCATTAATGTTGGAAAGGGCAAGGCCACAGCTTTTATTACCTCAACAAATAACATCAGAAATTCCAACAGTGCCGGTCACAGTTAAACTGTGAGCACATCATTCCAAAAAGGTGGGGGGGGGGGTGGGAGATGAAGGAGGGGCCTGTCCTTACCATAAGTGCTGGACAGGCCATCTATCTCCCAATTACCACCAAGGGCATACCTATTACAGCCATTTTTGCTGGCAAGGTCACAAAAAAACGCCACCCGCCTGTCAGTAAGCCACTGACGGGCGCCCCACCGCAGCCAGCGCTTGTTCCACGCCACGCTGAAGGCCCAGATTAAAGATGTCCAAGCCAATGTCATTGAGATAGACTCCATCCCGTCTCAGCAGATCAGCATTGTCACCTTCTAGATCTTTGTGGCGGATCACCACCCCCCCGATCTATGCACAAACTTTGCAACCTGGGCATTGACTTTCCGACGAAAGTGTTCTAGACGAGGGTCGGGGGTGTCTCGCACCCATATTGATCGAGGCACAATTTCAGGCCAAATGAAGATCAAGTTGGTGAAGGCAGCATAACACTGGGCAATGTCACTTTTGATAGCAGAAATGAGGTCCACAAAGCGCATGTAACCCACATCATTTCCACCAGCATGGATAACTAAGATAATGGGATCAGAAACGTGAGCGCAAAGTTGCTGACATTCCGGAAGGACCTGCTGCCAATGCAACCCGCGTATCCCGAGCCAGCGGACTCTGGCAAAATTGTAGGGGAAGCCCAGGTTTTTACCATAGGTTCGGAATTCCGCACGGCGAACAGCCCAGTAGATGAAGGATTTAGCAAGTATCCATATCTGAGCCGGGAGCCAACCTGTAAATTCAACACAGAAGATGTGGGCAGACATACAATGAAAAACGAGATGATTCCCATCTACCCAGTCGCTGAAGTTCCGTATCGGAAAAACCCATACCGGAAGTGGTGGTTGCAGTACCGATTCGAAACGAGTGGGTCGAGAAATCGCACGCAGGGAGGCCTAAAGCCTCAAGACAACGGCGGAAAACCCGTAAAAATTGAAATCGACTCAGGGAGGAGGAATCAGCATGAACAAAGAATGTGGGGGACGGAGGGCACGCGGACACAAAAGGGGAAGCCAGCGACGCCGAACAAAATGGGCCACCACACTGATGCAGGACTACTCGGCGGCCCCTGCCGAAACTGTCAGTCTTGGATGTCCGCAACAAAACAGTCACGCTACTTTCCGAAAAGGAAACGTCCTCCAATCGGATACCCCCTGGGACGACTTGGATTTGGAAACCAATTCGCCAATGCGAAAGGCACCAAAGAACGCCCACGAAAAGGCCACCCGAAAAAGGAGGGTCTCGAACCCCGAGGAGCACACAGACAGCAACAGAGACAGAATTCCCGAGAGGATCTGAATAGAAATAGGGCACCTAGAATCAGGAGAATGGGTAACCCATTTCCAACCCCGCAGGACCTGACGAACTGGGAATGCTTTTGTGATATCCTCCCACCCAAGGAGTTGGAACCAAAAGGACAACGCCAACAAAGAGGAGGAGACAGTAGAGCCCGAAACACCTTTTTTCAGCAAATGAACTAGATAAGCAAATAAAGCCAAACGTCTGTCATCTGGAGAAAAGATGGTAAACTCACTGCCCGACGCCTGGATCCACTCATGTCACACGCGGCAGTACGACGCCCATGTCCGTGGAGAAAGCGACGACCGAAGGAGCTCTAACAAGCACCGGAAACGAGGTTCCATAAGTGGTCCGGACAGGGGAAACCCTTCAGTGAAGGCGACGGAGCCAGGGAGCGAAAACGAATAAACTGTTGACAGGAGAGAGCATCAGCGATATCATTAGAGGCTCCAGGAACATGTCTAGCCCTAACACAAATGTTGAATTGTAAACATTTTAAGACTAAAAATCGCAGCAGCGAGATGACTGGAGGGGAACTGGCCGACTGCTTGTTCACTACCTGCACCACGCTCATATTGTCCGACCAGAAGACTGCCTAAGGATTGCGCAACCGTTCGCCCCCAGAGCTCAACGGCAACAATAATCAGAAAAAGCTCCAGCAGGGTGAGGTTGCGCAACAAGTCCATGCGGGCCCATGAGGCCAGCCAACACTCGGCAGACCACTCCCCTTGAAAGAAAGCGCCGAAACCACAGGAGCCTGCTGCATCGGTATACAAGTCCAGCTGTGGGTTCGGCACTTCCTCTCGCAACCAACAAGACTGTCCATTATAAAACTGCAAGAAGGATAACCAAATCCCCAAGTCGTCACGCATGGCTTGGTGATCCGGACATAGTGGTGAGGGGCCGTTACGCCTTTCGTGGCCCACGACAGGCACCTGCAGAAGGCTCTCCCCATGCGTATGACCCTACAGGCGAAGACTAAATGACCCAGCAACGATTGTAGCTGTTTTAGCTGCAGTTTCTTTGCCCCCTTCGCCAAGCGAACCAATGAAAGGAGCCTGGTTAGCTTGTCGCTAGGCAGCCGGAAAACCATCGCCACCATGTCTATTTCTATTCCTAGAAAAGCCAAAACCGTCACGGGACCTTCGGTCTTGTCAGCGGACAGCGGAACGGCGAAACGCCGGCAAATATCCTGAAAAACCGAGAGGAGGCGTTGACACTGACCACTGCCCGCCGGACCCACGAAGAGGAAGTCATCTAAGTAGTGCAACATGGACTGAAGACCAGCCTCCTGGGCGACCACCCATTCAAGGAAGCTACTAAATAGCTCAAAGAAATAACATGAAATGGCGCAACCTATAGGAAGGCACATGTCGTAAAAATAGCTTCCCTGAAAGTAGTAGCCCAGGAGATGGAAACAGTCTGGGTGGACCGGGAGGAGGCAGAAAGCGGACTCAATGTCCGCCTTAGCCAGCAGAGCGGACTGCCCAGCTGACCTAACGAGCTGGAGCGCCCTATCGAAAGAAGCGTAATGGACCCTAGATTCTTCCCTGTCGATGCCGTCCTTTACCGAGGAGCCAGAAGGGTAGGATACGTGGTGAATAAGGCAGAATTTACCCCCCGCCTTTTTAGGGACCACACCGAGGGGGGACACCCTCAGGTTGTGGAAAGGAGGAAAATCGAAAGGGCCAGTCATGCGCCCCAGTTCCAGTTCCTTCTGAAGCTTCTCGGCCACGACGGTCTCGAATTCAACTGCCATTTTTTAATTGGGAGACATGGTCGGGGAATCTGACGGGGAGAAAGGAATCCAGAAACCACGGTCCAGGCCGTCCCGCAGGATCAGAGCTTCCTTATGAAGCCAGGTCTAGCCAGGGAAGCATCTCTAAGATGTTCACCGACGTCCTCTGGTCTAGAAAGGTCAGTCTTGGCTCTGGGTCTAGGAAGAGGTTGCTTATCTCTCCGGAAGCACTGGCTGGCGGGGTGTGCGCCCCCGCAACTAGAGCACTCATGCTTGAAGCGGCAGGCGGAGTACCATAAACAGTGGCTTTCGTTGAAAAGCCAGCAGATACCCTTTTTAGAAGCGGCCGACGCTCCGGGAGGAGCGCCGACCGTGGACTGAAAGGACGAAGGCCTGTGGGGGCACATAAGCAGCAACCACCAGCTACCGTCCTGATAATCAAAGCGAAGTTCCTTAAGTGCCGCCAATTTTTGGCGAAACTGGGTGTCATAATGGAACCAACACTGACCCCCGTAAACCTTGTATGCACCCCAAATAAGATCTAAATAACAGAACAGCGAGATTGCCACCTCTGGGAACCGCTCACAGAGCACTCCCACGTAGGCGCAGAACCCTTGCAGCCAGTTCCTGAAAGTCCTAGAAGCTGTTTTGGTTTGTCACCCTGCGCCGATACATCAACCTGCCAAGATTTGTCGATCGTCTCCCTGTCCGGCGGCACGAGGGCGAGGAAGTCGGCGAATTTGCGACGCCATATCTTTTCTTTCACTTCCTCCGTTAGGTGCGAACCAGTAGGCGCAACCGCCCATAAAGTACCACCTGAGGCGGAGGTGGGGTTGGGCGCCGAGCCCGAAACCCCCATACTGAAAAGAACCGATTTGACGACCGACGCTATGCGTTCCTCTGGGCCCGATACGGAAGCGTCAGCTGACCTACCCCAGATTAGCTCGCAGTCATACTCACTTATTCGCGGAGACATAACCGATGATGGGCGACCAGCAGCAGGACCTGGCGGGGAATCCGATTCAGGAACAGCTCTGGAAGGCTGGAGATTCAGGCGGCCGTCTCCCTGAAGACCGGCGGGGCCATGTTCCGCAGGACCATTACGGCCGACGGAGAGATCCAGGGGCGGGGGTCCAACCATCGACCCTGAGGAGTCCAACTGGCCAAGGACAGCGGCTGAGCAATGACATGAGCACCTGCAGGCTCCAGATGTCTGACCCGAGATGGTTGCAGCCGCCAGCCCAGGCCTGGGGACGAAATCTCCCGCCCTGCCGGGCACAGGGAGACGAGACTGGATAACAGTGGCAGGCAGCATGCTTGGCCCTCCGGCCTATCCAGGCGCGTAGGGGATCGTGTGCCCCAACGATGGGATGGAGGTTAAAGAAGCACGACCATCAACCGCCCTGCTGGGCGCCGGATGATGTCGGTGGGCATGGTGCGGAGAAGGAGGAGGGGTTGCGACCGTGGACGGAAAATCGCCCGCCCCGCCAGGCGCAGAGGGACCATACCCCGCCCGGAACGATACTCTATCCCGAAACATTTGGGGAGGAAACCGATCCCCCGCCCGTCCGGGCGCAGGGGGAGTCCCCAATGGTAGGCTCAGCTGACGGGATGTCATCGGGGTAGTCTGACCTCCCACCCGGGTGGGCGCAGGGAGGGTCTGTGGGGGCATGGTGGCAAAGGCTGCGCTGGGGGGTGCACTAAAACCACCCGCCCTGCGGGGTGCTGGGAGAGGCTGCCCAAAAGCACAAGAACGGTCCAGTTGTGAGGCACTGTTTGAATCTCCCGCCCAGCCTGGCGCAGGGAGAGAGAGAGCCATTAGGGGGAGCCGCGCCGGCTCTGAGTCCCCAGCGGAACCACCATCGAGGATGCCTGGACTGGCGGCAGTGGAGGATGCCAACGGCATCTGCGATCGGATCCGGCCCCCGTGCCCCGCCTTCCCGGAGGACTTCCGAGCGAAGAGGCCTGCCGTACGATACCCCCTGCTGGCAGCGAGGGCGGGCTCAGGTACGTTCGTCGGGCTAGCGGGCGGCACGGAGCCGGGGAGCGCTGCGGCTCTGGCCCGGCCCGGATCGTTACTACCTGCAGGGGAGGGGGCCACACGAGGAACAGACCGAGGGCTACGCGACCGGGGACAGCGAGTGGAGGCCCGAGACGCGGCTTTTGAGATCGGGGGGACCGACGGGAGGAAGCGCCGGGGAAGCGGCAGCACCTGGGGACGCAGGGAGCATGGAGGAGAAGTGGGGTGAGGAGTTGCTATAGGAGGCCCTAGAGGGACTGGGACTCAGGCGGGAAGGCGGGCGGGCACGCCTGCGGGCCCTGTGCCGGGGGACATCCAGGGGGACATCGGAAGGAGGGGCAGGGGAAGGTGCCTCAGGGGACAGGAGGGCAAAGAGCCAGTCGGCCTGACCCTGGAGAGCCAGCTCGCGGACCTTGGCCAGCAGGATATCTGTGTCCATGGCTGGAGGGACAGGGTCAGGTCCAGCTCTTCCAATTCTGTTTCCCGAAAAGACCCAGAATCCCCTGGGGCACCACACTACTGAGCTCAGGCCCAACCCCGTTCCACCCTAGCACCAATCCCCAGTGACCCCTATAGTCACCTTGATCTGCCCTGGCCATGCCCCATCAGTCAGGGCTCTCTTTCCCTAAAGGGCTCAAGAGGCCTTCATTCTGACAGCTGCATTTGGTGCCTGCCAGTGTACCCAAACAGCAGCTACATCTGATTGTGTGCAGCTTCTGTTCATCTGTCAATTTGCCACCCGGCTTTTTCAATATTCCTATCAAAGTGTGATGAAAGGGAGATTGGTCTATGGGGCCACCTGTGTAGCGAATTTCTGTTGATTCCACGGGTGTTAAAACACAGACTGACAAAGATTTTTTAAAGTCTTTTCTTATTTGTGAATAGAATAACTTTGTCCCAAATGTTCCAATTGTCATTATTTTTATATATTTGTTGAGGTCAACCAATAGAAAAAATACACATTCTAGTAAACTGGAAAAGGAAGGCTAAAGCAGGAGAACGTCAAAGAAAGTAAAGTAGCTTTTGCATAGCTGCTATGCTAAAGGGATTAGAACAGCATTCATACACATGTACTATAAGATAGGATAGCAAGTTTAAAACAAACAATTTAAAGATTAACATCAGATAAACTCTATCAATTTTCTTTTTTATTTGTTCCCTTTTGGTCTGGTAAATATTCTGTATCATGTTTTGTTCAATAAGAACAAAAATACAGTACCTTTTGATCATGGCAGATACTTTGTAAGCTACAACAATTAACAGAGGCAAATAGTACAGGAAGTTATCAGTTAGCATTGCCCCATGTGAGCCATAGAACATCTCCCCTTATGTTACGAAGAAGAGGAGAGGGAAAGCTGTTCTGTAGTCCTAGAACACTTCATGTCCTAGGGTGATAATGCTGCTCATTTATAGATACAATACAGTGAGTGAGTGTTGTCCTAGGACAGGAAGTGTGTTACTGGTAAACTTTAAGCATAAACTAGAAAAAGATATATGAAAAGGATAGACTGGAAAAAAGGATAAATTGAAATAAAGATATATAATGAACCATAACATCTAAAGCTGCAATATAGAACATCTTTGCTTCGCCATTGAAAGGTCTATCTTCACCTTTTGTTGCTGTAACATTTTGGATTTTCCTCAGCAGGCACACATACAGCAAAAAAAGCCTGACAGAAGTTCTAGCTAGAATAAAAAGTAAAATTGCACACTCAGCAAAGTGACTGCACCTATCTTTTGCTAACCTAACTGTTTCTAATTGAACATCCTGGGAGTGCTCAACAAGCATAATATGACTAAGGTCGGGTTCACACATGTGCAGCCGCGGGTTTGTGCTTGGTGTCTGGTGCATGTCTGTTCACCGGTTTAGTTGCGATTCACTTCCGAATTTCTTCCTGAATTCATACCTGAACCGGACCCAAACACGCACCGGTACCTTTTTCAATCCAGACCGCAGTCGCCCGGGACATGTGTGAACTGGCTCTGTTGAAAGCCGGTCACATTTGCATGTCATGCAAATTGGATGCAGCGAAAGCCGCATCCAATTTGCATATGTGTGAACCCAGCTTTAAGCTTCAAACCTCCAAAACTCCAACCCTGTAGCTGGCATAATAGAGCCAGAGAGGGATACAAATGAAATGTCTACTAAGATCTTTCTCTATCATTGGCTTACCCAGATAGACCCCCCTAGAATGTACGATGCATACAAGTTTATCCAGCATATGCATACATTTACATTAAACCTCACTTGTCACGTATTTGCCCAATCAAACCGCATCAGTAGGGATGTTATTCCACTACACAGCTTTGGGTCATCTGCAGAAACAGAAATTGTACTTTTTAGTCCAATTCTTATATAATTTATAAACGGGTTTAACCACTTAAGCCCCGGACCATTTGGCTGCACAAAGACCAGAGCACTTTTTGCGATTCAGCACTGCGTCGCTTTAACTGACAATTGCGCAGTCGTGCGTCGTGGCTCCCAAACAAAATTGACGTCCTATTTTCCCCACAAATAGAGCTTTCTTTTGGTGGTATTTGATCAACTCTGCAGTTTTTATTTTTTGCGCTATAAACAAAAAAATAGCGACAATTTTGAAAAAACGCATATTTTTTACTTTTTGCTATAATAAATGTCCCCAAAAAATATATAAAAAAACATTTTTTTTCCTCAGTTTAGGCTGATACGTATTCTTCTACATATTTTTGGTAAAAAAATTGCAGTAAACATTTATTGATTGGTTTGCGCAAAAGTTATAGCGTCTAAAAAATAGGGGATAGTTTTATGGCATTTTTATTAATAATTTTTTTTTTTTACTAGTAATGGCGGCGATCGTCAAATTTTATCATTACTGCGACATTATGGCAGACAGATCAGACACTTTTGGCGTGATTTTGGGACCATTCACATTTATAGAGCAATCAGTGCAATTAAAAATGCATTGATTACTGTGTAAATGTGACTGGCAGTGAAGGGGTTAACCACTAGGGGGCAGTGAAGGGGTTAAGTGTGTCCTAGGGAGTGATTCTAACTGTGGGGGGGCATGGCTATGTGTGACATGGCACTGATCACAGCTCCCGAATACAGGAAGCTGTGATCAGTGTCCTGTCACTAGGCAGAACGGGGAAATGCTTGTTTACATCAGCATTTCCCCGTTCTTCCTCTCCGTGAGACGATCGCGGGTATTCCTGCGGACATCGGGTCCACGGGACCCGCGATCACACTCACGGAGGTCGCAGCGGGCGCCCGCAAACCGCTTCATAAAGGGCAATGTACAAGTACGTTAATCTGCCTGTATGTGCCCTTCTGCCGACGTATATTGGCATGAGCCGGTCGGCAAGCGGTTAAATTTAGAGGTCTCAACACTGAACCTTTGTAGTATACCACTAACAAAAGTATGAATCATTAAAGTGACTCTAAAGGTTCTTTTTTTTTTTTTTTTAAATAACAAATATATCATACTTACCTCCATTGTGCAGCTCGTTTTGCACAGAGTGGCACCGAACATGCTCTTCTGGGGTCCCTCGGCAGCTCTCGCAGCTCCTCCCCACATCAGATAAGCTCTCCCGGAGGGTTACCTTGCGAGCGCACTCCCGAGTCCAGCATTCGGCGTCCATAGAGGCTGATTGCAGGACTCGGCCCTTGGGTCAAGTTCGAGTGTTCGAGTATGTAAAAAAGGGGGGGGGGATGGGGGCTGGGAGACCGGTCACTGACAGGTGTTTTTTCACCTTAATGCATAGGATACATTAAGGTGAAAAAACACGAACCTTTAAAACCCCTTTAATCACTGCTTCTAAATACAACCTTTAAACCAGTTTTCTATCCATTTAAGGATGGAATTTTCTAAGCTCAGAGACCTTAACTTACACATTAGTTATCTGTGGGGAACTGCATCAAAAACTTTAGCAAAATCAAATATATAATAAACCAATAAACGCACAGTCACTACTTTATCAATGTTTTTCCATACATCCTCATAAAAAGCTGATTTCTGACAACACATTTTTGACAACTTCAGTCTTTTGTAAATCCATGCTGGCTATCAGCTTAATCTAAACCTCAAGCATCTTTCCTACTATAGTTAATAATCTTATGGGCCAGTAGTTACTTGGTGAAGAATTTGAACCCTTTTTAAATAAAGGCTTCATCTTGGCCTTGTGAATAATTTGCGGTATTAGAGAACTTAAAGCCTACAGCTCATCTTCTTCAGAGGGACCCCTCAGGTGCACAGATCCATTGAACCTTGTAACTCCAGTACTGAGTATGAGGAAGAAGGATCCTGCACATTCTGACTTGGTCCAACTCAATTCTATTTTACAGACTTCACATATAAAGTCATAGATAAAAGATTCCCAAAACCAACAGTCATTTCCCATGTATAAAGTCGTTCTCAACATAACAAGGACACATGCATCAAAAATCTCTTTCTTTAAAAACACTTGAGAGGCGTATTGTTCCACCTCTAACATATGCACAATTCTCTAAAAGTGCTTACAGAATCTACTTGTTTATCATTTAAATCACAAAACACTTGCATTTCGTTCCTGTAATTAAGAACCAGAGGAACCATGCGTGTCTCCTTCATGCAAGGATGTAGTAACCATTTCTAGTCCTACAAATGTTAAGCAAATAGCAGATCCAGTGCCAACCAATCATTTTGTCATGGTTAACTCTTTTATTATTTATGTTGGTTTACCATCATTACATGATCTGTCAGTGTTCAATTTGCTTTTTCTAAGTGTCCCATCATTTTTTTTCATTCCACAATGGAACATTTTAGTACTAATTACATTTTTTTTAACATGTTCCCCCCCCCCCCCTGCTTTTTAAAAAAAAAGATCATCCTGAAACTGAATAAAGTAATAAAGTTCATGAAACCAAAGTAGTGATGACGAAAAGGCAATTTCCACACTACTTGCAATCTAAGAGACAGTATTGAGCGTTAGTCTATTTATGTGTTCATAAGAGAATATAGCCATCTGCCATACCTTCTCCCAAGGGGACCCCGCAGAAGCAAGGATCCATAATGACTTGCAACTCTATTATTCTATATGATGAAAAGGAGGATGGCACACTCAACACACTTTTATTTAGTGGATTTTACATACAAAAAGCCACAAAATAAAAGATTCACAATTTACTGTACATAATTTCTTACTATTTCATAGCCTGGAGTCTGATGTCCAGGTCAATATTATGATGCGGGGTAAGGAAAGGAATGCTCGGCACTCAGGATGACATCCAAAAAAATGGTATTCCTTTATTGAAAATATTATGATGCCACAGTTAATACTGCAATGCCACACAAAAAATGTATTAAAAAGTAAAATAGTAATAAAATGAAAAACATTTTTAGCTTTGTTAGTAATTTTAATAAAAACAGTAAAAAGTCAAAAGAAACATTTTCCAAACATCTGAAAAAAAAAATTGATGTGTGTAGGAAGCTTATAGTGGAATCCCTGCTAAAATATTTTCTTTTAGTTTATGACACAGTGGAAAGGGCCTCTGATATTTTTTTTTTCTTTAATTCTTTGTATTAGACGTTTTTCACATAAAAGTTACAAACATAAAAAACTTATTAAACATTCAGCACTAGTGTGCAATGTAGCTCCCAGACTAGTGAAAGCAGCCATCTTCCCAGAGCAAATAATGGAGAAAGAAAATTATGTAAAGGGTACATACAGTATAAGTTCTGCTGTCCACCCTGGGAAGATTTCCTATCACTTCATATCTTTTTTATGAGTGTCAGACAGGACAAGAAAGGGGAGATGACCCTAACAGAGACTCCTACAGCAATAAAATAGTTTAAGTAGGAAAGGGTTAGAATGTTTTGACTGCTCCTTGCATCCCCACTGGGAAGCTTTCCCCTCACTTTCTGTTCAGGTGTGAAGTGATAGACAAAACATGAAGTGAGGGGAAATCTCCCCAACAGGGACAAAGGCATCGATGAAAGAGATGTTCCAAACCTGAACAACATGGGAGAAGTCAAAGATCACCGGCACAGTGTTGCCCAGTGTAGCCTCCTCACGCCTGATTTAAACCTCTAATTGCCATACTACCATGTCACAATCACATGCATTGCATGGCAATAATGGGTTTAAATCAGGTGGTGAGGAGTCAACATAACCTCTTCACCACTTGTCAAACACACTCAAATTGCTTTTCAGGGGAGCAGCAGGGCCTTCATTGCTTTCAGCAGCAGCATCTTTAGGGCTTGTGCACACAAAGTTGGGGGGTGGTAAAATCCTGCGGTTGAGTTTAGCACCCCCAATCTCTAACCCCTTTAGCTACTAAGACAATAGCCAAAAGGTGTACACATACCGCAGCAGGAATTAAGCCCCCTGTTGCTTTTGGTGGGTGCTACTGCCTGCCAATTGTGACCCATTCAAGTAACTGGGGCCACTCTTCAAGCGCCCCACAACTGCACTGTTCCTGCGGGGTCCAAGGGGTTAAAGTAGGTGGTGAGGAAGCAACACAACACTGCCCCCTTTAACCCCTTGTTTGCTGTACTGCACAAGGTTTCAGGGCATTTGCAGAATGGCCTCATTCACTTCGATGTGTCATCTTTGGCAGGTGCTACACCCACCAACCATGACAGAGCGTATAACTCCTGCTGCAGCAAGTGTACACCCCTGGCCACTGCAGCTAAAGGGGGTGCAGTTGGGGTAGGGGATGTAAAAATAAAACATCTTAAAGTGATTGTAAACCTCCTATAATGCTGCAGCCCCCGAGCCCCCATTTTTCTTATCTGTACCCTCTCTTTCTCGCGCCGGGGACGAGCACACCAGCAAAAGCTGGTGTCTTGGGTCCTGATTGGATGGATTGATAGCACAGCTATTGGTTCCCGCTGCTGTCAATCAATTCCAATGACTCGGGTGCCAGGGGGCAACCATAGGTAAGCTGCAGGTACACTGCACTGCACCCTGCGGTGTGGGTAAACCGCAGCACATCAGTGTGAAAGAAGCCCTATACTATTATGCCCAGTGTATTGCTTGACACTGACCTAAAGACCTCTTCTTTCCTGCTGCTGGCACCACTATGGAATCCACTAGCCCGGATAAGAGGTGGAGTGCTGTTGGTATCACTCTGCATGGGACAGGAGTCAGCACTACAGAGGAGGCATCAGCTTATGAGGCTTTTGCTCCCTACTACAACTCCAACTTTACAAGTAGTAAACTCTGTTTGATGCTCTGAGATGGCGGGTCAGCAAGCCCAGACCACGATCTACCATTCACCTGGCCTTGATCTACTGGTTGATGACCCCAGTTCTAAACCTTCCCTGGTATATCCAAAACTAAAAGAAGAAAACATTTTGATGGAAGGTAACTTTAGTTAAATAAAAAATATATATGATTTCACAGGAAAGTTAAAATATAAAAAGGAGCTCTTAGTGCAATATTCACCCCATCTCCAGAGTTGTTCCCCCAAAGAAAGTCTTGTCCACCACTTGATGGTACTGCTATTTTTGGCTGAATGTATTTTCCCCCAGAATATTTATTCCAAGGACAACCCCACAATATGTGGATCATAGTGCCAATGTTAGTTTAATAAGTTTAATAACTCCAACAAATGTTTGAGGGAGTTGGAAATATTTTATAAAGGGAGTATGAGCATCTAGCACACCTCAAGAGATTTTAGCATTCACAAGCTATATTGATTTTATGTATTTATTTAAATGCCTGTGGGATCCTTTCGTCAGTAACTGAATGTCTGATGTCATGCTCCTACTATCCAATATAATATGAACGAGATTCATTCAGCAGAAGCTGATATAATAGGGATATGATGTGTGTTGACAAAAACCTATGTAATAACGGCCTATCTATTTCATTCTTGTTGTTAAAGGCACTGTAGCTAATAGTACTTGTTTTTGGGGTGTGTGGGCTCAATCTCCGGTAGCGGTTTTAATTAGACATGTACGGTTTGTTTCGTTCCGAATTAAAATTCGGATGAATTTTCATTTTTTCGGAAATGCCGATGTATCCGAATTAGAATAGTACCGAATTTAAAACGAATCCGAAATAACGAGAAAAAAAATGCGGACGAAATTCGAATTCGAACCATTTTCAAATACTTTTCAAATTTGAATAGTTTTCAAATTTGAAAACTTTTCCAATTTACAAACAGAATAAAATAGAATATCAAATTAAGGCCTATCCTGCCTCCATCTAACAACTGCAGATTTTCTCCATTAGCTCATCCCCCACAGCTATTAACCTTTTGTATAACTTGACCCTCCCTCCTAGATTGTAAGCTCTAACGAGCAGGGCTCTCTGATTCCTCCTGTATTGAATTGTATTGTAATTGTACTGTCTGCCCTAATGTTGTAAAGCGCTGCGTAAACTGTTGGCGCTATATAAATCCTGTATAATAATAATATTTGAAGCATGGAGGGAAAGCTAAATGAGAATGGAAACGTATATTAAAATTTCATTTGCATTTAGACCTTTACCATGAAGCTGATTGCCAGTGCTTCTTGCCACCCTGACAAGATGCTCTGTAGTCAAAATGTACAGATACATAGGGGGCAGCCCTCCTGTGGCAAGCTTATCTGACTCAATTACATTTGTTCCGCATGAATGAGTGTGAGGATTAGGACTTTGAAGAAGTATTATCAGAAGTTGAAAATGCTTGTTAAATCTCCCAGGAGACCAAGTGCAAATATCATTCGGCCCTGTTAAAAGCTGTGCAGTGGAAAATTATATTTCCTTTCTGTCAGTGCTGGCTGTAGCTCCACCCAGACTTAATCCCAATTTATAGTCATTCGTACAAGGGATCTACATTCACCACTGAAGCCAACTCCCCCCTTCGTTCTGCCTCTAATTTTGCAGCCCTACACCTCCTCTGCTGACTTTCTTGTACAGAAAAGATTTCACTGAAAAAGAACTAACAGAAAAGATTTAGCCCTGACCCACCCACCAGCCTTTCTTGGGAGAGAGGCTACAGTAGTCTCTGGCAGCTTGTGTTTTTGTGAATAACAGTACACTGTACTTGTAGAAGAGCGTCATCATTTACAAAGCCAACAACAACACAAGCCAGCTACTACACTAGTCTTTGTCTGCCGGTTTCTATTGAACTGGATGATGCCACCCGACATTCGACCCGTGTATACTAGGCTTTAGAAGTAATAAAGTACTCATCTTTTTGTGAGCAGCATGTCCAGACACCTGTGAGGGGAGACAGGACAAGCTATCCAACCATGCTGGTCAGCAAAGACTTCTCAGATTTCAACAGGACTAAGTGCTATGTGCACTGGGTCCTCTTAATTTGTTATATACGTATGTTTAGGTCTACCTTTATAAATGAGATGTGTCTATAGCTTGTACATCTTGTTATCTTTCAAAAGGATAACAAGCTGAATTTGGCCTGGGAGGGGCTGTTTTCTCAACATGTTATTATATGTAGTTTTCGAAATAGACTTAAGGATATTGGAAAACTGTTTAAAGAAGGCTCCTGTGAACTCTATGTCTGTCAGAAAGGCAAATTTTTTATGACTCAAGTGTTAGAATATCGGCCATGTACACTTTTCTGAAGGTATAGGTTAGTCACTGTAAAAACTCTGTCATAAATATGACATTTGGGTCAGCAGTACTTGCCTTCCTCGGTTTTTGTTTCTGTATCAATGTATCTTGTTTAATTATAGCCACCGAAGGAGATCATTGCATTGGTTTTTATTGAACCGGCCAATGTCACCTGACATTCGGCGCAGGGCAAGGGGCTGGGGGTCAGGAAGACATGGCACAGGGGGGTTAGGAAGGGATGGTACTGGAATGTCAGGAGGGCACACCACAAGCAGTTCAGGAGGGCACAGAAGCCGATTCCTGATGCAAAGCAGTGCAGGGCAGCTTCTGTGGCAGATCTAACTGTTTGGTGTACTGATCCCCACTGCCCTCCTCTCTTGTCTAGCCTACATGTTTTTACCCACAAGTTCCTTGGATGGACTAGAGAGGAGGATCAGTGGGATCAGAGCAGTACACTCGGGATGAGCTATTAGGTGTTTAGGCATGAGCCTCAACCTGCCCAAGCTACCCCCCCCCCGAAAGCTGTCAAAGTCAACAGCAAATCATATGCGACAGTGGCATTCCGCACTACTGTGCAAAAGTTTTAGACAGGTGTGAAAAAATGCTGTAAATTAAGAATGCAAAAAAAAGGGAACTCCCAAAAAGTGATGTGAAAAAATTGCCAACATCCCTCAATATATAGAAAGAATAAACCTTTGGCGAAAATAGAGCCTATAGGTGGCACCAAAATAGACCTTCTAAGAACAAAGGCAGAAAGGCTACTAGAAACCAGGATAAAAATGGATATAATTAAGATACACCATCTAATACTTCTTCTTCGGCCTCCTCTCACACAGATCGCGCCCTTAGAAAGAGAAAGGGTCCCTTTGCAAGACAACAGGAGATGGAGGAGGAACTCCAACAAATCAACAAGAAATTAGCCGCGGATTCACCACATACTTCTCTTGGAGGTAAAATAGATAGCTCCTCTAGGAACCCCTTAAACCACCAATGAGGGCACTAGAGGATCTCATGCAGGGAAGAATAAAACTACTAAGACCACCAAAGACTTGGGGGCCATTCCCGAAAATCAAACCCAACTGGATGATTTTTTAGACAAGATGACTCTAACACAGGCACTATCAATACGGAAAGAACAGGAAGTTACATTAACCCCAAATACTCAACTGGCAAGTTAAATATTATTAATTTGTCATCCTATGTACTCACTGAAGCGGAGGAACAGGTTCTCTCTTTGGGGCTATCTTTTTGCCCCAATAGAAGCCTGGATAATTTCGAGACAGTGAAGGACATCTTTTTGTTTGCTAGAAAATTATTGTTGAAGAGCTTATATAAGAAATCCAAAAAAAAGGAGGAGACAGTTGCCCCCAACCTCACTAAAGCGGATTTCAAGGCCCTTCGGGACTTGAATTTGCTTTTACAAGAAAATGAGGGAGCGGACTGTGTGTGGGAGGATGCCTTTGAAAGTGAAGATAGTGATGATGAGGTATTGGGTGAGAGCCAACCAACCAGACAATTCAAAAAGAAATCGCATAGATTTCCACCATTGAGCTTAAACCCATCCTTGGCGCTATTTGTCAAACAAACTACGAGGGAAATCGAATCCATAAACAATGATAGATCAGTTGGTAATCTAAGTCTTGAACAACAAAACGCTTTAAAAACTTTGAAAAATAATTGAAATATAACAATAAAAGGATCAGACAAAGGTGGCAATATCGTACTTATGGATATGTGCCTCAAAATTCTCAACAATCGTAAATGTTATCGGAAAATCTCAGCTTTACTAGTTAATAAATTCAACCAGGAATTTTATTCTCTGGTAGATGAAGCCTTTATGGCAGGGGCCATTACAGAAGAAAAGATCTTCACAATCCCCCGAGTCGACCCATTATTTCCGGCAATGGGAGCATCTCGGAAGGCATCAGCCAGGTCATCGACCAACATCTAAGACCTCGTGTCTTGGAGCTGGCATCCTATACTAAAGACACCATCCATCTACTAAAAATATTAGATGATTTGGTCATTCCGGTTTTAGCCATTTTGGTTACTATAGATGTGGAGTCTCTCTACAACAGTATTCCACACGATTTAGGAGTAGCCACTGTCAGTCGGATCTTACAACAAAAGTCAACCACGGAGTGGAAATTCAATGAATTTATATTGGTGATGCTTGATTTTATTTTGAGACATAATGTCTTCTTGTTTAAAAGTTCCCACTACCTCCAGGTACAGGGTGTTGCTATGGGGGCGTGTTGCGCCCCCTCTTACGCATACCTGTACCTGGGGGAGTGGGAAAAAGCTTTTCTATCGGATGACCTGTTGACTCCTTACACACAATACGTCATTCTTTGGAAAAGATATATTGACAATATTTTTGTGGTATGGAATGGTCCAGAAGACACTCTGAAAGACTGCCTCAAAGCCATGAACCAAAATGCACTTAATCTATTTTTTACTATGTCGTATGATCACTCCATGATTGTCTTTTTGGACATCGATGGCAGACTTTCCAGCAAACTATACAGAAAGGAGACTGCTGGCAACACTTTTTTGCATGCCAGCAGCTTCCTCCCTGAACCCCTCAAAAAATCCATACCCTATAGTCAATTCCTACGCCTCAAACAGAATTGTAGTACTGTGGAAGCCTTCCAACATGAAGCGGATAAATTGAGTAAGAGATTACTCCTAAGGGCATACACAAAAACTTCCCTAAAAATAGCCTTCAATCAAGTTAAGGATCAGGACCGCTATGACTTAATCTTTAAAACCAAGACTAAAAAACAAGATGATACAACTAGAATCATCCTGCGATACTCTAATGAACATGACACTGTTAGAAAGATCCTCACCAATCATTGGTTGATCCTCACTGAGGATCCTATCTTGGGTGGTCTGCTCACTCCAAAACCCCAAATCACTTTTAGAAAGGCAGGCTCACTTGGAGATATGCTTACTCAAAGTGAATACAAGGGCAATCAGAGACAGGTCCCTTGCAAAGCTTGGGGAACCTTCCCCTGTGGATCTTGAACGTTTTGTGAAGTCATTCGCAGGAGAACTTTTTTTCAATTACCTAATGGTGAACGTTTCCGTCTGAAACATTTTGCTAATTGCAAAACGAGTTGTTTACCTGGCCCAATGCCAATGTGGTGCATTCTATGTCGGAAAGGCCCGACAGGAATTCGGTCAGCGAGTAAGTAAACATCTATAAGCATGCGAATTGGCAATTTGTATCTTCCTCTTGGAAGACATGTTGCCAAGGGACACGGCTACAGAATGCCATCTGTTAATTTTACTGTCTTGGATCGTGTACATATTCCAAGTAGAGGGGGGGATTGGAACAAGGTTCTTCTACAGCGCGAAATGCGCTGGATCAGACACTTGGAAGCTACCACCCCACCCAGCCTCAATGAAGCCGAAAGTTTTAGGCCTTTAGGCTTTAATTCAAGAAAGACGGACTAAAGTGATTAGGTTTCTATCTTGATTCCTGAATGTTTCTCTTTCTTTTCCTTTTTCTCCTTCTCTGTTTTTATTCTATCTCTCTGCTAAAGATCAGGCTTTAATGACATATTTATTTGGGGCCTTGTATATTTATTGTTAAGAATGTTATTTTGGTTCCACTCATTTGGGTGGGCAATATAATTATAATTTTGGTTGTTTACACTTGATTGTCTATTATGGCATTATGTTTTGCAGGTCAGTGTTTCCGGGCTCCATCCGACGCCTTTCTACTTAGTCTGTGGCTACTTACATGCACCCGGCACACGTAGGCTACCATTTATTCTGGGAGCCTTCTTTCCTCCTTCACTGTGGCTTTGTTTTTGCTACTAGCACAAACTCCCACAGTCATATGAGGATATTCTCTGTGTCGGGGGCGCTTTTTTTTCTCCTTATGGAGAGAGAGCTTGTCTCTCTCTCTTTTATGCCAGCCATTATAATATTGTTGACACAAACACTGAGGATTGTATCTGGTCTCTGGGTTGCAGAGTTGTTTTGATCTCTGTTCTCCCACAACCGATCCAGTCCTTGTTGCGGATTAACTAGCACTGGCAGCGATACGGTGGCTTTCACTGTCAGCAGTGAGGCCTCTGTCTCTATTTCTTATCTCCATTATGCAGGACATAAGCTATCACTGCAACAAGTGACGCTTTCCGTCCGCATCTGGGATTGGTTGGTGTGATCAGGGGGGCGGGTCTGTCTCGCACAGCTGGGCTCTCCCGGGATCATCATCTGTTTGATTGATCTTCACTATAGTGGCATGTGGGGAGTGACGTCACGACCTAGACGTTGTGCGGCGCTACTCATGCCCCACGATACTCCTTGGTTAGCTGGGCTATATAAGGAGAATGCCGGGAACTCTCGAGGCGCCATCCTTTCTCACAACACTTGGATTGCTTGATGCTGTGACAGGCAGGGTGGAGGATTCGTTTCTCTCCCCCCTGCAGTGATCTTTCTCATTCTCGGGGAGTCTTGGAGATCGCTATGCCAATGGTAAGCATAACAATTCCTCTCTGTCATTTTTTTGGATCTCATTATTTTATTGAATGGGATGTTTTGGGTTTTGCCCGCTTGTTGTGCGGTCCCTCTTCCCGCTTTCTTTTGAGCTCCAGCTCTTATTGATCTCTACTAAACTAATATTTGTTTATTAATAATTAATATTGATACAATCCCCTCTGCCCAGTTTTTGCAGATGTTGGTCTCCTAGTGTGTCCCCTCTACTCGGCTCTTCAGCTTGAATCTCCTTCTTTGTCCCTCAGGGTGGCTTAAAGCATCCCCATTGGAGCACCCTCTCATCGTAAGTTGTGGGGAATTATTGTCATATATATTACCTTATACTGTGTGATCCTAACCTCTCTCCATATCTGTGATATATGGGTTTTTGAGTCTCCTTGACCGACCTCCTTCCCCCCTTATTTGTAGGGGTGTGTAGTGGGTATGTCCCTACCTTTTTGATTATAGATCCAATAATCTATATCACCTATTAAATTATTTTTTGAATGGCAGTCTTATCATTGGTATATACTTCTTCTTTTAGATTCTCCCACTTTGCTATCTTGGGTTCCTCCAAGCTGCAATTATACTCCTTTTTGGCACCTTAATTAGATTACAATATCTGGGGGCTCCTTTGCATGTGAAAAGGCCAATACAGACTGTGTGGATGTCGGATGTTGCACGGTAACTCTCTTTGACACGTAAGTTCTGGCATACTCCTCCGGAGGCCATACAAACCTGTCAGTCCTGCAAGTCATATGAAAGTTTTTTGTAAAAAAATTTGTTTCACTGACACTGTATTTTCTAATTCTAGAAATGGCAAATTGTCCCTGATGAAGACTATAATTATTCATACTTTCGAAACGCGTTGGACTGTTTTTGCCAAAACTGTTAAATATTATCATTTATCATGTTACCCTTGTTATTATCTCCTTGTATGTCTTTCGTTGTTATCAACTTTTAAACTTTGTATAAATAAATTCAATTTTTTACCTATTCTTCTATAAAGGTTTTTTTTTTTTTTTAATTTCTCAATTGCCTTTAAAATCCCACCATTGAGGTTTATTCTTTCTGTAAATTAAGAATGCTTTCAGAAATAGAAGTTTTAATAGTTTATATTTATCAATTAACAAAATGGAAAGTAAATTAACAGAAGATAAATCCAAATCAAATCAATATTTGGTGTGACCACCCCCTTTGCCTTCAAAACAACATCAATTTTTCAGTTCTTGTAGGTACACTTGCACACATTTTTTTAAGTAACTCAGCGGGTAGATTGTTGAAAACTACTAGCCACAGATCTTCTGTGGATGTAGGCTTCTTCAAATCCTTCTATCTCTTTATGTAATCCCAGACAGTCTCGATAACATTGAAATCTCAGATCAGGGCTCTGTGAGGGCCAAACCATCACTTTCAAGACTCCTTGTTGTTTTGTGCACTGAAGATAGTCCTTAATGACATTGGCTGTATGTTTGGGGTCCTTGTCTTGCTGCAGAATACATTTGGGGCCAATCACACACCTCCTTGATGGTATGGCATGATGGATAAGTATCTGCCTGTATTTCTCTGCATTGAGGACACCATTGATCCTGACCAAATCTCCAACTCTATTTGCAGTAATGCAGCTCCAAACTTGCAAGGAACATCCACCATGCTTCACTGTTGTCTGCATACACTTATTATTGTACCACTCTTCAGTCCATCAGGGAACAAACTGCCTCCTGCTACAGCCAAATATTTCAAATTTTGACTGATCCGTTTTAGAGCAAATGCTGCCATTTTTTACACCCTAATTCCTTTGTTTTCATGCATAGTTCAGTTGCTTAGCTTTGTTTCCATGCCAGAGGTATGGATTTTGGGCTGCAATTCTTCCATGAAAACTACTTCTGGCCAGACTACTCCAGATAGTAGATGGGTGTACCTGGGTCCCACTGGTTTCCACCAGTTCTGTGTTGGTGCACTGCTGGACATCTTGCAATGACAAAGGGAAGGAAGCATGATGTGTCTTTCATCTGCAGCATAAAGTTTCCTTGGCCAACAAATGCATCTATGGTCCTCAACATTGAAATCTTTGCCTTGGGAGAGACCTTGCTGATGCAGTATAACTACCTTCTGTCTTTTTGCTGTGTTTAGTCTTGTCATAGCATATGACCTGTGACATGAAACTGTCTTCCAACACCTCACTATAGTAGCAGAGTTTGGCTGTTCCTCACCCAGTTGTAAGCCTCCTCCACAGCTGTTTCTGTTTAGCAATGACTGTGTTTCAACCTATATATGAAATGGATGATCATTAGCACCTGCTTAGTCTAATTGGTTAATCCTTCAAAATCCCTGACTTTGTGCAAGAGCACAAAGTGTGCAAGTGTAAGAATTGATGCTTGTTGTAAGCCAAAGGGTAGTCATACCAAATATTGATTTAGATAATTCTTCTGTTCAGTCCCTTTGCATTTTGTAAAAACAAACAATTAAAAAAATATATATTTTTCAAAGGCATTCTTACTTTGCATGGTAATGGTAATACATATACACACACACACACACACACACACACACACACACACACACACACACACACACACACACACACATATATATTTGTTGGGGATGTTGGGGAGAAATGGACAACATAGGCTGACCTAGTGAGGGGCCACTGACCCTACAGTGAGGAAAAAAGTATTTGATTCCCTGCTTATTTTGTATGTTTGCCCACTGACAAAGAAATGATCAGTCTATAATTTTAATGGTAAGTTTACTTTAACAGTGAGAGACAGAATAATAACAAAAATATCCAGAAAAACGCATTTCAAAAACGTTATAAAAATGAATTTGCATTTTAATAAGTGAAATAAGTATTTTATCCCCAATCAGCAAGATTTTGGGCTCCCAGGTGTCTTCTATACAGGTAATGAGCTGAAATTAGGAGCATTCTCTTAAAGGGAGTGCTCCTAATCTCAGCTTGTTACCTGTATAAAATACACCTGAATAACCCAGCCATTCAAGGTATTACTGTGGGTCCTGTTCATACCAAAATTGCCATCTTTGCGGATGACTTGTTGATGTCCGTGACCCAATGGCAACTATCTCTGCCCTCAATATTACAGGAGTTCCAGAAATTCGGAGAAGTGAGTAACTTCACAGTTCATCATTGCAAATCGGAAATCCTCAACATTTCACTATTTTCCCTGCCAAGAAAAAGGGTTTACGTTGGTGACAAGATGGGACAGATGCCCTGCGACTATACACTGCTTTAACACATCTTTGTCAGATGCCTGTTGGCGTTGTCTGTCCTCTAGAGGTACTGCGCTCCACATTTGGTGGGATTGCCCTCCTATACGGAAATTCTGGCAAAGTGTCTTTGACCTGTACTGTAGGTTGATGGCGACCTCAATTAAACCCACACCAGAGGTAACCCTTTTCTTCATGATCCTAGGGCCCCTCAAGTCGATTAAAAAAGATATACTGCGACACTTCCTCGCCGCAGCTAGGACGGTGATTCCCCATCATTGGAGATTGGAGGATGTGGCTTCCCTCCAGGATTGAACTATTGAAGTGGACCGGATCAGAGACCTGGAACGTCTGTTGGCCCAGGAAGCTGGGAAGGAGGAGCAGTTCTCTATCATTTGGACTTCATGGTCCATGTTTCGTTACTCCGAGGACTTTATCACGTGGGCTGAAGGCGACTCAGCCTGACCTACTATATAGCCATGCTGGAGTGAACCCTTACCCTCCTTAATCTTTTTGGTACCCTTCTTTCTTTTCCCTATTACCCTCCTCCACTCTATGATCCTAATATTTGAGTTTCTAAGATCGGTTCCCTGTGAACTGTGGTTCCATAAAATTGTTCTGTTTCTTAAAGCGGAGTTCCACCTGTTTTTTAGTTTATTAAAAGTCAGCAGCTACAAAAAGTGTAGCTGCTGACTTTTAATGAACAGACACTTACCTGTCCCACGGTCCAGCGATACGGCTGCCTGGAGCCTCACTCCTCTCCCCCTCCTCTCATAGCAACTGTGGGCACCTGGCCGTGACAGCTTAATGTTGCTGATATGTATGTACTTTTTTTACTTTAAAAAAAAAATAAGATTGAAAAGAAAAGACACCTGTCCACAGAAGCAATCAATTAATCAGATTCCAATCTCTCCACCATGGCCAAGACCAAAGAGCTGTCCAAGGATGTCAGGGACAAGATTGTAGACCTACACAAGGCTGGAACGTACAGGCATGCTCCTGAGCCAGGCTGTGTACATCCATAGAAACACACACACACACACCACAGCCACACCTCTTCCGATCCCTCCTTACAGGATATGACTGACAGCAGGAGAAGCCTATGGCTCCTGCTATTGCCTGTGTGTCCTGTGAGAAGAGGAAGAGGGGAGAGAAGATATGCAGACAGGCACAGCGGTAGATCAAGAGAAGACTCAGGTATATGTTGTGGAGGGTTAGCTCAATGGGGATCATCTTCCCTGGGAAAAAGGGTAGTCCAAACAGCAGGTTCTCCTAAAATCTGACTTATAGTCAGTTTTATTTTTAAAAGGTTGCATAAAAATCAAACAAAACAGAAAATAAATCCTCGCCAAGCAGGCACTTACCAAACAGTTCTGGATCCTAACTCACAGGTGAAGGGCTTCTCCAAGTCACTACAAAAAGAAAATGCACACCTTTTTCTGTCTCTCACAAAGCAGACATTACATCAGTAGCTCTCTCTCAGGTATGGCTTCCTGAGTCCCAGGCCAAGAGGAATTCTTTGCTCCAGTCCTGCTTTATTTATACCACCTGCTGGTGGACAAAAGTGGACCGCAAAATCTGGTCCAGAACCAACCCTGCCAAGGTGGCAGGTAAAACCCGGACCGGATTCTACCTTCGTTCTCTGCAAATATACCTAAACCTAAATACTTGAAGGGCAAGGTACCACCTTGTCACACAACTGTTTTTCTCCTTGTTTTTAAACATCCATTTAAGAGGGGCATGATCAGTGACTAGTTTGAATGGTCTCCCCAACAGGTAATATTTCAGGGCATCCAAGGCCCATTTGATAGCTAAACATTCCTTCTCAACAATGGCATAGTTTTTCTCATATCTGTTGAGCTTTCTGCTCAGGTAGACCACTGGGTGCTTCTCCCTTTCTCTGATTTGGGACAGTCCCACATCAGAGGCATCTGTCAGTACCGCAAACTCCTTTGCGAAATCTGAGGTTACGAGCACAGGTTGTGCACAAAGAACCTGCTTCAACATTTGAAATGCCTTCTCTACCTCAGGATTCCACTTAATCATGACCAACCCTCTACCCTTCGTCAGATCTGTCAGTGGGGCTGCAATGGTGGCAAAATTGGGTATAAAAACCCCTGTAGTAGCCTGTAATCCCAAGAAATGCATGCACATGCTTTTTATTTATAGGTTGGGGCCACATTTTAATCACTTCAATCTCATTAATCTGAGGCTTGATCAGCCCTCCACCAATAATGTAGCCAAGGTATTTGGCCTCCTCCAAGCCTATGGCACACTTTTTTGGGGTTGGCAATGAGTCCTGCTTTCCTAAGGGAATCTACTACTGCTTGCACCCAGGGGAAATGAGATTCCCAATCTGGGCTGTGGATGACGTCATTGTCCAAATAAGCGGCTGCGTATTGGCGATGTGGTCTCAATGTCTTGTCCATCATTCTCTGGAATGAGGCAGGAGCACCATGCAAACCAAAAGGCATCCGCTTATACTGAGATGACCCCTCAGGAGTAGAAAAGGACGTCTTCTCTTTTGCAGACTCTGTTAAGGGTATCTGCCAATAACCTTTAGTCAGATCCAAAGTGGTTATGTACCGGGCACTTGCCAATCTGCTCGTCGGCCCAAGGCATGCATCGAAGTATGCATCGAATTTGAACACGCTGCTCAACTTCCTGAAATCCTTACAAAACCTTATAGTACCTTCTGGCTTTGGGACCAACACTATGGGACTTGACCAGTCACTGTGGGACTCCTCTATTACATCCAATTCTAACATGTACTTTATTTCATTTGCAACTGCTTCTCGCCTAGCCTTGGGTATTCTATAGGGCTTTACATTTACGTGGACCCCTGGTTCCGTAATTATGTCATGCTGTATAACACTGGTCTGTCCAGGTAGGTGAGAGAAAAAGTCTCTATTCTTACACACAAAAACTCTTTAACGTCCTTCTTTTGGGCCACTGACAAGGTTTCAGTTACGGGTACCTCAGTTGTCACGAGGGCCATGTCCTTTTGGGGGGTTGGCACTGCCAGTAAAGTCTCTCTGTCCTTCCAAGGTTTCAGGAGATTAATGTGATATATTTGCTCTGGTTTCCTTTTTTCTGGCTGGTAGACTTTGTAGTTTACTTCCCCTATGTCAGAAACCATGAATCAGACTGAGACAGAAGTACAGTTAAATCACACTTGTTTAATAATAATAAAAAAACAGAGTAAACGTATTCAAAACATATCCAGAGTTCAGGAACCGGAACGGATAGTCAGACAGGCCAAAACGTCAGGGAGCCAGAGATGAGCGTAGTAGAACAGCAAGCAGGATCTGGAGCCAGAAGGAATGTCAGCCAAGCAAGTCTTTAACAGGAACACAGGAGAGTGTCTCTAGAGATGTGACCAAGGTGAAGGCAGAGATCATCTGGACTGGACAGCTTAAGTAGGCAGGACTGACAAGCAGGATATCATCATCAGGTGAGTCACTGTGGAAAGATAGGAGCTCACAATTAGCCGACAGCTGAGCGGCTAGCTTTGAGAAGGAAGGGCTGAGCCCAGCCCTGACAGTACCCCCTCCTCAATGACCCCTCCCCATCGAAGGACCACCAGGCTTGAGGGGAAAACGTCTATGGAAATCACAGAGGAGGACAGGGGCATGTAGTCTGAGGATGATACCCAACAGCGTTCCTCCGGAACGTACCTTTTCCAATTCACCAGGTACTGTATGCACCCACGAAATCTACGGGAGTCAACAATGGACTGTACTTCATACTCCTCATGGTTCTCAACCTGTACAGGGGGAGAACGAGGCATTGAGGCGGTAAAGCGGTTGCAGATCAAAAGTTTTATTAAGGAGACATGAAATACATATTAGAAGGAAGGTCTAATGCGTAAGCCATTGGGTTAATCCTGCGAAGAATACAGAAAGGCCCAATAAAAAAAATAAAAAAAAGGTGCGAACTTCAGAAAGGGAACATGAAGTCGGAGGTTGCGAGATGACAGCCAGACCCTGTCCCCAACCTGGTAGGAAGGCGCAGGCAGGCGTGTGCGGTCAGCATGGAGTCTGTACCTATCATTAGCATGTCGCAAAGCCTCCTGGACTTGTGCCCAAGTGGAATGAAAACCACAGAGATGTTCCTCTAATGCAGGAATACTCTGCGGAACAAATGAGCCAGGCAACTTGGGAAGTTGGAAAACATAGTTCGCCATAAACAGGGACAATTGAAAAGCAGAATTCAAGGCACTATTGTGAGCAAACTCTGCCCACGGTAAGAGGTCTGACCAGTTGTTATGACGGTCAGAAGTAAAGCAACGTAGGAATTGATCCAAGGACTGATTGGCTCGTTCTGCGGCCTCATTAGACTGCGGGTGATACGCAGAGGAGAAAGCAAGCTGAATTCCCTGTGCACAAAAGGCTCGCCAGAACCGGGACACAAACTGACTACCCCTGTCGGAGACAATCACCTTGGGTAACCCATGTAAGTGAAAGATCTCCCGAGCGAAAATCGAAGCCAGTTCCTTAGAAGTGGGCAACTTCTTAAGGGGAATACAATAGGATATTTTCGAGAACCGGTCAACCACCATAAGGATAACTGTGTTGCCCTGGGAATTGGGCACAATGAAATCCATAGACAGGTGGGTCCAGGGCCTCACTTCATTGGGTATGGGTTGTAGGAGGCCCACTGGAAGGTGTCGTGGAGTCTTACTCTGGGCCCACACGGAACAGGCAGCTACGAAGGCTGTTACATCAGCACATAGACTAGGCCACCAGAATTGTTGGGAAATGGCCCAAAAGAGTTGATTCTTCCCAGGGTGGCCAGCAGCCTTGGGAGAATGGTAAGTCTGGAGCACGGCAGTACGGAGACTCTCTGGGACAAAGCAGCGGTCACAAGGTTTCTCAGGAGGAGCATGGACCTGATGTCAGAAATCAGACCGAGACAGAAGTACAGTAAAATCACATTTGTTTATTAATAAAAATAAAAAGGTAAATAGAGTAAGCGTAGTCAAAGTCCAGTAACCGGATTGGGTAGTCAGCCAAGCCAGAGTTCAGTAACCAGATCTCGTAATCAGCCAAGCCAGAGTTCAGTAACCAGATCGGGTAGTCAGCCAGGCCAGAAGTCAGGGATTCAAGTAGAGGAACAGCAAGCAGGATAAGGAGCCAGAAGGGATGTCAGCAAAGCCAGTCTTTAAACAGGAACGCAGGAGATGGTTTCTTGTGATGTGACCAAGGCAAAGGCAGGAATGAAGTGAGCTGGAGATCTTTAAGTAGGCGGGACTGATGAGCAGATCTACAACAGCTGGTTAAAGAGGGAGTCCACCTAAACCGCCAAAAAAAAAAAATTATTAAAAGCCAGCAGCTACAAATATTGCAGCTTGCTGACTTTTAATAAATGGCCACTTACCTGTCCCAGGGTCCAGTGATGTCGGTAGGCGACGCCGAGAACCCGCCTTGGTTCTCGGCAGCTGCTGCCGCCATCCTAGGTGAGGGAATCAGGAAGTGAAGCGTTGCGGCTTCACTTCCCGGTTCCCTACTGCGCACGCGCGAGTCGCGCTGCACATCGTAACTGGTCCCCCCTATCTCCTGGGAGCTGTGTGTTTCCCAGGAGACAGCGCGGAGGAACAGGAAGAGGCATAGACTCCCATGGGAGTCTATGCCGGAAGTGGGTGCAAATACCTGTCTTAGACTGGTATCTGCACCCCCCTCCCCCCTGAAAGGTGCCAAATGTGACACCGGAGGGGGGGAGGGTTCCGAAAAGCGGAAGTTCTATTTTTGTGTGGAACTCCGCTTTAACTATGGAGAGAGATGAGAGCTGGCAATTAGCTGACAGCTGAGCAGCCAGCTCAGAGAAGGAAGGGCTGAGCCAGCCCTGACACCTGAGCAGCAAGAATTGTCACCCAAAGGAGAAGTGAGACTGGTGCGAACGGTAGTCAGAATACTATCAGGAGGAATCACAGGAACCGGAACCAACTCCATCTTGGAAGTGGAGGAAAATAGTCATGACAAAGCATCAGCCCTTACATTCTTAGTACCGGGTAAGAATGAGACAATGTAATTGAAACTAGACAAGAAAAGAGCCCATCGCGCCCTTCTGGGAGAGAGGCAGTTAGCCTCAGACGCCCTAGAGTCGATTAGAGCCTGTATCTCGATGGACGACTCAGCCCAAGAAAGGGTAACCAAAACCAGGGGCTTATCCTTCTGGATAACTGAGGACGAAACAACGCCACCTAAGGTCTGTCCTTGACATGACCTCAAGGTTCGGGTGTTCCCTAGACAAAAAGTGACCTGCCTGATCACAATAAAGGCACAATCTCTCATCCGCAGAGAGACACGTGAAGCCCAAATGCATGGGTTCATCTTCACAGAACGACTCGGTACCAGGAGGCATGGGAGGTGAGGGAGGCAAGGGTGGGACTGCAAAGTTCGGAGACAAATGTACAGGAGGCTTCCGCAAGCACTCCTTAAAAGGGAGTCTTTCTCTGAGTCTGGAGTCAATGAGGATGGCAAACGTGATCAACTTCTCCAGCTCAGTGGGTATATCTCGGGCTGCTATCTCATCCTTGATGGTACCTGAAAGACCATGAGAAAAAGCAGCCATGAGGGTCTCATTGTTCCAAGCAACCTCTGCTGCCAGAGTACGGAATTCAATGGCGTAATCGGCAACAGTTCTCGTACTCTGTTTGATGGGCATGAGGCACTTGGCAGGAGAAGCGGCGAGTGCGGGAACATCACATACCCTTTTAAAAGAAGCCACAAATTCAGGGTAGCTCAAGACAACAGGTTTTTACATCTCCCATAGAGGGTTTGCCCAGGCCAAGGCTCTGTCACAAAGCAAAAAATAAATAAATCACGAAACCTACTTTGCTTCTGTTCGCGGGAAACGACTGGGGCAGCATCTCAAAGTATATCTCAACCTGGTTAAGAAACTCTGCATTGGACTGTATCGCCCCCAAATTGCTGGGGAAGTGAAGCGGAACCAGACATACCTCTTATAGAGTTAATACTCCCCGCATAGAGACTGGAGCAGCAGCAGGGATGGCCTGCAACACAGGTTGTACCGGAGCAGCCACAGTGGGAGATTCCAGGTGAGCCATGCGACTCAAGAGCATTTGTAATGCCATGGCAAACTGATCCATGTGGTGATCCTGCTCATCCAATCTGGAAAAAAAATTACCAACAAATGGATTGACTGCATCTTCTGAATTCATGGCCTTCGCCTACTGTCAGAAACCATGAATCAGACTGAGACAGAAGTACAGTTAAATCACACTTGTTTAATAACAATAAAAAAAAAGTAAACGTAGTCAAAATTACTTGATACAGCAAGTTATTTTTAGGAGACATGTAGGGAAACGACACCCCTACATTAGGTTCAACAGATTCGCCATCAATCATTTTAACATTTTCTCTGGCTCTTGAGTGTGGAGTCTCTTAGTTGTTCCGTATAAAAATCATCTTTCCTGACTTCTAAGTCAACCACCACATTCTGTCCACTCTCACTATCAGAGATAATTTCTTGTTCAATAACCTCAAGCTGGGGGCTGGATTCCAGCTCCTCCTGCTCCCCAGCCATTACAGAAAAAGGAAAAGGATCTACCCCTCCATTGAACACACCAAAAGTTTCCCTTTCAATTGTGCAATCAAATGGGTCCGGAGTGAGTTCTAGTGTTTCCTCAGCAGGGGGAGCTCTGTCCTCCTGACTCCTTTTGTTTTCCCATAAACTCCAAAAGTGTGGAAAATCTTTCCCCACTAGGGCTTCATGAATTAGTGATGTACCACCCCCACTGAATGTGTCACAGTGCCCCAAGGGGTATCAAACTCAACCACAACAGTCTGGTAGTGACGTGTGTCACCATTAGAGTTGCCACCTCATCCCTTTAAACCCGAACACGTATTAATTACACAGGTTCTGTGACTGATTAAGGTGGTAATTAAACTCACTCGGTACCTTATCTGCATTAAATTATCCTCAGAACCTGTGTAATTCATATGTATTCAGGTTTAAAGGGATGAGGTGGCAACCCTAGTCACCATGTATACAAATCACCCCAATAGTGCTAGGGTGTAACTTTGCAGGATTTACAAAATCAGCTTTGACTAATGTCACAACACTACCAAAATCTAGCAGAGCAGTGACTGGCTTTCCATCAACTGAAATCATACACATTTGTTTTTCCATGTATCCCTGACATGATGCAGTACATGCCACCTATGCAAAAAGAGACATGCGTTTTTTCAAATAAGCATTATCACATTGCATTGGTTCATCATTTAGGGAACAATTAGCAGCAATATGACCGAACGCATGGCAGTGATAACATTTTATGTGTTCTGTACCCAGTCCTCTAAACGGCCTCAGAGACCTTCCTGACCTATTTGGCCAGTCTCCAGGTCCTGAACCCGTAGTCTCGTTATCTGTGGCAACAGTCTTGTAATTTTTTCCCACGCCCTTGAACCATGGAACAGTATTCCTGGATCCTCCGGGCGTTTTTTCACCCCTAGAGACATTGGGGTGGGGCACGGACAAGTCCTCAGCAGCAGTATATCTCTCCACCAGGTCCACCAGCTGGTTTGCAGTCTTAGGGTCCCCATAGCTGACCCACTTCCTCAAAGTGGCAGGGAGTGTGCGTAAATAACGGTCCATGACCACACGCACCACAATCTTAGGGACTGACATAGTCTCTGGCTGCAGCCACTTCTTGGCGAGGTGTATTAAAGCAAACATTTGGGAGCGGGGTGGTTTGTCAGTACTGTATGACCACCGATGTACCCGTTGAGCCTGGAACGCAATGGTGAAGCCCAGGTGTGCAAATATCTCAGCCTTCAGCGTCTCATAATCCTGGACAGCATCTGGTTCCAGGTCAAAATAGGCCTTTTGGGGTTTTCATGTCAGAAAGGGCGCTGGCAGTCCTGCCCATTAATTTTTTTGCCATCCTTCTCGAACAGCGACTCTTTCAAAAGTCGCTAGTTAACTCCACCAGGGCCTCCGCAAACTGGCGGTTGGTTTCCTGCTGGGCTACAGTGACCTTGCAGATGATTTCCTGCTGGGCTGCAATTGCCTGGCGATTTGCCTCCTGCTGTGCTGCAGTGGCCTCTGCAAACTGGCAGTTAGCCTCCTGCTGCTTGCGATTGGCTTCCTGCTGGGTTGTAGTGTCCTGGCGATTCACCTCCTGCTGTTGGGGGTTGGCTTCCTCCTGCTGGAGGTTGGTTTCCTGCTGGGTTGCAGTGGCCTGCAGCAGGGCTTTTAACACATCCTCCATCTTTCCACTGGTTCAGGAAGATGCCCGCTAAAAATCAACCATGTGTGGGGAGTTAGCTCAATGGGGATCACCTTCCCTGGGAAAAAGGATAGTCCAAACGACAGGTTTTCTTAAAATCTGACTTATAGCCAATTCTATTTTTAAAAGGTTGCATAAAAATCAAACAAAACAGAAAATAAATCCTCACCATGCAGGCACTAACTAAACGAATCCTAACTCACAGGTGAAGGGCTTCTCCCAATTACCACGAAACAAAAAGACTGCAACTCTCTCTCTTTCTCTCTCCCCCACCCCAAAATTCTGGGCTCCAGTCCTTCTTTACTTATACCACCTGTTGGTGGACAAAAGTGGACCACTAACTCTGGTCCGGAACCAATCCTGCCAATGTGACTGGTAAAACCTGGACTGGATTCCACCTTAGTTCTCTGCAAATGAAGGGTCTTCCTTTTAGACCCCTTTCACACGAGCCGCCTAGGGCGTCAGCAGTAAAGCGGCGCTATTTTTAGTGCCGCTTTGCCATCGCTTTAGTGGTGCTATTCGGCCGCTAGCGGGGTGGTTTTAACCTCCCGCTAGCGGCCGAAAAGGGGTTAAGTCCGCCCGCAGAACACCGCCGGTGCGGCGTTTTGCTGGCGGTATCGCAGCACTGCCCCATTGATTTCAATGGGGAGCAGCGGTGGAGGAGCGGTGAGTTCACTGCTCCAAATAAGCTGCTGACTGGACTTTTTGTGACGCCCTTCCAGCGCACCGCTCCAGTGTGAAAGCCCTATTTTTAGCACTGTAGCGCCTGAAAAACGCCAGCAGTGTGAAAGGGGTCTTAAAGCGGAACTTTGGTCATTTTTTCAACTTTCCATCTATTAAATCTTCTGCCCTTGCTGTTTTAACTTTAGATAGTAAAACATTTGTTTTCTGTCAGTAAATACCTTATACAGCCAACTTCCTGTTTCTTGTCTTGTAAAAAGCCTAGGCTTATGACATCATGCACAGCTCTTTCTCTCTCTCTCTTGTGAGAGTTTGCCAGGAAGGGAGGGGGGATGAGTCATAAGAGGGCCAATGAGAGCCGCAGAGCTGGAAGTGTGTGTCTGTGTAAATCTGGGAAGTGAACAGGCAGCAGCTTCAACTGCTCACAGTTAAAATGATTGCAGCCAGACTCAGTGGAGGGAGATTTCTGCAACATAATTGGCAAGTACAGAATCATAGTATATATAAAATAATAAACAAAGTGGTTGGGAGGGAAGCTTCAGAATAGCAAAGATGCAGTTCCTCTTTAATGTGTGTAGCGCCTATCTACTTAGGTGAGTGCTAGATTAGATAGGTGTAGAAATAGGCCAAATTACCACTGTTTTACCCTGTGGTGTAAGCTGGTGGGTTTGATTGGCATGGGAGGTTGATTAGAATAAAGGAAGGTGTGGCCACCTTCACTCTGCCTGTATAGTTTCCTCCATTTTCTAAGACTTAATCTGGAAAGTGGGAGGAATAAAGGAATAGAGTGGCAGGTAGTTCTGGAAGATCCCTCCCAACCATTGATTTGCTTGGGCGGAGGCGGAACTTCTATATAAGGCAGGGTCACATGGTTCCTGGAGGGGGTTGGAGATTGGAAATCCAGAGAGAAGGATGTAGAGACGA
The DNA here is from genome assembly GCA_037952925.1 of Lithobates clamitans. NCBI lineage: Eukaryota > Metazoa > Chordata > Amphibia > Anura > Ranidae > Lithobates > Lithobates clamitans. The sequence continues at coordinate 2,410,363 of JBBGZY010000374.1, forward strand.
GTACAGCTTTGGTGCTCTCCCCTGCGGGGGAGGGAAATCTGTATGTGGAGAAGAGAATACAGGACATTCTTCTTGGCGGTTGCTAATACTGACAGACACAAGGACTGGGAGAGTCGTGTCATATCTGTGAGGGATAGGGGGTAACGGCGGTTTGCAGGCGTTATTGCGCTAAAAATAGCGCCTGCAAACCGCCCCTAAACAGCCTCCGCTGTTTGTTCAGTGTGAAAGCCCTCGGGCTTTCACACTGAAGCGGTGTGCTGGCAGAAGAAGAAAAAATATCCTGCAAACCGCATCTTTGGAGCGGTGAAGGAGCGGTGTATTCACCGCTCCTAAACCGCTCCTTCCCATTGAAATCAATGGGACAGCGTGGCTATACCGCGGTAATACCGCGGCTATAGCCGCGCTATACGAGGGGTTTTAACCCTTTTTCGGCAGCCAGCGGGGGGTTAAAACCGCACCGCTAGCGGCCGAATACCGCGGTAAAATAGCGCTAAAAATAGCGCTGTTTTACCGCCGACGCCCCCTACCGCCCCAGTGTGAAGGGGCCTAAGGGAAGAGAGTGAGCACATGGCATGTCCCAAATATTTACATCCTCACCCAGTATGCACCAGCAGCATAAACCTCCTACTGGACTGGCTGAAGAAAATATAAATATTCATAACTTTTTGTTTTGTTTGTCCATGAGTATGAAATCTCATACTATGACCATTGATACTAGCGTAGAGCTGGCCCTGACCCCTAGAAGCCTAATGGTGACCTCCAGAATCAGGGAGAGCTGACATCCTTCCTTGTAGAGCGGGTTACTAGGCATAGTGGGTGTAATGAAAGATGAAATAATTGGGCGCCAGTCACTTTTTGGATGCGAACAGAAAAGATTTATTGCCTCTTAACAAGAACTAGGGGAAAGAGGGTTAGGGCCAGGACACCCTTAGGCAGATGCAATGGTAATTGGCTCTGAGACAAATTAATAGGCAGACAGCTATACAGGTTAAGGGCCTTCCAGCCAGATACGGCCACTGTATTTGTAGAACTGCTGTCTCCTATGGCAACTGAACTTGCAACAGTCAATAGAGATCCTTACATGTAACTCACAGTAACTCGGTATAGATCCTCTCTTACATCTTATTGTAGATATTCACTCACTAAGGTCCCAGTCTCTCACTAGACTTCAAGATCCCAGTCATCACTGGATCAGCTGTCAGTCGTCACTGGATCCTCTGAGCTCTTCCACAGCTAACCCGCTGTATACTCCTCAAGCATCCCCCCTGCTAACTTGCTGGGTCCCTGGCTTGGCACTTGCTGAAGCTTTCCACTTCTTCACCATCCCCGGTTAGTGAAAAAGGCTGCTCGGGTACTTCCGCCCCCCCCCCCCCCCCAAAGCTAGTGAGAAAAAAAAAGGTCCTTTAAAAAAACAACAAAAAAAAGTATTTTAAGTGCACTGTGTACGGGCACTATGGGCAGCGTGACATCTATGCAGTCACGTTATTGCAGGCGAGACGCTTCATTTGGCTGCTTTTGGGAGTCCTTGTGATGCAAAGCAATGTGCCACAACACTCCTATATTGCAGTCATTTCCTGTTGTGTTATTTTCTATTGGCACCACCGTAGGACATGGGTGGTGCTTTACTCAGAGCCACGGCGTCACTTCTGTTTTCTCTGTGCCAGTGGGAAACTGGAAGTGATGCTGCAGCTCGAGCGGCGCCTTCAAAGCCATTTTAATAGAAAAGGAAAGAATCTGTGGTTTCTTTTCAAATCTGTTCCCTATCTCCAAGGCCAGCATCCTGAATCTAAGTGCCGGTTCACACAGGGGCGACTTGTCAGGCGACCTAGTTGCCTGACAAGTCGCCTCCCGTTCTGTACAATGGAACCGTTCTAATAGGAGCGACGCAAGTCGCTCCGACTTAGAAAAAGGTTCTTGTACTTCTTTTGGGGCGACTTGCATAGACTTCTATACAGAAGTTGTTTTGCAAGTCGCCGTGGATGTCGTGTGCAGGCGGTGAGGCGACCTGCAAGTCGTGCCGCCCCTAGTGTGAACCGAGCCTTAAGGTTCTCAATAACTTGCTTCAGCTGCAAAAGCTCCTCATGAAATCTACTAGGTCAGTTATTGCTTCCCTCCATCCAGGAGATTATTAAAACACCATATGGTGACATCAAAAATGTTGCAATTTTCACAGCAGCCAAATTTTACCAGTACTGGGAAACGTATATTCATATTTCATCTGGCGAAGTCTGGTCTTGTGGCATGACAATTTAAAAAAATGATGGTGCTTTATAATATTTCAAATGGCTGGTCAGACTTTCAAGAGTCCACACAAAGGGACACTAACCATCTTTGCTTATACTATTCAGTATACAGTACATTCTTTCCAAACACTTGAGGATATTTGAATGCTGATGTTATCTGTTATTTATTTTTGCTATGTACATAAATACACTGATCTAAAAATAAATTTTACATGTGGTGACTTGATAGCTGTATGTTGGAGACATATAAAGAGAGATGTGATAAAAGCTTCTTTCCTGTCCACGGCCCTGAGAGGAGACTTCAGCTGCACAAGGTATATGTCATGCTAATTGACTGTGATTACACCATAGACATTCTGCACAAGCTTTCAATCAGTAATTTTCTAAAGAACCATGCATTAAAGTTGCATGCATTGCACTGAACAAATGGCCTCTGAATCATCTTCTGACTAATACTTAACAAATGAGCTCTAACTATGCACAAGATGTTTTTTATGTCTATCATATACCCTGATCTGTAATGCTGAGCTATATACCCTGATCTGTGAGGCTGAGCTGTATACTCTGTCCTGTGATGCTGGGGATGTATACTCCTGTTCTGTGATGCTGAGCTGAATACTCCTGATACTATGGGTGGAAGCAAGTGGAATACAAGGGACGGAGTGGGTGGATTCTATAAGGGGTGGGGCTTATGAGAAGTGTGAGGCGTCAAAAAGGAAGGGGGAGTCTGGCACCCCCCCATCCTAAAACTTCACCAGCCGCCATTTCTTCCAGGCTTCCATAAACTGGCCTCTGATAACAGGAGGGATGATCCCTTCGGGGTGACTGCTTCCCTTTTACCTCTGACCTTTAATCTGTGATTGCCGCTGAAAACCGGAATGATCGTTCCCGATAGCAACAACTTGGTTCCGGCTAAATATCTGCAACTTGGTTGGACTCCAGGCCTGAAGTCCCAACCCCGCACTGCTTCTACTCCTGGATAGGCCTCAGGCAGCCTAGCAGCCAGGTACTCCCAGGATAGGCCTCAGGCTTCTGGCCTAGCAACCCGGAGCATTTTAACACACGTCCACCCAGACTGCCGTCCAGGTGGCACAGAACAGCGATGACCTGACTCTGCCCAAATAAATAGGCTCTCCCAACAGGCCAAGGGGCTAAAGACCCCTGCCAATTGGTCGAGACAACCCATCCACTCAGTCCGGCTTCGCTATGCCCTTGTCAATCCAATGTCACCAGCAACAGAGCCATCCAGTGACAAAAGAGAGAAGTGCAGCAAACCCAGATTTAGGGAAAAGTTAGTGGATTGTTTAACAATTAGCCAGGACACTTACTACCTGGCAGACTAAATTTGTGAGCAACCCTTCCTCAGCACCAGGGTGCTACACTAGTGGCATGTACTGGCGACAGTGAGAAATCACAAGCCAACCTAATGTTTAAAAACCCTGCTACATTACTTCTGCCCTACATCCTGAAAAGACTGTAGATCGTGACACAGGAAGGAGTTGACCAACTGACGGTAGATGATGCAAGGTGTGTGCTAATGAGATCAGCCAGTCAACTCCTTCATGTGTCATGACCTAAAGTCTGTTCAGGAAGTAAGGCAGAAGTAATGGAGCAGGGTCTTTAAACATCCATGAAGAGAGCGAGGTAAGCCTGTGTAGAATTAATGGAAAGTGGTTTTATTTTTGCAAACAAATACATTAATGCTTCATTGGTACATAGAGGAGCTGGAAGTTAGAAAAAAAAAGGTGAACAAAGGTTAAATTTAAAACTCTGTAATCCAAAGGGGGGGGGACACCCATGTGGTGATGGTACATTTTTCCAGATAAAAGGTTGTCAGGCAAAAGTTCACAATAGGACTCCATAATGACTTGACGCCAAGAAAGGTCTGTACCAGCCAGAGGAAGCTATACCTGAAGAAGCTCCAGCAACTGCTTTTAGAAGCCTGGGGTCCTCGTTGCCTACAGAGATCATGAACCCACTATATTATACTGAGTTACGTAACTTTTTAAGCTTATTTGCTAGGAAGTAGGTAGCATCTTGCTTGTTATAAGTATATCTGTCAGTCTTGTATTGTATTCCTATAATTGTGCATGTAAAGCATTTTTGTATAGTAAAAGCACATTTATACACTGCAGAGGTCTGAGCTTCCTTGCTTATACCGCAAAAAACCTTACTAGATAGACCAAAGCAAAACACAGGGCCAAGCCCCTAATTATGTCATTTGTAACGCAATGCGTAGGGTAGAGCCAGAACACACGCTACCACGCATGCCCTAATCGCCAAAGACATCTTTGATCCTAGCATTGGGAAGTTGTGTCAGGAACATGGCATGCGCAGACGTGCAGGTGCCCGTCTTGCCGGGCATAGGCTAACACCAATGCGCATGCGCTGGAACATTAGCGTTAATAGGCGACCGCTTATGCGCATGCGTGAAAATACACGCACACATTTGCCATTATTGCTGGTGTCAAATTGCCTATATAAAGACAGCAGCTGCACTAATGCAGCTGCTGTCTAATCTGCAACTTTACCCTGTGCTCTGATCCTGTGCCTGTATCTGATCCAGTATTTGACTCTGCTTTCTGACCACGCTGCTATCTCAAGTCCTGACCTTTGGCTTGCCTTGTCCCTGATTATTCCTGCCTGTCTGCCTGATTTCCTGCTGCAAAACCCAGCCTGAACGCTGACCATTCTCTGTCTGCTGTTTATGATAGACTGATGCTCAGTGTATGACCAGGCTTGTCTGACTCTGCTCCAGTCTTCTGCTTCCAGCCTGTGTAGCTCTGATACCGCTGACCTGCATCTACAGCATACCTGCATTCGCTGTCCTGCATCCACAGCTTACCTGCATCCGATGTCCTGCATCCACAGCATTCCTGCATCTGCTGTTCCTGCTACCTTCTGCTGCTCAGCAATCCAGTCTGGTCCTGCTACTCATCAGTTACCACTACCGATACCAACGGAAGACTTTGCAGGCACTTTTACCTCACCATGCTCTCGCATCCACTGCTGCAACTCCAGTGGTCCTTGAGCTGGGGCTGTACGAGAGGTCTCCCTCTACTCGTCAGGCTCTCCCAGACGGTACGTAACAAGTTTTTGCAATGATGAAGTGCTTGTTTATCTCCTTTTAACTGTAGGTGCATACACTGAATAAATCTTTTGTATCCTATTGATCTTCACTATGGAGAGTCTTTTCTTTCTTTCATGATGCCTGTTTACTGAACCAACTTATACTTACGAGCAGGGGCGGACTGACAACTAATGGGGCCCCCGGGCAATAGAAGATTATGGGGCCCCCGGGCAATAGAAGATTATGGGGCCCCCGGGCAATAGGAGATTATGGGCCCCCCGGGCAATAGGAGATTATGGGGCCCCCAGGCAATAGATTATGGGGCCACACAGTATACACACACACACATACAGTATACACACACAGACACACAATATACACACACAGTATGAAAAGGTAATTATCTACCAAAGAGCTAGCATTTTGTGTCAGGCTATTAATATCCAACACTATGGGGTTGATTTACTAAAGGCAAATAGACTTTTACGAGTGGGATCCATGGTGAGAGTGACAGTCTGTGGAAACAACACGGTTGAAGTCTGCAAACTGCGATACCGCCACAGTGATGTGATTGCCCTGTACGAATTATATCAAGAACTATTTGACCACTCCTGAGTTGGGGTCATTCCATTCTGGTAAGCCCCCCACTTTCTGCACTGGGGTGGTGTGCTGTGCTGGTTTGCTTCAATCTGAAGGCATCTGAGACCCACACTTGCTTGCTGCTATTTTTTGGGAAGATCACCTTTCCCTGCGGCTGTTCATTGGGACTTATATGTTTAATTCATAAGGTGGTTTATTTTTATAACATTTGAAGTACTTATGGATTCATCTGGACTGTTCTAATGATCAGGATTTTATTGAGAAATCTAACTCTCTTCAAGAGAGATATATCCAAGATTACAAGTAGATATTGAAGAAAGCTTTTCAGAAGGCATGTGAAAGGAGTAGGCATTAATTATTATTTGTACCTCAAAAACCTAAAGAAACATCTACAAAGCTTTCCAGACAATTGTGGGTGAGGTGACTGTTCCAATATTTGTTTGGAAATAATCCAATGATATGTGTTTAAGATATTCAAGTATATGTGAAAAGGTAAGATGAAGTAATCCTTACACCATGATTTACAAGCAGACTTGGAGGCTAACGAAGTACATGAAATGACTATAGGGTCATGGTCAGACCAAGGTACCTCATGGATATTTGTGAACAAGAGATTTCCAGAAGGAATTAACAGTTACCAAAATATGATCAATGTAGGATTGTACTTTGTGTGGTTCGGAGTACCAAGTAAAATCCCTAAAAAGTCAGTTAATTTCTCTCCAGGGGTCAGAAAGGCTCAGTTCATTAAGTAAATGATTAAAGTGTGCGGAATGTAAGTGTATATTTGTTGAGGTGGACCTGTCCAATTCAGGGTTATTGGTAAGATTAGAATCTCCGCATAATGGTGCAGGTCTATGGCAATGGTGTTGTAAGAGTGTAACGACATGTTGTAAAAATGGAAACAGTTTTTAGTTTGGGGAACATTTGAGTAAAACTGTTATATCTTTGCCATGCATAGAACCTTGAAGGAATAAGATCTACCTGCTGGGTCAGATATTTGCTTTGTGCAAATAAAGTTCACTAGTTCTTTAGTTTGGCCATTTGAAAAATAGACAGTGGTATTGGGCATTTAGTCATTTTGGGACAAAATTTATTGCAAAATGTTTTTCTTGGAGGCTTGCAATAGCAGTGTGTTGTGATTTCAAGTATTGGAAGATTGCTATGCAAATGATACAATGGACAGCACACAAAATTGAAGCTCATGTCAAAGCCTTTCAACGCCTTCTATTCAAGTCTATGGGTAACACGTCGCAAACGCTCTGACAAGCGTTTGCGATGTGTTAAAATGAGTTTATTTTCTGTAATGTCACTTCCCATTTAAAAATAGGCGTTTGTGGAGTGGTTTTAAATTGTCATTAACGCTTGTAAAACACCAGTCTAACGCTCATACTAAAGCTCATTAAAACAAGTCTAATGCCCATACAAACGCTATAGGAGCGTTTCTTAAGCTTTAGAAATCTAGTCAAGTGTGAACAAGCCCTTAAAATGCGCACATTGATAGCCATTGTAAGGTAAGGGAGTGATAGTCACTGATGCGGGTTGCTGTAATAGGTTGATAAAAGGTACACTTGCAGAAAAAGTGAATGATTCCGTGCAAAGGAAGTAAATACTATCCAAAACCAAAAAGCGAAACAAAAAAGAACTGCTGCCTCTACTAATTACTACCACTAGGTGGAGTACGTGATTGAAAATAAAATAAAATAAAGTAGATATGGCGCAGTTCTATACCCGTGTTTAAAACTACCAAATTAAATAAATAAATAAATTATAGTGCAAACTAGCATGTGTGCTACATAGCTATACAGTGTCCTAATCACCAAGGAAAATGACAATATAATAATACATTTATCAAACGAATATTAATCCCAATTGATTAAATATCTCTGTGCAATATATAAATGGAATACCAATTGATTAAATATCTCTGTGCAAATGTGCTAAAACCAATAAGTCATCTACACAAGTTAGACAATTCTATTCATGATTTAAAGTGCTACTGTGCAAAAATATTTTTTATACAAAAAATTTAAAAATTAAAAATATATGTGTAGTCCCAAATTTTGAATATCCACAATTAAAGTGCTTCAGTGCTGGTGACAAACAATAGTGCTGGTATTCTCACTTTGCAAAGGTGATCACAGCATGCGTGCTTCATCCGTGCTCTTATTGTGACTGCACTCACCAGAACTCCCCCCCCCCCCCCCCTCTTGGGGTATGGAGCATTCACAGTATCTACCACTGTGCAGCACTCTGGAGGCTGGATAATTCCTGATGTATTAATAGTTTCTACTCTTGTCCCATAAGTCATATAAGGTATAGGAGAAAAGGATTCCAATAGTGTGATATTGTTTCAACTGTTTTATTACTTAAAATCATGAAAAGGGTACTCACATTCAGTGAAAGGCAAAAAAGCATTTGTTGCTGACATAAAAGCCAGGTCGAACAACCTCCTCAGGAGATTTACAGCCTATATGGGGGGGTCTTCTGAATCGGGAGAGGCTGAACCCGACAGGATGGATGGATGGAGAAGAGAAAAAATAAATAAATAAATAAAAATAAACGTTAAAAGGCATCCGGAGAGAGGACGAAAAAAGAACCTGGTTCTTTTTTCATCCTCGTAGGTGCCCCATTAATTTGTTCAGATCTTTTTGCAAGGTTTCCACATTCCGCGGAGAACTATCTCTAGTTCACCCATGCATGTGCATGCTTCTTAACATATGCACTTTGTCAGACAACAAAAACGCACTCCAGATCCATTCTGGATGTGTTTCTGCATGCACGTTTTTAGCACGTTTTTGATGCGTTCCAGTGTGTTTTGGTGCATTTATGGATGCATCCCAGGTGCTATTTTCTTCTTTTTTTTTCTTGTTTTTTAACTATACTAGGGGCGTTTTTGATGCTTTCCAGTGCGTTTTTGATGTGTTTTACTGCGTTTCAGTACAGTTCAGTGCAGGAAAAATGCAGCATGTTCTACTTTTTTTCTAGAACTGAAATGCCCTGGAACTGACCAAACTGGTGTGAACTATGCCATTGGAAATCATATTACCTACTTTCCATGCGTTTTTGATGCAGAGCAAAAACGCACTGGACTGCATGTGGTGTGAACTGGCCCTTTATTCTACAAATACTACATGAACTCTGTTTTAGGTCTAAAAGCTGGAATATTTAGCCAATTAAGGGGAATATCATTATTATTCCTGCATTACAATACATACCTCCCAAAGGGGAGGTTTCTGTATATGTACTAAATTTCCCAAAATCAACATTTACGACTGTGAGCAGTGGCGGCTGCTTTCAGTGTTTGGTTTTTTTTGGGGGGGGGGGGGCGGCAAACAGCCACCCCCATCCAGGCGGTTGGCTGGCCAGCGGCACCCGGCGGCAATCCCCCGCGCGTGGGAGGACGGTCGGACATCAAAGCCCTGCACTTACCCCATCTAGGTAGCGAGCGGGCGGGCAGCGTGTCAGGCGGGTGGTAGATTTCATTCTTCCTCCTCCTGTGGATCATGGCGGCTTCTGCCATACGTTTTCTCCCTCCCCCTCCTATAGGATCTCTTGTTCTTTCAGCCAATAGGGTGACGGGTCCTGATTGGCCGGGAGGAGGATCACTGTGAAAATAGTGAATATTCATTCACTATTGTCACACAACTGGGTGGGCTCTGCGTCCCGAGCCCACCCTATTTTGAAATCTATTAGAGCCTCTGGCTCTAATCACGTGCTTTAACACTCCCCCCCCATTGGAATCCATGCATCCAGCATCCTGTATGTAGATCAGAGGACCAGACGTATTGGATGGGGGGGGGGGGTGGCGCCCGTGCTCCTCTAGTGGACATGATCATATTGTCAACAAAACTTATTATAATTATTGCAAGTACTTATACAGCATGGTCAATTTATGCAGGGCTATACATATATATTATACATTCACATCAGTCCCTGCTCTTGAGGACTCACATTCATACATACTAGGGCCAATTTAGCCAAGAGCCACTTAACCTAACATCATGTGTTTGGAGTGTGGGAGGAAACCTGAGTACTCAGTGGAAACCCACGCAGGCACAGGGAGAACATGCAAACTCTGTGCAGGCAGTGCCATGGTTGAGATTCGAACCGACGACCCTGGTGCTGCTAGGCAGCATTCATATTCATTCAGCTGTATTTCCTATGCTGTGATTGGCCCACGGCTATCGCATGGTGCCTGGTTGAATCACAGTACCCTGTACCGTTTAATTAGCTGTAGCCAATCACAGATCACTAATAATCACAGCTGTTATGAAGGTAACTCATTCATGACAGTACAAAACATTGCGGTTACCATTGCTGTAACCATGACCATCATTGTAACAGCAATCAAAGTAAAAAAACAAATCCCTGATCACTCCCCCAGAGTAGTACAGTGTTACTAGTATGGAAAAAAATAACAAGTAACAATTAAAAAAAATTTAAAAAAAAATTTAAAAGATATAAAAAATAATAAAAAATATTTTTAACATACTTTCACCAGTCAGTGTCCCTGATCATTGCCACACCAGTCATATAATGACGCTGTACTGCACTGATGACAGTATGTATAAAAAATGTGTGAAAAACAAAACCAAATTTTATTTCAAATCCAAACTCGCCATGCCTCCTACTAAATACCTCAGACTGTCTATTTTCCAAAAAGGGGACATTTGTACCGTCCTGGCATTTTTAACGTCTCAAGAAATCAGATAGGCCATCAGTACTTCAGAATTGATCAAGTTTTTAAATATATACACTATAGTTTGTAAATAATAAAACTTTCACACAGACCAATTAATATACACCTAATGGGATTTTTTTTTTTTACCAAAGACATGCAGCAGAATATATTTTGGCCCAAATTTATGAAGAAATTTGATTTCTTGTTCATACATCACGGGACACAGAGACTTGATAATTAGTGGGTTATCAGGTGACTGGACACTTGCAAGCCTAATTACAAGGCGAGTTCCTCCCCTATATAACCTCTCCCATATGGAGAGTACCTCAGTTTTTTCGCCAGTGTCTAAGGTGGTTGGTCACGCTAGAAGATGTACTAAGAAGAAAGCTCTGCTTGATGGTCTCTGCGGGGGCCTAGGAGCTATACAACTGGATCCATACCTTGCGCCTAAGATGGATGGTACCCGGGCCTCGTGTGTGAAGAAACAAGGTTTTGCCTGTAATGTCTCTCTTTGAGGACTGGGCTCTGGGATCCAGTGCTTTGGTGCACAAATTAAGTTGCGCGAAAAGTTTTTCTGGCAGAGTCTTCTACAGGTCCAGGGAAGAGGATCCTGTGAGTAGGAACCCAGAACCCTGAAGGTTGGCACAACGCTACACGCCATGATGGGTGAAGGTTGGATCTGTCTGTTATCAGCAGTCCTGCGGTGGGGATAAGGTAAGTGAAGACAATCCTAAAGTATACACATTATGGATTATCTTCTTTTGAGTAGTTGCATGTCTTACCTGGTGTCTGCCACTAGAGGGAGTAAGAACATACCTGGTGTATACTTACATGCCATCCAGGATACACGCTCAATGAAACTGGTCTAAGAAGCCGCTCACCTCCTCCGCTGCAGGCTCTGCCACATAATATAGAAGTGGGGGATCCCACGCTGCCCGGGGGTTCTGCGCAGTTCTCAGGGAATCCCCTTTCTCCCCCCCTCACCCCCGGCCGCCGCTATGTCAGTCCTATGCACGCACGCAGGGGTGCGCATTTATGGTGATTTTCGGCGGGGAGGGGGGGGGCGTGCTTGCAGCGCCGTGCAATGTTTAAAGTCCAGTACACCAGAGCTCCTGTAAGCAGTGGGACACAGAACTGTGGGCAGTAAGCATCTCAGTGGATTCGGATCTAGGCATACCTAAGACACCTACTCAGCATCAGGTTGTGCAGACTGAGCTAATGTTTATATTGTAAGACCAGGGCACAGCAGTGATTGCATTTGTACTAGTACCTCTGCTTTGCAGCTTAGGACTATGTCTCCTCCTTAGAGGGCTTCAGGGGGAGGTAAAAGAGACACTAAAAGATCACCGCCTACTTCTAGGGGTTCTGGGCATGCCTGCAGGATTCCTTCCAACCCTGAAAGGCTGGACGCAGCCTCACAGGATGAGTCTGTGCCCCTGTCAGACTTTGCAGCCTCTCCCAATGTTACAGTCCCTGTATATGTCACTGAAGACAATATGAAGGCTGCATTGGATGGTTTGGAAGGAAGGATTACTACTTTTATCACAGCTTCCTTAAAGAGTTGCAGAAAAAGGGATAGATCCCCTCCCTCTGCTTTAGGTTCCCTATCTAATGAGCATTCTGATGATGAAATATCCCTATCTGGGGCCATATGTCAAAAATGGGGTACCCCGGATGTGGACCTGTTGGCCTCCAGGTTCAACAAGAAACTGGACAACTTTGTGTTAAGAACAAAGGATCCGCTAGCACAAGGGTCAGATGCCTTAACGATTCCATGGGATCAATACTCTCTGATCTATGCATTCCCTCCAGTTCCGCTTCTCCCAGGATTCCTTCAGAGGGTCAAAAGGGAAGGAAAGACGGTAATTCTGGGAGCTCCGGCTTGGCCCAGGTGACCTTGGTATGCGGAGATCCTAAAGATGGCAGGTTCTTGGGGTTCTGGGGTTCTTCCGCTCCGCCCAGATCTACTCTCACAAGGGTCCAATATTCCATCCTACCTTACAAAGTCTAAATTTGATGGTTTGGTGGTTGAGACCCACATTTTTAAGGGTCGTGGCCTCTCGGGGCCAGTCCTGTCCACCATTGTTAATGCTAGGAAGCCAGCTTCCAGGCTCATCTACTACAGAATCTGGAAGGCATATTTTTCCTGGTGTGAATCCAGAGGGTGGCATTCTAGAAAGTATGCCATTAGCAGAATTCTTGCTTTTCTCCAATTAGGCATAGAAATGAAGCTGGCCTTGAGTAGTATCAAGGGCCAGATCTCGGCCTTGTCAGTATTCTTTCAAAGACCGCTTGGCTCTCATTCCCTCGTACAGGCCTTTGTTCAGGGAGCACTACGCTTGAATCCGCCGGTTAAGCCTCCTGTGTGCCCATGGGATCTGAATTTGGTTTTGTCTGTTTTACAGGAACAACCTTTTGAACCATTGCACCAAGCTTCTTTAAATCTTTTAACAAAGTTGGTGTTTCTGGTAGCCATATCCTCAGTTAGAAGGGTATCAGAATTAGCAGCTCTTTCTTGTAAACAGCCATATTTGATTATTCACAAAGACAGGGTGGTGTTGCGCCCTCACCCGACTTTTCTGCCTAAAGTGTTTTCAGGATTCTATCTGAATCAAGATGTGGTCCTACCGTCCTTTTTTCCAGATCCGCAGTCCGCAGAAGAAGAGTTGTTACACTCTTTAGATGTTGTGAGAAAAGTCAGTATCTATCTGCAGGCAACCGCTCAGACACGAAAGACTGATTGTCTCTTTATTCTACCAGAGGGCCCCAAAAACGGCCAGGCAGCATCGAAATCCACTATCTCTAGTTGGATTCGACAGGTTATTATTAAGGCTCATGGTGTAAAGAATAAAGTTCCTCCTTTTCAGGTTAAAGCGCATGAGGATGCCGCCTTCGGGAGCAGTGTGCTGCAGGCAGCAGTATAGTTCCTCTAGTCCGTTGGCAGTCTATATTTTTTTCTGATCTGTGTCTCCCTCACCTCAATTTGGGCATTGCTATAGGACATCCCACTAAGTAATTATCAAGTCTCGGTGTCCCGTGATGTATGAACAAGAAAATAGGATTTTTAAATACAGCTTACCTGTAAAATCCTTTTCTTGGAAATACTTCACGGGACACAAAGCTCCCGCCCCTCTTCGGGATTATACGTTGGGACACTTATTGCTTTGCTATAAAACTGAGGTACTCTCCATATGGGAGGGGTTATATAGGGGAGGAACTCGCCTTGTAATTAGGCTTGCCAGTGTCCAATCACCTGATGGTGACTATCTAACCCACTAAGTATTTATCAAGTCTCTGTGTCCCGTGATGTATTCCAAAGAAAAGGATTTTACAGGTAAGCTGTATTTAAAAATCCTATTTTTTTGGATATGTTTTAATACAGAAAGTAGAAGAAAAAAACTGTGGTGATCAGATACCACCAAAAGAAAGTTCTATTTGTGTGAAAAATGAGATATATATATATATATATATATATATATATATATATATATATATATATATATACAGTATCTCACAAAAGTGAGTACACGCCTCGCATTTTTGTAAATATTTTATTATATCTTTTTATGTGACAACAACACTGAAGAAATGACACTTTGCTACAATGTAAAGTAGTGAGTGTACAGCTTGTATAACAGTGTAAATTTGCTGTCCCCTCAAAATAACTCAACACACAGTCATTAATGTCTAAACCGCTGGCAACAAAAGTGAGTACACCCCTAAAAGAATTGTTGCTCTACATAAAGATGGCCTAGGCTATAATCAGATTGCCAAGACCCTGAAACTGAGCTGCAGCATGGTGGCCAAGACCATACAGCAGTTTAACAGGACAGGTTCCACTAAGAACAGGCCTCGCCATGGTCGACCAAAGAAGTTGAGTGCACGTGCTCAGCGTCATATCCAGAGGTTGTCTTTTGGAAATAGATGTATGAGTGCTGCCAGCATTGCTGCAGAGGTTGAAGGGGTGGGGGGTCAGCCTGTCAGTGCTCAGAACATACGCCGCACACTGCATCAAATTGGTCTGCATGGCTGTCGTCCCAGAAGGAAGCCTCTTCTAAAGATGATGCACAAGAAAGCCTGCAGTTTGCTGAAGACAAGCAGACTAGGGACATGGATTACTAGAACCATGTCCTGTGGTCTGATGAGAAATGTATTTGGTTCAGATGGTGGCGGCAACCAGGTGAGGAGTACAAAGACAAGTGTGTCTTGCCTACAGTCAAGCATGGTGGTGGGAGTGTCATGGTCTGGGGCTGCTTGAGTGCTGCCGGCACTGGGGAGCTACAGGTTATTGAGGGAACCATGAATGCCAACATGTACTGTGACATACTGAAGCAGAGCATGATCCCCTCCCTTCGGAGACTGGGTCACAGGGCAGTATTCCAACATAACAACCCCAAACACACCTCCAAGACGACCACTGCCTTGCTAAAGAAGATGAGGGTAAAGGTGATGGACTGGTCAAGCATGTCTCCAGACTTAAACACTATTGAGCATCTGTGGGGCATCCTTAAACGGAAGGTGGAGGAGCACAAGGTCTCTACCATCCACCAGCTCCGTGATGTCGTCATAGAGGAGTGGAAGAGGACTCCAGTGGCAACCTGTGACGCTCTGGTGAACTCCATATCCAAGAGGGTTAAGGCAGTGCTGTAAAATAATGGTGGCCACACAAAATATTGACACTTTGGGCCCAATTTGGACAATTTCACTTAGGGTTGTACTCACTTTTGTTGCCAGCGGTTTAGATATTAATGGCTGTGTGTTGAGTTATTTTGAGGGGACAGCCAATTTACACTGTTATACAAGTTGTACACTCACTACTTTACATTGTAGCAAAGTGTAATTTCTTCACTGTTGTCACATGAAAAGATATAATAAAATATTTACAAAAATGTGAGGGGTGTACTCACTTTTGTGAGATACTGTATATATATGAAGCAAGGTCTCCGGCCTCCTTCAGTCTAATGAGAACCTCCAGGGCCAGAGATAGCTGACATCCTTCTGTATGTAGTGGGTTGTGAGGCATAGTGGGTCAAGGTGGAAGTTATTGGGCGTCAGACACTTCTTGAATGCAAAAGAGATATTTGTTCCTCTTACAAACTTTTATGGGGGAAAGAGGGTTAGGGCCAGGACACCCTTGAGTAGTTGCAAGTTCAATTAGCAGACTCTGAGACTTCAATAGGAGGACAGCCGTGCAAGGAAAAGCCTCCAGCAAGAAGCCACATCTGCACATGCAGGAATGCTGTCTCTTACAGCAACAGTCTTTAACAGTTCCTAACACAAAACTTAACAGTTCTTTCATCTTCACTACAACTTCTCCTTGTAGTTCTTCAGCCCACTGAGCTCCCGGTCTCTCATTAGACCCACTGATTCACTGCCACTGAATCCCTTGAGCTCCTCCAATCTTCACGGTGTTATCTTCCTCAAGCGTCACCCCTGCCTCTTTTCTGGGTCCCTAGCTTGGCACTCCTGATACTTCTCAAGCTTCACCCATGCTGATCTGCTCGGTCCCTGGCTTGACATACAAGGCTGCTCTGCAAGCGTCACCTCCGCTGGCTAGGTCCCTGACTTGATCACCGTCTGAAGTTTCCCAATTCTCCACTGTGCCCGTTCGGCGAGAATACTGCTCCCGTACTTACTTCAGTTACTCACTGTGGTCCCTGGTATTAAGGTGGATGGACCCTTTGTGGCGACAGCTTCTCCTCTACCTCCGACCACTGTCAGGTTCTCCAGCCAGTAGAACCGTCACTTCTGGTTGGACTGCAAGCTGCAATCCCAACGCTGCGCTGCTTTCTCTTGCTTCTGGATAGGCCCTCAGACAGCTTAGCAGCCATATGCCCCCTGGGATAGGACCGATCTCTGGCCTATCAGCCCGGGTCAATATGACACACGTCCACCCAGACAGCACAGAACGCAGATCACCTGACTTTACCTAAATATATAGGTGCTCCCAGCAGGCCAATGGATTCAAGAAAACCCCTTCCCATAGACTGAGATACCCCATATACCCATAACCTGACCTTGAGTTGCCCTTCTCATATCTAGTACCACTAAGTAGTCTACCTAGTGGTAGAAGAGAAAAGTGCAACAAGGCCAAGCTTAGGAAAAAATCAATAGATCTCTAACAATTGACCAGGATAACTACTCCTGGCAAGTAAATTTGTGAGGAGCTCCCTGTCTAGACTCCAGGGTGCTACACCCCCCTTCTCAAAAAACTACGTCTCGCAGTTTGCAGAAAAATAATTTGAGCTCCCAAGCTTGAGAGTGAATGTCCTGGCAAAAACTGGGATAGGTGGGGAAACAGGGAAAGAACAAAGTAACAATATAAAAATATAAAACATATGCGTGGAGTACCACTTGAAATAAACATAGTATCAGACACATAAAAATGGTAAGTCGTATGACACTCAAGTATCAAAATAGTTATGTATAATTTTAAAAGCAAGCAGAGCAATAGTGTTGCTTCATAACTATCTATCTAATATATACAGTAATAACAAAATATACAGAGGGTTAGTGTTGTCATCAGGTTAGATCCCTGTCTCTCCTTAACTAAGGAAGATGCACCAATACAGCAACACCTGAAAGTGAGAGATCATAAAAATACAAATGCATCCTATCCTATAATAACGTAGTGCAATCTGTACATAGTAATTTTAAATGGTCCTCAGCCGAGAACAGCATGGCAGTGTAAATACAACCTATAAATGTCTACATTATTTACATAGTGAAAGCAGGCCCCATTCTCGCTGAGATTGCCACCCCCTTTCCTTATCAGCGTAGAACTTCAGCAATGGTTTTATCAAGTATCAGTCCTGATACATAGATAAGTCCATTATTTGAAAAAAATAGGCAATTGCTCCTTTATCACAGCCTATTCTAACTAACTACACATCCAGTGTCCATGGCATGTTTTAGTCCATCAATTTCACTTGGGGTGAACAACATTCCCCAGCAGTTCCCTTTCTTCTTTAAAGGCAACTCCGGGCACAAAAAGACATGCAATAACCAGCCAGGCCATGGTGCAAGGGACCACACTTGAGGACACAGGTCCACTTGCAAAGGTATCTTCAGTCTGTCCACATGACAGCCAAAGACAAAAACTTTCTTGATTACTTGCAAACAATAATCTGCTGAAAGTCACAGATCGCTCTTCAGGGTAAAACACCCCAACAACTTCAGTCTTAGCCAACGTGGCTTAAGAGATCACTTCCATGTATCTGCTGGCAGCATTCAGTCCAGCATAGTCCTAGCAGTACAGCTTTCTGAAATGTTCCCTATTATCAAAGAACTTTGTGCAAAGAAATAGAGTGGCATCAGCAAAGAGTCCTTTGACTCCACAACTGCACATTTGTAATCCACAAAGAGAGATGATATTGGTATCTTCACAACAGTTATCAATAGTACCCGGGATTGGGTAAGTTCAAGGTTTTCACTGTAGTGACAAAACGTTTATTTTTCTCTTTTATCTGGTCTGTGGATGACTATGCTGTCCAAGTTACCGTATATACTCGAGTATAAGTCGTTCCGAGTATAAGTCGAGACCCTAATTTACCACAAAAAAAATGGGAAAAATTTATTGACCCGAGTATAAGACGAGGGTGAGAAATGCACAGCTACTGTAAGTGGAAAAGAGGGTCAGCAATGCCCATTTGCAGCATCACTGTGCCCATTTGCATGCCTCACTGTGCCCATTTGCAGCCATAGGTCCCCTGAACTTCAAACTCGGTAGTTAAGGGTTCCTAGATGCCCCCTAGCTGCAGCCAAAATTTGGGGTCTCTGAACCCAAAGGGTCCCGAAATGACATTGCTGCAGATGGACACAGTTGACCAAATTTGGGGCCCCGTATCTCGGGGCCACTTAGTGCTAAGAACCCCAAATTTGGTGTGCAAACCCAGTGGAACTAGCACCATAAAGCTGGTGTTTCTAGCACTAAGTGGCTCCGAGATACAGGGCCCCAAAAATCAGTTCGGAAAATGTCAAGCACTTTTCTGCAGCAGAGAATGACGTTTTCCGAACCGGATTTGGGGCCCCGTATCTCAGGGCCACTTAGTGCTAGGAACCCCAGCTTTGGATATGTTATGGTACCAGTTCCACTGGGTTTGTACACTAAATTTGGATTTCCTAGCACCAAGTGGCCCTGAGATATGGGGCCCCAAAATCGGTTCAGAAAATGTCAAGCACTTTTCTGCAGCAGAGAATGACATTTTCCGAACCGATTTTGGGGCCCCGTATCTCGGAGCCACTTAGTGCTAGGAACTTCAGCTTTGGATATGTTGTGGTACCAGTTCCACTGGGTTTGCACACCAAATTTGAGGTTCCTAGCACCAAGTGACCCTGAGATACGGGGCCCCAAATTCGGTTCGGAAAATGAAGTTTTTTGCTGCAGAAAAGTGCTTGACTCGAGTATAAGTCGAGGGGGGCACTTTCAGCACAAAAAAATGTGCTGAAAAATTCGACTTATACTCAAGTATATACGGTAATCTTTCGGCCATAGCTCCAGGTATTCACTACGAAGTGGTATTTTTCAGCCACCTTAGGTGACAGCTTGGGAAAATCCAGATGAAGAGGGATCTGTAGAAAGCTGCGCACAGCCTCGTCCACCCACTGGGCCTCCTTGTCAAAGATCTCATCTTCCAGATGGGCTGGTATATATGGATACAGGTATCCGTATTCTGACACTACCTTCTTTATTATGATTGGCTGTATTTTGGACAGCCTAGGCAGGGTTTTGGGATCCCCATATCCGGATAGGATCCGGGCGTCTGGTGCACGTTGAACTGAACACCCAGCAACTTCATCCGGTTTAACCTTAGGTAAGGGCGCCATAGGGCGAGCTATGGGGACCCATCCAACCCCTGAATCCTCCTTGACAGACTTGGAGGTACTGACTAGCGAAGCTGCATCGACAGGTTGCTGGATCTCCACCTTGGCAGTCACAGCAGAGAGAATCCAGCATTCTTGCACCTCACTCATTGGTTCCTCTTCGCTGTCGCCCCACTTCACAGTATAAGACAAAGTGTCCGAAAACAACTCTGATAACGGACGGGATATCCGAATATGAAGGGGTGGAACACTCTTTAGCCCGGGAGATAGTTGTGCTTAGCATGCACCTTGGCCGGCACAACTATCTCATTTTTTAATTTTTTTACAGGTGTCACTTTCCCTACGCTTCTTACTTGCTTACCTGGTCCCGGTACTTACCTCTCAGGAGACGTAGACATCAAAGTAAGCAGCTGGGCCCGACCACGGCCTCTAGAAGCAACTGGTGCGCTGGATCCTGGGGTGGTCACCTGTACAGGATTAGCAGCTTCCCGAACGACTCTGGCACCAGCAGGTGGACTCTGGGGATAACTCTCAGCCAGAACAGCAACGTTCCTGTCCCAGTCAACCTGTAGTATCCGAGGAGGCTGGGTTGGGGCGATAACCTCGAACAACTGTTCCCCACAACATCCACAGATGATCCAAGGCCTTAACTGTGTGGTTAGGCCGGAGCATCGTCCACAGATCAGTCCTAGAGCCTCATAGCCTCCAGCGGTATATAGGGCAATATTACCCCTTGTTGCGTACTGCACTCCGGTGTCCGTCACCTTGCCTTTGGATTCCCTTAGGCCAGATCTGATATCCGGAACGTTCACCCACCAATCCACCATCATGCTTCCAAACTATGCCATCTCCTTCTCTAACCCACAATCAGACGCATGTGGCAGCACTTCCTTATCCTCCTCTGCAGAGCGGAGGCTTCTCTCCCTGCCAATGGATTGATGCAAATTTTTGCTGGGAACTGTGGTGCCCGCCTTCTTCTTGTTGCGGCGCGCCAAAGCTGTAATGGAGTCCATTTTGGAGTCTGTATTAACCCTCACAGCGCTGGCGGGAAGTGTCAAAAGACCAGGCTGATCCTTTCCCCTGTGCAATGAGACTTGTTGGTTCTCTCCCACATTGGTAGTGCACACGACAACATAGTCTATGAGAAGGGTAAATGTTACTTGCCACCTTCCCACGGAGCAAGACGGAGTCCCGATGCAGCCGAAGCCGGTTGCTACGGGCAACTGCTGCAAGAACAACGCCTTGACCCCACGTTGGGCGCCAAATGTAGCATGGCCAAAAGGACAAGCGGAGTCTAGAAACACTGAAAGGTACAGTGCTGTCTGCTGGTAGTCCACATTGCTACATATATATTTTATTTGGGTACAGTGTTGTATGACCGCACTAATGGCTGGTTAAAGTGGAGCACCAGTTGTTTTTGTGTGTATTAAAAATCAGCAGCTACAAAAACTGTAGCTACTGACTTAAAATAAACACACACTTACCTGTCCCAGAATCCAACGATCTGCTCACCCGAGCCACCCTTCTCCCAGCCCTCTATCCCCGGCGCCAGCATCTCAACTGTGGACACCCTGTTGTGACAGCTTGTGGCTTCACAGCCGGGTGCCCACTGCGCATGCGCAAGTCGTGCTGCACCTTTTAAATGGTATGGCAGTCTTCTAGGTCATGTGACATGTCGCAGAACACTGCAGGGGGGGGAGAACTTCCGCTCAGTTGGCCTAGGCAATCTGACCAGAAGTATGAGCAGGTACCTGTCAAAACTAGGTAGCCCCTTCCCCAAAAAAATATTGACATGCCAAATGTGGCAGGGGAGGAGAACCTAACCACTTAAGGCCCGCCCTATAGAAGTTTTACTGCTACAGGGAGGCACCTGTGCGCCGGATCACGTACATACGTGATCCGACTTTTCCAGGTAGGGGGCATTCATGCACGCCGCTGGCAGCTTGCTTTCACTGCGATTACACACAGTAGAAGCCGATCGGCGGGTGCACGGTACCCGATATCCTCTGGCACCTGCTGATCGTTAGGTTGAGAGACAGAACTGCGATCTGCCTATGTAAACAAGGCAGATTGCCGTTCTGACAGGAGGGAAGGGATGGAGTTTGTGTTCCTGCAAAGCAGGGAATACATTCCATCTCTTAAAAGCAACTCACATAGTACAGTAAAACACTGGCTAGGCACACAGTTAACCCTTTGATCGCCCCTGATATTAACTCCTTCCCAGACAGTGAGGTACAGCAACAGTGCATATTTTTTAGAACTGTTTACTGTATTTGTGTCACTGGTCCCCAAAAAGTGTCAGTTAGTGTCAGAATGTCCACCGCAATATCGCAGTCCCACTATAAGTCTCTAATTGTCGCCATTACTAGTAAAAAAAATTATTAAAGAGGAACTGCAGTCTGCTTACATAATTTGTAATAAAAACATCTTTGCCATTCTGAAGCTTCCCTCCAACCACTTTTCATATTATTTTATATATACTGTGATTCTGTACTTGCCAAATATGCTGCAGAAATCTCCCTCCACTGAGTCTGACTGCATCCTTTTTAACTGTGGGCAGCTGAAGCTGCTGCCTGTTCACGTCCTGGAATTACACAGCTACACACAGGCACACCTCCAGCTCTGCAGCTCTCATTGGCCTTTTTATGACCCCCCCCCCTTCCACGAGAGTGAGAGAGAGCTGTGCAAGATGTTATACGTCTTATTACCAGACAAGAAACAGGAAGTGGGCTGTATAGTGGCAGAAGGAAATGTTTTACTATCCAAAGTTAAAACAAGGGCAGAAGATTTAATAGATGGAAAGATGAAAAAAATGACTGAAGTTCCACTTTAAATATCTAAAAATATCCCAAAGTTTGTAGACACTATAACTTTTGCGTAAACCAATCAATATACGCTTATTGGGATTTTTCTTACCAAAAGCATGTAGCAGAGTACATATTCCCCTAAATGTATGAAGTTTTTTTTTTAAATTGTATTGTATATGGATATGTTTTATAGCAGAAAGTAAAAATATATATATTTTTTTTCAAAGTTGTCAGCCTTTTTTTGTTTATAGCGCAAAAAAATAAAAAACGCAGAGGTGATCAAATACCACCAAAAGCTCTATTTGTGGGAAAAAAATGACATCAATTTTGTTTGGGTACAACGTTGCACGGCCAACCAGTTGTCAGTTAAAGTAACGCAGTGTCGTATCGCAAAAAAATAGCCTGTTCATGAAGGGGGTCATCTTCCGGAGGTCATGTGGTTAAAGCCAAACTTCCCCTTTTGGGTGGCGCTCTCCTTGAAAGTAGCGCAGTGCTGAATAACAACAATGGTCTGGTCGTGAAGGGGGTAAAACCTTCCTGAGTGCAAGTAGTTCATGTTTATATTAGTCTTACTATACTTTAGAAAGAGGGACAGAGAAAACAGCCAGAGAAGTTTGGTTGTAAAAGAGGGGCAGTTGGAAGTTAGAGATTTAGGTTATACACACATTATTCTAAACTATTTCTAAATTATTCTAAATCTATTTAAACTAAAAGATCGCATTTCCCCTGGAATTTATACAGAATACTGGCAAATACTAAGCTGTCACTTGTATGGGTCCTCGGTTTCAGTGTGAGCACCAGACTAGTACTTGTAGAATAACTCGCCCCCGGAAATAGCTGATGAGTAAAAGTGCCGTTCAGTATGCGGAACCCAGGCTTGGCGGCTGTTTTCCGGCGGAATATTTAGTTGGCGCACAGTTTCCGGAAGTGCTCAGGGGGCGTCCTGTCCTAAGATGGCGGCGCTGACAGGTAAGAAGGTTATGGGATTGTTGTGTTTGGGTTATGAAGGACGTCAGTGCGGTGTGTATTGGTGGGCAGTACGAGGATGACTGCTGTTCGGCGTCTCCTTATTCCTCGCTTGTCTGGTGCTATAAAAGAGTATAGAGGTGACAATGGTTTCTGTGTGTTCCAGCTCCCCGACTGTCTCTGCTCTCCTTCCAAGCTTTTCGGTGAGTATTATGCTCGGATATTTCTTATTTATGATCTATGGAACTGTGCACACTAATAGTATACTTCTCTATCTACATCATACAGACCGGCCTGCCTGGCAGCTCTTCATACTCGGGTCTGGCAACCAACAGCAGACAATGAAAATAGCATCAGGTGACTACTCTATATCTATCTATTATAGCTAGCTATATATATATATATATATATATATATATATATATATATATATAAATAATTTTTATATAAATTTATTTGGGCACACAGCAACAGACGTATGTTACCTTTTTTTAAAGCTGCATTCATGTGTTACTGTCACAGGGGTGTACAGGTATTGCATGCATCCCCCTGCAGGCAGTCCTATTCATGTTTATTGGGACATAGGGGCAGCATGCATACAGCTGCTGTGTCCCAACATGACATTCGTGTGGGTGCAGGGCCCTGAACTCACCCTTGGTGCAATTTGGAGCATGTACTCACACGGATGTCATATTGGAACTAGGAATGAGCTTTGAGTTCGACTCGAACATCGGCTTTTCGCCCGTTCGCCGAACAGCGAACAATTTGGGGTGTTCGCGGCAAATTTGCGGAACACCCTTTAAAAGTCTATGGGAGAAATCAAAAGTGCTAATTGTAAAGGCTTATATTCATGGTATCTGGGTCCTGCCCCAGGGGACATGTAACAATGCAAAAAGAAGTTTTAAAAACTGCTGTTTTTTCGGGAGCAGTGATTTTAATGATGCTTTAAGTGAAACAATAAAAGTGTAATATTCCTTCAAATTTCGAACCTGGGGGGTGTCTATAGTATGCCTGTAAAGGGGCGCATGTTTCCTGTGTTTAGAACAGTCTGACAGCAAAATTTACATTTCAAAGGAAAAGTCATTTAAAACTACTCGCAGCCAATAATGAATTGCCGGTCCGACAATACACATAAAAGCTCATTGATAAAAACGGCCTGGGAATTCCCCACAGGGAAACCCTGAACCAAAATTACAAAAAAAAAAAATGGCGTGGGGTTCCCCCTAAATTCCATACCAGGCCCTTCAGGTCTGGTATAGATATTTAAGGGGAACCCCGTGCCAAAATTAAAAAAAAAAGAAATGGCGTGGGGTCCCCCAAAAAATCCATACCAGACTCTTATCCGAGCATGCAACCTGGCAGGCTGCAGGAAAAGTGGGGGGGGGGGGGGGCGAGAGATCGCGCCCCTCCTGAACCGTACCAGGTCACATGCCCTCAAATTGGGAGGGTGCTTTGGGTTGCCCCCCAAAAAGCACCTTGTCCCCATGTTGATGGGAAGAAGGTCCTCATCCCCACAACCCTTGCCTGGTGGTTGTTGGGGTCTGCGGGCGGGGAGCTTATCGGAATCTGGAAGCCCCCTTTTAACAAGGGGACCCCCAGATGTTGATGGGAAGAAAGGCCTCATCCCCACAACCCTTGCCCGGTGGTTGTGGGGGTCTGCGGGCGGGGGGCTTATCGGAATCTGGAAGCCCCCTTTAACAAGGGGACCCCCAGATCCCCCCCCCCCCCCCCCGTGTGAATTGGTAATGGGGTACAAATGTACCCCCTACCATTTCCAAGCCCTTCAGGTCTGGTATGGAACACGTCCTGTCAGAACAGGGACGTGTGTGGGTGTTTACACACACTCGTCCCTGTTCTGTGTCTCCTGGTTACGATCGCTCGTGGCCGGCGGTCATCGCGATCGTCGGCCATGAGCATCGGCACCCCCGCTGTACAGCGCGCTCCTGCTATCCGGACCCCGCAAGATCGTGTACAGTAACGTGATTTCGCACAGGGGAGCCAGCCTGCTGCAGTAAAACTGTGGTGGATGGTCTGGAAGCAGTTAAAGCAGAACTAAACCCATCAGTTTAAAATGGAAATAAAGTCTCAAATTAAACTGTGAATTGCTTAAATTTCAATAAAAATTGGGATGTTCTAAAACTTTGGACAGGTAGTGTACCTGCTCACTGTCTTCTTGACAATGTGCACAGAGCTGCCCGTGTGCACAGGTCTTGTGTGCCTGGATGACTAAATTCCTGCACGTGCGCAGGAGTGACATCATCCTGTGCTGGCTGATGAAGTCACAGCCCAGTACCCGGAAGAAGCCAAGTAGAGGATACCAGAGAGGAACCTCGGACCATTGGAGAGGTAAGCATTGCAGACTTTAGTTTCCACGTTATCTGTTGCAGGGATGAGCTCAGGCATGTTCGGTTCCTTCTCCAAACCCACCTGAGCTATCCCATCAGGAAGCTGTCGCTGCACAAAGCCAGTCATAAGCAGCCGAGACATTCCCCACCCCAAACATGCCTGAATTTATCCATAAACTGTTTTCCAAAATGGGTACATTCAAAGCATGCTGTGAATAACTGTTGCAGTTGCTTGTGCTCTCAACCAAACTAAACAGGCACAGATGTTAAAAAAAAGGGGGGGGGGGGGGCGCATCTGTTTCGTTTCAGCTGGGGATCTGCTCAGGGATCCCCTGCTTATCGGAGTGGCCTGTACTCCATCAGAAAGAGTCCTAATAAGTTTTGAGGTAGCATTTGTAAGGGGAATATTTAATTCAAGAATTCTGATCCCCATTGAATAGACAAATACTTCGTTTTTATAATGATAAAAAAAAAAAGCAGAAAGCAATATCTTTTAGTGTGATGTGTAGTTCTAGTGCAGGGGTAGGCAACTTTTCAGAGGCTGAGATCTACTGGTGGGAGGGGCGTTGGCGGTGTCCTTTTTCAAAAAAAACAAAACAAAAAAAAAAACATTCAATAAAAGCACTAAGGGCCGGTTCCCACTGCTGCGATGTCAGACATCGCATGTGATTCGAACTGCACTGCTGTGCAAATCACATGTGATGTCTGTGCGATGCAAATTCCGCCATACAGATTGTATGGCTGCATTCAAACCAAACCTGTGCAGGACCCTTTTTTCGGTCCGTGCCAGAATTGGATTGCAAAAGTGTTCACACCCATGTGATCCGATTCCTGTCTGAATTGACAGTTTGCACCGCGATATTCGACCCGATCTGGGGGTGTCATGGTTCGCATATGGCAGTGTAAACCGCCAGCGAGAGACATGCAATGCAGGAACTATACTGGATTTGCAGGGTTCCCACATCGCTGAAGCGTGAACCGAGCTATAGAGTGTCACAGTAGTGTCTTCTGCCCCACTTCAAATCACTCACCCCCACCACAGTAGTATCCTCTGCCATCCCCTCCTCCACAGCGGTATCCTCTGCCTCCTTTCACATCACACACACCCCCCAGTAATATACTATGCCATCCCTCCCCACACATAGTGTCCTGTCCCCCCCCCGATCGCAGTGTCCTCTGCCATCCCCCTCCACTGTAGTGTCCTCTGCACCCCATAGCAATGTCCTCTGTATCAACCCCCCCCCCCCCCTTCTGAAGTAACCTCCCCCAGTTTCAGGTAGCTTGTGATCGACAGGTTGTCGACCCCAGGTCTAGTGTATCCAAAAGAGGGAGTAATGCATGAAGTCTGATTGCTTTGGGCATCAGTTTTATTTTTGTTTAACTTTTAATCAGCCAACCATTTCCTATGTGTTAGGATAGTTTGACATGGACCTCTTTGGATCCTCAAGCATATCTGTCATGAAGTATCGATTGGGAAAACTGCTGCTCTAAATCAACTCTGTTCACTAGATCGATATAAATCTGGCATTCGTATATGAAAGTGTCATAGTTTAAAGTTGAACTTCAGGCTGATATAAAAAAAAAGAGATTATTGCAGTTACATACATACATACATACATACACATTCAGTAAAAGGTCATGACGAGTATTTTTATATGCAACCAATGTAAGTACCTGCATTTGTCTTGGTGTCAGCTTCTTGCAGTTCCTTGTATAGTAGAAGTCAGAGAGGGAGAGGAAGGGGTATCACTATGAATCAAGCATGCTGCATTCACGTTTTGAAAGAAGGAAGTAAAGGGCAGTGGAGAGGGTTTGTCAGTGTGCTGCTGCTCTTCAGTGTCCAGTTACACACACTGGGATGGGAGGTAACCAAGCTGTGTTGCTCACTGTGATGGAGAAAAATTTGGGTCACCAACCTGTCTCTGTTGTCTGGCAGGGCAGTCATTTTAAGACTGGGTGTACAGAACTGCACATCCTATTGCAGGTAAAATGGCTCCAATAAATGCAATTCAGCTGTGTATTTTAAATATTTGCCTTGGGTTCATTTTTAGCTTGACAATTTAAAGATTTATTTATTTTATAATACATTTATCGGCTGATATATATTATGTTCTTGTCTGTTACAGCGCTTCACTAGTGAGACAGAAAAGTAGCGCTGTCCCTGCAACAAAATCGTCAGTACCAAGTGGCAAAGGGGAATTTATAGTAACCAAACTCGATGATCTGGTGAACTGGGCTCGAAGGGTAGTATTGTGTGTGATGTGTTTTTTTTTTTTTTTTTTTTGTAATTCTCTATCTCGTTTATTTTTGAGGATACGCTCTCTGTTTAACATTTTGAAATAGTGGGAGGTTGAAAACGTTATGTGACAGCTCTCTAAGGCTCAAAGGAGCAGCAGGAAAGTGAAGAAAAGGGGGAGTATGTGCAGCTGGGGAGGGGACATTAGAGCAAGCCTGTTGCTTTCTTTGTCTTATACTTTAAAGCAAACCTGTACTTTGACTATATAAGTGTAGGCAGACAGAAAAACACACTTTTAAAATACACTACCTGAGCTTTCTTACAGGGCAAAAAAATTGTAATTATGTTAGGGCTTTTTTTTTAAACCCAGACACCATAGTCATAGTTACTGACAACTGATGTTTCTCCACTGCTGCCAAAGTAATACGTTTGAGAGAGGCTGTGATAAAGAGCAGCAGTTCACCAATAAGTTTCTCTCTGCTCTCCCCTCCAGTCAGCGTTATCCATTTACAACACTGTGCAATGCAGCAGAGCCTGAATGGCTTACTGTTCTGTACTTTCCTTTTTCCGCTGTAAATGCTGATTTACAGACTGTTACAGGAGTCGGGTGTATATATACAGTTTTTCTATCTGTCTACTCTAAGTGGTAAAACCATAGGTTTTCCATGTTGGGTGTTTGCAGTGACATTTACTGGGTGATCAACAGGCAGGGAGAGTGTATATAAACATAAGATTGTTCTTTAGAAATGTTCATTGGAGACACACTATTTATAATAAATGACCTGTAACTGTTTTATTTTACATTTTGGCTAATGCTGAGGGGCAAATTCCTGGTTGAAATATCATTGCTGTCTGTAACCCAGAGATATTGCTTCACTTGCTGTCCCGTTGACCACTGGCACTTGGACAGGGATTTTGGGGAGTCTCCTTGCATTGGGAAAGGTGTCACGGACAACATTAAAACAGTTCTAACCCATCACCACCAAGAAAAAAATGCATTTGTCCCTGTTGGGGAGGAAATTGCAAATAAAATATCGGTACACAAGACAACTGGCAAGTAATGAAGACTTTCTTTGTTGACTTGAAAACCACAGATAACTAAGAAGTTTTAGTTGGAGTTGCATTTTAAAGTTATTTAAAATAGGAAACAGATTTTAAGACTGGCTCCCTGCATTAAGTAAAAGCTGCATTTGGTCAACCTTAGAGGTCTCCCTCTGGACTAGACAGGCCCTTTCATTTCTCTCTACTTTCTGCGTTCTCAATGTCCTGAAAGTGTGAGAAACCGAGGTACCGATCTTTGTTTGGGGAAAATTGGGGTAGGCAGAGAGAATTTGTCATTTTACAAATATACACCTGTTACACTGCTTTACGAACTGTGTAGCCGTTATAATGGTGTGAAGTGATGTGGATGAATATCTAATGTAAATGCTTCCTTTTATTTTTTTCCCTCCCTATAGAGTTCTCTGTGGCCCATGACCTTTGGGTTGGCATGCTGTGCTGTAGAAATGATGCACATGGCTGCTCCACGTTATGACATGGACAGGTTTGGAGTGGTTTTTCGTGCTAGTCCGAGGCAAGCAGATGTTATGATTGTAGCTGGAACGCTTACAAATAAAATGGCTCCTGCGTTAAGAAAGGTGATAATACTGTCTGTAGACCAAGCAGTGTTTTCAACTATGTACGTTTCTGAAAAGCAAGTTACACTGGTTAATAGTTGAAGAAAATGTTGGTGTATGCTGTGAATATTGAGTTTTTTAGATGCTACTGGATAATGGCTAAATGGCTTGGCTATAGATGACAAATTCTTTTATGTATCTGGGATGTATGCTGTCATGTCTAGGGTATGTGGGACAGTATATGGGTTTTCTGTAGATGGACCTTCAGATTTATTCCTTACATATTGCAGTGTCCAGGAACTTCAAACCCGATCAGCAATAACATTGACCACCCACCTAATATTTAATAGGTCCCCCTTTTTCTACCAAAACAGACCTGACTAGTCAAGGTATGGAAGCCACTAGACCTCCTGAAGGTATGCTGCGGTATCTGGCACCAAGCTATCAGTAGCAGATCCTTTAAGTCCTTTTAAGTTGTGAGTTGGGGCCTCCATGGTTCGGATTTCCTGCACATCCCACAGATGCTTGATTGTATTGAGATCTGGAGAATTTGAAGGTCGCCACAAACTGTCCTCTGGTCTGCCAGTTTTTTGTTTTTTTTTTAACCAATTCGTTTATATACATACTTGATAAAATATAGCCAATGACACTATTATAGATGGAGATGATGGAGGAGGGAGATAGTCTTACTCGATGGCTGTTGTTCCAGAAAGTTTGTATAGGAACAAGTTTTTGTATCAAAAAAGAACCTACCTGCCACCATGCATATCCTGCCCCTTTAAATTCTAAAAAGGTAACAAAAAACAAAATGCTCTGGAATCCCACAGCAGCCATGACTCTGACCAACTATAAGAATTTACCCATGTGAACTCGGCCTCAAATCTGATATCCCTGATAAAGGGATATAATCCCTTTAAGTTGAGATCAAGTGTCAAAAAAATGAGACCCTTTGTTATATGGTTGGCTGACTTGGGTTCTCAGGGCAGTTTCTCCGTGGAAGGTAATAGTGGTACCACTATTTATTGGAGCAGGGAATCTTATTTTGATAGGTCCACGTTATAAAGTTTTTGTTTTGTTTCCTGATTGGCGGGACGGGGTGTGGGGGTGACTAATCCTGCTATGCTGTTCTGGTAGTTTCTTGAATATGGTCATCGGCTAAAACTAAGTCATCCTTGCTGTCTTCGGAACAGGTAGCTTAGAACTATTACTCTTATGATATGCACAACACTAAACTAGAATATAATGTTATAAGAATTGATTTTTGTATCGAATTGTATTTGGCAGCAATATAAAGGGTAACCAATGATTGAAAATACCTAAGTTTAAGCCTGACTGAAGTTGTTCGGAGTGTGGGTGAATATGTATTCTAAGTCATATATTTACTCAGTGCTCCTGTTTGCTCTAAATTTAATTCATAAATAAAATCATGGCAATGGAGACATTATGGATTATTATTATTCAGGATTTATATAGCGCCAACAATTTACGCAGCGCTTTACAATATAAAAGAGAGACAATACAGTTATAATACAATAAAATACAAGAGGATTAAGAGGGCCCTGCTCAGAAGAGCTTACAATCTAATAGGGTGGGGCAGGTGGTACAAAAGGTTGTAATTATGGAGAATGAGCTGATGGAAGTGGTAAAAGATTAGTTGGAGACATGATTGGCTTCCCTGAAGAGATGAGTTTTTAGGGATCGCCTGCAGGTATCAAGAGTAGGGGATAGCCAGGTTGAAGTAGCGAATTCCAGAGGATGGGAGAGGCTCTGGAGAAATCCTGGAGACGAGCATGGGAGGAGGAGACGAGAGAGCTTGAGAGTAGGAGGTCTTGAGAAGCGCGGAGAGGATGATTTGGGTGATATTTGGAGACAAGATAGGTGATGTAGCTCAAGGCAGAGTTGTGAATGGCTTTGTATGTTGTGGTTAGTATTTTGAATTTAATTCGCTGGGTGATTGGGGACCAGTGTAGGGATTGGAGGAGAGGGTTGGCAGACACTGAGCGGTTGGTAAGGTGGATAAGTCTGGCAGCAGCATTCATGATGGACTGAAGAGGGGATAGCCTATGGAGAGTCAGGCCAATGAGAAGGGAGTTGCAATAATCAAGGCGAGAGATAACAGGGGAGTGAATGAGGAGCTTGGTGGTTTCATTTGTTAAAAAGGGGCGAATTTTAAAGATGTTACAGAGGTGAATTCTACAAACTTTTGACAATGATTGGATTTGAGGCTAAAATGACAAGTCAGAGTCTAGGATTACACCGAGTACCCTGGTGTGAGGGGAGGGACTGATGGTTGCATTGTTGATTTTGATGGAAAAGTCATGGAGAGGGGCACAGGCGGGGGGAATATTAATAGCTCAGTTTTGGAGAGATTTGGTTTAAGGAAGTGGTGCGACATCCATGCTGATATGTCAGTAATGCGAGAGGAGACTGAAGGAGTGAGGTGAGGAGTAGACAGATTTGGGTGTCATCGGTGTGTAAGTGGTGTTTGAAGCTGTGGGCAGTAATCAAGTGACCAAGGAAGGAGGTGTAGAAAGAAGGGGTCCAAGAACAGAGCCTTGGGGGACCCCCACAGAAAGGGGCAATGGAGAGGAGGAGACAGAGTTGTAGGTAACACTGAAAGAGCGCTGTGATGGGTAGGCAGAGAACCAGGATAGAGCAGAATCTTGGAGGCCAAGGGAATGGAGTTTAAGAAGGGACAGGTGGTCAACAGTATCAAAGATAATTAGTTCTAATACAAGTTCCTCATTATTTTAAGTGTAAATCTGTTATCTTTGTATACATTGTTGACAAAGTTGGTTTTCAGATTGTAATATGTATGTCTTCTACTGTCCACAGGTTTATGATCAGATGCCTGAGCCACGTTATGTAGTATCCATGGGCAGGTATATTTCCTTCACTTCTTTTTTCTCTCTGCCTTCTGTATTTTACTGTACTCTAATGTTCTGGGACCCCCTACTCCTCATTTTACCATGGTCTTGGCAGATGATGCTGAATGCTTTCAGCTCCTGTACTCTGCCACTATCTCATGTTTCTGACTGTCTGCAGAATCTGCTTTCTTGTCCTGTCATTTCTGTTAACAGTAGCTCAGCTCTACAAGCTTATATTAGGGTTTATGTAACAGAGCATTTAAGTTTATTAATTGCAGCATTGTGAAAAGCATGGTATACCATGGGTTACGGCAACGTATGCATCATAGTGCGTGCATTAGGGTGCCATTAGTTCTGAATGCTGTTAAAGTATAAAGGAATTCACTCACAAACTGCAGCACAGCAGAATGATCTAATGATCTATTGTTGGCTGGAATTGCATTCCTTTTTATACAGGCTGGTATGAGAGGGAGGATACAGTGGTAGTACACAGGCGAGAGGAAGGGCCCCTGAGGAAGGAGCTTCCTAGAAGGAGGGCTGTCCCTGTGGTATGCATGTCTTTACTAGTTTTATTACTATATTTATGGCTGTTGCCTAATATTTTTGTATCTAAAATTGTAAATGGGTTGATATAAATGCGTCTCTGGATACAAATTTAAGTTGAACACTACTGCTTTGATTACAATTCATGTTGACTGGGTGCTCTGTTTTTATTCTTCTTATTGCCCTGTTTTGCTAAAACGCTGTATGTGGGATATTTTGAATTAACAGTAGAACACAGACTTTGCATGCATGGTCATATCAGGGAAAACATCCTCTAGTTGTTGGTTCTGCAGACATTAACGAACATGTTCAACTGGATGGATGTTGAGTTGGCTCTCATTCACACAACCATTATTGCAGACTGTGCTTTTTTAGATATCCTTGTATCAACTATTCAGCTGTGATTTCCACTTCTAAGATGGTTTTGGATATAGGAGAGACCAAGAAGTTAAATTTTTTTTTTTTTCTGTTATAGAAGTTTGATTGTTTTGTAATGGGAATGTTTTAAGTGTAATAGAAACTTCGGTTATTATATGGTGAATATTTGGTGATTTGAAATTCAGGAAGGTATGCAAACTTGATAAAAGATATAATCAAATCACTTTGTCTCTCCCACAGCTGTGCCAACGGAGGAGGCTACTATCATTATTCATATTCAGTGGTCAGAGGCTGTGACAGAATTGTTCCTGTCGATATCTATGTTCCAGGTGACTACATCCTATCAGACCCCCACTTCTCCTTCTTTTTTTTTTTTTTCCCCTCTCTCAGGACACGTACTCATTTATACAATATTTTTGACAAGCTTTCTGCTAGGATGTTCTTTTTGACCCGCATAGAGGATTTTATAATGTCAGTGCAGTCCTGTAAATAACATTTATCTGGGCTTGTATTCAAGTAGTGAAATATGGTTAAAAGTTGTGTTCACATAAGCACAACTAGCAATGCACCGATATAACGGCTGCTGAAAACTATTGGCTAAAAATCGGGTTATCTGCATTTTGCCGATAGAGGGGGGGGGGTGCAAATAATGGCAAGCTGCGTCTCAGTGCCGACCATAATGGCAAGCTGCGTCCCATCACCTTCAATGGCGAAACGCCGGCCACATTAAAGTGGTTTTTTTTTTTTTTTTGGTTTTTTTTTTTTGACTGTCCATTTCGGTTTTCAGCCAAGTTCATCCTGAATTCTCTGTTTTGGCACAGGGATTTTCATTTTGGTGCACCACTAAGCACAACCCTTGAATATTTCCAATTAGTATTAGTAAGGTACCTTTTTTTTAGCCTTAAAGTGGTTGTTACCTCAACAATGGAATTCACTGCGAGCCCTTGTATTATATCTAGGCATACCACACTGTATAAGTGTTTAATAAAACGAAGCATGTAAATACCTTTTACAGCAATCTTCAGACCGATCACGTGACTCCCAGTCCGTCTCCTACTCTGATCAAGGATTACAGGGGGAGGGGCCGGGACCTCCCTCTGATGTCAGGTGGGGGGGTCACATGGCCGCACAGCCCCTCCCGCTGTAGCCCTGGGTCGGAGTAGGAGACAGGCCGGGAGTCACGTGACCGGCCTGAAGATGGCTGTAAAAAGGTATTTACAAGCTTCGTTTTAATAAAACGCTTATATAGTATGGTATGCTTGGATATAATAGAGGGGCTACCAATGATAATTTGTAACCTTTTATAGTGGCGGGGGGTGGTTGGAGACACAGATCTGACTGGCAGGGAGGGATGGGTGAGGGGGACAGGAGAGCTGCGGATGGCAGAGGGACGTAAACTGACCACGTTAGTCAGGGCTCAGCAGCCATGATTATCGTGGTCAGGTCACAGGAAGTGGCAGGGTCAGCCAGGTTTTTTTTTTTTTTTTTTTTTTTTTTTTTTTTTTTTTTTACAGCTTACAGAGGGGCAGATTAGACAGCGTACACACTGCTTTTTATTCTGCTACAAGGGAACAGGATCCATTTATTTTTTTATGGGTTACTTTTAAAAAGCAATTGTTTAGCCTCAGTCAAGTGACCGTGCCCCAGGCATGAGAGGAAAATCTTGGAAGGATGATGTATTAAAAGTAGGGGGAGCTTTTCCTAAAGCTAGCCATACACCTGTAGGCTTTTTCTGTTCAGCCTGCAAGCTTCACATTGTGGATGGACAAATCTCCCTATGTGGCTATTGTATTTTGAAAGCCAGCCCCACCAGCTGTCAAAATACCTGAACAGTGTCTCCATCTGATTAGGCACAGGCACTGTTCAGTTGACAATATTCCACCCAGCTTGATTCTAGAGATGTTGAGCAAGACATGGCCAACAGGGCCACCCACAGGGGGAATTTTGGATGGTTCATCAAGAGCTGGACAAAACTAGCTATGAATATGGCCAGATTTAGGCCTCCTCTCCTCAGTGATAATTTGCTGGAACTTCGGTAAAACTAAAATTTTGGCATCTAGCATAGATAGCATGGGGCTGATATGTGTAAGAAATAAGTAATCAAAGTCTGGATACTGCAGTCACTTGAGTGTGCATGGTTCTTATCTATAGGCAAGCATATTGGTCCACAAGTTGGATGCTTAAACAAAGCCAGCTTTCTGGGGAGAAGAGTCGAGGGGTAAAAGTTTCTAAAAGTGCAGTGTACACATTTCTTAGCATGCCTGTATTTAACAGAAAAAAATGAGGCTAGATATTTTCACACTCAGTGATCTGTCACTTTTTTTTATTGCTTAATTAGAAAAAAGCGAATGTAGAGATGGTTATATCGGTGTGAAAATCTTTTGGAATGTATTAATAGATCTAATAAGCCTCATTTAGAGCTCCACATTCAATATTAAAAATCACTTTTATTTCACACAGATATAATTTAAGACAACATCATGATTTATAGATCATAGCATGATGACTGTTCGGAAGTTGCAATTCTCCTCTGTTTTTTTTTGTTTTTTTTTCCTCTTTAAAAATGCTGCAAGTGCAGAAAAATACCTGTTGGTCTGCCAGAAATCCAGATTGCTCTTAATCTCCCATTGGAGCTGGGTTGGCAGTGGTTCTGCTGCATTTAAATTTCAGCCTGTATTGTCAGTCCTGTCCATTTTCCCCTTCTGGTCTACAGAACAGTGTCCTGTCTCCTTATCTCCATAAGATAAGTGGGTGGGGCTCTTAAAGAGAGAACTCCATGGCTTTCAATCAATGATGCTTAGGCCCCTTTCACACAGGCCAGATCCGGTTTTGCTCAGAAGGGGGATCTGTCCACTGATCCTCTGCTGAGCTGAGTGGCTGCATGACAGGTCTGGTCTGCTTATGCAGAACAGGCTCAGCCCACTCTGCTCTATGGGCAGCTGTTTACACTCGACTGTCCTCCGATCCGGCCAGACAGCGGGGAATGGATCCCCCTTCCGTTTGCTTTTGCCAGATAGGAGGTAGGCATGTGTAAATGGACACAAGTTGCACATGAAGGGTCCGATCAGGTCTGCCTGAAAAACATATGTGGACCTGATCGCATGGCCTATGTGAAAGGAGCCTTATGATTTTAGTTCAGCAAGGAAAGTTGTCAGCTGAAAAAGATTAGGACCTTACCAGATTTCTGGCAGGATCAGCAGGTATTTTTCTGTACTTCCAGTACAAAACATGGGTATATGATGCACTGAATGTTTGTTTGTGGGCCCCCCCCATTTAGTTTATTTTAGACATATATACAGTGAAGGGTAAAAAGTATTTAATCCCCTGCTGATTTTCTACATTTGCCCACTGACAAATGATTGGTCTATACTTTTAAGGGTAGGTTTATTTTAACAGTGAGACAGAATAACAAAAATATCCAGAAAAACGCATTTCAAAAAAGTTGTATAAATTGATGTGCATTTTAACCACTTACCTACCAGCTCCTGTACATATACGTCGGCAGTTTGAAGATGGACATATCGGTAACGGCAGCAGCTGCTGCCACAACCAAGGTATCCATCTTTAGAGCTGGTGGTTCTGTTTACGATAACGGTGGTCTCTGCGGTGGATTCACCGCGAGATCACCGTTATCGGGGGCGGGAGAGGTGCCACCCCCCTCCCGATGCTCTCCCTGGTAGCGGTGGAGGCGATTGGGTTCTTTCACGTCTGTGGTATGGAGATGAGTGAGGCTAAGATGGCCCCCACCTGTCTCCATACCATAGGAGGGCGGAAGCGACGTCTAAACGTCACTTCCGCCCATACGTCTTAAAGGCACACTTTTTTTCTATTGACATTTTTTTCAAATGACAATTTTTTTATTTTTATTTTTTTGCATTTTTGTCCAAATATGAGATCTGAGGTCTGTTTGACCCCAGATCTCATATTTAGGAGGTCCTGTCATGCTTTTTTTTTCTATTACAAGGGATGTTTACATTCCTTGTAATCGGAATAAAAATGACCCAATTTTTTTTTTTTTTTTTTTTTTTTAAACAAAAACAGTGAAAAAAATCAAGTAAAAATAAGAAAAAAAATTTTTTCTTTAAAGCGCCCGTCCCGACGAACTCGTGCACAGAAGCGAACGCATACGTGAGTAGCGCCCGCATATGAAAACGGTGGTCAAACCACACATGTGAGTTATCGCCGCGATCAGTAGAGCGAGAGCAATAATTCTAGCCCTAGACCTCCCCTGTAACGCATAACATGCAAACTGCAAAATTTAAACATCGCCTATGGAGATTTTTGAGGGTAAAAGTTCCACGAGCGGGCGCAATTTCAAAGCGTGACATGTTGGGTATCAATTTACTTGGCGTAACATTATCTTTCACAATATAAAAAAAAATTGGACTAACTTTTACTGTTGTCCTTATTTTTTTTTTTATTCAAAAAATTAAATTTTTTTCCAAAAAAAGTGCGCTTTAAAACCGCTGCACAAATGCGGTGCGAAAAAAAGTATTGCAATGACCGCCATTTTACTCTCTAGGGTGTTAGAAAAAAAAACAATATATAATGGTTGGGGGTTCTAAGTGATTTTCTAGCAAAAAAAATTTTTTTTAA
Organism: Lithobates clamitans; assembly: GCA_037952925.1. Taxonomy (NCBI): domain Eukaryota; kingdom Metazoa; phylum Chordata; class Amphibia; order Anura; family Ranidae; genus Lithobates; species Lithobates clamitans. The sequence goes on from JBBGZY010000374.1 coordinate 2,448,134, forward strand.
ACATGTAAACACCAAATTGTCAAAACGAGGCTATTCCTTAAGTGGTTAATGAGTGAAATAAGTATTTGATCCCCTATCAATCAGCAGGATTTCTGGCTCCCAGATGTCTTCTATGCAGGAAACAAGCTAAAATTAGAAGCAGTCTCTTGAAGGGAGTGTTCATAATCTCAGCTTGTTTCCTGTATAGAAGACGCCTGTCCACAAAAGCAATCGGATTCCAATCTCTCCATCATGGCCAAGACCAAAGAGCTGTCCAAGGATATCAGGGACAAGACTTGGAGAGGATCTGCAAAGAGGATTTGGACAAAATCCCTCCTGAGATGTGTGCAAACCTGGTGGCCAATTACAAGAAAAGTCTGACCTCTGTGATTGCCACCAAGTCATGTTTTGCGAAGGGGTCAAATACTTAGTTCACTCAATAAAATGCAAATCAGTTTATAACATTTTTGAAATACGGATTTTAGGATTTTTTTGCTCTCTCACTGTTAAAATAAACCTACCATTTAAAATTATAGACTGATTATTTCTTTGTCATTTGGCAAACGTACAAAATCAGTAGGGGATCAAATACTTTTTTCTCTCACTGTACTTTTACCTTTTCATTGAACATCTGTAGGGTAGAATTTTTTTATTTTTTTTCTTCTGTGAAAGATACACCATTGTGTTCACAAAAATGATAGCACATAACCCCTAGCTTCCCTCTTTCTTTGGTAAACATTATTAGTATAAGATCCTGTATAAGGCAGGCCATAAACAGCACAAATTTCTTTCCTGCAACCACAGGTTGCAGGAAAGAAACTTGGCAGATTCCCCCATCAACACACAGTGCTGACAGGAACCCCTAGTGCCAAGCAATAGTATGCTCCTGGTGGTGGGGGGCGGGAGACAAGCATGTTTATCGCTAGCGGCTATAGCAGCCACTAGTGATCATCACAAGAGCATTCAGCAGGCTGGTTGTACCCAAGTTTATCGATCAACATGGTACATTTAGCCTGCCCATTCTCGGTTCGAATCCGAGATTCAAATCGTGTATGGCCGGCCTAACTCTTGTGACTGTGCTTACTACCTTCATGTGTTTTTCTCTCTAGGCTGCCCACCCACCGCTGAGGCTCTCCTGTATGGTATCCTGCAACTCCAAAAGAAGATTAAAAGAGAAAAGAAAATTCGACTCTGGTATCGAAAATAAATGTTTTTTTAAGCTTATTTAAAAGTGGTGGTTCAGATGGGTTTCTAAATCCTTGATGCAGTGGTAATTGTGCTCTTCTGCCACAAAGCAACGTTTGCTCCGAAATAGCTACATTATGATGGAACCTAAATCACTGGCTTGTGTATATATCATACATTTAATAAAGCATTAAAGCTGTTATACACTGTAGTGTTTTTCCATTTCTTTCATGGCTCACATTCCTTGCAGTATATTTGTACACCTGCACCGATTCACATGCCATATTAAGAACAGAAAGCACCACAGGTGAAAAAAAAAACAAAAAAACTTGAAACACCTGTTTCTCTGTGTCGCTAGTATAACCATTTTGCAAGTGCTTTATGCCCCAAGCGTTGGGGTTTTGTTTTCTCATATGCTCTACTTTACCATCTATCAAAGAGCAGTGTAAGTTTGGGATGCATGCCACTGGTAGTACCTGTGGTGTGTGGGTGGAATGTTGCCTCAGGAGTTAAAGCTATTTCATACTTTCCTCTACTGTGCAGCTCGTTTTGCACAGAGTGGCCCCGAACACCGATTTCTGGGGTCCCTCGGTGGCTCTCACGGCTCCTCCCCACATCATATAACCCCCTAGGAGAAGCGCTCTCCCAGGGGGGTTACCTTGCGGGCGTGCATCTGAGTCCATCATTCGGGGTCCATAGCCGACAAATGTATGACTCGGCCCCCGGGGCCTACGTCATTGGATTTGATTGACAGCAGTAGGAGCCAATGGCTGTGCTGCTATCAATCTATCCAATCAGGAGCGGAGAACCCCGGGCAGAATAAGAGCACGTCCCCGCCGGATGAAAAATGGGGGGCCAGTCACTGCCAGGTGTTTTTTCACCTTAATGCAATCTATGCATTAAGGTGAAAAAACAAGGGTTTACAACCCCTTTAAAATCCTATCAATATGAACACTTTTTTGTTCTATAGTTTAAAACAACTTGTTCCCTCTAGTATTTAACAGCTGTAACTGTGGCAGAACATTCTAGTTATTGCAGTTTTCACTTCCCTTTTTTTATTTTTTTTGTATTGATTGCTAGATCCTGAATGGCTTTAAAATGATCTGTCAGTTTTGAGCGGATCTTGTCAGATCGGATGGCAGGCAGTTGTCAGCAGACACCTCTCCACTGACATCCGTCTGCCCATTAGAAGTCAATGGGTGGCCCGCTCGGATCTGCCTGAAAAACGGACAGGCGGATCTGTGCGGGCCGATCGTGTGAAAGGGGCCTTAGTAAATTGGGTAAAAATTATGTAAGAATGTGATTACTTTACGTCTGTCTGCTGTAACTCAACAGCTGGATGGTGCCCTACCTAGGATGGGCGGATGTATTTATACATATTTGTTTACCACTGTGTACATGCCTGGTGTGTGCACACAGCCTATGTTCCTGCTGTCATTAGACAGGGGAGAATACCATAATGCATCACTCGCGAAATGTAGCGGGTTAGTTCTCTCTTTAGATGTGTTTAAAAGCTTTTAACACTGTGCGTTTGGTCCTTTTACATTTAAAAAAAATGTCACGAATGGGTTTTGGTCCACACTTTGTCCAGTGGGTTCAGTTGCTATATGCTGATCCACGGGCCAGAGTCCGCACCAATAGGGATATCTCCATGTCATCCTCCTTGAAGAGGAATACAAGGCAGGGGTGCCCTCTCCTTCTCTCTATCTCTATCTCTCTCTCTTGCTATTTGAGCCTTTGGCCCTGGCAATGCGACAGACGTCAAAGATAGGGGGGTATCTGCTGTAGTCCAGTGGAGAAGATCTCTCTCTACGTGGACGATGCCCTTACATACTTGGAGGGTAGAGAGAATTCCTTTACCAAGCTGATGCAGGTGGTGGAGGAGTTTGGAGAGGTTTCAGGTCTACAGGTGGGTTGGGAAAAATCTCTGGCATTTCCTATAGGCCCTTCTATGCCTGTTGACAGCGGTTATGTCTGCAATTAACATCATCCTTTAAATACCTGGGCATTCAAATACACAGTGATCTCTCTAGATATGAAGAACTTCATATTACTCCCATAGTCAAGCAGATAGTGGACAGGCTTCATCCAATGCCCCTTAATATAATTGGTCGTATAAATCTCTATAAGATCTTCTTTCCAAAATTTCTATATTGTTCTAAAGCTGCCCCAGTTTTTCTCCCAAAGAGACTCTTGTACTGGTGAAATCTACTCTCCTCTTTTCTTTGGAATAACACACGGGCCTTGTATAGCCAAGTCCTCATTACGGGTGGCTAAAGCCATGAGAGGGCTGGCATGCCCAAATCTACGGAATTACTTTATTGCTTCCCAACTCACCTATGTTTATGCTTGGTTACACTCTGACACTCAGACTCCCTCCACTGTGCTTTTGTCGGCTATCTTTGAACTTTCCACTTCTCTCAAGGATGAGCTACATAGATCAAAAAGATCTGGGGGCTCACGATTCTCTCCTGTTGTTGGTTTTATGGCTTGGTGGGGGGGGGGGGTATTCTGACGCAGTCATCTCTGGGTATGTCGCCACAGACACCTTTGTGAAGGAATCCTAATATCCCTGAGCTCTTTGGTCACCTGGACTCGCCCTGGTGGGGTCAGTTTGGTGTTCCTCATAGTTGAGGATAATAATTTTGTGACATTTGACACCAAGATGTAAACATGGCATTGAAAATTAAGTTCTTCTTTGAGTATCTCTTGTTTCAGCATGCCATTCGGGTGCAGTTTGGGTTATTGACCATTGAGCTCACGGAATCATTCATTGAAGATCTCTTGTCGTATCCGGAAATCTCCAAACTGTTGATGACCTTTTATGGTCGCCTCCAGTTGATGGAGGGCTGATCCTTTTTGGAACTCTCATCGCAAATGGCTATTGCTGATGCCTGAGCTTTCTGAGGAGGACTGGGAAGAGGCTACTGAGGTATGCTTTCAGGATATAATCAGCACTGCTGATCAGTTGATTCAGTTTAAGTTTGTACATCAGTTACACTACACCCCAGCCAAGCTGGTTTGTATGGGATTGGGTTCAGATATTGCTTGTTCTAGATGTGACTTGATTGCTGCAAATTTTTTTTCATATGTTTTGGAACTGTCTTGGACTCTTGTCCTTCTGGAAGGATTTATTTGCTTTTTTCGAAACGCAAGCTTCCCCTGCCAATACCTTTCACTCTGGAAGTCGGACTTTTAGGTGTTCTCAATTATTTTGTTTCTTGTACACATGCTAGTACATATACTGTTATTTTACGCTCGTAAAACTATTTTATTGCATTGGAAGGATGCTGGCCCTCTTTCGACTCATGCTTTTCTTTTGTATTATTCATGGTGTTCTATGCAAATTTAGGTTGCTATATAAATATAAGGCATACCCTAAGAAATTTACCAAAAATATGGCAGCCATGGTTGGATGTCTGAGGCCTTCTGGGGGGATGTCCTATCATAACAGCTTATTCAATTTGTTTTTTTTCCCCCCACTACTGTAACTTAGGAATACTGGTCTGACCGACAAGAGCTAAATGGTCAAGTACTGGTTCGTGCGGAATTCCCCGCCAAGTAGGGGGCCTCTGGAAATGTGCTGACTTGGGATCGTATGTGGTGCCGGTATGAATGTGTATGTTGGTTGGGGTTTTCTAGCACGATGTATTCTCCATATTCCAGCTTTCGACAATCCCATCTGTTCATTAAATGTTTGAGAATCAGTCGGTACCTGAATGTGTATTTTCTTATGTGCCAGTATTGTTTTTAATAAATACCTTTTAAAAAAAAAAAAAAAAAAAAAAAAAAAAGAGCAGAGAGTATTGGCTAATGGCACAGAGCCGATTGGGCTGGTTCTTCGACATCTGACCACTGTGATGAGTGATCACAATTATAACCCATGTAGTAGTTTTAAACCCCTTAATTACCACGTGTGTGTGTGTATGTGTATATATATTTGTTTATTTGAAAAAAAATTATGGTTAATGAGGTTACTTTGAAGTCTTTACTATCATATAAAATTGAGTACAGTGTTGCATGACTAAGTATTTGTCAGTCAAGCTACAGTGGTTAAACAGACCATGCCACTTTGCCTATTTAAAGGAGTATAGCCAAAGCTATTTTGGCTGTACTCTTATGGATCACAGGAGTGCATTTAGGTCTGTACTCCTGTTTGTCGTTTTCAGCTGATGTCGCAAAGGACTGAGCTGGTCCAGGCTCTGAAAACATCCTGACTATATGGTCGCAATTCACCCAGAACTGTAAAGCAGAGCAGAGAGCCGGAGACTGACAGTCCCTGGCTCTCTGCTCACAGAGTGCTGAGAGATTAGCAGTGTTTGATCACTCAGTTCTGAGTGCAGAGCCGACGGGGGAGGATCGTGTTTTTTTTTTTTTTTTTTCCCGGAACTTCTTTTATAAAGCAAATTGACAGGGTCTGTGCAAAGCCATCGTGTGACCTTCTCTTATGCAGTGATTGCCCAGAAGGCATGAGCATTGTTGTATGAAGGCTTTGACATCAGGTATTTTTGTGGTAGCTGCAATGGAAGGAGAGAGGTTAGATTGCTGGAAAGCAAAGCAACTTGGGAGTGGAAACTGAGTGTTTTACGTGGGCACTGCATGGCCAAAGTCACGTAGACTCTCCTTTTTAATGTTATTGTAGAAGTAATGACTTTTTTTCGAAATGGGCAATCTTGTTGCTAGAGACAGTTCTGCTTTTGGGTCTCTTTTTTTAACACTTTATATTCTACAAACTTCTTACAGTACATTTTAAGAGACTTAAGATATGGAAGTTACTTTTAACATAAAGCACACGGACTCTGATGAATTAAGCTGTACTAACATACTGCAAGAGGATATATATTTAACTTTTTTTTTTTATAATTTTATAGTAAAGCAGAGTGAGCCATCAGACAAGCTTCATTTGTTAAAATCTCAAATTGTAAAAGCCAGGTACTACTGGACTTCTATCCATGCTAATATCGACCTATATCACCTTAAGCATGGATGGTGCTTGAGAACAAGCGTGCCACTGAAAGCCCTGGCAATTAGTGCTGACACACACATACCAGAGTTTTACACAATGACAGCATACAGACATCTGTGTTGGACACGAGCTACAGTTTGTGCAAAGGAGGCTGCAGTACCTTGTTCATGACTGAGTTTTCAAAGTGAACACAGCTTCACCTTTACAAAAGAAGTAAAAATTTACAGGCTCTAGTTAAGCAACCACATGGTGTTCACAGCTAATTCTGTATAATTGAAGAGCCTTATTGTTAACCACCTTAATACTGCCATACATATATACTCACACACACCAGGGGTAGGCAACCTTAAAAGAGGTGAAAATCTACCTGAACAACATGGGAGAAGTCAAAGCTCACGGAGCAGTTCACCTCCTCACACCTGATTTAAACTCTAAATGCTGTAATCCCATGCATTGCACAGCAATCATGGGTTTAAATCAGGTGGTGAGACGGCAACATATTGTTTCCTCAGCACCTGTCAAGCACACTGGGATCTCTTTTGTGAGAGGAGCAGCAGTGCCTGTGGTACTTGTGAATGAGCGGTTTTCAGAAAGTACACTGAACCCGCAGGATTTAATAGACTATGGCTAAACAGCAAACCCGTAGGTGCACTGCAGTGTGAAAGCAGACCTATACTATTATGCCCAGTGTATTGCTTTACACTGACCTGAAGAGCTCTTCTTTCCTGCTGCTGGCATCACTCTGGAGGCTGCTAACTCGGATAAGAGGTGAAGTGCAATTGGTATCACTCTGCATGGGACAGGAGCCAGCGTTAGAGAAAGCATTGGCTTATGCTCCCTACTACAGTTCCAACTTTACAAGTAGTCCCTCTGCATTGCATTCTATTTGATGCTCTAGAATGGCGGCTCAGTAAGCCCAGACCGTGATCTACAGGTTACTGACACATTATATATATATATACCGTATTTATCGGCGTATAACACGCACTTTTTTCCCCTTAAAATCAGGGGAAAGTCGCAGGTGTGTGTTATACGTCGATACCATGCGATCCCGAGCTGTCACAATCTTAAAATCGCCGACCGCGATTTGAAAATGGCGCCGCCGAAATACACCGAGCCGATCCTCGGCTCTTTCCGGCGGCTCTCGTTTACTTTCGGCTCCACTCGTAGTCCCGAGCGGAGCTATCCGAACCTACTCGGCTAGGTTCGGATAGCTCCGCTCGGGACTACGAGTGGAGCCGAAAGTGAACGAGAGCCGCCGGAAAGAGCCGAGGACCGGCTCGGTGTATTTCGGCGCCTGCGGCGCCATTTTCAAATCGCGGTCAGCGATTTTAAAGCTCAGGACGGGTGATCGAAGCGAAGGCTGCACTGGGGAAGGCTGCACTGACATGGCTGCAATGATGGGCATTTAAATGTAAGTTTTTTTTTCCTTCAACTTCCCTCCTAAAAGTTTTTTTTCCTTAAAATTCCCTCCTAAATTGGGGTGCGTGTTATACGCCGATAAATACGGTACATACATATACACACACACACACACACACACACACACACACATACACATACACACACACACACAGCCCTGTATTGCGGTGGTTATACCAGGATCATGGTTGAGGCCAAGACTATGGTCCCAGTACCGTTTTGTTAAGCCGGAAATTCCCTATCTTGTAAAAGTTATCTGATCAGCTCAACAACTGCGCAATCACTTTTACAGGTAGCAGAAGGGGGTCCTCTGACCCCACCAGGGTGCCCAGGACTGATCCACCTGCTGGCATCAGGTGCACTGAGAAGAGTGGAAGGAACAGATATGCCATCCCCCTTTCTGTGACATCAGAAACTGAAGTGACAAGGATTGTCAGTTCCGGCTTGTAAAGCATCTGATCTTGGCTTAAGCCTCTAAAATGGTAACCTGTAAATCAAGGGTGCCTAACCTCTGGCCTGCGGACCACATGTGGCCCACCACCTCCTGCCCTGGGATGGTGGGTCGGCAAGCCCAGATCACCGGTTTCCGACTCGCCATTCCAGAGCATCATTATCAGTGTGAAGAATGGAGCCGGCTTTAGAGGAAGCAGAGCTAGCGATTCCTGTCATTAGGTGGAGCGATATCAAATATACTCTGACAGGAGCGAGCGATACAGGAAGTATCAGCTCTGTTCTCTACTGCAGCCACATGATTCCTCCAGCGCCAGGTCCTGTCACACTGATACTCAGGGATGGTGCATTGGGAACCAGCCAGCAGTACAAGCCCTGGAGGACAACCAGTGATACCTGCAGGAATCCTGAGGTAAAGTGAAGATTGAGGTGCAGGTAAACTGCAGTGCATCAGTGTGATAGCAGCCTTATGCCCCTTTCATGCGATTGGTCTGATCAGGTTGACCTGTCAGTTTTTCAGGTGGACACAATAGGACCCTCCATTCACTTCTATAGAGTAGCAAAAGTAAATGGACTTGTCTTTTTACACCCACCTATCTCCAATCCAATCTACTTCTGTCTAGGTAGATTGAATCCAAGAGGGTCCATTGTAAAGTGAGCCGTGTCCGTGTTTGCCCTGCACGTGCAGAGCGGACACGAACCTGTCATCCGCCCGATCCGCTCATTGTGGTCCGTGACCAGTTAGCAAGTCGCTAAAGTGGCCTTCGCTTCTCAAAAGGTTGGGCACCCCTGCTGTAAAAGCGTTGCTTATAGAGATATTAAAAAAGGTATTTGTAGTTTGTCCCTGCTCCACAGGTGTACACAAAAAAAAACTTAAAGCATACCATGTTAGGCATCTATTTACTCAGTGTATTATCTTTTATATATTTTACCAAAATTATATATATATATATATTAGAATAGGGTACTGCGTTTTTGTGCACTAAAATGCATGAAAATTTGCATTTCATAAACCACTGTACAAAAAAAAAAAAATTGCAACAACCATTCTATTCTCCAGGATTTCAGAAAAATGAAAGCAGAACTTTACCCCTAAGAACTTGATATATATATTTTCTTTGGCAAAGCACATACATTCCACCTTAATTATGCTACCAAAATGAGCGTGTGCTGTAAATTGCCTCCAGCACTGTGCCTGTTTGTTCTCGCTGGAGGCTGCCATTTTTGCTGAAGCCCAGTACAGCTGTAAATCTTTAAGTTATCAGCAAATCTGCCTCTAGTGGCTCTGGATTTTCAGCACAATGCCAAAAATGGAGAGCAACTGAGCATGTGCAGAACAGGGTGTATCACTGCAGTATAGGCACTTTTTAATGTTTTACATAGCTATACCCGCAAAAAGGGGGCAGCCTGAAGTGATCTAGCAGGACTTACTTTTCTGACTAAAGTTCCACTTTAAATAATGCTTCTAAATAGTTCTCTAGCAAAATGTTTTAAAAAGCTAGTTTTTTTACATGTATGTGAGAAATAAAAGGATTGGCCTAGGGGGAGGGATCAATGGTTAGAGGTAGTTTGCACATAAACCTCTGCTGCTTTCCAATACTTACTTCTGAACACTGGTGGTGAGAAAACAGTCTAGTGCTTACAGAGATGATGCCACCCCCCACATCTTTTTTTTTTTAAAGGACCTCCCTGAAACCATGCCAACATTAGAGCTTTAGGCCAGTATCTGCATGAGGACACTAGATCGAACACCAAAAGTGTTGGGGTGATCTTTCGGGGGAAAGTGGTGAACAAATATGTGCTTTCAAAATGTACTAACATTTCAAAATTCTTGCTTAAGCTTTGGTCATCAAAGAAGCTATAAAAAATATATATATATATATATTATATATATATATATATATATATATATATATATATATATATATATATCCACACACACAATTGCATAACAAAGGACAACCTAGAATTTAAAGCAAAAAAACTTTATTGTGCATTCACGCCACAAAGAAATTCACATTATGATAAGATAGCTAGAGTGCAAAAAGTCTTCTTGCAAACAGTAAGCTGCACTGTAGTGTAATTTTAGGTCTTTTAATACTGGGTGTAAATCCAGGGGCTGTCAACTCACTAATAACTACTGGACTGTCACCTATGGTTAAAAGGGGATACTTCCATTCTAAAATGTTGAATCCTAGTTTGTCAGCGAGTGCAACTGACTGGCAGTGTGGGGTAGAGAGGAGGTCTTCTCAGGCCTTTAGAATGGTGGGTGTGATCATCTTGGGGAAGGCGTAGTATCTACATTCTTCAGGGGGGATTAGGTCCATTACTGTGGTGCTGATATTTTCAGTCTTGAATCCAGCCTCCAGAAGCTGAGGTATTTGTGTTTCCTATATCCATAAGAGGTAGTAAAACTGAAGGGTTATGAGAGAAGCAAAAAGGAACAAACATTTTATGTGGTATATAAAACTAATTAGAAACGTATTGGGAATCTATGCGCATAAGTATGTGACTTTAGTACAAGCAACAGAACTGGGTTCACACATTTGCATTTCTGTTTTCATGCACTTCTAACGCATTTCAGGGTGTGTTGAGGTGCATTTTGCAAATGCATTTTATGCGTTTTTCCTATTTTACAATAAAATATTTAGGCTTCTAGCCATATTCCCAGGGGCTTAAAACACTTTAGGCATTCTACACCCATCATACATGCATTTTCATGTCATTGACTTCTGTGGGCTTAAAGCATGAAAGCAGGACAAACGAATCTGAGCATTTTTTTCAAAGAAATGCTGTAGCACAGCCAGGGCTGCTGTTAGAAAGAATGGGGCCCTGTACAGCCTTCCGGATGGGCCCAACTCCACTCCCCTGGGTGCAGTGGAACAGCGGCACTGACTTTATCCGCCTACACCCCAAAAAAGAAAAAGTCCATCTTCTGTTCCCACCACATGGGCCCCTCTGTTGACCTCATGGGACCAAGAGAAATGTAATTTAAGCTCTGGTAAACAAGTAGGAGTGGGGGTGTGGCCTAGTAAAATTAATTGAACAATAAGGCTCCATGCACACTGGAGCTGATAAACTGCATATTAGAGTTTGAGCGTTTTTTATTAAAAGCCCATAAACTGTCATTTATACAGCAATCAGTGCTATACAAATGCACCGATTACTGTGTAAATGACACTAGCAGTGAAGGGGTTAAACACTAGGGGGCGGGAAGGGGTTAAGTCAGTACTAGGGATGTGTTTTCTAACTGTAGGGGGGATGGGCTAGCTGTGACACGTCACTGATCTCTGCTCCCGATGACAGGGAGCAGAGATCAGTGACACTGTCACTAGGCAGAACGGGGAGATGCTTGTTTACATCAGCATCTCCCCATTCATCCTCTCCGTGAGGCGATCGCGGGTATCCCCGTGGCGATTGAGTCTGCGGGACCCGCGACCCGACTCACGAAGCTCCCAGCCAGCGCACGCAATGGCACGGTGGGGAATTCAAATGGGACTTACAGGTACACCCATTTGCCCAGCCGTGCCATTCTGCCGACGTGCGCTGGTCGGGAAGTGGTTAAAAACACCCATAAACGCAAAAAAAAAAAAAAATAAAAAAAAAAAAAAAAAAAAAAAAGGAGCTCATAAACGCTAGTACAAACCGCTGTTAAAAGCATGTTTTTAAACCAGAGTTTTCTGCCAGCAATCTGGCGTCCAGAAAAAGCTTTTTTGAGCTTCAGTGTGCATGGAGCCTAAAGCTGCCCTGGGCCCCCTGTTAAGCTGATGGGGTCTGGGGCCCAGTAAAACACGATTGGTTGTACTGCCTTATCAGCTGCCTTAAGCAAAGTACACAATTGTGACCGGGCTCCATATGATATGCATTTTAAATCCAGACATGTCAGCATTTGAGGTTACACAGTGATATAATAGTGTTGCTTTACCTGGAACATTTTTTCAATGTCTGTGTATTTGGTCTTCAGTAACTCTCCCCAAGACGTCAGATTACAGTATGTGAGGACACCTCCTGGCTTGAGAAGGCGATGTGCATGACCCTGCAGGAATTCATAAATTGGCCAAGCTAGTAAATATATAGTAAAGCAATGACTAGAACCAAGCTCTAAGAGCAGCACTGTAAATCAGAGTCTTCATGGGCTTTTTTGTTTTCATCTAGAGGGGCTTTCTCAGCCAAGTATGCAATCCTGCTTGCATGCCTAGGCTAAGGAAAGATGAATCTAGAAGGTACCATGAATCATCTACCCTTACTCAAGATGGCTATACAGCCATCTTGAGTAAGGGTAGACTTACACAAGGATTAGAAGGGGGCTCCCCTCCCACCACCGTGCACTGCTATTTCCAGGCTCTCCTGTCTTACCGGGGAGCCCAGGGTCACTGTTGGCAGTCACATTAGCTGATCATAGAGAAGTAGTAACATCCATCTCCCAATCTTATCTATGGTGTATGAAACTGGAAGCAATGAGGATTTAATCACTTCCGTTTGTTTGTTTAACAGCTGTCACCAGTTTGTAAAGCAGCCGAGCAAACCAATCTTGGTTTCACCAGCTGCATTGGAGGACAGAGAGATCAGGGGTTTAATAGACCCCCGATCTCTCACTAAAGAGTACCTGTTGCTGCCCAGGTATCACAAGGGATGTTGTAAATCCCTTGTGATAGAAAAAAAAAAAAAAAAAGAAGGAGAAAGCGTCCATCACCTTGTCCTCACACGCAAATGCATACATAGGTCACGCACACTTACCTGCTCTGTGCAATGGTTTTGCACAGAACAGCCCCGATCCTCCTTGGGTCCCTTGCTGGCACTCTGGGCTCCACCCCCCTGCTGAGTGTCCCCATAGCAAGCGCTTCATCCACTGACATACAGAATGGGCTCAGCCCTGCCCTCCACTCCACTCCCTCCTCACTGGCTGTGAGCATTGACTGACAGCAGCAGGAGCACTCACCAGGGAGGAGCCCAGAGTGCCGGCAAGGGACCCAAGGAAAATGGGGCCTGCTTTTGTGTTTTCCCAACACACACACACACACACACACAATGGGATTCAGCAAAATCCTATCTGTTTGCCTGAAGTGGTGTGCCTTAAAGTGGAGTTCCACCCATTTTTTAGTTTATTAAAAGTCAGCAGCTACAAAATGCATAGCTGCTGACTTAATAAACCGACACTTACCTGCCCCACGGTCCAGCGATGTGGCTGCCCGGAGGCTAGCTTCTCTCCCCCTCCTCGGTGCCGTCATGGTAACTGGGCACCCGGCCGTGACAGCTTACAGCTTCACGGCCAGGCACACACTGCGCGAGTCGTGCTGCGCTCTCCTATTGGCCAGCCGATCTTCTGGGACCAGAGTTGTGTCCCAGAAGATTGCTGGCAGGGAGGGGCCGCCTAGGGCGAGAGGAGGAGTTGCCTAGGCGGCCGAAGATAGGAAGCCCCATGAAAAAATAAAAAAAGGGTACACACTCCCCCTCCCCCAAATAAATTACAAAATTTGGCATGTCAGGGGGCGAGGAGTGCTTAAAGCGGAAGTTCCATTTTTGGGTGGAACTTTGCTTTAAGAGGTGAAAACAATTCAAAATTTCACCTTGTAAGGACTTACATACAAGTCATTATGCTCATTGTACATCTTCCGTGTAATGTATTCAAAACATAAGAAAAAGTTTAAAATGTCAGTAGTTTAAAATATATATTGTAATCATTTACCCTTAGAATGTACAACAAATTACCTTAATAAAGTTGAACTGATGTGTATGCCAGGTCTCTTCAGAGAGAGGGTATGTGTCATAGAGAATTCCTGAACAGAGAAACACCAATAAAAAAAATAAATAAATAAAACTAATTGAATTTTGAACAGAATAAAAGTGACACTAAAAGACAAAAAAAAAAATAAAAAAAATAAATAATTCTATTCAAGTATTCAAAGTATGTTTTCCGAACTCATTACCTTCTATTGCTGCAAGCCTCCTCCAAAGTTTTTTTTTTTTTTTGCGGTGATCCAACTTCTCATTAGAGGGTGGCTACATTCATGCTCCATGGTCCCATTGTATGTGGGTGCAGAGACACCCCTTTCTTGCTCACACCCAATGTAGACTATGGACTATGGGATTTGTAGTGTGCATAGAGCAGTGCACATGACTGCATTTAATGAGCACTGCTGTCCCCAAAGGATGGGAAAAAATAGCTCAGAGGAGGCAGAAAAACCCAGTAAGAAACAATTTAATGAAAAACAGATTACAGGGCCATTAAACCATGGCATTGTATGGATTATTTTGAAGAATAAGGATATTGTTTTGGAACCACTTGCTGACCGCTGGCTGGTCACAGAGGCGATAAAAGACTAGATCGTCCGATTACCTCTATGGCCTTGGAGGACCGGAGTAACATCATGACAATCACTTCCGGTCCCAGGTGAAAAGTAAACAATTACATTTTATTTGATTTTTTTAGCAAAAGATCAAAAAGTCTTTTTAACCGGTTCCTGACCAGCGCACGTCCATGTACGTTGGCAAAACGGCACGGCTGGGCGTACCCGTACGTCCCTTTGAATTTGCTGCCGTGCCATTGCGTGCGCTCCGCGGACTCGATCGCCGCGGGGATACCCGCGATCACCTCACGGAGAGGACGAACGGGAAGATGCTAATGTAAAACAAGCTCCCCGTTCTGCCTAGTGACAGTGTCACTGATCTCTGCTCCCTGTGATTGGGAGCAGAGATCAGTGACGTGTCAAGGGTAGCCACGCTCCCCCAGTTAGTAACACTCCCCAGGACATACTTAACCCCTCCCTAGCCCCCCTAGTGGTTAACCCCTTCACTGCCAGTGTCATTTACACAGGAATCCATGCATTTGTATAGCATCGATTGCTGTATAAATGACAATGGTCCCAAAAATGTCCGATGTGTCCGCCATAATGTCGCAGTCACGAGAAAAAAAAAACATTTTTTAAATATTTTTGGGGATATTTATTATAGCAAAAAGTAAAAAATGCATTTTTTCCCGAAATTGATGCTTTTTTGGTTTATAGCGCAAAAAATAAAAACCGCAGAGGTGATCGAATACCACCAAAAGAAAGCTCAATTTGCGAAAACGCATAGGAGTGAACTAGTACCATAGGAAACCATGTTAAATGGACTGTACTGCATTTCAGATAGATAGATACTGTTTTAAACAAAAAGTGCCAGAAAAAGCTTTTGTCTTCAAGTGGTTGGCTGTCAACGTGAACACATACTGTATGTCGCCCAGTAAAAAGTTTTCAAAGTAACTTACCATCAAAGTGTCCATCTGGTAATGTTGGCACTACATCTTCCCAAAGCCCTTTCAGTGGGACAATCTAAAAAAATAAGACCTAAAAAGTTAGCTGTGCATTTTTTACTAAACAGTAAGACTTGGAGGAGAGGGAGGGACGATAGAGCATATGAGCTGATAAGGATTTTGCTGACAGTAGGAGAGAGCAGAGGGCCAAGCTTTTTAGGTTGCAGCTGCTCCTTTATCATTCAAACACAGGCTGGAAGCAGGAAGGTGATCAAATTGTATTGCTTAACCACGGTACAGAAGAGTCAGGTCAACTGCAGCAGAGAAAAATCAAGTCCCTTGCCCTGCCAGACACGGCTGTGCTGTGTAGCAGAATCAGAAGTCATCTAAAATTTCTTTTACATATTATCCTTTATGTGTGCCCACTTTGAGGGCACATCCAAAAAAAAAAAAAAAAAAAAAAAAAAAAAAAAAAAAAACCACACACACACAAACACGCCACACTGGTGCGTTTTGGCCATTCTTTATTCTATTCAAAAATGAAAATAAAATGCATTTATTTTTTTTTTAACCAAAAAAGGACGTAAAATGATTTTTTTTTTTTTAAATAACAAACATGTCATACTTACCTGCTCTGTGCAATGGTTTGCACAGAGTAGCCCCGATCTGCTCTGATCCCCTGCCGACGCTACTGCCCCCCCCCCCCCCGTCAAGTACCCACCATAGCAAGCCACTTGCTATAGGGGCACTCGTGCATGCTTGCTCTCAAGCCAGCTGTGTGTCCATTGATACACAGAGCACGGTTCTGCCCCACCCCACACTTCCTCCTCACTGGCTGTAATTGACAGTCATCACGACTATAGAGTTGGGATCCGCCAAGATCCCTGGACCGCTTGCTGAGAGGCAGAGGCAGCCCTCCACAGCCCAGCGCTCCACATTGCGTGGAGGGAGCAGAGATGAGAGCCGCTGACAGTCAGCAGCTCACGGAGCTGAGAGAACCGAGCCATCGGCGATGTTTGATCGCTCGGTTCTCAGTGTTGGAGACACCGGGGGACAGATGCAGCATCCACCTAGGCAAGTAGGGTACAAAATAAATAAAATAACTCACACACCAGCCCAAAACACCTTTTAATGCATGAAAAAAAAGAAAAAAAAAAAACCCTTCTGCCTTTACAACAACTTTAAGCCTGTAATAACACTTTTCCACTGAATGCAATATATATTTTTTCTTTGCTGATAGTGCATTTTCCCCACTCAGCAGCTTAGCTCACTCTACACCTACTGTTAGTGCCCTTTGGTCGTATTCTGTTGACTCTAGATACAAACATGATCCTGTAAGCATTTCCTATTTATACCTGCATCCATGAACCCAGTTTTCACTTATTTCTACACTTTTACAGTCTCACTCCATAAACATGTGAGCCTACCATATGCACGCTGGCTTGCTGACCTTATCTTCAGTCCTTTTAATAATCACACTGCGTTTAAAGCTTGCCATACACCGCTCAAATTTTTGGCCGATTCAGCAGGAATTCAAGCTGTGGGTGACACCGTCATTATTCACCCCCCTGCTCGACAAAAGTCAATTTTTCAATTGACTTATCAAAGGAGCCACTTCCGCAGATAGATAGCACTGTTCAAGGATTCAGCAGCCATTGAATAAAATAGCCAACACCAGCTGACATTACTCCACCAGCGCTGCTTAGTGGGGAGGGGGCTCAATTTCTCTTGTTCAGCCCACAAGTCTGAATGAGGGAAATTCAAAGCATGTATAGCTAGCTTGTACCTCATGAGATTCTGGGGTTTAGCCAACAGCTGCTGTAGCAGGACAGGTCTGAATGGTATACCAGGTGAGACAAATGCCCACAATGCAAGAGGACTATATTAGAGGCATTCATCCTTGAGCACATATTACCCTAAAGGTTGGTAAAACTTGGTGGATGGTTCACCTGTGCTTTACACCTGCACCTAGACTCTGGCTCTTCGTGCATCAGGGCTAAACTCTCGGTGTGCCAATATAAGTAGTGGCACACCCGGCATTAGAGCAGTAGAAAGTGTCGAGTCAACATCGGAAGAAGAACAGAGGAAGAAGACCAGGCAAAAAGAGTGAGAAGACAGCAGAGGAGACCCGGCAGAAGACAGCGGACAGAGTGAGAAGAACCAGAGAGGGGTGAAGAACCTACAGAGGCAGAAGATGTCAGCGGAGGACACAGAAGAGCCTGCAAGGGGAGAAGAGATTGGAAGAGACGACGGAGCTGCCTTAATAAAAAATTACTTTAAAAAGAGAAGAGGCCCTTGTACTCATCAACATGGGGACAAGGTGCTTTGGGGTGGGGATGGGCGCAGGGCGCCCCTGCCCCAATGCACCCACTCCCCATGTTGAGGGCATGCGGCCTGGTACAGTTCAGAGGGCCCCCCCCCCCTTTTCCTGACCTGTCGGGCTGTGTGCTCGGATAAGGGTCTGGTATAGATTTTGGGGGGGGGTTCCCCTGAAAATCCATACCAGACCGAAGAGCCCGGTATGCTCTTGGAGGGGGAACCCATGCTGTTTTTTTTTTTTTTTCCTTCAAATTGTGCGCGGAGTTCCCCCTAAAGATTCATACCAGACAGTGCCTGGTATTGTTGGGGATCAAAGATGGATCCCTGTTCATTGAAGTCGGACTTCTAGCCACAGGGAAAAGTCGGATCCAAAGTGGTATGACTGCTGTGTCGTGTCGTACCAGTGTGAACCCAGCCTGAGTCAAAGCTGTGCATCTGCCTAGCCCTTCACAAGGGAAAATGTACTTGTAGGGAGCATGCGAGTACAGACAAATGCGGCCTACTGCAATCCTCATCAATATTAGTCGAAGGGTGGGGTTGGGGCCCAATCTTGCTACCTTGCCTAAGGCTCCATTCTGCCTAATCTGTCTACATTTGTTTAAATCACCTCCTGTCCTTAGACCATTTATAAATGGCCTAAGGTTGAAGTGGTTACACCGTGATCATGGTTGAGGCTACAACCATGATCCATGGGGTATCGTTTTTCTCAGCAGACATTTCCCCACAATGTAAAAGTAATCCGAGGGACTATATTGCTGCTGAATTACTGTTTCAGGCGCCTTTATCTGGCTCTCTGTCAGGGATCCCAGTAAGGATGCGAATGGCTGCATCTGGTCCCAGATGTTGTTCCTCCTACTGTGGGATGTCAGGAACCAGAAGTGATGAGGATTTAGTCAATTCTGGTTTCAGTCTAATGTAATCCCAAGCCATTACCAGCTTGTAAAAGCATCAGATCAAATCAATCCCGGTTTGATCAGATGCTTTGGAGGCCAGGAGAGATCTGGGGTCTCAGACCCCAGATCTCTTCATAAAGGGGACTTATGCCATCACAAGGGGTGGCGTTCATCAATAAAGTTGGTATAAAAAAAAAAAAAAATTAAATGCAGAGAACTATTGATTCCTTTATATACCTGTAGCAGCATCCCAGACATTCTGGTCACAGCTAAAATAATATTTCAAGAGGCAATGCTTCAGCCTTTACAATTCATTCCAAAACTTGCCTGCTCCTTCCTGCCTCTTGTTAGGGACCCGGGGGTAACCAAGTTTCCCCATGGGACTTATCAACCCCTACAATCATCTCCTTTTCCTTGCTGTATTGGTCTTCCAGGATAAGGGGATACAGAATTTTTTAGCTCGCTTTGTTTATTTTTCAGGTCCTGGAACATAAAAGTTTCCAGCTTTCTGGTTTTGTTTGCCATCATGATTGGTCAGATGGTTAGGGAGTGGGTGGAATCAGGTTGGTTGTTTGTGGGGTCATAAAATCCCATGTGCATTTCTACCAATCAGTATGGCTGCCTGCGATAGTGATGAGCCTATAGGAATGTGTGGAAACTGTCACTGCCCAGGAGGGTCAGAACACTGGCATTTAACTGTAACAAGCTTTCGAGTGTTGCCCGAGTGACAGCCTCCTTAAAGTGTTTGTTACCCCAACACTTCATATTCCTGATATGTGCCTGCTGTACCATGTACTTGTATGATGATAAAGTATCCTGTTCTCTTTGTATTGCTTCCTTTGTGTGAAATCCCTGGTATTCCTGCCAGTCCCTCTGCTTTCCTATTAAAAACTGACCACACTAAGCAGGAAAGCACACTGTGGTCAGTTCTATAGCTATGCTGGGAACTCCGCGTACTCTGCTCTAATGATCAGACTTGTCCTAAAATGCCCCCGCTGCACAGTCATTCACTGGGAAGCTCAGTGTGCTACCACTTCTCCTCAGCTCTTATGCAGCTAAAAACAAAGGGAATGTGATCACTTAAAAAAAAAAAAAAAAAAAAAATTATAATTCTTTTTTTTGCCTTTCATTTCTATTTTAAACTAAATGGGTTGTTTTACAAGGTGACTGTTTACAACCACTTTAAGCTGGCCACACAACTCAATCACTTTATACTATCTACAAAATGCAGGCTAAATAGTACAACATTTTATTATATTCTAATCATAATAAATTTTTTTCTAAAATGACTTAGGGCTCATTCACACTTAAAGCATTCTCATTCTGTTGCGGTGCATAATGCACACACTTTAACTGACATTATGGCAGGCATTAAAGTATATATGTGAACCCTTACATTGTAAAAACAATAAATAAGAGAGGCAAAACATTTGTGTGAAAAATTAAATAAAACAACCACACACACACACACACACTTTCACCCTCTTCCTGCCCAGGCCAATTTTCAGTGCTGTCACACTATGAATGACAATTAATCATGCAACACTGCACTCATATGACATTTTTATCATTTTTTGAGACAGAGCATTCTTTTGGTATTTAATCATCACTGGGGCTTTTATTTGTTGCTAAAACAAAAAAAGACCATCATTTTGAAAAAAAAAAAAAAAAAAAAAAAAAAAAAAAAAAAAGAAGGTTTAAGGCCCCTTTCACACGAGGCGGACTCCGTTTCTACGGAGCCCGCCTCGGTCCGTCGGCTCAGCGGGAGATCTGTCCGTTGATCTCCGCTGAGTCGGCGGATGACAGGTCCCTCTCTGCTCACTGAGCGGGGAGGGGCTTGTCAGGCGCCGCTGCCGCCTACGGAGGGATCGGACGAAAACGGACAGCGTGTCTGTTTGTCAGATCTCACCCGATCCGATAGTAACGGATCTGGACGTAGAGCCATCCGTCTGCTTTTAGCGGATCGGACGGGGTCGGATGTCAGCAGACATGTCTCCGCTGACATCCGTCGCTCCATAGGCTAACATGGATCGCCCGTTCAGGTCCGCCGTCAAAACTGACAGGCGGACCTGAACGGTCCGATCGTGTGAAAGGGGCCTTAGTTATAAAATGTTGCAAAGTAGTAGAACAGGACACTTTTTGATACACATACATGGTAACGCAGACACATGCCGGAAATAAGAAATGTTGGAGCAACATACAGTTTAGAATGCATCGCATTAAAGCATTCTATTAATTATGAATGGGTTGGCAACACACAAAAATGGATGGAAAAAAAAAAAAAAAAAAAAAAAAAAAAAAAGTACATGACCCAATGCAGCGCACCACCATGCATGACATATGCAACATGTTGGACTCTAGTGTACAATGCGTTGGGACGCTATTCACAATGAATGGCACAGCAACACTACACAGAGCAGGTGCATTGCCATGCGCTGTGTAATGTGTGCCTTTTGGAGCGCAGATCCCATTAATGATTTTCCGATGTATGCAATTAATTTCTTTTTGTAATACTAGCATTGTCTAAATGAACAAAGACCTAATATGAATGACTGTATATACTCCTCGAGTATAAGACGAGTTTTTCGGCACATTTTTGTGATGAAAATGCCCCCCTTGGCTTATATTCGAGTCAAGCACTTTTCTGCAGCAGGGAATGACATTTTCCAAACCGACTTTGGGGCCCCGTATCTCGGGGCCACTTGCTGCTAGGAACCCCAAATTTGGTGTGCAAACCCAGTGCAACTAGCACATCAAAGCTGGGGTTTCTAGCACCAAGTGGTCCCGAGATACGGGGCTCCAAAGTCTGTTTGGAAAATGTCATTCTCTGCTGCAGAAAAGTGCTTGACATTTTCCAAACCGAATTTGGGGCCCCGTATCTGGGGGCCACTTGGTTCTAGGAACGCTAGCTTTGAATATGTTTTATTGCTAGTTCCACTAGGTTTGCACACCAAATTGGGGTTTCCTAGCACCAAGTGGCCCCAAAGTCGGTCAACTGTGTCCATCTGCAGCAATGTAATTTCAGGACCCTTTGGGTCCAGAGACCCCAAATTTTGGCTGCAGCTAGGGGGCATCTAGGAACCCTTAACTACTGAGTTTGGAGTTCGGGGGACCTATGGCTGTAAATGGGCACAGTGAGGCTGCAAATGGGCATTGTTGACCCTCTTTTCCACTTACAGTAGCTGTGCATTTCTCACCCTCGTCTTATACTCGGGTCAATAAGTTTTCCCAGTTTTTTGTGGTAAAATTAGGTGCTTCGGCTTATACTCGAGTATATACGGTAAGTGGCCACAATTCCTACTTGCTCATAGAAGGCATATTTCTATTACTTTACCTTATGTTTTTGGTGTTTGGCCCATTCCTGTAACCGCTGGAATACCCCATCATTGCATTCTACAATCCAGTGTTCTTCTATATTATACTCTTCCACCTTAGTGGCTGCTATTGCCATACCAAAGCCAATCTCTAGCACTCGTCCTCCTAAATTGAAGATACAGATTAAAACAATCAATTTACAACCAAAAGTAATACACTACTTACTACAGCAGGCAATCCATTTTTTCTTTATAGAGTGGTGACAGTAAAGCAAAATATTTCAGAGAAATTTAAAATTGACCCCTTCATACAGGAACATAAAATTAGGAGATAAGAGACTAAAAAGAAAAAAAAATAAAAATTGGGAATTACACTCCTCTATTTATTATCGATTGTGATTTATTGGCTGACAGCTGATCGCGTGGTAATGGGCCAGGATCGGCCCCTTACTTCGATCAGCTGAGTCTCATTGATGCAGTGATCACAGGGTACGCAGGCAGCTCATGCCTGGGGGGAAGGAATCAACACCCTTTTAAAATGTAGCATGTTGCAGTCACTCATAGATGGCTTGGACATGAAAAGGACAATCTGAAAACATGTTTTTTTGCTTGTTTGTGCATCTGGCATAGAAACAAAATGTCAAAAGTTGCATATTCAAAAACCACAAAGTGAGGCATTGAAGAGCGGCAACTGAAGCAGGTCCTGTCACTGCGGCCATAATAGCATTTTTTTTTTTTTTTTTTTTTTTTAAACGACTGGTTTCATTTGGTGTAGGAGTTTTGGCATCGCTCTCCTCCACAGGCATGAAAACATAGCAGCAGATGTGAAGATAACTAAGGCTGTACAATTACTTGTCCCATACTTGGAGTCATGACACCAAAAGTTATTCAGCTAGAGAAAGACTAAAAAAAGCATGCAGGCCTAGTGCCTCTCCTAGCATCCAGCTGTCACCAAATGTAACATACAAAACAGCTATTCTGAGACACCCAACACATTGCTGGAGAGCAAGCCTGTCTAGAGGACTGTCCGTCTAGGATACCATCTCTTATCCTTTTATTATGAAGGAATCCTTGAAAAAAACCCAATGAAAATGATTAGATCTACATCTTACGTACATTAGCACCATTAGTAGCTTATTGACAATTTTGTCTAAAAGAATAAGGTTTACTTAAAAAGGGTTTTTTTTTTTTTTTTTTATTAACATACATATCATACTTGCCTCCACTGTGCAGTTCGTTTTGCACAGTGTGTCCCCGATCATCGTCTTCTGGGGTCCCCCGGCAGCTCCTCCTTGCCTCGGGAAACCCCCTGGGAGAAGCGTGATGGGGTTACCTTGCGGCGCTCTCCCGAGCCCAGCATTTGCGTCCATAGACACAGAATGCCGGACTCGGCCCCGCGTCATTGGATTCTATTGATAGCAGTGCAGCCATTGGCTCCCGCTGCTGTCAATCTATCCAATCAAGAGCCGAGAACCCCGGGCAGAGAGGTAGAGTGCGTGGGTGGGGGGGATTGGGGGGGGGGGTTTAGGCCGGTCAGTGTCAGAAGTTTTCATACCTTAATGCATAGGATGCATTAAGGTGAAAAAACCATGAGGGTTTACAACCCCTTTAAAGCCCACTTGCAGAAAGGAAACACTAAACATTGTACGATTGCTTGCTTTTGTGGCCAGGATGAGGGCGAGCCCTCGCATTGGTGACCATTGTTACACTGGCATACGTAACTGTAAGAGACCAGTCTTCCGCTGTTCTGGAGGTGGATTTTCATTTTTTTCTTGATATTTAATGTTGGTAATATATATATATATATATATATATATATATATATATATATATATATATATATATATATATATATATATATATATATATATATATATATATATATATATATATATATATATATATATATATATATATATATTTTTTTTTTTTTTTTTTAATTGCACTTCTGTTTGTCAAAAAGCAATATTTGTTTTTTTATGAAACTTGGTTTTATTTATAAAGGCGTTCTAACAAATCTGTGCCTGTAGTGCATGTTCAAACCTTAAAGTGATTGTAAAGTCTAGTTTTTTTTTTCTATATAAATAACAAACATGTTATACTTTCCTGCTGTGTGCAGTTGGTTTTGCACAGAGCAGCCCCAATCCTCCTCTTCTCTGGTCCCTCTTCTGTGCTCCTGGCTCCTCCCTCTTGTCCAGTGCCCCCACAGCAAGCAGCTTGCTATGGGGCAGCGCTGCAAGCTGAGCTGCAGCCCCCTGTGTCCATTCAGACACGGAGCTGCAGTTTGGCCCACCCCCTTTTTCTCCTGACTGGCTGACTTTCATTGACAGCAGCGGGAGTCAATGGCACTTGCTGCTGTGTTTCAGCCAATCAGGAGGGAGAGTCCTGGACCACTTAGACATCGCTAGATAGAGATGGGCTCAGATAAGTATTAGAGGGGCTGCTGCGCACAGAAGGATTTTTATCTTAATACATAGAATGCATTAAGATTAAAAAACCTTCTGACTTTACAACCCCTTTAGGCCCCTTTCACATGTGTGGACTGTTCAGATCCGCCTGTCAGTTTTTTCAGACGGACTCGAACGGTCGCGCCATACATCTCTATGGAAGAACGGATGTCAGCGGTGACATGTCCGCTGACATCCGATCCCCTAAATCCAGATGGATGGAAACCCTATTTTCCATCCGTCTGGCGGATTGGATGAAAACGGACAGGCGGTCCGTTTTCATCCGATCCCCCCCATAGAGCAGAGACCTGACAGTGTGCAGAGACAGACTTGTCATCTGCCGGCTCGGGGGGGGGGGGGGTTAATCAACAGATCGATCCCTGTCTGAAAACGGATCCACACATGTGAAAGGGGCCTTAATATCATAAATAACAGGTGATTCGATTTTTATGATGGTTTTTTGATGTTTGGCAATTCTAGAGAAATGCATTACAAGTTACCTAAACCCATTAGGCTCCATTCACACCTAAGCATTGTGCAGCGACAGCAGCACTTTTTTTTTAGCATGTTTTTTGGAGTGGCACCATTCAGTTGAATGGGACTCCCTCCAAAGAAGCTCATACACCAAATCTTGGCACAGAGCCGGAAGCATTTGGCGTTGCGATTTTTTTGCTGGACAATTGTGGCAAAAAATGCACCACGTTTGGGATGCAATTAAGAAATAATGGCATCGCAAACACATCCATGTTTTGCCACAATTTTGGAATCGTGCATTTTTATTATATATTTATATTTTTTTCATATATTCTAAAACAATTTAGATGACAAAAAAGGCATTTTAGTCAAAGGACAAGGATTCAAACTGAATAGAAATAGGACGTCAAAATGAACACTGCCCCCAGATCTGTTACACAGCTGGGACAGACAGTGCTCTTCTTGCACAGTACATGCCAACCTACAGATTGATAATGCAAGTTCTATTACTAGAAGACACAATAATAATATTAAGAATACATGAAATCCTTTCCATTAGGAGGTGTGCAGTGATCAGACATGAGAAAACACAAGTACCTACCTTTACTAGCAGCTACCCCAGCCAGGCTGTGCATATAGGGGGTCTCCCACCTTTCCATGACTGGTTTGCCCAGGATCTCCAGGTGGGTGTCAGCCTCATTGTACCCTGCAGATGCATGGTGCCAGTCAGCCTTGCAGGTCTCCCCCTCTATGAAGATCTTCTCTGAGGACATGGCTAGGAGATCAGAACTGGAGAACAGTGCAGGACACAGAGACAGCCCTGCGGCTCAGCTCTTGGGGTTATACGACTCAGGGCAGTGGGCGTGGTTGGCAGCACATGGAGGAATAGGAGTCAGTCGGGGGGGGGGGCGTGGTGA
Source organism: Lithobates clamitans (assembly GCA_037952925.1). NCBI lineage: Eukaryota > Metazoa > Chordata > Amphibia > Anura > Ranidae > Lithobates > Lithobates clamitans. The sequence goes on from JBBGZY010000374.1 coordinate 2,473,731, forward strand.
CATGGGCGAGGGGCGTGGCTGGGGCGTCTCCTGCTGGATAATCAGGGAAAGTGACAGCTGTTGCCAGGGGGACGTGTAAAAGTTTAAAGTGGCCCTGAAGTCTGAACTGGAAAGGTTTGTGGGCTGGCATTCTGCCTAGAAAATAAATGTCCATTGTATTATAAAATATTTCAATATAGGCGAAAAGGGAAAAAGTGTATACCAGCAACGATTGTGCACTGGTCATATGAGGTATCTCCAAAACCAAAGCGGCACAAACGAATGGCGTGTTTGTTTTTAACCACTTCAATACCAGGCACTTATACACCTTCCTGCCCAGACCAATTTTCAGCTTTCAGCGCTGTCGCAGTTTGAATGACATTTGGGCGGTCATCCATCACTGTACCCAAACTAAATTTTTATCATTTTGTTCCCACAAATAGAGCTTTCTTTTGGTGGTATTTGATCACCTCTGCGGTTTTTATTCTTTGCTAAACAAATTAAAAAAGACCGAAAATTTTGAAAAAAATAAAAGTTTTGCTTTTGTTTCTGTTAAAATTTTTTGTAAATAAGTACGTTTTCTCTTTCACTGATGGGCACTGATAAGGCGGCACTGATGGGTGGCACCGATATGCAGCACTGATGGCCATTGATAGGCGGCACTCATGGGTGGCACTGATAGGCGACACTGATGGGTACTGAAAGGCTGAAAAGATGGGTTCTTATGGGTGGCACTGATGGGCACTGATAGGCGGCACTGCTGGGCACTGATACGTGGCACTGATGGGCATCCCTGGTGGCACTGGCAGTGGTAGGCATTCTGAGTGGGCACTGATTGGCAGCTGCCGGGCATTGATTGGCAGTAGAGTTGCCACCTCATCCCTTTAAACCCGAACACATATGAATTACACAGGTTCTGAGGCTAATTTAATGCAGATAAGGCACCAAGTGAGTTTAATTACCACCTTAATCAGCCACAGAACCTGTGTAATTATTATGTGTTCGGGTTTAAAGGGATGAGGTGGCAACCCTAATTGGCAGCTGCCTGGGCACAGATTAGTATTTCCCTGGGGGTCTAGGGGGCACACCTGGTGGTCCAGTGTTGATGGCTTCCCTGGTGGTCCTGGGCGGCTTCCCTGGTGGTCCTGGGCGGGATTTGAGGGGGGGCTGTGCTGATAATCAATGATTGGACACGGCTGATCATGTGATAAAGAATCCCCGTCAGAGACTCTTTACCTAGATCCATGTTGCGGGGTGTCAGACTGACACACTGCAACAACGATCGCCGCAATGCGCGCCCCTGGGGGCGCGCAGTGGCTCAATATCCTGCGGACGTCATATGACGCCCAGTCAAGATATTGAAACCACTTTGCCGCCGTCATTCTGCTATATGGTGGGCAGCAAGTGGTTAAAATTAGCAACATGGGGTGCAAAGTGGCCGGGGCTTGCATTCAATTGTTGGTTTAATATCCGAACCGGCACAAACGCTCGTTTTTGCAGCACAAATCAGCACAACGAATGGTATATTTTTAGTCAGGTTTTACAAACATGGGGTGCCAACTTCACACAGCTGTATCTAAGAGATCTTTTATGAAGACTGATTTTAGCTTTTAGAACTTGCTTTACACTATGGTTTAGTAAGATACTCTAGATAGGGTGACCACATTTCTCAACTGTCATTCAGGGAAACCAAAAAAAATATGATTTTTGATACCTTTTTTTGCCAATTCACTAGTTGGGGGGGGGTCACATCCTCAGCTCTGAGAGGTTCATGCTGGGACTTGCAGTCCTTCACTTTTGGAAGGGTCGCATCCCCCAGAAGTGATGGACTACAAGTCCCAGCATGATTTCCTGAGATCTAAGAATGTGACTCCCCCCAAAAGTGATGGATGACAAGCCCCAGCACAAACCCCTGAGATCTAAGGATGTGACTCCCCCCCAAAAGTGATGGACTACAAGTCCCATCATGATTTCCTGAGATCTAAGAATGTGACTCCCCCCAAAAGTGATGGATTACAAGTCCCAGCACGAACCCCCTGAGATCTAAGATGTGACTCCCCCCCAAAAGTGATGGACTACAAGTCCCATCATGATTTTCTAGGATCTAAGACTGTGACTCCCCCCAAAAGTGATGGATTACAAGTCCCATCATGATTTCCTGAGATCTAAGAATGTGACTCCCCCCAAAAGTGATGAATTACAAGTCCCAGCACGAACCCCTGAGATCTAAGCACGTGATTCCCCCCCAAAAGTGATGGACTACAAGTCCCATCATGATTTCCTGAAATCTAAGACTGTGACTCCCACCAAAAGTGATGGATTACAAGTCCCATCATGATTTCCTGAGATCTAAGAATGTGACTCCCTCCAAAAGTGATGGATTACAAGTCCCAGCACGAACCCCTGAGATCTAAGGATGTGATTTCCCCTCAAAAGTGATGGACTACAAGTCCCATCATGATTTCCTGAGATCTAAGAATGTGATTCCCCCTCAAAAGTGATGGACTACAAGTCCCATCATGATTTCCTGAGATCTAAGAATGTGACTCCCCAAAAGTGATGGATTACAAGTCCCATCATGATTTCCTGAGATCTAAGATGTGACTCCCCCCAAAAGTGATGGATTACAAGTCCCATCATGATTTCCTGAGATCTAAGAATGTGACTCCCTCCAAAAGTGATGGATTACAAGTCCCAGCACGAACCCCTGAGATCTAAGGATGTGAATCCCCCCCAAAAGTGATGGACTACAAGTCCCATCATGATTTCCTGAGATATAAGAATGTGACTCCCCCCAAAAGTGATGGATTACAAGTCCCAGCACGAACCCCTGAGATCTAAGGATGTGATTCCCCCCCCCCCCAAAAGTGATGGACTATTATACTCAGCATAAACCCTTGAGATCCAAGGATGTGATCTCCCCTCTCCCCCCAATATTGAAGGACTATAAGTCCCAGCATGAAACCCGGAGCTCTAAGGCTGTGACACTATAGATTTCATGGGTTCAAGCTGGGACTTGTAGTTCTTCACTAGTTGGGGGGCGTCACATCTTTAGCTCTGAGGGGTACATGCTGGGACCTGTAGTCACATCCCCCAAACGTTAAGGACTACAAGTCCCAGCATGACCCCTGATATCTAAAGTTGGATACACACTATAACATCTTCTTCAGATTTTTTTCCTTTAGCTTTACCAAAACCATATAATATGAGGTCAAACCTAAACACTTTTCATTTGTATGCAATCAGGCAGAACCTTGCACTACATAGTTAGAAGGTAAATCTAAAGAAAATCTAACAACAAAAGTTGTATAGTGTGTATCCAGCTTAAGGATGTGACTCCCCTCCAAAATTGAAGGACTGCAAGTCCCAGCATGTACCCCTGAGATCTAAGGGTGTGACCCCCATAGATTTCACGGGTTCATGTTGGAACCTCTAGTTCTTCACTAGTTGAGGGGGTGGGGGGTGTCACATCTTCAGCTCTGAGGGGTTCATGCTGGGACCTGTAGTCCTTCACTTTTGGGGGGGGAGCTAAAGACTACAAGTCCCAGCATTAACCCCTGAGATCTAAGGATGTGTCCTCCTCCTATCCCTCCGAGGGTTTCATCTCTCCTCAGCTGCCAGCTCATCTGCCGTCCTGTCTGCAGTCAGTGCCTCATGACACACATGGTGCTCTATCCATCCCACAATGCTTCACTGCCGGTTTCCCTTAGTCAAGATGGTGGCGCCTGTGCTCGATAGCCAATTAAAAAATCGGCTTGGGTGAGGACATCGCTGGACTCCTGGACAGGTAGGTGCCCTAATATTAAAAGTCAGTAGCTACAGTATTTGCGAAGACACTTTGCGAAGATACTTTGCTAAGGGCATTTTGTTTGCTCAAGTGCTGTTCGGAAAAGAAAGCGGTTTAGACATTAATGGCTGTGTGTTGAGTTATTTTGAGGGGACAGCAAATTTACACTGTTATACAAGCTGTACACTCACTACTTTACATTGTAAAAAAGTGTCATTTCTTCAGTTGTTGTCACAAGAAAAGGTATAATAAAATATATACAAAAATGTGAGGGATGTACTCACTTTTGTGAGATACTGTAGGTGGATGCAGCAGCGGTCTGATGCTGCATCTGTCCCCCGGTGCCTCTGCACTGAGAACTGAGCGACTGGCGATGTTCGATCCCTCGGTTCTCAGGGAAGAAGTGTCAGGGGAAGTGTCGGACCAATGCTGCATCCACCTACAGTATCTCACAAAAGTTAGTACACCCCTCACAACTCCATGAGCAGAGAGCTGCAGATTGTCAATCACAGCTCTCTGCTGTTCTCCCTCCTCACTGATTAGATTGCTGAGCCGTGGAGGGGCAGAGCAGGACGCTGAGAGGCTGAGACGGGTGTCAGTCCAGGCACCTGGCGGATCCAGACTCCATGGTCGGGATAACGCGGTGCCTGGACTGACATTGGTGACATCAGCAGAGATGGACTTCAGTCGCTCTCTGCTGAAAACAGGTCACAGGAGTGCAAAACGAATTGCACTCCTGTGATCCATAGGAGAAGCCCAGCCAAATGAGCTTTGATCTTTAATCTAACAGGAAATGGGCAGTGTAAATTTTAATGAAAAGTAAAGCTGGGTTTCCTTTTTGAGTTTTTCATTGTAGTACTTTGCATTTGGAATGCTCCTTTTTATCTGTTTGTGTTTATGATGTTAACATGATATATAGTTACATAAATAGTAGGTGAGGTTGAAAAAAGACACAAGTCCATTAAGTCCAACCTATGTGTGTGATTATATGTCAGTATTACCTTGTATATCCCTGTATGTTGCGGTCATTCAGGTGCTTATCTAATAGTTTTTGAAATTATTGATGCCCCCCCCGCTGAAACCACCGCCTGTGGAAGGGAATTCTACATTCTTGCCGCTCTTACAGTAAAGAACCCCTTTACGCAGTTTAGTCTTATTAAACTCCCTTCAGCAAAAAAGTTTTATCCCTATTGTGGGGTCACCAGTATGGTATTTGTAAATTGAAATCATATGTGATTCATTTTGTAATTTCCCACAGAAAAGATACCAGGGATTCAGGAATAATCACAAAATACTGTAGGGGTTATAAATCACAACTGCTTCCTTTAGAAATTGCATCACTGACCAGGTTAACGGAAGCCAGGGCTATTTATTCTTCATGAGTAAAAGGTTTTCAAATGACAAATGTTGAAGAGAATAATTTACACTTGGGTTAATGCAAGAATGTAGATATCTAGTTTTAAAGTATTGTAGCTATGCATGCTTACCCATTATACTTCAGCCTTTTAGCTTTACTTATTTTATCTGAGCATGACTCTTGGAGCCAGGAGTCAAAGGTTAGAGGCCTCATGAGGTCTGATAGTTGCTCTGCCAACTGCCTGGGCAGTGAGCACGTGCTGATTCCAGCTATTTTCAGTAACTATACATAATAGTGGTATTATATTTCCACTGACTTAACATATGATTTAATGCTGTAATGTTTACTAGAAAGTAATTTGTATTTCATATACAAATGTATAGCTGCTTCCTTTAGTGTCTTTAATTACAAACTGTACATAGGGCCAAGGTTTTTAATACATTACAGCACATTGATTACATTATCTGCTATAAAGTGTTTTTGTCACTTTAACTTTATTTTATTATTTTTTTTTATTTAAGAAGCTGATAACATATATAAAGTTCAGGAACCAGCAGTTCCCCCTCTCTGATCCGGTGTCCTAATCGGGCACTCTGCACTTCTTGGTAGTGTGCAAGCTTACCTCTTATGCCCTGTACACACGATCGGACATTGATCGGACATTCCAACAACAAAATCCATGGTTTTTTCAGACGGATGTTGGCTCAAACTTGTCTTGCATACACACGGTCACACAAAGTTGTCAGAAAATCCGATCGTTCTGAGCGCGGTGATGTAAAACACGTACGTCGGGACTATAAACGGGGCAGTAGCCAATAGCTTTCGTCTTTTAATTTATTCTGAGCATGCGTGGCACTTTGTGCGTCTGATTTGTGTACACACGATCGGAATTTCCGACAGCGGATTTTATTGTCGGAAAATTTTATAGCAAGCTCTCAAACTTTGTGTGTCGGAAATTCCGATGGAAAATGCGTGATGGAGCCTACACATGGTCGGAATTTCCGACAACAAGGTCCTATCACATATTTTCCATCGGAAAATCCGACCGTGTGTACAGGGCATTACACATTCCTGGTGGGCAGGGAGGCAGCCAATGATATTGATGGGCCAATAGGTATGTGTTGGGAAGGTAGAAATAGGGGAAAGTTTCAACACTAGAATTGCCCAATTAGAACAGCCATGGATTTGAGGTGCACTGGGGAGAATGAAACGCATGTCAGCGGCTTTTTTTTCTTGATCAAGTGACCGAGTCACTTTAGGCTCATACTCCTTATTGCCATCTCCCAGTGGTCCTTTATGTGGACTTTGATGCCCAGGAGGTAGTGCAGCTTTTAAATCATGTGACTGCTGTGACTGGCTCTCCCAGCTTCCACATGATCAGGAGCATTTCCCATTGGCTCTTGAGTAGAAGCCTGGAAGCCTGTGTTGGTGGTAAATCTGTCAGTGTGCTGGGAGCACACAATGAGTGCACTCTTAGCACACAACCTCAGAACCTGCTGCATTTACTCATTATGTGGTTGGAAAGAGGTTAAAGCTAATGATAGGGGAAAAAATATGGTTCACAGAATACAAAGTTTTCTGTGAATGGTCAAGGGATATGACATTGGTGTTTAATTGTTTGAGAGCCTCAGCAGACTGAAAGTACAGCAATACCTCGGGTTTTAAACCCTTTCCTTATCACCATTTGTCCCTCCGATTCCTACCCCCCCCCCCCCGACCCCGTCTCTGTCCTCACCAGCATCCATGTTTTGTTATCCCATGAACTTTGCGCCAGAAATGATGACACTGTACTTAACACTGTTCCCTCCTAACAGAAGTACGCTAACTTGCAAAAACGATGGATTAAAGCGGTAGTGAACAGCAGCAATAAAAACAAAGGCCCAGGCAGTTTAAGTTAAAAGGCCCTCACATCCATTATTTTATATCATGATAATTAAAACTAAAATTAAATTTATCAGGAACTTAGATTTATATGCAACATCACATTGTCTATATGCAAAAAAGCGTAGGGTAGTATATAGTCAAGCTAGGGTAGTATATGGAAAGGCTAGGGTAGTATATGGACAGGCTAGGGTAGTATATGGACAGGCTAGGGTAGTATATGGACAGGCTAAGGCAGTATAGGTGCATGCTAGCGTAGTATATAGACAGGCTAGGGTAGTATATAGACAGGCTAGGGTAGTATAAAGACAAGCTAGGGTAGTATATGGACCCGGTCTTCCTTCCAGGTTCTCAGGCTTTGGTGGTACGAATGGGTGAGCTGCAATGACATCGCTCCCACGCATGCGCGCAGGAGTCACCATTCACAGCATGGCTCTGAACGAACAGCACGGGTATGCCGTTCCTTCTGAACGCTTGCGCCAGTGACATTAATGGCTGCATCTAAAGTAAAAATTTCCTAAACGGTGCACGTTTAGGGGATATTTACTGTACCTATAGGTAAGCCTTAATTTAGGCATACCTATAGGTAAAAACCAACCAAGGGAGTTTACTCCCACTTTAAGAACTATCCTAAAAAATGTCACAAATATTTGAAAACACCTCCTTACCCATGTTTAGAATTGAGACTATACAGTATATTGTATAATACGTTTATTTATTTATTTTTCACCATCACCAGCGACCTTGTTTTGTTATCCCATGAACTTTGTGCCAGAAATGATGGACACTGTCCTTAAAGTGGAGTTCCACCCACTTTTACAACTCTTCAGCATCCCTCACTAAACTGTGCACTGCAAACGAATTGGATATTTAAAAACATTTTTTCTCAGCACCTACTGTATATCTGCTGTATTCATTTTTCACTTCCTCCTCCCTAGCCGTGGCTCATCGCATCATTTCCTGTTTGCAATGCCTTCTGGGAAGGGGCGGCAACTTCCTCTGACACTGCCGTTGCTATGGAAACCTGACCTGAAACCTATTACACTGCTTGTGCTGCACTGAGCATGTGTGAGATCTGCAAGGATGAGATCCAGGAAGAAATACAGTCTGGCTTCAAATGCCCACACTTAAGATGGCCACGGCCTGCTGTAAGTTTATAAAATAACAAACTAATGCTATAAACGAACAAAACAGACCTTAGTTTACTAACTAACTTTACTAGAATACATTAAGCTTGTGTATTATATGGGTATTTTTATTTAAAAAGTATAATTTTGGCCGGAACACCACTTTAACACTGTTCCCTCCTAACAGAAGTACACTAACTTGCAAAAACAATGAATTAAAGCGGTAGTGAACAGCAGCAAAACAAAAAAAAAAAATTGGGCCCCAGGCAGTTTAAGTTAAATTGTGCTAGTGTCAGGGCTGGCCCAAGACAGGGCTGGCAGCTGTGCTGCCTGGGTCCAAAAAAAATACCCACGCCCACCAAAAGGCCCCCACATCCATTATTTTATATAGTGATAATTAAAACTAAAATTAAATTTATCAGGAAGTTAGATTCACATGCAACATCACCTTGTCTATATGCAAAAAAATATATGACATACCATTATGTTCAATTCCAAGGGGCGGGCTAGGGCAGCATAGGGGCAGGTTAGGGCAGTTTATAGACACACTGCATCTAAAGTAAAAATTTCCTAAACGGCGCACGTTTAGGGGATATTTACTGTACCTATAAGTGAGCCTTATTATAGGCTTACCTATAGGTAAAAATCGAGTTTACTCCCACTTTAAGAACTATCCTAAAAAATGTCACAAATATTTGAAAACACCTACCTTACCCATGTCTAGAATTGAGAACATATTGTATAATATGTTTTTTTTTTTTTAACACGCACACATTTTTTTATATTCTACACTGAGAAAAAGTAGGCTTTTGCTGCATGTAACCCACTGGTGTCTCTACGTTTCCTCTACAATTCCAACTCAATTTGTCCTATGCACCAAAGAAGCACATTTTTGCTAGTGTTTAAAATACCTCTAAACTCCCTTTGAAGAGATAACTGCACTTTTTTATTAAAAGCTTATATCAGCAATTAGTGGGTATTGTGCTACCACACTAACCATAAACTAAGTACATACTACCTCAGTCACATCAGTGAAGGCAGTGCATGGCCTGCCTTGTGTTCAGAGTCTTCAGCACTGCTTTTCTGAAAATGCATGCACAGTGCACTGTAGAAGGAAGGGCCTGCTCCCCCTTCCTTCTACAGTGCACTGTGCATGCATTTGCATGCTCTATGACTTATCACAAATATTTACGTGACCATACACTGTGCAAAATTTGGCCGTTTTTTGATGACTTGTCCGAAATTCGCTACATGGGTGGCATTGTCAAGGCCCTCCCACCTGACATCTTTTAATTGAAAAATCGAAGGAGCTGGGAGGTAATTGTTGGCTTAACAGTGGCTGCATCTTATTAACTGTTACCATGGATAGCGGAATCTGTTAGATACGTTTTGCTGAAGCTGCAGGCTGTAGGGGAAAATCTCTATGTGTATATTCTGCTTTAAGTTGGCCATCAAAACAGTGAAAGAATGTTCCAAAAACGAAAACTTTCAATTAAAATTCTGCTAGTGTATGGCCAGCTTTAAGCCCCGTACACACAGGCAGAATGCCAGGCGACATCGGCCAGTTCAATAAAAACTGGCCGACGATTGGCGAGTGTGAATGGCAGCCAGTCCGACAGAAGCCGGCCAAGCCTACTGAAAAACCAGCAGCCAACCGGCTACCGATCAGCACTCTCAGCCAATGGCTGAGAGCACTAATTGTTGTGTTCTCGTGGGGGGGCATCGGATCATTAGTACAGCGGCTCTGACAAAAGCTGACAGTTTTTTTCATTCAACCTGCTGGGTGTTGCATAGAGGGAGGGGGAACCCAAGTGAAGAATGGAAAGTGTCTTCTCAGCAGGAAAAACCATAGCGGTTAGAACAGATTTATTGACCAGTTAATGTAGTTGTTATCCCAAGGTGGTATGTGGAGGGGAGTTCAACAGCCAAGGTCAAACGCAGTCATATCAGGCAACTGTCGTCTTTAGTCTGTTGTTAGGCTAGCTTATAGTTAATGATAGCCAGGACAGAAGCATTTCAATACTGGAGAGGATTGGTTCTTCTCATCCAATCCTCCGACTCAGCTGATCACATATGCATTATTTAGTGTATATCATACAATGTAAATAGACTGTGTACCGTGGGCTTTGGTTTTATCTTTACTTCTCTATGGACATCAACATGGAATCAGTTGACTATCCTCTTACCTTTTGTGTCTAAAAAAATCTGTTGCGATCATTTGTTGCCCATACACTTTTCAAATACCAGACTAATGTGTTTAAATCCTAGCATCAATTAACCTGGGCACAAATCAGTCATTATAATCACTGGCATACATATGATTTATTGGGCAGCTTTGTTAAGGTACAATTTTATATCATCCAAGTGTTTTGACCTTTCTTGTCTGTGTATATATATATATGTATTTACAATAACATTTACCCTGTTGGAGATGACAGTCAACTGAAGAGTCAATGAGGGTGTTCTGTTATCAGGACAATGCTTTTTGCAAACATTTACAACCTTCACAGACAATTACACATTGTGTAGTTGAGTGTACATAACCACTGGTTATCTCTTACTTGTACTGTTCAAGGAGGCTGGCCAGAGATAGGCACAGGGGCAGACTGGGCCAGGGGGCAGGGTGGCAATCCCCCCCCCCCCCCGGGCCAATCTGATTCTCCCCAGAAAAGCCCGCCACAGCAGCAGCTCCGCTGTCACAGTCGGGGCCAGCGCTACCTATATGCAAGGTAGGCGTCGGCCTAGAGAGTGCACATCAGTCGGGGGTGCCTCCAAAGGTGAAGCACTACAGATCCTAGCGTGAACCCCTCAGAACTTAGGATGTGTTACCCCCCCAACTAGTGAAGGACTACAGGTCACAGGGTAGTCATACAGTCATAGGGTACAGGGTTCCACTATGATTTCTTGAGTCACTAGGGCAGTGATCCAATTGGATGCTGGCCACCCATGTGACTCTGGTGTGCATCTTAGGTGTGGCAGAGTCTATTTGGGACCCTGGCCCCTGGGTTTGGCGTTTAGTGGGTAGAGTTGGGAAAGGTACCCTGTCTGTAAAGGACAGTACTAGCGATAGGGAAAGATTCCTGATGAGGAGGGAAAACGTAAGGTTGCATCTCTCTGGATATTCCTGATTGGGCACGAGACAGCCAGGCCGCATTCTGTTCCCGCTCAACAGATGCTGTCAGTGAGGCTGGAACCTGCTTCTTCACGTTATTGGAACTGACTTTTGACTGGGCTCCACCATGGCTCTGCTAGGATCTGCCTTAGTCCTGATACAGTAGTTTAATGGCTCTAACATACCTCTGGCAGGACCCGACCTGGTTGGTGGCGGAGCTTGCTATTAACGCTTTCGAGAGCCATACCTGCCACATGGTGATGACGCTCCCAAAACATGAGCGGCCACCCTAAAAAAGATTGTGTCACACTTAGAGAACCTGTTGGGGAGAAGCTACTGCTGCCAGAGCTGCGGCGAAGTTCTTCCTTAAGGAAGCAGCAGGAAGATGAGAGCCTCACCTACTATGCGGTGGCTTTGCAGAATCTCTGGTGAGAGATGTTCGTGGCTGTGGTGACATCACTAATTCAGATCACATACTGAGGGATCAATTCATAACTGGTCTGAAGGCAGGCCTAGTCCAGAGAGCCCTGCAGGAGAAATTGCAACCCACCATTTCCTTTCACAGTGTGGTGGACGCGGTTGCACAGGAACAAGAAGAGGCAGATGCATTAGTAGCAGTCACCAAGAAGTTTGAGCCTGCATACCTCAAGGAGGTGGCCCTGGCACCGTTACACCTGTTGGCCATGCAAACAGCACTGATGAAGCTAGCTCAGGATCTGGCTGCCAAGCAGGTGGTAGCCTCCCTAAAAAGGACTCTCCCCCCCAAACCCATAGGGGCGACAAGCCATTGCACAAGGACCCGGTAGAACACAGAAAATGTTGGCGGTATGGTCGCTATGGACACATATCCAAGAACTGTGGGCGCTCTGGGTCCAAGAACCCTTCCAGGCCATTGATAAACTGCTAACTTCCAGGGCAGAGGGACGACCCCTGGGACATTAAACCCAGTATCCCAACAAGTCAGAAGGCATGATGGTTGCTCCGAGCCCAGTGGTGTCACACAAGAATCTACAAGGAGCTACAGTGATAGTAGAACCCCACAAAAGTCCTGTAACGCCAGGAGAATGGTTGGTGGGCTGTATCCTAAGGTTCACCATGGAAGAATTTTGGTACAGCCCATCAACTTGGGAACAACACCAATCTCACTGCCCAGGCATGCTGCATTAGACTACATACACTATATTGCCAAAAGTATTTAGACGCCTGCCTTTACACACACATGAACTTTAATGCCATCCCAGTCTTAGTTGGTAAGGTTCACTACTGAGTTGGCCCACCCTTTGCAGTTATAACAGCTTCAAATGCTTAGGTCCAAACAACACCCCCAGTACACAGGCTGCATCCCAGGGGCACAACACTCTGAGCAGGTCTCCCAAACATTTATCACCTCTCCAGCCACCTTCTGGGCACTCTTTGCCTAGGGATTGGCTGGGTTCTGATAAATACTCATAAATCAGTGGTTGGTCCTCCCATTATATGTTCTGGAAGCTTATTCCAGGGGCAGACAGGAACAAACAACCACTAACCTTATGAAGACCTGACCAGACCAAATGTTCACCACTGAGTACAGTTAACCACTTAAGGGTCACCCGCTCCAGTTGTGGGTCGGCTATTTGAAGTGGAATACCGTTGTTATGGCAGCAGCTAGCTACCATAACCCTGGTATCCTCTTAAACAGTGGGCGGTCCGCTTTCAGATAAAAGTGGTTTCCGCGGTGGATTCGGTAGCTGCGGAGATGATCGGGTCCTCTCCCCTCACAGGCCGGATGCCGAGTGAGGGAAAGATGGCCCCCACTCGGTTCCACACCATTGGATGGCGGAAGCGACATCAAACGTTAGTTCTGCCCAATGGTCTTAAAGGGGAATTTTTTTTTTGCCTTTTTATTCTCTAGGGTGTCTGAAAAAAATATATATAATGTTCGGGGGTTCTAAGTCATTTTCTAGCAAAAAAAAAAAATTATTTTAACTTGTAAACACCAAGTCTGAGAAATAAGCCTGATCCTTAAGTAGTGAAGCCAAAAACTAAATTTAGACTGATTAGGGCAGGGCCCTACCTGAACATAAGTTAACAAAGTTGCACAGTGGTTTTAAATAAAGAATCCTGCAGACTTTAGATGGCAACCAGCCATGCATGCCTTATCCAGCAGGCAAACCTCCATGTTTGTGCCTATAGTAAGGGGTATAGAAGATTTCTGCAAGCGCCAGATGCCTCCTGGATGATTACAACACAGGCAAGGACAGTAGAAAGACCTATAAAGTCTACAGATCTCACCATAAGCAGCCTCATCAGATAAACATTTTCTTATGTCTTCCAAGACACAAAAGAAAAAAATAAGTTTAAAGTGCAATAACAAGTAATGTTTATTAAGCCCGCCCTTTAGATTAAGTAGACATCTACTTGTGAGATATGACAACAATTTTTGAAAATTGATCCTAGCAGCTCTTGATCAGGGAGGCTAAATTGGTAAAATACAAAGACATAATCTACAACTCTGTATATCCTATTCTATATCCTCTATATAGTAAAAATCATCTTTGTATATTGATGTAATACCCTCCTGCAGAAGCTGCCCAATGTCATACCCATTTGCACTCCTCTTCTGTAAATAGGCCCTACTATCATAACCTCTGCACTCCTTTTCTGCATATAATACCGCCTTGTCATATCCTTGGCATACAGTGCCTCTTCTACACATACTGCCTGCTGACATACCATCTGCAATTCCCTCCCATACATACTGGCCACTTTCATACCCTCCGCACTCCATACCTACCGGCTGTTGCCATATCCTCCAAATGCCTCTTTTGCACCTGTTATCTACTATCATGCTGGCAAGGTGACTTGGACTTCCGCTTTAAGGGGTGGTGACCCCCTGACATGCCACAGTTGGCATGTCATTTTTTTGGAGGGGGAGGGGAGCAGGTACCCTGTTTTTACAGGCACCCAGCTCCCACTTCCTCCCCTGGCGTCACGGCGCCGGAAGGAAGATCACTTCTCCCCCCTGCCTCCATGCAATCTTCTGGGACACGTCACAGGTCCCAGAAGATTGCTCTGCCATTCACAGCGCGCGGCTCGCGCATGCGCAGTGTGCGCCCGACTGTGAAGCCACAGCCAGGTGCCAACATTTAGAATGCCGGCGCCACGGAGTGGTGGAGGAGAGAAGCAAGGATTCGTGCACCCGCATTGCTGGACAGTGGGACAGGCGAGTGTCTAATTATTAAAAGTCAGCAGCTACACTTTTTGTAGCTGCTGACTTTTAAATGGGTGGAACTCCGCTCTAATTAGTTAGCTGACTCCTTTGCTGATCACAGGCCCTGTACAATTGTTTCTTTGCCAATGCCTTATTTTTATGGTGCCATCCCATAGTGAGATATAGATATTAGGACCTGTTCTCACCTGTGCGTATTAGGTGCAGTGCGCTAAAAAAAAAAAAGTCCTGAATGCTGCATTTTTGCTGTGCTTTCATCAAAATGCACATTCTATAGAGTTTAATGGTAGCAAACCTAAAACATGTGTAAAATGTGTCTAAAATGAAACGCTCCAAAAAAGCACCACACAGAACCAACACTAATGCCTCGTACACACGATCGGAAATTCGGCAAGCAAAAGACCGATGGGAGCTTTTGGTCAGAAAATGCGACTGTGTGTATGCTCCATCGGACTTTCGCTGGCGGAATTCCAGCCAGCAAAAGATTGAGAGCATGTTCTCAATTTTTCGGTCGGAAATTCTGAATCGTCTGTACCAATTCTGATTCGCAAAATTCCTACGCATGCTCGGAAACAATTCAACGCATGCTCGGAAGCATTGAACTCATTTTCTGGGCTCGTCGTAGTGTTGTACGTCACCGCGTTCTTGACGGTCGAAAGTTCAGCGAACTTTTGTGTGACCGTGTGTATGCAAGGCAAGCTTGAGCGGAATTTCGTCGGAACAACCATTGAAGATTTTTCCGACAGAAATTTCGCTTGTGTGTACGCGGCATTAGTCTAAGGACACTAAAAAGTTGCAGTAGAATTTCTTCAGCTTACCCTTTATGTCATATATTTTAAGTCACTAAAAGCAATATTACTATAAAGTGTATATAATATTCTTTATGTATAATGATCACATTTTGCCCACAGGCCAGTTCCTCTGTGTGAGTTGTAGCTCACATTGCTCTTTCCCCTCATTTACACTGCAGAATCAGCAGCTGCATTCTTAGTATAGTTAAAACAGAACGTGCCATTTTAACTTTTTCCTTATCAATACTAGTATACAAAGTCCTCTCAGAAAGTTATGTGCTCAGGAGCAAAGTGCAAGACACGGGGGAGGGGGCTAAATGAAATTGAAATTTAGGAAAAGTTTGCATTTTATGGTATAATTTAAACATTGTTCTTAACAAATAATAAGTATTGGCATTTCCATATTGTTTACAGCCCCCCTCCCACAAAAAATAAACACCAGCCACCACTGGTTTAGTGGTACTATACAAAACCTGACCATAAGCAAATGCATTCATGACCTGGCCATCTAATGTCATTTTTTAGCCCAAATTCCATGGTCTTGTTCACATAGGCGCTGGGGCCTGTAGACCATGAATGGGCTGTTTCTTTCTGCATCCTAGGACGCAGCAGCTGTGCACACTGTTTGCGTTCGGGGCCACTAATCCACACCTGTGCACCAGGGTGCATTCTGGGATTTAAAACAAAGCAGGAGGATATAAAACTAGAAGTTTATGCATTTAAACGCATATGCATCTTTATGCGTTTAGTCTAGGTTCACATCTATGAGGCTGTGGTTGATGCGTCTTTCAGGCACGTTTTTTCTATGCATTTTTGCATGCATTTGTCATTTTTCATGCATTTTGAGTTTATTCTTTTAGGTCCCTTTAAAAACACTGTATTTAGCTGGTGCTAAGGAGCGGGCCAGGTACAACCTATGAGTCATCAGCACTCAGGGGGAAAAAACAACATCCTTCCCCCCAAATCCATACCAGGCCCATACATAGTACCCCTATCCATTCACCAAAAAAGTGGAAATGTGAATAAAGACAGTACAAGTGTTTTTGACAATTAATTTATTAAAAAATAAAAAAAATGTCCCCCGATGTAGATACATCGTCAACCACAACACTGACGCCACTGCCGGAACCAAAGGATGGGGGGAAAAAAGTTCAGCTCGCCACAAATTCTCCCTCCGTCTGCCTGCCCCCCCCTTTAATATCTCAAAAAGCTGGGCCACCGACGTCACAGGCTTACGTGACATCGTTGGGTGGCTCTAACCCATAGCTATTTAAGAAATATTTAAGAAATATCACATGGCGGGGCAGGCAGACCGTGGGAGCGGAGCTTTTTTCTCCCGGTTTTTCCGGTCTGGCGGTGGCGTGGTGATTGACGATGGATCTACATCGGGGGGCATTGTTTTTTATTTTTTAACAAAGGAAGTGTCAAAAACTCTTGTACTGTCTTTATTCACTTTTACACTCTTTTTGGTAAATGGGTAGGTACTATGTACCCCATACTCATTCACATGGGGGGGGCAGGATCTGGGGGCCCCCTTGTTAGGGGGGCTTTCAGATTCTGATAAGCCCCCTGCAGGCAGACCCCCACAACCACAGCCCAGGGTTGTGGGGAAGAGGCCCTTGTCCCCATTAACAGGAAGAAAAGGTGCTTTGGGGTGGGGGAGGGCAGATCCCCCCTGCCCCATGGCACCCCTCCCTATGTTGAGGGCATGTGGCCTGGTATATTTTAGGAGGGGCACTCGCTCATCCCCCTCCCTTTCCTAACCTGCCTGCCTGCATGCTCGGATAAAGGACTGGTATGGATTGGGGGGGCGACCCCATGCTGTTTTTTCAGAACTACTTTAATAAAAAGTGTTAGAGACAAACTTTGTTTTAACTGGTGTGCAGCCAATCAGTTTTCAATTTTTTAATTTTCTGAGCTGATTAGTTGCTATGAGCAAATGCACCAGTTGAGATCTGGTCTGAGATACTTTTTTAAATGTATTCGTAGAAGGATGCATGTCACTAGAGCAAAGGGCCCAAAATGTAATACTCTCTTTAGTGAATGGATAATTTGCAGTTGGAGACAACTCTCCAAACATTCCTTGAAATTAACAGACAATTACTACCCTGTAAACAAACTGATGGATTAAAGAGCAGCTCCAGGCAACAAGTGAAACAGTGGAGTGGTAAAATGCTAACACAATTAGGTAAACACTACAGCTGTTTTACATTTTAGGGCTCGTTTACACTGGTCATGAGATCCTGCATTTCACAACATAGTTGAAACCCTGGGTAATACATTAAGCAAAGCTTCCAAATGGAGCACTGTCTCACACATGCTTATTTGCATACAGTTAAAAAAATTCATTGTGCTCAGTTTTTGCATACACTGACCTGCAGGTCCCACTCAAGTTACATATACGCGTCCCTTTAAAAATGCAGTGCATTGCATTTGAAACCACATGCCAACTTGTTATACATGTTGCTAAATTGAATGCATGTTCCTGTATAAAATATCAATGTTCCCAGACAATCCATTAATTTTATAGTAATCTGATTTAGATCATTAATTTTCCAGATTCCCCGGAAGTTCTCACAGGTTGACTGGGCTATTCATTCAGATCTATTCATCTTGTCCTTTGCCACACTCAGAAGCACTTTGCCAAGCCAGATCACCGGACCTAAGGAGTGCTTCCTGATAGGCCGAAGAAGCGAATGAGGGGCATAGCAGTTTAATGATCTGTTAATCATCGGTTTACCTCTATCACATCATTTCATTGCACTGCTTCTCTTGTCTGTCTGTCCCCCCTGTAATGTTCCTTTCATTCATCTCCAGTGCTTCCTGAACACTCTCTCATCTTTAGCACACCACAGTACTTCTTATCTTGTCTATCTCTATCACCCCAAGTTTGCTGCCCTCTCCTCTGTCTCTTCTGCCCCCTGTTTTGCACCTCTCATTTACCTTTAGTACCCATGTGCTTTTCCTCTTGTCCACCTACAGTGCCCCCCTGCACTCCTCCCCTAGTGATTTTCCAGTGGCCCCCTGTACTGATTCCGTGAACCCCCCTGTTCTGGACCTCTTCCTTTCATCTAGCATACCTTTGTACTGCTCCTCTCCTTTGCCATCATCACTTCCCCTGTACTGTGACCCTCCTTTCAGCATCCTCCTCATAATGCTCCTCAACCACACCTCCAACACCCTCTCAGTACTACTCCTTTTCTGCCCTTTAAAGTGGTTGTAATTAATAATAAATTGACTCAACTACGGTATATATCATACACCAGTCATATCTCACACCAGTACAATTGCATGCTATGCATCGCATACCCACCTCCAATTGTGCAAGATGTAATACCACAAGTAAACCTGCTAGAGTCTGCAAAAGACTTGAGACTGGGGCGGAGGTTCACTTTCCAGCAGGACAATGACCCTCAACATATAGCCATAGCTATAATGGAATGGTTTAGATCAAAGAATATTAATGTGCCAGAATGGCCCAGTAAAAGGCCAGCCAGACCTAAATCCAATTGAGAATCTGTGGCAAGACATGAAAATTGATGTTCTCAGATGCTCTCCATCCAATCTGACAGAGCTTGAGCTATTTTACAAAGAAGAATGGGCAAAAATTCCACTCTCTAGATGTGCAAAGCTGGTAGAGACATCCCCAAAAAGACTTGCAGCTGTAATTGCAGTGAAAGGTGGTTCTACAAAGTATTGACTCAGGGGGGCTGAATACAAATGTACACCACACTTTTTACCTATTTATTTGTAAAAAAATTTGAAAAACATTTATCATTTTCCTTCCACTTGACAATTATGTGCCACTTTGTGTTGGTCTATCACATAAAATCCCAATAAAATACATCTACATTTTGGTTGTAACATGACAAAATGTGGAAAATTTCAAGGGGTGTGAATACTTTTTCAAGGCACTGTATGGTGTTCCTCCACTCTTACTATTTGCAGTACTTAAGAACACATATGTTGCCAAGTCTATTGGTCTAGAGGTATGGTGGATTAAACTTTCTAGAAACTAGCCCTCCACCTGCTGTTTCTAGGTACCCAGGGGTATAATTTTAACTTGTTTTACATTTCCTGTTTGTTTTAAGATCCAAGCGCAGCTGTATCTGTATTTTCTAACAACTTGTTATATGATGATTTGCTGAATATGTCTAATGTTTTGCACACTTGTCAATAAAAAGTGTTAAACAAAAAAACTGGTTGTAAACCCTCACATATACCCAGTGAAGTGACTGGCCTCAGGTAATGCACAGAGATGAAACAAATCCTCCTACATACCTTATACATGTTTATCTGCTTACGTCTCTTCTCAACAGCTATTTAAAGCTTGTCAGAAAAAAAGGGTCAGAAAGCTACAATTACACTCTGCAGAGCTCAGTGAGGAGATCTCTGAGAGCTGATTGGAGGGGAGGAAAGGGACTACCGCCCTTATTTATACAGCACAGAGGAACAGAGCCAAGGCTGTCCCTCCCTTGTCAACTTTCTTTTCTCTTTGTGTCAGGAAAAATTGTCAGAAGGGATTCATGCTGAGGAACAAAGCAGCAGACAGAAATGACACATAGTGCTCCCAATTGAAACAAGTACACATTATAGAGGGATATGCTTTGTTCATATTTCATGTCTGAGGTTTACAACCACTTTAAGCATCCTTAGCCACCTCCTCATCCCCCTTGCTTTCTACTGCAGTTCTCCTTCCCATCCAGTGCCCTGACAGGGAGTAGGAAGCATGCCAACCAAAAGCAAAAATTGTAGACTCACATGGGGGACAGTGGAGGCATAATGAAAAATATCTAAATTGCTGATTAATGTCAGGGCTTCCTATAACAATAAGTAAAAGCCATCATGACCTATAGCGTAAATAAGTGACATCTAGGGGGTGAAGTAGAGAAACTCTAACCAAAACTTGAATTGAATTACATTTTTGATAGTGTGGGTGAGAGTCTGAACTACTGTGAAATATTGGTTTTAGTTTAGTTAGTGATTTAATGTAATACATTTTTCAACATTTTTTGTACACTATACTTTAGGTAATTGTTTTTGTTTTATTGTGGGTGGCCTAATTGTAAACATAGGATTGTGTGGGGTTTTTTTTTGCAAACTAGGTGTGCTTGAAATTAGATTTTGTTCTCTGTTAGGTAGTGTGTTATACATAGTATACTAAATATGATGACTAGTACTTATTTTTTATTAGTAAAATGTAATTTTAAAAAAATTCCCTGACCAATGACTGTGTGTGGTACTGCTTTTACATCTGGAAAGTGTCAGCCTTTATTACTATACCCATTACTATGTCCTATTGCACTATTTTTATGAGAATACGTTATAGAGACCAGCTAGTTTTCATTATTTGTTTAGTTAGTCTAAATCACATTATAGTTTGAATTTGTTAATTTTTGTCTTAAAATGATTATGCTCACTGATGATAGCTGGGGATTAAAACACCTTAAATATGTTTCAGCATGTGTAGGAGGGTGATAGCAAATGGCATACAATTGTCACAGAAGGTGGAAAATTGTACACTCTACCAGGACATACAGGAGCAACATAGAAGGTCGGAAAAGGTTACAATATGTTAGGTAATATGGGAGCGATTCATAATTTGGAAGAGTTTACAATCTAGTAGAGCATATAGGAATGATGGAAAAAAAACACTCAAAGAATAAGCCTAGGTTCACACTGTAGCGATGCTGGAACCAGCGCGATTCCAGCGCCGGTTCCCACATCGCATCTCTCCCGCAGGCAGTTCACACTGCTCTCTGCGAACTGCTGCAGGTGTCAATGCAATGTTAACGACACCCCCAGATCGGTTCACAGATCGCAGTGCGAACTGTGGATTCGGACAGGAATTGTATTACAGGGGTGAGAACACCTATGTGAGCAGATTCCAGTGCGGGGGGGGGGGGGGAAGTCCCTGCACTTTTTTTTCTGCGAATCCAATGTGAGTTCAGCCATACAACTGTATGGCTGAACTCGCATCGCACAGACATCGCATGTGATCGGCACCTGCGGTCCAGGTGCGAATCACATGCGCTGTCTGAGATCGCTATAGAGTGAATCTGGACTAACAGTATATTTCAAAAGATGAAAAAGTTTTCAGTCTACCAATATAACTTTCCTATATTATTGGAACATGTGAACAGCAAAGGAAGGAAAAGCTGTTAATCACCTAGGGGTGGGGAGTTGCTACTTCCTTCTCTGGTACCTTAAAGGCACTCCTTCTAGGCACATGCTGGCACCATCTGCTGGCTGAAATAGGGAATGTGTATGTGTACCTCTGCTCAGACATCACTAGTCATCATCAGTGACATTAAACTCTGGCTTTAAAAAAAATCTATTCCTAACTCCAAAAAATACCTTCCATTTCTCTTAGCAACTCCAAATTCCACTTTTTTGCTGTTGTGATCAGAATTCCTGTTAGATTGTGACTACGCTTGTTCTACACGGGCCTACTGTATGTAGGTACATGGCAATCCCCACTTGCTCACACCTTAGATAAACTAAGGACTATGGGATTTGTAGTGTGCATAGAGCAGTGCACATGACCGCAACCAGTGCTGGGACAAAGGTCACCCAATGCCCAGGGCAAAGATGAGACAGGGCCAATAGCAGTGCGTGCCAAAATGTATGTAATAGGTGTAGCATGCTATGAAATAGCACCAATGTTTGTGGTACAGTGCAACAAACTGGTGCACAAATATGGGAATATGGGGGTAAATGATCTGTTTGTAAATAACAAAGTCTGTTTGTAACTAACAAGGATTAACCCCTTTAAGGGGAAGGATTGGCGATTATATTACAGTGGTCACATGATCAGGAGCTGGCCCTGTCAGCTAGCGATCTTTAGTCTGGACTGAGCGCAGTCTTTGACAGCTCGATCTCTGTACTGGGAGCGTTCAGCGAGTGTGCTCTCAGCACAGAAATATCAGCTGCCCAGCAACACATATGTGCAGTGTGTGGGTGTTAAAGCTCACCCTTTTGCCACCGCACATGTATTACGTGGGCAGCACATGGGCAGGAGAATGTACAAAATAATACAAAGGGGCTGTGACAATAATGCCGCGTACACAAGATCTCACATTCCGACAACAAAATCCATGTTTTGTTTCCGACGGATGTTGGCTCAAACTTGTCTTGAATACACATGGTCACACAAATCTTGTCGGAAATTCCGAACGTCAAGAACGCAGTGACATACAACACGTACGACGAGCCGAGAAAAATTGAAAAAGTTCAATAGCCAGTGTGGCTCTTCTGCTTGATTCCGAGCATGCGTGGAATTTTGTGCGTCGGAATTGTGTACACAAGATTGGAATTTCCGACAACGGATTTTGTTGTCAGAAAATTTGAGATCCAGATCTCAAATTTTGTTTGTCGGAAATTCCGATGGAAAATGTCCGATGGAGCCTACACAAGCTCCCATCGAACATTTCCCTTTGGAAAATCCGACTGTGTGTATGGGGCATTAGACTTTCAGATCCCACTGCTATTACCAGAATGTGACGTATTACACATTCACCCGCAGCCTGTGCAGAGATTTTCCAGCTCTGGGACAATCACCAGTAGGCTGAGGGTAGGTTAACTGATCGATTAAATACAAAATTAGTGTGTTGCGCCCAAAAATAAAGCTTAAAAAAATATAACAAAAACTGACCATTAAAGTTAAATTAACTACCTCATAAATAATAAACATGCAATGTAAAATCAATAGCAAAGGAGCGCCTATTTAAACCTGTGGAAATATAAAGGTGAATATCATACCAGAAAATATTCAAAACATCCCTCATAAATAAAATATAGTCCATAAAACATCTCTAAGTCCATGGTTAGACACCTAAGATGCAAATGAAAATCTTCCTGCCACTGTTGTGCTGAAAAAGTGGAAATCAAAAACACCCAGTGATTAATCATCCAGAAGCAAAGCTCAAACAGCACCTCTCAAAAAGCCCTGTAATGTTGCTCCAGTCAGCTCATGCTACTTCCAGGTGCCAGCTGGGTTACATAAAGCTTGTCAGGCTCAATCCTAGGACTACAACAAAATGGTGACCCCCCCAGCACACTGCAAAGGTACATCAATGGTCACAAAATGTATTAAAATGGCTTCAGCTTGGTCTCCATTTGTGGGAATTGCATGCACCCAATTTAGAGCTTAATCGTGGTGCCTATATAAATTAAGCCCTAAATTAGGTGAACCATGTTGAGGGGGGGTCTCTCTCCAGTGGAGACCAAGCTGAAGCTATTTTTATACATTTTGTGACCATTGGTGTGCCTCAACAGTGTGCTGGGGGGCACCATTTTGTTGTAGACCCAGTAATTAATCCCATAAGAGAGAAGCACTTTTGTATAATCCACTCTAGACTGATGTCCTCATATATAAATCCAGATCACAAATGGATGCATCAAGTTGAAAATTCCATCTGCACAGAAAAAGAGCCCAACGATAGTGATGTACCACTTTTTATTAACTTTTTATTAAATAATACCTGGTTACCCTCATATTGGCATAAAAAATGTCAGCATGTCATAAATCCCACAAAACGCTAGGGACTCCACTCCAGTGCCACAAACCAAGCACTCCGTAGCTAAAAAGTGTTCAAGCCGTAGTTAAAAGTGTTCAAGTGTGATGACAAAACTGGGAACCTGCCCTACATGTATGAGCTTTATCTGAATGACTTCCCCAGGGGCTCTGAACTGACTGAGTGGTTAACTCTTTAAACACACATAGCAGAGATGCCCTCCTGTTTTATTGGAAATATGCACTGTTCACAGCATCTGCTTTGCAATTCAGAAATTTAAAGGAAACGTCTCAATTCCTGCCACACCCAAACAGGAATGGAAAAGTACAGCAGCTTCTTTAAAGCAGCAAAATACCTTTTTATTTAAAATATTGTTTGAATTAAAAACGGTGCAAGAAAAAATTTACAGAAAATATATTACAAAACACACAGACACAACAGTAAACTAAAAGGATTAAAAGAGAAAAATTCTTAAGTAACATTCACCTGGTCTTTGGTTCCATGCAGATTCCAAAGGAGTCTGAGGGATGTGTCAGTAGGTGTGCTGTATTATTTTATTATGCTTAGCCCACACACTCGTAATGCCAACTATTCTAAATACATTTATATTTCAGACAACCAACATATTATTGCATAGAACAAAATTACAGATTGTTAGAGACTAAATTACAGTAGATATTATGTTTATCCCTCTTAGGAGATTTAATGTACCCTATCAGCCTTCTGGATCTGGTAATATATGTGGGGGTGCTGATAAGTATTGAGCCTTACCCAGAAAAAAAAATGAGCTAGGAAGCTGTAACTGCCACACTATTCTACAAATTCCCCCTGGATGCACTTGCAACATCTGTTCTGCAGCTTCTTAAAGTGGTTGTAAACCCTTTACAACCACTTTAACCTACAGGTAAGCCTAGATTAAGGCATACCTGTAGGTGCTTGAAATATCTCCCAGACCTGCACGGTCTAGGAGATATTTGCAAATCACCGTAGGGCGATTTCTTTTGCGCATGCCCTGGAGTTAGAAAGGGCACGCTGTGTAGTTTCTAGCTCGGGTCATGCCGTTGAAGGCGGCTCCTGCGCCTTCACAGAGCTGGAGTTTGCGGCCCCCGGAAGGAAGAGGGGTGAAGAATGGACGCTTGCTACTAGCGAGGAAGACGGGGACATCGCGGGCTTCTCCTGCAGGTAAGTGTCACAATGCATAGTAGCCCATTATGCTTTCGCTTTTTTAGGGAAACAAATAGGAAGTAACACCCATCAGGGTTTACTTCCTCTTTAAGTCCCTGCAAATAAAAATCTTCCGACTACTGGTGTAACCACTCATTTGCAGCATTAGTTACCTCCAAGACACTCCCAAAACGTTGTCCCTTTAGATGTTTTTTGAGATTGGGGAACAGATGTTATTTAGAAGGTCAGGCAAATAGGGTGGATGGGGCATCACTAAGGAGGTCAGTTTTGCCATTGTTTCACTTGCAATGTTGGATTAGGTGTTATCATGCAACAGGATGACACCTTTGGAGAACTTTTCTTAATGCTTTTCCTTGATGTTTTGCCTCAACTTCATCAATAAAGCACAGTAATATGTTGCATTGATGGTTGAACCCTTTGGAGGTAGTCCACCAGCAGAACTCTTTTCTTATCCCATAAAACTGTTGCCATTTGCTTCTGCACTGACCTTTGCACACAGAACTTCTTTGGCCTGGGGGAACCACTGTGCCTCCATTCCTTAGACTGTTCCTTTGTCTCGGGATCATAACATTAGATCCATGTCTCATCACCAGTTACCAGTTACCAGTTTATCCGGGAAATCTGACTCATTTCTTGTAAAATGTTCCAAAACAGCTACCGTTTTCTCCACACGTTTCCTCTTTTGTTCGGTTGTCAAAAGCTTTGGGATCCACTTTGCTGCAAGCTTTCTCATTTCCAAGTCATTGTGGATAATGGCACCAACTCTCTCATGTGATATTTCCAGATATATAGCAATACTTTTGTCTGATATTTGGCAGTCCTCCATGACCATTTCATGGATGGCTTTCACGTTTGCAGGCACAGAAACAGGCCTTCCACTGGATTTCTCACTTTCAGCATCGAAATGGCCAGTTTTAAAAAGGACAGCGCAACATTTAACTGTTGCATATGAAGGGCCACTGTCACCCAAAGTTTGTGACATTTCATCATGGATCTGCTTTGCACCGTTCCCTTGGAGAAACAGGAACTTGATTATGGTCCTATGCTCTCCACATTGAATTTTTCTGGAGGTGCTGCCATGTTCACTTTGGACCTGAAAAAGAAAGATAAGTTAAAATCATAGGTAGTTGATTTTTACACCATGGAATATACACAAATTGGCAAGTACACCCTGCAATTTACAGCTTCATAGCTCAATTTTTTCTTGGTAAGGCTCAATACTTATCAGCACCCCTTCGTAGGTGTTTTTGGTGCCTAGCTGATTGGCATCTTCCCATCCCAGACATAATGTCCCTAGCTATCTCCCTTTGCCCCTCCATTATTGGAGCTCCTTCCTCTCCCCTGCAGTAGCCACTCACTAGCACAAGGCAGCCAGAGCTGCTGGATCATGTGACTGCAACAGAGCAGATTAAATAGAAAGTATATGGGGGGCATGGCCTGGCATAGAATGGAGTAGGACGTGCTTGCTCTGTGCTCCATCCAATACTTCTTTTCCCGGCTTATCCTGCACTCCAGCAACATCCTGCATTAGTCCAGCGGGATTCCCTGAGGACCCTGCAGCCGCAGCTCCACTAGCATCCAACCATACGGTGGCCTCCGCGGTAGGAAAGACTGCAGCTTCAGCCTAGTTTTGGAAGTCCGCGGCCATCTTGCTACACCCGGCCTGCGGACCAGAATTACCTCCTGCTGGCGCCCTGTACCAACCCGGCGGGACCTCTGGAAGACCCTACACATAGGCAACAGAGGCTTCATTACCCTCTGACCATACAGAGGCCACACACAAAGGTACCGTACCCAGGAAAGACCGCAGCTTTGGCCTAGCTCTGGAAGTCTGTGGCCATTTTGCTCCACCTGGCCTGATATTCAGCACTGCCTCCAGGCCCTTTTGCCTCACGGCCCTATACCTGCCGAGATACTCTAATTAGCCAAATACAGTGAGGAGGGGGACCACCACGAATATAAGATATGACTCCGCCAAAAACACAGAAGGCCACCCTGGCTAAGTTAAACCAATATCGCAACCAGGAAAAGGAAAGTGCTGGAGAAGATGGCGGCGCCACGTGCAGTGAGCAGGACGCTCCGAGCAGCGACACAACAAGAGTGCTCGAGGCAATCACATTCTGCCGGACATCTTTAACAGCCTAAATGGAGGAGGTCAAGGTAGATATTTTGCTTATCCGACA
Organism: Lithobates clamitans; assembly: GCA_037952925.1. Classification (NCBI taxonomy): domain Eukaryota; kingdom Metazoa; phylum Chordata; class Amphibia; order Anura; family Ranidae; genus Lithobates; species Lithobates clamitans. Next base: position 2,500,857 of record JBBGZY010000374.1, read on the forward strand.
GGACTTTCAAAAACTCAGTGAGCGGGTCACCACAGCTGAGACCCGCATAGGAATGGCGGAAGACGCCATCACACCACTCCAGATCAACTCGGATAGTATGCAGCTCCAAATCAACCAGATCCTGAGAAAGCAAGAGGACATGGAGAATAGCCTCAGGAGGTGCAAACTCCGATTCATCGGGCTCCCTGGGGGAGCTGAGGGAAAAGATCCCACCAGCTTCCTGGAGCAACTTCTTGTTGAAACCTATGGCCGCGAGGCCTTCTCCCCACCCTGGCGGTGGAGAGGGCTCACCATATGCCTGCCAAACCTCCACCCCACGGAGCTCCCCCTTTGCACGTTCATAGCGAAATTCTTGAACTACAGAGACAGAGATGCAGTGCTGCGCATGGCTAGGGAAAAAGGTAACATTCACCTTGGAAACTCTAGGATCGCCATCTTCCCTGACTTCTCTGCCGAGGTTCAGCGCCACAGCCAGGGCTTCATGGAGGCTCTGGATACAACATCTCAAATATTCTATGCTGTTTCCAGCTCGTCTACGGGTCGAGAGAGATGGCCGAGTGTTCTTCTTTGAGAATCCTGAGGAAGTCCTTACCTGGTTGGAGCGCCCAGAGCCCTCCAGAAGGGCAGCGGAGTGACCTGGCCAAACAGGTTCATCGGCACTACGGATCGTTGGTCGCCATTACCCACATATTGCACACCGTCATTAGAGTTGGTAAATGCACCGAATCCTGGTATGTTACTTTCTTAAAAACACAAATCTGTTGCGCTAAATATAAAAAAATAAAAATAAAAAAAAAGAGAGAAGAGAAAGCAGCTAACACTAAATTGCTGGATACAATTGACATAATATAAAAAAAGGTGTAGCGCTTATAATCATATGCAAAGTTTATAATCAGAGAAAGTCCCAAACATAAGTAGAAGTGGAGCTAATCAGAGCCATCACCATTAAGGAGAAACAAAAACTTCATGGGTGCATGTTGATGACGAAACGTCGGGGCGACGCCAGAGACGAGTGATGCTGGACGTGGTTGGACAGAGACACAGCGGCCATCTTGATGGTTAGAAGCACTGGTCGCTTCATATTGCTTTTGGATTTCTTATCAAATGTGAGTCTGTTTTACCTATTTACACAATAAATTTCCCTGGTTAAGAATTTTGCGCAATGAGCGTTCCTTTTGTACTCCCTACATGTATATAACCTTCAAGCTATTATACGCCCATTGGAACATACCTGGTACATTATCCCATTGAGGTTCTCCTAGGATTTCCATCTGGTCCAGAGGGAGAGGAATGTTTTGGAATTGTATGAGCAGAGGATCGCTTCTATGATCGTTCTCATCACTTGGTTACAATATATGTGTATATGGTGAGGGTCAGTCGGTTTGGGTCATGGTGATGGTATTTCCATTTCTTTCTGAAGTTCCCTCTATGGTGGATCTCGTCCAATAGAAGTTTTTGTTTCTCCTTGATGTTGATGGCTCTGATTGGCTCAATTTCTACTTATGTTTGGGACTTTCTCTGATTATAAACTTTGCATATGATTATAAGCGCTACACCTTTTTTTATGTTACTTTCTTGTTGTTCCCTCTTGGTTGCCCGCGGCACACACCCTTTTGCTCCAGACCCTTGGGATCTCCTGAGACCCCCCCGACCCCCCTTTGCCTTCCCATGCCTTAATTCCATCTAATTACACCTTGCAAAGAGGGTCTCCTAAATACAGGGCCTTCTACTGACTGGTCGGTCCCTAGACATGCACTGGAGACTATAATCACGGAGCACAATCAGTCCTACATCCCATATGCATAACACAACAAATTTTCGCCCCCCAGCAACTGGAGCAGACATTCCTCTACCGTGTGACTGCAGCGCTTTGGTTCCCATTGACCCCACACTGTACTTTTGGTTCACAGTACAAGAAGAGCCTGTTGCTCTTAATTCATGGGCCTCATGTCACCTGCACCGTTCATACAGACCGATCACAGCAGTCTATTCACATAGCAGCAGGACACTCTGCATTTACCTGCTCCCGGTTGGCATTTAATTTTTGGTTTTGGGTACATATCCGCATCAGTTGGGGAAGATGTAGGGTGGGGAGGGGAAGCTTAGTTTGTACTTGATGGAATGCAATACAACGGAATGCAAGTTAATAACGATAATGATATTTACATGATATGATACATGATATACACAATGTTTTCACACTAGACCAGGAATGTGGATCATATGCCCAATTGAGTGAGGGACTGGCCAATTCTGTTACACAATATGTCTCAATCTCTGACCTATGGCCTCAATAAAACTGCTTACTTGGAATGTACGTGGGCTTGGGGACAGGGGAAAGAGATCTGCAGTTTTCTCATTCCTCAAAAAACAACGTGCCGACATTGTGGTGTTGGTGGAGACACATGTGGAGGGTCGGCTTCAGATGCCACTCCGCCAGCCATGGATCGGGTGGGCTTATCATTTATCCCACTCCTCCCATGCACGCGGAGTCTCAATCTTGATTGCCAAGACGGTACATTTTGAGCTATGTGATGTTCAATCAGACCCACAGGGACGATATGTTTTTCTTTCTGTTAAATTATACGGTGAACCCTTCCTTTTGATGGCATTCTATGTACCTCCCCCATTTAGTTCCGCTATAGTTACAGAGGGCTTTCTGTACATGACTCGTCATCCTTCGACTCAGGCGGTGTGGCTCTGGGATTTTAATATTACGATGAACCCGGCGTTGGACAAACTGTCACCCTCGTCATTACCTACCACAGCTCCAACTCACACTAGATTCTCCTGACTTATCACCTCCTTTAATCTCATTGACACTTGGCTTTTTAAGTTCCCGCTCAACCGAGCTTACTCATGTTTCTCGGCCACTCATAATACCATGTCCCGCATAGACTTCATACTAATCTCCAATGCCCTTGCCCCAAGGTTGCTGAGAGCTGAGTTTTCCCCTAGACTACTTTTAGAACATAGCTCATACTGGATTAGCCTTTCCGTCCCAACAGACAAACCGCCTCGTATGTGGTGCCTGAATCCTTTCTGGCTCACTCTGCTGTCGGAGGATGACTAGCTTGGTAACAGTTGGAGACCCTTTTTTTTAGAGAATGACGGATCTGCATCCCCAGACATAGTGTGGGAAACCTTTAAATTACAGGCACGCCTGACTCGGACCTCCTGCATCAACAGGCTGAAGGCTAACTCAGAAGCCGCACTGGACGGGGCAATGCGAGATTTGTCTTTCTGTGAACAGGGCTACATAGTAGACCCCTCAACTGCTGCAGCTGCCCAACTCAACTTACAAACCAGAGTGGTCAACCAGTTGCAACACGAGACGGCCAGGAGAAAACTTTTCTTTGCCAGACAAAAATTATTTGAGTATGGGGAGAGAGCGGGTAAACTGTTGGCCTATCTACCACATAGAGAAGATAGACCCCCTACTGTCATTTCACTTACTGGCCCCAATGGGAAAAGGATTACAGAATCCCGAGCTGTCACCACCAAATTTAGAGACTACTTTATCAGCTTTACATGTCCCAGGTCTCCACCACTGAAGCCCAACTAGAGGATCTACTAGCAGGAATCACCTTCCCACAGTTAAATGACACCCAAATGGCTATGCTAAACGCACCTCTTACACTAGATGAAGTAACCACAGCAATCGCAAGCTTTGCCAGATCTAAGGCCCCAGGTTTAGATGGGTTACCCATAGAATTCTACGCCCAATACAGTGAGATACTTACGCCCAAATTATTATCCCTTATTATTATTATTATAACCACCTATTCGATAGCTTCACCCTACCCCCATCGATGAGCGAGGTGGTTATCATACTCATTCCTAAACCGGGCAAAGACCCGGGCCTCCCGGAATCTTACAGACCCATATCACTATTCCAGGTAGATATAAAGATTTTGGCCAAAGTACTTGCCCTTCACCTTAATCAAGTGATATTAACCCTGATCCATGCAGACCAAGCTGGATTCATGCCAGGACATAACACCTCCTTCAATCTCAGAAAATTGTATATTAACCTGCAAGGGACACATACTAATGTGGGGTCCCGGGTAGTGGTGGCTTTGGACACCGCCAAAACCTTTGACTCGGTGGAGTGGAGATACCTTTGGGGATGCCTATGTAGCTTTGGATGCAGACCTAATTTTATTAAGTGGGTTCAATTATTATATTTGGCGCCCAAGGGTAAGGTAGTGGCCAACGGGATGACCTTCCAGACTTGACTTGTCCAGGGGCACTAGGCAGGGCTGCCCACTGTCTCCACTCCTTTACGCCCTAGCAGCAGAGCCTCTTGCCATCTCCATCAGAGAAGACCCTGAGATCCAGAGTCTCTGCCTTGGATCCCTGACTGAAAAAATTAGTCTATAAGCAGACGACACATTACTATATCTGGCCGACTCCACTACATCTCTCCAGAAGGCATTACATATGATCGAGTACTTCGGTCAGTTCTCTGGCCTCAAAATGAATTGGGAATAATCCCAAATATTGCCAATGGACAGCTTCCCCCTCCCAAGCTACAGGAGCAATTACTACTCCAGCGAGTAAACACAATCAAATATCTTGGAGTACTGGTGAATAGGACACCGGTGGACTATATATCCCTCAACATAGAGCCCTTTTTAATCTCATCAAATCCAAAACTCAGGTGTGAGCGAGACTGCCGCTCGGTGTCTGGGGCCGCATTAATATTATTAAAATGATATTACTACCCAAAATATTGTACATGCTTTGGCACACACCCGTATACTTACCCTTAAAACTTTTTAAATCAATCGGCGGCCATACTTAGGACATTTATTTGGGGTAGCAACAGACACAAACTGACCTGGAGAGTCCTTAAAGCGGGGTTCCACCCAAATTTTGAACATTATCTCTATGCATTCTCTTCCTTGCCTAGATGCTGACATGCTGTGTAAAAAAATTAAAATCGCCATAATTACCTTTTTTTTTCTAATCTTCTTAGCACTTCCTGGTTTTCCTCCCATGGGAGTAGGCGTGTTTCTAGCCTCTCCCAGACCTCCCACAGTCCCCTGGGAGCTAGTCTCAGGCTTCCCAGCATGCATTGTGCAGCAGCGTCATCACAACATCTCGGTGAATGCTGGGAGCACAGCATTCACCGCATCCAGGAAATACATGCTTGTGGGCTTCAAATGCCCACAATGAAGATGGAAACCGCCTTTAGTGAATTTTATAAGTTATTCTTTACAACGAAATCGGACACAGGCGGACTTATTACACAGAACATGTGAGTAGATAATTATGAGAAGAAAAGTTTGTGAATGAACTCCAAAAAAAAAAAACGACAGATAGGTGGACCCCCGCTTTAAGAACCCTACCGACCTGGGTGGAACGGCACTCCCTGACCTGAATCTTTATTACTTTGCATCCCAACTATCTCAGCTATATCACATAGACAAAACCGACAGACTCAGATTCCTCACGCTCCTTTGTCCACGGTGGGCACAACCAACCACAGATCCACTTACTGCAATCACAGTGGGCCATGGTGGGAATAACTCTAAGAGAGACCGTGGGTCTCTCCTTTACCAATATAGGCGCATATGGGATATTGCCACTAAAATGATGACAACCCCCACATACAATATTTTACGGTTTATATATCTTTCGGACAGGTTGACCCAGTTGTATATATTGCACAGAGCATACCTTACCCCCCTAAGAGTCACCCGCTTTAGGCAACAGTCTTCTACCTTGTGTACAATGTGTAACCAGGCGACGGGCACATTCTTCCATTTAATTTGGACATGTCCAGTCCTTCAGAGTCTATGGAAGCAGATTGTAGATTACCTCCATGATGACATGGTATCCCCTCTGACCCTCGACCCCAAATAATGCCTCCTGGGGATAGTCCCCGACCCTGAGATAGACAAATTCACTAAAACATTCCTGCATGAAACACTGTTTTCTGCCAGGAAAATTATAGCCAGACAGTGGATGAGACCCATTCCCCCCAGCTTCAATGACTCGAAAATAGATATAAATAACACACTTCCCTACAAGAAATTTATATACATCAACAGAGGTTGCCCAGACAAGTACAACAAAATTGGGGATAGGTGGCTTGCGTCCACGGACACATGCACTGGGGGTTCGTAAAGCCACAACCCTCCCCAATGAGGAATCTCATGAATGGTATAGAACAGAGTACAGAAGGTTTTCCACCCAATTGATAGTCGCTGAGTTCATTGTTTAATCTGTATGAATTCCTGCCATGTTGTGTTTACATGTTCATAAGCCATATATCTGTGTTATATGCATTTCCCCAGTATTGCCTTATAACCTGCAGAAATATGTTTAAACTGTAAATTGTTTTAATAAAACTTTTTTTCGAAAAAAAAAAAAAAAATAGAAGGTATGTACACAGATTTTTTTTAAACAGGCAATGCCGAATAGGTATGAGGAGAGGAGGCAGCATTTTTAAGAATACTTTTTTAAAGCATTCTTAGCATTCTATAGTTAGCATTATCTTGCACTAAAGAATTAGGCTAGCCAAACATGTTTTGGATTCACCTCTATTAGAACTCAAATAGATTCCTCCATTTCCCCTGCTGACTGTTGAATACTGACACCAGGCACCCTGGCTGTCAGAATGCCCAAAGAGTGACTGCATGCGACTGTTCGGCTGATAATCTTTCACCCAGCTCCTTTGAGAAAAGTCAATTGGCAAATCAGGCACCACCCACAGCTTAAATTGTGGCTGATTCAGCAGGAACTGGCCAAATTTTGAGCTGTCTTTGGTATCTCTTAGGATGTGTATTATTTGAACCATTTTCTTGTCCTGTCTATTTATTTTGAGTTGTGTATGATACCCTTTAGGATGTATATTGTTCAAACCTTTCTATGTTCTGTCTATTTATAATAGGCCTCATCAGGAGTCTTTTAAAGACCCTGGCTAATGCTGGTTTATAACAGCTCCTCTTTGTTTCTAGCTTGGATTAACTGCTTTTTGTTAAATGTGTTTTAAGATGGCTGTCAATTTCCATGAATGTCTAGCACAGACATAAAATTTAAATCTGTTTGTTACCGACTTGTGACTTTTGGGAAAACTGAGGACAGCACTGCTTTCAAAACCTCACCCTCCAAGACATCTGATCTAATGGGTGACTTCTGGACATTTGCATTTAAGGCAAACTAAGGCAGGAACAACATGCAATGGCAATCCCTAGTGAGCATGAACACCAGAAACCCCAGAAGGGGCTTCAGATGAAGACGCAGAGGCAGGCAAGTTTAAGTCTGCAAGCAGGTTCTACACTCAAGGTATCCTAAGATTTTACATGGCAACTATTGCACACTCAAAATAGGTGCTCTGTGTGATCAGGTTTACTGCTGTGAGATAACAGGCCTCGTTATGTGGCAGAAATATCGCTACCTAAAAACTTTTCTCTTTGAAGAAGCCTACCCTGCCGCCACCTAACAACTGCACTTTTTCTTCATCAGCTCATCCCCAACATTTATTACCCTTCATATCACTTGACCCTCCCACCTAGACTGTATCGAATTGTATTGTAATTGTACTGTCTGCCCTAATGTTGTAAAGCGCTGGGCAAACTGTCAGCGCTATATAAATCCTGTATAATAATAATACTAGTAGATGAAACAGATAGGGGAGAGATTCAGGTTTGATGAAACCCTGGGTCCAAGGAGTATTTCCCAATTTTTTGGGGTTCAGCAAAATTCCGAATAAATGGCTGAAAATTCTTGCCGAGCTCATAATTCACTGCATAAATGGCCCCTAAGAGCCAATAATCAGAAGGAATGGAAAAGCCAGCCCCTCACTTAAACAGAGGGTTTTCAGTAACCATATTGTCAGTGTGTTCTGAAGCTGGTTAGTTAAAACTGACATACAGTGGGGATGGAAAGTATTCAGACCCCCTTAAATTTTTCACTCTTTGTTATATTGCAGCCATTTGCTAAAATCATTTGAGTTCATTTTTTGTCCTCATTATTGTACACACAGCACCCCATATTGACAGAAAAACACAGAATTGTTGACATTTTTGCAGATTTATTAAAAAAGAAAAACTGAAATATCACATGGTCCTAATTCAGACCCTTTGCTGTGACACTCATATATTTAACTCAGGTGCTGTCCATTTCTTCTGATCATCCTTGAGAAGGTTCTACACCTTCATTTGAGTCCAGCTGTGTTTGATTATACTGATTGGAATTGATTAGGAAAGCCACACACCTGTCTATATAAGTCCTTACAGCTCACAGTGCATGTCAGAGCAAATGAGAATCATGAGGTCAAAGGAACTGCCTGAAGAGCTCAGAGACAGAATTGTGGCAAGGCACAAATCTGGCCAAAGTTACAAAAAAAATTCTGCTGCACTTAAGGTTCCTAAGAGCACAGTGGCCTCCATAATACTTAAATGGAAGACATTTGGGATGACCAGAACCCTTCCTAGAGCTGGCCATCCGGCCAAACTGAGCTATGGGGGGAGAAGAGCCTTGGTGAGAGAGGTAAAGAAGAACCCAAAGATCACTGTGGCTGAGCTCCAGAGATGTAGTCGTTGGGAGATGGGAGAAAGTTGTAGAAAGTCAACCATCACTGCAGCCCTCCACCAGTCTGGGCTTTATGGCAGAGTGGCCTGACGGAAGCCTCTCCTCAGTGTAAGACACATGAAAGCCCGCATGGAGTTTGCTAAAAAAACACTTGAAGGACTCCAAGATGGTGAGAAATAAGATTCTCTGGTCTGATGAGACCAAGATAGAACTTTTTGGCCTTAATTCTAAGCGGTATGTGTGGGGAAAACCAGGCACTGCTCATCACCTGTCCAATACAGTCCCAACAGTGAAGCATGGTGGTGGCAGCATCATGCTGTGGGGGTGTTTTACAGCTGCAGGGACAGGACGACTGGTTGCAATCGAGGAAAAGATGAATGTGGCCAAGTACAGGGATATCCTGGACGAAAACCTTCTCCAGAGAGCTCAGGACCTCAGACTGGGCCGAAGGTTTACCTTCCAACAAGACAATGACCCTAAGCACACAGCTAAAATAACGAAGGAGTGGCTTCACAACAACTCTGTGACTATTCTTGAATGGCCCAGCCAGAGCCCTGACTTAAACCCAATTGAGCATCTCTGGAGAGACCTAAATATGGCTGTCCACCAACGTTTACCATCCAACCTGACAGAACTGGAGAGGATCTGCAAGGAGGAATGGCAGAGGATCCCCAAATCCAGTGTGAAAAACTTGTTGCATCTTTCCCAAAAAGACTCATGGCTGTATTAGATCAAAAGGGTACTTCTACTAAATACTGAGCAAAGGGTCTGAATACTTAGGACCATGTGATATTTCAGTTTTTCTTTTTAATAAATCTGCAAAAATGTCAACAATTCTGTGTTTTTCTGTCAATATGGGGTGCTGTGTGTACATTAATGGGGAAAAAATGGACTTAAATGATTTTAGAAAATGGCTGCAATATAACAAAGAGTGATAAATGTAAGGGGGTCTGAATACTTTCCATCCCCACTGTATCTGTGTAGGGAGAGCACAGGAAGATATAAAGTGCTATACTGTGGATTGCAGCATGGTAGTCTACATACCCATGTGTATCCCTATGTGTTTGTAATTCTTTTGACCCAACTATCTTAAGACTTTTTTTCTGGATCAGCAACAAATGTGCTTTCTTGCTAGCCTCTGTGCCACCTCTTTGCAGCCTTTTTACTTTTATTTACAGTATTATGTTTTTTTCTTTAATGTAACAGTTTTCTATTTTTTTCTGCTAAGGTTTAACAGAGCATGAGTTTTTGTTTTTGGGGGTAATATTTTACGGTTTATATATTTTTGTGGGTGGGATAGGATATTTAAATTCATTTTTTCTGTGTGTTATGCCCTGTAAACACGGTCGGACATTGATCGGACATTCCGACAACAAAATCCATGGATTTTTTCAGACGGATGTTGGCTCAAACTTGTCTTGCATACACACGGTCACACAAAGTTGTCGGAAAATCCGATTGTTCTGAACGGGGTGACGTAAAGCACGTACGTCGGGACTATAAACGGGGCAATAGCCAATAGCTTTCTTCTCTTCATTTATTCTGAGCATGCTTGGCACTTTGTGCGTCGGATTTGTGCACACACGATCGGAATTTCCTACAACAAGGTCCTGTTGTTGTTGGAAAATTTTATAGCAAGCTCTCAAACTTTGTGTGTCGGAAATTCCGATGAAAAATGTGTGATGGAGCCTACACACGGTCGGAATTTCTGACAACAAGGTCCTATCACACATTTTCCGTCGGAAAATCCGACCTTGTGTACAGGGCATTAGGCTGCATTCACACAACAGCGTTTTGAATCGTGGGCAGATTTGCCATGAATCTGCCCGCAATTTGATTGCGCCGATGTGTGAATGACAAATCGCGGGACTTACATTTGAGATGGCATTCATTTAAATGACACCTCAAATCGCAGTGTGGGTCTGCCGCGATTGTTGCACGATAATTCACGCTGCAATTGCGGCAATCTGCATCGCGGGAAGCATGTCGCCCAAAAAAACTTCAGGAGCTACTTTGGGGCGACATGCTTCTCACAATGCTGATTGCCGCAATTTCAGCACGACAATCCGACAATCGCGGCAGACCCGCACTGCGATTTGAGGTGTTATTCAAATGAATGGCATTTCAAATGCCAGTCCCGCGATTTGTCATTCACACATCAGCTCTGTTAAATTGCGGACCAATTCGCAGCAAATCTGCTCACGATTCAAAACGCTGTACTGTGAATGCAGCCTTAGGGGTTCGGATCACTAGACAGCCATATTGGTAAAAGCAAACAGTTTTTATTGCCAAACGATAAGTGAAAAATAAGTCCATAAGCCTGTGGAACAAAGCTCACCGCCAGCATACACTTGTCCCTTAGACCCCATTCACATTGGGGCGTTTTTCAGGTGCTTTTGGGCTAAAAATAGCGCCTGTAAAGCGCCTGAAAAACACCTCCCCTGCAGCCCCAGTGTGAAAGCCTAAGTGCTTTCACACTGGGGCGATGCGCTGGCAGGACGTTAAAAAAAGTCCTGCAAGCAGCATCTTTGGGGCGGTGAAGGAGCGGTGCAAAGCGCTTCAGCAGCGGCGCTACTCAGGCGCATTTAACTCTTTATTCGGCCACTGACAGGGGTTAAAAGTGCTCCGCTAGCGGCATAATAGCACCGCTAAAATGGCGGTAAAGCGCTGCTAAAACTAGCAGCATTTTACCGTCAACGCCCATCCGCCCCAGTGTGAAAGCAGCCTTAAAGTGATTGTAATGCTAAGTTTTTTTTTTTTTAAATAACATACATGGTATACTTACCTCCACTGTGCAGTTCGTTTTGCACAGAGTGGCCCCGATCCTTGACTTCTGGGGTCCCCCCGGTGGGGCTGGTAGCTCCTCCCCGCATCATTTAACCCCTTAGAAGCGCTCTCCCGGGGGGGTTACCTTACGCGCGCTCCCGAGTCCAGCATTTGCGTCCATAGATGCAGAATGCCGGACTCGGCCTCGCCCCCAGCGTCCGTGTTATTCGATTTGATTGACAGCAGCGGGAGCCAATGGCTGCGCTGAATGGCTGCTCTGATATCAATCTATTCAATCAAGAGCTGGGACAACGGGCAGAGGGGAAGAGCATGTCTCCGGCATGGGAATTACGGGACTCAGGTGAGTAAAATGGGGGGGCTGGGGGGTCGGTCAGAGACATACGTTTTTTCACTTTACTGCATAGAATGCATTAGGGTGGAAAAACACAAGGGTTTACAACCCCTTTAAGGTTTCAAGTCCCTGTCTGCTACAGGGGTCCAAATAATGGATCACCACAGCTTAGCAGTGTCTCAATAACCAAGCTGCACACAGCCCTCACACCAGTGTGTAATGCTCCACACAACACCTCATGGACACCTGCTGACTGCTTCCTGCCCGTCTCACAGGCGGGTTAACCCTTACAGGAACAAGATACCCATAGTAAGCTCATGTCAGGATTGACCAATCTTAAGAACACTGTAAATCAGTTCCTCACTCTGTCGGATCACCCTGAGTACTTTGCACTTTTTCTTGTTGTCCCCCTTAAAGGGACCACACCCCAAACAACAGGGACACATACCCATAGTTGCCAACAGTCCCGATTTTCCTGGGACAATCCCGATTTTGGGACCCTTGTCCCGACTGGAGGCTGTCCTGAATCGGGATTTTCCATAAGGAAAATCGGGAATGTTGTTTTTTTTTTGGCTCCAGCAAAATGTCGGCCGGCGCCGCTGCTCAATCTTCCCCCTAGTGTTGAGTAAGTGGAGAGAGGAAGGGGGCTCGATCCGTGCAGCCAATGGGCTTCTTTAGCTGCACGGCCCCTCCCCTCTCCACTGAAGCAGAAGACACGGCGCCGTCGTCGCCGTGTCTTGCCGAGAAGTTCCCCAGCCCCGTACTGCGCAAGCGCTGCGCCTGCGCAGTACAGGGGATCCTTACATGCCGAGGGGAACTTTCTCGGCAGAACACACCGGCCGCCTGAGCGGGGGTCTGCACTGAGGGGGGGCTGCATTGAGGGGGGGTCTGCACTAATAGAGGGGGGCTGCACTGAGGGGGTCTGCACTAATAGAGGGGGGGAGCTGCACTGAGGGGGGTCTGCACTAATAGAACTGGGGGCTGCAATGAGGGGGGGGCTGCACTAATAGAGGGGGGGCTGCACTGAGGGGCGTCTGCACTAATAGAGGGGGGCTGCACTGAGGGGGGCTGCACTAATTGAGGAGGGTCTGCACTAATAGAGGGGGCTCTGCACTAATTGAGGGGGGTCTGCACTAATAGAGGGGGGACTGCACTGAGGGGGGTCTGCACTAATAGAGGGGGGGTCTGCACTGATGGAGGGGGTCTGCACTGATGGAGGGGATCTGCACTGATGGAGGGGATCTGCACTGATGGAGGGGGTCTGCACTGAAGGGGTCTATACAGACTCTGCCGCGGGCACCTGATGCAAGGACAGACTCTGCCGGGGGCATCTGATGCAAGGACAGACTCTGCCGGGGGCACCTGATGCAAGGACAGACTCTGCCGGGGGCACCTGATGCAAGGACAGACTCTGCTGGTGGCAGGCGACGTGGCAGGTGACACGCTCAGGGATCCCACTGATTCGGCATTATGGTGAGTTATGAGTGAATGATTTAATTTTATATTACAATGTAATAATAGAAATAATGCGCTTCAATCATCCTGACACCATAACAACCATGGTGCCGGGATGATTGAAGCGTTAACACCAGGTGTTTGGAGTATCTTTATCTGCTGATTGTTAAACTTTCTAGAATACACATATTTCTATTGTGTAGGATCTGGGGGTGCTGTCCCGTCATTCCCCTCTCCCCCTTTCCTTCTCCCCCCCTTTCCTTCTCCCCCTTTCCTTCTCCCCCTTTCCCTCTCCATCCCTCATTCATCTCAGACTCTAACCACACCCTCTTGAGCCACGCCCATTTAAGCTTCGCTCGCCGCACTTGTAATTTTTTCTAAGCCACGCCTACAAACAAATGCCCCACCCCCTAATTATTGTACGGCTCCGCCTACAGCCAAAAAAAGTGTCCCACATATTTGTTTTGCAATGTTGGCAACTATGCATACCTCCCACCCAGGACTCATCCCTTGCATGCTGTACAGCGCCAAAAGCAACACACATTCAACCCTCAAACTTCATCTTTAGTCTCACATATTACTCCTTAGTCATAACAGGCTACATGGTCCAAAGTAAAGGGAAAGTATATTAAATAGCAGCATTAAACTATCCTTAGGAATGGTAAGTAAGCCCAAGCCACAGCACTTCTTTAACAATGTTCAGCAAAGAGGAAGGTGGGGAGAACCTACATACAGTCCTTCTACATTTTAAGTTCTATAATGCCACAACAACAACTAAATCCCTTCCTTCTCCTAAATACTAGAGAAAATCTCTCTCTTCACTTGCAGGGTGGGTTATACAGTAAGAGGAAGTAACCCTTTCCTACATATCAGCATTACTAATGCACCCTCTTCCCCCCTCTTCATCTGCTAATGATGCCAAAGGCCCACAAACTGAGGAGTCTGGAATTATTTGACCATACTACAGCAGACCTGCAGCAGGAGAAAGATTTAAAGGAGAAGTACAGCCAAAGCTTGTGTAGCTTTACTTCTCCTGTGGTTCACAGGACTGGAGTTCGTTCTGCACTCCTGTGACCCGTTTTCAGCAGACAGTGGGCTGAACCCTGCTGTCAGCTGACGTCACAGAGCCGGGTCCAGGCTGTGGAAAGATTGCAACAATATGGTCAGGATCCGCCCACAACCCTGGGCTGGAACCTGGCTCAGCCTCTCAGTGATACTTCATACTCTCTTCTGACATAAAGATGGTGGGATGACCATAGAGGAAGAGGGTGGCTCAGTCACATAGGTTGTTCAGGTAGATCTCCACCTCTCAAAGATTTGCCTACCCTTGCTGTACAATGAATGAACTGTGCAATCCCATTAAACACTGCACAGAATAAATAACAGCAATTGATATGTAGTAGAAAATGTCAGACTACAAAAATGCAAATATTGCACCTCCAACTTTAAGCATTACATTTAAGAATTATTACACATAAATTAACCACTTGAGCCCCGGACCATTATGCTGCCTAAGGACCAGAGGTCTTTTTCCAATTTGGCACTGCGTCGCTTTAACTTTTAATTGCGCGGTCATGCAATGCTGTACCCAAACGAAATTTGCGTCCTTTTCTTCCCACAAATAGAGCTTTCTTTTGATGGCATTTGATCACCTCTGCGGTTTTTATTTTTTGCGCTATAAACGGAAAAAGACCGAAAATTTTGAAAAAAATGATATTTTCTACTTTTTGTTATAAAAAAAATCCAATAAACTCAATTTTAGTCATACATTTAGGCCAAAATTTATTCGGCCACATGTCTTTGGTAAAAAAAATGTCAATAAGCGTATATATTTATTGCTTTGCGCAAAAGTTATAGCGTCTACAAACTAGGGTACATTTTCTGGAATTTACACAGCTTTTAGTTTATGACTGCCTATGTCATTTCTTGAGATGCTAAAATGGCAGGGCAGTACAAAACCCCCCCAAATGACCCCATTTTGGAAAGTAGACACCCCAAGGAAATTGCTGAGAGGCATGTTGAGCCCATTGAATATTTTTTTTTTTTTGTCCCAAGTGATTGAATAATGACAAAAAATATTTACAAAAAAAAATTTTTTTGTCCCAAGTGATTGAATAATGACAAAAAATATTTACAAAAAGTTGTCACTAAATGATATATTGCTCACACAGGCCATGGGCCTATGTGGAATTGCACCCCAAAATACATTCAGCTGCTTCTCCTGAGTATGGGGATACCACATGTGTGGGACTTTTTGGGAGCCTAGCCGCGTACGGGGCCCCGAAAACCAATCACCGCCTTCAGGATTTCTAAGGGCATAAATTTTTGATTTCACTCCTCACTACCTATCACAGTTTTGAAGGCCATAAAATGCCCAGATGGCACAAAACCCCCCCAAATGACGCCATTTTGGAAAGTAGACACCCCAAGCTATTTGCTGAGAGGCATGTTGAGTCCATGGAATACTTTCTTTTTTGACACAAGTTGCGGGAAAGTGACAATTTTTTTTTTTTTGCACAAAGTTGTCACTAAATGATATATTTCTCACACAGGCCATGGGCATATGTGGAATTGCACCCCAAAATACATTTAGCTGCTTCTCCTGAGTATGGGGATACCACATGTGTGGGACTTTTTGGGAGCCTAGCCGCATACGGGGCCCCGAAAACCAAGCACCGCCTTCAGGATTTCTAAGGGCGTAATGTTGTGATTTCACTCCTCACTACCTATCACAGTTTTGAAGGCCATAAAATGCCAAGATGGCACAAAACCCCCCCCAAATGACCCCATTTTGGAAAGTAGACACCCCAAACTATTTGCTGAGAGGCATGTTGAGTCCATGGAATATTTTATATTTTGACACAAGCTGCGGGAAAGTAACACTTTTTTTTTTTGCACAAAGTTGTCACTAAATGATATATTGCTCAAACATGCCATGGGCATATGTGGAATTACACCCCAAAATACATTCTGCTGCTTCTCTTGAGTACGGGGATACTACATGTTTAGGACTTTTTGGGAGCCTAGCCGCGTACGGGGCCCCGAAAACCAAGCACCGCCTTCAGGATTTCTAAGGGCATAAATTTTTGATTTCACTCCTCACTTCCTATCACAGTTTTGAAGGCCATAAAATGCCAAGATGGCACAAACCCCCCCAAATGACCCCATTTTGGAAAGTAGACACCCCAAGCTATTTGCTGAGAGGCATGTTGAGTCCATGGAATATTTTATATTTTGACACAAGTTGTGGGAAAGTGACAATTTTTTATTTATTTTTTTTTTTTTGCACAAAGTTGTCACTAAATGATATATTGCTCAAACATGCCATGGGCATATGTGGAATTACACCCCAAAATATATTCTGCTGCTTCTCCTGAGTATGGGGATACCACATGTGTGGGACTTTTTGGGAGCCTAGCCGCATACGGGGCCCCGAAAACCAAGCACCGGCTTCAGGATTTCTAAGGGCGTTAAGTTGTGATTCCACTCCTCACTACCTATCACAGTTTTGAAGGCCATAAAATGCCAAGATGGCACAACCCCCCCCCCAAATGACCCCATTTTGGAAAGTAGACACCCCAAGCTATTTGCTGAGAGGCATGGTGAGTATTTTGCAGCTCTCATTTGTTTTTGAAAATGAAGAAAGACAAGAAAAAATTTTTTTTTTTCTTTTTTCAATTTTCAAAAGTTTGTGACAAAAAGTGAGGTCTGCAAAATATTCACTATACCTCTCAGCAAATAGCTTGGGGTGTCTATTTTCCAAAATGGGGTCATTTGGGGGGGGTTGTGCCATCTGGGCATTCCATGGCCTCCGAAACTGTGCTAGGCAGTGAAGAGTGAAACCAAAATTTACGCCCTTAGAAAGCCTGAAGGCGGTGCTTGGTTTTCGGGGTCCCGTGCGCGGCTAGGCTCCCAAAAAGTCCCACACATGTGGTATCCCCATACTTAGGAGAAGCAACAGAATTTCACATATTCCCATGGCATGTTTGAGCAATATATCATTTAGTGACAACTTTGTGCAAAAAAAAAAAGATTTGTCTCTTTCCTGCAACTTGTGTCACAATATAAAATATTCCATGGACTCGACATGCCTCTCAGCAAATAGCTTGGGGTGTCTACTTTCCAAAATGGGGTCATTTGGGGGGGGGTTTGAACTGTCCTGGCATTTTATGCACAACATTTAGAAGCTTATGTCACACATCACCCACTCTTCTAACCACTTGAAGACAAAGCCCTTTCTGACACTTTTTGATTACATGAAAAAATAATTTTTTTTTGCAAGAAAATTACTTTGAACCCCCAAACATTATATATTTTTTTAAAGCAAATGCCCTACAGATTGAAATGGTGGGTGTTTCATATTTTTTTTTCACACAGTATTTGCGCAGCGATTTTTCAAACGCATTTTTTGGGGAAAAAACACACTTTTTTAAATTTTAATGCACTAAAACACACTATATTGCCCAAATGTTTGATGAAATAAAAAGGATGATCTTAGGCCGAGTACATGGATACCAAACATGACATGCTTTAAAATTGCGCACAAACGCGCAGCGGAGACAAAATAAATACATTTTTAAAAGCCTTTAAAAGCCTTTACAGGTTACCACTTTAGATTTACAGAGGAGGTCTACTGCTAAAATTACTGCCCTCGTTCTGTCCTTCGCGGTGATACCTCACATGCATGGTGCAATTGCTGTTTACATTTGACGCCAGACCGACGCTTGCGTTCGCCTTTGCGCGAGAGCAGGGGGGGACAGGGGTGCTTTTTTTTTTTTTCTTTATTATTTTTTTGCTTTTTTATCTTATTTTTAAACTGTTCCTTTCATTTTTATTTTTTTAAATTAATTTTATTGTTATCTCAGGGAATGTAAATATCCCCTATGATAGCAATAGGTAGTGACAGGTACTCTTTTTTTTTTAAATTGGGCTCTATTAGACCCTAGATCTCTCCTCTGCCCTCAAAGCATCTGACCACACCAAGATCGGTGTGATAAAATGCTTTCCCAATTTCCCAATGGCGCTGTTTACATTCGGCGAAATCTAAGTCATGAAATGCTCGTAGCTTCCGGTTTCTTAGGCCATAGAGATGTTTGGAGCCATTCTGGTCTCTGATCAGCTCTATGGTCAGCTGGCTGAATCACCGGCTGCATTTTCAGGTTCCCTGTTGGGACAGGAAAGCCAGAGAAAAACATGGAAGATGGTGGGGGGGGCATTCCCTCCCACTGCTTGCAAAAGCAGTCTAGAGGCTAATTAGCCGCTAGGATTGCTTTTACATGAAAGCTGACCGCTGGCTGAAAAGAATGATACCAAGATGATACCTAAACCTGCAGGCATTATTCTGGTATAACCACTCAAAGTCCAGCAACATACCAGTACATTGGTGGTCCTTGTTAGGCATATATTGTAAACTTTTTTTTCATGCAGCCTGTGGGCTGAATGAAAAAAAGATATTGATCGGTGGGTATGCCCACCATTAGAATACCTCCCTTCATCCACCCACTTCTAATGATGGGCATACATGCACCATTTATATATGCCGAAGCATGGGGGCATCCTCCCGCAAAAGGCAGGAGCAAATTGCTCCTCCACCCACTGCTGCCCCCACGCTTCGGCATATATGCTGAAGTATGTAACTGTGGTGGTGAAATCACCTCCGACAGCGCTGGAGTCACGGCTTTATATATCGTGGGAGCAAACGCTGTTGCTGTCAAGATAAATAAATCCGCGCTGCAACTGAATGGCATACCTGCTAAGCTAATGATGGTTAACAATAAAACAAAGTAACATTACAGTACAACAGTAAGACTTACCATACCTGCAAAGCAAATACAAAAAAAAAACATAGTAAAAAATAAAACATTTAACGCAACCTGTGCCTAAAATATATATATGCCGAAGCATGGGGGCATCCTCCCGCAAAAGGCAGGAGCAAATTGCTCCTCCACCCACTGCTGCCCCCACGCTTCGGCATATATGCTGAAGTATGTAACTGTGGTGGTGAAATCACCTCCGACAGCGCTGGAGTCACGGCTTTATATATCGTGGGAGCAAACGCTGCTGCTGTCAAGATAAATAAATCCGCGCTGCAACTGAATGGTGTACCTGCTAAGCAAATGATGGTTAACAATAAAACAAAGTAACATTACAGTATAACAGTAAGACTTACCATACCTGCAAAGCAAATACAAAAAAAAAAAACATAGTAAAAAATAAAACATTTAACGCAACCTGTGCCTAAAATATATATATGCCGAAGCATGGGGGCATCCTCCCGCAAAAGGCAGGAGCAAATTGCTCCTCCACCCACTGCTGCCCCCACGCTTCGGCATATATGCTGAAGTATGTAACTGTGGTGGTGAAATCACCTCCGACAGCGCTGGAGTCACGGCTTTATATATCGTGGGAGCAAACGCTGTTGCTGTCAAGATAAATAAATCCGCGCTGCAACTGAATGGCGTACCTGAAAACAATAAAATGGTTACCAACAAAACACAGTAAACGGTAAAGTATAAAAAATCTGAAAAGCAAACATGGTAAAACATAATAACAATAAAACATTGCAGAATAGAGTAAAAAAGAGCAGAACAATAGGGAGAGAATAGAGAGAGAGAGAACAATAAAACAACTATTTTTGGTTTTTTTATTTTATATATTTTTTTGTGTTTTTATTTTTTTTTTATTTTTTTTTTTACACTTTTTTTTAGTAACTTTTAACTTTTGTAACTCGTTCCAGGTTTGGGTCTCTCAAAATGCAATGGCATCTTGGGAGACCCTGTGTTAGTGTGCCTAGTCTGTGCAGTGCTGAACCCTACGCTAATACTCAACTAATGTATGGTAGCATTCAAAGCATTCACCCATGCAAAGACCAGGATTGCCAGGACAGGAGGGACAATAAGACCGGGTGTCACGCCTAAATCCGCGCTTGCTGCAGACACGACATCTTTTTTGGGGGGCTCGTTGGGTAGGGGTACTCGGGATGGCATAAAGAAAATGCCTCTCATGCAGCCGGCTTACTGCATTTGGTTGGGGAAGGTGAGGTAGAGCCCCGTCTGGAAACAGAAGGGCTCTGACGATCCCTTCCTGGAATTTAAGGAAGGATCCAGTCTGTCCTGAAGCTCTGTATAGCACATGAGCGTTCAGCAAAGCCAATTGAAATAAATAAACAGACACTTTTTTGTACCAGCGTCTGGCCTTACGGGCAACTAGGTACGGCGCCAACAACTGGTCGTTGAGGTCCACCCCTCCCATATTAAGGTTGTATTCGTGGACACAGAGGGGTTTCTCCACAACACCAGTCGCCGTAGGAATTTGGGTCGTCGTGTCTGCATGAAGGGAGGTGAGAACGAAAACATTCTTCTTATCCCTCCACTTCATAGTGAGCAAATTATTATACTTCAAGCAGGCTCTCTCCCCCAGCCTAAGACGGGAATCTACAAGCCGCTGGGGAAAGCCCCGGCGATTAGGTCGCACGGTGCCACATGCTCCAATCTGCTGATCAAACAAGTGACTAAAAAGTGGCACGCTCGTATAATAATTGTCCACGTACAAGTGGTACCCCTTTCCGAATAAGGGTGACACCAAGTCCCACACTATCTTGCCAGCGCTTCCTATGTAGTCAGGGCAGTTTGTCGGCTCTACGTGACTATCTTTGCCCTCGTAAACCATAAAACTATATGTATAGCCTGTGGCCCTGTCACAGAGCCTATACATCTTGACCCCGTATCTGGCACGCTTGCTGGGAAGGTACTGTTTGAATGACAAGCGGCCAGAAAATTTAATCAGGGACTCATCAACGCAGACAACTTGATGGGGGGTAAACAAGTCTGCAAAACGTTGGTTGAAGTGGTTTACGAGGGGCCGAATTTTGTAGAGCCGATCGTATGCAGGGTCTCCACGAGGACGACAGAGTTCATTGTCGTTGAAGTGCATGAACCGCAAAATCTGCTCGTATCGTGCCCTGGCCATGGAAGCAGAGAACAAGGGTGAATGGTAAATTGGGTCAGTGGACCAATATGACCGCAACTTACTCTTTTTATTCAACCCCATGAGGAGGGAAAGGCCCAGAAAGGTCTTAAATTCAGAGACCGTAATTGGTCTCCAATCTCTGGCAATCTCTGGCAGTGAATAAAAATCCAGTGGCATAAAGTCAACTGTTTCCACCTGAATTCCGGGTTGGCCAGTGAAAGGGGGAAGTACGGGTGCTGCAGAAGTGGTGGGTTCCCAATTCGGATTGGCCAATGCAGCAGGAAGGGCACTATGGGCACGACGGGCCTGTCTTTGTCTTCTTGGTGGCAGCGGGACACTACTAGTGCTTGCCACCTCGCCAGCTTGAACTGCACTTATGGGACTCGCCACGTCACCACGTGATACTGCAGTGCTGGATGTACGACCAGGGTGTACTAGGCCGCTGGTGCTTGCCAGTTCACCAGAAGGAATAGCGGCGCTAGTACTTCTCTGCTCCATACGAGAGCCCTGCGGTTCTTGCACTTCAAGGACAGAAGAAGATTGGGGTCTGGTACGCCTGACCTTAGCAGGGACCACAACTCTGTCATCAGAGCTATCTGTCATGGAGCCGCTGTCCTCTACAGGTTCGTATTCTGAGCCTGAACTTGACAGATGAGTGACTTCCTCTTCACTATCTGTCATACTCAGAAACGTGTAGGCCTCTTCACTAGTGTACCTTCGATTTGCCATTTTGGGCTCTAAATTTAGGGGTACACTAGTGAGACTCACAGGCAAAAAAGCTCCTGACTGTCAGCGACTGTATCAAAACGCTACCAAAAAACTGTTAGCGATCGCAGGGATCAGGCCTGACTCTGCGAACGCTGCAGTTATGTGTGCTTAGTGTTTTGTAAGTGTCAGTTATCGATCGATACTGCACTTGGGTGGGCTGGGCAGGGCTGGGCCGAGGAGCAAAATGCAGGTGCTAGCAGGTATCTGGGCTGATCCCGCTAACACTGTGTTTATGGGAACCCTAAACTGCTGGGGAGTATAGATCTGATCGGATCAGATATCGATCCGCTCAGATACTATAGCACTAAGGGAGGTGTATGCTGCGTGCGTGGGTTTTAGCGGTACTGGCGCTAACCTGACACTGCCTGGGGCGACGCAGACCTTAGCTGATCCTAAAAATGTAATTTATATCACCGCCGGGCAATTAGGGGGTTAAACCTTTATAGGGTAATAAACGGCGGGTGCCCTAAAACTATAATAAACTGTAATAAACTGTAATAACCTACAAAAAACAAACTAGCTAACCAGCGTCACCCGTAACACTTATACGGTGATCGCTGGTGAAAGGGTTAACTAGGGGGCAATCAGGGGGTTAAAAGCTTTAGCAGGTAGTATATGGGGGTCCCTGTCGCTATAAAACACTGACAGCGAACCTATATACTTACCTCCCTAACTAGCGTCACCTGTGTCACTAATACAGCGATCAGAAAAACGATCGCTTAGCGACACTGGTGACGGGGGGTAATCAAGGGGTTAACCTTTATTAGGGGGTGTTAGGGGGGTACCCTGGACCTAAGGGGGGGTACCCTAGACCTAAAGGGGGCTAACCTAACTGCCCTAACACTTGTAACTGACACAAACTGACACCAATGCAAAAAAAAAAAAATTGCTATTGGTGTCAGAGTGACAGGGGGTACAGGGGGGTGATCGGGGGGTGATCGGGGGTGACAAGTGTGCCTGGCGTGTTCTACTGTTAGTGTAGTGTTGTGCAGACTTACTTGATGTCTTCTCTCCTCGGCGCCGCAATGAAAAGACCGGCGCGAGGAGGGATGACATCACTTCCTTTCCCTCTGTTTACATTACAGAGGGAAAGGAAGCATTCTCATTCGCCGGGAGCGATCGGGAAGGGGTGGCCAACAATGGATGGCCTCCCCCTCACCTCTCATCGCCCGGGAAGAAATGGCGACCGCCTCGGGCACCGGGGGGGACCGATCGGACCCCCCACCCGCGGAAGGCAAATCACGTACATGGACGTGATTTTGCCTGTCCGTGCCACCTTGCCGACGTACATCGGCGTGAGGCGGTCGTCATGTGGTTAACCTAGTATTGATATAATATAAATACAACATAAAAATCTGAATAACGAGATACCTTTACTTCAGGCACTCACAGAGAGGAAGTGTATGATTTAATGGTCACAGGCAGAAATGATCTCCTCTGTGGTACATGGTGGTTGTAACAATCTATCATGGAAGGTAGTCCTCAGACTGACCAGCATATTGTGGAGTGGGTGGGAGGAGTTGCCCAACAGCATGCTCTTCTCTGACACTGTTGTTAAAGACTCCAACTCAAATCCAACAACATCACTGGCCTTATGAATCAATTTATTAAGCCTGTTGCATAGTTGCCAACATTGCAAAAAAATTTATAGGGATGCTTTTTTGTCTACAGACGGAGTCTTGCAATAATGTGGGGGCGGGGCATTTGTTTGAAGGCAGGACGTATCGAGGAAAGAAAAATGCGGCGCACTAAGCGCCGTGGTGAAAAATGGGCGTAGTTTACATGGAAAATGGGCGTGGCTTAAAGGGGTGTGGCTCAAAGGGGGTGTGGTTAGAGTCTGGAGGGAAGAAGAGAGAAAGAAGGAAAGAAAGAGGGATGGAGGGACAGCAGGCCCAGATCCTACACCACAATAGAAATACGTGTATTCCAGGAAAAGTTTAACAATCAGTAGATAAAGATACTCCAAACACCTGTTGTTAGAGCTTCAATCATCACTGAGCCATGGTTGTTATGGTGTCAGGATGATTGAAGCGCATTATTTCTATTATTACATTGTAATATAAAATGAAATAGTTCAACTCACCATAATGCAGAATCAGTGGGAGCCCTGAGCATGTCACTTGCCAACGTCACCTGCCACCAGATGCCATTAGGTATCCCCAGTAGAGTCCCTCCTTACACCAGGCATTCCCAGCAGAGTCCCTCCTTACACCAGGCATTCCCAGCAGAGTCCCTCCTTACACCCTCCCTCCTTACACCAGACATTTCCAGTAGAGTTCCTCCTTACATTAGGTGCCCCCAGCAGAGTCCCTCCTTATATTAGGTGTCCCCAGCAGAGTCCATCCTTACATCAGGTGCCCCCAGCGGAGCCCTTCTTACATCAGGATCCCCCAGCGGAGTCCCTCCTTACATCAGGTGCCCCCACCGGAGTCTCTCCTTACATCAGGATCCCCCAGCGGAGTCCCTCCTTACATCAGGATCCCCCAGCGGAGTCCCTCCTTACATCAGGTGTCCCCAGCCAGCGGAGTCCCTCCTTACATCAGGTGTCCCCAGCCAGTGGAGTCCCACCTTACATCAGGTGTCCCCAGCTAACGGAGTCCATCCTTACTACAGAAAGGGAGAGAGAATCTTCCCCTGTGGGGTCCCAATATTTCTGACTACCCTATCCGACACACAGTTTTGTAAACACACATAACATACTGTGGTCTTCCAATCAGGTAGTCAATAATTCAGGATGCAAGAGCGACATGAACCTGCATCACTATTAGCTTCTCACCCAGGAGAGCTGGCCTGATGGTATCAAAAGCACTGGAAAAGTACAAAAACATGACCCTCACAATGATCGCCGATTTATCCAGTGTGTGCATACATACAGTTTAGCAGGAAGAGGAGAGCATCCTCAACTCCCAGCATAGGCTTGTAGGCGAACTGTAGCAGGCCTAAGTATGTAATAACAATGGGCCATAACTGATGTAAAACAAATCTCCCCAAGGTGTTTATGATGTGGGAGGTCACAGCCACTAGTCTGCAATCCTTAAAGCCGCAAGGATGTGGTATCTTCAGCACAGGAATGAGACAAGAAGTCTTCCACAATACAGGGAGCCTTCAGAGGCGCAGGTTAAACACTGGGGCTAACGCCATCAGGGCCAGCCATTTTCCTCCCTTAAGTCCCCTCAGCTCACTACTCATCTGATCAGCTGTAAAATACTGTGTTGTGATTTCCTGTGGTGGAGGGGTGAGGTTGTTCTTATGAAAAGGACAGCTGCACTAAAGGAAGGAGGACAGCTAGTATGGGAGTGGAGGGTACTTAACTCAACACTGCCCATTTACAGCTCTGTGTTAAATCTGAGGGAGGCCAGCCAAGGGCCACTCAATCAAACCTGTTAAAAAAGGTTCAATTCATTTGCCCTCTCCACACTTCTCCGGTCCCTCCACCAGCCGGCCTGAAACTTGTAATGGTTCTCATGTCAATCCAGACCTGTTTCCCATTGCTTTGCTGGAGTTTCCTCCTTATCCCATATTTCTCCTTAGTGTCCCCAAATGCAGGTGGGTCAGACACTATAGCTGGCTACAAATGGACAACTGGTCATCAGTTTTAATGCTGTTCTGGATGCAGGTCTAGGACCAGGAACTAATCTCCCCTGTGGCCCAACCTATGTGCAGGATATGGAGTCTAAAGCCTGGTACACACGATGAGATTATCAGACAACTGATCGTTCTTTTTTTTGCATCCTAGTTTCCATTTTGATAAAAAGTTTGAAAATTCTTGTACGTCAGAAATAAAATTAAGAAATGATGTAAAGTGTTGTATTGTAATTGTATTATATTTTTAACAAAAATTAAACGAAAATTGTACAATCTGGTATCGTACAAGCAAAATGTTCGTGTTTGTCCCTTCGGATAATTTAGGGTAAAAGCTGTGTACGAACAATCAGATTATTGTACGATCACTTAGAAAGCAGTATTTTTTGTACGATTTTCTGATTGTGTGTACAGGCTTTAATGGGCAGGCTAAATGTACTAAGTTGATTGATCGATCAACTTGGGCACAACCAGCCTGCCAGATTTGCTTGCGTTTACCGCACTATCTGTGTTGATGGGGGAATGGCGTGAATTTCTTTGGGTTGCAGGAAATAATTTTTCACCATGTATGGCTTGCCTAAGCCAAGGATAACCTAAGATAAGGTGATAAGCAGGAGATGTTATCAAGTAGAAGCTGATTGTCTCCCTATGAAATTCCCCAATGGTCAGGGTAATAGGTACAGTGCATAAAGTAACAAGGCCCATGGACAAGGGAAAGGTATCAATAGCCAAGACTGAAAATGGGGTTGTTTACATTAGTTAAGGGAATCTGTTGACAGTGTGCTAGGTCCTTATCAATGAAATTGCTAGCTGCACCAGGATCAATGAAAGCAGAGAGGTAATGAGAAAACTTGGCATAACTACGTTGTGCAGGAACAAACAGCATATCTTGGAGGGTACCTGGTACCGCATAGTCTAAAAAAGCGGACCCTACCTGCACTAGACTCCTGGCATTTGCCAGCTGGAGACAAAGTGGCCGTGGTTGCCACAACATAAGCAGAGTCCCTGGGATCTTCTTCTAGCCTTTTTCCCCAGAGTATAAATGGGTAGTGCCAATTTGCATGGGCTCGTCCTCCAGGAGAGGTTTAGAGGGCTCAGGAAGGCCTGATGAAGAAGAAATAGAAAGCGTACTAAGGGCAAAGAAACAAACCTCTGAGCACGCCTTTCTCGTAAACACCTGTCTATACGGATGGCTACTTGCATGGCTTCATTCAAGGACTTTGGTTCAGGGTAGTGTACTAAGGAGTCCTTGATGGAGTCTGATAAGCCTATCCCAAACTGACTTCCTAGGGCCAGGTGCTCAGTGGCAGAAATCAGAATAGTATTGTTCAGCGGTGCGTTTATCCTGCCGTAATTACCTAAGGTCTTAGGTATGGTTAGGATCATCATAGAGTAAACCTAGGGCCTTGAAAAAGCTTCAACTGACCCTCTGGCTGGATCTACTGTGGGGAGGCTAAAATCCCAAGACTCGGGGCCCCCCTGCAACCATGTAATAATCAATTTAATCTGCAGTGCTTCAGAACCATAAGAGCATGACTTTTGCTTAAAGTATAGCATACAACTATTTTTAAAGTTGGAAAACATATGGGGGTCACCAGAAAAATGGTCAGGCGAATTTACCTTGGGCTATGGCTCCTGCGTTACTGCTAGAGGTGTGTTTTGCATTCAGAGACAGTTCCTAGACTTGGCGTGTCAGTTTGCAAATCTCCTCAGCAAATAAACAAGCCTGTTTAGAGTCCATCTTCACTGAAATTTTTTTTTGTTAAAGGCTTGTGATAATGTCACACTTACCCCAAATGCAGGTGGTAACCTATAGCTGGCTACTGTGTTCTTCACCTATAGCAGCCACTTTTCCCATAAGGCAAGCAGGCTGACCGGTACTCAGTTGCCCCCAAGACTTATACACACTGCTATAGTGCCTGGCTACCAGGGCATGTGTGAACTGAGCAAGGCAAACAGGTACTTGTGGTTGGCAGACAGGCAGAGTGGTTCAATGACAGTCCAGGTAAAAGGCAGGCAGTGAATAGACGTTATCCAATCCAAAGTCATACACAGGGAAATCCAATATAGCAGAGCAGGGCAGATAGACAGGGAGGTTGATCAGGTAATACACGCGTTAACACAATCTATCACAAGCGCAAGACTGAGCCCGGGTTCACACCTATGCGAATTAGATGTGCGTTTCCGCACATCTAATTCGCATAGCAGGAGAATGTGACTGGCTCCCTATGGAGCCGGTTCACATATCTCCGGGGCGGCTGCGGAGCGCACTGCACAAAAACGCTGTGCGTCTTTGGCTCCGTTTCAGGGCCGAATTCAGGCATAGAATCGGCCCTGATTCGTCCCTGAAACGGGGAACAGGGATGCACAGCGTTCCTGTGCGATCCGCAGCCCGATATAGTGTGAACCCGGGCTTAATGTTTGGCCTGGCTTAAATCATATCTGGTCTCCATCCAAAGATTGGCCACATCAATCACCTTGCAGGTGGACAGACAGACAATGAGAATGCCACAACCAAACCCAGGATGCTGAAATGAGGAGCAGGAGCACTAGATGCTCCTGACACTTAGTCTCTCTAATCTTTGTTTTCAGGTCCCTCTGGATCATTTGTAACTCCTCCCTATAGCTCTAAAAGCCATATTCTTGGAGTTATGAATATCCTTGAAGTCCTTCGATGTCCACAGTTCAATATTTAAAAACAATGAACAACTCCTGTTGGAACAAAAGAGTCCACATAGAAATTATTATAATTTGCTATGCAAGCAGCAAGCCCATCAATATCCCTTCGATTTTATTGATATAAAAGAGCATCTGGGTAGTAGTGACCATAACATGATTTAATTTAAAGTTAGCTGTAAGCAACAAATACATACGGGTAAAATAAATACACTTAACTTTAAGAGAGCACATTTTCCAAGGATGAGGTCTGCTCCTTAGGACTTAGACTTAGAGGGAATATTGGCATCAATGGACACAGAACAGAAATGGGAATTCTTCAAAGTGATTCCCATGGGCAATAAATTTAAAAGGCCAAAAATAAAACCTATGTGGCTCACGGCCAAAGTTAAAATGGCTATAAATAATAAAAAAAGAGCTTTTAAAAAATATAAAACTGAAGGAACGCTATCATCGTTTAAATGTTCCAAAGAATATAATAGAATACGTAAAAAGGAAATCAAGGATGCAAAAAATCAAAAGGAACGACAGATTGCAAAAGATAGTAGGACAAACCCCCAAAAATTCTTAAAATATAGTAATAGTAAAAAGGTCAGGACTCAGCATGTAGGCCCTTTACAAAATAATCTAGAGTGGGTGACTGGGGACAAAGAGAAGGCAAATTTATTAAATACTTTCTTCAGCTCTGTGTATACAAAGGAGCATGGGGGAGCTCATGTCCATAATGGGGGTGGTATTGACACAGCCCCAAATGATCCACAATGGCTCAAAGAAATATTTAGACAGAATAAAGGTGGATAAAGCACCTGGACTAGATGGCATCCACCCACGGATCCTAAAAGAATTGAGATCTATCATTTCAGTGCCATTGTTTCTAATTTTTAGGGACTCGTTAATGGCTGGAATGGTACCACTGGATTGGCGCAGGGCCAATGTGGTGCCCATATTTAAAAAGAATCAGTCTTTACCAAGTAACTATAGACCTGTTAGTTTAAAGTGGAGGGCCACCCTGAAAAAAAAAAAAAATCACCAAAAATTCTAAAAAAAATAAAAAAAAAACATTTGAAAAAAAAAACATTACCTAAACCCTTGATGCTAGGCAGTCTTCCTAATCTGCCTCTTCCTTTTCCGCGGCGTGTTCTTCTCGGTGAGAGGCCTCGTTGTCTTCTGGGAACTGTGTGTGTTCCCAGAACACCACGGGGCCATTCACAGAGCGCCGCTCGCGCGTGCGCAGTAGGAAACTGCCAGTGAAGCCGCAAGGCTCCACTGCCTGTTTCCCGTACCTAGGATGGCGGTGCCGGGACCCGTGAGCCGAGGGATGGGTCGGCCTCGGGCGGCCGACATCGCGGGCACCCAGGACAGGTAAGTACTTATTTAAAGTCAGCAGCTACAGTGTTTGTAGCTGCTGACTTTTAATTTTTTTTTTTTTTTACGGCCGGAATCCCGCTTTATTGTATTAAGAGAGGTATGGACTCCAGAGAGAGAGATATCGTTTTGCAAATGTACAAATCATTAGTAAGACCTCATCTGGAATATGTAGTTCAGTTTTTGGCACTAGTTCTCAAAAAGGATATCGGGGAACTGGAGAAAGTGCAGAGAAGGGCAACCAAACTGATAAGAGGCATGGAGGAGCTCAGCTATGAGAAAAGATTAGAGGGACTGAATCTAGTCCCTCTTGAGAAGAGAAGATTAAGGGGGGATATTATCAACGTATACAAATACATAAGTGGTCCATATTGTGAACTTGGTGTTGAGTTATTCACTTTAAGGTCATCACAGAGGACTAGGGGGCACGCTTTACGTTTACAGGAAAAAAGATTTTATCTTCAAATACGGAAAGGTTTCTTCACAGTAAGAGCTGTGAAAATGTGGAATAGAATCCCTCCAGAGGTGGTTCTAGGAAGCTCAGTCGATTGCTTTAAAAAAGTCCTGGATTCTTTCCTAAATGTACACAATATAACTGGGTACTAACATCTATAGGTAAAGTTGATCCAGGGAGAATCTGATTGCCTCTGGGGGGATCAGGAAGGAATTTTTTCCCCTGCTGTAGCAAATTGCTGCATGCTTTGCTGGGGTTTTTTTTGCCTTCCTCTGGATCAACTGTGGGTGTAGGTTTGTGTATATGGGATTGTATATATATATTTTTTTTGGTTGAAGTTGATGAAGTTGTGTCTTTTTTAACCTGACTAACTATGATGTGGCTCACAGAGTGCATTCCAGACTGTCACCTCAAAACAGTCCCACAATTATTCATAGGACACCTCAGACCATCTTTTCACTGATCTGGTGAAGAGGTTGTCTCTTTACCTGGAGCACATAAAAGGGAGTGAGTTAGCCCAAAATATGATCTGCTTTGCCCAGAGGTGGATGAGGAGAAGAGCTGTATGCATTCTTCACATTGGCATTTAGCAGATCCAGGATCTTATCCTCTCTTGTGGCGCAGCTGATAAACTGTGAAGTTAAGCTGGCCATACACTATACAATTTTCTTATTCAATTTTCCAATATATCTTCAACTATGTAGTGCAAGGGCCTGCCTGACTGCTTACAAATTGAATGTGTTTAGGTTTGACCTCATAGTATATGGTTTTGGTAAATCTAAAGGAAAATTGTACAACTAAATTAGATATTGAGTATTGCTAGCCTTAGCTAGTGTTTTCTCCATGGTGACATGATTAAAATCACCTGTGATAATGATGAGGGCACTGGGATGTTTAGTTTGAAGTTTTGCAGTAGCACTGTGGGTGCGATCACATGCCAGCATTGATTTAGCAGAAGGTGAAATATACATTGCCACAACAATAACATCTGCAATCTTCCTAGGCAAATAATATGGCCAGAGCCCCACAATCAACAGCTCAATGTCCAGGCATTTTCCTAGTTATATGGCCATGGTTGCAACCCTGGCAACTACAACTGCAGTTCAAACAGAGGCTAAGATGGCAGCTTCCTTGGCTGTAAAGTATAAAAAGGTATAGTTCTACTTTAGGCTGGGTTCACATATATCCCACGGCATTCCTATTTAAATCACATGCGATGTCTGTGCGCTGCGATTTGAGACATTCATTTGCATGGCTCAAATTGCACCGCATCCGCATGAAAAAAAGGTGCAAGACCCTTTTTTTCCCCGCACTGGAATTGGATTGCATGGGTGTTCTACCCTATGCGATCTGATCCTGTCAATCGCACTGCCTGTTGCAAACCATTTTGGGGTGTCGTTAGCTTAAAGAGGCGGTCCAGCCCCTCCGCACGCAAAAATTTTCCGTTCCAACAGTCTTCGTATGCCAGGCACCCCTGGCATACTGTGGCCTGGTTCATACTGTGACAAGCACGCCAATCCGCCCAGACAGAAGGGGATTGTCTAAAGGGAATGTTGTAATTTGGCTGGTAAGGCGGTGGACTTCCTTCCGAAAATGGTTGGATTTCTGGACATGTCTACCATATGTGTAATAGTGAACCTTCAGCGTCGTTGCATCGCCAACAATTGGGCGAGACCTTAGGATAAATCCTATGTAATAGCGAGGGAGTCCTATACCACCTTGAAAAGAATTTTAAATCTGTTTTCCTGGGTAGAAACATCAACTGTTCCTGTGTGTATGCATGTGTAAATATTTTCCCAATCCTCCTCTGTTAAGTCTAGGGAGAGTTCCTGTTCCCATTAGCTACTCACATTATTGGGCTTGGGGTTGTGATTGGAGAACAGCATGGAGTATGTGTCAGAAATTAAATGTCTTTGTGGCTCCTGTTTGCTGCAGATCGCTTTGAATGGCGTTTTTTGGCAAGACCAGAGTGGGATAAGCTTAGGGTCGGGTTAAGAAATGTCGGATTTGGACATAGGACCAAAATGCAAATGTGTGCGTTGTCATGAGCGAGGATAGTGATTGAAGGTTTATGAACTGCCCTTTGTCGATGAAATGTTCTGCACGTATGTCGGTGTGTGGCCAAATGTCATTCAAAAATGTATCAGATAGACCAGGGGGGAATTGAGGATTATGGAGTATGGGGGGGTCATAGAACCTGGTATTGAGATCTTTTGTGTTAAACACTTTTTTAAAGATGTGCAAGGTGTTACTTAAGGGGTGTGATTTGCATGGTGATGGTATGTGTTCCTGGGCCGTCCAGGGGAGCTGGTGTAAGGGTAGGGGGGAAAAAAAAGAGTGTTCCAACTGAACCCATTCTTTGACTTCAGAGTGTATATTCGAGTCTATTATCCTTGCAAGGTGACAAGCTTGGTGATATTTGGTGGTCAGGGAGGCCTATGCCACCTATAAGTTTCGGTAAAGTTAGTCGGTTATGGTTTAGTCTAGGTCGTATTTTACCCCAGAGCAGGGGCGTTGCTATGGGGTGGCTTTTGGGGCTATAGCCCCGAATCTGGGGCTCATAGCCCCGAGTCTCTCAGAGACGGCCGTGGTCGTGGCCTCTCTGCAGCCAGGCCGCGAGTACGGCGGGCAGCACCAGAGAGCGGGCAGGCAGTACGGGAGAGCCAGGAGGGCGAGAGAGCAGAGAGATGTAAGGAAGGGGCTCTCTAGGGACCCTGATGTAAGGGGGAGGCTCTCTGGGGACCCTGATGTAAGGGGGCTCTCTGGGGACCCTGATGTAAGGGGGCTCTCTGGGGACCCTGATGTAAGGGGGAGGCTCTCTGGGGACCCTGATGTAAGGGGGGCTCTCTAGGGACCCTGATGTAAGGGGGGTTCTCTAGGGACCCTGATGTAAGGGGGAGGCTCTCTGGGGACCCTGATGTAAGGGGGAGGCTCTCTGGGGACCCTGATGTAAGGGGGGCTCTCTAGGGACCCTGATGTAAGGGGGGTTCTCTAGGGACCCTGATGTAAGGGGGAGGCTCTCTGGGGACCCTGATGTAAGGGGGAGGCTCTCTGGGGACCCTGATGTAAGTGGGGGCTCTCTGGGGACTCTGATGTAAGGAGGGGCTCTCTGGGAATGCTGATGTAAGGAAGGGGCTCTCTGGGAATGCTGATGTAAGGAAGGGGCTCTTTAGGGACCCTGATGTAAGGGGGACGCTCTCTGGGGACCCTGATGTAAGGGGGGCTCTCTGGGGACCATGATGTATATATACACACACACGCACACGTATATTATATACATGTGTATACCCGCCCAAGCGTATGACTTTCTTTACTTCGCTGCTGTGGGATCTAGCCCCAGATCTTTTGTAGACCTAGCAACACCCCTGTCCCAGAGCAAGGTGGTGCAGGCTTTCTTAAATGAGAAGAATGTAGGTGGGAGTTTAATTGGCAAGGTTTGCATTAGGTAAAGTAGTTTGGGTAGGATAGTAGTTTTAATGATTGCTGCACGTCCAAACCAAGAAAAGAGGTCTGTTGACCATGACTGCAGGTCTCAAAGTAGATTTTGCAAGGTCGGAAGATAGTTTTTGGAGTATAGGTCAGGTATTTTGGAAGTCAGTTTAATGCCCAGATACGTTATCGCTTCCTGCTTCCAAGTACACAGGAAGTTAGTTTGACATTGTTGTATTATGGCTTGCGTCAATTATATATTCAGGGCGTGAGATTTCGATAAATTGATTTGTAGATTGGTCAGGGTTTTAAAATTAGAGAAGTCTTTGAGCACGTTTGGGATTATCTATGCCTTTTTTTAGTGTATTTTCAGTTTTGCAGAAACACACTACAGTCAATTTAACATGGTTTCCTATGGATGTAGTTCACATCTGTGCATTTTATGGAAAAGGCCAGGGATTGTTTTCTGGTTTTTGGTTCCATAAACTTCAATGGATCAAAAATGTGTATTGAAAATGCACCTGGAATATGCAAACTGCAACCTGTATAGGTGTGAACCAGGCTTCAATGTGTGTAACATGTTTAGGTAGATCAAGTGCTTGGACACAATTTATGCTGGTCATTGAAATAAATGAATGCTCAAGAGCTGAATGCCACTAGCGTTAACATGTGTTTAGACGAATTAACATGCATCAATCGTTTTTTTCTGCCAAAATGCTGCTGCTTCTCTAAACTCCTATGTGTTCATGGGCACAAAAACAAAAGTGAAGAAACTGGTTGCAATCCAGACCATCAGATACTTGATAAAAAGTCCTTTATTGTCATATGCCAGTCAAACATGCAGGTTTACAGGTAGTTGCTACCTGTAACCTTGCATGTTTGACTGGCATATGGCAATAAAGGACTTCTTATCAAGTATCTGATGGTCTAGATTGCAACCAATTTCTTCCTTTTCTTTTCTTTGTGATCGGTGGTGAGCCCAGGTTAGCACCTGGAACCCAGTGCACCTGATTATTGCCTGATGTGGTATGTGTGCTTAAACAAAAAAGTCCATACACACGATACGAAAATCGGAAGTAAAACTTCATCTGACTACTGATCTGCCGATTTTCGGATCGTTAGTATGGTGTTTTCGACAGCCAATTCCGTTTTTTCGTACGACAAAAGCTGGATGTGCAGGCTATAAAATCTTTTGTCGCATGTGAACTCAACGTGCGATTTTCATTTTAATTAGTACGGTTTTCGTACAAAAAAAAAAATCGTAGGAGCGAGAATACGCGTTCTCAGAAACGAAAGAATACATATAAAACTATTCGTCACTTCTGAAGTTGTATTCGGTTGTATGAGAATTTTCGTATGGTCAGTAACCTCTTCACTTTCGACATGAGACTAGCATGCCACAAAAAATGGACGAATGGTCGTCCGAAAATCTGATCGTGTGTACGAGGCTTAAAGCGGGGTTCCCATTAAAGAAAAAAAAAATTAAAAGTCAGCAGCTACAAATACTGCAGCTGCTGACTTTTAATCGAACACTTACCTGTCCCAGCGATGCGGGGGATCGAAGCCCCGCTCGCCCCCCCCCGCTCTGCGGCACCGGCATTTTAACTGTGGGTGCTCGGCTGTGGCTTCACAGCCGGGCACCCACTGCGCATGCCGCGCCACGCGCCGTCACTGGCCCCGCAATTATCTGGGTTACGGTCACGTGTCCCAGATGATTGACAAGAGGGAGGGTGGAGAGGCGATCTCCCTTCCTGCGCTGAGGGAAGTGACATCAGGAGTCCAGGCACCGAAGGAGGCAGACTACGAGGGACCCCCTAGCAACAGGCATTTAGAGGTGAGTAAAAAAAAAAAAAATGTCTCCAAATATATT
The DNA here is from genome assembly GCA_037952925.1 of Lithobates clamitans. Lineage (NCBI taxonomy): Eukaryota > Metazoa > Chordata > Amphibia > Anura > Ranidae > Lithobates > Lithobates clamitans. The sequence goes on from JBBGZY010000374.1 coordinate 2,536,086, forward strand.
TTTTAAATTTTTTTTAAGCACTTTACTAATTTTTTTTTTGTTGGGGTGGAACTCCACTTTAATATGCATTCAGGCATAAAAAAACCCAAAAAAAACAAGATGCCCCTAAAAGCCACGTCAAAAACGTCCATTGTGCATGAGGCCTAAATAACATTCAGTCAGCAGTATGCTGCCTAACGTGTTGTGCAGAGCAAAGTATCCCTTGGAGCCATCCCCTCACGCCATGCAGGCACCCATTTCACAGCTCTTTCTAGCCAGCTAAGTTCTTGTCTCTGGGAAAATGGCTCCGTTTGTAGTGAGGAGAAGCAGAGCCGCAGCCTGCCCTCTAGTGCTGACTTAGCTCCTCCAGTCACACGGTGTTTCCCAGCTCTCCTCCACACTAAGCTCTCTTCAGTGATTCGCGCGTGCGTGATGACGCCGCCCCCTGCGTGGAAACCCCGTAGCCTCGCGCCGTGTTACCGTTGGCCGGAGCAGGAGAGAGCAGCGGCTGAGAGCCGGGACTGGCCGCGGAGAAATGAACAGTCAGGGCGGTGATGAGATTGGGTGAGTAGAACGAGGTGGTGGTGGGGAGACAGTTGGGTGGACGCGGCGGGTTAAAATGGGCTCGTGGGAGAAGGAAAGGCCTGCGTGACCCTGAGAGAGAGAGCGCGTGAGTATGTATGTGTGTGTGAGAGAGAGATGGGGTGCCAGGCCTGAGAGCGTGAGCAGCGCAGGGACAGGCCTGGAGGTCAGACAGGGAGGCCGGCTAGTTGCTGGAAGGACACCTCATGGTGATAAGATAGGTGATGCATGGCTGCTGGTGGGAGAGCAGGGCGCATAATCGAGTACCTATCGAGCGTCTACTTCCGCATGGCTGTAGCGTGCCTCGTTCTGGGTCGCTTGGCACCCTGCTGGAGGGGGTGATCCCTCTATCAGACACATCCCATATGGCTGCTGTGATTCATTCTACCATAAAAAAAAGCAACTGCTGTGATATGATTCCCCTCTTATGCTGCTCCAGACCCCGTTGTGTGTTTTTTTTCTTTTTTAAGTCTGATCTGTAGAAGCTCTCCCCCCTTTTTTTTTTCAGCCATTTTTTTTTTATATTAAGCTGCCTCGGTGGCCTTGATCTCTTACAGCTCAGAGGTTTTGGCTATAAACCGGTTTGACAGGTTCATCCTTTGTTTGGTAATTGCTGTGTGCAGCTCCTGCTTATTATTCTGATTAGACGGTAGGCGCAGTGAGTGCACATATGTAGGAGCAGCCCACAGGGGGTACAGAGCAGCCCTGCTCCCCATAGATTTCATTCTCCTATTCCCTTCTCTGACACTAGTATTTATAGGCAGGGTAATTAAGGCCCGGCCTCACTGGGAATAGCTAATTATTGTTCCATGGACCGGTTTCTCTAATTTTTTTTTTTTTACTCAATACTGTTTGATTACGAGTAAACATACTCTGATATTAACTTTAACCACTTAACCCCGGGAAGATTTAACCCCCCCCCCCCTTTATAGTTACATACATAGGTGAGGCTGAAAAAATATACAAATCCAACCTATGGCCTTCATGACCAGGCCGCTTTTTGTGATACAGGACTGCATTACTTTAAAACAGAACTTCTGTCATTTTTTTCATCTTTCCATCTATTAAATATCCTACCCCTGTAACTTTGGATAGTAAAACTTTTTTTTTTTCTGCCAGTAAATACCTTATAAAGCCCACTTCCTGTTTCTTGTCTGGTTAAAAAACCTAAGCTTATGGCATCATGCACAGCTCACTCTCATGAGAGTTTGCCATGAAGGGAGGGGTGAGTCATAAGAGGGCCAATGAGAGCTTCAGAGTCAGAGGGGTGTCTGTGCAAATCCAGGAAGTGAACAGGCAGCAGCTTCAGCTGCCCACAATTAAAATGGTTGCAGCCAGACTCAGTGGAGGGAGCTTTCTGCAGCATATTTGGCAAGTCCAGAATCACAGTATATATAAAAGATGCAAAGTGGTTGGAGGGAAGTTTCAAAATGGCAAATATGTTTTTATTACAAATTATGTGAGCAGACTGCAGTTCCTCTTTGACAATTGCATGGTCATGCAACACTATCCAAATAAAATTTGTCCCCCCCTCCCGCCCACAAATGGAGATTTCTTTGGTGGTACTTGACCACCTCTGCTGTGTGTTTGTTTTTTTGTTTTTTGCGCTATAAACAGAAAGACTCACAATTTTGAAAAGAAAACAATATTTTTAACTTTCTGCTATAAAACATATCCAATAAAAAATTGGAAAAAAAATCTAATTTCTTTATAAATTTAGGCCTATATGTATTCTGCTACATATTTTTGGTAAAAAATAGGGCTGGGAAAAAAATCGATTTAAATCTTGAATCGAGCTGAGAGGTCAAATCGATTCAAAATTTAAGCAAATCGATTTTTTTAGATTTTTTTTTTTTTTCACCGTACAGGCTGCAGGCATGAGTTTTTAGGCTGACGCCGGGCCTGAAGAGCTGCGGGCAAGGAGTTTTTAGGTGAGGCCGCGGCATCGGCCTAGTCCGCGAGGCCGGATGCCGCGGACTAGGCCGAAGCCGTGGCCTCGCCTAAAAGTTCATGCCCGCAGCGCCTCAGGACCGGCGCAGTTTCCAAAAAAAAAAACTCTCTTCGAATCGAGTTTTTTTTTTTTTTTTTAAAGAAAATCTCCCAGCCCTAGTAAAAAAACAAAAATCCCAATACGTGTATATTGATTGGTTTATGCAAAAGTTATAGCGTCTATAAACTATAGTGTATATATACTGGATTTTAATATATATATATATATATATATATATATATATATATATATATATATATTAGTAATGCGATCAGTGACTAAAAGTGGGACTGCAATATTGCAGTGAATAATCGGACGCTAACTAATGCTGTGCAGGAACCAGAGACCCTAATCGATCATTAGTGCTAAAAATATGCACTGTCACTGTACTAATGACACTGGCTGGGAAGGGGTAAATATCTAGGGCTATAAAAAAAGTTACTGTGCTTAATTAGTGTTTGTGTTTGCTATGTGTGCTGCTTTTACTAGGGAAAGAGATGGATTCTAGTCTCTGCTTTGCAGGAACACAAAATCCATCCCTTCACCCCATCAGAACAGAACTCTGCCTTGTTTATAGAGGCAGAGCTCCATTCTGAGTCTCTGCCCAACGTTCGGCAGGTGCCGACGGACATTGAGTGATCGGTTTCTACTGTTAACCACTTCAGCCCCGGAAGGATTTGCCCCCTTCCTGATCAGGCCATTTTTTGCAATACGGCCCTGCGTCGCTTTAATTGGCAATTGCACAGTCGTGCGACGATGTACCCAAACAAATATTGTCCTTTTTTCCCCACAAATAGAGCTTTTTTTTTGGCGCTATAAACAAAAAAAGGGCAACAATTTTGAAAAAAAAAAAAAAACACTAGTACTTTTGGTATAATAAATATCCCCCCAAAAAAACAAATTTCGTCATCAGTTTAGGCCGATATATATATTCTACATATTTTGGTAATGAAAATCACAATAAGTATATATTGATTGGTTTGCGCAAAAGTTATTGTGTCTACAATATAGGGGATAGATTTATGGCATTTTTATTTATTTTTTTTACTAGTAATGGCAGCGATCTGTGATTGTGTTTTTTTTTTTTTTTTGTTTGTATGTTTTTTTTTTTAATATCAGGACTGCGATGTTGCGGCAGACCGGACACTTTTGGGACCATTGACATATATACAGCGATCAGAGCTAAAAATACTCACTGATTACTGTATAAATGTCACTGGCAGGGAAGTTGGGGAAATCAAGGGGTTAACTGTGTGTTCTAACTGGGGGGGGGGGGGGGTGGGACTAACTAGGGAAGGAGATCGGTGTTCATACTTAGTATAAACACATGATCTGTCTCCTCTCCCATGAGAGAACCGGCATGTGTGTGTTTACACACACGTTCTATTTCTGTTGTTAGCGATCTCCGGTGCCAGGCGGATATCACGCGCGCACTCCAGGGACACACGGCCCGCGCGCGCCTGCTATGACGTCTTAAAGGAGCGACGTACAACTACGGCGATTTGCGCAGCCGTGCCAACCTGCCGCAGTATAACTGCGGCGGCTGGTCTGCTAGCGGTAAGTCACAGCAGAAGCGTTGCATGCCTGCTGCAGGCGGAAATGCCTAATTGCATATATACATGATTCAGAGCACAGCTGTCAACCTGTAGCAGTAAAACTGCTTCAGGGCGGTCAGCAAGTAGTTAAAGTGTATTATCAAAGTAACGCCTTTCAAATGTAGATGTCTGCGTCTTACTGGATGTTAACTACTGGGTAATAATTTTAAAAGAGTGAACAAAAGTCCTGGATGGCACAACTCCAATGTAAAAATGCATATAAAAGCTAAGGAGAAGGCCTTCAAAAAATACAAGGTTGAGGGATCATCATCAGCATTCAGACTTTATAAAGAATGCAACAAGAAATGTAAGGGCGCAATAAGGACGGATAAGATAGGACATGAAAGACACATAGCGGAGGAGTCCAAAAAAAATCCCAAGAAATTCTTTAGGTATAAAAACAGTAAAAAAGGGAGGACAGACCATATTGGCCCTATAAATAATGAGGAAGGACATCTGGTTACAAAGGATGGGGAGATGGCGAAGGTATTGAATTTATTCTTCTCCTCCTTCACAAGGGAATCGGGGGGCTTCAGTAACCAAAACTGCAGTGTTTATCCTCATGACACATCACAGGAAGCACCTCCATGGTTAACAGAGGACAGAATTAAAGACTTGAGAAACTTAACATTAATAAATCACCGGGACCAGGTGGCTTGCATCCGAGGGTACTTATGGAACTCAGTCAAGTAATTGCCAGACCATTGTTCCTAATTTTTACTGACAGTCTACTGACTGGAATGGTACCAGCTGATTGGAGAAAAGCCAACGTAGCACCAATATTTAAAAAGGGCCCAAAATACATCCCTGGGAATTACAGACCAGTTAGCCCAACAACAATAGTATGTAAACTCTTGGAGGGGATGATAAGGGACTATATACAAGATTTTAGTAACAAGAACGGTATCATTAGCAGTAATCAGCATGGATTCATGAAGAATCGTTCTTGCCAAACAAATCTATTAATCTTTTATGGGGAGGTGAGCTGCTATCTAAAGGTAGGCCCATAAACGTGGTGTATCTGGATTTTGCAAAAGCATTTGACACGGTTCCCCATAAACGTTTACTGTACAAAATTAGGTCCGTTGGCATGGACCAATCCTATTTAATTTGTTCATAAACGACCTGGAGGATGGGGTAAACAGTTCAAGCTCTGTATTTGCAGACGATACTAATCTAAGCAGGGCAATAACTTCTCCGCAGGATGTGAAAATCTTGCAAAAAGATCTGAACAAATTAATGGGGTGGGCAACTACATGGCAAATGAGGATTAATGTAGAAAAATGTAAAATAATGCATTTGGGGGGGGCAAAAATATGAATGCAATCTACTCATTGGGGGGAGAACCTCTGGGGGAATCTAGGATGGAAAAAGACCTGGGGGTCCTAGTAGATGATAGGCTCAGCATTGACATGCAATGCCAAGCTGCTGCTAACCAAGCAAACAGAATATTGGCATGCATTAAAAAGGGGATCAACTCCAGAGATAAAGCGATAATTCTCCCACTCTACATGACTCTGGTCCGGCCGCACCTAGAGTATGCTGTCCAGTTCTGGGCACCAGTCCTCAGGAGGGATGTACTGGAAATGGAGCGAGTACAAAGAAGGGCAACAAAGCTAATAAAGGGTCTGGAGGATATTAGTTATGAGGAAAGGTTGCGAGCACTGAACTTATTCTCTCTGGAGAAGAGACGCTTGAGAGGGGATATGATTTCAATATACAAATACCATACTGGTGACCCCACAATAGGGATAAAAAATTTTCGCAGAAGTGAGTTTAACAAGACTCGTGGCCACTCATTACAATTAGAATAAAAGAGGTTTAACCTTCAACTACTTAGAGGGTTCTTTACTGTAAGGCCTGATTTACACCTATGCATTTTTAGTGCTTTTTGCATTTTGCAGATTTGCACTACAGAATGTGTTCCATAGGAAACCATGTTAAATGGACTGTAGTGCAGATCTGCAAAAAGCACTAAAAATGCATAGGTGTGAATCAGGCCTAAGAGCGGCAAGGATGTGGAATTCCCTTCCACAGGCGGTGGTCTTAGCGGGGAGCATCGATAGTTTCAAGAAACTATTAGATAATCACCTGAACGACCGCAACATACAGGGATATACAATGTAATACTGATATATAATCACACACGTAGGTTGGACTTGATGGACTTGTGTATTTTTCACCTTCTATGTAATTATGTAACCTTCATACCATAACAATTCTTAAAGTATAGGACCCCTTTCACACTGAGGCATTTTTCAGGCGATAAAGGGCTAAATATAGCACCTGAAAAATGCCTCTCCTGCAGCCCCGGTGTGAAAGCCTGAGTGCTTTTCACACTGGAGCGGTGCACTGGCAGGACGTTAAAAGTCCTGCAAGCAGCATCTTTGGGGCGGTGGTGTATACACTGCTCCTAAACCGCTCCTGCCCATTGAAATGAATGGGCATCACTGCCAAAGCGCTTCGGTAGCTGCGCTATGTGGACACCGTTGACCCTTCGGCCGCTAGCGCGGGTTAAAAGTGCCCTGCTAGCGGCCGAATAGTGCAGCTAAAATGATGGTGAAACAGCGCTTTACCGCTAACACTGCCCGCGGCTTAGTGTAGAAGGGCTCTAACTAAAGACAAAACTTTTTTTTTTTTTTTTTGTGTTGGATTGGGTGGAGAGGGATTAGAACAGCTGTCAGTTTTTATTGCTGTCTCTGCCACTGTTGAAGTAGATGTAAACTCGATTCGTGAAATTTGAGCCGGGCACATATATCTGTAGTATTTTCTGGTAGTTAGAATCTTTAATATTTGCAAACAAAATGAAGGTTTCCAATTTCGAATAATACGCTGTCAGGTTAGTAAAACAGCGATATCAGAACAGATTCAATCATACAGTTTGTAGTCTACATAGATTTGCAAAACAATGAGATAAGTGAATATTCCTGAACGTTGTTTTATCTCATGGTTACTGTGAAATTGTGTGAATGCATCAATGAAGTGCATGTTATCTCAGCTTGCAGAGCTTGGATTCATTGAATGAGTTTACCAAAAATGTACATATTGCAGAATATACAGCCTCATGCTTAATAAACTAAATTATTAATGTATCTTAAATAAAAAAAACTATCTTTAGAAAGCATTTTATTAAAATAAATTTGATAAAAATCATTGTTTTAACCACTTCTCGGCCGCCTCACGCAGATATACTGCGGCAGAAGGGCACGTACAGGCAGATTAAAGTACCTGTACATTGCCCTTAAAGAGGCGGCTTGCGGGCACCCGCCGGGAGCTCCGCGAGCGTGATTGCGGGTCCCGCAGACTCTATGTCCGCGAGGATACCCGCAATCGTCTCACGGAGAGGAAGAACAGGGAAATGCTGATGTAAACAAGCATTTTCCCGTTCTGCCTAGTGACAGTACACTGATCACAGCTCCCTGTAATCGGGAGCAGTGATCAGTGTCATGTCACACACAGCTCCCCCCCCCCCCCACAGTTAGAATCACTCCCTAGGACACACTTAACCCCTACAGCGCCACCTAGTGGTTAACCCCTTCACTGCCAGTCACATTTACACAGTTATCAATGCATTTTTAATTTGCACTGATCGCTGTATAAATGTGAATGGTCCCAAAATAGCGCCAAAAGTGTCCGATCTGTCTCCCATAATGTCGCAGTCACGATAAAAATCGCTGATCGCTGCCATTACTAGTAGAAAAAAAAATTATTAATAAAAATTCTATAAAACTATCCCCTATTTTTTAGACGCTATAACTTTAGCGCAAACCAATCAATAAATGCTTATTGCAATTTTTTTTTTTTACCAAAAATATGTAGAAGAATACGTATCGGCCTAAGCTGAGGAAAAACTTTTTTTTATATATATTTTTTGGGGGGTATTTATTATAGCAAAAAGTAAAAAATATAGTTTTTTTTTTTCAAAATTGTCGCTCTTTTTTTGTTTATAGCGCAAAAAATAAAAACCACAGAAGTGATCAAATACCACCAAAAGAAAGCTCTATTTGTGGGGAAAAAAAGGATGTCCATTTTGTTTGGGAGCCACATCGCGCAATTGTCAGTTAAAGCGATGCAGTGCCGAATCACAAAAAGTGCTCTGGTCTTTGTCCAGCCAAATGGTCCGGGGCTTAAGTGGTTAAATCCCAAAAAATGTTTTGTTTTTTTTTTGTTTTTTTTTTTCATTTCGTTTTTATCATTGATTTATATCCACCCTGCTTACAAACGACTCCTAGTTACAAACGGAGGGAGACAACAGGAAGTGAGAGAAAATCTACCCCTAGGAAGGGAAATTTACTTACTGTAAGAGTTATTATGGGGAAAAAGGTGTCTCCACTGAATCCTTATCACCAATCCTTGTTTCCACAACAAATCCAAATTTTCAAAATCCAATTGTCATTGGGATAGAAAGTGAGGTGAAATCTTCTAAACAGGACACAGACAGCAAAACAAATGTTACAGGGGTGATAACTAAAAAATGTACCGTTCCGACTTACAAAACAAATTCAACTTAAGAACAAACCTACAGGCCCTGTCTTGTTTGTAACCCGGGGACCACCTGTAGTGAACTTGGTGAACAGTTATTCACTGTAAGGTCATTACAAAAGATAAGGGGCATCCAGGAGGAAAAGATTTAACCTCCACATACAGAGAGACTTCTTCAGGATAGGAGATGTGAAATAGACTCTCCTAAAGCAGACCTTCAGTCATATTATTTATTTATTTATTTTTTTAACTTTCCATCTATTAAATCTTCTGCCCTTGTTGTTTTAACTTTGGATAGTAAAACTTTTTTTTCTGACAGTAAATACCTTTATACAGCCAACTTCCTGTTTCTTGTCTGATAATAAGCCTAGGGTTATGACATCATACGCAGCTCTCTCTCACCCTTGTGAGAGTTTTCCAGGAAGGGATGGGAGATGAGTCATAAGAGGTCCAATGAGTGCTGCAGAGCTGGGGGTGTGCCTCTGTGTGTAAATCCAGGAAGTGATCAGGCAGCAGCTTCAGCTGCCCACAGTTAAAATGGATGCAGCCAGACTCAGTGGAGAGAGTTTAATGCAGCATATTTGGCAAGTACAGAATCGTATTATATATAAAATAATATGGAGAATAATATATGCCACGATTTTACATCCAAGTTGGTGGAAACACAGACATTTTTAGAGGATGCATGTAATAGAGAAATACTGAACTATTGCTGCCCATTTCTGAAAATACTAGATGCTTGCTTGTCTTTTAGCTTTCACAATATGAGTAACTAACCAAAAGCTAGCATGCGGCAAGTTTTCAGGTCAGTGATTCAGAAGCTGATGTCTGAGGATTTGCCCACCAGGGGACCTTATCAGACAGACCTACAATTGCAGTCCAAAGATTGCTGCCTTAGGTTTTCTCTTCTTGGGTGTGTCTGTTGCTTTTTATGGTCCTATAGAGCCACCTTTTCCACCACTAGGAAAGCGAATCCAGACTCGCCTGCCCAGACGTTCACAGGAAGCCAGAGGCCTGGATGGGGTGCCCATACACAGTGGTGCTTGGCATCAGTGGACATGTAGTGCCTGAACGTTCTGTGAAGCAGGGCAGAACGCCCTGTAGTCTGTGCATGTAAACACAGCAAGTTGTAAGTGCTTCTGCACTTTTCTTTAAACAGCTTGTCCTCTGCTCTACTGGCATATTTAAATCTAATTCTGCAAAACAAATTGCGGCTTTAGCATTACTTTAAACCTAAACCACACCACAACTTTGCTATCGCTTTAAATTGCTTAGCAACTTGTTACTCCCTAAATACAGATGTAACATGTTGCTAAAGGTGGAGTTAGCCTTTAAGAGCTCTTTGTTTTTAAATTGTAGAATGGTTTAGATTTTATCCCTTTCTGACCTGCCAAGTGGAAGCTAAGATTTAAAGCGTGGCTGCAGTGCATTCTAAGTTTCTAAAGTATAAACATATTAACCCATTTATGGAATGGTCTACCTCTCAGATCTTTAATATGGCAGTACAATGCAAATAGACTAATTTTAATATGAATACGGCTGCACAGTGCTGTATGGTAGATGATTTTTTTTTTTCCATCTCCATTTTTGATCAGTTGCGGTTTTTATCTCTCTTGCAACATTGTTTTTAGGTTGGGTCTACAGGGTCCGATCTGTATACAGGCATCTGTACACCCTGACAGCTGAGACTTTTTTTTCTTTTCTTTTTTGAAAGATTATGCGGTCATCGCCATAATGAAAGCATTTACCCAGTTAAGGCAGAGGATTATTCTTCAGAATCCCATTCTATTCATTGCTACTTTAGTGTGTTTGTGTGTTTTTTTTTTTTTTTTTTTTTTTGTTTTGTTTTTTAAGAGAGCCATCTTTTTAATATGAATAATTCATTCAGAATGTATGTTAATGTGAATACGGTATAAACTGTTTGTAGCTCAGCTATTTGTGGGCAGTTTTGTATTCTGAATGAATGCAATAACTCCTTTATTTGGCTGAGTCAGAGGTCATGACATCGTTGGCCTGACTTCTTTCTGAGAATACAAAGCTACCTATGAATGGCCGAGCAGCATTCAGGTGCTGGGTGTGGGAAGGGAAGTTCCCATTCCACAGCTGGAACACAGTGCTGTATATTGTATGTAGCTGAGGCTACATACAGTTTATACAGTGTGCCCAGCGGGCACATCTGCTAGTTTAGAAAATAGTTTGTTTGGGCCAGCTTGGCTGGATGGAGATCAGCTTTAATGCTGAAAGGTTTCTGAGAAGAGGCGAAAAAGCAATGTGATGAACTGCTCTACTTTAACCACTTGCCGACCGCCTCACGCCTATATACGTGAGCAGAGCGGCACGGGCAGGCAAAATCACGTACCTAGTACGTGATTGCCTTCCCGCGGGTGGGGGGTCCGATCGGACCCCCCCCCTGTGCCAGCTGCGGTCGGCATTTGGTTGGGAGCGATGACAGACGAGGGGGAGACCATCCGATCGTGGCCCCCCCCTCGCGATCGCTCCCAGCCACTGAGAGACATCCCCTGCCTCTGTATAGTACACAGAGGCAGAGGATGTGATGTCATCTCTCCTCGGCTGTCAGTTTCCGTTCCAGCGCCGAGGAGAGATGACATGTAAGTAAGTGCACAACACTACACAACACAGTAGAACATGCCAGGCATACATTACACCCCCGATCCCCCCCCGATCGCCCCCCGATCCCCCCCCAATCACCCCCCCCCCCCCCTGTCACAAACTGACACCAAGCAGGTTTTTTTTTTTTTTTCCTGATTACTGCATAGTGTCAGTTTGTGACAGTTAGCAGTGTTAGGACAGTTACTGTAACCCCCCTGTAGGTCTAGGGTACCCCCCTTACCCCCCCTAATAAAGTTTTAACCCCTTGATCACCCCCCCTCACCAGTGTCGCTAAGCGATCATTTTTCTGATCGCTGTATTAGTGTCGCTGGTGACGCTAGTTAGGGACGTAAATATTTAGGTTCGCCGTCAGTGTTTTATAGCGACAGGGACCCCCATATACTATCTAATAAATGTTTTAACCCCTTGATTGCCCCCTAGTTAACCCTTTCACCACTGATCACCGTATAACCGTTACGGTTGACGCTGGTTAGTTAGTTTATTTTTTATAGTGTCAGGGCACCCGCCGTTTATTACCGAATAAAGGTTTAGCCCCCTGATCGCCCGGCGGTGATATGCGTCGCCCCAGGCAGCGTCAGATTAGCGCCAGTACCCCCCCTAATAAAGTTTTAACCCCTTGATCACCCCCTGTCGCCAGTGTCGCTAAGCGATCATTTTTCTGATCGCTGTATTAGTGTCACTGGTGACGCTAGTTAGGGACGTAAATATTTAGGTTCGCCGTCAGTGTTTTATAGCGACAGGGACCCCCATATACTATCTAATAAATGTTTTAACCCCTTGATTGCCCCCTAGTTAACCCTTTCACCACTGATCACCGTATAACTGTTACGGGTGACGCTGGTTAGTTAGTTTATTTATTATAGTGTCAGGGCACCCGCCGTTTATTACCGAATAAAGGTTTAGCCCCCTGATCGCCCGGCGGTGATATGCGTTGCCCCAGGCAGCGTCAGATTAGCGCCAGTACCGCGAACACCCACGCACGCACCGTACACGCACCATACACCTCCCTTAGTGGTATAGTATCTGATCGGATCAATATCTGATCCGATCAGATCTATACTAGCGTCCCCAGCAGTTTAGGGTTCCCAAAAACGCAGTGTTAGCGGGATCAGCCCAGATACCTGCTAGCACCTGCGTTTTGCCCCTCCGCCCGGCCCAGCCCACCCAAGTGCAGTATCGATCGATCACTGTCACTTACAAAACACTAAACGCATAACTGCAGCGTTCGCAGAGTCAGGCCTGATCCCTGCGATCGCTAACAGTTTTTTTGGTAGCATTTTGGTGAACTGGCAAGCACCAGCCCCAGGCAGCGTCAGGTTAGCGCCAGTACCGCTAACACCCACGCACGCAGCGTACACCTCCCTTAGTGGTATAGTATCTGAACAGATCAATATCTGATCCGATCAGATCTATACTAGCGTCCCCAGCAGTTTAGGGTTCCCAAAAACGCAGTGTTAGCGGGATCAGCCCAGATACCTGCTAGCACCTGCGTTTTGCCCCTCCGCCCGGCCCAGCCCAGCCCACCCAAGTGCAGTATCGATCGATCACTGTCACTTACAAAACTCTAAACGCATAACTGCAGCGTTCGCAGAGTCAGGCCTGATCCCTGCGATCGCTAACAGTTTTTTTTGTAGCGTCTTGGTGAACTGGCAAGCACCAGAGGCCTAGTACACCCCGGTCATAGTCAAACCAGCTGCAGTAACACTTGGTGACGTGGCGAGTCCCATAAGTGCAGTTCAAGCTGGTGAGGTGGCAAGCACAAGTAGTGTCCCGCTGCCACCAAAAAGACAAACACAGGCCCGTCGTGCCCATAGTGCCCTTCCTGCTGCATTCGCCAATCCTAATTGGGAACCCACCGCTTCTGCAGCGCCCGTACTTCCCCCATTCACATCCCCAACCAAATTCAGTCAGCTGCATGAGAGGCATTTTCTTTATGTCCTCCCGAGTACCCCTACCCAGCGAACCCCCCAAAAAAGATGTCGTGTCTGCAGCAAGCGCGGATATAGGCGTGACACCCGCTATTATTGTCCCTCCTGTCCTGACAATCCTAGTCTTTGCATTGGTGAATGTTTTGAACGCTACCATGCACTAGTTGAGTATTAGCGTAGGGTACAGCATTGCACAGACTAGGCACACTTTCACAGGGTCTCCCAAGATGCCATCGCATTTTGAGAGACCCGAACCTGGAACCGGTTACCGTTATAAAAGTTAGTTACAAAAAAAGTGTAAAAAAAAAAAAAAACACAAACAAAAATATAAAATAAAAATAGTTGTCGTTTTATTGTTCTCTCTCTCTCTATTCTCTCTCTATTGTTCTGCTCTTTTTTACTGTATTCTATTCTGCAATGTTTTATTGTTATTATGTTTTATCATGTTTGCTTTTCAGGTATGCAATTTTTTATACCTTACCGTTTACTGTGCTTTATTGTTAACCATTTTTTTGTCTTCAGGTATGCCATTCACGACTTTGAGTGGTTATACCAGAATGATGCCTGCAGGTTTAGGTATCATCTTGGTATCATTCTTTTCAGCCAGCGGTCGGCTTTCATGTAAAAGCAATCCTAGTGGCTAATTAGCCTCTAGACTGCTTTTACAAGCAGTGGGAGGGAATGCCCCCCCCCCCCCAACATCTTCCGTGTTTTTCTCTGGCTCTCCTGTCTCAACAGGGAACCTGAAAATGCAGCCGGTGATTCAGCCAGCTGACCATAGAGCTGATCAGAGACCAGAGTGGCTCCAAACATCTCTATGACCTAAGAAACCGGAAGCTACGAGCATTTTATGACTTAGATTTCGCCGGATGTAAACAGCGCCATTGGGAAATTGGGAAAGCATTTTATCACACCGATCTTGGTGTGATCAGATGCTTTGAGGGCAGAGGAGAAATCTAGGGTCTAATAGACCCCAATTTTTGCAAAAAAGAGTACCTGTCACTACCTACTGCTATCATAGGGGATATTTACATTCCCTGAGATAACAATAAAAATGATTTAAAAAAAAAAAAAATGAAAGGAACAGTTTAAAAATAAGATAAAAAAATAATAATAATAAAGAAAAAAAAAAAAAAAAAAAAAAAGCACCCCTGTCCCCCCTGCTCTCGCGCTAAGGTGAACGCAAGCGTTGGTCTGGCGTCAAATGTAAACAGCAATTGCACCATGCATGTGAGGTATCGCCGCGAAGGTCAGATCGAGGGCAGTAATTTTAGCAGTAGACCTCCTCTGTAAATCTAAAGTGGTAACCTGTAAAGGCTTTTAAAGGCTTTTAAAAATGTATTTAGTTTGTCGCCACTGCACGTTTGTGCGCAATTTTAAAGCATGTCATGTTTGGTATCTATGTACTCGGCCTAAGATCATCTTTTTTATCTCATCAAACATTTGGGCAATATAGTGTGTTTTAGTGCATTAAAATGTAAAAAAGTGTGTTTTTTCCCCAAAAAATGCGTTTGAAAAATCGCTGCGCAAATACTGTGTGAAAAAAAAAAATGAAACACCCACCATTTTAATCTGTAGGGCATTTGCTTTAAAAAAAATATATAATGTTTGGGGGTTCAAAGTAATTTTCTTGCAAAAAAAAAATATTTTTTATGTAAACAATAAGTGTCAGAAAGGGCTTTGTCTTCAAGTGGTTAGAAGAGTGGGTGATGTGTGACATAAGCTTCTAGATGTTGTGCATAAAATGCCAGGACAGTTCAAACCCCCCCCAAATGACCCCATTTTGGAAAGTAGACACCCCAAGCTATTTGCTGAGAGTCATGTTGAGTCCATGGAATAATTTATATTGTGACACAAGTTGCGGGAAAGAGACAATTTTTTATTTTTTTTATTTTTTTTTGCGCAAAGTTGTCACTAAATGATATATTGCTCAAACATGCCATGGGAATATGTGAAATTACACCCCAAAATACATTCTGCTGCTTCTCCTGAGTACGGGGATACCACATGTGTGAGACTTTTTGGGAGCCTAGCCGCGTACGGGACCCCGAAAACCAAGCACCGCCTTCAGGCTTTCTAAGGCCGTAAATTTTTGATTTCACTCTTCACCGCCTATCACAGTTTCGGGGGCCATGGAATGCCCAGGTGGCAAAAAAACCCCCCAAATGACCCCATTTTGGAAAGTAGACACCCCAAGCTATTTGATGAGAGGTATAGTGAGTATTTTGCAGACCTCACTTTTTGTCACAAAGTTTTGAAAATTGAAAAAAGAAAAAAAAAAATTTTTTTTCTCGTCTTTCTTTATTTTCAAAAACAAATGAGAGCTGCAAAATACTCACCATGCCTCTCAGCAAATAGCTTGGGGTGTCTACTTTCCAAAATGTGGTCATTTGGGGGGGGTTTGTGCCACCTGGGCATTCCATGGCCTCCGAAACTGTGATAGGCAGTGAGGAGTAAAATCAAAAATGTACGCCCTTAGAAATCCTGAAGGCGGTGCTTGGTTTTCGGGGTCCCGTACGCGGCTAGGCTCCTAAAAAGTCCCACACATGTGGTATCCCCGTACTCAGGAGAAGCAGCTAAATGTATTTTGGGGTGCAATTCCACATATGTCCATGGCCTGTGTGAGCAATATATCATTTAGTGACAACTTTGTGCAAAAAAAAAAAAAAAAAATTGTCACTTTCCCGCAACTTGTGTCAAAATATAAAACATTCCATGGACTCAACATGCCTCAAAGCAAATAGCTTGGGGTGTCTACTTTCCAAAATGGGGTCATTTGGGGGGGGTTTATGTCATCTGGGCATTTTATGGCCTTCAAAACCGTGATAGGTAGTGAGGAGTAAAATCAAAAATGTACGCCCTTAGAAATCCTGAAGGCGGTGCTTGGTTTTCGGGGCCCCGTACGCGGCTAGGCTCCCAAAAAGTCCCACACATGTGGTATCCCCGTACTCAGGAGAAGCAGCTAAATGTATTTTGGGGTGCAATTCCACATATGCCCATGGCCTGTGTGAGCAATATATCATTTAGTGACAACTTTTTGTAATTTTTTTTTTTTTTTTTTTTTTTTTTTTTGTCATTATTCAATCACTTGGGACAAAAAAAATGAATATTCAATGGGCTCAACATGCCTCTCAGCAAATTCCTTGGGGTGTCTACTTTCCAAAATGGGGTCATTTGGGGGGGTTTTGTACTGCCCTGCCATTTTAGCACCTCAAGAATCGACATAGGCAGTCATAAATTAAAGGCTGTGTAAATTCCAGAAAATGTACCCTAGTTTGTAGACGCTATAACTTTTGCGCAAACCAATAAATATACACTTATTGACATTTTTTTTACCAAAGACATGTGGCCGAATACATTTTGGCCTAAATGTATGACTAAAATTGAGTTTATTGGATTTTTTTTAGAACAAAAAGTAGAAAATATCATTTTTTTTCAAAATTTTCGGTCTTTTTCCGTGTATAGCGCAAAAAATAAAAACGGCAGAGGTGATCAAATACCATCAAAAGAAAGCTCTATTTGTGGGAAGAAAAGGACGCAAATTTCGTTTGGGTACAGCATTGCATGACCGCGCAATTAGCAGTTAAAGCGACGCAGTGCCGAATTGTAAAAAGTGCTCTGGTCAGGAAGGGGGTAAATCCTTCCGGGGCTGAAGTGGTTAAAGTGATTGTAAAGGCTCACTTTTTTTTTTTTTTTCCAATAACAATAATGTTATGCTTGCCTCCTCTGTGCAGTTGGTTTTGCACGGAGTAGCCTGGATCCTCCTCTTCTCCCTCTTTGCTGCTCCTGGCCCCTCCCTCTTTTGAGTGCCCCTCAGCCAGTAGTTTGCTACAGGTTGTCACCCAAGCCGAGTCAGAGTTCCGTGTATCCTTTCAGACACGGTGCCCCTGATGGACTGACTGACTTTGGCAGCTGCTGGAGCCAAGAGCGCCACTGCTTTGTCTGCCAATCAGGAGGAGTGTACTAGATGGCTGAGGGGATCACCCGTTTTGCCACATTTACATGCCGCGTTTGCGTTTAGAAAAAAAAAAATTATTATTTTTTTTTTTTTCAAAATAGCCAAAAATGAAAAATGCCTGTGAACGAAACACGGCTAAACGCGAATTACCGCATTTAGCCATGTTTGGTGTCTGAAATGTCGGAAACTTCAGCGTCCGAACTCATTTTTTTTGCCTTCAAAGAAAAACCTATAAACGCAACTGCCTAAAAACGACATTAAACGAACCTGTGTACATGTACACATAAGATAACATTGGATGAGTTCAGGGGCAGCTGAAAAAAGCATCCAACTGCCTCTGAATGTCCATTTACCAGTAGCAGTGTACATGAGGCCTTACAGAGCATAAAAATGCAGAAAAAAATCAGATATACCTTATTTTATGAACACAGTGGACAGATGGGAACATCCTCCTGGGATTTAGTGTATTTTTATGACATACATTTTTGTGTGTTCCATAATCCACATAAAAACGCAAGGGTGTGAACCAGGCCTTAAACCTGAATCCAGTGTCTTTGTTGGCTTGTTGTAAAGCTGAAAATATTTTTAAAGTTTATTGTTCCAGTAGCATCGGCTGCACATGCAGGGACTCCCGCTAGCTAGCACCAATCCGAAATCCGACTATCTGCTAGACATTTTCTGCTCATCAGCAGGCCCCATTCACACTTTGCGATTTTGAATCGCAGGTAGAATCGCTGTAATTCTGCCTGCAGTTCCAAATCGCACCGCAGTCAAGGCAAACTGCACCACACTTATTTCAGTGCCATTCATCCTTAAGACCCCTTTCACACTGAAGACATTTTTCAGGCGCTGCAGTGCTAAAAATAGCGCCTGAAAAAAGCCTCAGCTGCAAACCCAGTGTGAAAGCCCGAGTGCTTTCACACTGGGGCGCTGCGCTGGTAGGCCGTCACTAAAAGTCCTGCCAGCAGCTTCTTTGCAGTGGTGGAGGAGCAGTGAATACACCGCTCATTCCCATTGAAAACAATGGGGCAGCGCCACCGGAAAGCGGTGTTTTGCGGGGGATTTAACCCTTTTCCGGCTGCTAGCGGGGGTTGAAACTGCCCCACTAGCGGCCAAATAGCGCCGCTAAAAATAGTGCCTCTTTACCGCCGACGCTCGGGCGCTTTCAGTGTGAAAGCACTCTAAAGGAGAAGTATAGCCAAAGCTTGTTTGGCTGTACTTCTCCTATGGATCACAGGAGTGCAGTTCGTTTTGCACTCCTGTGACCTGTTTTCAGAAGAGAGCGGACTGAAGTCCGCTCTCTACTGATGTCAGTCCAGGCACTGCGTCATCGCCATGACAGTCTTGATTCTCCAGGTGCCTGGACAGTAAGCTGCTGAGAGCGAGAGTCTGAGCCGGCCGCCCCCGACCCCCCCACAGCCCAGTGCTCCAATGAGCAAGGAGGGGGCAGAGCAGAGAGCTGTGACTGACAGTCTGCAGCTCTCTGCTCGGGGAGCTCTGAAAACCGAGCGATGGCAACGTTCGATCGCTCAGTTCTCAGTGTAAAGGCACCAGGGGACAGATGCAGCATTGGACCGATACCGCATCCACCGAGGTAAGTATCATTTAAAAAAAAAAAATCCTTCTTTTAATCATTTCAATACAGGGCACTTTTACCCCCTTCTTTTGGTAGTATTAGTCACAGCTGTTTTTTTTTTTTTTTTTTTTTTTTTAATTTTTCCTAAATAGATGGGAAAAAAAAGGCCGAAAAATTTGACTAAAGACATATATTTGTCTTCATTTCTGTTTATAAAATTTTGCAAATAAATAATCTTTCTTCATAAATTTTGGCCAAAATGGATTCTGCTACATTTCTTTGGCAAAAATAATCCAAATCAGTGTTATTTAGTCTGTAGGAAAGTTATAGAGTCCACAAACTATGTGTATGTGTACACGCACGCAGGTACTCATAAGTTTACATACCCTGTCAGAATTTCTTGGCCATTTTTCAGAGAATATGAATAACACAAAGACTTTTCTTTTACTTATGCTTAGTGTTTGGCTGAAGCCATTTTATTATCAATCAACTGTGTTTACTCTTTTTAAATCATAATGGCAACAGAAACTACCCAAATGACCCTGATCAAAAGTTGACATACCCTGGTGATTTTAGCCTGATAACACGCACACAAGTTGACACAAAGGGGTTTGAATGGCTATTAAAGGTAACCATCATCACCTGTGATCTGTTTGCTTGTAATTAGTGTGTGTGTATAAAAGGTCAATGAGTTTCTGGACTCCTGACAGACCCTTGCATCTTTCATCCAGTGCTGTACTGATGTTTCTGGATTCTGAGTCATGGGTAAAGAAAAAGCATTGTCAAAGGATCTGCAGGAAAAGGTAGTTGAACTATATAAAACAGGAAAGGGATATAGAAGTGGAAAATGAGGGGTTCTGTTGAAACCAAACCATGGTCAGGTAGACCAACTAAAATTTCTGCCACAACTGCCAGGAACATTGTTTGGGATGCAAAGAAAAACCCACAAATAACTTCAGGTGAAATACAGGACTCTCTGAAAACATGTGGTGTGGCTGTTTCAAGATGCACAACAAGGAGGCACTTGAAGAAAGATGGCCTGCATGGTCGAGTCGCCAGAAGAAAGCCATTACTACGCAAGTGCCACAAAGTATCCCGCTTACAATACGCCAAACAGCACAGAGACAAGCCTCAAACCTTCTGGTACAAAGTCATTTGTAGTGATGAGACCAAAATTTAGCTTTTTGGACACAGCCGGTCACATGTAAACACGAGGATGCCGGTAATCGGCGCTCCTCCCCTCACACTGACTTTGTGAGGAGAGGAGAGCCAATCAGCGGCATCCCCTCACAGAGGACATCTAGGGATTAGGGCTGAAACAACTAATCGATTAATCGACAACTAATCGATTATGAAATTAATCGATTACTATTTTCATAATCGATTAATCGGCCAGTAACATAATGAGGTTAAAAAAACCTCAAATAAGCGCTTTATAGTACAAAAAGAGCAAATAATCGCTACTGTAAGTATTACTTTCACAGATCTACAGTAAAAAAATGAACCCCTTACAGTAGTGATTATCTGTTTTTCTTTGTACTATAAAGGGCTAATTTTAGTTTTTTTAACCCCATTATGTTACTAAACGTCTTAGACCTGGTTCACATCTATGTGTTTAGTGCTTTTTGCAGAAACGCACTACAGTCCATTTACATGGTTTCCTATGGGACACGTTCACATCTATGCTTATTTCAGCCGCTGTCTATTTGGAAAGGGTCAAGGACTTTTTTTTTAATGCAAAACAGTGCTTTTTTTGGTTTAATATACTTCAATGGAAAAGCTGCAGAAAAGCATGTAATTATTTCAGCAGTTTTTTGTTTTTTTTTAATCTTCCCAACAACAAATTGGCCAAAATAAATGCAAAAACGCAAAATAGCAGCACAATCACGTGCACAAAAGTCAAAACACACAGCAAAAAGCATTGCATTGAAACAATGTTGTTGTTTGAAATTTTCACTTGGTTTTTAACATTCTGTTTTTAAAACGAATGTAATTTATGAACGAAAACCACATACACTGTCTGAAAATTCCTTTGACCAAGAAGTTTGCTATTATTTCAAAATTTTCCTGTCACTGTGGTTGAAAATGAACGTCGATTTGACCCCACTAACGATTAGAAAATCGAACGAACGTTCTTAAAATAACCTTTTTTTTTTTTAAGGAAGACATTGTTTGTTAAATAAAATTTTTTTTATCTCGGAGTCTGATGATATTTACCAGATTCACATTTTAATAGTATATACAGTATATATCCTCTAATAGTATATATCTCCTCTAATAGTTTATACAGTATATATCTCTTCTGTCTGTTATTCTCAGAGTGGATTAAGTATTTTGCTCCCTAACCATATAGTTGGTTATTTATATTTACCACTGCATAGAGATATACAAGAATAAATTGCCTTTTTTTTAAAACTTTACATATTAACTAGATTATACACCACACTTTTTTTTAAGATTATTAAACGATTAATCGATTAATCGAAACAATAATCGGCCAACCAATCGATTATGAAAATAATCGTTAGTTGCAGCCCTACTAGGGATGTAATCAGGGCACTGATCATCAGTGCCCTGATTACAATTAAGTGCCAGCAATCAGCGGCCATAAGTGATGCCAGTCAGTGCTGGCTTTCACTGCTGCCCATCAACGCCACCCTTCAGTGCCACCTATCCGTTCTGCCCATCAGTGCCACCTATCAGTGCCCATAAGTGTGGCGTATTAGTGCCTTCTCATCCGTGTCGCCTCATCAGTGAAGGAGAAAAATTGCTTACAAAATTTACTGACAAACTAAGAAAAACTTTTGGGTTATTTTTTCCTTAAAAAAAAAAAAAAAGTGATTAAATACCACCAAAAGAAAGGTCTATTTGTGTGAAGAAAATGATAAAAATGTCATGGTTACAGTGTAGCATGACTGCGCAATTATCTTTCAAAGTGTGACAGAGCTGAAAGCTGAGAAAATGGCCTGGGCAGGAAGGGGGGTATAAGTGCCCTGTATTGAGGTGGTTAAATGTCTGTACCATGTGAACACTGTGACCAATCACAGCTAGCAACACAATTGTACACAATAGTTTAAATGCACAATGGATGCATGAAAGGAAGCCACTCATTGTTTACAATTGTCAAGTGATCTGCTGTGATTGGTCACAGCGATCACATGGTACGGGCAGCCAGCTGGGTACACTGATATGTCATCGACTGTGTCCGGTGGACACAGTGGGTGACAGATTGCACCTGCAGCATGGCTTGGGAGGACATCAACCCGGATCGATAAAAATCCCGCCGGTCGTCGTTCTGCAATCGGCTAGGAAGTGGTAAATGGCACCTCAAACGCGGTGCAATTTTGCCATGAATTTTGCATGACAGAATTGTGTGGCAGTTTTTTCAAAGCGCATTGCGCAAGGCTTGTTGCCCAATAAGGAACAGGAGCCTTTTATTAGGAATAAATGGCATCCAAAAATGCGTGGTGCGCTTTGCCCTGATTGCAGTGCGATTTGGAACTGTGGGTGGCAGAATCGCAGCAATTCTGCAAGCTGTTTAAAATCGCAAAGTTTAGCTGGGGCCTTATTGTTGGTGTTTTTTTTTTTGTTTTTTTGTTTTTTGTTTTTATGTGCGGCCCAAGACCATTTCTCTTCTTTCAATGTGGCCCAGGAGAGTCGAAAGGTTCAAACACCCCTGACCTAAAAAAACTACTACCAAGTAATGTGATCTATAATTCACGTGGGTTACTTGTGTGATTGTTGTAAAATTGTTTGGCAGACATTTGAATTGGAACTATGGTGTTTTCTGTGTTTTACTAATTACATTTTTTTTTTCCCTCCCAGAAAACTCTTTGTTGGTGGCCTTGATTGGAGTACAACGCAGGGTAAGGCACTGTTGCTTGTCATATTAGAAGATGTTTGCAGTTTTAAATGATTATATTTTTTAGTCTACCTTCAGATTCTGCTTGCTGCTTCTTTAGTCTGTCATTGCTAGGCTCAAACTGGGGTATTTATCTTCCTCTGACTGCATAATCTGTGTTGAATGTAGATGTAATACAAATCCTTTTTGAATTTATAGCCTGGCTAGGCATATATAAACTTGTATTTCTGTGGTGAGCAGCACAGACACTTCCTTTACAAGAACTCTTTATTTATTATTTTTACACTTTAATATGAAGCCTACCTTATCTCCTACATAGATTTTGCTTGTTTATATTGGTGTTCAATAATATCTTTGTCTTAATGTACTGTATATACACCAAAAGACATGTTTATAAAGCAGTGAATTTGACACTCACCAAGCACTCGCCATAGGTCCATCCGCTGGTACATGTGTTTTCAGTGACAGTAACTGATTTATCGCCAATAGAACTTACCACAGTAGTTGCATCCTGTAGGCCTGCTTCTTCATCCCCTATGCACAGTAGAATCCTATATACTTTTATAGGGACTTTGTGGACCTTTTCACATTTTTTTAAAAATCCATTGTTTTTTGGACTTAAGATGATAAATTACTAATTTTAAGACAGCTTATTGTACTTTGCCTAACAAACTCCTGCTTCACTCTTCGAATTAGTGGCTTTTTGAAATGTGCTACTGAAGTAAAGGGGAGCTAAACATTTAATTTAATGTAAACAAACATTTAATTTATGTTGGCTATGTAAGGATTTACCTCAGTAGGAATATGTATCTCATGCCAACAAATATTTCAACTCTTGCAATGTTGCATACTTAAAAACTGAAATAACTTTATGCCTTCTATATGTATATGCCTTAAACAGAAACCCTGCGCACATATTTCTCCCAATATGGAGAAGTCGTTGACTGTGTGATAATGAAAGACAAAACAACAAATCAGTCAAGAGGCTTTGGATTTGTCAAATTTAAAGATCCCAACTGTGTTGGAACAGTTTTAGCCAGCAGACCTCACACATTGGATGGCAGAAACGTAAGTATTTAATTCTGTTTTCTGTTATTGCCATGGATAGGTCAAACTCTAGTAATGGAGAGAGATGAGAGCTGAATAACCAGGGTTGCTTTATCCGCTTTCCTTACTAATTCAAGCAGCATTGACATGGCTGGCTGCCTAAATGTTGATGCTTTGGCATCAATCATTTGAATCGGTGCATTGAAACAAGTGTGGCAATAAATAATTGAGACTTTTCCGAGACTTTCATGTGTTGAATTCTTGTTCCAGGTCAGTGACCCAGAAGAATTGAAGCCAGAAACGGCTAAGCTGCTGATTTCTGCAATGGTAGCACCCTTATTTCTACCACGGCAGGTGCACTTTAAACTTCCATGCTGGAATAGGATTATTCTGTCGTGTGGAGTAAAGTGAGCAGAGATCTACTGTGCATGTCAGTTGCGTGACCTGTAGGACAGCATATGGGAACTGCTCATATTTTTGTGACTGTCTTCAAAAAATACTTTTTTCTATTAATGAAAACTGTGTGTGTACACACTTTTATACACTTTTCTTTAGATTGTGTGTTCATAGAACCTTATTGTTTTCCAGATTGACCCAAAGCCATGCACTCCTCGTGGAATGCAGCCAGAAAGATCAAGATCACGAGAAGAATGGGTAAGGACGAATCTAAGCAGTAGTGCAATTTATTTATTTTTTTTGTAATAAAAGAAAACAGTTAAACACATGAAGTGGCCAGTTTGTGAATACAGATTGTGTTTTATTTGTACAGCAACCAAAAAGCCCAAGAACTGAAAGCAATAAGTCTAACAAAGTTTTTGTTGGTGGAATCCCTCACAATTGTGGTGAAGCTGAGCTAAGAGACTACTTCAAGAGATTTGGCGTGGTAAGTGTTTCTGTTTATACAAGTCCTGCTAAAGTCTCAAAAAAGCTTAAAGTGAAAGTTCACATTTGCACCAAAAATGCGAAGCTGAAGCTGACATTTGAAAGCCATGGTCTTCAGGGATGGATCAGAGCAATTCTGATTGGTCACGTGCTGGCACATGACCACTTTGACCAATCAGAATCACCCTGATCTGTCCAGGTGTCCCTAAGGAAAGAAGAGGAAGAAGACTGTGGTTTTCAAATCCCCGGACCCCTACACTGGCTGCATGGGCAGTGAAATCTAATCATCCACAGAGGTAAGTGCAGTAGGGGGTGGGGAAGGGTGTACTGAAAGATGAACTTAAACTTTTAAATTCGCTCTCCCTCTCTTTGCTAAGAAACTAGACTAGAATTTAGGATTCCGAGAAACTTGCATGCTCTAAGGGTAACTATTTTAAGCATTCATTAGTATAATGTGAAATTTGAGTACAGAACATCGTATCCAGGGGGCTACAAACTAGAGTTTGTCTGTGCCCTCCACCCTGATTTATGCTGTTGGACTTGCCAGCTTCTCCACAAAGACGGTGAGATTTTCACACTGCTCTCAAGCAGCTTCTGTCTCAAAGAGTGCCTTTGCTTCAGAACAAGAAACGTTTCAGGGTTTCTACTCGGTCCTATTCAGTTTTCCCAAGGTGAAAGGAGATATTCATCCCATACTGGAACCACACATTCTAAACCAATTTCTTTGCGTTCAAACATTCAGTATGGAATCACTTTCCTGGCCTCTGTCAACAAAAAGGATGCTTATCTGGACATCAAACAATACTTGCATTTTCTGGCGGGTTCACAGCATTACCACTTTGTTGCCTTTTTCCCTTTGGCCTGTCTGTATCTCAGTTCTAGCCCCCCTGTTGAATACAGCTCTGTCGAGGATCTTTCACCGTACAAGCTCATGTAACTGTATCTATGCTCCGACCCATGAACCACCCAACCATTTGCTTTTTTTATGAGATATTTCAGCCTGATTCACTCTAGATCATTGCAGCTCAACATTCTGACAGCATTGAACAACACTTTCCGTAGGCCCACCCAGATCTCCTCTCTCTAATTGGTGAAAGTCTTTTGTAGAGGGTTTTGCTCACCTTGTTCCCCTTTACAGTCCCCAGTGACACTGTAGGACTGCAGTTTTTGGTTTTGTCAAATTTTTTTTTTTTTCTTCAGTTTTTTTGGTTTATTAGAGAGATTCCCTGTCTTCCTCACATATATGGTTCCCTTCCTTGTTGCTCTCACCATTATGAGACGTGTTTGAGACAAAGGGCTTTTCCTTCCTAGGACATGGAAACAAGGCTAAGGGCCTAAACTATGCATGAAAACACACAGGATGCAGAAAAATGGCAGCAGGTGCTCTGCGCTGATGAGCCCAAATTTTAATGATTTGGCTGTAGCAAAAGGCAGTTTGTTTGCTGATGGGCTGGAGAGCGGTACAATGGGTATCTGCAGGCAACAGTGAAGCATGGTGGAAGTTCCTTGCAAGGTTGAGGCTGTATTTCTACAAATGGGGTTAAAGATTTGATCAGGATTAATGGTGTCCTCAGTGCTGAATAATACAGGCTTATACTTATCCATCATGCCATACCATCAGGGAGGTGTGTAATTGGCCTAAATGTATTCGGCAGCAGGACAACGTCCCCAAACATCAGTGTAAAGATTCAGTGTAAAGAAAAAAAGAGTCCTGAACGTTACATAGTCTGGTTTAAAATACACAAGTTCATCTAGTTCAACCAATAAGTGATGGTTTGGACCCCACAGAGTCTTGATCTCAACATCAAGTCTGTCTGGGATTACATGAAGACACGGAAGGATTTGAGGCAACCGACATCCACAGAAGATCTGTGGTTAGTTATCCAAGGTGTTTGGAACAACCTACCTGCCGAGGTCCTTTAAAAACTGCAAGTGTACCTAGAAGAATTGATGCTGTTTTGATGGCAATGGGTGATCACGCCAAATATTGATTTGATTTGGATCTCTCTCTTTAATTATCCATTTTGTTATTTGATAAAAATAAACTAACACTTCTATTTCTGAAAGCGTTCCTTATTTAACTTCATGTTTTCACACCTGCCTAAGACTTCTGCACAATACTCTGTACTTTTATAAATCCTAGTCTCTATCATTTTTATGTACTACTTCCATCTGAGGTACCTGGCTGATCCTGCCAGTTGCCTTTCTTCCTTGTTCTAAACTGACCACACAAAACACAGAAGGTGATCTGTGTTAGCAAGGTTTTATCCCTTGGCTGGCCATTTTGAGGTAGAGGACACACAGCATGCCTGTATTGGGTAGTTTGTTCAGCCACCACACTCCCTGATCAATCGCATGCTGTCTGTCACACACCCCCTCCAAAGCACAGCCTGCCTCTTGCTCAAGCACAGCCTCAATGCCCCCCCCCCCCCCCCAAATCATGCAGAGGGGATGCATGGTTATATGACTCTTTAACCTTTGTAAAAAAAAGTAAGAGCTTTTGCTTAGTGACAGAAATAATGTTATGGTTACTGCATAGTTATAATTGTGTTAGAAAGTGTCTAGCATTTTCACAATTACTCTAAAGAGCCTTTATCCTGTAAAGTACAATTAGGAAAATAGGATTTTAGTCTTGCCTGTATAATTATTTTCTTGGAGTACATTCACAGGCCCACTCCCATAACCCAATGCTCTGAGACTTAAAGAGCTTGTAATATACTTTAAGAAAATAATTTTGTTGAGTATAAAGTAAATAACACAGGGCATGGCCTGGACGGGACCCGAGATGGCGGCTTAAGCGAAACGCTCCTACAGAGGACTCATCTGCTTCTTCCCAGGGACTTACACCGCTCCTTTCACAATGGTTAAGCCCAGCAGAAGTGCCTCTACCCCCTGCATGGGGAAAGAGACGGACACGCAACTCAGCCACAGCATCATGGATCTATTCTGGTCCCGGAACTCAGGCAAGTTCGCGGCTTCACAGGCCTCCACTCCACATTCCCCGAGCAGCGACTCCGACACACAGGCAGACAGGGAGGATACAAGTAACACACGCCCGATTTTTCCCTCAAGCCTTCCTGACTTGCAGACTGTAGCCCTTGATATCAAGAGCACTCTCGCAACCGCAATATCTGACTTAAAATCGGACATACAGGCGGTAGCTCAACACCTAACAAGTGTGGAACAGGCCTCACAAATCCATGCGGAGGTCATTAAACAAGTGCAGTGCACCTATGATGTCCAGGTACCACGTTTACGTGATCTGCATTGCCACGTGGAGGATCTCGATAACCGTGGCCGCAGACCTAACATTCGGGTAAGAGGAATTCCTGAAGTGATTGAGTCGGCAGCCATACCATAGGCAACATGCTCTATTTTTAATGGTCTACTAGTCTGCCCAGCAGACTCGCCCATTGAAATGGAAAGAGCCCACCATGCATTGCGACCCCAGCCTAGGATCTCTGAACCCCCGAGGGATGTTATCTGCTGTATTATGAAGTTTCCACTTAAAGAAGAAATTCTCCGCAAGGCGAGAGAAAGAGGGTGCATTATGTACAATGGCACTGAAATTAAACTGTTTCAGGATCTATCCCAAATCGCATTACAGAACAGGCGGGCCGTTGCGCCCCCTACTGGAAGCTCTATGCTCCTGCAACATCCAGTATAGGTGGAAGTTTCCATTTGGATTGTCAGCCTCCGCCAGGGGTCGCTCTGCAATGCTGCACACGCCGGAAGGTCTACAATCCTGTGATCACCTCGACCTGCATCAAATTGAATTGCCGGAATGGTATGCCTTTTATTTCCCAAGCGAACCCTGGTGTCAGGTCTCATCTAACCCATCTCCAAAGGCTCAAAGACAAGGCTTGAGGCTCCGCAGATTGGATCCTATCTCGCCTGAACCTCGCTCCACGAGCAGAAATTTGAACCAGCAAAGCCCTGAAGCCCCAGGGACCCCACATAGGGATCGTCCGGAAGCGTGAGACTGTGTAGGGACATGCAGTTATCATTCTGCAAGTACCATCATTGCCAGTCGGAACACTCTCTTTATGATGTACACGTTGTACACAACCCCTTCCACACAACTTGACTTTTTCTTATGTCTCCATAACAATGATTTGTAGGTACCACCGTTCTTGAATACCAGCTCTGAATGGCGGTCATGTCCAGTGTGTGATGGAATGGGAAAGGTCAAACTACCTACGCAGAATCACTGTTATGATCCACCACTCAGTGATTTACATAATTAGCTGGAAGTTATTTGCAGATATGACTCCCGCAGCTTAAACCCCGATGGAGGCGACCGAACCCGCATATTGAAACAAGAGGCCTGAAACTGACCTATCCAATCTAAGAACTCTACCCTTTCACCTCAGGATCCAAGTCTCAAAGACTCAGAGCCAGAAAGATGGGTGTACTCTCTAAACAAGTTTATTATTAGCTCATAGTCATAATAGGGATAATATGTTTGTTTATTACTTTTGGGGGGGTGCGTGATCTCAGGCCGGAGAGTTCTGCAATGTAATGCACTAAAAAATTCTTCCCATTATACAAAATCCCATGTGCAAGTTTAATTCACAGGCAACAACACATGGGGTTATAACCCCCCACTATCTGTTTCACTGGGTTTTAATAATCCTATTGCTTTTACCGTGGGGATTCCTGGGCACATCGGTCTCCAAGAACACAGATCTCTGACCTCTCCTGGCGGGGCTCTGAGCCACACTCCTTCCCTCTTGTTGCGTATTGATCTGGCTGCAGTGAAATTTTCAGCTCACCATTATACCCAAACTTAGGAATACACCTTTGCTACGGATCACTTTTACAATAAGCCAATGTCAAACATCTTGTTTGAAACGGTAGGATGGACACTCCAAGGCTTTCCATTATGGTCCTTTCCACCTTGGGTACTTCCTCTGGGGGGTATGTCCCCAGGTGGTGGGCCCCCGCACTGCTCCAAACTTCCTCGGTTTTGACTGGGAATAGAGGCTGCATATGCTCTTGGATATTGGTGTATGGGGCTTCCCATCTGGAGAATTGGGATGGTGGACTCTGGGGGGAGGGGGCAAAATACATAAATTTTCTATGACAAAAATATATAACATAGATTTCTTATGACAAAAATGATTTAATGAGATGTCCTGTGATCCCGTTCTCCTGAAATGCTGGTGCCATAAGAAATATAACAGACACAAATTCATAAGCTTAACAAAACACTTAAATGAGAGGCAGTAACGCTGTGGAGTGCTTTAGTAGCATTTAACCATAACTCAAATTGTCCTTAGTAATGAGCTGGCCCCTCCCTCTCAGAAGATGCGGGATCATATTTGTATTTTCATTATATTTTCTTGGTTTGCTCCTAGAATCGTAAGCAAAACAAACACTACATTAGACGGCTCGAATTATCTCCGAAGTAATATTGTTCACAAAACTGATTTTTTTTTTTTTTTTCTTGGTTTAAAGTTTTTGCTCAGGATTGTTTTACAGCTTGAGCACAAGTTGAAGGTTAAATTTATTAAGATATGGTACTCGTGGAACAGTGTCCTTATTGCTTGCCTTGACAAATCTATGCTTTTGGTTTACTATTTTAGGGTTCCTGTTACCGAGATTCCCCATTTACACTGTCTGTTTATGTACGTCCTCTGTATTTCAGAAACGTGTAGCTCTCGTCCATACTATCACCCTCCTAGCAGCAGTATTTATACTGTATCTGCTAACCCCCCTGCTCTTATCTTTTAGGTGCTATAGTACGCCTGTCACCTCTGGTATCACCTTTCACACAGTGTGATATTTTTCACAAGATCATTCCCATGCCTCTAGCATTCCCTTCTCCTCTGTCTCTTTATTCTCCCTCTCTCTTGGTTTCCCTCTTATCTCCTCCCTCTAACTCCCCCCTAATAACTCGCCCAGTCCTACTAGACTCATACCTCAGTGAACCATGCAGAAGAATCCAAATAACCAATCTTCTCCGTCATTAAAATGCATTTTGCTCAACATCAAAGGGTTGAACATCCCATAAAAAAGAACGCTGGTCTTGTCCGCACTTTCCAAGCATAAAGCCCAGTTTCTCTTTCTCCAAGAGACCCATTTTAGCTCGGACTCCATTCCCAAACTTACTAACTACTTATACCAGACAGCTATTCATTCAACGAACACCTCTGCTAAAACAAAGGGAGTATCCATACTGATTTCTAAACGGGCACAATTCCACATGAAGGATTCCCTTATAGACTCAGAGGGTAGATTCATTTTCATCAAGGGCCAATTCGCATCTAAACCAGTAACACTGGCCAACATCTATTGTCCAAATGAACACCAAGTTTCATTCGTAAAGAAGATATGCAATCCACCTTTTAAAGAGTGAATAGTCATCTTGGGAGGGGACTTCAATGTGCCACTGAATCCCGACACAAACACTTCATCAGGTACATCTACATTGACATATTGGGCCTTACGCCAGATTAAATTGCAACTTCGGGATCTAGCTCTGCATGATACCTGGCGCACATTGTTTCCATCAGATAGGGATTACACATTCTATTCTACCCCATTTCAAAAATATTTAATAGATGATTTCTTTCTCTCTCAGCAAGACCTAACCTACCTTAGTCAGGCAACGATAGAACCGATGTTTTTATCAGATTGCCATCCGATCTCGTTCACCTTTTAACTTTTCCTGAAACAATCCATAGCACTAAAATGTGGAGATTAAATCCTTCCTTGTTGAAAGACCCAGACAATCTTTCCTGACTCAAATCACGACTTCAGCTATACTTTGCTGAGAACGACACCCCAGATATTTCTCCAATCTCACTATGGGAGGGGCACAAATGTGTGGTTTGGGGAGAATTATTGTCTCTAGCTGCAAACACTAAAAGAAAACACCAGGAAACGGTCCAAACACTGATAGACAAAATGTAAAGATTAGAAACTCTCCATAAACACTCCTGCTCACAAAAATCTCTACAAGAATTACTACACACTCGCTCTATCCTACTGGAGGAACTGGGGAAACGTACAAAGCGCCAATACATGCTTCGCCAGAAAGTATTCTACGAGCACGGCAATAAAAGCAGAAGACTTCTGCCAGGTGCAGTGCAAGCTTCTAGAGCATCTCTCACAATTCACCACTTACGCGACCGTCCTGGCTCATTACATGTGACCAATGAGGATATAGCGAAAAGCTTTGAGTGCTATTATTCTAAGCCTTATAACCTAAGCTCAAATGCCACAAACCCAATGTCCCCGGAATCCAGAAGGGAAGCAATTAAAGAGTTTTTAGCCCAATACGGCCCACAAGCGATTTCAAGCCAACAGGCCAAGGAGATGGAAAGCCCCCTTTCTGAACAGGAATTGCAGACTGCCATGAAACAGATGAAACCAAGTAAGAGCCCAGGGCCTGATGGGCTTACGTTACAATATTTTATGTTTCATGGATATCTTGTCTCCTAGGATGCTTTCTACCTTCAATGCACATATAACAGTCCTCCCTAAAGAAGGTAAAGATGCCACACAAGTCTCAAATTATAGACCCATCTCTTTGCTAAACGTGGACATAAAACTATATGCAAAGATACTGGCCAATAGACTGTTACCCCTCCTCCCTAACCTCATATCTTTATATCAGGTGGGCTTTGTTCCAGGTAGAGAAGCCAGGGACAACACCACACAAGAATTAAACATTCACCATTGGCTGATGTCTTCTAAAACCCCGGGCTTTTTCTTATCACTAGATGCAGAGAAGGCGTTCAACAGGGTGTCCTGGGACTACATGCGCAAGGTTCTGAAAGTGATAGGACTCCAGTCGCGCATGCTGACTCATATCTTGGTGTTATATTCTAAATCTGCCGCAAATTTTCCGATGAACGGTCACCTGTCAAATGCCTTCAATATTGGCAATAGAACCCGCCAGGCTGTCCCCCCCGATCTATGTCCTTACCCTGGAACCCTTTCTAAACCAATTAAGATTGAAACCCGACATTAAGGGAATCCAGATAGGGAATAGAGAATTCAAGGTGGCTACTTTTGCGTACGACATTCTGTTATCACTGAGGTCGCCGCACATTGCCCTACCAAATCTATTGAAAGATCTAGAACATTTTGATACAAACTTCAAAGTCAACTATACGGAATCCCACGCATTGAATATTTCCCTCACCACACAGGAAACCTAACATTGCCAGGGCTCCTTTCCATTCCTATGGTAAAGGGACACAATTACGTACGTGGGAATCCAGATTACCACAAAGTTGACAGACCTATACAAATGTAATTTCCATGTTGCGTTGAACAAGGCCAAAGCGGACCTAAAAGGCTGGGCGAGCTTAAATGTCTCATGGTTTGGCCTTTCGGCCTTGCTTAAAATGACTATTCTCCCACGCTTTTTATACTTAATGCAGACTATCCCAATCCATCCACCTCCCAACATCTTTCCTTGCGATATACAGACAGGCCTGCTCATTGTTTATCTGGAATAACTCCCCACCACGTATTAAATATACCTGGTTGACTCGTACAAAGATTAAGGGGGGAATTGGCTTACCCAGTCCTTTACAAATACTATTTGGCTTGCCATCTCACCAGAATTGCAGACTGAAATATTTACGAATACAAGAAATTGTGGATCTAGAAAACTCCTTCATACAATTCCCAATCCATAATCTCCCCTGGCTACTGCCTCGACACTGGCCAAAAGAGTCCCTGACACATCCACTCATTCAACCCTCCCTAGTGGCTTTCACACGTGCAGCTAAATCTATAGCCTTCTACTCTGTTCTGGGGCCCCTAACCACATTAAAAGGTAATCCTGACTCTTCCCCCCCCGGGGAACATAGGCTCATTTCTGAGTTGTGATGGGCCCTACAAGGATATGAGGGCACACCACTTTTTCTCGAAAGGCACCCCTCACTCATGAGAATTTGACTGACATCTCTCTAACCAACTCTTTTTTCCCTTCTGGGCGTATAGACAGACACGAAACTTCCTTTCCACACAGGCTTTGCCATCAACATGGACAAGACAACTCGCACCATTTGAATCCCTTTTGTACACTAACAACACCACAAAGACATTTAATATCCTTCATTTATGCGTTGTTACTAGAAGAGTCTCGCACCACTAGAGATCCCGCACGTAATGCATGGGAAAAGGCATTACAGATTTCCATCTCTGATGAGGAGTGGGAAACAATACACGAATATGCACACAAGGGCTCCATGAACGTAGCTATTCAGGAAAACTGCTACAAATTCAAAACCCGTTGGTATAGAACTCCCTCTCTTCTCCACAAATTCTCGCCATCCATACCCAATACCTGCTGGAGATGCGGTAAAGCACAAGGCACAATGCTCCACGTCTGGGATTGTGAATCCATCCATCCTTTCTGGAAAGAGGTACACAACTTCATTACACATGTAATCACATCTACCTTAAATTACACTCCAGCGCAATATTTATTGCACCACATGACAATGTCTAAAAAAAGATTACTACAAATCTCTAGCTATGCACGTGGTGAATGCGGCAAGACTTTGTGTTCCGATACACTGGCGATCTCGCACCCCCTGACTGTCAGAGAATGGTTTGCTAGGCTCTCTAAAATAGAGGAGATGGAGGAACCTGCTGAACGTTTCCAAATCTCTTAATTCCTAAACAAGGAATTGACACACATATTACCTACAAAGAATGTGAGGGTTCAAGTCGCACAAATGAGCGGTTGGGGACAAGGGGTGCAGGTACAACAGGGCCTGTCATTCTAATCCTGTCACTCATTCCCCCTCTGGCTCCTCTCTCATTTGTGCTTCCTCCCTGCCCCCTTTCCCTTGTGTTGGGTGTTTTTTTTTTTTTTTTCCTCTCCCCCCCCCCCCCCCCCCCCCCTTCTTCTGCTCTTTTTCCACCTTTCTTCCCCTCTCTTTGAATTTGATTTACTCACAATTCCAATGTACCAGGCATAACAGGATTGACAGCCATATGCATAACGACACTGTTATGCCCCGTACACACGGTCGGATTTTCCGATGGAAAATGTCCGATCGGAGCGTGTTGTTGGAAATTCCGACCGTGTGTGGGCTCCATCGGACATTTTCCATCGGATTTTCCGACACACAAAGTTGGAGAGCAGGAGATAAAATTTTCCGACAACAAAATCCGTTGTCGGAAATTCCGATCGTGTGTACACAAAGCCGACGGACAAAGTGCCACGCATGCTCAGAATAAATAAAGAGATGAAAGCTATTGGCCACTGCCCCGTTTATAGTCCCGATGTACGTGTTTTACGTCACCGCGTTCAGAACGATCGGATTTTCCGACAACTTTGTGTGACCGTGTGTATGCAAGACAAGTTTGAGCCAACATCCGTCGGAAAAAATCCTAGGATTTTGTTGTCGGAATGTCCGAACAAAGTCCGACCGTGTGTACGGGGCATTAGGCTTTCAACCAACTTGCTAAACGGAGAATGTGCTTATCCCCCCTGAATGTTTTTTGCTTTTTTTTTTTTTTCTTTTCTTATTTTTCTTTTTCTGGTACACAGTATGGCTTGAAGGACAGTAGTAGTCCGTAAAATATTTACATGATATACATGATGTTCGAATTGTAAACACTTACCTGTTTCTGACTTTTGACTAAAAACATTTATGGGGGAAAAAAAAGTAAATAACACAGGCAGATTCGGAGATGACGTTGTTATAGAACCTTAAATACTTGCCCTCACGTTCCTTTAATTTTTTTTTTTTTGCACAGTCTCTTCTAATTTAGCAATAGTAATCTGCTTAATCTTACTGTTCCCTTTACCGTAGGTAATCCAGGTAGGGTGACCACACTCACATACTACCATTTAAATAGGACCACGCCATTATCACCCATATGTGTGTGCTCCTGCTGCAGGCCTGTAGCCTCTCCTGTTTTTATATCTATATCGGTGTAAAGTGCAGAGCAGTGACATCAGAGATACAGATGTGCTGCCACTGCTTCCAACTCACCTGTAGCCCTTTCCATGCACAGAATTCACAGCAATAGTTACAC
The DNA here is from genome assembly GCA_037952925.1 of Lithobates clamitans. NCBI lineage: Eukaryota > Metazoa > Chordata > Amphibia > Anura > Ranidae > Lithobates > Lithobates clamitans. The sequence goes on from JBBGZY010000374.1 coordinate 2,571,614, forward strand.
GCCACTAGAATGGAACAAAATGTAAGTTTGCCGCTGATTTTTAATTTATTTTTTTTTTGTATTTTGAACCTTGGCTCACATGGTGTACAGACTATATTGAAACAATACAATGCTTGATTCTTGCAGTTTGATTGTATTCGTATGTTGAACCTGATTTAGTATCTCTGTGCTTTAATATTAAATGCAGTTGTAAAATATTTACTGTGGACAAAGGTGTTAGTTTTAAGCATAGGTCTTCTCCTATGCCCTTGCTTGGGCAAAAGGATTTTTTTTAGAAGTGTTTCAAAAAGCAATACAATTCTTTCTTCTCTTCATAGGTGACTGAGGTTGTGATGATTTATGATGCTGAAAAACAGAGGCCCAGAGGTAAATAAAAGCTGATCCATCCTATTCTGCAGTCTTTTTCATCATTCTTTTCATTTAGATGGCAAACAGTTTTACAAGTACCAGAACTTCACACATTCCTGTCTTCACCTTCCTGGGGTTTAATCCATGCTCCATTTTACACTGGAGATGTGTTACTAAAGTGTACAAACTGACAGCATTTGTAAATTGAGCTGAAAATAAGAAAATCCTGAAATCCAAAACTGAGCATCAGCCCCTCTCTTGCTGCAGGAAGCAGTTTGGGTCATTTGCAAGCTGTGACGTTTGTTTTAGACATCTGACATTTCCACCTGTATTTCTTTTTAAGCTGCCATATTTGCTTTTCCTTTGTTACATATGAATGGCACTTCTGAAATAGTGCCAGTGCACCAATCAGAATCCCAGGAGTTCTGCATTGTGTGCAGGAAGCATAATTTCTGTCCTGTTGTCTGCTCTTTGTTATACTACTCAGTGTTCCTCTCCTGAGCCCAGGTCACATGCTGGTTCTGGCTGCAGAACATTCATTGCCTGTTCCATACATAGTGTCAAAATAGTTTGCCATCTGAATGTCCTCCTGTCCATTTCATTGTCAAGTTATGGATATAGTAGAATGCTCCTTGCATTTTAAGCTAAGTTTTTATAGTGTTTCTCATTTTACATTCTCACTCATTTAAGTTAAAGTAAAGTATTGTTAAGTTGTCTGTTTTGTTTGTTTGACTGTGATTAATGTTATCTCTCTAGCTCTTTTTTTTTTTACTCTAGGTGTTTTAAGCTCTATCACTCAGGTACAGGCCAATTTAGTTAGATAAGGGACGGGTGCTGTAACTTTGGGGTGTAAATGAAGTGTGCCTACTTTGAGGGTTAGTCACACCTCTGTGGTACATTTACACTGGTATGAAAATCCGTTAAAATCCATGGCAGTGTTCAGATCTTGTCATTGTAAATTTTAACAGTGTAAAGCGACTATTTTTGCGGTACGCTGAACTGTCTGTTTTGCAGCAAAGCTTGAATTTTGTAGATGCACTGCAATATGATTAGTTATACGTCAGAAAACTACATATTTAGCGCATGTAGTGCTTAAATATGTTCTTGTGTAAAATGAATAAGAAGCCTTTTTTGTTAAAATCAGCATTGTAGGAACTATTATGCTGAATTAACTCCTCAAATAATTGTCCTGTGAGTTTTTGTAATTGCTGGTATAAAGATTTTTGAAGTGGGCTTGTCTCTTTTGCAGATCTTTCATTATTAGGGAGTAGATTTTTTTGAAAGGCACCAGATTTTGATGCCTAATTATACTTTAACTGCAGTGATAACTGCAAGCTGAGGATATTGGCTAAAGAAGCATATTTAACAGGAATTGATGCACTCAGAATGCAAATTATGCTGGAATTTTTGCATACATACCAGTTGTAGTTCTGACATGAGCTTAGTTTGTACATGTATCTCAGGTCTGTTGAGGAAGCTTTTTTTGGCTTACCTGCAACAGCTGTGCAGTTTCCATACTTTCCCACCTTGCAGTTACCAACAATTGCTGCTTGGTTTCTATTAAAATCTTAGTCTATCTCCAACTTTGACATATTAACACTGTAAAGCAAGACGGTGAAATCAAAGTAAAAATTGTCATATTTGCCTGATTTGTGTCTTTACGGGCTTTTAAAGAATTAGTTGTTCTCTACAGATTAACTATGGAATGTGCATATAAGCACAGCATTGCATTGTTGCAGTTCAACAGTACATGGCAACAAGCGAAATTTGAATAGTCTCAATTAGACAAGAGAAGCTACCTTTTTTTTAAAGCCTAACTCCAGCCAAAACTTTTGTTTGGGAGAGAGTGTGAAACAGTTACAACCTTGGTGAACCCAAACAAAGAAATTGAGTGTGCAACTTCAGACTCTTGTAGATCCTTATATGCTAAAGAGAAAGAGGAAAAGAGCTTGTCTCCACTTCATAGCAGTCAATGAAAAAGGAAAAGAAGTCCTAGGAGCCGTACATCACACAAAACCCTCATGTAAAGAGTAGAAGCATCCTCAGCCTAGACTCTGATCGGGGGGTGCGGGCGTGGCCCAAACAAACTCGGTCCTTCACGTGAGGCCACTGGATGTGCCGTTTAAACTGTATGTAGTTGAGGCTACATACAGCATACCGCACTGTGTTTAGGGTTTGAGCTGGGACTTCCTGTCTCATACCTAGAACACACTGAAGTTTATCTGATCTGCGTTCATTCTAGCAATAAATACAAACCCTCCTCTGGTCAGAGGGGTAGGCTGATGATGTCACAACCACTGACTCAGCCAATCAGAGGAAGCTTTGAGTTAATTGCTAGAATACATTGCTTTCTGATTGGCTGAGCGCTGATCAGATACACTAGTGTGTTTTGGGTATGAGATAGGAAGTCTCGGCTGGAACCCAGTGTGGTATGCTGTATCTAGCCTCAGTTACGTACAGTTTATACCGTACATCCAGCGGCCAGACATGTTTGTGAGGGACATAGGTTGTTTGGGCCATCTTGGCCCAAACAGTTTAGTTTTAATGCAGTCCTTCTGTACTGCTTTATTTAGCTGCAGGGTATGAAAGGAAAGCCCTGTGCAATATACAGATTGCAGGAGTTGTAGCTTACATAGTGCTTATGGATTTTCACATGGCATGTTGGGGTAGTGAAAGAAAGGTAAGTATATGCTGCTTGGAAAGGGTTTAAAGTAGACTTGTTTCTTTTGCCCTTAAATGGCAAAACACAGGTTTCCTTTAAGACCATGGACAGGCATTTTGAGGTAAAATAGTTCTATGTTTTTGCTGTATACTTTTGCTCTCCAGGCTTAGAATAGCCATAATAGCTGGGTTACCCTTTAAGGTAGCTTCTCTCTACATCAAGTCCATTAGTTTCACATCTAGTGAAGGTTAAAAATATCACTGCTTACCATAATGTTAAATGCTAAATAGCAATAAAAATCTAGCTAGCTCTCATTGTTTGAGCATTTGGAAAAAAGATACCAGTAAAGGCTGAAGCACTTACTGATTTCCTTTGGTTTTTGCAGTGATAGTCTTGTGACAGGGTGCAGCACTGCCGATTTATTTCATTTACACTTCATATCAAGTAGTGTGGGAATTGCAATCCTCTGTTTTTTGAGAATTATTTTCATGTCTTTTGCTCTTGCTGCTGACAGCAGGTTTTGTCCTGCTGCATCTCAGCTTGGCCTGTATCTTTGTGGATTCACATAGCTTTTTCTCTCCAATACATACTCTGGGCTTTCTCAACTTTGTTGGAAAAGCTTTGAGAGTCCTTAGCTGTTATAGATATTGTATCTCTGTTTAACGCTTTAGAACAATATATGGCTGCTGTCAGCACTAGCTGCAAAGCAAAATGCCACCAGGGCGGAAGCATCAGGATTGTAAAGCAACCTCACAGCTTGTATTCCTTGCCAAATCAGTATTGGAAATAGTAGATAGAATACAAGCACTTAGTTTTTAATCATGCAGTACAATTGTCTTCTGCTACATGCTGAACATTTAGATGTGTAAGGAACTGCTGCAGTTGCTTTAATGTGATCCTGCTGCTACAGCCTTGGTTCTGCTCCTAATACTGTTCATCATCCTGTTTTGTGTCACAACACCCTGCTACCTTGATTCACTCTTCGTCGTTGGCTAGGTTTTGGATTTATAACTTTCGAGGACGACCAATCAGTGGACCAGGCTGTCAACATGCATTTTCACGACATCATGGGCAAAAAAGTGTGTAGTTGTAGTTTTATTTTACCTTAAGACTGAACTAAGCCTTGGGTAGCAGTCAATGTCCTTGGTGAATGGCCAGTAGTGTAGTGGGCTGGTGGGATATACATGTTTCTGATAGAAAAGGAAGAATAACAAACTTGATAGTTTAGGTTCTGTGGGTATCCATTTTGTTCTTGTTGCTATTCTGTGAATGCAATGTCCTAGACATTTTGTTTGGCCCCCCAAGGACATCTCTGCTGCTTAAGGTTTGGTTTACTGCCACTCCTTCTGATGCCATTTTCATTAGAAATTTTAAATGAGGTTGGGGTTTTAATGAGTGGGAAGAGCTGGTGTTATGTATACCTTTTTTTCATTTTTTTAGACATCACGAAGGACTGGTTGCTGTTATTGTTTCATTACTTGGTCACTTACTGTGAATCTTTGGTATAGATGCCATGTTCTCAATAGTTTAACCATTCTGCAGTAAAGTGATCTGTTCATACTGTGTTGTCAGGTCTATGAAATACTGTAGGGTGACCTCCTGCACTGTGAGTTGGCTGTTGTGAAAATAGGTTAATAGCTTGGAGCTCACACACTGAAAGGTCTCCCCAGTGGCACAGTATAACCTTTACTAAAACCAACATTTATTATTAATATACAGGATTTATATAGTTATAGTGCCAACAGTTTTCACAGTGCTTTATAAAATAGAGGCAGACAGTACAGTTACGATACAAGAGGTCCCTGAGAATGATATAACAATCTTTACCAGTACACTATTGTAACAAACCCATTTTATAAGCCTCAGATCTGGGTGTTGGATTTGGCTCTTGCATCTTCCTTATACAATGTGTTACCCCACAAGAATTGGAGGCTCTCTCTAACATCCTCGGAAAGTATTCGCAGTTGGTTGAGCAGTGGCTAAACAAAAAGGCGATAGACACTTATCTGCCCTCGTTGCTCGAATCCTCTCCTGGGTGTTTTAAGTCCAGTTCTCCCTTAATCTGTTTGAATCCCAAATTATTATTTTTTCATTGAGGATGGCTTGCTTCAGCACAATAGCTTTTTTTTTAGCATTTGTAGTCTACCCTAATGTGTTGGGAAGAAAATTTGGATACATACAGTGGGTATCGAAAAGAATCGCCCCCTTTTTAAAATTGTTTTGTTACTTTGCAGCCTGAAATGAAGACAGGCGCAGTTTTTGTTTTAGCCAGCTGTGTTTACTCAGTGCAACCCATAACATCCAAGTGAAAGATATAACGCCAACATGTCAAAAATCAAACCACCCCATTTGTGGACTTCAGTCTTCAGGTCATTCCACAGATTTTCAATGGGGTTTAAGTCTGGGCTCTGACTAAGCCATGCATGGACATTCACCTTTTCTCAATCAACCACTGTGTGGTCATATCTTCTGTGTGCTTTGGGCCATGGTCATGTTGGAAGGTAAACCATCCCATTGACAACTTTCTGGCAGAGGGCGTCAGATTTACCTTTAAGAATTTGGTTGTATATTGCCACATCCATTTTTCCTTCTTTCCTGACAAGTGCTCCAGTCACTGCTACAGGGAAACGCCCCCATAACGGGATATTACCACCTCCGTGCTTTACTGTAGGAATAGTGTTATTTGAATAGTGAGCTGTATTGGATTTCCACCAGACATATCATTTGGTGTTGAGGCCAAATTAAATTTTAGTCTCATTTGACCATAACGCATTTTTCCATGTGGCCTCAGAATCTTCAAGGTGCATTTTGGCTAAGCTCATCGTGATTGCATGTGGCCGTTCTTGAGGAGTGGCATTTTCTTGCAACCCTCCTATACAAAGCACATTTTGTGGAGAATTTGTTATAGTGTTGTCACATGCATACAATGACCACTCTTTTGTCATAAATTCCTGCAACTGCTTCAGAGTTGATGTAGGCCTCTTGGTAGCCTCTCTGACCAGTTTCCTCCTGGCTTTTTCGTCCAGTTTGAAGCAACATCCTGGTCCAAGGAGGGTCTGTGTTGTGCCAAATACTTTCCACTTCCTAATAGACTTCACTGTTCTTGTAGGCAATGATAAAGCCTTTGAAATGCGTTTGCATCCATCTCCTGACTTGTGCCTGGCCACAACTTTATCCTGAAGATCTTTTGACAGTGCCTTGCCACCCATAGTTGATTGCTTCAGTTGCACTACCAAATGCTTCAGGTAGGAGTTTACAAGTCATTTTTAACAGGGGGTGATCCTTTATTTATTTTTTATTTTTTTTCAGCTCAGTGATTTCTGTTCTGATTTCTGACATTTTGGTGTTATATCTTTCACCTAGATGTTATAAGTTGCACTGAGTAAATACATCTGGATAAAACAAAAACTGTCTTCATCAGCAGAATGTGATTATTTTAAAAAGGAAGGGGGGATTCTTATCTATACCCACTGTAACCATGAAATTATGCTTTTCTTTTGGAGAGTTTTGTTCCCCTTTCAACTCTGTGCGCTCAGGGGGGAAAATGGTTTGTAACTTGCTAGTGTTAGGGTTTGATGAGAACACAAATTAGCACAACAGTGACTTAACAGGTTTGCGATGGTTAAAAAAAAAAATCAGTGGTCTTTGCTTTTACTTCAGTGAGCATTTGATTCTTGCACAGTAGACTCAAATGTCATCCCGATCATCATTGTTGTGACCCTGGGATTTTTGGGAGAGAATATATTGATCTATGTTAATGATATACAGCTATGGACAAATTTATTGGTGCACTTCCATGATAAAAGAACCCACGGTTTTCTCTGAATAACTTGAAACTGACAAAAGTAATTGGCATCCATCATTGTTTCTTTATACAGAAAAAAAATCATATTGCTTTTGATTCTTGATTAAACAGAATACTTATAATAAAACAAATGAAAATGGCATAGATAAAAATGAGACCTGATAACCCTGCAAACAGGTGATTTCTGTAGCTCTCAGTGAAACTTCTGCACATGTCCACAGGTAGTTTGGGCCACTCTTTATGAGCAAACTGTTCCAGCAGTTTTCGGATTGATAGGTGTCATCTCCAAACTGTATGTTTCAGCCCCTTCCATAGATCATCAGGGTTCAGATTGAAGCTACTTCAGAATAGTTCAGTGCTGTGTTTGTGCCTATTTTGGATCATTATCCTGTTGGATGATCCATGATTTGCGACTGAGACTTGATAACAACGGGCTGTACAGCATTCCTTGGTCTTGAGATTTATTTGAGACGCCCTGAGCCCTTACAGATGCAGCAAAGCAGCCATAATATCTAACCGAGCAACCTCCATGTTTTACAGTAGGTACAATGTTCTTTCTATGAAAACTTCTTTTGTTCATCTGTGAACATACAGCTGGCACAACTTGCCAAAACACTCCCAGTTTTATCTCCTCTGTCCAAAGGACCTTCTCCCTGAAACATTGTGGTCTGTCGATATGCATTATAGCAAATTCCAGTCTGGCAGAATGAAACATTGATTCAATGAGCTGTAAGGGTACCAAAAAAATTTGTCCATAATTGTATACTGTGTGTTTATAGATGTGCTGTATGGCACTTTTAAGAGCTATTACACTTAAAAATAACATTTTATATATTGCAGCTTAGCAATTTTTAAATGTGGCAGCTGCATTTTTTTTTTCTCTCGCCCCCCCTTATTTTCACCTCATGATCTGGTCAGTAACGGTCAGTAACGCTCAACCTGGGGAGAGTTGAAGCTGGACACCTGCTAACGCTTTTTAGGGCATTTACAGCAACATTTTTTTTTTTTTGGTATAAAGGTTTTAAATAAAAGCTGACAATTGTAAGCACCCCTGTCAGTGTTTAAAGGGTTTGTCTCCACCCTCCAACTACTAGTTTCGCTGGACAGCTTCGGCTGTTAAAGGAAGTTGGAAAATACCAAACTTATTGGCAATATCATCATCAGGTGAAAATAAAGCCAAAAAAAAATCTAATGCAGCCACTACATGTAAAAATAATTAGGCTGCAGTATATTTTACTTGTGGGTTTAATAACCCATTACTATAGTAATACAAAATTTCAAGGGTGATAGGAAATGGCTGTCGGTGGGAGCAACGTTATTGGCATTCAGGTTGCAATTGTCTGTCACCTGTTTGTTTTTTTTGTTTTTTTGTTTTTTTTTTTTGTCAGAGGTCAAAAAGATTTGGGGTGTAGGGCAAAAAGCAGTTACAGTCTGATAACTTAACAACACAGTATGAAGAATATGCTTCTTATTGACCAAACTGTCCATTTTGTATTACTTGCATGTTTTGTTTACTTTTTTGTTAGATATAGTGTAAGATTCTCTTACCACATCCATTCCCTCTGACATTATTTGCAAGTTAATTAAATTGAGATTCTTAAAGCGTTAGCCTGGGGAAGGTAAGTCTTTATCTTCCATTAGCTATTTCTGATATAGCCAATCGCCAGCCTCCCTAGCAGCATTCCAGTCCCATCTTGTTATGTGATTCCTGCTTGTGAACGAAGTTTAGACTTCAGTTCATGTGAAGTACACCTCCTTTTTATTACCCCTGGCATTGTCCTGCATCCACAGGACTCTTCATGCTGGACTCAAGTTCTGCTTCCTTGCTTTTTATAGTCCTGATAAGAACCCTTAGTACACAGAATTAATAATTCTTATGAAGTCATATATTGTACCTGTCAAGTATTTCACTGACCCTTATGTAGCACTTTATCTATAGAATTATAGTAGTATTATGATAAGTTTAGTTGTAAGTACAAATATGGGGCACAGCAGGAGGGGGAGAGGGCAGGGACTATGGAACTATTTTTGACCATTCTCTGTCTTTGTTTAGGTTGAAGTGAAACGTGCAGAGCCTCGTGACAGTAAAAGCCAAACTCCTGGACCTGCAGGATCCAATCAGTGGGGTAATAGGGTTGTGCCCAACACAGCCAATGGATGGACAGGTCAACCTCCCACATGGCCACAGAGTTACAGTCCACAAGGTGAGACTTTTGGGGGGATCAGTAGCTTGTAAAAATTACCTAGGATGCGCCAAGTAAATGCCCAATGTGTTAAACTTTTAAAGTATAACTAAAGGCAAAACTTTTTTTTTTTTTTTTTTTTTTTTGGATGGGAGTGGAGAGGGGTTAGAACACCTGTCAGTTTTTGTCTGTCCCTCCATTAGGGAGATTTGCCCTATCTATTTGTCCTGTTTACCATTAAAGTCCCAAATTTTAGGTTGTCCCCAGAAAAATAATAGAAGGGAAATCTTCCAGTGGGGACACTAGTTCTAGTGACCTGGGGGTCCCCAAGGAATTTTCTTAATTTTGCAGGGATTTCCTCTCCCTTCCTGTTTGGCTATATGAAAGGAAATCTCTAAGATGGGACACAGATGGCAAAAAAAATCTGATAGGGGTTCTAACCCTTCCTTACTCTATTCAAAATGGGGGGGGGGGAAATATAAAAATATTTTGCCTATAGTTCTACATAAAATTTGCGCGCGCCTGCAAAACTATGACAAACGTCAGTACCCTATATTTTTTTTCAATTTTGGATAGAGTAAAGGAGGATTATTACCCGTCACAATTTGTTTTTTTATTTTATTTTTTTTTTACTATCTGTCATTAGGGAGATTTACCTTCACTTCCTGTCCCATAGCTAAAAAGCACACGATTTGTCACTCCTAACAGAACAGGGAAGTGTGTGTTTACATACACTCGTCCCTGTTGTGTGTCTCCTGGTCACGCTCGCTCGTGGCCGGCGATCATCGTGACTGTCGGCCGTGAGCATCGCCTCCCCAACAACCCCCCCCCCCCGCTCGTGCCTGTTACCTGGACCCCACGAGCCAACGTACAGGTACGTGGTTTCGCGCAGGGGAGCCAACCTGCTGGTCTGGAAGCAGTTAATCATGCATTTTTGCCCTCATTTCAGTGTAGACAGCAGTATATAACGTGTATCGCAAGCAATGTTTTCATTCATAGGCTCCCCCAACAGGTGCAATTACATTTGTGTGTGGGGGAAGGCTGGGCTCAATTTTTTTGGGGAGTGCTTGAGTGTAATTTATTCTTTTGAGTTAATTTTTTCCCCACATTCACCAAGTTTGTTTATAATATTTTTAAGACCACCAGAGATGTCGTCGCGCTTTTTTTTTTTTTTTGTGGGGGGTGATGGTGGAGCGCACTCTGGGGGTCACAGGAAGATATCAGGCAGCTTTACAGCCGCTGGGTCGCTTTCATTACTAAGCTGACAGGGGGCTTGCCGAGTGTACACAAAGCAGCCACCTGGACCTGTCCCAAATGTGGCATATTCACATTTATTTTCTTTAATCATTGCAAATAGAAATTCACATGATTCTATATTTTTTTCACTTGCTGACTTTATCATTGTTTTTCCTTAGGCATGTGGATGCCAGCAGGACAGACTATTGGTAAGTAATCCCCTATTAATCTATGTTATTTTTCTTTAACTTGGGCAGATCACTTCATTCTCTCCTACCTCTTTTTGGTTCTTCCTAATGCAGTCTTCTCCACAGGCGGGTACGGGCCTCCTGCTGGCCGGGGTGCTCCTCCTCCACCTCAAGCCTTTACCCCCTTCCTAGTCTCGTCACCTCCAGGAAGTTTTCCTGCAGCTCAAGGTTTCCCAACAGGTTATGCAACAACACCTCCATTTGGTAAATTATAATGTTTAAATTTACTTTTACAAAATCCATTAAGATTTTTTACTTGGTAAGTTAAACTAGTGTGTGTGTGTGTGTGTGTGTGTTTTTTCTGTGTCTTTGCAGGTTATGGCTATGCGCCTCCACCTCCTCCTGATCAGTATGTCACTACAGGCGTTCCACCACCACCTGGTACTCCTGGAGCAGCAGCGCCACTGGCATTCCCTCAACCTCCAGGGCAGTCAGCTCAGGATCTTGGTAAACCTGGTGGTCAACAAGACTTTTCTTTTAGCCAATTTGGTAAGTAATGAGAGTAATGTTTAGTTAACTTTTTTTATTGAAAATGTAATTTGGCAGTAGTTGGGTGGTTAGTAAGTCTTGCACAGTTCTTGAGCAGAGGCTGGAGCTCTTCATTTGTGAGGGATGTGTGAGGTTCCCTTTTATAGCTTTTTATGAATTTGTATGTCCCCTCCCCTTCTAGTTTGGGGCAGACCACTCCATTCCTAACCATGCCATGCATTAACCCTGCTGCCTGGCTGGTTAGCATATCAGGTTGGGGTTTTAGTGCATGCCTTCATCATCCCACGTAAAAAGCCTGAAGAAATCACTCTTTCTAGGAAATGCCTGCTTTGTGAAATTATCCGAGTGGATTTGAACTCTCTCTGAAGGACACAAAAGGTAAGTGATGGTAGGTAGTGGTAGATCATCGTTTTTAACCACTTCCATTATGGAGAGTACCACCCCATTCATTAACATTAGTCTTTTGTCTTTTCTTTAGGGTATCTCAAATGCCCATAGCTTTTAGCTTTTTTTCTTAAAAATGTATTTTTTTTTTTTTTTTTAAAGAAATTTTTATTTTTTGATGGGTAGTCTGCAGTGGGTATTTTGTACCCTAAAAACCAGTCAAGATAAATCATGTAACAGTATTTGAATGGAAGCTTGGTTAAAAATTTAAAGTACAAACACTAAATCTAAGGCATTTATGCCAGTTTTATCGTAATTCTAGAGCCGCAGAACTGGGATTTGTAGATTTTAAATTTCAAAGGGTTTTTCTTGTCACAATAAAAGTGAGAAACCTCCCTTGTGGCAGGAAGGGTTATGTGATTATAAAATCTAATCAACCAGACCACTGAGGCTCAGCTGATATAAAGCCATCTGAAATCTGCATCAAAGGAGTATGAAGGGTTTGAACAGTTTGAGTTTTTTTTTTTTTCTTCTTTATTCTGTGAGGTAGGTTTGTCTCTTGTCATTCGGTCATTTTAGAGATGCTCCTAAAGGATAAGTACACTTTAAAACAAAGTGCATTTGTCTCTTTTGGCCCCTCCCCCTGAGCTAACCTAACACCTTCACCCCCTCCACAGATGCACACCTACCTTGATCTGACCGCCTTGGGCTCCATTGTGTGTTTACATACAGCCTCGCATGTCCATACTGCCTGGCCATGCTTGTGCATTAGTGCCCTATAGACTTCTATAGGACTGTTTCCCTTTGTCTCTGAACCTAAGACACAGCCCCATAGAAGTGTATGGGGTACTAATGCACAAGCATGGCCTGGCAGTAAAGACTTGTGCTGGATGTAAACAAATGTCAGAGCCTGTATCTGTTGTATTGTGTTTATTCTATATACCCAATCTTTGTTTTACAAATAAACATTTAATTCATGATAAAGGATTCATAGAGTACAGTGGAATAGTTAGTAAAACTAAACTGTTTTGAAAAGAATACATTCTATTTAAGTATGTATTGTTAACTTAAACAAGTACCTTCTATTGCTCTCAGCCTCCAAATTCCTTTTTTGGCTTGCTCCTGAGGTGGATTGGGTACTATAGACTTGGTTTGTAGTGTACAAAACAGTGGCAACCACACCAACCTATGACTGGCTTTTGCAGCAAGGTGCATATGGAAAGGGTAATGAACATCACAAACCGACCAGATTTCCCAGCACACTTGCCAGCCTGCAAAACAACCAAATTGGCCCTGTCTAATAGTTCACGTTGCTTATGCAAATAAATCCCTCTGTTTTAACCGTGAACTGTTAGACCGGGCCAACAAGGCTGGCTGGTAAGTGTGCTGGGAAATCTTTTGTCTGTTTGTAATGTGTTTCTAGTGTGTGTATAGAGAAGTGCACATGACTGCAAATAATGTGCACTGCTTGTTCCAAACGAACAGAAGCAAGGGGGAAAAAAAGAGGGGTTTGAGATGTGTATGGATTATTTTTAGAGGAGAGAGCTGGCCATAGATGGATTAAAATTTGGCCAGTTCAGCAGGGACCAGGCGTATTTTGATCTGTCAGTGGCTGGTCCTGTTCGAGAGCAGTCAATCTACTGCACATGATTGAGCTTGCTGAAAAAACTTAGTTTGATCAATGCTGCAAACCAGCTGGGTCCTCTGCTGTAAGAATACAGTGACTCAGCTGGTTCAGTTTTTTTTTTTCATTTCAGTTCACTGACTGACCTGAAGAAACAGCCATGTATGGGCAGCTAAGGGATATTGGTGTCGTTTTAGGTACAGGTCAAGTCCTACAATAAAGACTGAGTCCATCTATGCAAAATGAACACCGTTCAAAGAATGGTGCATATACCAGAACATTGTAGAAAATGAGTTATATAAACTATGAACATGAATCGCATGGGGACAGTTGAAGTGCAGTAAGAGCCTAGTTGTGGCAAGGCCTGTATTTATCTGATCTTCCCATGTCTACATTGAGAGCATGTAAAGCTTGTCTACAGTAAAATGTAAAAAAAAATACAGTATCTCACAAAAGTGAGTACACCCCTCACATTTTTGTAAATATTTTATAATATCTTTTCATGTGACAACACTGAGGAAATGACACTTTGCTACAATGTAAAGTAGTGAGTGTACAGCTTGTATAACAGTGTAAATTTGCTGTCCCCTCAAAATAACTCAACACACAGTCATTAATGTCTAAACTGCTGGCAACAAAAGTGAGTACACCCCTAAGTGAAATGTCCAAATTGGGCCCAATTAGCTATTTTCCCTCCCCGGTGTCATGACTCGTTAGTGTTACAAGGTCTCTGGTGTGAGTAGGGAGCAGGTGTGTTAAATTTGGTGTTCCCTCTCGCTCCCTCATACTGGTTACTGGAAGTTCAACATGGCAAAGAACTGAGGATTTGGAAAAAAAAAAAAAGAATTGTTGCTCTACATGAAGATGGCCTAGGCTATAAGAAGATTGTCAAGACCCTGAAACTGAGCTGCAGCACGGTGGCCAAGACCATACAGCAGTTTAGCAGGACAGGTTCCACTCAGAACAGGCCTCGCCATGGGCGACCAAAGAAGTTGAGTGCACGTTCTCAGCGTTATATCCAGAGGTTGTCTTTGGGAAATAGATGTATGAGTGCTGTCAGCATTGCTGCAGAGGTTGAAGGGCCAGCCTGTCAGTGCTCAGACCATACGCAACACACTGCGTCAAATTTGGTCTGCATGGCTGTCATCCCAGAAGGAAGCCTCTTCTTAAGATGATGCCCAAGAAAGCCCACAAACAGTTTGTGGAAGACAAACCGACTAAGGACATGGATTACTGGAACCACGTCCTGTGGTCTGATGAGACCAAAGTACACTTGACACCATCTGAACCAAATATTATGTGGCGGCAACCAGGTGAGGAGTACAAAGACAAGTGTGTCTTGCCTACAGTCAAGCATGGTGGTGGGAGTGTCATGGTCTGGGGCTGCATGAGTGCTGCCGTCACTAGGGAGCTACAGTTTGAGGGAACCACGAATGCCAACATGTACTGTGACATACTGAAGCAGAGCATGATCCCCTCCCTTCGGGGACTGGGTCACAGGGCATTATTCCAACATAACGACCCCAAACACACCACTGCCTTGCTAAAGAAGCTGAGGGTAAATGTGATGGACTGACCAAGCGTGTCTCCAGACCTAGACTTGTGAAGCTCTGGTGAACTCCATGCCCAAGAGGGTTAAGGCAGTACTGGAAAAATAATGGTGGCCACACAAAATATTGACACTTTGGGCCCAATTTGGACATTTTCACTTAGGGGTGTACTCACTTTTTTTCCCAGAGGTTTAGACTTTAAAGGGGTTGTAAAGGTAAAATTTTTTTTTTTTTAAATAACAAACATGTTATACTTACCTTCACTGTGCAGCTCGTTCTGCACAGAGTGGCCCCGAACCTGGTCTTCTGGGGTCCCTCGGCGGCTGTTTTCAGCTCCTCCCCGCAAGCATTTACCACCTTTAATGCGAGCTCCCTCGCATAGTGGTTAGTGCTTGCGGGCGCGCTCCCGTGATACAGCCGGCGGCTATAGCCGCTCACTGTATCACTCGGCCCCGCCCCCCAGTGCGCCGCGTCATTGGATGTGATTGACAGCAGCGCGAGCCAATGGCTGCGCTGCTTCCAATCCATCCACTGTAGCCAATCAGCAGCCAGGGTGAGCGGAGGAATAGATGTCAGGAACGAGAAGCTGACTTTCGAGGTGTCAGGTAAGTAAAACGGGGGGGCTGGGGGCGGCGGTATTGTCAGAAGTTTTTTCACCTTAATGCATAGAATGCATTAAGGTGAAACATTTTTTACCTTTACAACCCCTTTAATGATTGAGTTATTTTGAGGGGACAGTAGAGCTGCACGATTAATTGTCAAGAATCGTTATTGCGATCCCCCCTTGCGATCTTGACAAAGGTGTTTCAGATTCTGTCTATGCAAAGCATTCTCTCTGCTGAAGCCACAGCCTTCAAAAGAAAGGAAGAGAAAAATTGGGCAGTCTGCCAAGAATCACAATGTTCTTTAGCAGTGGAACTTGGGTATAAACATTACAATTTGTCAAAGGAATAGACTTCGTGTGTAAATGAGGGAAGTTTAACCACTTAAGCACTAAACCTTTTTCTGACATTTGTTGGTTTCAAGTTAAAACTTTTTTTTTTTTTTTTTTTGCTAGAAAATTACTTGGAACCCCCAAACATTAAATATTTTTAGTAGAGACCCTAGAGAATAAAATAGTTGTTGCAATATTTTATGTCACACTGTATTTGCGCAGCAGTCTTTTAAATGCATTTTTTTTGGAAAAAACAGTAAATTTAGCCCAATTTTTTTTTTTGTATATTGTGAAAGATTTTACGTTGCAAGAATCGTGAGAGAATCGTGATTTTTTTTTTTATTCTAAGCAAAAAAATTGTGATTCTCATCTTGGCCAGAATCGTGCAGCTCTAGGGGACAGTAAATTTACACTGTTATACAAGCTGTACACTCACTACTTTACATTGTAGCAAAGTGTCATTTCTTCAGTGTTGTCACATGAAAAGATGTAATAAAATATTTACAAAAATGTAATTGGTGTACTCACTTTTGTGAGATACTGTATATATCTCTAGGAATGGTTCCATAAAAGACATGTAGTTGGGTTTTTTTATAATGTAGCTAACCCTTCTGGTGGTCTGGGGAGGTTTCAATTATTTGTGATCAGGCCTTCAGAAAGTGTAGTATCAATGATTATCTATATAAAGTGTCAGACCTAGTTATCTAATGCAATAAGTAGTGTCTAGTAGAGGGCTAAAAGTGGTAATAATTGCTATTGGGTCAGTTTCCAAAAATTTTAATTTAATAAGTGGGCACTACCATCAAATATGGGAGAGGGAGCAGAGAAACCTGTGTCCCACCTATTTAAGGGTACTGCGTCTATCATTGACCTGGAAGTTTAAAATGAATCCTCAGTGTATTGTTTCAGTGTATGAGACAACAAACTGCTTCCAGTTGACTAAGTATGCTGGAGGGTCTCGATGTGCTCCTATGAGCAGTTTTTACAGTGACATGTGTTGAGATGGGCCTGAAGTGAGCAAGAACTTTTCTTCTAATGGGTTAAGTCTTGGTGTCATAGTAGGGAGTTTGGGAGGTTTGTGAGAAAGTTACAGGAAACCATCTCTAAAATACCAGGAGTGTTTGTCCACATCTGTTGAGGCCTCAACTGTTTAGCCCCAAAAAGGGCAAAATGCGTCTGAGGAGTTCACGATCAGTGGAGAACAGGAGCTTAAGCCATCTTTTACCCATCTCATTCATATTTATTCAACAGGCAGTTGATGTGTGCAGACTGTCACCATTTTGTTGGAGCTATTTAATTGGGTAAAATTTTAGAATACCAAGAACAGATAGCAAATTGAGAACACACTAGGGTGAACTGATCTGGTGATTATACGGACTCGTGTGGGGACTAATTTAGAGATTCAAAGCACCAATGGCTGGTCAGGACTTTGTAAACCTTTGTGTTTTATTTTTTTTTTAAATGACAAACATATATCATACTTGCCTCCACTGTGTAGCTCGTTTTGCACAGAGAGGCCCCGATCCTCCTCCTCTGGGGTCCCTTGGCGGCTCCCCCTCGCAGCAGATAACCCCCTAGGAGAGGCGCTCTCTCCCTGGGGGTTACCGTGCGGGCATGCTTCCGAGTCCAGCATCTTTCGTCCATAGATACGAATGCCCCGCGACATTGGATTTGATTGACAGCAACAGAAGTCAATGGCTGTGCTGCTATCAATCTATCCAATCGAGAGCCGGGACCCTGTACAGAAAGGGAGAGCGGGTCTCCGCCGAGAGAATGAAGGGGCTCAGGTAAGTAAAACGGGGGGGGGGGGGGGGGCGCGGTCACTGCCAGAAGTTTTTTCACCTTAATGCATAGAATGCATTTTTTCAAATTTGTTGTTTACAAGTTAAAACGTTTTTTTCTTGCTAGAAAATTACTTAGAACCCCAAACATTATATTCATATTGTTTTCTAACACCCTAGAGAATAAAATGGCAGTCGTTGCAATACTTTCTGTCACACCGTATTTGCGCAGCGGTCTTGCAAGCAGACTTTTTTTTGGAAAAAAATACACTTTTTTGAATAAAAAAATAAGACAACAGTAAATTTAACCCAATTTTTTTCAATATTGTGAAAGATAATGTTACGCCGAGTAAATTTATACCCAACATGTCTTGCTTCAAAATTGCGCCCGCTCGTGGAATGGCGACAAACTTTTACCCTTAAAAATCTCCATAGGCGACGTTTAAAAAGTTCTACAGGTTGCATGTTTTGAGTTACGGAGGAGGTCTAGGGCTAAAATTATTGCTCTCGCTCTACCGATCGTGGCGATACCTCATGTGTGGTTTGAACACTGTTTTCATATGCGGGCGCTATTCACGTATGCATTCTCTTTTGCACGCGAGCTCGGAGGGACAAAAAAAAAATCTTATTTATGTTACCTTTTTTATTTTTATTTTTTTTTAAAATGTCACTTTTATTCCTTTTACAAGGAATGTAAACATCTCTTGTAATAGAAAAAAAAGCATGACAGGACCTCTTAAATATGAGATCAAAAAGACCTCAGATCTTATATTTACACTAAAATGAAATTTAAAAAAAAAAATGGCCCTTTTAAGAGCTATGGGCGGAAGTGATGTTTTCACGTCGCTTCCGCCCTGCAATGATATGGAGACGGTTTGGGGCCATCTTCCCCTCACTCGTCTCCATGTCAAGCCAGGAGAAGGATCCGATCGCCTCCACCGATACCGAAGGCTTTGGTAAGCGACTGCCCGCTGAAGAAGAGGATACCGGGGTTATGGCAGCTAGCTGCTGCCATAACGATATTCCTCTTCAAAGTACCAACGTAAAACTGCGGCGAGCGGTACATAAGTGGTTAAAGGATAAGTTCACCTTTTAAATAAATGTACATTTTTTTTTTTTTTTTTGCAGGTAGAAAAAAAATGTGCATTTACTAATTTTTGGTTTTTAACCACTTCAATACCAGACACTTACGCCCCTTCCTGCTCAGAACAATTTTCAGCTTTCAGCGCTGTCACACTTTGAATGACAATTGCGCGGTCATGCGACACTACTCAGAGTAAATTTTTATCATTTTCTTCCCACAAATAGAGCTTTATTTTGGTTGTATTTGATCACCTCTGCATTTTTTTTATTTTTTGCTAAACAAACTAAAAAAGACCAACATTTTTGAAAAAAATATTTTTTTTTAGTTTGTCATAAAATTTTGTTTTCCCCTTCACTGACGGGCACTGATATCTAGAATTGATGGGCACTGACAGGCGGCTGTGATGGGATCTGACAGGCGGAACTGAGTGGCGGTACTGAGTGGCACTGACAGGCAGCACTGATGATGAGGCACTGATAAGGACTGACATTTGTTACTGCTGGACAGTGTTTGGCACTTTGGTGGGCAGTGATTGGCACTGTGGTGGGCAGTGGCAGAATATATTATTTTTACATTGCTGGGCTCTGGTTGGCAGGTAATTTGTACATTTGAGGGAGTTGTGCTGATAATCAATGTGCTGATTATCAGCACAGACCCCCCCTCCCCCCCTCTGACAGTGAGAGCCGCCAATCAGCTCTCCCTGTCAGCGCGAAACAAATGCCGTTTATCGGGAATTTCCTGGTTCACGAGATGATCAGCTGTGATCTGACAGAGGCTTCTTATCACGATTGGAGATGCGGGGTGTTAGACTGACATGCCGCACTTGCAAACGCCGTTCTGGCGTGCGCCGGCATGTTATCCTGCTGGACATCATATGACGCCCAGTCACGATAACGGAACCACTTCCCGGCCGTCATTCTGCATACAGCGGGCAGGAAGTGGTTACATTTTTTTAGGAGCCTGAAAAGCATTGCACCTGTGATCAGCAGATCGCTGATGACATTCAGGATTTCTGCAGATGGTCAGTGTAAGCTGTTTCACTCCGACAGGAAGAATCCATGAACTACCACAGCGCTCAACAGTGCTGTGGTAGTTCATTGAGAACTACAAGCCGACAGCCGCAAAGGACTTTTGGAACTCTGTGAATGAATGACATGGCTGTGTGGGCAGAGCGCCACACAGTTACGCTTTTTAAAAAAAAGTGACAGCTGGTATGGGGGAACTTCTCCCCCTACTGATGTCACAAAGGCGGCGGCTGCAGGAGCGGGAATATGTTACAAGGAGGGGTTGTGGAGGGTAGAGTTCAAACTCTAAAATGATGATTAGGTTCTGAGCAAGCTTCATCTTACGTTGCAGATCCGAGATCTGTGCCTTTTTTCAGTTAAACATAGAAGTTCACCGGTTTATGAGACCAGCTTTGAAGCAATAGGACATGGATGCTTAGAAGTGCGGGACAGAAGTCTGGAGTTTCTGCAGTGTGGCAGATATGTGTTTGCATGTGAAAGAAAAAGGGGTATCCCCAGTGATAGATGTCTCCTTGATTTATGTAGGTGTAGTAGCAGTTTTAATTCCCCCTGGCTTGCAAAGGTTTCTCTTTTGGAAAATCTGTTCCTTCTCTTCATAATGATGGAAGTGACATCTAGTGGCTTTTTTTGATGATAGGTCATTTAGATGCAGTTTTATGCCCTCTGTCAAGATCATTGGTTCTTAACCTGGGGGTCGGGTCCCTCTCGGGGGGTCGAATGACGATTTTCCAGGGGTCACCAAATCCTGGGCTGTTCCTGAAGCCGTGCCACTATCCCACCGACACCACCCCAGCCGCGCCCCCCCCCCCTGCAAGACTGCCACTCATCCCAACTCCCCGCCAGCACTGCCACTCATCCCATCCCATTCCCCCCACTCCCCACCAAGGAATAAAAATAGAGAATACATGGAAGAGAGAGGAAAAGAGGGGGAGGAACAAAGAAAAAGGGAGAGAAAGAACAAGAAAGATGGCTAGAGAGAGACAAAGAAAGGAGACCAAAGAGAGAGTGTTAGTACATCCTAAAATGTACCATAAGAGGTTTTTAATACTGTGCAAGTGTAATGGAATCAGGGAGCACTAAATGTCCGTGGGTTAGGGGTGCAAATTACTTGTCTTGGGTGCTGGCAACCCACGCTACAATAAATAAAAACAATTTTACTGTTAGGGGTCCCCACAACTTGGGAAATTTTATCAAGGGGTCACGGCATTAGAAAGGTTGAGAATCACTGGTCAAGGTGGAGTTTAGTAGTGACAGGGCAGTTGGTTATAGTTGGCTATGGCTTTTTGGAACAACATCCCATATAAATATTGGGATTTGTTTTTTTTTTTTTTGTTTTTTTACTTTTTTTTGCTATTTAGACTTCACTTGAAGTAGACCTAAACCCAGTGCCCTAAAATGTCATATAAACCTACCATAAGCCTTTCATTAACCACTTTACTACTGGAGCAGTTTAATTTTTCACACACATTTTAAAATCTGCATTTTATAAATTCAATTATATATTTTCTTAGAGAAGAGGCCCAGTAGAATAAAATGGTGGCAGTTGCAATTTTTATGTTGCACGATATTTGCATGACTGTTTTAACTTTTTTTTTTTTTTTTTTTTTTTAAGTATTTTTAGTTTTAAGTAAAATCCACACTAAAATTTTAGTGCACACTTTAAAGTACTGTAACATTGAAAAAATAATAGAATTGTTTCTACAATGCTTTATGCATCTAGAGTTAAGATATGCTTCATAGAACAGTAATTAAATATGTTTTTGTTTTCTATATGCATCATTTTTAGTGCCTGGAAAGCCTCTGCTTTGTTTGAAAGGCTTGTTTATGGCATAAAGGTAGGATTGTTACTTGTAGCAGTTTATCAGCTTTATTGTGTTAGGATTTTCTTGTAATCCTAATTGATTAGAGGGTTTAAAACACATACCAACATAAGAAGAAAAAAGAAAAATAACCACCAGTGTCATAAAGTTTTACTTTTATATACAAATATTGTGTTAACAAGATATGACAAAGTGCAGAAAGCACAAACAAATAAGGTGCGTAGGAATCACCAGCATGTAAATAGGTGGGTGGAAGATGGCAAAGTGACCCCTTAATAACAAGCATTGTTCAGTAGTGAGCTTAACTTGACTATTGGTCAAATTCCGACTTCTTAGGTGTCCGTTGCAGAACTTCATAGGTACTTTAATACCGCACTGGTAAATGTTGCAACTTGTAGCTGGCCTAGGGTCAGACTGGCAATACTGGCTTTTGTCCAACAAAATGTTGTAATCCAGTGCCTGGTAACCAAGATTTGGTTGGCAGTGTCTTAAATCTAAACCCCAAAACAAAAATGTAACATATTGCAGCTTACCAATCTTTAAAGTGATATTTAAAGTTTTTTGCAATAGTTTTGCACATAGCAGCCCCAATCCTCCTCTTCTCGGGTCCCCCGCTGGCACTTATAGCTCCTCCCCCATAATAGCAAGCCACCCGCTATGGGGGCACTGGTACATGCCCATTAGACACACAGCTGTGGCTCAGCCTTGTCCCCCTGCTCTCTCCTTATTGGCTCACTGGCTGTGATTTGACAGCAGTGGGAGCCAGTGGCTCCCCCTGTTGTGTCAGCCAATGAGGATCTTGCGCACATCGGTGGATCGAGAGGGGGCTCAGGTGAGTTTTGGGAGGGCTGTGGGGGGAGCAGCACACGCATAGAATGCATGAAGGTAAAAAAAAAAAAAACCTTCAGCCTTCATAACTACTTTATTTTCCCGTGTTTTCACCTGGTGATCTGGCCAGTAACACACTTCCTATTTATGGTCGCGAGAAGCAGAGGAGCCACCCTTGGACAGTAGCATTGTGAAACACTGAAGATGATGGTGTTAGCAGAGTCCTAAATTTGCTAGTGCATCTAAGGAAATAATGCCAAACTCTCCAGCTAACACTTTTTAAGCAGTTGCTGCAACAGGTTTTTTTTTTTTTTTTTTTTTTTTTTTTTTTTTTTCATTTTTGATAAAGATTTTACAAAAAAATGAATAAAATCTGACCATTTTAGGAATACTTATTAAAGCTGCAGATACTCACCGTCTCTCTAACAGCCAGACGTCCATGGTGCCAGTTTCTTTTGGGAGTCTTGATTGGCCAGTACCGGGTGATCTAACTCCTGGCGCTGTAATGTAAGCTGCGCAGCTCAGTGTACATTGTAGATGACTGCAAAGGAGGCAGGTAGATTTATTGTAGAAAAGACTTTTGTATCTTCTGAGGTAAATAGTCTGCCTACTCGCAAGTAGTTTGACTTTAGTTTTTCTTTAGGGCCTCGTTCACACCATGGTGCAGAGACGTTAGTCTTTCTGCACGCGTTTTGCAAAAGCACAAAAAAAAAAAAAAATGTTCTCTGTGTCCTGTTTACACCACAACACTGGTAACGTGCAGATTTTTTCTGCGCATGAATCTGCAAAGTTTATGCAGTTTTCTGCACAGGAAAAAACTGCCATGACATCAACATTGGTGTGAATAGGGCACCTAACTGACCTGCATGTAAACCGATGTCTCTGCAAGTGAAATCTGCATGTTTTACCCATCAGTTTTCATGCACGTATGGTGTGAACAAGCCCTAAATATTTTGTCTCAAAGCTCTAACTGCTACTTTTTGCTGGACAGCTTGCTCAGTTAAAGCAGAACTGCACAATGTTCAATCCTCCAATGATACGAAGTCCAAGAGGGTTCCCTTGCTGGTGTCTTCTCCCCAGCACCTTTCAGATGCCAGTTTTTGGACAGTCTTGATTGGCCAGTGTGGGAATGACAACTCCAGCATATGCATAGGAGTCAGTTATCTTGGCATACAGGGACTGTGCTGGCGATGTATATTGAGCTACAAATGTCACAGCACACTAAGGCAGGTAGGTTTATTTTCTTGCAGAAGAGACATTGCCTGCCCTAAGTCTTTTTTAAATGTTGCCTTTAGTTCCACTTTAATAAAAAAAAATGAAAGTTTCATATATTTACTGGATGGACCTCTTTCTGGTCCTCTGTACTCTGCCTTGGGGTAAAAGTTTAGTTTCTGTTGCACCCTTAAAACTTCAGTGTGGATGAGAGAAGACATGCTAGTCTTATGGAAGTGATGCCCAACTTTTCTGATGTTGTACAATACACAAATACGTTTAGATATGCTATAAACCTGAAATACAAAAAAAATTAATGGAAAATTCTATACCCAGAGTGTGCCCATCTGCTTTTGTAACTTAAAGAAAAACATAACGCTTTTACAAGATAGTCGAGTGCATGTGTTATGGTATGCATTGGGGGGAAAACCACAGAACACCGTTTACCCTGTTTTCTTATAAATATCCATAACTGTGTATTGGTTTTGGTTGCACAATCTTTATGCTTGTCTGTTTCTTTGCTATAGGATACGGACAGGATATGAGTGGGTTTGGACAGAGTTACTCTGACCCCAGCCAACAACCCCCCTCATATACGACAGCAACAACTGCACCGGCATCGGCAGGCCCGCCTGCGGGTGGCAGTGGCTTGGGAAGAGGACAGAATCACAATGTGCAAGGATTTCATCCTTATAGACGTTAACATCAGGGAATGGGGTGCACAGTGGAAACAAAAGGACGCATCCACCTCTGAACTTGTGACAATCACCTGGTCAAGACACATCCTGCTTAGAGACTTGTGGAGGTTCTATGATTTGAAGGATAAGCTGTGGGTGTTTGGACAAGAGTTTTTACATCTTTTTTTTGACCCATCAGCACAAACAAAGCCAATGAGTCACTGGTTCCAAACAGGGTCTTGAAAACATCTGCAGCTTTAATGGAACTCTTCAGGTTTATTGGTTCATATTGTTTTCCTTATTTTGGGGGAATTTTTTTCTCTGAGCCTTTGTTTTACCATTAATTGTAAACTTTTATGTTTAAAGATAAAATATATACATTTAAAAATTGTGAATTTTTTAAACAAAAAGATTTTCTACTATGTATGCAGGTTTATTTTTTAATTTAATTGCAGGGTTTCCGGCAACACTGGAGTTCAGAAAAGTTTTAACTCCTTGCTTCTGAATATATTTTTCATTAATTTTATTTTATTTTGGGGGTTGTGGGTTGTTGAGTGCAATAAGTCAGCATCTCTGAGTTACCCAGTGATTTCCTACTGAGTGTAGTTCTTGATTTTGTTACTTGACATGAGGCAGAGTGCAGGGAACAGTCACCTGCTCAAAAGTCACCAATGCAGAGACTTGATATGTGCCCCTTACTTATTGCATTCTAACTGCAAGTTCTCTGGGGTATTGGAGCCATCTCTAGGTATAAATTCCTCAGGCTGAAGGTGTGCAGTGCATTTTGCACTAACTGGTGAATACCTCCTGGTTTGAAATAAAAAAATCATTTTGGATGATACATTTTGGTGATGTTTCTTATTATTATTCCGTTGTTTACATTTTGTAACTGTGCTTTTGAGGCTCCGTTCACATCTTGGCATTCCGAATCTATATGAAATAGCAGGGAATTTCAGGGCACCCAGGCGATCCCGTCACTTTCAATGGCACCCCGATCGTGGTGCAATTTTGCAGTGATCCGTCAGGTGACAATTGCGGTAAAATCAGGGCGCCATTTTAAGTGACAGGGATCACACGGGGGCGTCCCGTGATTTGCCGTTATTTAGAATTGTGATTTCCATCCACCATTTTGGAAAGCAATGATGTGAATGGAACCTTACTATTGAAGACAAAAATTGGAGAACCGTGTTCTGTCCTATGAACAGATGTTTGGATACACAAAGATTAAAGCGTTTGTTAACCCAAAAAAAAAAGTTGCTGCTCCTGTCCCTTTTTAATGTGCAATTAGTAGCATGGTGCCTTTTGCTTTTTAAATCATTCCTCTGCATCTCCTACAATACCTGTTTGATAATGCCAGGTCCTGACTCCCCTCCTGAGTGCTGACCAAGATTTACCATGTCTGCTGAGCCGAGAGATCAAAGTCTGTGCATGTCTGCGTCACACACAGCTCTCCTGTCTCTGTGCCCATCTTCATCTCCCCCTTCCTCCCCCTCCTTCTTCCTGTCAACATGTAGTCTGGAGTGAGAAAGATGATTTCCTACACTGCCAGCCACGCCCCTTTCCCCTCTCATTTCATGCACACTGCATTGAGGGCCACAGGGAGGAAGATACGATTCCTCTTCTGACATATCTTGCACAAGTCAGAAGGAATCTGTGTCCCTCCTACTAGATATAGAGATGATATAGGACAATTTGGAGAGCTAATAAAAGGTATTTACACAAAAAAAAAAATGCTGCAATGCTTAGGGAACCATGTATTGTGTGTCTGATTAATTGGGGGCAATTCACTTTAAATCCAAATTCCAGGAAAATGGGCGGGGGGGGGATTCTACCCTTGCAGGCGCTTTACCTTTCAACATGAAAATAAATCCTTTATTCCAGAATGATCTGGAATTACAATGAAGATAGAACACCAGAATAAAGACATGGTTCAACAGTGAAACCCCAGTACATGCAATTTAAAAAAAAATTACCTATAAAACAAATTGTGAAAGCAACACAAAATAGTCTTCTAACCGCTTGCTGGCCGCCCTAGCATACTTACTGCTACCGGGCAGCCGCGCTGCGCAGGATCAAGTATATATACGTGATCCTGCACTTCCAGAGGCTCGCTTCCATGTGAATCTACAGAGTCTGAGCTGATCAGCGGGTCCCACGGATCGTTCTCTACACAGGCAGAACGGCAATCTGCGTATGTAAACGAGGCAGATTGCCGTTCTGTCAGTACAGAAGGCATGGATTCGGTGTTCCTGTAACGCAGGAACATCGATCCTTGCCTTCCACTAGTAAAAACACCTCCCCCACTACACTGAAACACCATCTAGGCACACAGTTAACACTTTGATCACCCCCTGATGTTAACCTCATCCCAGCCAGTGTCATTAATACAGTGACCATGCATATTCTTAGCACTGATCACTGTATTTGTGTCACTGGTTCCTAAAAAAAAGTGTCGGGTGTCCAATTTCTCCGTCGCAATATCACCGTCCCACTATGTCGCTGATCGCCGCCATTACTAGTAAAATAAATAAAAATTCCATTAATATTTTGCAGTTTACAGACACTATAACTTTTGCTAATAACCTATCACTATAAACTTATTGGGATTTTTTTTTTTACCAAAAATATGTAGCAGAATACATATTGGCCTAAATTGATGATGACATTAGATTTGTTTTACGCAAAAAATGGCCTGGTATTTTTTGGGGGATCTTATGTAATAGACCAACACAAAGTGGCACATAATTGAAAGGAAAATGATAAATGGTTTTCAAAATCTTTTACAAATATCTGAAGTGTGGCATGCATTTGTATTCAGCCCCCCTGAGTCAATACTTTGTAGAACCACCTTTCACTGCAATTACAGCTGCAAGTCTTTTTGGGGATGTCTCTACCAGCTTTGCACATCTACAGAAATGTTTGCCCATTCTTCTATACAAAATTGCACAAGCTCTGTCAGATTGGATAGAGAGTTTTTGTGAACAGCAATTTTCAAGTCTTGCCACAGACTAAACTAGAATTTCGGTATTTTCCACCATCCTCATTTTCTGAGATCAAACGTTCCCAAGGATCCAGGGAAAAGGCAATCCCTGTTTCAAGCATTAGACTGATTATTGGCTCAGGGGGTGATCATAAAGATCCCCACAGAAGAGCAAGGTTTGGGGTTTTATTCAAACCTTTTTACGGTACCAAAACCAAATGGAGATGTCAGACCCATTCTAGATCTAAGGAATCTAAATCTGTTCCTGAAAATCTATTCCTTTCGCATGCAGTCGATCAGGTCAGTGGTCTCCATCCTACAACCATATCTGCATGTCCCTATATTTCCCACTCGCCAAAGGTTTCTGCGATTCGAAGTAGCAGCACTTTCAGTTTGTGGCCTTACCCTTCGGGCTAGCCACAGCACCCTGGGTATTCACAAAAGTACTGGCCCCACCTCTAGCCAGGTTAAGGGCACAGGGCATAACAGTCTTTGCGTACCTAGACAATCTATTGCTAAAAGACTAGTCAGTGGCTCGCTTAGAGCAAAGTACGCATTACAACCAGTTACCTGGAAAGTCTGGGTTGGATCATCAACCTAGAGAAGTCTTCCTTAAAACCATTAAGAAGGCTGGAGTATTTGGGCTTGATTATATACACAGCCTAGAAGAAGGTGTTCTTGCCTCCGGCAAAGATGAGCTCCAATACGAGTGCTGGTGTAGATGGTCAGGTCGAAAAGAAATCCCTCAATTCGCCTTTGCATGAGGTTGTTAGGAAAGATGGTGGCTTCATGAAGTCGTCCCCTATGTCCTGTTCCATTCGAGACTGTTACAAAACAGTATCCTGTCTGCTTGGAACAAAACGATCCAAGCTTTGGACTACTTAAGTCGCCAGCAGTTATTCCCGGGAGAATGGTCTCTTCACCCCAACGTTTTTCGGGAGGTTTGCAAAAGATGGGGGACTCCGGATGTAGATTTTTTAGCGTCCAGATTCAACACGAAGTTAGGAGGAGGAAGTGCCATTCTGATCTCCACCGAAGCACACCCGGTTCCTTTAGCTTTTGGGAAAAGTGTATTGTCCTAAGCTCACATAACACCGACCTTGAGCTATATGACCACTTTTGAACATGCATAGTGTCATTGAATATTGGATTTTATTGAGTTACTTAATAAATGGTGAAACTGAATTAGATGTGGTGGAAGAAAGGATTTTGGTGAAAGATGCACTCATCAATTATCAGCTTTAAACTCCATCTGTGTACACTAGAGACTGTTTTTTTTTCTCACCATTATCCACATATCTACCTGTTGTAACCATTTTTTACGTATTTGGTAGTGACCATATACTAGCCAGTCAGTTTGTTCGTATACTGATGGGAGCGGCGATTTGATGCGTATTTGTTACTGTAACCGTTTCGGATTTCACATCTATTGTCTATATGAAGTTAGTCAACTTTGTCCAGAACAAGGGATCCACTCGCATGCGGAACAGATGCGTTGGTAACCCCGTGGGATCAGTTCTCACTGATCTATGCATCCCCCCCCCCCCCAATTCAGTTGCTGCCGCGACTTCTTTGCAGAATCAAGCTGGAAAGAAAGCCAGTAATTCTGGTAGCACCAGCATGGCCCAGGAGGTCATGGTACACAGAAATCGTAAAGATGGCAGTGGAGGGTCCATGGCCCCTCCCACTAAGGCCAGACCTGCTCTCACAGGGGCCGATATTCCATTCTACTTTATGAACGCTAAATTTAACGGCCTGGCTATTGAAAACCCACATTCTGAAGAAACATGGGCTTTCCGGGTCCGTTATCTCTACTTTGATTAATGCAAGGAATCCAGCTTCCAGAACTATATATTATAGAGTTTGAAAGGCTTATGTTTCCTGGTGTGAATCCAAGGGTTGGCACCCTCGGAGATCTATCGTAGGCAGAACTCTTGCCTTTCTACAATTAGGCGTAGAGATGAAGTTGGCCCTGAGTACTATTAAGGGCCAAGTCTCAGCCTTATCAATTTTATTTCAAAGACCGCTTGTTGCGCATTCTTTAGTCCTGGGTTTTATGCAAGGGGTGATGTGGATTTATCCGCCAGTTAAATCACCCTTGAGCCCTTGGGACTGTCAGTTTAGGTGGACGGCCATGTCTTGGTAGGTTTGCAGTTGTGCCATACTCTTTCCATTTTCGGATGATTGGATTGGATTGAACAGTGATCCATGAGATGTCAAAGCTTAGGGTTAGCCTATAAAAAAAATATCCCACTTTAAACTTCTCCACAACTTTATCCCTGACCTGTCTGGTGTGTTCTTGGCCTTCATGCTGTTTGTTCACTAAGGTTCTCTAACAAACATCTGAGGGCTTCACAGAACAGCTGTATTTATACTGAGATTAAATTACACACAGGTGGACTCTTTACTAATTAGGAGACTTCTGAAGACAGTTGGTTCTACTGGATTTTAGTTGGGGGTATCAGAGTAAGGGGGGCTAAATACAAATGCCCACCACACTTCAGATATTTATTTGTAAAACAAATTGAAAACCATTTAATTTTCCTTGCCACTTTGTGTTGGTCTATCACATAAACTCCCAATAAAATACATTTATGTTTTTGGTTGTAACATGACATAACATTCATTTGCCTACGGTGTTGCATGACTGCGCAATTGCCAGTTAAAGTAGCGTAGTGCCGAATAGCAAAAAATGTGCCTGGTTGTGAAGGGGGTAAAATCTTCCGGAGCTCAAGTGGTTAAGAAAAAAAATTAAGGTCATTTTGAAATTGATGGCAGCAACGCATCTCAAAAAAGTTGGGACAGGGCAATAAAAAGCTGACAAAGTGGTACTAACAAGGAAGAGTTGGAAGAACATTTTGCATCTAATTAGGTTGCCAGTAACATGATTGGGTAAAAAAAAAGTATCTTAGAGTCAGTGTCTCAGAAGTAAAAGTTGGCTGAGGTTCACCAATCTGAAAAGCTAAATTGTCGAACAATTTCAGAATAATATTCATCAACATAAAATTACAAAGACTTATTATATTGTCATGTACAGTACATAATATCAAAATATTCCAAAAGCCTGGAGAAATCAGTGTGCGCAAGGGACAAGGCCAAACTGCAAGTTTGCATGCCCGTGATCTTCTGGCCCTCAGACAGCACTGCATTAAAAAATGGGTATAATTCTGCAATGGGCTCAGGAATACTTCCAAAAATCCCTGTCTGCAAACTAAGTTTGCCGTACCATCAAAAAAATGCAAGTTTAGGAGTCTATCATATAAAGAAGCCAAATTTGAACATGATTCAGAAACGCTGCCATCTTTGGGCTAAAGCTCTTTTAAAATTGTCTGTTGCAAAGTGGAAAACTTCTATGGTCAAACGAATCGAAATTTGACATTCTTTTTGGCAACCATGGGTGCGCTGCGCCCGCTGGACTAAAGAGGAGAGGATGTATGATAATAAGGGGGTGCTAATAATAATATGACAAAGTGCTGGAGCCCAGTATTTCATAATTAATGTGAACAATACCATATGCAAATTATAATCATAAGTACAAGAAAAAAATTCTATAATATCAAACAATTGTGAGTATGATGTGCATCAGTAAACAGCAAGCGAATATGATGTTCCCAGCAAACATATCACACACCTGTTTGCCAATATATCAAACCAAGCATCCACAAGTTAAGTGAAGTTTTCTGGACAGTTATACCATCATATGCATCAACCACTTAAGGACCGCCTCACGTCGATATACGTCGGCAGAATGGCACAGGCAGGCAAAATCACGTACATACACGTGATTTGCCTCCCTCAGGAGGGGGGGTCTGATCGCCCCCCCCCCCCGGTGCCCGAGGCGGTTCTCTTTTGTCCCCTGGCGATCGGAGGTGAGGGGGAGGCCATCCGTTCCTGGCCCCCCCCCCCCTCGCGATCGCCGCCGGCCAATGGGAACATTCCTTTGCTGCTGTATGCTAAACAGCAGCAAAGGAAATGATGTCATCTCTCCTCGGCTCGGTATTTTCCGTTCCGGCGCCGAGGAGAGAAGACATCTATGTGAGTGCACAACACTACACACTCAGTAGAACATGCCAGGCACACAAAATACCCCGATTTCCCCCCCATCACCCCCCCTGTCACAAACTGACACCAAGCAGTTTTTTTTTTTTTTTTCTGATTACTGCATTGGTGTCAGTTTGTGACAATTAGTGTTAGGACAGTTAGGGTTAGCCCCCTTTAGGTCTAGGGTACCCCCCTAACCCCCCCTAATAAAGTTTTAACCCCTTGATCACCCCCCGTCACCAGTGTCACTAATCGATCATTTTTCTGATCGCTGTATTAGTGTCGCTGGTGACGATAGTTAGGGAAGTAAATATTTAGGTTCGCCGTCAGCGTTTTATAGCGACAGGGACCCCCATATTCTACCTAATAAATGTTTTAAACCCTTGATTGCCCCCTAGTCAACCCTTTCACCACTGATCACCGTATAAGTGTTACGGGTGACGCTGGTTAGTTCGTTTATTTTTTATAGTGTCAGGGCACCCGCCGTTTATTACCTAATAAAGGTTTAGCCCCCTGATCGCCCGGCTGTGATATGCGTCGCCCCAGGCAGCGTCAGATTAGCGCCAGTACCGCTAACACCCACGCACGCAGCATACGCCTCCCTTAGTGGTATCGTATCTGAACGGATCAATATCTGATCCGATCAGATCTATACTAGCGTCCCCAGCAGTTTAGGGTTCCCAAAAACGCAGTGTTAGCGGGATCAGCCCAGATACCTGCTAGCACCTGCGTTTTGCCCCCTCCGCCCGGCCCAGCTCAGCCCACCCAAGTGCAGTATCGATCGATCACTGTCACTTACAAAACACTAAACGCATAACTGCAGCGTTCGCAGAGTCAGGCCTGATCCCTGCGATCGCTAACAGTTTTTTTGGTAGCATTTTGGTGAACTGGCAAGCGCCAGCCAGCGTCAGGTTAGCGCCAGTACCACTAACACGCACGCAGCGTACACCTCCCTTAGTGGTATAGTATCCGAACGGATCAATATCTGATCCGATCAGATCTATACTAGTGTCCCCAGCAGTTTAGGGTTCCCAAAAACGCAGTGTTAGTGGGATCAGCCTAGATACCTGCTAGCACCTGCGTTTTGCCTCTCCGCCCGGCCCAGCCCAGCTCACCCAAGTGCAGTATCGATCGATCACTGTCACTTACAAAACACTAAACGCATAACTGCAGCGTTCACAGAGTCAGGCCTGATCCCTGCGATCGCTAACAGTTTTTTTGGTAGCTTTTTATTGAACTGGCAAGCACCAGCGGCCTAGTACACCCCGGTCGTAGTCAAACCAGCACTGCAGTAACACTTGGTGACGTGGCGAGTCCCATAAGTGCAGTTCAAGCTGGTGAGGTGGCAAGCACAAGTAGTGTCCCGCTGCCACCAAAAAGACAAACACAGGCCATCGTGCCCATAATGCCCTTCGTGCTGCATTCGCCAATCCTAATTGGGAACCCACCACTTCTGCAGCGCCCGTACTTCCCCCATTCACATCCCCAACCAAATGCAGTCGGCTGCATGAGAGGCATTTTTATGTCCTCCCGAGTACCCCTACCCAACGAACCCCCCCAAAAAAGATGTCATGTCTGCTGCAAGTGCGGATATAGGCGTGACACCCGCTGTTATTGTCCCTCCTGTCCTGACAATCCTGGTCTTTGCATTGGTGAATGTTTTGAACGCTACCATTCACTAGTTGAGTATTAGCATAGGTTACAGCATTCCACAGACTAGGACACACTTTCACAGGGTCTCCCAAGATGCCATCACATTTTGAGAGACCCAAACCTGGAACCGGTTACAGTTATAAAAGTTAGTTACAAAAAAAGTGTTAAAAAATATATATATATATAAAATAAAAAAAAATAGTTGTCGTTTTATTGTTCTCTCTCTCTCTATTCTCTCTCTATTGTTCTGCTCTTTTTTACTGTATTCTATTCTGCAATGTTTTATTGTTATTATGTTTTATCATGTTTGCTTTTCAGGTATGCAATTTTTTATACTTTACCGTTTACTGTGCTTTATTGTTAACCATTTTTTTGTCTTCAGGTACGCCATTCACAATGTTTGAGTGGTTATACCAGAATGATGCCTGCAGGTTTAGGTATCATCTTGGTATCATTCTTTTCAGCCAGCGGTCGGCTTTCATGTAAAAGCAATCCTAGCGGCTAATTAGCCTCTAGACTGCTTTTACAAGCCGTGGGAGGGAATGCCCCCCCCCACCATCTTCCGTGTTTTTCTCTGGCTCTCCTGTCTCAACAGGGAACCTGAAAATGCAGCCGGTGATTCAGCCAGCTGACCATAGAGCTGATCAGAGACCAGAGTGGCTCCAAACATCTCTATGGCCTAAGAAACCGGAAGCTACGAGCATTTTATGACTTAGATTTCGCCGGATGTAAATAGCGCCATTGGGAAATTGGGGAAGCATTTTATCACACCGATCTTGGTGTGGTCAGATGCTTTGAGGGCAGAGGAGAGATCTAGGGTCTAATAGACCCCAATTTTTTCAAAAAAGAGTACCTGTCACTACCTATTGCTATCATACGGGATATTTACATTCCCCGAGATAACAATAAAAATGATTTAAAAAAAATGAAAGGAACAGTTTAAAAATAAGATAAAAAAGAAAAAAAATAATAAAGAAAAAAAAAAAAAAAAAAAAGCACCCCTGTCGCCCCCTGCTCTCGCGCTAAGGCGAACGCAAGCGTCGGTCTGTCGTCAAACGTAAACGGCAATTGCACCATGCATGTGAGGTATCACCGCGAAGGTCAGATCGAGGGCAGTAATTTTTGCAGTAGACCTCTGTAAATCTAAAGTGGTAACCTGTAAAGGCTTTTAAAAGCTTTTAAAAATGTATTTATTTTGTTGCCACTGCACGTTTGTGCGCAATTGTAAAGCATGTCATGTTTGGTATCCATGTACTCGGCCTAAGATCATCTTTTTTATTTCATTAAACATTTGGGCAATATAGTGTGTTTTAGTGCATTAAAATTTAAAAAAGTGTGTTTTTTCACCAAAAAATGCGTTTGAAAAATCGCTGCGCAAATACTGTGTAAAAAAAAAAACATGAAACACCCACCATTTTAATCTGTAGGGCATTTGCTTTAAAAAAATATATAATGTTTGGGGGTTCAAAGTAATTTTCTTGCAAAAAAAAAAAACTTTTTCATGTAAACAAAAAGTGTCAGAAAGGGCTTTGTCTTCAAGTGGTTAGAAGAGTGGGTGATGTGTGACATAAGCTTCTAAATGTTGTGCATAAAATGCCAGGACAGTTCAAAACCCCCCCAAATGACCCCATTTTGGAAAGTAGACACCCCAAGCTATTTGTTGAGAGGCATGTCGAGTCCATGGAATATTTTATATTGCGACACAAGTTGCGGGAAAGAGACCAAATTTTTTTTTTTTTTTTTGCACAAAGTTGTCACTAAATGATATTTTGCTCAAACATGCCATGGGAATATGTGAAATTACACCCCAAAATAAATTCTGCTGCTTCTCCTGAGTACGGGGATACCACATGTGTGAGACTTTTTGGGAGCCTAGCCGCGTACGGGACCCCGAAAACCAAGCACCGCCTTCAGGCTTTCTAAGGGCGTGAATTTTTGATTTCACTCTTCACTGCCTATCACAGTTTCGGAGGCCATGGAATGCCCAGGTGGCACAAAACCCCCCCAAATGACCCCATTTTGGAAAGTAGACACCCAAAGCTATTTGCTGAGAGGTATAGTGAGTATTTTGCAGACCTCACTTTTTGTCACAAAGTTTTGAAAATTGAAAAAAGAAAAAAAAAGTTTTTTCTTGACTTTCTTCATTTTCAAAAACAAATGAGAGCTGCAAAATACTCACCATGCCTCTCAGCAAATAGCTTGGGGTGTCTACTTTCCAAAATGGGGTAATTTGGGGGGGTTTTGTGCCACCTGGGCATTCCATGGCCTCCGAAACTGTGATAGGCAGTGAAGAGTGAAATCAAAAATTCACGCCCTTAGAAATCCTGAAGGCGGTGATTGGTTTTCGGGGCCCCGTACGCGGCTAGGCTCCCAAAAAGTCCCACACATGTGGTATCCCCATACTCAGGAGAAGCAGCTAAATATATTTTGGGGTGCAATTCCACATATGCCCATGGCCTGTGTGAGCAATATATCATTTAGTGACAACTTTGTGCAAAAAAAAAAAAAAAAAATGCGTCACTTTCCCGCAACTTGTGTCAAAATATAAAATATTCCATGGACTCATGAATATCATTTAGTGACAACTTTTTGTAAATATTTTTTTTTTTTTTGTCATTATTCAATCACTTGGGACAAAAAAAATAAATATTCAATGGGTTCAACATGCCTCTCAGCAATTTCCTTGGGGTGTCTACTTTCCAAAATGGGGTCATTTGGGGGGGGGGGGGGTTGTACTGCCCTGCCATTTTAGCACCTTAAGAAATGACATAGGCAGTCATAAACTAAAAGCTGTGTAAATTCCAGAAAATGTACCCTAGTTTGTAGGCGCTATAACTTTTGCGCAAACCAATAAATATATGCTTATTGACATTTTTTTTACCAAAGACATGTGGCCGAATACATTTTGGCCTAAATGTATGACTAAAATTGAGTTTCTTGGATTTTTTTATAACAAAACGTAGAAAATATCATTTTTTTCAAAATTTTTGGTCTTTTTCCGTTTATAGCGCAAGAAATAAAAACCGCAGAGGTGATCAAATACTATCAATAGAAAGCTCTATTTGTGGGAAGAAAAGGACGCAAATTTCGTTTGGGTACAGCATTGCATGACCGCGCAATTAGCAGTTAAAGCGACGCAGTGCCAAATTGGAAAAAAACCTCTGGTCCTTAGG
The DNA here is from genome assembly GCA_037952925.1 of Lithobates clamitans. Lineage (NCBI taxonomy): Eukaryota > Metazoa > Chordata > Amphibia > Anura > Ranidae > Lithobates > Lithobates clamitans. Next base: position 2,607,351 of record JBBGZY010000374.1, read on the forward strand.
CAGCATAATGGTCCGGGGCTCAAGTGGTTAATAAGCATAAGTGAACACTGGTATCAAACAATTCAAAAGTGCAACGTGCATCAATAAACAACCAGCAATTGTGCCAGAACAATGTCCATAGATATGTGAGGTAATCTGATTGTTTAAACCATCACCACTGACTAGACGATTTTCAGATAAAGAATGACACCCAGTGAGTGAAGGTAAGTTACCAAACCACCATGACCTCTTTAATTAAAAGGATAGGTCAGGTGGAACTTTATATGACCGTGGTCTGTGATCTTTACTGGTGCCAGGTAGATATTCCAGGAGAAGCTCCGCCAGATTAGTATTTTTCAGAAAAAAATGGAAAGGCAATACCATAGTGTGATTCCATTTATTTAAAACATATAAAAACAATGGGCCAAATGGCTGCTTACTTTATAAGTGCCATTCCTCAGCACTGAAGGTGACAGGCTCAGCAAAGTTAGGTGAAGTGTGAAGTTACCTCCTCGCTTACTCCCGCTTGTAGCGAGCAGCATGCGTTCCACCGCCTGATCAGCCAAAACCGGAAGTAGCTAAAAAGAGTTGTGTGACCAGGTTAAGCCTCGACGTACGTTTCGTCGTGATGACGTCGTCAGGAAGCGTCCCGGTCACTGAATGAATGTGTTTTGTGTTTTTATTCCCCCTGGTGTGCTGAGATAGGTCAGACTCGAATTGAAAGACTGATACCATCTGGTGGACAAGTGTTGAACTGGAATCAGTAAATTGAAGTTAAAGAGCTACTGCCATCTAGTGGATAGTAAGAAAATTTGTTGTTCTCGCCTCACGTAGAAAGTGAGCATTGCAGTTCACATTTCACCTGGATGTAGCATCAATAAAAATACATTGAGAGTATATTAGAAATAGATGACAACTCTTGTGTGACAGTAACATAGATTATAGATAGTAAGATATACTATCTTACTCTCACCAGTCAGGTGATTGCCAGACCGTTGTTCCTAATTTTTACAGATAGTCTATTGCCTGGAATGGTACCAGCTGATTGGAGAAAAGCCAATGTAGCACCAATATTTAAAAAGGGCCCAAAATACATCCCTGGGAATTACAGACCAGTTAGCCAAACATCAATAGTATGTAAACTCTTGGAGGGGATGATAAGGGACTATATACAAGATTTTAGTAATAAGAATGATATCATTAGCAGTAATCAGCATGGATTCATGAAGAATCGTTCTTGCCAAACCAATCTATTAACCTTCTATGAGGAGGTGAGTTGCCATCTAGATAAAGGAAGGCCCGTAGACGTGGTGTATCTGGATTTTGCAAAAGCATTTGACACAGTTCCCCATAAACGTTTACTGTACAAAATAAGGTGCGTTGGCATGGACCATAGGGTGAGTACATGGATTGAAAACTGGCTACAAGGGCGTGTTCAGAGGGTGGTGATAAATGGGGAGTACTCAGAATGGTCAGGGGTGGGTAGTGGGGTTCCCCAGGGTTCTGTGCTGGGACCAATCCTATTTAATTTGTTCATAAACGACCTGGAGGATGGGATAAACAGTTCAATCTCTGTATTTGCAGACGATACTAAGCTAAGCAGGGCAATAACTTCTCCGCAGGATGTGGAAATCTTGCAAAAAGACCTGAACAAATTAATGGGGTGGGCGACTACATGGCAAATGAGGTTCAATGTAGAAAAATGCAAAATAATGCATTTGGTTGGCAAAAATATGAATGCAATCTATACACTGGGGGGAGAACCTCTGGGGGAATCTAGGATGGAAAAGGGCCTGGGGGTCCTAGTAGATGATAGGCTCAGCAATGGCATGCAATGCCAAGCTGCTGCTAATAAAGCAAACAGAATATTGGCATGCATTAAAAGGGGGATCAACTCCAGAGATAAAACGATAATTTGCCATTCCTAAAATGAACAGCTTTATAAACTATATATATTTGACAACCTATGTATGTGACCAAAATCAAATAGCATCTGGATCATTGCATTACTAATGGTACCGGTACTAATGCTAATCAAATTTAAAAAATATTGACATATATTAATTATTAGTTAAAAAACAATTTAGGTTGACATCTATATTGAGACCTGTCGGCTGTATCCAAATTGTACAGCCATTTTGTTTCATTTTGTGATACTAATTTCTTTAAATTGGTCACTCTCCAGTGTTTCTTTACTTTGTCAATGCCATAAAATGTTAATAATGTGGGATCTTAATTATGAAATAATCTAAAGTGATTGGATACACTATGTTTAGGGAAGCCGTTGGCAATTTTTGCTATGTGTTTATTAATTCTAACGCGCGATTTTCGTGTCGTTCTGCCTACGTACTGTTTTGGGCACGGACACTCCAAAACATAGGTAAAGTTTTCTGAATCACAGGTAATCAGGGATTTAATTTTAAAATTGTGTTTAGTTACCACTGACTGGAAACTTTCTATTTTTCTTTTGGCTCTTTTCAAAGTTCTACATGCTTTGCACCTGGCGCAATAATGAAAACCCTCTCTATCTAGGAAGGTGGACAAAACTTTAGGAGGATCAGGAACGTTGGGCGCAATTCTATTACGTAATCCTGGTGCCCTTTTATAAATAAACTGTGGTTTTGCAGGCAATACACTTTTCAGATCTTTGTCTTTGAGAAGAATGAGTCAATATTTTTTTTAAACTTTTCCTACTTCTTTGTACTGGCGATTAAATAATGTCAAAAAGGCTGTGTCTGCTTTGAAAGGTACTTTGGGTTTTTTTGTTAACAAATCATCTCTATTCATATGTAAAACTTGTGTTTGGCATTGTTGCAATACCCTGGGTGAGTAGCCCTTTTCAACAAATCTTTCTGTGAGTATGGAGGGTTGTGCTTCATAATCCCTTATGGTCGTGCAATTCCTACTCAACCTCATATATTGACCCTTAGGGATTGCTGAAAGCCATTTGGGGTGGTGAAAACTTTGTATGGGTACATACCCGTTTCTATCGGTATCTTTGAAATGCGTATGTGTGGTAATTTTACTCTGTGTATTAGTTAATACCAAATCCAAATAACTGATTGACGTGTTGTTCCATACAGCTGTGAACCTCAACCCATAGTTGTTGACGGTCATCAGCTGTATGAGCTTTAATAGGTTAGTTTTGGAGCCCTCCCATAACAGCAGTACATCATCTATATACCTCTTGTATAAATTGAGGCCTCCCCATTGGTGTTTATAGATGAATTCTTGTTGCCACTTATTAAGTACCAAGTTGGCCACACTTGGGGCATAACGAGCCCCCATAGCAACCCCTTTGACTTGGTTGTAGTGTGTTCCCTGGTAACAAAAATAGTTATTGGTCATAGCCAGTTGTAATCCTTCCACCAGGTATTTTATTTGTGCTGATTTAAGCTGGGATTCATTTTTCAAAGCCCATTTTACTGCTGCAAGTCCGTCTTGCTGTTTGATATTAGTGTAGAAGGATTCCATATCCACTGTGACTAAAAATGTATGTGGATTGGTAGTTACCTTGGAGAGGATGTTTATAAGTTCATTACTATCTTTGAGATAGGACTCACCCTCGTCACCAAGAGCTGGAGAAATATGTCTAAATATTCACCAACCCTTGAGAAAAGAAAGCCAATCCCACTCAAAATGGGCCATCCTGGGGAATTGTCTTTAGATTTGTGGACTTTAGGAACAATATAAAGAACAGGGAGTATAGCAGTTTGGGGGACAAGATATTTGCCTTCTTTTTTTATTAAAATGTTCATTTTGATTCCTTTTTTTACCCACTCAGTAAGTTCAATTTTTAATTTTGGTGTAGGGTCACCTTTTAATTTTCTATAGGTGGTCTTATCACCAAGTAATTGGAGGACTTCTTTGTTATAATTATCTTTGGTCACTATTACTAAAACCCCCCCCCCCCCCCTTTATCGGCCGGTCTAATTACCACATTTTTATTTTGTTCCAATTCCTTAATACCTTCCCAAATTTTAGTGTTGTTCTTGTATCTTTTTCTTTTACATTTTTTCACTTCATCCTGAACCATATTTTTAAATACTTCTATGAAATGATGAATACCTTTTTTGGATTGAATACAGAGTTGTTTTTAAGCCCACTGTGTATATAACCATCTGTTTCAATAATGGGTGTGGGCCCAGAGGGTTGTTCACAAAAATGTGTTTTGATATTTAATTTTCTAGCAAATTTTTCTATATCTACAGTGGGGCAAAAAAGTATTTAGTCAGCCACCAATTGTGCAAGTTCTCCCACTTAAAAACATAAGAGAGGCCTGTAATTGTCATCATAGGTATACCTCAACTATGAGAGACAAAAAGTGGAAACAAATCCAGACAATCACATTGTCTCATTTTTGAAAGAATTTATTTGCAAATTATGGTGGAAAATAAGTATTTGGTCAATATCAAAAGTTCGTCTCAATACTTCGTTATATATCCTTTGTTGGCAGTGACAGAGGTAAAACAATTTCTGTAAGAGCCCTTTCACACTGGGGCGGTTTGCAGGCACTATTGCGCTAATAATAGCGCCTGCAAACCGACCCGAAAGTGTCGCTGCCTTCATTCCAGTGTGAAAGCCCCGAGGGCTTTCACACTGGAGCGATGCGCTGGCAGGACGGTAAAAAAAGTCCTGCCAGCAGCATCTTCAGAGCGGTGAAGGAGCGGAGTGTATACCGCTTCTTTACCGCTCCTGCCTATTGAAATCAATGGGACGGTGCGGCGATACCGCCGGCAAAGCGCCTCTGCCGTGGTATTTAACCCTTTCTCGGCCGCTAGCAGGGGTAAAACCGCCCCACTAGCGGCCGCATACCGACGGTAAAACGCCGCTAATAATAGCAGCGTTTTACCGCCGACGCCCGCCCCAGTGTGAAAGGGCTCTAAGTCTTCACAAGGTTGTCACACACTGATCTCCATGCAGATCTCCTCTAGAGCAGTGATGTTTTGGGGCTGTCGCTGGGCAACACGGACTTTCAACTCCCTCCAAAGGTTTTCTATGGAGTTGAGATCTGGAGACTGGCTAGGCCACTCCAGGACCTTGAAATGCTTCTTACAAAGCCACTGCTTCGTTGCCCGGGCTGTGTGTTTGGGATCATTGTCATGCTGAAAGACCCAGCCACGTTTCATCTTCAATGCCCTTCCTGATGGTAGGAGTTTTGCACTCAAAATCTCACGATACATGGCCCCATTCATTCTTTCATGTACACGGATCAGTCATTCTGTTCCCTTTGCAGAGAAACAGCCCCAAAGCATGATGTTGCCACCCCCATGTTTCACAGTAGGTATGGTGTTCTTTGGTTGCAACTCAGCATTCTCTCTCCTCCAAACACGACGAGTTGTGTTTCTGCTAAACAGTTCTACTTTGGTTTCATCTGACCATATGACATTCTCCCAATCCTCTTCTGGACCATCCAAATGCTCTCTAGCAAACCTCAGATGATGTTTCCACTTTTTGTCTCTCATAGTTGAGGTATACCTATGATGACAATTACAGGCCTCTCTCATCTTTTTAAGTGTGAGAACTTGCACAATTGGTGGCTGACTAAATACTTTTTTTCCTCACTGTATATAGGTCTCAAATTTGTCCAGATACTTATCTGGCACAAATTTGAGTCCCTGTGCTAACACTTCCATCCCCTCTTTGGAAAACTCAACTCCTGTTAAATTAAACAATCCTAAATTTAACTGTCTCTTTCTTTTTCTTCTTTCTTTTAGTTCCTCCCCTCGTTCCTCTCCTTCTGTGTGGTCTCTCTGGTAGTACTGTGATGGTGGAGGTGGGATCCTGTATGGCTCTTTCCAGCCTCCATTCCTCCCCTTGTTGGTATTGGTTTTGATAGAGTGCTGGTCTGCCCCTGAAATTACCCCTAAATCCATCTCTGGGGGGTGTTGGTGGGTAATAATTTCTGCCATAGTCAAAATGGTGATATGGTTCTTGTGATCTATTGTTGAGTGGAGCAAATCTATTGTGGGTAGGGACCAAATATTGCGGGGTACGCAAATACTGATTAGGTTGATTATGTTTGGGTTTATTGGATGATTTTGGTTCTTTTTTAGTTTTTGGTTGAAAATTAGTTTGATTTGTTGTATTGGTTGTCATTGAGTGATTAAATCTTTAAAATTTCTATTTCTCTTTCTACTGAAGATTCTTTAGACTCTGGGAGAATTATTTCTTCTTGCCACTTGTAAATGTTTTGATCAATAAAATCCTTTAGATCTCTTTGGTATTTTTTCATTTTTTTCTGTTTAATTTCTTCGTCATATTTTGACAGATAACTTTGTCATTTTTGGGTCTTTTCCCGATATTCAACAGTGTCTTTGAATGGTGCCATAGTTTCTCTCAATTCAGCGATCTTTGCTTCTAATAACTGATTTTTGGTTTGTCTCCTTTTTATCATAAGCTGCATAAGCTTTTTTTCACATGAATTGAAAAATTGGTACCATTCATCTAATAAGTTAAGGTCCTCAACACCATCGAGGGGACTCACGTCCCACCTTAGTCGTCATGGTGTGAGGTTTTTAGTTATATACATTTCTAGTGAAGCTTTATCCCACCATAACCTGATTTGTTTTTCCATGTCAGGCTGTAGCTGTTTAAAAGCTTTCTCTAGATCACTGTTGATCTTGGTGTTTTAGTTAAAAAAAATCATCAAGATCAATGTTTCTAACTTTCATAAAATCAAAAATGTCCAAAAATGTCTGAGTGTATTACCTGCAAAACCACAGTTTATTTATAAAAGGGCACCAGGATTAAGTAATAGAATTGCGCCCTACGTTCCTGATCCTCCTAAAGTTTTGTCCACCTTCCTAGAGGGTTTTCCAAAGGGATGGTTTTCATTATTGCACCAGGTGCAAAGCATGTAGAACTTCAAAAAGAACCAAAAGAAAAATAGAAAGTTTCCAGTCAGTAGTAACTAAACACAATTTTAAAATGAAATCCCTAATTACCTGTGATTCAGAAAACGTTACCTATGTTTTGGAATGTCCTTGCCCAAAACAGTACGTAGGCAGAACGACACGAAAATTACGCGTTAGAATTAATGAACACATAGCAAATATTGCCAATGGCTTCAGTAAACATAGTGTGTCTAATCACTTTAGATCATTTCATAATCAAGATCTCACATTATTACCATTTTATGGCATTGACAAAGTAAAGAAACATTGAAGAGGGACCAATTTAAAGAAATTAGTATCACAAAATGAAACAAAATGGCTGTACAATTTGGATACAGCCGGCAGGTCTCAATATAGATGTCGACCTAAATTGTTTTTTCTTGTCAAATTTGTTTATTGATTTTGAAAATATAAACATTGGTACAATTAACAAAATATTGATTACATTAAATTGTAGCATTAGTTGAATTTACATATCAGATCTTTCAGATCCTAGTATTTCTTGTAGTTACAAGCAATGAAAGACTTAAATAGGCTATATGTTTTAGAAAGAGTAAGGTGTTACAATCAATTTTAACAATGATATAATCAAGAGCAACAAAAAATGAAAAAGTTGTTAAATTTTTAACTTTGAGTAATATGTAATAAAGAAATAATATTAATTACTACGAGATTCAGTTATTTATAATAGGGCATTAGAGCTTACTATCTATTATTGTATTATAATTGAACATTATAAAAGTGAATGTTTCGCTACCATTTCGTTATGTAAAAATAAATAGGAGAAGACAGGATAGAATAAGGAGAAAAGAAAGGAATTAAAGAAAAGTAAAGATAAGAAGAAAAAAAAAAAAGTCTGGATTAGTAGAGGTTTCCGGGGAATTCTTAGTAACAATATGTACATAGTAACTTTTTATCAGTTATTCAAAACAAAGTTATATAGTTACCAAGGTCTTGGTAAAGAAGTGTCAAAATTAGGAGAAAGAAAAAAAGTGGGTCACCCAAGGACTCCAAATTTTCTCAAATTAAGGTATGTTATCGTTGGATATGGCATCTGTTTTCGAGCGGATCATGGCCTGATGTATTCTATTCGAAGTTTCAGAAAGCATTAATGATGAGGACTTCCACGCTTTGGCGATGGTCTGCTTTGCGGCTGTGGTAATTTGTAGAAGGAGTTTAAATTGTATATAGGAGATTTGGGTAGGCTTTAAATTTAGAAGCGCAATTGTCGGATCTGGGATGATAGTTTTCTTGAATAATTTAGAGAGCATTAGGAATATTTCTTTCCAATAATTTTTTGCTATATGGCAATCCCAAAAGATATGAAAATGCGTTCCTAGATCACCACAGCCACCAAAGCAAAGTGGAGAGTATTGTGGAACATATTTCGCGATCCTAACAGGGACCAGATACCAATGCATAAGTACTTTATAGTTCGCCTTTAAGGCTACTACATTATGAGAAGATATTTTGGTATTGGCCCAGACTTTATCCCATTTGGATGAGTCCATGTGAAAACCAAGATCACTCTCCCATTTTTCCACATAGGAGGGTGTTTTTGTATCAAGCAAAGCATTCAGGTGACTATACAACAATGACACAAGCCCCTTTGAGTGGGGGTCATTTTTACAAATACGTTCAAAATGCGTTATGTCACATAGATTATCTCTACCTTGTATAAATGGCATAAAAAACTTTTTGTTCTGTAGATAAAGAAAGAGTTCTGAATCTGGAAATTGATGGGTTTCACATATTTCAGGAAATGTTTTAAGTGAAGTGGTCGTTATCAGGTCAGGCCCGGATTTACTCCCTTTGCCGCCCCAAGGCCGGGTCCTTCAATGCTGCCCCCCCCACACACACACACACACCACATCCTTTATCGATGACTTCTACAATAGATCAATTAAAAACATATCTCCATACACGAGAACACTGTACAATTAAAGCCAGTTATTTTCAGACTAAAAATACTTCAGGGTAAGCGCACGAGGGGTAAGGATTTTTCGCAGGCAAATTTTCAAGGCAATGGCTGGTGTTAGTGCTTCAATCATCCCCGGCACCATGGTTGTTATGGTGTCAGGATAATTGAAACACATTATTTCTATCATTACATTGTAATATAAACTGAAATAGTTCAACTCACCATAATGCAGAATCATTGGGAGCCCTGAGCGTGTCACTTGCCACCATCTCTTGTCACTTGCCACCATGCCTGCCACCAGATGGGGATGTCACTTGCCACCATGCCTGCCACCAGATGGGGATGTCACTTGCCACTATGCCTGCCACCAGATGGGGATGTCACTTGCCACGCTGCCTGCCACCAGATGGGGATGCCCCTTGCCACGCTGCCTGCCACCAGATGGGGATGTCACTTGCCACGCTGCCTGCCACCAGATGGGGATGCCACTTGCCACACTGCCTGCCACCAGATGGGGATGTCACTTGCCACGCTGCCTGCCACCAGATGGGAATGTCACTTGCCACACTGCCTGCCACCAGATGGGGATGTCTCTTGCCACACTGCCTGCCACCAGATGGGGATGTCACTTGCCACACTGCCTGCCACCAGATGGGGATGCCCCTTGCCACGCTGCCTGCCACCAGATGGGGATGTCACTTGCCACGCTGCCTGCCACCAGATGGGGATGCCACTTGCCACACTGCCTGCCACCAGATGGAGATGTCCCTTGCCACGCTGCCTGCCACCAGATGGGGATGTCACTTGCCACGCTGCCTGCCACCAGATGGGGATGCCACTTGCCACACTGCCTGCCACCAGATGGGGATGTCACTTGCCACACTGCCTGCCACCAGATGGGGATGTCACTTGCCACGCTGCCTGCCACCAGATGGGGATGCCACTTGCCACACTGCCTGCCACCAGATGGGGATGTCACTTGCCACGCTGCCTGCCACCAGATGGGAATGTCACTTGCCACACTGCCTGCCACCAGATGGGGATGTCACTTGCCACGCTGCCTGCCACCAGATGGGGATGTCACTTGCCACGCTGCCTGCCACCAGATGGGGATGTCACTTGCCACGCTGCCTGCCACCAGATGGGAATGTCACTTGCCACACTGCCTGCCACCAGATGGGGATGTCTCTTGCCACACTGCCTGCCACCAGATGGGGATGTCACTTGCCACACTGCCTGCCACCAGATGGGGATGCCCCTTGCCACGCTGCCTGCCACCAGATGGGGATGTCACTTGCCACGCTGCCTGCCACCAGATGGGGATGCCACTTGCCACACTGCCTGCCACCAGATGGAGATGTCCCTTGCCACGCTGCCTGCCACCAGATGGGGATGTCACTTGCCACACTGCCTGCCACCAGATGGGGATGCCACTTGCCACACTGCCTGCCACCAGATGGGGATGTCACTTGCCACACTGCCTGCCACCAGATGGGGATGTCACTTGCCACACTGCCTGCCACCAGATGGGGATGTCTCTTGCCACACTGCCTGCCACCAGATGGAGATGTCTCTTGCCACACTGCCTGCCACCAGATGGGGATGCCCCTTGCCACGCTGCCTGCCACCAGATGGGGATGTCACTTGCCACGCTGCCTGCCACCAGATGGGGATGTCACTTGCCACGCTGCCTGCCACCAGATGGGGATGCCACTTGCCACACTGCCTGCCACCAGATGGGGATGTCTCTTGCCACGCTGCCTGCCACCAGATGGAGATGTCTCTTGCCACACTGCCTGCCACCAGATGGGGATGTCTCTTGCCACCATATTGGGATGTCCCTTGCCATGCTGCCTGCCATCAGAAGGAGGAGGAGGGCGGAACAGCGGTGCGGGAATGAGAGATGTCATCTCTCTCCCCCGCCGCCGCACCGCTGCCATTGCTAGCTACTCTCGATTTTTTAAAAATGGCGCCGGACGGCGCAATCATGCTACTGCGCATGCGCCGCCCGGCCGAGCGCTTACGAGCTTTCCCGAGCCCGGCCGGCTTCGGAACGGCGCATGCGCAGTTGCGTGGTCGGCTCGCGGGCGCGTCCATCTTTTCTATGGGCACTGGTGCCCATAACAGACTTTAACAGGCAGCACGAAAGGGGGGGCGGCCGCGAAGTCGCTGCAGGAGTGGCGCCGCCCCTACACCACTGCCGCCCCGAGGCCTGGCCTCGGTGGCCTTGTGACAAATCCGGCCCTGTATCAGGTCATAGAGTTGTGTTAAATCAGCAGAAATACATTTTTTAAAAGTTTTAGGAGATGTATGAGCCGGGTAGAAAAGTGGATTTCTAATAAATGATATAAGAGGTATATGCAGAGATTGTAGTCTTTTGATTACTTTGAATCTATCCCATATAGCAATTGTATGTTTAGTAATCCTGTTTTTTATTATTTTATGGTCAGAAGAGGTAGACCATATTAGATTTGGTATGGAGATCGGATCACAGTCGATTGATTCAATCGCTACCCAGAGGGGGATCTCGTGTTTCGTGTGATATTTAGGAATATGTGCTATTTGTGCTGCATGGAAATAATCAGTAAAATTAAGGAAACCTAATCCTCCTTTAAGTTTAGAAAGATAAAGAGTGTGGGTAGGTAAGTGAGATTTTAAGGAGCTCCATATGAATGCTTGTGTTTTACGTTGTAGGTTCCTAAGGAAGTATGCCCGGATAGGAATGGGTAATACACAAAAGAGATATAACATTTTAGGTAATACAGTCATTTTTATTACATTTATTTTACCAATCCATGATATTGGCAAAGAGGACCATTGTTTAAGAAAATTAGTAATTTTTCGTAGTAGTGGAGGATAGTTAGCAGAGAAGATATCAGATAGATTGGGGGTAAGAGTAATACCTAGATATGTGAGGTGAGACGACCATGTAACAGGGAGAGATGCAGGGCCGGATTTGTCACAAGGCCACCGAGGCCAGGCCTCGGGGCGGCAGTGGTGTAGGGGCGGCGCCACTCCTGCAGCGACTTCGCGGCCGCCCCCCCTTTCGTGCTGCCTGTTAAAGTCTGTTATGGGCACCAGTGCCCATAGAAAAGATGGACGCGCCCGCGAGCCGACCACGCAACTGCGCATGCGCCGTTCCGAAGCCGGCCGGGCTCGGGAAAGCTCGTAAGCGCTCGGCCGGGCGGCGCATGCGCAGTAGCATGATTGCGCCGTCCGGCGCCATTTTTAAAAAATCGAGAGTAGCTAGCAATGGCAGCGGTGCGGCGGCGGGGGAGAGAGATGACATCTCTCATTCCCGCACCGCTGTTCCGCCCTCCTCCTCCTTCTGATGGCAGGCAGCATGGCAAGGGACATCCCAATATGGTGGCAAGAGACATCCCCATCTGGTGGCAGGCAGTGTGGCAAGAGACATCTCCATCTGGTGGCAGGCAGCGTGGCAAGAGACATCCCCATCTGGTGGCAGGCAGTGTGGCAAGTGGCATCCCCATCTGGTGGCAGGCAGCGTGGCAAGTGACATCCCCATCTGGTGGCAGGCAGCGTGGCAAGTGACATCCCCATCTGGTGGCAGGCAGCGTGGCAAGGGGCATCCCCATCTGGTGGCAGGCAGTGTGGCAAGAGACATCTCCATCTGGTGGCAGGCAGTGTGGCAAGAGACATCCCCATCTGGTGGCAGGCAGTGTGGCAAGTGACATCCCCATCTGGTGGCAGGCAGTGTGGCAAGTGACATCCCCATCTGGTGGCAGGCAGTGTGGCAAGTGGCATCCCCATCTGGTGGCAGGCAGTGTGGCAAGTGACATCCCCATCTGGTGGCAGGCAGCGTGGCAAGGGACATCTCCATCTGGTGGCAGGCAGTGTGGCAAGTGGCATCCCCATCTGGTGGCAGGCAGCGTGGCAAGTGACATCCCCATCTGGTGGCAGGCAGCGTGGCAAGGGGCATCCCCATCTGGTGGCAGGCAGTGTGGCAAGTGACATCCCCATCTGGTGGCAGGCAGTGTGGCAAGAGACATCCCCATCTGGTGGCAGGCAGTGTGGCAAGTGACATTCCCATCTGGTGGCAGGCAGCGTGGCAAGTGACATCCCCATCTGGTGGCAGGCAGCGTGGCAAGTGACATCCCCATCTGGTGGCAGGCAGCGTGGCAAGTGACATCCCCATCTGGTGGCAGGCAGTGTGGCAAGTGACATTCCCATCTGGTGGCAGGCAGCGTGGCAAGTGACATCCCCATCTGGTGGCAGGCAGTGTGGCAAGTGGCATCCCCATCTGGTGGCAGGCAGCGTGGCAAGTGACATCCCCATCTGGTGGCAGGCAGTGTGGCAAGTGACATCCCCATCTGGTGGCAGGCAGTGTGGCAAGTGGCATCCCCATCTGGTGGCAGGCAGCGTGGCAAGTGACATCCCCATCTGGTGGCAGGCAGCGTGGCAAGGGACATCTCCATCTGGTGGCAGGCAGTGTGGCAAGTGGCATCCCCATCTGGTGGCAGGCAGCGTGGCAAGTGACATCCCCATCTGGTGGCAGGCAGCGTGGCAAGGGGCATCCCCATCTGGTGGCAGGCAGTGTGGCAAGTGACATCCCCATCTGGTGGCAGGCAGTGTGGCAAGAGACATCCCCATCTGGTGGCAGGCAGTGTGGCAAGTGACATTCCCATCTGGTGGCAGGCAGCGTGGCAAGTGACATCCCCATCTGGTGGCAGGCAGTGTGGCAAGTGGCATCCCCATCTGGTGGCAGGCAGCGTGGCAAGTGACATCCCCATCTGGTGGCAGGCAGCGTGGCAAGGGGCATCCCCATCTGGTGGCAGGCAGCGTGGCAAGTGACATCCCCATCTGGTGGCAGGCATAGTGGCAAGTGACATCCCCATCTGGTGGCAGGCATGGTGGCAAGTGACATCCCCATCTGGTGGCAGGCATGGTGGCAAGTGACAAGAGATGGTGGCAAGTGACACGCTCAGGGCTCCCAATGATTCTGCATTATGGTGAGTTGAACTATTTCAGTTTATATTACAATGTAATGATAGAAATAATGTGTTTCAATTATCCTGACACCATAACAACCATGGTGCCGGGGATGATTGAAGCACTAACACCAGCCATTGCCTTGAAAATTTGCCTGCGAAAAATCCTTACCCCTCGTGCGCTTACCCTGAAGTATTTTTAGTCTGAAAATAACTGGCTTTAATTGTACAGTGTTCTCGTGTATGGAGATATGTTTTTAATTGATCTATTGTAGAAGTCATCGATAAAGGATGTGGTGTGTGTGTGTGTGTGGGGGGGGCAGCATTGAAGGACCCGGCCTTGGGGCGGCAAAGGGAGTAAATCCGGGCCTGGAGAGATGTTTGAGCTTGTAGTGTTTGCGGGGGTAAAGAGACATTTAAAGCTGTTGATTTTTTTGAGTTTATAATTAGTCCAGTAATTTGGGCAAAGTGATCTAGTTTGCTTAGATTGAGAGCAGAAATGTGAGGGGAAGACATAAAAATGAATATATCGTCAGCAAATAGACATATTTTATGTTGATGGCCTGCTAAATCTATGCCCTTGATTGAGGGGTCTGTACGGATAGCCTGGGCAAGAGGTTCAATGAGTAAGGCAAATAAAAGTGGGGAGAGAGGACAACCCTGACTTGTTCCTCTATTTATGTCAAATATGTCTGATTTGTATCCTGCATATTTAACATATGCCTTGGGATTATTATAAAGTGAAGTGACCCAGCTTAGAAAATGAGGGCCAAAGCCCCATTTTTGTAGAGTGAAATTTAAGTAGGGCCATGTCACTGTATCAAATGCTTTTTTGATATCTGACAGGAGACATAGAGGTATTCGCCTTGTTTTAGGTGCTTGAATCAATAATGATGTTCTACGGACATTATCTGCTGCTTGTCGTAAAGGGATGAAACCTACTTGAGCTTTGCTTATTAATGAACCAATTATATTATTAAGACGAGATGCCATTACTTTTGCTAGTAGTTTTATATCTAGGTTTAATAAGGATATAGGTCTAAAGTTAGTACAAGATGAGGTTTAGGGATCATTGAAATTATTGCTGTTAAAAGTTTCCGGTCGAAAGGATTGTTTGTTAAGTAGGGAGTTAAATGCTTTTGTCAGGATGGGAGTAAGAATATGGGAACATTTTTTATAGTAGAGGGCTGAGAATCCATCAGGGCCTGGTCGTTTATTTAACTTAACGGATTTAATTGCTATTTAGATTTCTATAGGTTCAATAGGACTTTCAAGGTTATTGTATTGAACTTGAGAAATAGTTGGAAGTTTAACTTGTGAAAAAAATGATTCTGCTGAGGATTGGTCGAAGGATCCTTTTTTTTTTGTATAAAGAAGTAAGATGTTTATGAAAGATGTGTAATATCTTTACTGGGTTACTAGTGTATTTATCATGGTGTATTTTTAGGCGAATTGGCTTAAAGGGGTTATTTAATTTTTGAAGCGCACATGCAAGAAGGGTGCCAGGTTTATGAGCTTTAAAGTAGATTTTATGTTTAGATTTACGTATTGTTTTGTCCACCGATTCTGATAGGAATAGGTCAAGATTTAAACTTGCCTTATCAAGTTGTGCTTTTGACACTGGAGTAGGGTTTGATTGGAAATTTGTGTGGCAGTCATTAAATTATTTTTTTCTCTGGCCGATATTTAGAAATCGCGATGGTCAATATGTGATGCCGATTTTTTTGGGCCGATATATTAGGCCGATTTTTTTTTTTCTTCTTTTTTTTTTACCTTCATCTCATAAAATCTAACAGTTAGACCCCTTTCACAATGGGGCGTTTTTCAGGCGCTTTTGGGCTAAAAAAGGCGCCTGTAAAGTGCCTGTCAAACGGCTCCCCTGCAGTCTCAGTGTGAAAGCCCGAGTGCTTTCAAACTGAGGCGATGCGCTGGCAGGATGTTAAAAAAAAGTCCTGCAAGCAGCATCTTTGGAGCGGTGTATACCACCACTCCTGCCCACTGAAATGAATGCGCACCGATGCCGAAGCGCCTGCAAAGCGTTTCGGCAGCGGCACTTCAGGGGCGCATTTAACCCCTTCCTCGGCTGCTAGCTGGGTTATAAGCGCCCTGCTAGCAGCCGAATAGCGCCGCTAAAATGATGGTAAAGAGCCGCTAAAACTAGCAGCGTTTTACCGTCAACGCATGCCCGCTCCAGTGTAAAAGCAACCTTAAGTGATACAGAAAATTTTTTACATTTAAACATTTATTAAACAAAACAAACCTCCAATCAGTTCACTTGTATGTAGAATTTAGATTAAAAAAAAAAAAACCTCTCTTAAATATTAAATACACAAAAACAGGTAATCAAAACTTCTGGATGAAAAAAAATGTGCTAACTTTACTGCTTAGTTTTTTTTTAAATTTATTAGTGTATTTTTAAAAAAAAAATTGCATTTGAAAGACCGCTGTGCAAATACCGTGTGACATAAAATATTGCAACAACCACTATTTTATTCCCTAGTGTCTCTGCTAAAAAAAATATATATAATGTTTGGGGGTTCTAAGTGATTTTCTAGCAGAAAATACAGGATTTTTACTTGTAAGCAACAAATGTCAGAAAAGATTTAGTCTTTAAATGGTTAAACTGAGAGCTTCTACACAAAGAGTTTAGTCCATTCATAAGTGTAAACATTGTATCCTTCAGGTTCTTTTTATCAGATTTGGCAGGCTGCCCAGAGGAGGAGAAAAGTCGCTTCACAGTTTTCAGGCAACTTGTATTGACTTCTATTACAGAAGTCATTTGCAAGTCACGCTGAAGCTATATCGGCATTTTTTATCAGCACAATCGGCCGATGCCGATTAAGTAAAAAACACCAAATATCGGCCGATATATCGGTCAACCTCTAATCAGGAGTATCATTGTTTCCCAAATATTCTTTTATTGCTGATTCTAAGTCAGATGAATGTGATGGGTGTGTGATAATTGAATTGTTTATGTGCCATGTGGGGTCTTGAGCTTTTGGGAATAAAGAAGTAAAGGTTGAAATTATCTCACAATGATCTGTCCAAGTATAAGGTTTAATTTAAGATTGAGCAATTCTGGTGACATACTTATAGATATTAGGATATGTTCAATACGGGAAAAAGATTTATATGGGTGGGAGTAAAAAGAGAATTGACATTTTGAAGAATTTTCACGCCAGGAATCTAGCAGTGAATGTTGTTGAAGAAGTCTTCGAAACATACGAGATTGAGAGCTGGATACGGTTGGAGTAGGGGATTTATCTAGATAGAGGTATAGAACTTGATTTGAATCACCACATATCAAAAGTGTGCCCATTTTATGTGAATCTATTACTTGTAGCAAGTGAGAGAGGAATGATGTTGGTCTTTTATTAGGTGCATAATAGGAAACAATTGTGAGTGGGATATCACATAGGTGTCCCAAAAGTATGAGATAGCGGCCTTCTGGATCTTTGATCTCTGTTATGAGGGAAAAAGGTGTACTTCCGTGAAATGTTATTAGTACTCCTCTGCGTTTTGATTTAGCTGAAGCAGTATAAACTTGGGGGTAGCATGTCCCAAAATATTTAAGGGTTGAAGTTTCAGTAAAATGCGTCTCTTGGAGGCACACTATATGGGCTTTTGAGGAGGATAAAGATCTGAATAGTTCGCTTATGAGGAATGTTTAGACCTTGGACATTTAGGGTTTGGACATTTAGGGATAGGACATTTAAAGGAGCCATATATAATTTTTACATAAGATATATCGATACATTTCTGTTATCAGATGCGGAATCAAAGAAACCCCAGGGAAAGATTGGATAAAAGAAAAAAGGAGAAATAGATTATGAGAGAAGAAAGAAATAATAGTCATATATTTAAAATAAGTTATAATACTAATATATGTATAAAAATAAAACAATGGCGTACTGAGCACGCAAATCTGCTAACTCAGAGGCACAAAATCTATCCGAGGAGGCCCCTCACACTGTAACCCAAGTGGAGGAGAGTCCTAGGACAGAAAAATAGGGGCAGCAGTGACCAATTCTCGGGTCCCCTGCGTCCAAATTTTATGAAAAAATAAAAAATTTCAATTTAGACATCCGATTTTGGCTATATTCCTTAAAAAATAAGCAAACATAAGAGTCAGATTAAATAGTATTCCTTTTAACAAATCCTTAATTAATTATATATGAATATTTGAATTTGAAGTTATATACTTTAACTTATAACATATTAAGAACTTGAAATATTTAAAATGAAAGATAAGGTAGGTGAACCGTTAAGTTGAATGAGCTTCAGAGAGAAATGCAAAATGCGTTCAGTCCATTGTGTCTGGTGGGTCTAGGTCTGGAGAATTGAATCGACACCTTTTTGATGCACTTTGTCTGCTTCTGTCAGTTCCAGTCTTAGATGCACTTTGTGGAGAATTAGATGTTGTACGTCGACGAGGGCTAGTAGAGGGTCCATTGTATAGATGAAGGTTTTGCAAAGTATTCTGTAATTGTTCGAAGGATTTGCTTGAATATTTGGTGCCTTGAAATGTAAAATGAATAGAAAACGGGAATCCCCATTGATAAGGGATATGGTGGTGTTGGAGATTTTGGAGCAAAGGTTTCATTGCGCGCCATTTAGCAACTGTTATTGGTGATAGGTCAGCAAAAATCTGGTATGAATGACCTTGAAAAGTAAGAGATTCTTTGTTCCTGGCAGCTGTCATAAGTTTCTCTTTTGTGCGAAAAAAGTGGAACTTTACAATGATGTCACGAGGGGGACCTTCAGCTTTGCGTGGCGCCAAAGCTCTATGGATTCTGTCCATTTCCAATCTTTCAATTGGGATTGATAGTGTTAATTCCTGAAAAAGAGCAGTCATAGTCGATTGAAGGTCAATGATTGACTCAGGCATACCTCGTATGCGGAGGTTTGAACGACGTGCCCTATTCTCAAAATCTTCTAAACGCGCTTGCAGCTTTAAATTTTCATCTTTAAGAGACTCCAATTCATTGTCATGTGATAGTACATTAGTTTCAATGTCATCCATTCTGTTTTCCAATTCAGCTGTGCGTTGGCCTAAATCACGTATTTCTTTTGTCAGTTTCTCTGTAATTTGGTCAGAGGTCGGCTTTAAAGCTTTCTGTAGCATTTTCTCTATTTGTTTTAATATATTTGGGTGTAATGTATCTGCTTGTTGTGGCTGGGAGCTGGCGCTGTATTCACTATCTGTGTCATACAGTTCCTGAGGTAAATGCAGCTGTTTCTTGTCAGCGCAGGCCTTAGCTATGTGAGGAGAATTTGACTGAGCCATATTACAGGAGCCTCTGAGCGGTTTTTCCTTGTGGCTTTTCACTTTTGTTTTGCCTCGGGCAGCTCTCAAAACCATTCTATTTGGTTCACAGGGTACTAAGGAGGATATTCGTATGCTTTTTGTTTAATTACCCTGCCATTCGGGCGTCTGTGGTAGCCGCAAAGTGCCAGGAATAACAGAGCCTCAGCGGGACATGTCCATCGCTGTCTGCTCCGCGCATGCACCCGCCCCCCTAAATTGTTTTTTAACTAAAAATTAATATGAGTCAATATTTTTTTTTAATTTGATTAGCATTAGTACTGGTACCATTAGTAATGCAATGATCCAGATGCCATTTGATTTTGGTCACATACATAGGTTGTCAAATATATATAGTTTATAAAGCTGTTCATTTTAGGAATGGAATATATAGTTTTATTTAAATAACAAAGTCACTTAATCAATAGTGAATGGTTATGGGTATTCTGTCAGCCAAAGGCGACAGTAATTTAGTTACTATCCGCTAGATGGCGTCACTAAACAGACGCTATTTTAGCCATAATTAATACTTTCATTATATAAATAGAGTTAGTACAAAATTTATAAGTTTTTTATATCTTACTATGTATAATCTATGTTACTGTCACACAAGAGTTGTCATCTATTTCCAATATACTCTCAATGTATTTTTATTGATACTACATCTAGGTGAAATGTGAACTGCAAAGCTCACTTTCTACATGAGGCGAGAAAAACAAATTTTCTTACTATCCACTAGATGACAGTAGCTCTTTAACTTCAATTTACTGATCCCAGTTCAACACTTGTCCACCAGATGGTATCAGTCTTTCAATTTGAGTCTGACCAATCTCAGCACACCAGGGGGAATAAAAACACATTCATTCAGTGACCGGGACGCTTCCTGACGACGTCATCTCGACGAAACGTACGTTGAGGCTTATCCCAGTCACACAACTCTTTCTAGCTACTTCCAGTTTCGGCTGATCAGGCGGTGGAACGGATGCCGCTCGCTACAAGTGGGAGTAAGTTAGGAGGCAGCTTCACACTTCACCTGACTTTGCTGAGCCTGTCACCTTCAGTGCCGAGGAATGGCACTTATAAAGTAAGCGGCCACTTGGTCCATTGTTTTTATATGTTTTAAATAAATGGAATCACACTATGGTATTGCCTTTCCATTTTTTTTTTGGAAAATACTAATCTGGTGGAGCTTCTCCTGGAATATCTGCCTGCCACCAGTAAAGATCACAGACCACGGTCATATAAAGTCCCACCTGACGATTTTAATTAAATCGTCTAGTGTCAGTGGTGATGGTTTAAACCAGTGTTTCTCAACTCCAGTCCTCAAGGCGCCCCAACAGGTCATGTTTTTAGGCTTTCCATTATTTTGCACAGGTGATTTGAGCAGTTTCACTGCCTTAGTAATTACCACAGCTGTTTTATCTGAGGGAAATCCTGAAAACATGACCTGTTGGGGCGCCTTGAGGACTGGAGTTGAGAAACACTGGTTTAAACAATCAGATTACCTCACATATCTATGGACATTGTTCTGGCACAATTGCTGTTTGTTTATTGATGCACGTTGCACTTTTGAATTGTTTGATACCAGTGTTCACTTATGCTTATTAATGATGTATATGATGGTATAACAGTCCAGCAAACTTCAATTAACTTGTGGATGCTTGGTTTGATATATCGGCAAACAGGTGTGTGATATATTTGCTGGGAACATCATATATTCGCTTGCTGTTTACTGATGCACATCATACTCACAATTGTTTGATATTATAGACTTTTTTTCATGTACTTATGATTATAATTTGCATACGGTATTGTTCACATTAATTATGAAATACTGAGCACCAGCACTTTATTATCATAATATTATTATTATCATACATCCCCCACAAGCTCAAAGCCTGCTCACTAAGCACTTTGAGGGGAGCAGCTTATATTTTTAATTTGTTAATTGATTAGCACTTTTCACTCATAGCGAGGAGTTCTTCTTCTTTTTTATCTTTAAAGAGGAGAGGAACCTTCTGGCTTGCTATCAATGCTCAGTTCAAAAGCCTGCATCTCTGATTGCATGGGGGTGCATTTGTGCGTATGGAATAGGCAGCTTGCACATCTGGAAAAGCGCCATCAATGCTGAAAGGAGTTGTAAAGTCTCAAGGTTTTTCACCCTAATGCATTAAGGTAAAAAACTTTCTGCGCTGCAGCTGCCCCCCAGGGCCACCCTTTTTCGTTCCAGCAATGAGCCCAGCAGCTCCAGTCTCTGTCTCGGGTCCTCATTGGATAAATTGATAGCAGCAGGAGCCATTGGCTCCTGTTGCTGTCAATCAAATTCAGTGACACGGGGGCAGGCCCGAGTCCTGCTGTCTGTGTCAATGGATGCAGCAGCAGGACTCGGGAGCGTGCCCGCATAGCTGCCCCCGTAGAAATTGGCTCTCTGTGGGGGCACTCGCTGAAGAGGAGCCAGGAGCGCCGCTGGGAGACCCCAGAAAAGGAGGATCGAGTCGCTCTGTGCAAAACTCTTGCACAGAGCAGGTAAGTGTGACAAAAAAACAAAACTAACCTTTACAATCGCTTGAAGGATATATCCAGGTTTTAGAGCAGCATATACTCCCATCCGGACATCTTATTCAATGAAGGCCTTGCATATTTCAGCAAGACAATGCTAAACAGCATACCGCATCTATAAGGTCACCTTCTACCTCCCTATACACAGGTCACCCTCTCCCTCCCCTATTCACAGGTCACCCTCTCCCCCATTCACAGGTCACCCTCTCCCTCTGCTATACACAGGTCACCCTCTTCCTCATTCACAGGTCAGCCTCTCCCTCTCCTATACACAGGTCACCATCTCCCACCCCTATACACAGGTCACCCTCTCCCTCCCCTATACACAGGTCACCCTCTACCTCCCCTATACACAGGTCACCCTCTCCCTCCCTATACACAGGTCACCCTCTCCCCATTCACAGGTCACCTTCTCCCTCCCCTATACAGAGGTCACCCTCTCCCTCCCCTATACAGAGGTCACCCTCTCCCTCCCCTATATACAGGTCACCCTCTCCCCCATTCACAGGTCACCCTCTCCCTCCCCTATACACAGGTCACCCTCTCCCTCCCCTATACACAGGTCACCCTCTCCCTCCCCTATACACAGGTCACCCTCTCCCTCCCTATACACAGGTCACCCTCTCCCCATTCACAGGTCACCCTCTCCCTCCCTATACACAGGTAACCCTCTCCCCATTCACAAGTCACCCTCTCCCTCCTTATACACAGGTCACCCTCCCCTCTACACAGGTCACCCTCTCCCTCCCCTCTACACAGGTCACCCTCTCCCTCCCCTATACGCAGGTCCCCCTCTCCATCCCCTATACGCAGGTCACCCTCTCCCTCCCCTATACGCAGGTCACCCTCTCCCTCCCCTATACGCAGGTCACCCTCTCCTTCCCCTATACGCAGGTCACCCTCTCCTTCCCCTATACGCAGGTCACCCTCTCCCTCCCCTATTCACAGGTCACCTTCTCCCCCATTCACAGGTCACCCTCTCCCCCATTCACAGGTCACCCTCTCCCTCCGCTATACACAGGTCACCCTCTCCCTCATTCACAGGTCACCCTCTCCCTCCCCTATACACAGGTCACCCTCTCCCTCCCCTATACACAGGTCACCCTCTCCCTCCCCTATACACAGGTCACCCTCTCCCTCCCTATACACAGGTCACCCTCTCCCCATTCACAGGTCACCTTCTCCCTCCCTATACACAGGTCACCCTCTCCCTCCCCTCTACACAGGTCACCCTCTCCCTCCCCTCTACACAGGTCACCCTCTCCCTCCCTATACACAGGTCACCCTCTCCCTCCCCTATACGCAGGTCACCCTCTCCCTCCCCTATACGCAGGTCACCCTCTCCCTCCCCTATACGCAGGTCACCCTCTCCCTCCCCTATACGCAGGTCACCCTCTCCCTCCCCTATACGCAGGTCACCCTCTCCCTCCCCTATACGCAGGTCACCCTCTCCTTCCCCTATACGCAGGTCACCCTCTCCCTCCCCTATTCACAGGTCACCCTCTCCCCCATTCACAGGTCACCCTCTCCCCCCATTCACAGGTCACCCTCTCCCTCCGCTATACACAGGTCACCCTCTCCCTCATTCACAGGTCACCCTCTCCCTCATTCACAGGTCACCCTCTCCCTCCCCTATACACAGGTCACCCTCTCCCTCCCCTATACACAGGTCACCCTCTCCCTCCCCTATACACAGGTCACCCTCCCCCTCCCCTACACACAGGTCACCCTCTCCCTCCCTATACACAGGTCACCCTCTCCCTCCCCTATTCACAGGTCACCCTCTCCCCCATTCACAGGTCACCCTCTCCCCCCATTCACAGGTCACCCTCTCCCTCCGCTATACACAGGTCACCCTCTCCCTCATTCACAGGTCACCCTCTCCCTCATTCACAGGTCACCCTCTCCCTCCCCTATACACAGGTCACCCTCTCCCTCCCCTATACACAGGTCACCCTCTCCCTCCCCTATACACAGGTCACCCTCTCCCTCCCCTACACACAGGTCACCCTCTACCTCCCTATACACAGGTCACCCTCTCCCCATTCACAGGTCACCTTCTCCCTCCCCTATACACAGGTCACCCTTTCCCTCCCCTATATACAGGTCACCCTCTCCCCCATTCACAGGTCACCCTCTCCCTCCCCTATACACAGGTCACCCTCTCCCTCCCCTTTACACAGGTCACCCTCTCCCTCCCCTATACACAGGTCACCCTCTCCCTCCCCTTTACACAGGTCACCCTCTCCCTCCCTATACACAGGTCACCCTCTCCCCATTCACAGGTCACCTTCTCCCTCCCCTATACACAGGTCACCCTCTCCCTCCCCTATATACAGGTCACCCTCTCCCTCCCCTATATACAGGTCACCCTCTCCCCCATTCACAAGTTACCCTCTCCCTCCCCTATACACAGGTCACCCTCTCCCTCCCCTATACACAGGTCACCCTCTCCCTCCCTATACACAGGTCACCCTCTCCCCATTCACGGGTCACCCTCTCCCTCCCTATACACAGGTCACCCTCTCCCCATTCACAGGTCACCCTCTCCCTCCCTATACACAGGTCACCCTCTCCCTCCCCTATACACAGGTCACCCTCTCCGTCCCCTATACACAGGTCACCCTCTCCCTCCCCTATACACAGGTCACCCTCTCCCTCCCTATACACAGGTCACCCTCTCCCCATTCACAGGTCACCCTCTCCCTCCCCTATACGCAGGTCACCCTCTCCCTCCCCTATACGCAGGTCACCCTCTCCCTCCCCTATACGCAGGTCACCCTCTCCTTTCCCTATACGCAGGTCACCCTCTCCCGCCCCTATTCACAGGTCACCCTCTCCCCCATTCACAGGTCACCCTCTCCCCCCATTCACAGGTCACCCTCTCCCTCCGCTATACACAGGTCACCCTCTCCCTCATTCACAGGTCACCCTCTCCCTCTCCTATACACAGGTCACCATCTCCCTCCCCTATACACAGGTCACCCTCTCCCTCCCCTATACAAAGGTCACCCTCTCCCTCCCCTATACACAGGTCACCCTCTCCCTCCCTATACACAGGTCACCCTCTCCCCATTCACAGGTCACCTTCTCCCTCCCCTATACACAGGTCACCCTCTCCCTCCCCTATATACAGGTCACCCTCTCCCCCATTCACAGGTCACCCTCTCCCTCCCCTATACACAGGTCACCCTCTCCCTCCCCTATACACAGGTCACCCTCTCCCTCCCTATACACAGGTCACCCTCTCCCCATTCATGGGTCACCCTCTCCCTCCCTATACACAGGTCACCCTCTCCCCATTCACAGGTCACCCTCTCCCTCCCTATACACAGGTCACCTTCTCCCTCCCCTCTATGCAGGTCACCCTCTCCCTCCCCTCTACGCAGGTCACCCTCTCCCTCCCTATACGCAGGTCACCCTGAGCAGGACATTGTGCCTGACGCTGCCACACGCTCCCGATGCTCGTGCTACTCTGGAAGGGGCAGGTGTATTACTGTCATATCGTGGTAAGGGACGGATGCTACAGAAATGGAATTAAAGGGCAGAGCTGTTTGCACGAGCATCGGGAGCGTGCAGCAATGTCTGGTAGCATCAGGAGCGTCTATTAGAATGTGGTGTTCATTGCGCAGGCGCGGTATACAGCTGACTCTCAGCTGTGTATGTTCGGCTATTTTCGGCGACTCTCCGCTGGGGGAACTTTTTCGGCAAGCTGCGTACTGCGCAAGCGCTGCAGGGGAACTTTTTTGGCAAGCTTCGTACTGCGCAAGCGCTGCGCATGCACAGTACAGGGGGGTCCTTATCCGCCGGGGGAACTTTTTCGGCAAGACACCAGCGCCAGCATACAGCCGATGGAGAAAGTAATATAGAGAACTTCCTGCACTGGTTTTAGTGTTGACTGACAGACTGGCTGCTATAGGTGGCGGAACACCGTTCCGCGGAGTTCCGGCTGAAAAAAAGCCCCGCATGTCAGTATACACAGTGGTACACGCATACAGCTCAGTATACCGTCCATGCATGTCAGTAAGTGTCCGAGAGCTTGTGAATGTGTGAGGAGCAATGCCTCATGGGACATGTAGTCCTGGGCAGGAGAAGAAAGTGATTCTAAAAGCAGAAGTTTTTTTACCTTACTATAGTATAGGGGCACTCTACTTTGCAGCTTGCTATTTAGGGCATTCTAGAGGCAGGAGGAGCCAGCAGTGTCGGCGGGGAACCCCAGAAGAGTAGAATCAGGGCTGCTTTGTGCAAAACCATTGCACAGAGCATGTAAATATGTTTTTTGTTAAAAAAAGAAAAAATCAATTGTGTACAATCACATTAAGGGCTTTGTGCAAGGAAGATCAGCATCTGAACCCATAGAAGCTGGAGGCTGATAGACTGGAGGTAATATAAGGAATTACAATTATATATAAAATGATTATATCCATGCAAAAAGTCTCAGCCTTTAGGCATAGGTGTGATGTCAAACATCGCGTTTGATTAGCACCGCACTGCTGTGCAAATCACATGCGATGTCTGTGCGATTCAAACTCAGCCATACTGATTGTATGGCTGAATTGGCATCGCATTCAGACCAAAGTCGTGCAGGACCCTTTTTTTGGTCCACACTAGAATCGGAGTGCATCGGTGTTCACACCCATGCAATTCGATTCCTGTCCGAATTGACAGTTTGCACTACGATATGGGAACTGATATGGGGGTGTCATTAACTTTGTATTGACACTCCCTGCAGTTCACATAGGCAGTGTGAACCGCTTGCAAGTCAGGTGCGATGCGGGAACCCGCAGTGGATTTGCAGGGTTCCCGCAGCGCACCAATACTGTATGGTATTCGTTTCACTGTTTCACAGTATAAATGAACCTCTAAGGCCCCTTTCACATTTGTGCAACCTAAAAGTCACACGATTTTGCCGCGACTTGAAGCGTTGCCTGTGTAATGTTGAGGCCTATGGACCTTAAGTTGCATCAAAGTCGGACCAAAGTAGTACAGGGACTACTTTGAAGTTGCACAGATACAAATGGTACTCACTAAAAATCATGGGGTACGACTTTGCAGTCCCAAGTCGCACAAGTGTGAAAGGGACCTAAGGCCTCTTGCACATAATACTCCTGTTTGAGCATCTACTTTTTCAGACGTAATTTCAGGCGTTCTTTTTTATTATTGCATATGTGTTCACGCAATTTTATTCTCGCGCTCTTGTTCTGTACAATATGCAAATGGCTATTTGCGTGCATGAGGCGTAAATTACTGACCAAAAATGCAGATTTTTTTCTTTACTAAAGAATACACGGCGCTTGTTTACGTGCCTGTGTGCATAGGCACATTACAATTAGACCCCTTTGACACTTTCAGGCGCTAAAGGGCTAAAAATGCCTCACCTGCAGTCCCAGTGTGAAAGCCCGCGTGCTTTCACACTGGAGCGTTGTGCTTGCAGGACATTAGAAAAAGTCCTGCAAGCAGCATCTTTGAAACAGTGAATACACCGCTCCTCTCCACTGAAATCAATGGGCAGCGGCCCTTTGTGGGCGCTAGAGTTGCCACTTCATCCCTTTAAACCCGAACACATAATACTTACACAAGTTCTGGGGCTGATTAAGGTGGTAATTGAACTCACTTGGTGCCTTATCTGCATTAAATTAGCCTCAGAACCTGTGTAATTCATATGCGTTCGGGTTTAAAGGGATAAGGTGGCAACCCTAGTGAGTGCATTTAAGCCTTTCTTCGGCCACTAGCGGGAGTTAAAAGCGCCCCGCTAGTGGCCGAAAAGCTCCGCTAACGCTAAAATTAGCAGCGCTTTACTGCTAACGCAGAGCCATGCCAGTGTGAAAGAGGTCTTAATGGGGTATATTTTACCTCAGTAAAAAGAAAAAAAAAGAATATGCATATAACTATTTTTCTACATGGGGATTATGGGTGGCACAGTGTAGTTAAACATACATAGGAATATATTTAACCTATTTCTTTTGAGAATGTGCATATAATTATTTTTTCTACATGGGGATGATGGGTGGAATATTGTAGTTAAACATACATAGGAATATATTAAACCTATTTCTTTTGAGAATGTGCATATAATTATTTTTTCTACATGGGGATGATGGGTGGAATATTGTAGTTAAACATACATAGGAATATATTAAACCTATTTCTGATATGAATATTCATATATTTCTCTACATGGGGATGATGGGTGGAATATTGTAGTTAAACATACATAGGAACATATTTAACCTATTTCTGATATGAATATGCATATAATTATTTTTCTACATGGGGATAATGGGTAAAATATTGTAGTTAAACATACATAGGAACATATTTAACCCATTTCTGATAAGTATATGCATATAATTACTTTTCTACATGGGGATTATGGATTGAATATTGTAGTTAAACATACATAGGAACATATTTAACTTATTTCTTTTGAGAATGTGCATATAATTATTTTTCTACATGGGGATGATGGGTGGAATATTGTAGTTAAACATACATAGGAATATATACATAGGAACATACATAGGATATGATATGAATATGCATATAATTATTTTTCTACATGGGGATTATGGGTGGAATATTGTAGTTAAACATACATAGAAACATATTGAAACCATTTCTGATAAGAATATGCATATAATTATTTTATACATGGGGATTATGGGTTGAATATTGTAGTTAAACATACATAGGAACATATTTAACTTATTTCTTTTAAGAATATGCATATAATTATTTTTCTACATGGGGATGATGGGTGGAATATTGTAGTTAAACATACATAGGAATATATTAAACCTATTTCTGATATGAATATTCATATATTTTTCTACATGGGGATTATGGGTGGAATATTGTAGTTAAGCATACATAGGAATATATTTAACCTATTTCTGATATGAATATGCATATAATTATTTTTCTACATGGGGATTATGGGTGGAATTTTGTAGCTAAAGATACATAGAAACATATTGAAACCATTTCTGATAAGAATATGCATATAATTATTTTTCTACATGGGGATTATGGGTTGAATATTGTAGTTAAACATACATAGGAACATATTTAACTTATTTCTTTTAAGAATATGCATATAATTATTTTTCTACATGGGGATGATGGGTGGAATATTGTAGTTAAACATACATAGGAATATATTAAACCTATTTCTTTTGAGAATGTGCATATAATTATTTTTTCTACATGGGGATGATGGGTGGAATATTGTAGTTAAACATACATAGGAATATATTAAACCTATTTCTGATATGAATATTCATATATTTTTCTACATGAGGATTATGGGTGGAATATTGTAGTTAAGCATACATAGGAATATATTTAACCTATTTCTGATATGAATATGCATATAATTATTTTTCTACATGGGGATAATGGGTAAAATATTGTAGTTAAACATACATAGGAACATATTTAACCCATTTCTGATAAGAATATGCATATAATTACTTTTCTACATGGGGATTATGGGTTGAATATTGTAGTTAAACATACATAGGAACATATTTAACGTATTTCTTTTGAGAATGTGCATATAATTATTTTTCTACATGGGATGATGGGTGGAATATTGTAGTTAAACATACATAGGAATATATTAAACCTATTTCTGATATGAATATGCATAAAATTATTTTTCTACATGGGGATTATGGGTGGAATATTGTAGCTAAACATACATAGAAACATATTGAAACCATTTCTGATAAGAATACTGTATGCATATAATTATTTTATACATGGGGATTATGGGTTGAATATTGTAGTTAAACATACATAGGAACATATTTAACTTATTTCTTTTAAGAATATGCATATAACATGCAGTCCTGGGCGCCAGGCAAGAATTTTTATTTTTTTATTTTTACTGTTAGCCCTGCTAGGTTTAGAGCCAATGGTCGACTTTCTTGTAAAAGCAATCCAAGCGGCTAACTAGCCACTTGATCGCTTTTACAAGCAGCGGGAGGGGACGTGCCTCCCCTCCCGTTGCCTTCCGCGGGCTGTCCTGACACTCGATCGACCAGCCATCGCTTCCACCGGCTGATCACAAAGACTGGAAAAGCTCTGTCCACCTCTATGACATGGGAAACATGAAGCGAATAACATACAATACTTCAGGTTTCCCTGGACCCCCGTTTTAAAAATGGAAAGCATTTGATCACACTCATTTTGATGGGATCAAAAGCTTTTAAGGGCAGAGGAGAGTTCTGGGGTCTCCATAAGGAGTATCTGTCACTGCCTATTATTGTCACATGGCATGTTTACATTTTTTTGTGACCGCAATAAAAGTGATAAAAAAAAATTAATTAAATTTAAAGTGACAGTGTAAAAGAAAAATAAATAATGAAAACATTTAAAGCACCCCAATCCTGCATGCTCATGCGCAAAGGCAAATGAACGCTTTGGTGCTGCACGCATGCAAGCAACAATCAACTCACACATCTGAGGTATCACTACGAATGTCAGATCACGGACAATAATTCTAGCACCGGACCTCCTGTGTAAACCTAAAGTGGTAACCTGTAAAGGCATTTAAAGCGTTCCCTATGGCTAATAACATTTACACCGTTTGTTGCCGTTGCACAGGCATGCACAATTTTAAAGCATGACATGTTTGGTATCTATTTACTCTGCGTAACATTATCTTTTATATTTTATCAAGAATATGGTTATGTATTTTTTTTGCATTAAAATTAAAAAGGGGGGGGCGTGGCTTGGCGCATGGAGTGAGCGGCCGTATCTCCGTGGAGCTCCCGCACCCGCCGGACAATAGACGGCTCGTAGTGCTTCACAAAGCTGCATCTGAGGTCTGTGATGGGGAAGAGGGGTGGCGGAGACTCCCAGCACAACTTAGAACTGCAAATAGAAGGGGAAATAGATCGTTATTTCACCCGTTTAGGGTCGAATCACCGGGGCCCCCCTCATCCAAGATGGCGCCGACCCGCTCGTCAGGCTCACATACAGCCTCACAGGGAGCCACCCCACAACGCTCCACACCGAGTATCAGAACCAGGCAGCGCGCCAGATCCCCAGCAGACTCTGAAAATGAGTCAGTCCGATCAGCTTGCCATTCCCCAGAATCGCACAGGTCATTCAAAAGCTGGGACATGGAGGCTTACATCAAAGCACTCCCAAACAAGCATGACTTTGAGGCCTGTGTGCAGAGACTGGAACATTCATATAAACAGGAGATCGCAGAGCTGCGCAGAGATGTCACTAACAGACTGGAGGATGTGGAGCATAATGTAGAAGAAACTGTCACGGCCTTGCAAACTCATGAAAACATCCTACATGAGCATACTCTACAGATACAGCAATTAATATACCACCAAGATGACCAAGAAAACAGGGCCAGACGTAATAACATACGCATCCGCAGCCTTCCAGAGTCGGTCGAGACCAAGGATCTGGCTCCTGCAGTCAAAGGCATTTTCAACAATCTAATACAGAAAGACAAAGACGCCCCTCTGGAGTTGGATCGGGTGCACAGAGCTTTGGGCCCCAAGAACCCCAATCGTGAGCATCCTAGGGACGTTATTTGCAGAGTTCATTTCTATGCGATCAAAGATGCCATAATGCAAGAAGCCATCTACTTTAATGACACTCAAATATTCTTGCTCCCAGATATCTCTAAGCTTACCCTTGACATGCGTCGTGCCCTGAAGCACCTTACAGGAGCCCTGCAAGCAAAAAATATCAAGTATGGTTGGGGTTTTCCGTTTAATTAACCTGCGTCTCACGAAGGGAAGTCGGCATCCTTCTGCACTTTGGGTGACCTCCCAAAGTTTCTGGGAACTTTTGAACTTCCACAGATTTCTTTGCCGGACTTGCCCCTTCATGCTGCAACTCCTGGTTTCCAACCTCCTGCTGGCTGGCGCAAGCAATCCAAGAAGAACAAACGTCCTAAATCAGACGCCTCCAAATCGACAGCTGGATGACTTTGTCGGGCCCTCTTTTTGGACCAGTTATGCCGCGTACACACGAGCGGACTTTACGGCGGACTTTGCCCGGCAGACTGGATTTCGACGGACAATTCGATGTGTGTGGGCTCCAGCGGACTTTGTTTTCTCAAAAGTTGGACGGACTTAGATTTGAAACTTGTTTCAAATTTATCCGTTGAAATCGAGTCCGGTCGAAAAGTCCGCCGTCTGTATGCTAGTTCGACGGACAAAAAAGCCACGCTAGGGCAGCTATTGGCTACTGGCTATGAACTTCCTTGTTTTAGTCCGGTCGTACGTCATCACGTACGAATTCGACGGACTTTGGTGGATTGTGTGTAGGCAAGTCCGTTCATTCAGAAAGTCCGTCGGAAAGTACGTCGAAAAGTCCGCCGGGCAAAGTCCGCCGTAAAGTCCGCTCGTGTGTACGCGGCATTACTTTAATTTTTTTCTCTTCACAGGACTTTGATCTGTGGAGCTGCCCCGGTGTCTAGATAGGTTGAGACTTTGAGCTCATATTCCGCTTTACCACTCTTACAGTTTTAATTGCAGGTTTTGATATTTTCCTCAAGATGTGTGTTATTTTTATATCCGAGAATTATATCTGTTGGTGCTCACTTACCCCACCCCTCACTGAATTCTCCTTCCTCCTCCCCCCCTCATCGCACCCTCTATAATATTTGATTGAACCTAGTCTTATCTTGAAGCCAGATAAATGACCCTTCCTGTTGGTAAGTCGTGGGCATTCGGGGGGTTTTACCCTCTAGAGGCCTACGGAAATATAGTTGGATAACGTTTGACCTTTTTGGGAAGGGCCTTGAGCTGTAACGTTATTATAAGAAGTTTGATGTTTTTGCCCGGTGTGTGCGGGCCCCTCCGTTCGCTAACCTTGTACCCCCTCTTAGGATTTTCAGCTTCCGTATTGGTATTAGCTGACTTGTTGACTACAACACCCTAGTATGGCCCTTAAGGCCTTGGTTCTTTTCTTTACTTTCTCTTTTCTCACTTTCTCACTCTATACACTTACCCAATTGATGTTCACCACTAGATGGCGTTTAAGCCTCCCAATATCCTTTTTCTCTCTCCCCTCTATTGAGACAGCAGGCCTCACCTGTATCCATTACAATAC
The DNA here is from genome assembly GCA_037952925.1 of Lithobates clamitans. Lineage (NCBI taxonomy): Eukaryota > Metazoa > Chordata > Amphibia > Anura > Ranidae > Lithobates > Lithobates clamitans. Next base: position 2,640,051 of record JBBGZY010000374.1, read on the forward strand.
CTCTCCCCTTTTACTCCTCTTTTGGCAACGCAACCCTCCCTGAAGATCTCCTCTTTAAATTGTAGGGGCTTTAATACCCCGGAGAAAAGGAGACAAATATTATATCATTTTCATAAACTCCATACGCAAATTCTCCTCCTCCAGGAAACTCACTTTAGGTCTGACACCATCCCGTAATTATTCCATAGGCAATACCCTACCTGGTTCCACAGTACCAACCCATCTGCCAAATCCAAAGGGGTTTCCATTGCATTTCACGTTACATTTACACCAGATGTGCTAGATTCCTATGTAGACCCTCAAGGGAGATATATCTTCCTTAAATTGTCGTATATGAACATGATTTATACTATTATTAATATTTATTCTCCCAATCAGAAACAACAACATTTTCTTTCTACGGTGATGTTGTGTCTGAAACGCTTCAGTACGACCAATATGATCCTGGGAGGAGACCTCAATGCAGCCTTGATACCTCGTCTCGACACCTCCACTGGTAAGTCCTCACTCTCCTGAGCCTCTCTGACCAAAATGCGTACACTCTTTGCTGTAAGACAAAAATATATGTGTAGAAAAAAACGCGCTAATAAAGTATTATAAACAATGGTGAGAGTGTATCGTCCAATACAAAAAAAGTCCAACAATCATAAGTGAATGACGTGAAGATTCCTCAATAATTCATCTGTTGAAGGATGATAATTCAAATGTAACACATCTATGTGGTGAAATGCTTACCAGAGAGTAAGCCAAAATCAGACGAGTGGCTTAAAACCCAGCCTGGGCCTTTAGAAAACGATCCCAATGAGACAGGATATGTCACACTCGTGCCGCGTATTCAGGTCCACAAAGGGTTACCCAAAAATATATAACAAAAACATAGCGTAATACTGATACCATAAAAAACTCAAAAAAAGGAAAAAAGGTGCAACACTCAAAAAAACACCAAAATCATATATAATCATACAAACATCCAGTGTCATAAATACACATAAGAATGTTAAGTGAGTGACATGCAAACATGCAATAAGGTATGTGCACTTTAAATAGGAAAAATTGTATGTGAACCTTCAAAAGAATCTGCTTACCAGATATCAAGGGCAAGTGAGCATACAACTATCACCCAGATAAAGGAGCATGAAAAAATCCACCAGGTGCAACAAGACACATATAAACTGCTTACCAGATGGCAAACTAGTGTGAGCAAAACTCCACACAGCTGAAGACTTAACACCATAAGGAGTGACAAAAGATCTATCTTTCCAGCGAACCTTCTAAAATTCCTGCTTACCAGATGACAGATATGAGTGAGCAGATTAACATAAGCACAAACCGAACATCCTGGCAGGAACAGCGTGGATACGTCCTGGCAATCTTGTCACGGGCTCAGCAGGGCATATAGTATAAAGAAGCAGCCAATAGTGTGATATTGTATAAAACTAGAATTTATTTAAACGAAATAGCACTTACAATAAAACGATAAGGCAAAAGCGATGCCGGCCGGCACTGAAACAAGCTCCCGTCCACAACAGGGCGACGTGGTGACGTCAGCATGTCCCTCCCAGACGCGTTTCGTCATAGGTTGACGTTTTCAATGGGGGCTTGTTTGATATTTTTATATTTGTAATTGGTGTGCCTCACTTATAACCGCAGCTTTTATTTTATTTTATTTATTTTTCCAAGCGCAGTTTTTTATTTTTTATTTAAAAATATATGTGTAGCGCTAAAAAAAGGTTCAACAAAAGGGCAATGTAGTCCAATTAATGATGAGAAACATCTAAGTGAAACTTAGGGAAAAGTCCTCCATGTTTATAGGACTCATGTAAGCTAATGGTCAATATAAATGCAGTGACTTCATGTGAAGAACAAATCAAAGGAGTGACATCTGAAGTGAAGACAGAAGACGTACACCACCACTGGGGTTGCCCCCAGACGATGTCTAAGAGGACGAAACGCGTCGGGTAGGACCCCACTGCCACCATACTTTTACAGCGCTGATTTTTAAGACTTACATGTGAGTGTATCTCTTATTTTAAATAAATTTGATACTTGTTTTATGGAATTACGCTATGTGGCCTTTTTCCTTTTTGCCTTACATCATTGCCACCTACTTCTCAACATCATCCTGAGGGACATATTATTCTTGGATGTCCATCTCCACTATTCCTCCGGAACATCTACCATCACCCACCACCCAAGCCTGATTTGACCCAATTGGGCGTATGTCCTCTTGGGTCCACGGGATCTGGTAAGCCTTCTCATTGTCGGTGGTGGTGTATGTCTTCTGTCTTCACTTCAGATGTCACTCATTTGATTTGTTCTTCACATGAAGTCACTGCATTTATATGGACGATTAGCTTTTATGAGTCCTATAAACATGGAGGACTTTTCCCTAAGTTTCACTTTGATGTTTCTCATCACTAATTAGACTACATTGCCCTTTTGTTGAACCTTTTTTAGCGCTACACATATATTTTTGTCTTATTGTTATATGCCTACATCCTATTGGCCGTGTTAGCTGCTTATTTGTTATTTGTTTTTTGGGCAGCGCAGAATTACTTGGTGTACACTCTTTGCTGACCTTTCTTTGGTGGACGTATGGAGAGTCCTTCACCCTACTACTAAGGACTACACATACTACTCCCCTGCACATTCGTCTTATAGCAGACTTGACTACATCTTCATCTCCCAATCGTTACTAGACTACAAACCAGACACCTCCATAGGCCTCACTCTTTGGTCAGATCACGCTCCTATTCATCTAAGCTTAGGGAAGATCCCGACGTGCAAAACTAGAACCTCATGGAGACTGAATGACAACTTGTTATTTGATTCAGCTTGTAATCAGGATATTATACAGACCATTAAACATTTTGTCACCGATCATGCACGCGACGACACAAATCCTCTCACGAAATGGGAAGCGCTTAAATGCGTCCTTAGAGGTAAATTCAGTCAACATGGCTCTAGACTAAAATGGGAACAAGCGGCGGATATAACACGCCTCCTAGTCACCATAGCTGCTTTGGAAAATTCACACAAACATAATCCAGACTCGTCCACACAGCTAGAACTGATCAATGCCAGAAAGGCTCTTTTGCAAATTTTCACCGAAAGATCGTTGGTGGCTAGAAGCAAAGGGAGATTCGTTCACTACTCCCAAGCCAATAAATGTGGGAGACATCTAGCGAATTCGTTACATCCTCGCCAGCTAAGAAGCCCTATCCCATTTATTAACTCCTCCACTAAAGGGAAAATTCTGAACAATTCGGCCATAGCTGGAAAATTCCGCCAATACTATGCGACACTATACAATTTATCTCCGCAGACATCACCATTTAAACCCCACTCTGGTACCCCTCCGCAAGACTTTTCTTCATATATTGAAGAAACTGCTCTCCCCACCATCCCATCTTCCGATCTGGAGGACTTGGAGTCCGCTTTGTCGGATATTAACTTTATACAGGCCATAAAGCATCTTAAAAATGGCAAGAGCCCAGGCCCAGATGGGTTTTCTTCTCGCTTTTATAAAACTTTCCCGTTACTACTGTCACCCCTTTTGGCGGAAGCCTTTTCTGCTATAGATGAGAAGATATCCCCCTCTTCCACCCTGCTTCAGGCCCAAATTGTAGTTATTCCAAAACCAGGTAAGGACCCTTCATTATGCCCTAACTATAGACCGATATCCCTATTAAATATAGAGCTCAAACTGTTCGCCAAGATTCTCGCAAACCGTCTCTCACCCTTCCTACCCAAGATCATTCACAAAGATCAGGTGGGGTTTGTTCCTGGACGTGAAGCCAGGGACAACACTACCAAAACTATACATTTAATAACACATGCCCGATGTACCAACACTCCAACCTGCCTTCTCTCCTGTGATGCAGAGAAGGCCTTTGATAGGGTTAGTTGGTCCTTTCTTCACTCCACCCTCACACAAATAGGTTTAGATCCTAGAATGCTAACATGCATTATGTCCCTTTACTCTAATCCTACAGCTACCATACTGGTAAATGGTACACAATCAGAAAAACTTACGATTTCAAATGGTACCAGACAAGGCTGTCCACTATCCCCAATGTTGTTTTCCCTAGTAATTGAACACCTAGCCCAAGCTATCAGGTCAAACCCAAATATACATGGTATCCAGACCACCTCCTCCCAATATAAACTTTCTCTATATGCGGACGATCTTCTTCTTTATGTGACCCAACCCCATATTAGTATCCCATCAATTCTCGCTGAGATTGACAGGTTCGGCCACTTTAGTAACTACAAGCTAAATATTTCTAAAACTGAAGCACTAAACCTCTCATTAGCTCAACACACCCTGGCCTCCCTCAAAGCCAACTTCTCCTTTCAATGGCAGAAGAATTCCATTTCCTATTTAGGTACTGCCATCCCAAAATGTGCGTCGGAGATCTACACCCTAAATTAAAGCCCACTCCTAACGAAACTGAAACGCCTCTCCGAGGACCGGAAAGACATACCGTTGTCATGGTTCGGTCGCATGAGTACATTAAAAATGGACATACTTCCCAAATTACTGTATTTGTTCCAAGCACTCCCGATAGCTCTCCCATCCGCATTCTTCCATGCCCTCGGTTCCATGGCAATTCGTTTTGTATGGAGGGAGAGCCACTCCAGACTGAAGCATAGGCTGTTATGATCCCCCACCTCTAAAGGGGGGTTGAGCCTACCAGATTTTGAGCTATATCATCACTCTGCAATATTTTCTCGCATATTGGAGTGGTTCCCCTGACCCCTGTGCGAAGCCTCAACCCTGGTGGAACAGGACCTTTCTTCAGTTGACCTCAGAGCTCTCCTCTGGGGCTTTAATAAGACTCATAAATCTCTTAATCTTCTGTCCCCCCTCACCAGAGATGCGCTGGAAATATGGTACCGAAGGAAAGAGACGTATTCACTGTCCACCGATCCGAGCCCCTTAACACCTTCATTTGATAATCCGGCCCTACCGGAAGGTAGATCTACACTTACTCTAGACACCTACACTAGAGATTCATGGCCCACTGCTCGACAATTTGTTGATGTCGACAGTGGTACCTATGTGACTCATCTCAGCACAATGTCCTCTAGGATCACATGGCTTACTCGTTTACATTTGACTTCGTATTGTAAGACACTTCACGAATCTAAACAAATACACAGACCCTTGACTGGATTTAAACAATTATGCACTCATACGGAAACCCCGCGTCATACTCTATCGTTGATCTACAAGATAATCCTGGATCGCGCTTTTGACACTCTTCCTAAATACACTGCTGTCTGGTCAGAGGAATATATCCAAATATATACTGAAATATATGATAAACCACTCACGCCTTCCCCCGTTGTAGCACTTCTCTCTATCCTACCTGGCTCCTTTAAATCCCAAAAACATAGCCTTCTCAAATTTTTCCTTAGTGCGGGGAGACTCTTAATTCCCAGACACTGGAAAACTACCTCCCTCCCGTCCCTCACAGAATGGGTGGCAGAGATCAACGACATTATGCTTATGGAAGAGATGCAGGCCAAATCTATAGAAAAAGAAGCAAAGTTTTCTTTCATCTGGAGTATCTGGAGGCATTACTCTACTTCAGACAAATTAAAGAATAGACTTTTATTAATAAATACCCCTTGAGCTATAGAGCGTTCCCCAAATTTACATGGATGTATATACAACCGATTCACCAATTAAAGGGTGAGGCCTGCTGTCTAACCCCCCTCCCCCCCTTTCTTTTTTCTCTTCTTTCATTCCTCAATGCTATTTTTTCCCTTCGGATTTTCCTCTTCTTCCAATACTTCTTTCTGTCTCTCTCTTAAATTTTTAGTTGAAGACTAACATTCCATACGACCTCTTATGTTCTAGACTCTCTGTGTTTTTCACAGTCAGGACATTTATAGGCACACTAGACCCGAATTCTGAATTGCAAAATAGCAACTTTAGATACGTTTGCTTCCTTGTTCCCTGGGCGCAGCAGGCTCCCAAAGGGGCGTCCGGACCAATTGAGCAGACGATTTTCTGAATGTCAACATTTGATGTAAACTCATAATATCACGTATGCCTCTCCTAATCATTTACGCATATGTATTGGAATGCATTATATAGATGTTAACAGACTTCAATCATACTGAACCAACACACCTTCTGTTTGGTGTTTGGCCCAGTTTTTGTTTCTTCATGTTTAAAATGTATTAACAAACAAATAAAAACGTATTGAACATAAAATTAAAAAAGGGTATTTTTTCCCAAAAAATTGCGTTTGAAAACCTGCCATGCAAGTACCATGTGACAAAAAATATTGTAACACTCAGCAATTTATTCTCTAGTGCCTCTGGTTTAAAAAAAATATATAATGTTTGAGGCTGGGTTCAAACTGCACACCAGAGTGGCTCACAGCAGGGGTCCGGTGCGTCCCCATTCACTGCTTCAGGTCCGATTTCAGCCCAAATTTTTGGCTGAATTCGGACCTGAAATGGACCAGAAGACACACAGGACATGTGAACAAGCTCCATAGAGAGCCAGTCAAAGTCTTCTGCTATGGGAATTAGATGTGGGAAATCCCACATCCAATTTGCAACAGTGTAAATACAACCGGAGGGTTCTAAAACTTTCTAGCAAAAAAAAAGATAAAAAATTTAAAGTTTAGGTCGCCATAAAACCCCTTTTGTTTTCAAAAGCCCCAGACATTCCTAAAAGCACCTCTACCTAATAAAAATCAACCCTTCATATTGTCCACCCTAGTAAAAACTATTTTCAGTTGTAATAAAGGGACAATCAAAAATTGTGTAATTGTGATATTCTCCCCATAATCTCCTTGTAGAAAAACAATTATACCCATATTCTTATCAGAAATTGGTTAATTATGTTCCTAGGTATGTTTAATTATGGCATTCCACCCATGAAGAAAAATAATTATGTGGGTATTCTTCTCATAAATAGGTTAAATATGTTAATTGTTAGGCATATACATGATATTCCACCCATAATCCCCCTAAAAAACAATAACTTTACCCCTATTCCTATGAGAAACAGTTCAAATGTATTACATAGAATGTGTAGCCATGAAATTCCACCCATAATCCCCATGTAGAAAAATAATTATATGCATATCCATATCAGAAATAGGTTTAATATAGTCCTATGCATGTTTAACTACAATAGTCCACCCATCATCCCCATGTAGAAAAATAATTATATGCACGTTCTCAAAAGAAATAGGTTAAATATGTTCCTATGTATAACTACAATATTCAACCCATAATCCCCATGTAGAACAATAATTATATGTATATTCTTATCAGAAATATTTTTAATATGTTCCTATATATGTTTAACTACAATAGTCTCAAAAGAAATAGGTCAAATATGTTCCTATGTACAGTATGTTTAACTACAATATTCAACCCATAATCCCCATGTAGAAAAATAATTATATGCATATTCATATCAAAAATAGGTTAAATATGTTCCTATGTATGTTTAACTACAATATTCCACCCATCATCCCCATGTAGAAAAATAATTATATGCACATTCTCAAAAGAAATACTGTATTTATTGGCGTATAACATGCACTTTTTCACCCTGAAAATCAGGTGCAAATAGTGTGTGCGTGTTATACACCAGTGTTTCTCAACTCCAGTCCTCAAGGCGCACCAACAGGTCATGTTTTCAGGATTTCCACTATTTTGCACATGTGATTTGATCAGTTTCACTGCCTTAGTAATTACCACAGCTGTTTCATCTCAGGGAAATCCTGAAAACATGACCTGTTGGTGCGCCTTGAGGACTGGAGTTGAGAAACACTGTTATACACCAATGCTGCAATTTGGGCCGCCTAGGAGGGAACGGGGAGGGGGGCAGGATGAGCGCCATAAGATTACATACAGCGAGAATCTCCTGTTTACTCAGCGGCATCTACAATAGGAAGTCCCGTCTCCCGGGCCGGCATTGGACCAGTGTTCTTCCTATCATAGAAGTCGGTCCAGGAGGCGGGACTTTGTATTAAATAGGCCGCCGAGTAAAGAGGAGATTCTCACTGTATGTAATCTGACGGCGCTCGTCCCGCCTCCCCCCTCCCTGTCCCCTCTGAGGCAGCAGTAATCTGAGGTGAGGCTGCAGCTGGGCGTTGATCAGGCTGCATATGGGCATTGATCAAGCTGCATTGATGGGAAATTGTGAGGCTGTAGATGGGCATTGATCAAGCTGCATTGATGGGCAATTGTAAGGCTGCAGATGGGCATTGATCAAGCTGCATTGATGGGCAATTGTAAGGCTGCAGATGGGCATTGATCAAGCTGCATTGATGGGCAATTGTAAGGCTGCAGATGGGCATTGATCAAGCTGCATTGATGGGCAATTGTAAGGCTGCAGATAGGCATTGATCAAGCTGCATTGATTGGCAATTGTAAGGCTGCAGATGGACATTGATCAAGCTGCATTGATTGGCAATTGTAAGGCTGCAGATGGACATTGATGGGCATATGTGAGGCTGCAGATGGCATTGATCAGGCTGCAGATGGGCAACGGTGAGGCTGCATTGATGGGCACTGACCCTTTTTTTGCTTCAAAGTTCTTTATTTAAAATTTGAGTTTTTTTCCCTGAAACTTGCCTCCTAAAATGAAGGTGCGCGTTATGTGCTGATAAATACGGTAGGTTAAATATGTTCCTATGTACAGTATGTTTAACTACAATATTCCACCCATAATCCCCATGTAGAAAAATAATTATATGCATATTCTTATCAGAAATAGGTTTAATATATTCCTATGTATGTTTAACTACAATATTCCACCCATCATCCCCATGTAGAAAAGTAATTATATGCATATTCTTAAAAGAAATAAGTTAAAAATGTTCCTATGTATGTTTAGCTACAATATTCAACCCATAATCCCCATGTAGAAAAGTAATTATATGCAAATTCTTACCAGAAATGGATTAAATATTTTCATTGTCAAGGGTTAACATGATATTCCTCCCATAAATCCCATGAGAAATAATAATTCTACCCATATTCCCATCAAAAACAGGTCAAATGTAATTTTTCCATCACTTCTGTATAATTTACAGTGATTCTGTTGTACATTTCTATATATATATATATATATATATATATCAGCAAGTGAACAGTTAAACATTAGCAACTGCTTCTTGCAACATTGTATCAAGCACTGCAGGAAAGAATAACATATTTTGTGAAACAACAGAGTCATTACAATATATATGTGTATAAAGTACACTGACATCTAGTGAGAGTTCTCAGTATTGCAGCCAATAATCCAATCATCCCAATATGCAGTTTAGTGCGTCCCCCAAAAAAGACTTCTACTACAGGGCGACTCCGTCTGATAAATACACTGCTACTGGCAGAACGAATATACATATTATATATAATAACTCTACAACTTTAGCACATACATAATGTACAGTCTCCGTGTAAACATGAGGTAATACACATGAAGTAACCATAGTCCCTCATAACGCGCACCCATACACCGGAAATGACGAGCACAAGACCAGGAAGTGTCGCCAGGTCTCGCGATATCTGCCGCTGACCGAACGAGATCTCTCTTTTCCCCCAAGGCTCCTGACAAGATGGTGGGTGCTGGTCCGTGTGTGTGAATTGGAATCCGCTTCCATCCTCCGTGTGGGGCGGTGCGGTAGCGGTTGTGTTCGCCGGTGGCGGCGTAGTGGTGTGCCGTGTTGTGCAGTGTGTGGTTATGGGAGGCAGTGGTGAAGGGAGCGGCTGTTTGGAGGAGATAATAACGGCTGGGCCTCTGTGCCGGTTAGTTGAGGCGTGCGGCTCTCGGGTGTTGTAGACGGCGGCCTCTATAGTACGGTGTATAGCGGGCGGTGTGGGGGCTCTGCACTCAGCTGCATGTAGCCGGACAGGGGGCAGTGAGGCCGCTCTCTGATACAGCAACATAGTGGGAACATCTCAACCGGGTTATTAGGTTCTGATATATGACATCTCACTATGTATGGACACTGATCACCTGATTCCCCTTAGCAGGCAGCTAACACGCTGTATAAATAGTACTATAAGGCTTCACTGACTGACATTCATCTTGTACCTAAGTCTGGCCATACACTATGCAATCTGATCGTGTTGTCCTATTTAGATCTACCATGAACTGTGGAATGCAAGGACTTTACTGATTTGTTAATCAGATTGTTTAGGTTTATCCTCCATACTTGATGGTAGATCTAAAGATGATTGCTTAGTTTATTTCAGGTACTTATTGTGCCATCAATTTACCCAATGCTTTATGTATATATTGTACATTTTTGTGCCTTATGCTGACCGCACATTACAATCTCCTGCATGGATCATAATTCAGCTGGTTCAACAAGGTCCTGCTGAATTTTGACCTATCAGTGGCGTCTGTGGTTGAACAGAAATTGATGTAGCAAGTGACTTCTGTACAACCTCCCTGTTGAATTTTCCCTGCTCAATCAGTGCTACTCAGTGTATTCTGATGGCAGAGGTCTACCTGCTGTCAGAATATGATCGCTCAACAGGGAGGATTCCCTCATCCACATAATATACAGATGGGGGATCCAGGTTAAAAAAAAAATATTATATATAATTTCTCAGATTTGTTGGACTTTATAAATGCTATCAGAATAATATATCTATCTCATTTTTACACACACACACCCCAGGAGTGGGTACTACCCACTAAAAAGTGCCAAATGAGGCAGACAAGCAGAGCTTCCTCTTTTGGGTGGAGGTCTACTCTGATGTTACAATTTTATGGTGACCCTAAAGCCTAGTACACCTAGCTGAATGTTGGGCGGCATTGGCTTGCGTGTACATCAGCCAGCTTCCGTCAAAAAAGCATGACTGAAAAGTCATGCACTGACCAGACTATTGTGGCGGGGGGAGCCTATCCCCTGTCACTACACAGTAGCATTACAGGGGAGATTGCTATACTAACATTGCATGGTTAGTACAGCAGCTTCTCCGGAGCTTTTTTTCATTTTTTCTTCTTCAGCCCTGCTGGGTTGAATGGAAAAAACTACTAGTGTGTACACGGAATTGTTTGAGTGATATGGATGTAGGGATCTTCCCCCTGATGTGCTATTGTATTCTGACAGCAGGGACTCCCCTGCCCTGTCAGAATACACTGGTCAGTGCTGCAGCAGTTGATCCAATACCTTTCCCAGCAGGACCATTTGGCAGAAGCCAGTCTTAATGATCAGCTTCTGTTGAACAAAAGGAGCTAAAGATGGATCAAAAGTCAGCCGGTTCCTGCTAAACTTGCTGAATTTTGATCAAAACGTTTGCACATTTGATAAAGTAAGGAAAGGTTAGGACCATAGTCAGCCCTACTAGGAAGACCCTCTTTGTTTTGGTGAGCATTGGGATAAAGAGGGAAAACTTAAGCTGGCACAGTGGCAGGAGTAGTGGGGGAAATCCTCCATTGAGGACATTTGTCCCTAAGGCCCTGTTAACATTAGGCGATTTGAAATCGTGAGCAAAATCGCAACGATTCTGCCTGCGATTCCAAATTGTGGCAAGATGCTGGATAACAAACACGCATAGGGCTGCCCTAATGCATGAAAACACTTGCAAAATCGCAAGCTGGAACACTCATTCCCACACCACAATGTCTGAATGGGGCCTTGACTTGGCCATTCATTGGATGAGATTGTTTTTCTTCAGTCTGCACAAAAAAAATTGGCTTCTCCATTCATGTTTAACAGTGTTGATAGACGAATCTCCTGCTACAGCCATGGGCAGCTCTGTAGAGATCCTTTTCCAGGTGTCCTAAAACAGGAAGTAACTGAGAATTTTCACACTTGGTCATGGAGTAAAATGGATATGGGGGTTAACCGTTTTACTATATATTTGGATATACTTTAATCGGTAGTACATCTGACTGAAGGCTGTTTGCTTTAGAGGGTCCTTAGAGGTACCTTAGAGGGTCATCGGGGATGCAGACCACCAGTTCCTAAAATATTATTTGTGTTGGGCTGGAGAAAGGAGCTCTCTGACAGCTTATGAAACCAAAAACAGAAGTTGTCATTAACATCTAACTCCTTGGATAGAAACTGCTGGAGTTTTTTTGCCGTTGAACCATAAATGACTGGCTTCTCATTAAGTGCATCCTAACTAAAGTATTTTTGGTACTCAAGCAGTGAATGGTATAACATTCTCGCTTTTCTATTTTGCCTGTTGTAGGCGGACGTTGAGCAGAAGAAGAAGAGGACCTTCAGGAAATTCACATACAGAGGAGTGGATTTGGACCAGCTGCTTGATATGTCCTAGTAAGTTATTTTATGTTTATGTGGGTAATGGAAATACTTGTTGCCTATGATAACAAATGACTGCCAGTCGATGGATAGATATTGTTGGTGGTGGTACCAAGTACAAATTTTCCAAGAGATATAGATATATATATTTTTTTTTTTTCAAAACGTGAAGCTTGCCAAAATGTAATGTTATCTTTTATCTTTCTCATGATTTAGTGAGCAAATCATGCAGTTGTACTGTGCTCGCCAACGCCGGCGTCTAAACAGAGGCTTGCGCCGCAAACAGAACTCCCTGCTGAAACGTCTGCGCAAGGCCAAGAAGGAAGCACCTCCCATGGAGAAGCCAGAGGTTATTAAGACCCATCTGAGAGACATGATCATCTTGCCAGAAATGGTTGGCAGCATGGTGGGAGTATACAATGGTAAAGCCTTCAACCAGGTTGAAATTAAGGTAAGTGACAGCTGAAGGCTTGATGTCGAAATTTACATTTTAAAATGTAATGGGCTCTAAATGTATAGCTATATATACTTGGTGAATTTTAGTTTAGCTCAAGTGTATCTAAACCCAAAAACAAAATTTTAATTGCATTTGAAGGCTTTTTCACCCAATAATCCTACAAATAACACGTTTTGTCGTAAGTGGCTGCACCCACTCCACTATATCTATAGACAGTGCCATGGTTGTCACCCAGGCTGAGGGACAAGTATTTTACAGAATGAAGTTCATTGTACTTTTGGTTCACACCACAGGAAGTGACCAGGACACTGCATTTTTGGCAAGATGAACTGGTGTTTATGCTTGCTGAAAATTTTTTGTCTTGTCCTGAAATTTTAACAAATGCAGCCAACACCTCAAAGAACTGGTAAGCTGCAGTATATTTAGTTTTTAAGCAGTGTTATTGTGCTATCCACAATAGGATATGAAATGCAGAATCCTGGTACCAGAACAGCATTTGGACCACAGGGTGTGCCTAGTCATGTACAATGGTCTCAATTTTTTACAAAGCCAATCATTGGACCCAGGTTCTGTCACCAAGATTACAGAATTTCGATAACTGGTATAATGTGCAGGCACCCAGCTTTCAACATTCCCTGCTCCTTCTGAATGTCCAGACTTTTTTGACAAGAAACTTTTGGCTTACCTGCTCTTCCCTGCCTCCTGTACAGTCCTATTGGCTAGTGAGGCAGCCCTTCATAGTAAGTAGAGATTAAACCCCGTCGCCGGTAATACCGCTTTTGTATGCCAAAATATCTTGGTTGTAGGCCGTTTTGGTGTTTGACAACTCCTGTGCTGGGCAGAAGTTGAGGCTCAATGTACAGCCTGGGCCCATGATCCAAGGGCTTGATAAGGATCAGTTTGAAGCATTACTACCTTTGACATTTTTTAGACCCAAACAGTGCCCTTCTCACTGCTGCCTGGTTAAATAATGGAATTGCATTACATCTTTCCCAAACTTGGTTTTTAAAAACGCTTGCATTCTCTTAAGTATGCATCCATCTAATTTGCTTCAGGGGAAGTGGCTTCTGGTCAATTATGGGAGACTGGCAGCTTTTTCATTTCTGTATGTAGAACATAGATTTACAGTGTCCCCTAGTGACAATCTAGAAACCACTTCTGCTGGAAATTGAGGTAGAAACATGCTTTTGGAGTTGCAACAGTGATTATTTTCTTGCTGGAGGTCTGTGGTGTATTTGTTTTGGGTTTTTTTTTTTTTTGTTTTTCCTGCTGTACACCTTACACCAATGTGTTTTGCCTTTTTTGTATACAGTTATTCACAGCCCTGCACATTTCTGATGTCCAGACTTTACTGTCACTTTTAAACTGTTTGGCCTGAACAAACTATTTCCTTCAACATGCGCCTGCTGGGTGTGCTGTATAAATTGTATGTAACCTCAGCTACATACAGTATACAGCACTGTTCAGGTGTAAGACGGGACCTTCCCGTCTCACACCCATAACAAAATCGCATAGGACTAAGCGTCACTCAGACGTTCATAGCCAGTTTTGTATTCTATCAATGAATGCAAAGCTTTCTGTAATTTGAGTCGGAGGGGCATGCTGATGACGACACAATCTCCAAAACCTCTTTTTCTATTGCCCTTTGGGACACAGGAATTTAGAAACATACGTTTTTAGAGTGGGTTTGCACCAGTGTGCTATGTTTTGGCGGGTGCATTAATTGTACAGACGGTTCCCATTGACTTTATTGGACCGTGTTTTCTGAAAGCGCATCAAAGAGTATGCAGAAGGTTGATGTGCTTTCATGAAAACGCATGGTCTAATAGTCAATGGGTGTGCACCTAAAACCACATGTAAAATGTGGCTTTTTTTCTTGATGACTTCAGTCAAGATTCCCACATTGCTGCTTGATCTGAGCTTTGCATAGCCACTATCTGGGTCGGAGAATCCTTGGCAATGGTTTCAGAAAATCTACCTAGACTTGCGCTGCACTGGATGATTATAAGGCTAGCCTTGAATGTAACGTTCAGGTACTAAACTTGGCTCTGGACCTGCAAATCACTACAATGCAATGGCACAGATTCTCACGGAACCCTGTCTCTAAAGAATTGTAATTGGACTTTGACAGAAGAGCCTATTGGTGTTTTCTGTCATAAATGCTTGTCTGCCTGTCGGTGACGTACACTGATCCGTGCAGGTCAGGATACACATACAGCACCTCCGTGACTCCTGTCTGAACCCAGAAGGAAGAGCGGGGAAAAAATAGAAGCTCCTGTGACCAGTAGGAGTGCTGACCATGCAATGCTGGAGGGGATAGTTTGTCAGGTAGTCTGACATAATGTGCAAATATGTTGTGCATACTAGCACATCATGGCTATACCCTCCTAGGTAACCATTAAAAAAAAAAAAAAAAAAATGCAGCGTTTAACCTCTACGCTGAGTGGCTGCATATTTGCGCACCAAAATGAACACAGACTGCTGAGAGCACTCTCCGGGCACAGTTACTGGTGCCTAACTGATGGCTGTGATCGTGAGCTTTTCAGATCATATGACAGCCAATCATGGTAGTCGCATGATCATGAGTCCTGCCTCCTGGCATCAGAAACCCCTTAAAGCAGTTGTATACCCGCACAAAAAAAACAAACCTGTAAGGCAAAGGCATAATGAGCTAGTATGCACTAGGGTTTTTGTTTTTTTTTTTGTCTAGTTTCCTTATGTTTGGGTAGTGTTTCCACTGCTTTTGGTGGATTCCTGGATAGGGGCCTATTCTTGTGGAAGCTTCCCTTTGACAACAGTTCTCCTGTCTTGTAAGATGTTCACATCTATCTAGCATAGTTTTGGGCATTAATGTTAGATATTCCCGAATCAATTTGGAACTGTCAGTGGCTGTTGCTGATCCCGCTGTTGACTGCTTTTGGACATCCTGACTGTTTCTGAATTTGTATACCTTTCAATGGACGATAGTGAAAATTTAGATTTTTGTACTTTCTCTAAAATTCTTTTTTTTTTCCTTGGTTCAATGAGGGATAGACCTTGCCCCCTCTGTTGGTTTGCTCCTGCTGTATGTACTGCTTACTCACAGAACTGAGGCATACTAGGTAGAAGGGTCATGTGTGGGTAGCTTAACATTCTTTATCAGTGTTTCAACCTCCTGTAGGCTACAGGATATCCCTGACTGTTTCTGAATTCTGTTTGTTCTCAATAGACCCAAAGTACAATGGCAGCTTCAGGTTTTCAGAAAAAAGTGAAAAGGTGAACACCCTGGTGATAACTGTCAAGGGTGGGATTTCCCATACTTTGGGGAGATTCCTATAACTTTTGTCAAGTCTGAGACTGGGGAACCAACAGGGCACAGTTGACAAAATTCTTACATGTTCAGATTATAAAATCAATCAATGTTTACAGAATACATAGGTTCAACATGTTAAGCTGGCCAGTGAAAAGGCCAAATTTTATTGATTCGAAAATTAGCAATTTGTATATGAAGGGTACTGGTCACAGTTCATAGCTGCGCATGGTTGTGTACTTGAACAATGTTTCCCAGGAGGACAATTCTTGGGTGTATATCAGCAAATCCTAGCTAGTTAAAGTGAAATTGCTCTCAGAATGGCATAATCACGACTTTTCTACCTAGATGCGATCTATACCACACTTTCATATGTGCTTATGTGTGTTGTGCTAATTTTTGTACAGGGACCTTGGGATATAAATAAATTGTAGAGATTTAGTGTTTTTTTGCTTTTTAACACTTTTAACATTTTTTGTTTCTGCAGCCTGAAATGATTGGTCATTACTTGGGTGAATTCTCCATCACATACAAGCCTGTAAAGCATGGCAGACCTGGTATTGGTGCCACCCACTCCTCTCGTTTCATTCCTCTGAAGTAACATTCTAAATATGTAAATAAAAGGATGTTTTCCAGTCTCTGCGGTGTCTTGTCTAATACTGTACGCTGAGTCCTGTGTGTATGTATATTATTGGTAGAAGAATCCTGTGTGGGTTTTTTTTTTTTTCCTCTCCAGATGAAGGCATACCTACAAAAAGAATACTCCTCTTTGCTCAGATCTTAGAAATCCTCTTTTGAAGCCCACAGGGAAATTGACACTTAAAGTGGAGGGCCACCCTAAAATAGAAAATGGCATGAAAAATCTTTAAAAGAAATTAAAAAAAAAAACATTTGAAAAAAAAAAAATTTAAACTTACCTGAACCCCTGTTGCTAGGCAGTCTTCCTAATCTGCCTCTTCCGGCATCACGGGCACACAGGAGAGGTAAGTCAACTTGTTTAAAGTCAGCAGCTACAGTGTTTGTAGCTGCTGACTTTTTAAAAAAAAAAAAAAAAAATTATAGTGGCCAGAATCCTGCTTAAGGCTGGATTCACACCTATGCATTTTTAGTGTTTTTTGCATTTTGCAGATTTGCACTAAAAATGCATAGGTGTGAATCCAGGCTTAAGCAGTGCTGAACTCCTGTCACCTGCAGCTCCATCTTGCTGTTGTCCACATCCCTACACTCAAGCAGTGATGCTTGCCATGCCATGTTTTGAATACTTGTGTATAGCAACAGGATTTCTTTTAAATGAAGGCACAATATTTTCCTACTGTTATCAGTTTGGGTCATGTATTCTCATGTGAATATTCAGCCCAAAGATTTTTAACATGTTTATTAGACAGACAGCCATTCTGATAGAAAGTGTCCAACATATATTCAGAACTACTTCTTAGTTTAAAATACATATGTTTCTTTAACCATGCAGGCACCATAACTGGTTTAGCTTGGTTTCAAGGCTAAAGTTATGTCATGTGACCATGCATCACTTCTAGCAGGGTTACAGGACACATTACAGACCGTATTGCCTGTATTCCATAGTTTGTCCAGCCTGAGACGATCTGTAGGCTGTGATTGGGAGATTGTGTGTGTGCCATTGGTGGGCTGTGATTGCTTGAGGGGAGGGGGAATGTGGTGGCTAAACAAACTACCAATACAGGAATGCTGTCTGTACAGTGTCCTGTATCTGGCCAGCCATAGGATGAAAACTGCCAATGCAACAGAGATCAGCTTTGCTTTGTATGGTCCGTTTTTTAGAGCAAGGAAGAAAGGCGACTGACCTAATCACCCAGGTACTTCAGATGGAAGAAGTACGTGAAAATGACTGATTTATAATAAAGTACATGTGCACACATGGAAGAAAAATTATTAGCGTAACCTGTACTTTAACCACTTGACAACTGGGCACTTAAACCCCCTTAATAACCAGACCAATTTTCAGCTTTTGGTGCTCTCACATTTTTGAATGACAATTACTCAGTCATGCAACACTGTATCTATATGAAATTTTTGTCCCTTTTTTCACACAAATAGAGCTTTCTTTTGGTGGTATTTAATCACCGCTGGGTTCTTTATTTTTTGCGCTATAAAAGAAAAAAGACCAAAAATCTGTAAAAAAAAAAAAATTTTTTTTCTTTTCTGTTATAAAATTTTGAAAATTAGTAATTTTTCTTCATATATTTTGGCCAAAATTTATACCGCTACATATCTTTGGTAAAAATAACCCAAATTAGTGTATATTTGCTCTTTGTGAAAGTTATAGCGTCAACAAGCTATGGTGCCAATATGTGAAAATTGATCACACCTGAAGTACTGATGGCCTATCTCATTTCTTGGGACCCTAACATGCCAGAAAAGTACAAATACCCCCCAAATGACCCCTTTTTGGAAAGAAGACATTCCAAGGTATTTAGAAAGATGCATGGTGAGTTTTTTAAAGTTGTCATTTTTTCCCACAATTCTTTGCAAAATCAAGGTTTTTTTTTTTGTTTTTTTTCACAAAATTGTCATATTAGCAGGTTATTTCTCATACACAGCATATGCATACCACAAATTACACCCCAAAACACATTCTACTATTACTCCCGAGTACGGTGATACCACATGTGTGAGACTTTTACACAGCGTGGCCACATACAGAGGCCCAACATGCAGGGAGCACCTTCAGGCGTTCTGGAGCACCCAGGCCAATTCTGACATTTCTCTCCTACATGTAAAAATCATCATTTATTTGCTAGAAAATTACATAGAACACCAAAACATATATGTTTTTTTTTAGCAAAGACCCTAGAGAATACAATAGCGGTCATTGCAACTTTTTATCTCGCATGATATTTGCGCAGCAATTTTTCGAACGTGTTTTTTGGGAAAAAAAAACTTTTTTTGCTTTAAAAAAAAAAAAAACAGTAAGGTTAGCCCAATGTTTTTGCATAATATGAAAGATGAAGTTACACCGAGTAAATAGATACCTAACATGTCACCTTTCAAAATTGCACACGCTTGTGGAATGGCGCCAAACTTCGCTACTTAAAAATCCCCATGGGCGACGCTTTAAAAATTTTTACTGGTTACAAATTTTGAGTTACAGAGGAGGTCTAGAGCCAAAATTATTGCTCTCGCTCTACCGATCGCAGCGATACCTCACATGTGGTTTGAACACAGTTTTCATATGTGGGCGGGACTTGCGTATGCATTCGCTTCTGCATGCGAGCACACAGACGGGCGCTTTAAATTTTTTTTTTTTATTGTTCATTTTACTTTATTTTAGTTTGACACTTTTTTCCTAAAAAAAAAAAAAAAAAAATTTTGATCACTTTTATTCCTATTACAAGGAATGTAAACATCCCTAATAGGAATATGTCATGACAGGTCCTCTCTACAGTGAGATATGGGGTCAATAAGACCCCACATCTCACCTCTAGGCTGTGCCTGAAATTAAAAAAAAAAAAAGATCCTGGCTTCGATCGTAGCGGTGAGTCGGTAGAAGCACCGGAAGGCGGCGGGACGTCCCCTCTCGCCTCCCGTAAGAACGATCAAGCAGTGTAACAGCCGCTATAATCGTTCTTATGGTGTAGGGAATCGCCGGCTAAAAAAAGCTGATATCTGAATGATGCCTGTAGCTGCACCCATCATTCAGATATCCCCGCACAAAGTCAAGGACGTCGTATGACGGAAGGCGGGAAGTGGTTAAAACGTGTTTTTTTTTTTTTTTTTTTTTTATATAACACAAAGTTGTCCATTTATACAATATTTCTAACGCATAACGTACAATACCAAAAATGACACCCCAAAATAGATTCTCCTACTCCTCCTGAGTATGGCGATACCACCTGTGTGAGACTTCCACAGCCTGGCCACATACAGAGGCTGGGTATTGCAGAGTATCGCCGAGTATTGCAACGTATGGCTGGGTATTGCGAGGTAATGCAGAGTATTGCGGGTTATGGCAGAGTATTGCAGATTTTTGCGGGGTATTGCAGAGTATGGCTGGGTATTTCGGGGTATTGCAGGGTATGGCAGAGTATTGCAGGGTATGGCAGAGTATTGCAGGGTATGGCAGAGTATTGCGGGGTATGTCAGAGTATTGCTAGTATTTTGGGGTATGGCAGAGTATTTCAGGGTATGGCAGAGTATTGCGGGGTATTTCGGGGCATTGCAGGGTATGGCAGAGTATTGCAGGGTATGGCAGAGTATTTCGGGGCATTGCAGGGTATGGCGGGGCATTGCAGGGTATGACAGAATATTGCAGGGTATGGCAGAGTATTGTGGGGCATTGCAGAGCAGTGAGGGATGGATGGCTGGATGTCTCTGTGCAGCGCTGTGGGCACTACAGATGCAGCCCACAACGCTGCAGCCATCCATCCATCCCCCTCTCCGCTCACAGTGTACCGATCGGTACACAGGAGGGGAGGAGAGGAATCGGCGCCATCAGATGACGCCGGTTTGTTTACATGTGATCACGCCGTCATTTGACGGCGCGATCACATGGTAAACGGCCGCGATCAGCGGCCATTTACTGGGATCCTCTGGACCCGGCGGTCACGGATGCTCTCGAGTGCGCGCGAGAGCCGAATTCTGGGAGGACGTCCCTGGGCGCCCTCCCAGAGTTAAACAATCGCCCTGTAGCCGTCATTTGGCTATGGGCCGGTTAAGTGGTTAAAGGATAAGTTCACCTTGGCAAAAAAGTCGTAATTGAATGCACATACTTTTTGCTGTTAAAAAAAAAAAAAAAAAATTTTTTTTTTCTTTTTTTTTTTTAATTGCAAGGAGCCTGGAAAGCACCTGGTGATCGTGGGTGCAATGTAGGGCTCTTGCAGGTGGTCTGTGTAAGGGTACCTCATACGGGCAGGCAGTTACACACAGACAGGAAGTATTAATGAACTACATAGAGCGCTCAACAGTGCCCTGGTAGTTGCTTCAGAACTACAAGCTGACAGCCGCAAAGGCTGTCGGCACTTGTGGCTCTCACATTCACAGAACACTGAATGAATGACGTTGCCTGAGCCCTGTACAACTGTCGGGGGGATGTTGTGAGATCTGCTGTCACAAAGTGGCTACTGCATCTGTAACCTGCTACACCCTGAATATGTGTGTAACATGTTATGAAAAGTAAGCTTATCCTTTAAGAATAAGTATGGCCAAAGCTCTTTTTTTTTTTTTTTTTTTTTTGGCCCTACTTCTTCTTCACTTCACCTTCGTTCTGCACTCCTGTGACCTGTTTTCAGCCAACAGTGGGCTAAAGAATCGCATCACTCAGCTGGTCCAGGCTCTGGACCACACAGAGGCTTGGACTGGCTCAGGCTCCCAGCAAGCCAGGAGAGCCTGTGCCAGCTCCTCCCACACCCCAGCGTCCCAACTGACAGTCACAAGCTCTCTGCTCATTGAGGGCTGAGGGATCAGGTCTTTGATTTGCCCTTTTCTCAGTCTCTGAAGCAGCATCAGACTGATGCTGCATCTACCCAGGTGAGTTTTTTTCTTTAAGAAACCATACTTGTATTGTAATTGTGACATTTATTACAGATGGATTACTGGCATAATATCAGACATAATATATTGCGGTGCATGAAGTTTTGCTGCAGGTAATTTCACAGCTTTTACAGATGCTCTTGGGGTTTTGCTGGCTCCATGGTCCAATCAAATATATAGTCTTTTATGTGCCATGGCCTAAGTGAAATTCTTTTTAAGGCCGAGTTCACACTTGTGACTTGGATGCAGGTTTACCCACATCCAATTCACAGGTCAGGAGACTGACCAGCTCTCATTGGAGGCGGTTCACACATCTCTGGAATGGCTGCGGAGTGGTTTGCAGAAGAGTCCTGTTTGTCTTCTGGTCTGTTTTCAGGTCCAAAATCTGACCTGAAATTGTGAACCGGGATGCACTGGACCTCTGCTGTAAGTTGCTCTGCACAACAGTGTGAACTCAGCCTTAAACCCTTCTGAACAAGTCTAAAAGCCTCACCCACACATGTGAAGAGGGAAATTTGGTATTAAAGATCCTTGGTACTGATATTTTTGGGAATATATACTGGATAACTTTAAGGGTCACCTGCTTTTAGTTTGGATCTGTTAGTAAGAGTTTTTTTTTTTAAAACTTTGTCATTCTTTTGCTTCTGACACTTCACTTACAGCAGAAACTGTCTCACTAGCAGAGACTTGCACATGGTACCCTACTTAAAGCGGGAGTCCGGCGACCAATTTTTTTTTTTTTGGTCATTGAGACACTTTGCTAATCCCAAACTAATACTCAGTTTGGGTGTAATATTTCCGCCTCTGTCTGTTTTCGTACTGAAGAATAACTTAAATGTGATGTTGGCTGTTTCCATCTTGCTTGTGGGCATGTGAAGCCCACAAGCATTGATTTCCTGGATGCGGTTCATTCACAGCTTGTTCACAAGCATGATCATTGTTCCTGCACTGAATCTTGAAGCCTGACACTAAGCTCCCAGGAGACAGTGCGGCACCGGGGAAAGGCAATAAACACGCCTACTCCCATGGGAGGAGAGACAGGAAGTGCCACAATAAAGTAGAATATAAAGGTAATTACAGCGATAAAAAAAAAATGTTCGTGTGGCATTTGAACATCTATGCAATTAACTGAAGGGGGTAAGATTAAGTAAAAAATTTGAGTGGAACCCCGCTTTAAAGCAGCTCTCTGGTGAATGTCATACATTTAGGAGCTATATGTTTATTGCCATCATCTGGTATTTTAAATCAATGGAACACATATTATGAATATATTCACATTTTTTTTTTTCCCCGCTATATCAAGTTTGTATGAATGAACATTTTTTTTTTTTTGTCCATTGAGGAACACCGGAAGTCTTTGGTTTATACTGTTGCCTGACAGGAGCATTAAGTGCTGGAAAACACTCTAGGCCAGCTAGTGATAACTCTTTCTAAACTAAATTTTTCTCTATATTCCTTTGAGGTAAGGAAATTCATGAATGATGTGAGACTTTGGCAAATGGATGTATGCCAGCCCCTGGAAAACATCCCCCCTCTTCTACAACAACACATTTATTGGGAGCCTTTCCTGACTTCAAGGAATATTTTCTTTGGTGACCTCAGATCCCTACATGCTTGCTTGTGTTGGTCTATGGAGCAGATATCATAATTCCTTTGGACTAGCATTGGAGGCTGTACCCAGACTCGCTGCACCATGTCTAACTTTAGGCTGCCACCAGGCCTTCTGTTTACATGTTCTACAAAGTTGACATTGTGGCCTCATCTGCTGTGAGTTTTGAGCATAAGGTCCTTCGGGTGTCTTGCTACAGGCAGACCTCAGCCCTTTGTTGCTTTCTTGGGTGTAGTAATATTTGCTGTGTTGTCCACCCCTCCTGCCAAACTCTACAGCCTGAGTTAAAAATACTATGGCATGAGTCAGGCAGCCGCCCCCGCTTTATAAGAGAGTATTTAAATTTTAGAATAATTTTGTATGAAGGCTATGCCAAATTCACTTATGCTAAAACAAGTATTCCAACATCAGAAGAATAAAGTGTTTTTGGTCACCACATCCTGGTTTAGAGTAAAAGAAGGAAAAAAAACCCTTGGGAAATGGGACTATGGAAGTGACCAATACACCAAATCGTATAAAAAAAAATATTTATTGTATAAATTTAGAAATGGTTAAAATTGTCACAGTGGACATAGAAATATGACAACATGTGAAATAAACAAGGCATGTACAGACATTAATTACATCTCTGAACCCAACGTTTCTGGCTAGATGCCTTCAGGGGTTATTTACAAACAGAGCACAAATGTCTACAAAACACATATATAATTAAAAAGACAGTAAACATAGGCTGTAAAAAACTGTAGGCAAATGTTAATGGGAATATCAAACACATACCAATGGTATCAACTGTTTGTATGAAGAGCAAAAAAGGAAGGACCTAGAGGGACCCCCCCCCCCTAGAAGGACAGAGAGACTGGACAGATAAGTCTTGAGGGCTAGACACCTCACAAGCAAAGGAGATATTCCAGGGAAGGTCCAAATGGTGATCACAAAAATGTCATCAGAACTGGTATGATCTGGGTAGGTAAAAATAACACAGCTCCGCTTGTTTACCTCCCCCTTCTGCTACCACATTTGGTACCTATCGGGGAGGGGGAAGCGACTACCTGGCTTTGACTTCCCAGAAGTTCGGCCCCCTCCTTCCCCTGCGCATGTGCAAGGCTTTACTGCTTGTTTCCCTTACAAGAAATGGCGGTGGTAGCACTTGAGATCCGATTGAAAAATCAGCTGGGGAGAAGACACCGCTGGATTTGTGGACAGGTACGTGTCCGAATATTAAAAGTCAGCAGCTACAGTATTTGTAGCTTCTCTTTAAGCCTTTGCTATTGTATTGACAAATTGGTCTGAAAGTCCCTTGGGTTATTTAAGGGATTCATGGGGCAAAAAAATTACGTAAATCCTTAAATTAGAACTTTACACCAGCATCTCCGTGCTTAAGTCCTGTTTGCGGATCATCTGATTCAGCACCATAGAGCCTTCTTCCAGGGAACAGTCAGAAGGCCCTGGAGAAGCTGAGCAGCAATGTCTCTGCTATTCAAAAGATTCTGAAAAGGAGAATCTCAAAGTAGAGCCATTGGAAGGGAAACCACAAAAAAAATGTAGGGTTGATTTACTAAAACTGGAGAGTGCAAAATCTGGTGCAGTTCTGCATAAAAACCAATCAGCTTCCAGGTTTTAGTGTCAAAGTTTAATTGAACAAGCTGATTAGCTACCATGCAGAGCTCCATCTGATTTTGCAATCTCCAGTTTTAGTAAATCAACCCCTATGGAAGATATAGATGAGCTCTTAAAAGCCATACATGGTACTTTTTGTTGAATAAAAAAAATTCCAAATGAAGGCTTAATGTCACACTGGTGTAATGCCAGACGTCGCATGTGCTTTGCACTGCGTTGCTGTTTTGATCACATGCTTTAATGTGAATTCACCCATATTCGCATCGCATTCGGGCCAAACCCGTGCAGGACCCTTTTTTTTTTTTGTCAGAATTCACAGTTCGCATTGTGAACCGATCTGGGGGTGTCATTAACTTTGTATTGACACCTGCAGCGGTTTGCATGGGGCAGTGTGAACCGCCAGGGATTCAGGTGCGGTGTGGGAACCTGCACTGGATTTGCAGGGTTTCCTGCATCGCACCAGTGTGAAACGGCCCTTAAAACCATACATAGTCCCTTTTTTTTTTTTTTTTTTTTTTTTTTTTTACAAAACAAATGACCAAATGAAGGCTTAAAATTTGATTTAAAAATAGGTGTGCTGAAAAAAAGTGTGAAATATATTTGGTATGCAAAGCAGTTAAAAAGTTATTAAAAGTTAATGAACCACTGCTTTCCAAAATTGTAAAATTTAGTCTGGTCATAAAGATTTTTATTACGTTGATATATTAAAGGGTTAAAATTATTCAAGACTACAACAAAATGGTATTTATCAGACATGGGGGTAAGTCACACATGTGCAAGTCACAAGCAAGTCTCAAGTCTTAACCTTCAAGTCATAAGCAAGTCCCAAGTCACTGTGGCAAAAAGCAAGCAAGCCAAGTCGAGTCCCTGCTAGAAGGCAAGCAAGTCAAGTCAAGTCATTTATTTTGGTCAAGTCACAAATTAAGTCAAAATACTGATCTACCCCATTTTCATCCTTTAAATGAGTTAAAAGTCAGTTTTCAGGAAAGATTTTGTTTTATTTTCAACATTAACAAAACAGCTTAGTGCTTTTTTCTTGGCATATTAAAGAAACACTTTGAATGCCCAAATAGCAGACAAGGAGCAGAACACTCAGCAATTAAATGGCCAACAAGCCTGAAAAAAATGTAGTCCTTGCTGAGGGGGAAAATAACTAAGCTCAAAGTTTGAACTTGACACAATGCCAATATCTGGACACTTGAATGGTGATGAGAATAATAGTATTCCCATCACCATTCTTCAAGTGTCCAGATATTGGCAATTTGGCATTGTGTCAAGTTCAAACTTTGAGCTTAGTTATTAGAATAGAAAAAAGAGGGAGAAACACCCGCGCAATGGGATGCATGCAATGGAATAAAAATTAAAAAATTAAAGAATGTTGTTGGAACAGCTGCCACTACCGATTACTTCCACTAGGTGGAGTAAGATATAAGAAAAAAGGAATAGAATTAGATAGCGCTGTTTCCAAGCCTGGTGAATTCAAATGTGTTATAAAGGTCCTGGATGTGCATAAGTCAAGTTGGTTGTCTGACTTAATAAAGTGCAGTGTGTGCTCTAAAAAAGATATAACTTAATCTGTATAAATATAATATATCCATATATAAATGAACCCGATTTTTAAATTAAAAATATTTGTGCAAAATTATGTGATCCATAACGTAAATCGATAATGTACATATGAAGTGAACAAACAAATATATATAATCAAGTGCTTTCAGTGCTGCTAGGATCTGGTGAGTGCAATCAATCACTATTAGAACACGGATTAAGGCACGCACTGAAAGGTTTGGAATATCTATCAGAATCCAGGGGTTTTCTTTGTAGCAGCACTGAAAGCACTTGTTTATATATATTTGTTTGTTCACTACATATGTACATTATCGATTACGTTATGGATCACATAATTTTCCACAAATATTTTTAATTTAAAAATAGGGTTCATTTATATATGGATATATTATATTTATACGGATTAAGTTATATCTTTTTTAGAGCACACACTGCACTTTATTAAGTCAGACAACCAACTTGACTTATGCACATCGAGGACCTTTATACACAATTCCACGGGATAAACATTCACTGAATACTATAGGCAACATCTTTACAATCTTTCCCACTCCATACTGCCCTCCCACTAAGAGAATAACACATTTGAATTCACCAGGCTTGGAAACAGCGCCTATCTACTTCTATTCCTTTTTTCTTAGTTATGAGAATAGCCACTTAAAATGCATTGCATTTGCAAAAAATAGTATTCTCACTTCTCAGAATAGCCACTTAACATGCATTGCATTTGCAAAAAATTTAATTGGAAAGTACTTTCTCGCTCAGTTGTGAGCCATGGTGTCGCATTATCACCCCACCATGGCTGAACACACGTTCAACAGGTGCGCTTGATGCAGGGACTGACATTACTCTTACCGCTACCCTGAACAAAGAGGGGAGCATGTGCCTGTTCATGGCCCAAAACTGAAGGCAGCTCTGTCCATCACAAATGTCTAAATACTGGTTCAGCTGAATTTGGGGACTGGAACATGAATCTCTCTTCTGTTTTTTGTGGTATGCTGTGAACAGCCCAGATTGACTCTCTGACTCTGCCACTGGCATTTGCTCGTCTTCATCGGTGGTTGTTGGGGTGGGCTTGCAGTACTCTTTGAGAATTAAGTCTGAAAAACACAAGCATAAAACAGTGACTCAATACACTCAGGTGTTATTACTGCAAACGGGTTATTTCCAAAAACATAACATACTTTTTATCATCGCAGACACAGCCTCCTTGACATTTTCGGTAGCCAAAACATCATGGGTCAACCACATGGTGCCAAATGAAGGATCCAGCAGAGCAGCTTTTAGGTATAGAGGGTCAGAGAAGGGTAAGGTTGCTACATCATTCTGTTCATCTGCCATCCTCACATTGACAAAGATCCCTTCCAATAGTCTTTGGAGTGATTCTTGCAGGCTACGGATCAAGCCACCAAGGTAGCGCACGCTCTCTTTATGATTTTCCAAGTGGTGATTCAGAGAAAGGATACAGGGTACAACAGCACTTATTGTCACAAGTTTTTCTCCCTGTGAGAGGTCTGTGGCTTCTCCAAAAGGCATGTTGCAGTTTATAATGAGGTCTGACAGGATTGAATTTGTAATTGCCTTTTGCTGCTGGTGGTTGCAGTGGTATAGCTGCACAGTCCCCTGTGCGATGAATTGTGAGATTTGAGGCTGGGTATCTTCAAAAGCCCCTTTGGTATGGATGTACTCTTCATATCTATAGAGTAAACAGAAGAGAGATAGAAAAAAAAGTTAGCTATGTGATTTATTGATTTGAACAACAATACACTCTGCTCCCACCTAAAGTGGGATGTAGGCCTAATTTGCATATATATATATATATATATATATATATATATATATATATATATATATATATATATATATATATATATATACATACATACATACACACATACATACACATGATGTTACTGTACCTACTTTTCTTTGTGGGTTTTGTAGTGACGGATGAAGTTGGATGTTGTGGTGGACGTGTCTCTTATTTTTGAGTTGCAGACCTTGCATATCGCCGTTCTCTTCTTTTCACCAACATCTAAAACATAATCCTTAAATCCAAATTTAATTATTTTTGGAATCGCTCCCTCCATTATAGCTGCCTTGTGCGTTGATCTGTCAGGGGTGGATCCAGAGTTTGCTGTCGGGACGGCCCGGGCACTGCCAGAAGATAAGGTGTTGCTGCTTAGTACACTAGTACTTACAGAACTATTTTTAATGTATTATATATATATATACGGTCCTAACCTAACCTTGTTTAAAACAGTGACACGTTTATCATTCCAGATTAGAATATTACATTAGTGACTCACAGTGACACTTTTTGGGCACCAGTGACACCAATACAGTGACCAGTGCTAAAGTTTGCATTGATTTCAGCATGCATGGAGCATTGCAGTACATGAACTTTCACTGGACGTGGACTGTTTAATGAGTTTGTAGTACGCATGCGCATGGAGCACTTTATTCAGCAATATGATTTTTATGTAATATTCACGTTGAGCACTTTGTACTTCGCACAAGTAATAGTTAATTAGTGAAGGATTTAGGGAGGAACTGGTCTGGGACTGGGGGTCAGTGCAGTGGCTGTCGCAGTGCAGGAGAAAAAAGCACAGAGCCGAGGAGGAGGAGAAAACAAGGAAAGAAGGTTTGTACCTACCTAGGTTTCATAGTTTTAGCATGTGCAATGATATTGATGATTGATTGCATCTGCAATCATATCTGCATCCTGCAATCATCAGTACAGGCCCTGGCCAGGGCCCTGCTAGCTGCTACATCACTAGTGCAGATTTGCAGAAGCTGCAGGTCTGTTTGATGCAGTGCCAAGCAAGCTAATGCTAAGTTTGCAGGGAAGTTTTCAGGGAAGCATTTGCTTGGCACTGCATCAAACAAACCTGCAGCTTCTGCAAATCTGTTTCCTCCTCCTCGGATCTGTGCTTTTTCTTCTGCGCTGCGACGACCACTGCACTGACCCCCATTCTCAGACCTGTTCCTCCCTGAGTCGTGTGACTGTCCCTGCTCCAGTGCCCCCTCAGTAGAAGAATAATAGTCTGCCATGACTTACTCTATGGCTGCTGGACTGGACACCACTCAGATTCAGTCAGTCGGCTAGGCTTGGCTGGCTCCTTGGGCAACTTCCAGTTCCTTCTTCCTCCCCCACGTGAGGCCCGCGACTCACGCTGCTGGCTCTGCACATTTGCACAGAAGCCCAGCCCCTCCCTCAGAGATCACTCCGCAGCAGGAAGGGGGCGGCGCCGCGGCCTGGCCGGACGGAATACAGAGACCTACAGCCTAGGTGGAGAGACTGCAGTGCAGTCATCATCAAATAAAAAAAAAGTCTGCTGCGGCCACGAACCCTGCAAGCGCCGCTCGCGGACACCGATCCGATCCCCGCCCACAATGTTAGCAAACTGTATATGTGCGGGCAGAAGCCGGGACTCGGGGGAGCTTTCTTTTGTGGGGGGCGGCTTTTGCCTAGGCCAAGACACAGCACTGGTGGTGCCAAGTCATTGCAAGTCATTGCAAGTCAAATAGCCCAAGTCAAAGTCAAGTCGCAAGTCATTAGTGGCAAGTCAAAGTCAAGTCGAGTCATTTATTTAATTTTGTCAAGCAAGTCGCAAGTCCTCAAACAGGTGACTCGAGTCCGACTCGAGTCAAGTCATGTGACTCGAGTCCCCCACCTCTGGTATTTATTGTCTGTGCAAACTTTAAAGCATTGCAGTAAAGTAATTTTTTTTTATTTGACTCACATTGCTTGCTCATCCATGTTTTTTTTTAGTTACCACTAGAGGGAGTGCATTGTTCTCCATGGATTGGCATAAATTTGTATTGAAAGAGGTGAACAGAACCTAGGTGTCTATAAAATGGTAACAGCATTATTAACCACTTCAGCTCTGGAAGGTTTACCCCCTTATGACCAGGCCATTTTTTGAATTGCGGCACTGCGTTACTTTTACAGACAATTGCGCGGTTATGCGACGCTGTACTCAAATAAAATGTATGTCTTTTCTTTTTCCCCCACAAATAGAGGTTTCTTTTGGTGGTAATTGATCACCTCTGCAGTTTTTATTGTTTGCGCTATAAACAAAAAAAGATGACAATTTTGAAAAAAAAATATTTTTTTACTTTCTGTTATAAAACATCCAATAAAAAAAATGTAAAAAATCTAATTTCTTCATCAGTTTAGGCCAATATGTATTCGGCTACAAATTTTTGGTAAATCAAAGGGTTAAATGTGTTCCGAGGGAGTGTTTACTAACTGTGGGGGAGGTGCTTCCCTACTAACAGAACGGCGATCTGCCATGTTTACATCGGCAGATCACCATTCTGCCTCTCTCACGAACGATTGCCAGGTGCCTGCTGATTGGCTACCACTGTCCAATCACAGCGGGAGCGGGTCACCCCAGACCCGGAAGTGCAGAATCACGTACAGGTACATGAGTCTGCGCAGAGGAGCCACCGCCCTGCAGTAAATGTATGTGGGGCGGTCAGCAAGAGGTTAAATGAGTCAGAGAAGTGATCCCCCCCCCCCCCCTTACTGATTGCTACCAACAGTAGGGCAAAATTCTTCCCACTTACATTGACAGGGCACAATCCCTCCTATTGACACAATGACTGGGAACTATTTCTCCCGTTGACACAAACGATGGGGCACAATTCTTAGGCTGCATTCGCATGATCGCGGGCTAAATCGCCACAATTCTTCCCTGCGATGTCAAATTGCTGAAAAAAGCAGGAAGCAATTGCGAAGCCATTACTTCTGATGAAACCCCAATCACGCCGCAATTTTCATGTAATTGACGGGCGGTAAATTGCGCTGCAATCTCAGCAAATCGCTCAAATGGAACACACTTCTTTTGGAGCGACATCGCCCATCAATTACGTCAAAATTGGGGTGCCATTAGAAGTAATGGCATCGCAATCGCATCCTGTGATTTGCAGCTATTTGAAATTTGAATTGCGGGGAGGAATTCCGCCCGCGATCATGTGTGAATGCAGCCTAAGCAAAGTTTGAACCTCTGTCATGTTCTTATTGCTATCTGTGTCCACAATAGGGAGATTTCCACTCAATTCCTTTCCTGCTGACACCCTGCCACACATGGTGTCCCTGGTCCACGAAGTGAGGTGACACAGACAGCAATTCAAATCCTATCAATATCAAAAGGGTATTTTTTATTAAAGTGGACCTTTCCTCCTCATAATAAACCACCAACACTCTTTAACATATGCAGGGTAATGATTAAAGTGATTGTAAACAATCACCTTGTAAAACAATCTATTCCATTTAAAATGAAAAGCAAAATATTTGCGTATAGATATAAAAAAAACATTATACGTACTCTTCTTCCCTTTTTTTATAAGTGATCACATATCCTCTGTTCTCAGCTGCATAGGAGCTGAAGGGAGGAGTAGCAACAATACACTGATCTGCCCAGTCAAAGGCTGTGCAGTGGAGGTGTGTCAGGACAAGTCTGACCATTGGAGGAGAGTACACTGAGTTCCCAGCATAGCTAGAGAACTGACCACAGTGTGTTCTCCTGCTTAGTGTGGTCAGTTTTTAATAGGACAGCACTGGGACTGGCAGGAACACAATACAAAGAAAACATGATACTTTTTCCTACAACTACATGGTACAGCAGGAACATATCAGGAATATGAAATGTTGGGTTAACACACACTTTAAGCTCCAAGGGGCATGATGAAACATGTTGTCGGCATTGTCTGTTGGAGCCTGGCTGAGGTTGCCACATACCACATTACACATCTGTCTCAATGTGTGGCTTTTGTACACTTATCCTACCATACACTGACGTTTGAAGCCGGGACAAGCTCCTACCCCAGCCAGTACTCATATTGGTGGACATAGGATTAGTACTCCTTCAAAGTCTGTGCGGCTCACACTATTTTCTATTTGGTTCATAGTGACTCAAAATACATATATATGTTTGAGTTTTTTCCTCCTACCTTACAATAAAGTCTCATGCCTCAATTGCTGTGTGCCTGGCCACTGTGCTGCCATTGTCAAAAATGTGTCACCCCTCAAATGAGATCTGGCGCATATGATGTACGTAATCTGGTGGCAGCTTGTCATCGAAGGACACCAAGCCACCCCAGATCACGCACGCGGCGTAAGAGATCTGATGCAGTTTGTTATTCTTTAAAGTGGAGCTCCACCAAAAAGGGGAAATTCTGCTTTAAGCACTCCCCCCCCCCAAATATGCCACATTTGGCATGTCATTTTTTTTGGGGGGGAGGGGAAAGGTACCTAGTTTTCACAGGTACCTGCTCCCATTTCTGCTTGAGCCGCCGAGCGGAAGTTCTCCTCTCCCCCTCCCTCCTTGCAATGTTCTGGGACACGTCACAGGTTCCAGAAAATTGCCCGACCAATGGGGAGGCGTCCGCATCCGCTGGATCCTTGGACAGGTGAGTGTCTGTTTATTAAAGGTCAGCAAATACACTTTTGTAGCTGTTGACTTTTAACCACTTCAGCCCCGGAAGATTTTACCCCCTTCCTGACCAGAGCACTTTTTACAATTTGGCACTACATCGCTTTAACTGACAATTGCGCTGTTATGCAATGCTGTACCCAAACAAAATTTGTGTCCTTTTTTTTCCCCACAAACAGAGCTTTCTTTTGGTGGTATTTCATCACCTCTGGGGTTTTTATTTTTTGCGCTATAAACAAAAAAAGAGCGACAATTTTGAAAAAAAAAAAACAATATTTTTTACTTTTTGCTGTAATAAATATCCCAAAAATGTTTTTAAAAAACAAATTTCTTCATCAGTTTAGGCCAATATATATTCTATATATTTTTGGTAAAAAAATCCCAATAAGCATATATTGATTGGTTTGTGCAAAAGTTATAGCGTCTACAAACTATGGGAAAGATTTATGGCATTTTTATTATTTATTTTTTTACTAGTAATGGCGGTGATCTGCGATTTTTAGCAGTACTGCGACATTGCAGCGGACAGATCGGACACTTTTGACACATTTTTGGGACCATTGACATTTAGACCCCTTTCACACTGGGGCGTTTTTCAGGCGCTTTTGGGCTAAAAAATAGCACCTGTAAAGCGTCTGAAAAAATGCCTCCCCTGCAGCCCCAGTGTGAAAGCCTGAGTGCTTTCACACTGGGGCGGTGCGCTTGCAGGACGCTAGAAAAAGTCCTGCAAGCAGCATCTTTCGGGCTCCTTCACCGCACCTGCCCATTGAAATCAAGCATTGGGCGGAACTTTTTTTTTAACTCGCTATCTAAAGTGGAGGAAAACAAGAAGGACCTATAGAGGATCTTGAGCATGGAACTACTTTGAATATACTTTGATTATATGGGGGGAGGGGGAGAGGAGGGTGGTTTGGTCGAGGTTTATTGTATTCTTTTTGGGCCTGGTGGCCAATCTCCCCCCCCCCCCCTTTTCCTTTCCCCCATCCCCCCCTTTTTCCCTTTTTTTTTTTTTGCTCGCTTGATTATTACTATTACTATCACCATTATTGTAATATCACGGAAATAAATTTGTTTGCTCAATATGGAGAGAGTGGAGGAGGGGAGGTACTCTTTTGGTTTGAATGTTTATAAGTAGGGGAGAAAAAGTGAATGGTAAGGTCACAGGTGAAGCCCTTAGGGTTGGCCCTGACGGGCATAAGTGGGGGGATAAGGGAGGGTTGGGCGGGAGGGAGACTGTGGGTGGTGGGGTTAGGTATAGAGGGAGGACCAAGAAGCACACATCACAAATACTAATCTGTTGGAAGGTACAAATAATGAGAGGGGAAAGATATGGAGAGAGGGAGAAATATATAGTTTGGAAAGATCACTTGGGATGGGAGAGGTGTGAGCAAAATTGTTAGGTTGATTACTTTTTTATTTCGTTTTTTCCTGGTTTTTAGTGTCGATTTATTTTTTGTTATTTTATCATGCAAGAAAGGAACTTTAGTATAACCTCATCGAATGTCCGGGGCCTTGGGGATCCAATTAAGAGAGCTACGGTCCTATTGACTTCGAAAGGGAGTGGGCCCCGACTACTCTGTCTGCAGGAAACGCATTTATCGGAAGTTCCAAGCCCAATACCCCTCGGTTCACTCCTCCTATTCAAGGGGTGTGAGCATTTTAGTTGGGAGGGGAGTGGCATTTTGCTGCAGAGAGAGTTGTATCGACGAACAAGGCCGGTAAATTTTTTTGCTTTGTTCGATTGAAAACAAACTTTTTGTGTTGGCTAATATTTATATTCCCCCTCCCTTCAAGCTGGAGGTTCTACATAAGCTATTGGAGTTTGCACTGGGTAAAGCAGGAACCCCAATAATAGCGGTGGGTGACTTTAATGAAGACTTTAATTGGACAAGAGTCTAGACAGATTCCCGTCGGGAAATAGACTCAATACAGCAGGCGATGGTCGGCTGTCTCGATTCTTGGCGGAAATGGGTTTGAGTGATATATGGCAAATGTGTTTTCCACAAGAAAGGCAGTATTCATGCTTCTCTAGCTCTTACCTCACTCTCTCTAGAATCGACATGGCCCTGGGTAATAGAGAGGCAATATCGTCAGTAAGAAATATAGAGTATGGTCCAAGAGGAATCTCCGACCATTCCCCGCTGGTGCTGACAATAAATATTGGACCCAAAGCTCATCTTAGAGAATGGAAAATCAGCCCTTGTTGGCTGGAATTGATTGGCAACCTGGAGAAGTGGTGTCTAGATTAAATTAATTTGTACAAATAAATACAGGCACAGCGCTGCTTGGGATGGTCTGGGACTCCTTGAAGGCCTACCTCAGAGGCCTCTTAATCCAACAAGTGGCAAGAACTAAGGGGAAATGTAGAGAGAGGGAAGGGGAAATTAGGAATGAGGCGATCCAGGCTGAGAAGCGATATGTCGAAGATCCAACCCCTGACAGACAGAGGGAAGCAACAAGTCTATAAGATGGCAACTACTAGGAGGACGGAGACTAGACGATTATTCCAGCGGCAGTGCCACTTTGGTGAGGGGGAGAGGGTCGGTTGTATTCTCTCCCTCTTGATTAAAACAAATACTTCCCCCTCTAATGTCTTGGTGATCAGGACACCAAGTGGGGACATCACTACCGATTCGCTAGAGATAACGCATGCATTTAGTGATTATTATAAGTCTCTGTATAAATCGAATAGGGGAGTAGGGGGTGTAATAACGGATGATTTCCTCCAGCGAATATCAATCTTTGTCAGAGAAAGATAGAATATATATAGAACCACCAGTGACTCTAGAGGAGTTAAAACGGGCAGTGGCGGGGATGTCCAACCAAAAATCACCAGGCCTGGATGGGGTTCCGGTAGAAATATATAAACGCTATGGCGAGATATTACTCCCTGAACTGCTGAAAACATTGGGATGGGCGTTAGACAACGGTAGACTCCCTACCTCAATGTCAGAAGCCACTATTATCGTAATTCACAAGGAGGGGAAAGATCAACTGGACGTCTCTTCTTATCGCCCAATTTCATTACTATGCACTGACGTAAAAATCTTGGCTAAAGTTTTTAAAAATCTTGGCAAAATAATTGTATTCAAGAGTTGATACATCCTGACCAGTCGGGTTTTAATCCCAGTTGATCAACTAGCACTAACATCAGTACTAAATATGCAGATTCCAACTGACAACTTAGGCCCCAAGGCCATATTGGCCTTGGACGCCGTTAAGGCCTTCGATAGTCTAGAATGGGACTATCTATGGAAGGTGCTAGAGCGATTTGGGTTTGGCCCTTCTTTTATAAGCTGAGTGAAATTACTCTATTGCGAACCTAGAGCAAGAATCAAAATTAATAACGAACATTCGGAAGTGCTCCAGCTGGAGAAAGGGATGAGACAGGGCTGCCCCCTGTCTCCCCTACTGTTCACTCTGGCAATGGAACCCCTTGCAATTATGACTAGATCAAGACTAGAAATACAGGGGTTCCCGCGTCAGCTAGAAGAAGACAGGATTGCGCTGTTCGCAGATGACGTCCTCTTTTTTTCTAGGAGATCTTGAATCTTCGCTAAATACAGTGATTCGAATGGTCGGTGAGTTTGGGCGACTTTCTGGTCTGGTCATTTAATTGGGACAAGTCTGCTCTGCTACCGGTTGACCCACTTGGTGACTAGATACTGCCGGGAACTCCCCTCCTGAAAGTGGTGTCCAAGTTGAAATATCTGAGAGTATGGATCACTAGCGATATAAACCAGTAAGTCAATGATAATTTAGCTCCATTGCTATTAAAATTAAAGCAAAAGGAGACATTTGGTACCGCTTACCTCTGTCTGTTGCAATCTAATCAAGATGATATGGTTTCCGCAGATATTGTATATACTCCATAACTCTCCGACCTGGATAGGCGAGAAGTGGTTTAAGAGAATTGAATCCCTTTTTAGGGAATTAATTTGGGAGAAGGGCCAATCTAGGATTAGCCTGCAAACCATGCAATTACCGATTAAAGAAGGAGGTATGGCGATTCCGCATCCGAGACTATATTTTTTGTCACCCCAGCTCCAACACCTAGCGGGCTGTGAAACCCCTAGGTGGTGGAAACTCCAGCAATAAAATGATTATAATGGGGGCCCCACACAGTACACTAGTGCAGGCATTAGAGGCAGACTCTTTTATTTATAGATGCCTGACGATAGAACTAGTTAGTAAAGTGTGGCAGGTAACAAAGGCACTAATGGGGTATAGTGGGGTAACTGAATATACCCCCTTATGGCATAACAAAAACCTGACCGAATTAAGGGGTATAGAGAGACCTCGGGAGTGGGAAAGGCATGGTATTAGCTGTTTAATTCAATTGTATGAGGGCAACCTCATGAAGTTATTCTTAGATCTAAGACAGGAATTTAACATCTCAAACAAGGCATTTTATAAATATCTCCAGATTAGGCATGCCATTCAAGCCAAATTCAAGTCTCGGACCATCAAATGGACCCAGATCCCGGTACTCCTAAAAATAACTAAACCAGCCTCAACCAAAGGCTTAATTTCCAAGTTATACGCCAGTTTGGGGCATAGAAATATGTGTGGAGCGGGACCTCAGAGCGGGGTGGGAGAGAGACATTGGGACAATAACTATGGAACAATTTGATAAGATTTTAGAACAAGGAGCCCTGGTCTCGATTTCCCCACTCGCAGAAAGTATCTCACCTATTCCTAATCTATAGAGTCTACTATACCCCCAAAAAAATGTTTAAACGTGGATGGAAACCAAACGATGAGTGCCCCAGGTGCAAGGCGACAGAGGATCTTATCCACATGGTGTGGAAGTGTCCAAAGCTATTTAGATACTGGGTGGAGATGGTTGATAGGATAAATAAAATCTTCAGGACCACATTAGAACCTGAGGCCAAGACATGCCTATTAGGGAGCTTGGAGGAAGATAGAGTTCTGCCCGGTACTACTGTAGCAGTGCTGAGATGTCTGTTCCAAGCAAGGAGACTAATAGCACAGAAATGGCAGGCACAGTTCCCCCCAACTGTCAAGAATTGGATGGAGATCATCAATTCAATGGTTTGGAGTGAGAGAGTGGCATATATTAGGCAAAATAACCTTAGTAAGTTTGTGAGAATGTGGAGACCTTGGTTGGAGGAGATGGGATGTCCCTTATGAGACCATACCCCCGTCTCTTCCACCTTTCTACTTTTTGTGGTATTTTGTCTACATCTCTGCCTTATCCCCAGTGTGGGCTTCTTTTCTATCTCTCCCTATCTAGTTAAACAATAGGCAATTTGTTTTGTATAATTAATGCTTGAACGGTGTGTGGTAGAGGGTTGGGAGTAGAGTGGGTGGGAGGGTTGGAGAGCAAATATAAAATAACTATGGTTTTCTTTTTGTATTATGCGATACTACATGTCAATTAATGTTGCTGTATGTTTTTAAACTTTGCAATATGAAAAACAATAAAAAGGAAATGATTACAAAAAAAAAGTGGGAGATACCAGCAATTGATGCTGCTATATCCTCTGTGAATAAAAGTTTGACTTGTCCGGTAGACAATGCTCAAATGCTTAGGGATCCACCAGAAAAAAATTGGAATTCCTGTTAAAAAATGCATTTTCTCTAGCCGGTTCAGTGACTTAACTTGTGGTGGCAGCAATTGGTGTATGTCAAGCCTCGAAAGACCAGTTTAAACAGATGCTCAAGGTTATCCCTGATCAGCAGGTCCAGGATTTAGCCGAGCTACCAGGTGCC
Organism: Lithobates clamitans; assembly: GCA_037952925.1. Lineage (NCBI taxonomy): Eukaryota > Metazoa > Chordata > Amphibia > Anura > Ranidae > Lithobates > Lithobates clamitans. The sequence continues at coordinate 2,678,542 of JBBGZY010000374.1, forward strand.
TTATGTTTTGCAATAGAAGCTATGAGAGATTCTATTTTTCAGGCCTCAAGCCTTACGCTTGGGCTCGTACATATGCGTAGAATACTATGGTTGAAAAATTGGTCAGCCGAAGCGCCTTGCCAAAAGCTCCTGGCTAGTTTTCCTTTCCGCGGTGAACGGCTGTTTGGGGATGATTTGGATAAATACATCCAAAAAATTTCTTGTAGAAAAAGTACCCTTTTGCCAGTTAGGAAAAGGAGTAAACATATTTCATTTAAACAAGCTTCTTCTCCAGTGCCAGGGGCATCAGCCTCCGCCGTCAGGTTCAAGAGGTAAACCTCAGGGTCAACCCCCGGGGACAAAAGAAGTCCTGGGGGAAGAAACCTACAAAACAAAATACTAAAGCCTCCTGAAGTGATGCCCCACTCGCTCAAGTGGGGGGAAGACTTCTGCAGTTCTAAAGGGTCTGGCAGGAGGAGTGTCGAGAAAAAAATGGGTGAGTTCCTCAATAGCACTAAGGTACAAGCTAGAGTTCCGAGAGTCCCCGTCTCCTCGTTTTCTCAGATAAAACGTTCCCAAGGATCCAGAGAAAAAGAAGTCTCTCTTTCAAGCATTGGACCGTCTTTTGTCTCAAAAAGTGATCTCGGTGGTCCCCATGCAAGAGCAGGGATTGGGGTTTTATTCAAACCTTTTCACGGTGCCAAAACCAAATGGAGATGTCAGACCCATTCTAGAGCTCAAAGATCTCAACCGGTTCCTGAATATCTGCTTTTTCGCATAGAGTCAATCCATCAGTAGTTTCCATCCTACGCGGAGGAGAACATCTGGCGTCAATCGACATCAAGGATGCATACCTCTGCCTTTCGGTCTAGCTACTGCACCTCAAGTGTTTACAAAGGTCCTGGCCCCTCCTCTAGCCAGATTAAGGGCCCAAGGTATAACGATTATAGCTTAGCTAGACGATCTGCTCTTGATAGACCAGTCGGTAACCCGCTTAGACCTACATGGAATACCTAGGTTGGATTCTCAACCTAGATAAATCTTCCTTAAAACCATCAAGGAGATTAGAATACTTGGGTCTGATCATAGATACAACCCAGAAAAAGGTATTCTTGCCCCAGGCAAAGATCAGCGCCATAAAAGAACTGATTCAGGTGGTCAAAGCAAAAAAAGAATCCTTGTATTCGGCTTTGCATGAGGTTGTTGGGAAAGATGGTGGCTTCATTCGAGGCCGTTCCTCATGCTCAGTTTCATTTGAGGCTGCTGCAAAACAGTATCCTATTAGCTTGGAACAAGGAAGTCCAAGCTCTAGATTTCCCAATGTGTCTGTCTCCAAAGGTGCGCCAGAGTCTCAGTTGGTGGTTGATAACCAAGAAAGGGAAGATCCTTCCTTCCAGTTACCTGGAAGGAGGTAACAACAGATGCCAGCCTTTCGGGTTGGGGAGCACTCCTGGAAGAGGCAACCGTCCAAGGGAAATGGTCCAAATCAGAAATGGCCTTGCCTTGCTTTATACACGTGGCTTAATCCACTGGTTAGGTCACCCCTAAACCCTTGGGACTTGAATTTAGTTCTGTCGGCATTACAGAAACAGCCTTTTGAGCCGATACAACATATTCCCTTGGTCCTTTTGACAAGGAAACTAGTTTTTCTGGTAGCCATATCTTCTGCAAGAAGGGTATCAAAGTTGGCTGCTCTTTCTTGTAAAGAGCCATATTTAATTATTCACAAGGATAGAGTAGTATTGCGTCCTAATCCTAACTTTCTACCAAAGGTAGTGCCAGGTTTTCATCTAAACCAGGATATTGTTCTATCTTCGTTTTTTCCAGAACCCACAGAAGAAAAGTCACTACATTCTCTTGATATGATGGGAGAGCAGTCAAAGTCTACTTGAAGGCGACTGCTCAGATTCGTGTGTTGCTGAAAAAGCACAGGCAGCATCGAAATCTACTATTTCTAAATGGATTTGGCAAGTAATTGTTCAAGCTTATGGTTTGAAGAGGAAGATTCCACCCTCTCAAATCAAAGCGCACTCCACCAGGGTTGTTATTGCTTCGTGGGCAGTGCATCACCAAGCCTCCATGGCTCAAATCTTCAAGCACGCAACTTGGTCTTCAGTCCATACATTTACCAGGTTCTATCAGGTTGATGTAAAAAGGCACGAGTACATCGCCTTTGGGCGCAGTGTGCTACAGGCAGCAGTATAAGTCCTCTGGTCTCATGGTGCCCTACTTTTGTTGTGTCTCCCTCCCCTCAGTTGGCATTGCTCTGGGACATCCCACATAGTAACTACTATGGCTCTGTGTCCCCTGATGTACGATAAAGAAAATAGGGTTTTTATACCAGCTTACCTGTAAAATACCCTTCTTGGAGTACATCACGGGACACAGAGGTCCCTCCCCTACAAAAAATGAGGTACTCCCAGTAGTGGGAGGGGTTACATAGGGAGTGGACTTCCTGTCTTAACATGTTCCAGTGTCCATCACCGAAAGTGTCCATAACCCACATAGTAACTACTATGGCTCTGTGTCCCGTGATGTACTCCAAGAAAAGAATTTTACAGGTAAGCTGGTATAAAAATCCTATTACTTTAGATTTTGAGTTTAATACTGCTTTATCTGTTTGTGTCTCAGTTAGAGAGATCTCCCTTCACTTCTAGCTCCCACATAAATTTGAAGCTGGACTTTAACTGCTTGCCGACCAGCCGCCACACATATACTGCAGCAGGTAGGCTTGGTCCGTGCATGTGAAGCTCTGTCCCTCGGCCACCTGCGATTGTTGTACACAGAGGCAGAACGGGGATGTGACTTTGTAAACAAGGCAAATCTCCGTTCTGGCAGGAGACATCTCAGAGATCTGCTGTTCCCAGTGATTGGAACAGTGATCTCTGTCATGTCCCTGGCAGTCTACCCCCCCTACAGTTAGAACACACCCAGGGAACACACTTAACCTCTTGATCGCCCCCTAGTGTTAGCCCCTTCCCGTGTCATTTATTAATTGATCAGTGCATTTTTATAGCACAGATTAATATAGTAATGTCACTGGTCCTCAAAAAGTGTTATTTTGGGTCAGATTTGTCCGCCACAATGACGCAGTCCCACAAAAAATCGCAGGTCGCCACTATTACCAGTAAAAAATAAATAAATAATAGTCCATAAATCTATCCCGTCGTTTGTAGATGCGATAACTTTTGCGCAAACCAATCGATATATGCCTATTGCGTTTTTTTTTAATCAAAAATATTTAGAAAAATACATATTGGCCTAAACTGATGAATAAATGTGTTTTTATATATATATATATATATATATATATATATATATATATATATGGATATGTGTTATAACAGTAGGTAAAAAATATTGTTTCTTTTCAAAATGGTCGCAGAGGTGATCAAATAACACCAAAAGAAAGCTCTATTTGTGGGGAAAAAAAGGACGTAAATTTTGTTCGGATACAGCGTCGCATGACCGCACAATTGTTAGTTAAAGTGACACAGTGCCGTATCACAAAAAATGGCCTGGTCATTAAGGGGGCAAATCCTTCCGGGGCTGAAGTGGTTAAAGTGCATTATGTACTAATTGTACAATTTCAGATTCTGTAAGTTAAACATATTTAACTGATGAGGAAGGGGGCCCATAAGTTCATAATAGTGCAGCCCCCCCCAGGTAGATACTATGGCTGACTTCAATCGTTTCCAGAATGCTGTGACATTTTACATTAGTTTACTGCTGTGCTTTGAGCCAAGGGCTCCTTGCTTTGAGCCAAGGAGCCCTGTGAAGTGATTCCTGGCTTGTTATGTGAACAATCAGCAGTATGTATCTGAACTATTTCCAAGTGTCAGCTGGTTATAATCGGGGTGGTATATTATTCCTGGCACTCGTGTAAATTGTGCATTGCAGATATGTATCCTTCTGATCTCCTTGTGTTTGCATTGATACAGGTTTCATTACCTGCAGCATAATAGGAAATGATGACCTTCAAAGTACTGCCTTGTATATGGTTTATAGCTTGAAGTATGTTGAAAGGCATGCTTTTCTTGTGTACTGTAAACAGTTCAAGCTTTGTCCAACACATCCTTTAGTATACTATCAAAATACTTACACTTTTGTATCTGGTGCCAGTTTGTAGTGACTAGTAAATAATAAATATACTGTATATTGGTGTATGTGTACTGTATATACATTATCGTGAAAAAGATTTAGGCGGGTGTGAAGAAATGCTGTAAAGTATGAATGTTTTGCAAATATATATTTTTTTCTGGCTATTTTTATCAATTTACAAAATGCAAAGTGAGTAAACAGAAGAAAAATCAAATCAATCAACCATGGTGAGGCCTGTTCTGAGTGGAACCTGTCTTGTTAAAACGCTGTATGGTGTTGGCCACCGTGCTGCAGCTCAGTTTCAGGGTTTTGGCAATCTTCTTATAGCCTAGGTCAGTGATGGCGAACCTTGGCACCCCAGATGTTTTGTAACTACATTTACCGTGATGCTCATGCACTCTGCAGTGTAGTTGAGCATCATGGGAAATGTAGTTCCAAAACATCTGGGGTGCCAAGTTTGCCATCACTGGCCTAGGCCATATTTATTTAGAGCAACAATACCTTTTATCAGATCCTCAGAGAGTTCTTTGCCATGAGGTGCCATGTTAAACTTCCAGTGCCAGTATGAGAGAATGAGAGTGATAACACCAAATTTAACACACCTGCTCCCCATTCACACCTAAGACATTGTAACACTAACGAGTCACATGACACTGGGGAGGGAAAATGGCTAATTGGGCCCAATTTGGACATTTTCACTTAGGGGTGTACTTACTTTTGTTGCCAGCGGTTTAGACATTAATGGCTGTGTGTTGAGTTATTTTGAGGGAACAGCAAATTTACACTTTTATACAAGCTGTACACTCACTACTTTACATTGTAGCAAAGTGTAATTTCTTCAGTGTTGTCACATGAAAATATATAATAAAATATTTACAAAAATGTGAGGGGTGTAGTCACTTTTGTGAGATACTGTGTGTGATATATATATATATATATATATATATATATATATATATATATATATATATATATATATATATATATATATATATATAATTTATATATACAGGATTTTATCCTATGCACGCATTCGGGATTCGGGTAAATTCTCAAAGATTCAGACAACAAACAAAAGAACACACACAGAGAGGGACTTTTATTGTTCATTCAGTCGAAAGGTTATCTGGCAGGCATCCCTGCCCTTTATCAAGATATTTACTGTATATAAACTTAACACAATACTATACATAATAGGATTTACAGAATGAACTATGTTATTTGGGTGTATATATATATATATATATATATATATATATATATATATATACCGTTATGGTACCAGTGCCACTGGGTTTGCACACCAAATTTGGGGTTCCTAGCACTAAGTGGCTCTGAGATAAGGGGCCCCAAAGTCGGTTCAGAAAATGTCAAGCACTTTTCTGCAGCAGAGAATGACATTTTCTGGACCGATTTTGGGGCCCCGTATCTCGGGGCCACTTAGTGCTAGGAACTCCATCTTTGGATATGTTGTGGTACCAGTTCCACTGGGTTTGCACACCAAATTTGGGGTTCCTAGCACCAAGTGGCCCTGAGATACAGGGCCCCAAAGTCGGTTCGGAAAATGAAATTTTTTCCTGCAGAAAAGTGCTTGACTCGAGTATAAGTCGAGGGGGGCACTTTCAGCACAAAAAAATGTGCTGAAAAATTCGACTTATACTCGAGTATATACGGTAATTATATATATATATATATATATATATATATATATATATATATATATATATATATATATATATATATACACACATACAGGGCTTTTTTTCTCAGAGAACAGGTGCAAGAACTCCTGCCTTCTGTGTCAGCCATCGTTTCTGCCCCCTACCCACCTCTGAGCAATGTCCCTTGGTTCCACCTTCTACATACCTCCCAGTCAGGGGCGGACTGACCATTCGGTCATTAGGACGCCGACCGAGGGCCCGTGGCCAGTAGGGGGCCCGTGAGTCTCTTATCGAATGCTGTGGGTAAATAGAAGAGAGAGAATCGCTCTCTATTCTCTCATTGGCTCCAGAGAAGCTGAATTTGTGGCGCCAAATCTGAGTCCTGAGCAGGAGAGGAGCTAGCTGGAGGAAGGATGGGAAATGTCAGCGCTGACAATTAGCGCACATTGGACACTGAACTGAGCTGAGTGAGTGAGGGAGGGAGGGGGAGAATGTCGACCCAGGAGCCTGGACATTGTCACTGCTCATATAAGACACTCCTCGGGTCAATGGACAAGTGAGCAGCGGGTAACAAGCATGCAGAGGAATGTCCAGAAAGGAGAAACTCGATCTCTTCCATGCTTGTGTGTGTCAGGCAGCATCCGAGCCTCCATCTCCCCTCCCCTCCTGGGGGAGAACAGGGCAAGCAGGACAACACAGTAGCGATCGTTGCTACCCATAAAGTAGTCACAGGAGCTCCCCCAAGGTAAGATAACAGGACGGATGGCAGACTGCATTCTTCTGTGAGGTACGATTGTTCTGCCTTCCACACTGTATAATTCTGTGCTTTAAACTTGTCCTGTACCTCAGCAGGACAGGTCTGGTGAAAGTAAAATTCATCAACATGTTAAGAATATGTTAAGAATATACTGGGACTTTTCAGGTACTACATACATAGATGTATTTTCACAAAATAATTATTTTTGATATATGTGTATGTAAAATATCTCTGTAGCACCTGAAAGTCCCAGTATATTTCTAACATATTCATGAATTTGAGCAATAACAGCAAAGGACTTGGTGCCACAATACAACCCATCTCCAGGAAACTAAGATAAAGTCCATTCTTGCAGTGTGTGGGGGAGGGGGAAGTAAGGGGGGGGCCTCTTTCGCCTACCTGTTTTCATGCACCAGCCAGCTGCATTGCTCTCTTCCTCCACTAAAACCCCCACCTCATCACATACCATAAAGTAACATTAACCCTGTATGGTATGATGAGCGGGGCTGGAGTGTCATCTGCACATGCACCGCCGCCGCTGCGCGAGCAAACCCGTACACGTTCGGTCATTTTCGAACATGCAGGCGCAGCGACATAATGGCACCAGGCGCACTATTTTTAAATGTAAGGCAGCAGTGGCACTTTGTGAGGTCTCAGCAGTGACGTACACCTCTCATCACAGCCTGGTAAGATCCCTCCGCAGCCTCTGACCCCTGTACCATGACCGCAGCCTCTGACCCCTGTACCATGACCGCAGCCTCTGACCCCTGTACCATGACCGCAGCCTCTGACCCCTGTACCATGACCGCAGCCTCTGACCCCTGTACCATGTCCGCAGCCTCTGACCCCTGTACCATGTCCGCAGCCTCTGACCCCTGTACCATGTCCGCAGCCTCTGACCCCTGTACCATGTCCGCAGCCTCTGACCCCTGTACCATGTCCGCAGCCTCTGACCCCTGTACCATGTCCGCAGCCTCTGACCCCTGTACCATGTCCGCAGCCTCTGACCCCTGTACCATGTCCGCAGCCTCTGACCCCTGTACCATGTCCGCAGCCTCTGACCCCTGTACCATGTCCGCAGCCTCTGACCCCTGTACCATGACCGCAGCCTCTGACCCCTGTACCATGACCGCAGCCTCTGACCCCTGTACCATGTCCACAACCTCTGACCCCTGTACCATGTCCACAACCTCTGACCCCTGTACCATGACCGCAGCCTCTGACCCCTGTACCATGACCACAGCCTCTGACCCCTGTACCATGACCGCAGCCTCTGACCCCTGTACCATGTCCGCAGCCTCTGACCCCTGTACCATGACCGCAGCCTCTGACCTCTGTACCATGACCGCAGCCTCTGACCCCTGTACCATGACCGCAGCCTCTGACCCCTGTACCATGACCGCAGCCTCTGACCCCTGTACCATGTCCGCAGCCTCTGACCCCTGTACCATGTCCGCAGCCTCTGACCCCTGTACCATGTCCGCAGCCTCTGACCCCTGTACCATGTCCGCAGCCTCTGACCCCTGTACCATGTCCGCAGCCTCTGACCCCTGTACCATGTCCGCAGCCTCTGACCCCTGTACCATGTCCGCAGCCTCTGACCCCTGTACCATGTCCGCAGCCTCTGACCCCTGTACCATGTCCGCAGCCTCTGACCCCTGTACCATGTCCGCAGCCTCTGACCCCTGTACCATGTCCGCAGCCTCTGACCCCTGTACCATGTCCGCAGCCTCTGACCCCTGTACCATGTCCGCAGCCTCTGACCCCTGTACCATGTCCGCAGCCTCTGACCCCTGTACCATGTCCGCAGCCTCTGACCCCTGTACCATGTCCGCAGCCTCTGACCTCTGTACCATGACCGCAGCCTCTGACCCCTGTACCATGACCGCAGCCTCTGACCCCTGTACCATGTCCACAACCTCTGACCCCTGTACCATGTCCACAACCTCTGACCCCTGTACCATGACCGCAGCCTCTGACCCCTGTACCATGACCACAGCCTCTGACCCCTGTACCATGACCGCAGCCTCTGACCCCTGTACCATGTCCGCAGCCTCTGACCCCTGTACCATGACCGCAGCCTCTGACCCCTGTACCATGACCGCAGCCTCTGACCCCTGTACCATGACCGCAGCCTCTGACCCCTGTACCATGACCGCAGCCTCTGACCCCTGTACCATGTCCGCAGCCTCTGACCCCTGTACCATGTCCGCAGCCTCTGACCCCTGTACCATGTCCGCAGCCTCTGACCCCTGTACCATGTCCGCAGCCTCTGACCCCTGTACCATGTCCGCAGCCTCTGACCCCTGTACCATGTCCGCAGCCTCTGACCCCTGTACCATGTCCGCAGCCTCTGACCCCTGTACCATGTCCGCAGCCTCTGACCCCTGTACCATGACCGCAGCCTCTGACCCCTGTACCATGTCCACAACCTCTGACCCCTGTACCATGACCGCAGCCTCTGCAGTGTGTGTGAATATGTGTGTATATATATATATATATGTGTGTGTGTGTGTGTGTATACATGCGTATGACTTTCTTTACTTCGCTGCTATGGGCTCTAGCCCCAGGATCTCGGTCTTCCCTACTAACAGAATGGCAATTTGACTTGTTTACGTCGGCAGACCACCGTTCTGCCTCTGTTGGAAACGATCATCGGGGCCCGGCGGACATCGGGTCCGCCAGACCGGCTGATTAGCTCTCGGTGTGTCCAATCACAGCGGCAGCAGGTCAAACAGCACGCAGACCCACAAGTGCAGAATCAAGTACCTGTACACGATTCTGCTCACAGGAGACGCAGCCCCGCAGTAAATATACGTGGTTAATGTGAGTTTATTTTTTTTAACTCTTTAAACATTTATTTTGAACATACAGTAGAGAAATTCTGTGACCAATGCATGTAATGTAGCAGTGCAATATATACGTGAGGCTTTGTGAGGGTGAGGCTTGTGTGTGGGTGGGGACAAAGGGGGCCCCATGATCCCCTATTGCCCGGGGGCCCCATGAGTTGTCAGTCCGCCCCTGCTCCCAGTACCGCCCCTTTTAGATAATACAGAACCAAGTATCATTTTGTACTACTAAGTGATTTGTTAATGATAACAAGACAGTAAAAAAGAATCCCTGCTGTGAGCAACAATAGACCCCACCCCAGCAACAGTAGACCCCCCCCCCCAAACAATAGACATCCCTCAGCAACAATAGATGCCATACACAACAATAGACTGTCTACCCCCCAGCAACAATGCCCCCCCACACCAAAAAGACACCCCAGCAATAATAGACCCCCAGCAGCAACAACAGATCTCCCCCGCGTTCCCGCTGAAAAAAAGCCCTGTATATATATAACAGAAAGGTTTAGTTCTACTGTCAAGTTGAATTGCAATAGGGTAAGAAATATTAAGTTGGGTTTGTAGTCAAAGTAGAATTTTGGCCTCTCGTTTAAAAAATAAATAAATATATATATATATATATATATATGTGTGTGTGTTCCCCATCACTTAATAATAAATGTATCTGCACTTAGTTTTCTCTTGGTCTCCCTGCAAAACTTCACAAATATCTGTTGAAGTCCACCTGAATGCACCTTCCTGTGATAAAGTGGTAACGATGCTGCACCACTACTGAATTCAGAGCAGAGTTTCCACTCTTATGTAGGCTGTGCCTGCTTGCACTACAGCAGAATGAGAGGATGTTGCAGGGGGTATGGCTATCAGCATTTTCACTAATAATTCACGTGGTCTTTTTCTACATCTCCCCCCTCCTTTTTCCTCATAAATGGTAGGATGTTACAAGTATACTTTCAAAACCAAAGGATCTTGTGCACTGGCTTGTTCAAATACCGCACATCCATAGTGTCATGTGATCTCTCTATCCCTGAGCTCAGCCACTATGGCTACAGAGGGAGATATCACACACTTCACATACTTGATCCTTCGGGTTTGGGAAAGCGATCAAAACAAGCTGCCATCCAGGGGGGGAAGGGGTGTCGCCTAATCAGAGTTTTTGCAGAGAGACCATGTACAGATATGGAATAACAGAGCAGCATTGTTTTTTTTTTTTTTCAAAACTGGAGGATTATGTGCTTGGGATGCTGTAGTGCAGGGATATGCAATTAGCGGACCTCCAGCTGTTGCAAAACTACAAGTCCCATCATGCCTCTGCCTCTGGGTGTCATACTTGTGGCTGTCAGAGTCTTGCTATGCCTCATGGGACTTGTAGTTCTGCAACAGCTGGAGGTCTGCTAATTGCATATGCCTGCTGTAGTGCATGGGGGGTTTTGTGGAAAATGTCTCTAAAGCCTGGTAAACACTAGTAGTTTTTTTTTTGTTCAACCCAGTGGGCTGAATGAAAAAAACTGACAGCTCAGGAGGGGACGCTGTACTAACAATCTAGTGTTAATACAGTAATCTCCCCTGCTGAGCTATTGTGTTCTGACAGGAGTATGGCCCCCCCGCCAGAACACACTCCGATCAGCGCTCTCAGCCATTGGCTGAGGGTGCTGATCAGGTGCCGATCAGCAGACCTTTTACAGTCATGCCCCTTTGACAGTAGACTGCCGAATGGCCGGTTTTTGTCAGACCGGCTGCTATACACATGGGCCAAATGTCAGCTGGTTTCTAATTAACCAGCTGATGATGCCCAATATTCAGCCCATGTGTACGGCCCTTAAGGCCTCATTCACACGAGGCGGACTCCGTTTCCACGGAGCCCGCCTCGGTCGGCCGGCTCAGCGGGAGATCTGTCCGTTGATCTCCGCTGAGCCGGCAGATGACAGGTCCCTCTCTGCTCACTGAGCGGGGAGGGGCTTGTCAGGTGCCGCTGCTGCCTATATCGTCGCTGACATCTGCCGCTCCATCGTGTGAAAGGGGCCTAAAGGTGGACTTACTCTTTAATGTAATTACACTTGAGCATTTCACAAAGGAGCAGACCTGATTAACCTCGTCACAACTCATCATAGATAATTGATGGTTGGGGAGATTCAAGCTAGTCATAGACAAGAGAGGATGGGGGGAGGGGTAAGTGAAATACTAGGGGAACAATATTTAAAGCAGCATAAAACCCCAAGACAAAAGTGTAATATATTGCAGTCTTTCAATCCTTAAATGTGGTGATTGCCTTAGTTTTCTTTTTTTTTAACTTTATTTTTTTCACCCGGCAAGAAACACACTTCCTGTCTCAAGGTGGGCTCTATTCTATGGAGAAGCAATGAGGACACTCATGGACAGCAGCATTGTCAACCTGTGGAAAGTTAGGATTAGTTGCACTAATAGATTTAGGTGGACTTTAATAACAAATTAAAGACAAACCCCAGTTAATACGTTTTAATCTGTTACAGAAGCAGTTTTTTTTACCTTGCGGGATAAAGGTTTAATATAAATAAATAAAAGCTGACCATTGTAAGCACCCCTGTCATTGTTAAATGGTTTATTTCAGTCCTCTAACTGCCACCTTTGCTGGACAGCTAAAGCCCCGTACACACGGGCCAAATGTCGGGAGACAATGGCCGGGTAAAATAAAAACGTCCGACATTTGGCCTGTGTGTATGTTGGTCTGTCAGAAAAAGGACGACACCTGATCAGCGCTCTCAGCCAATGGCAGAGAGTGCTCATCGAAGTCTTCTGGTGGGGGCCACCTCCCTGACAGAATGCAACAGCTCAGCAGGGGAGATCACTGAATCAACTAACCCGGCATGGTTAGTACAGCAGCTCCGACCGTAGCTGACAGTTTATTTTTTTTTGTCCAACCTGTGGGGTTGAACGAAAAAAAAAAAAAAAAAACGAATAGTGTGTACCTGGCTTTAATCTGGTAAATGAAATTGGAAAAGAACAGATTAAAGGCCACCATACACGTTACAGTCTGATCCTGCAATGAGGACCTACGTGATGTAATTAATCTGTATTCAATCAGGTCCTTGCGCTATATACAGTAGTTATTGGTAGATCTAAAGGAGAATGTACAGTGAGATAGCATGTCGTGTTGTGTGTGGTGAGCTGGGAGGATCACCAGGCAAAAAAAAGGAGAAATTAAGAAAAAAGAAAATTTTGCAGCCACCACATGTAAGAATTGATGAGCTACAATATAATTAACTTTTGCTTTTGAGTTTAGATACTCTTTAATGAGTGAAAAAATCCAATCTCATCTTGCTGATGTGTTAGATGACAATTATCTAAAGTTTATGGGTACCCCAAAGTTTATGTCCAGCCAAAACTTTTTAATTTTGGATAGAGTGGTAAATTATTAGAAACATTTTTTTAGGATTTACTGCCTCAATTCCTGTCCCAATGCCAATGGTTTCATCAGACAGAGTGAGGGAAAGTCTCCAATAGTCTCCTTTTCGAAAGGTACTTGGTGGCAACGTGGCCCTTAGAGGCCTTTTTTTTATTATATATTTTTGATTTTTACACTAACAAATGCACAATAAAATATTGGTTCTTCTCATCCCTCTCTTTCTTATTTTTCCCCCTTTTTTTGGGGGGGGGGGCTTGGTGACTCAAGTCAAGATTCACCAATCTCTCACTGGGTATACCGTCACTTAGGAGTTGATGTGTTTTTACTTAATATGATGCAACTTCATTTTTTTTTCTCTCCACTTTCTCTCCACTCCATCATTAGGGGTGTAATGATTGACTGGTGCACTGCGAGATATTAGGAACCTGAATAGCTAGGGAGGTTGGGGCCCTCAATTTGGAGGTGTCTGAGGAAATACAACCTGTATTATATACTGCATGTTAAGAGGGGAAGTGTTTTTTTCCTCCTTTATACCTTTTTTTTCTTTCTTTTCTGTTTTCCTTTTTTTTTCTTTTTCCTTTTTGAATAGAATATTTTGAGATGTGTATATAGAGTTTTTGATATTATGTAAATGTTGTATATGGACACATGTCTTTGTCCTTAGTTGATTGTTAAGCTGAATTCTTATAAAATAAAAATGTAATCATGAGAAAAAAAAGAAACACACACAGAAATAAAAATACTTTTTATTTGTAGAGTAGGGAAAGGCTAAAACCCCTGTAGGGTTTTTATTGCTGTCTGTGTTCCTGTAGTAGCTATTCCCTTATATCCTCTCTAGTAAAACTTTGGCCACCCGAATGGGAAACCCTGGATAACAGTAAAACCCAGGGGTTCAAATCCTTCCCTATGCCAACCAAAGCGTTAAGATGAAAAAAAAAAAGTGGGACTTTATACAATTTAATACAACTTCCTTAAATAATTAGCTTTAACACAGCAAACCAGTACAAAAGGAAATTGTATAAAATGCAACACAGATACCTAACAATGACTTCTTTGGATTATTGTGTCATAAAAAGGAAGCAAGTTTGGACTTTGGTCTCTAATTTGTTGTCACAGCTGTTCCTGAGATGCAGTGAATAAACGGACAGTATGTTGCTAGCAAAAAGATTTGAAATTACATTTCAAGAAATGCACACTACGTTAATCATGATTTTTCTTGCAATAGGCATCCTAAAATGCAGCTTAACGATGCTAGTAGCGTTGCTTCTTGGTTTGCGCCTGGCTGCCTGAGGGCCCACTTACGTTCTGGATGGACAGTAGCCAGGTTAGTAACTCCCAGAAGCAAATCATGGCACTGGCTGCAGAAGCTGCACAGTGGCACAAGTTAAGGATATTCTTAGCAGCCGCGTTTATATCTGTGCAGATGACAAATGGTTCGCACAGTGTAGTATGACAATGAGTTGTCCTCTTCTGCACAAATCCTTCTGTTACTTTATAAAAGGTTAAAATGAAAAGGCCTTCAATAAGTATCCTGCTCATCAGTGCGATTATGTGTAATTTCATTTGAACAGTTCTTTTCCGGAGCTGAGCGTGCATCCATCCTTCCTTTCCCTGGTAGGCTGAGCGAGTAAAACAAACCACACACATAGACTGAGTAAGCAGGCACACCAGTTGTAAAGAGAAAAGGTTGAATGAGGAGAATGGGGAGAACTCATCGAAGCAGCTTGGCTTACAGAGAAGTTTTGAAGTGTTACAATGGAAGTTCTTCTCTTCATCCTGCCATATTGTCCGATATCCAACCATTAAGATTCCAAGCCGAGCACAAAGGAGTACAGCTAAGCCTACACGACCTATTCGTGAGGCGAGCGATGAGGACCCACTCAGGAGGCAAGTGGCTATTTCCACTTCCTGATATGCTTCAGCAGTCATAGCCATGACCGATTGCCTGTAAATGTACAGTAAACAGTTGTAAGCGGGTACATAAAACAGTATTGCAAACCACTGCTATCTAGATTGGATGAACTTTTTGGTAACCAATATCAATAATAAAATGTCAAATTGCTCAAAACTGATATTTTGGTTTTTGATAGGTAATGAAGACTTAAATGAGCAGTTTCTTATATTTTTATTTCTTAGAGACTATGCAGTTGAGATACATTATTTGTAGTAGCTGTCCCACTCTCATTGTTGGATCTTTGTAAATAGAAGTTTTATATACCGCCAACAGTTTACGCAGCACCTTACAATATAAAAGAGAGACAGTACAGTTACAATACTATAAAATACAAGAGGTTTAAGAGGGCTATTATAAACATTGCAACAGAAAGAGCTGAAACATGCAAAGGTGATCCGGAACACCCAACACTCCCAGGTAGACAGGAACAAAATCAGGGATTATAAAAGACAGAACTTGCTGTTGGAGTGTCCAAGACTCAGCCCACTTGGTTCCACCTGTAACTAATACACTATATTGTCAAAAGTTTTGGACCGCCTGCCTTTACAGGCACATGAATTTGTCTTATGTGTGATAGGACCTTGTTGTCGGAAATTCCGACTGTGTGTGGGCTCCATCACACATTTTCCATAGGAATTTCCGACACACAAAGTTTGAGAGCTTGCTATAAAATTTTCCAACAACAAAATCCGTTGTCGGAAATTCCGATCGTGTGTACACAAATCCGACACACAAAGTGCCAAGCATGCTCAAAATAAATTAAGAGACGAAAGCTATTGGCTACTGCCCCGTTTATAGTCCAGACGTACGTGTTTTACATCACCGCGTTCAGAACGATCGGATTTTCGACAACTTTGTGTGACTTTGTGTATGCAAGACAAGTTTGAGCCAACATCCGTCGGAAAAAAGCCATGAATTTTGTTGTCGGAATGTCCGATCAATGTCCAACAGTGTGTACAGGGCATTAGTCTGTAAGGGTTCAATATTGAGTTGGCCCACTCTTTGCAGCTATAACAACTTCAACTCTTCTGGGAAGGTTGTTCACAAGGTTTAGGAGTGTGTCTATGTGAATGTTTGACCATTCTTCCAGAAGCGCATTTGTGAGGTCAGGCACTGATGTGGACGAGAAGGCCTGGCTCGCATCTCTGTTCTAAACCATCCCAAAGGTATTTTATTGTGTTAAGATCAGGACTCTGCACGCCAGCCAAGTTTCTCCACCCCAAACACATTCATCCATGTCTTTATGGACCTTGCTTGCTTTGTGCACTGGTGCACAGTCATGTTGGAACAGGAAGGGGCCATCTCCAAACTGTTCCCACAAACTTGGGAGCATGAAATTGTCCAAAATGTCTGTATGCTGATGCCTTAAGAGTTCCCTTCACTGTAACTAAGGGGCCAAGCCCAACCTCTGAAAAACAACCCCACATCATAATTCTCCCTTCACCAAATGATTTGGACCAGTGCACAAAGCAAGGTCCATAAAGACATGGATAAGCAAGTTTGGGGTAGAGGAACTTGACTAGTCTGCACAGAGTCCTAAATCATTTACATGGAGCACAACTTTCTTCTATTTCCTGTTTCTAATCTATATTTCTTTTCATTCATTATTCCTTCTCAATTTTTAGCTTTGCACCAACTCGTTTAAGCTGACCATACGTGGAGAAAATTTTGGCTAGTTCCCCATGAACCAGCGGATATTGAGGTGTGGGTGACCCTACTGACACCACTCAGCCCGACATTATTCAATCAAAAGAGCCGGGTGGAAAATTGTCGACCGAACAGTGATTGCAGCCAGTCAGCTGCAACTACTGTTCGGGTATTGTCAGGCCCTGGGTCTGAACCTGCAACCTCTGCTGTGTCTGGCAGTGTCTCTTCTTGCTGAGCCACCTGAGATGTAGGAAAGTAGCCTGGACAATTCCTTGAACAATCTTGCCATGAACCTTGTTTCTCTTGAACCTTGATCCCTTTGATCCTCCCATGAACTTTCTATTTTAACCATGCGTTTGCACATCCTGTTTGTGCTCTCTCAATCCAATATCTCGCTCTTGTCTCTCCTGCTGCCGTTCGTATCTTCACTACCACTCGTTACTGACCTTTGGCTTGTTCCTCAACTTTGCTTCTGTTTGATCCCAACCTGCAACCATTCATTACCGACCTTTGACTTGTAACTGACTATACTTCTGCTTGATCCCTACCTGCTATATCGGCTACTGGACCCCGGCTTGCTCACCTGCTGGTGGGGCAATCCTGAGGACCGTGATCTGGTGCTAACATGCAGCAAAACCCAAATCCACCATCAGGAGCTCTGGTGGTCAGTGCTTAGACTCCGCGCCTCGGGTGAGCCTGAGTCATCCGCCATGGTGACCTGCTTCTTTACTTATCTTGCTGGTCGGTGGGGGCCTCTCTACTGTTATAACTACTGGTCTCTGAGCCTGACCCCTCGACCGTGACAGGTATTCTGACAGCTACAGGTGGCAGCTTCCAGAATAGAATAGCTGGCAGCAGGTGATTTATCCATCCGCATTTAGCTGAAGGACAGAAATCTAAGAGTGTATAGCCAGCCTTAGATTTATTTTAGAAGGATTGCAGTAGGCCCAGGGGGGGTCACCCCAAGTACATTGTCTCTTACTAGCAAGGCCAATCCCATAGGGCACAAACTACCTACAAGTGATTTTTTTCTTGTGAAGAGTAAAAATAATACAGCTTGTTTTCCAGTTGCATTGTCCTTCTGGTTTACTGTAGAAGCATGAAGAGTGTGTGGCTGTACTCCCTGGGCCTCTTCCAATGATCTGGCTGTTCTTCTGATGCAGCTGAGTGTATTAACACTTACTCTATGGTTTTATTTAAAAGAAGGTAAGAGGTTTTATTAAAACTTTAAATGGTAGATTTTTGTAACAAAATTGTGCATGCCACATTTAGCTGTTTAAGTGATCCACAAAGCATTTTGCAGTGCTTTACAGAGTACTTAGACTTGCCCATTATGAGCTAGCACCCTAATTCACAGTCATACACTAGCCACATTGGAAGTTAGATAACTGAACTTGCCAGTATGTTCTAGGAGAAAACCACAGCAAACATGGCAAGAACACACCAATCCACTGTAATTGTTACCAGTGGCCAGACCCCGCCCTTCCTTTTTGACCCCCCACTTCTCATAAGCCTTACCCCTTATAGAATCCAGTCCACCCACTCTTTCCCCTGTATTCCACTTGCTTCCACTCATAGTGTCAGGAGTATTCAGCTCAGCATCACAGGACAGAGTAGCTAGCCCCAGAATCACAAGACAGCGTATATAGCTTAGCCTCACAGATCAGGGTATATAGCTCAGCTTCACAGATCAGGGTATATAGCTCAGCATTACAGATCAGGGTATACAGCTCAGCATTACAAATCAGGGTTTACAGCTCAGCTTCACAGATCAGGGTATAGAGCTCGGGATTACAGATCAGGGTATATCGCTCAGCCTCACAGATCAGGGTATATAACTCAGCCTCACAGATCAGGGTATATAGCTTAGAATTACACATCAGGTTATAAAGCTCAGCCTCACAGATCAGGGTATACAGCTCAGCCTCACAGATCAGGGCATATAGCTCAGCATTACAGATCAGGGTATATAACTCAGCGTTACAATTCAGGGTATAAAGCTCAGCCTCACAGATCAGGGTATAAAGCTCAGAATTAAAGATCAGGGTATATAGCTTAGAATTACAGATCAGGGTATATAGCTTAGAATTACAGATCAGGGTATACAGCTCAGCCTCACAGATCAGGATATATAGCTCAGCCTCAAAGATTAGGGTATATAGCTCAACCTCCCAGATCAGGGTATACAGCTCAGCATTACAGATCAAGGTATACAGCTCAGTCTCACAGATCAGCGTATATAGCTCAGCCTCACAGATTATGGTATATAGCTCAGCATCACAGATCAGGGTATATAGCTCAGCCTCACAGATCAGGGTATATAGCTCAGCCTCACAGATCAGGGTATATAGCTCAGCCTCACAGATCAGGGTATAAATATCCACAGTCAGCCCTGGGCATGCACAAATCTGGGCATCTATCGACAGTCAGCTCTGGCTATCTACACTCAGCACAAGGCATCCACAGTCAGCTGGCATGCTCCTTGGTGGGAGATGAAATGTACCCTAACTTGGCACTTGCCTGCTGCCAGGGTCCCCTTCATAGCCTGGTTGGTGAATGGATTATCTTGCTGACAAATCTGTGTTCAGTGCAGTGACTGACAACGCCCCCCCCCCCCGCCCGGCCCGCGGCGCGGGACCGAGAAAGCCCATCGGGCAGCCAGCAGTAAGGCACCTACCCAATCTAGGGCTGTGGCTGGGGCTGTGGTCTCCTCTCCTCCTTTCCTCTGGTGCAGGCAGTGGCTCCGGTGTCAGCTCCTCCCGCATCTCCTCTCTGTTCTCCAAGGTGCTAGGCATCCAAAAGGATCGCCTGATGCTTTGGCCAATCAGGAAGCAGGTCACATGGCCTGCCTCCTGATTGGCGGGGAGGAACGTTAGTGTGAAAATTGTGAGAATTTATTCGCTATAGCCACACAATTTAGGTGGAGTGCGCCCAGAGCCCACCCTCTTTTGAAGCCTATTAGAGCTTCTGGCTCTAATCAGGTGCTTAAAAAAAACACCCCCGCCATAGGAATTCATGAGCTCGGCGTCCTGAAAGGGGCCAAGCGCATGGTTAGGGGGGCGACGGCAGGGATAGCGAGGGCGGAGCCCTTAATGCACGGGCCGCCACTGCTGGCTACCAACTGTCTATTTTAAAGTTAGTATTATAAAATACAGGGATGGTGGGGGGTGTCAAATTTAAAATTTCATGTGCTGTGTAAGAGAGGTAAACACATGCATTCAGCTGATATTACTGCATAAATATGGTTGATAGGGTGAGACATGAAAAAAAGCACTGGGTTAAGTGGTGTAAGCCCTGGTTCATGCCAGTGCGACCTGTCATGCGACTTGACAGTTCAAAGTCGCATGACAAATTGCACCCCTTTTGCAGCAGTGGAAATGTTCAAATTTGTGCGACTTAAGTCGCAGGGACTGAAAAAGGCTCCTGCACTATTTCTGTGTGACTTCCACTAACATCTGAGAGTGTCAGCAAACCACAATTCAATCACACTGAATAGTCGGCTTTGAAGTCGCATTGATGTAGCGTGACTTCAGAGCCGCACTGGTGTGAGCCAGGGCTAAAGAGTAAAAATTAAGAGGAAATAGCTGAATGTAATACACTTGTTTAGCCTCTATGTTATAGCTTCTGTTTAGGGAATTTGTTTTTATCTCATTAAATATTCTTAAAGCTAATTAATTTTGCTCTCATTAGTGACTCTGACTAAGCAGTGTGTTTCTTCGAAAATCTCTATTGTGACAACATTGCCTGGCATTCTCCCTATCATCAAATTTAATTGAACATGGTCATCCTGTAGCAGAAATATGTATTTCTGCTGTTAATGTTACAGTTCTACTGTTTCTTTTAGTCCCTCCAGGTTAACTTTTTTTGCAAATAAATGATAAATGGTGTCACCCTAATTAAATCAAGTGTTCCGCACAACAATCAGAAAGCCATGAATGTGTTTATGTCAAAGCCATATTAGTAAACTAATGCTATAGTCATTGACAACAAATGCTGTAGAAAATAAATAAAAAATAAAAAAGGATAAATAAAATCTAATAAAAGATTTAAGCGCTGAATAAAATGTGTTACCAAGAAAAAAACTTTTACTCTATTTACATGAGACAAAGGGATAAGATTACCCTCCTCATCTAAGAGACCTACAGCTGGCCATACAGTTTGAATTTTGCTTAGTGGGAAGCCCTGTCCGTGCCTCCTGCCTGATATTCTTCGATTTAAAAAACGAAGGAGCTGAGTGAAAGATTGTCGGTCGGACTATAATCTAATCAGATGCAACTGCTGTTTGGGTGTTTTGACAGCTGCCATTGATAGTTATCAGAATACAGTAGCTCAGGGGGGGTTAGGGGGTAGGACGGGCGGCGGATCCATCCATCCGGGCAGTATAGCGTGGATGAAAAAAGCTGTTTGATTTTTTTTTTTTATTCATTTAGACTGCTGCAAAATAAATCTAATAGTGTATGGCCAGCTTAAGCAAATTACTGTTTCACCATATAACCCACTGAACTAGACCAATGCCTTGTTAAACCTACATCCAAATATCTGGATCTGTAAGTTTTGCTATACAGAAGCGATCAATTTAGAGAAATAACACAAACTGCCCAAAATGCAATTCAATTCTGTATCCTTACCCTAAAATCTCTTGCTACATAGACATTTTATATGGAAAGCAGAAGGTTCCTTTTTGTTTGATGGTAAGGAAATATAAAATCATGTAGTGTATTTTATCACTGGCAATGGGAAAATGATAATTCCAGTGATTTGTATTGTCAAGTAAACAGTGCATTGTCATAATGAATGGTTACAGTATTGTACTAGCATGTAATAGAATCCATGCTCACCTGGGTGTCTTGGTTACTACTTCTTCCTTTACAACGTTGGATCAGTTTTCAGGCCTGTATTTCACTGTCCTGGTTTAAAATCTTTTGGCTGGATTACTTGTTGTACATCGCCTCGGAGCTCTTTATACACAGTCTGAGTTGTTAGCCTTTGATGGCCTCTGTGTGACTTGTTCTCCGTCTCTACGACACAGCTCTTCCTCTTTTCTGTCCTGAGCTTTTTGTTTATCCACAAACAGTAGCCACCGATGGGAGGAGAAAGGTGATAAACAGAGATCAAGAAAGGTGGGGATATGGCAGGATCTCAAACTATTCTCTTTTTAATTTGTCAAGAAGTACAGCAACCATGGACTGCTTAAAAACATAAAGTAGCCTATACTGTATGTTCACGTTTCTCAATTTATAGGTAGACACTGCCATAGCTGTTCCTGTATTTGAGATTATGTAGCAGGGATAGTCCAGCCTGAGCTTATTCGGCTGGGCTTTTCCTTTGGGCAGTTCGTTTTGCACTCCTGTGACCCATTTTCAGCGGAGAGCGGTCTGAAGTCCACTCTCTGCTGACGTCACAGAAGTCAGTCCAGGCAGCTCGTCATCCCGACATTGGGAGTCTGGATCCACCAGGTGCCTGGACTGACACCCGGCTCAGCCTCTCAGCGAGCCGCCCCCACCAAAGTGTCCTCTTACATCAGGTGTCCCAACCAGAGTGTCCTCTTACATCAGGTGTCCCCACCAGAGTGTCCTCTTACATCAGGTGTCCCCACCAGAGTGCCCCTTTACATCAGGTGTCCCCACCAGAGTGTCCTCTTACATCAGGTGTCCCCACCAGAGTGCCCCTTTACATCAGGTGTCCCCACCAGAGTGTCCTCTTAAATCAGGTGTCCCCACCAGAGTGCCCCTTTACATCAGGTGTCCCCACCAGAGTGCCCCTTTACATCAGGTGTCCCCACCAGAGTGCCCCTTTACATCAGGTGTCCCCACCAGAGTGTCCTCTTATTTATAAGACGGCAGTGATCTACCTACACTGACCTACCTACACTGACGGTAGTGACCTACCTACACTGACCTACCTACACTGACCTACATACACTGATGGTAGTGACCTACCTACACTGACGGTAGTGACCTACCTACACTGACCTACATATACTGACATTTACATACACTAACCTACCTACACTGACGGTAGTGACCTACCTACAGTGACCTACCTACACTGATCGTAGCAACCTACCTACACTGACCTACCTACACTGATAGTAGTGACCTACCTACACTGACCTGCCTGACCCACATACACTGACATTTACATACACTGTCTGACCTACCTCAGCCATGGTGTGCGGTGTCACAGCAGCCAGGCAGTCAGTCAGTCAGAGGAGGAGCCAAGGAGGAGAGGAGAGCCGCCCGAGCGCCGAGCGGGGATGTGGCACGGAGGCTGCATTGTAATTCACACCTTCTGGAGCTTGTAGCGCCTATGTTGGACGTCACACGTCCCGCGGTCCCGGCATTGGGCCAGTGGGACGTCCATCATAGGCGTTGCAGGCTCCAAAAGGCAGGACCTGCTATGGCACTCAGGCCAAACTCGGCGGCGCTCGGGATCAGAACGGTTCCGGCGCTTGCCGCTCGGGGCTAACAATGGAGAGCTGCATGCCTGAGACTCGGGGCTTTTTGGGGTCACATTAGGGGCTTCAGCCACCCCTAGCCACCACCTCCTGACACCCCTGGCACCCGCTTATATCAAGAGTCACCAGCAGAGCACTCTCATACATCAAATACATCAAATGTTCCCATCAGAGCGCCCTCTTACATCAACTGTCCCCATCACAGTTTGGGATTCAACTTTAATTTTGACATCCCCATATGCAGGCTAAGCTGGTAATACACCTATAGATTTTTTTTCTGTTCAACTCACAGACTGAATGGAAAAATATCCAACAGATTCCTCCATCCAAGCTACACAGCAAGAACAAATAAATCTCCCACTGGGGCTGATGTACTCAAAACACCTGAACACGGCCTGAATCTGATTGGATGAAGCTGCTGTTTGGCCAACAGTTTTCCACCAGATTCCTTTGATTTTTTTTAGTTGGGTTTTTCAGAGGGATGTCATGTGAGAGGCAGTTGACATGGCCACCCACTGAAACTTGCTCCATGCATGGTCAGCTTTAGGACAATTCATTAGGGGTTGTATAGCAGTTTGCCCTTTATTCATTTTACTGTCACTGATGTGGCAGCATGTATGTAAGTCTGCAAGCTGACTAAAGAGATCTGGTGGTTATGCAGTCGCTGGATAGCTTCCACACACCCCAATAACAGCCAACTCTCCCGTATTCGCTTCCACAATGCTTTTCGTACTCTGTGCGATTATCAGTGGACCCGGGACAGCATTGTGGGTGCTGCTGAGTGGAGGGGAGGGAATGTCACTTCCGGCTCCCCGTTTCACTTTTTGCTGGGTCCCCAGTCAATATGGCTAGTTTAATTGGATTGGATCCAATATACAAACCTCTTTTTGAGGTCTCCCTAGCCTGGTTTTGGTGCCCCCAGTGGCACCAGTGGACCTGATTGTGGCAGTCCTTTCCATCCATCTGGGCATTCCTGGAGGCGGCATCATATTCCTATGTGATTTTATTCCCCTTTTGATTTGTTCTTTGGAGGCACTGAATGTAACTTGGTCAGTAACGACATTACCCATGCACATATGGATGTTTGTATGTATGTTTATGTATGAAACTCATTGTTGTCTTTATATTGTAGAATACCCTTGTACCTGTTATATGAGCATGACTGCTGAAGAATTCAAAACCCTACTTTCGAAATGCGTTGGATGTCTCATCTATTTGCTTGTTTTGGTCAGGGTTTTGGCAACCACTTTCACTGTGCTGCCTTTGTATGTGTATATGCCATCAATTTTACTATTCCCATTTTTACCTTTTGATATGTAATAAAGCAATATTTTTTTTTAGATTTTGTGTTTAGAGTTTCCATTGTCTATAGTGCCTACAATACTGCCCTTACACTTGGAGGTTATTTCTGTTTCTGTTTAAGACTGGGATGATGGCACTCTCACATCTCACCACCATACACCCACTTTGTGCTAATATTATGTGACAAAAATTGGAACTACCAGTCTTTTATTCTCTAGAGCAGCAGTCATCAACCCTGTCCTCAGGGCCCAATAACAGGCCAGTTTTTTATGATAAGAGAAAAGAAAGCAAAGATGGGACTTTAAATGAGGATAGTGGGGCCGTTCAAACCCCTCCTCCATCCCGGTTCAATATTAAAGTGAAGAGAGGAACAGATTCATAAATTTACATTTATAGGCACATAGCTCAATAATGATAGTTTATATTCCATCATAACATACATTCCAACAAGGACTTCTATGTAAACATATGAAGAAATGAATAAACAAAAATAACAATAAATATGTGACACCAAGTGTCACTGAAAAAGGGTAGTAAAAACAAAGATTCAACAAAGTAGGAACGTCCATACATAGTAAATAATTGTATACATATAACGGTAGTTGTAAGCTCTACGCCGTTTCGGGACCTTATAGCCACTCATCAGGAGCATAACCGTATTAATCTATGAATAGGGAAAATAACAATATTTAAATAGTTTAAAGAACAGGTGGGCAAATGTAAAACAGAAAATTCCAATTTATTAAACTACAACCATGAACTTACAATTATGTCTGCGCAAAGGCGGTGCAGCCCTGAATGCCAAGCCCGCCCATAATGCCATGATCCGAAGCTTAGGGAGCGTATCCGGGCAGCAACCCAGCACCGAGAAGCCCCCAGGTTGGGTCAGAGTGTACAAACCAATAATGATAAAGTGACCTCAAAAAAAGGGGGGAAAAGACCTGAAAAGCAAAAGCACTGAGTGAATAAGTGAAATGGTATAGGGAAATAAGGAAAGGGTGTAAAGCAGTGAGAATAAGTAAGGATGGAGGGGAGTGAGGGAAAGAAGAAGGGGAAATTAGAAAGTGAAGAAAAAAAGTGAATAAAAAGTTTTGAAAAAGGGAAGATAAAACCTGGAAGAAGGACCAAGACAGTCCAAGGGATAGCCAGAGGAAAGGATAGCAGAACAAAGGAAAGAGAGGTGAGTGAAGAAAGAGTGAAAGAAAAAACATACCTGAAAAGGGGCATGTAAGGGCGTGTTTGCCAGGGTGGTGTGTATACGCTTTTGATGGTGGATGGGAGAAAACCTGGAGTGTAAGACACCTCACTGGGAGAAGTCAATGCGGGGAGTGCCGCCGCAGAACTACCCCCAACGTCAAGCACCAGCAACCCAAAGGGGGGCAGGGAAGCGCCACGACCCTGCCAGTTAGGCCAGTTTTTATGTATTACCTTGGGGAGATTCAGACTAGAAATTATATCACCTGTGATGTATTTCAGTTATCTTGCAAACCTGGCCTGTTATTGGGCCCTGAGGACAGGGTTGATGACCACTGCTCTAGAGTGTCTGAAAATATAATGTTTTGGGAGGTTTATGTAATCTTCAGGCCTAAAATTATATTTTAAGCATGTGTGCAAAAAATGCAAAAATGACTTTGGCAGCAAAAGGCTTCAAGGTTCTCGTTTATCCACATCATTCATGATATAGGTAGTAGTATTTACACTGGTCACATTAAAACTGGACTTGTTCTGTAATGTTGAAAACAAGTGGAAAAACGTCTTCAACATTGAAGGATTGATTGATGGATGAGTGGCAAAATCTCTTTAACATTACAGAACAAGTCCAGAGGAATGTGAATATCATTAGACAGCAGTTGTCATTTTTTGCATGCATTATAGCTAATTATGTGAGAGGCTGCTCCAACACACAGTTAGTACACACGAGCTGAATGTCAGCCGACATCTGCCGGCTCAATAAAAACTAGCCGACATTCGGCCCGTGTGTATGGCAGCTGGTCTGACAGAAGCCGACCAGCTCCCGTTTCAGCGCTCTCAGCCAATGGCTGAGAGTGCTGACTGGAGTTTTCTCGGGGGGGGGGGGGGGGAGGACGCAATCACATTACCTAAAGCTCTGGTGCCCAACTTGCAGCCCAGGGGCTGCATGTGGCCCTTTGGCATTTTTGTGCGCCCCTTGGGGCCCCTGCAGGCACTAATCTGTGTTTTCCTGTTACCCTGTTATAGTAGTGATTTCTAGCATCCTCAAATAATATGCCTTCAGTCTATGACTGTCTACTAAAGTATGTCCCCAGTCTCCAATAACTCATATAGCATGTTTACAGTCTCCAACAGTCTCCTGCAGCATGTCC
Source organism: Lithobates clamitans (assembly GCA_037952925.1). NCBI lineage: Eukaryota > Metazoa > Chordata > Amphibia > Anura > Ranidae > Lithobates > Lithobates clamitans. Next base: position 2,704,970 of record JBBGZY010000374.1, read on the forward strand.
ACAGTCTGACCATCTCTTGTGTCATGTCTGCAATTTCTGACCATATGCTGTTTTATGTCCACAGTCTCTGACCATCTCTTGTGTCATGTCCATAGTCTTTGACTATATCCTGTTGTGTGTCTGCTGTCTCTGTTAATGAATATTCACTGAATTTTATATGCAGCCTTTAGGTGATGTCGTGGGCCTCACTGGAACCCAACCTCCACATCAAGAAAATTGACCACCACTAGCCCAGTCCAGAGAGTCTAATTTTGCCATCACCATACTCGGGAATTTTATTGCTCACTGTCATTCATTTTACTCTCTTGTCAGTAACTTGTACTGGGAGTTTTCTGAGCTTGCTAGTGTCTACACCAAATAGTGATAGGAAGACTTTTAGGGCCTCCTTCTAATAGGTCAGTATTAACAAAAAAGAAATATAAGGTTAGAATTAGGAGATTCTTGGAAAATTTACTGCCCAGCATCTAAGTAACCCAACAACTTTTTGATGAGAATACGTGCCATAACCTGAATTTTTGGAGCTGCCGTGGACCAAAAAATACAAGAAAAAACGTGTTTTCCTTTTTATTTTGTCAGCAAATAATGTGTCACAGCAAAGCCACCATACCTGTTCCAGATGAAAGACGCAGTTCCAGATGAAAGCAGCAGTTTTTATTTATACAATCTATATTTTGTTAATGAAATGCAAATGGAATGATGGCAAAAAAATGTCAAATTACCTTGACTTAGAAAAAATGAATGTAACTGATCAGCATTCTTTTTATCACAGACATCCTGGAACGCATGGAGGCAGGTTGTAGTATTACTGGGTAGTTACCATATTAACTTGTGAAGACAAAAACAAGGGAAGGGAGAAAACAGCGCAGACCTCTGGTGTAGTTAACGGATCAAAGGGCTTTTTTGAAACAACATATTATGTAGTCACAAAATAAAATGTGAAAGCGTGCATATAGTCCGCGAGAAAGAGCCCACTAAGCACACAACACAGTCATGAGGAAAGGATGGATGAGCAGCCACAGTGTCCAGACCACTGTGTGGCCAGCTGACAGTTGAAGAGCTGGGTGGGATGCCAGAAATCTCTGCTGCTCCTGCTTGGCTTGCTCAAACCCAAGGACAGCTCTTAGTGGACCATGGTCTCCTGTAAAAGTGGGGTTGCAGGACACATTTTGAGGACTCCTCCTCTTCTTCAGTTAACCCCCACAGGCTACCAGCTCTTATTTAAATAACCACCCACAAGCTCCAAAGCATGGGGCAGGGGTGGCAAGGCAGACTGACAGCATGCTGGGTGGAAGGAAAACTAGGGATGGAATAACTGATACTAATACTGATCAGGGAAGCAAAACAACCCAAATTCAAAAGTCTCTTGGCAGTCTATGATGGCAACAATTAAAAGATAGAAGGGTTACATTGTAACTACATGTGCACAAATCACAGAAATGCCGGTTCAAATGAGTTACTGATGGAAAACCAAGCAATGCCAATGTCAAAAAAAGAAAAAGTGGAAAAAATAAATAAAATAAAAATAAATAATAATAATATTTAAAAGATTATAATAGTAAATAAACACAACAAGCTATGTAAACATCAAAAAGCAAAAGGTGTGCATAACAGGATTTGTGAAAGAATAAAATACAAATGCAAATTGCATACAAATGCAAAAATACGCAGGTCAACTTGTGACTCCCTGGTGGAGAACTTGTTCAACAAGGTCCTCTACAATGTTTCTAACAATGGGGGGCATCAATTTATGGCCCATACTCCCCAGTTGATGAACACATTTATAATTTATTTTAGTGAAGGAAACAAATAAATATGCACTATGTATACACTTTTTTTTTTTTGCACATGACTGAAAGTGGCCATACATTCTTCGATTTTATTATCCAATCGATGTGCAATTTGATCAAAACTATCTAATTGACAAACTATTGAATAGGCATAACTTCCCTTCCCATTGATTTAGACTTGATTTAGATCAAACTGAGTCAATTGACCAGGGAGGAAAATTGTTGATTGCTCTTGCATTTATCGGCAACACTGAGATGTTTTGGTCATGAATTTGATCTTATTTCAGTTGATTATATTATGAGATTACAGGGTGAAAACAGAGATGCAGTTGATAACTTACAATCCTGTCTTCCAAAATCTACTCCCTTATGTGTGTCATATCGATTTGAATGGGTTATTGACTATAGAGCAATCATTCCTATTGGGAGAGATCAATCAAAAAATAATCATTTATTTAAGTTTGTATAGCCACCATAAGCATTATAAAATGTAACCAAACTTATTGCTCAGCTATTTGTTACCCAGTCCATCTTTGTATGCTTTTTTCTGAGTGCTGCTTTTTGTCTGCTGTAACAGTTTAAGGCCTCTTGCTACGCTATGTTTTTATGCATTCAGGCATTTTTTTTTACTGACCTAAATGCAGCCCATTGTTTTTAACGGTCTTGTGTACACAGGTGTGTAAACTTGTGCTGTGTATAGATCAATAAAAAAAAAAAAAAAATCTGTGTTGGTGGACAGTATTTTGCATACAAATACGCACATACATGTGTATACACAACCAAGATCAAGAAGTGCTGAAAGAAGAATTTTCACGTGCATATATGCATACACATAAAAAAGTTAAGTTTAATATACAGCCCATCTTCATGTTTTTATGCAGAAATTTTCAGCCACAAATATGATTTTCATACATCAGTACCCTATGCAATACACGTATTTGTTTACATAAAGCAAAATCCCAGCTTTTACATTTTTCTCACCTACCCCTGCCTTCTTTCCCTTCTTTAATGGTTCTCACCACGCTTAAAAAAAAAATACCTTTGTTTAGAAGTGTCTTATGGACAGTCCAGAGGTGTTCCTCTTTAGTGCAGTAAAAAATCTGCCTTTTTTTAGCACTTCTAGATCTTTACTATAAAAATGGAATTAAACTGTAAAGCTTCAGTTTGTTACATAGAACCTCAAAGTGATATAAGTATAAATGGAAGAAATGGAATTTTATTCTCCATCTCTTAAATCTGGATGGGAGAACCGCACCAGCTAGTATAGTTCTTTTAAAAGATTTTTATTTTGTAACAGCCAACGTGTTTCAGGGGCCCAGCACTCCTCCTTCATCAGGGCTATAAACTAGACAATAGAGAAAATACTAAGATTCCTTAAAATGTATTAAAAGCTATAAATAAATGTATAAAAAGTCTAAAAGTAAAAATACAGTACCTTAATGCATTATTAATATATAAAAGTGCAATATATCTAACTGACAAAGGGAATATTGCATTTTTTCAGCAAAAATGCAGAGAAGTATCAAGAAATTGAATGTATCACAATCTTTAACCAACCAAATTCCATGGCAATCGAGTTTTGAGCAATTAGAGATTTTAAAAACACGGTTGATCTAAAGTTTAGATCATTTTAACCACTTGCCGACCGGCTCAGGTCGCTATACGTCGGCAAAGTGGCTCTGCTGGGCAGAAACCCAGTCGCTGCACGACTATATACGTCCTCACTTTGAGGACAGATATCGTTGTTATGGCAGCAGCTAGCTGCCATAACCCCGGTATTGCCGTGTTTGGCTGGCAGTCCGGTTTAAGATAAAAGTGGTCTCTGTGGCGGATTCGCCGCAAGATCACTTTTATCTGCAGCGGGAGAGGGGCCCCCCTCTCGCTACGATCCGGTGCCCTCTGCCGCTTACCGGAGCCGTCGGCAACGGCGGAGGCGATCCGGTCCTTTCACATGCTGTGCATGGAGACGAGTGAGGGGAAGATGGCCCCCACCCGTCTCCATGACACTGCAGCTCTTAAAGGGCCATTTTTTTTTTTTTAAATGACACAATTTTTTATTTATTTTTTTTGCATTTTAGTGTAAATATGAGATCTGAGGTCTTTTTGACCCCAGATCTCATATTTAAGAGGACCTGTCATGCTTTTTTTCTATTACAAGGGATGTTTACATTCCTTGTAATAGGAATAAAAGTGACACTTTTTTTTTTTAAACAGTGTAAAAATAAAAGATAAAAGGTAAAATAAATAAGATTTTTTTTTTTTAAATGCGCCCCGTCCCGCTGAGCTCGCATGCAGAAACATACGTATATGTGAGTAGCACCCGCATATGAAAGCGGTGTTCAAACCACACATGTGAGGTATCGCCGCAAACGGTAGAGCAAGAGCAATAATTCTAGCCCTAGACCTCCTCTGTAACGCAAAACATGCAACCTGTAGTAAATTGATGGTGCTATATAAGTACCTTAAATTAAAAAAAAAATAAAATAAATATATTTTGTTTTTACTAAGTAGAAACAACGATATTTCTCCTCCCGCAGTCAGTCCTATCCCCATACAGTTAAAACACACCTAGGGAACACACATTTAACCCCTTGATCACCCCCTAGTGTTAACCCCTTCCCTACCAGTGATGTTTACGCAGTAATCAGTGCATTTTTATAGCTTTGATCGCTGTATAAATGTCAATGGTCCAAAAAGTGTGTCAAAAGTGTTCGATCTGTTTGCCGCAATGTCGCAGTACCGCTAAAAATCACAGATCACCGCCATTACTAGTAAAAAAAAAAAATAATAATAAAAATGCCATAAATCTTTCCCATAATTTGTAGACACTATAACTTTTGGGCAAACCAATCAATATACGCTTATTGGGATTATTGCAAAATTATGTAGAAGAATACATATTGGCCTAAACTGATGAAGAAATTTGTTTATTAAAAACATTTTTGGGGATATTTATTATAGCAAAAAATATTGTTTTTTTTCAAAATTGTCACGCTTTTTTGTTTATAGCACAAGAAATAAAAACCGCATAGGTGATCAAATACCACCAAAAGAAAGCTCTATTTGTGAAAAAAAGGACGCAAATTTAGTTTGGGTACAGCATTGCCTGACCGCGCAATTGTCAGTTAAAGCGACGCAGTGCCAATAAGGCATATGAAGCACAATCCTTTGATTTCTATGTCGGGTGATTCTTCAATCTGCAGGAAAATTATGTAGTGGCAGCTGTGAGATTTGGTTATGCTTCATATACTGCTGTTAAATCTGCACATTAAGAGCTTGGGTCTAATCAGGGCTGGATTAGCATAGGGGCCATTGGAGCTGCAGCTCCAGGACCCTTACCTTATGATAGGCCCATTAAAAAACAAAACAAAAACAAAATCACAAAAAAAAAAACAATTGACTTTGAGGGTGGTGGCTTAGTGACATTTGGGGCTCCTATCACCTATGGTCCTGGAGATACGGGGCTCCTTGCGCAACCTGTCAGAAGCTACATACAGAGCGGCCAGTTAAATACAAGCTGGCACACTCTGTTTGCAGCAGACTGAGAGGATGAGCTCACAGTGCCTCTCCTCACTTCTTGTCAGAGGCACTGAGCTCAATGGACAGCTTGGAGCCTGCAGAGTTTGACAGGCAGCAAAAGATATGACTCCCAGTTACTCCCTCACCGGTTGATTGATATCCCTCCATGACCACCTCACACCCCCCGCTCACAGACCTCTCTCCCCAGCCTGTCCCCACACACCCTCTCACCTGCTGACCTGTGGATGGGGGAAATCAATCCTGCAGTGTTATTGTGTTCAGCCAGTGGGGAGCCTTCCCTACCCACAGAATACAATGATCAGTGTTGCTAACTATAGCTGGCAGCACTGATTGTTTTGGGAAAAACCTGACAGGCTGTTTGTGCTCAGGTCGATTAATAAATTGACTTGTGTACAACCAGCTAGCCCATACATAGATTGACTATAGCTGGTCTCTGCTTAATTGGCTTAATTTCAATCCATGTATGGCCCGCTTAACCACTACGCAGTCCCTAAACATCCTTCCACAAACCTTTACATTTTCCTTCCCAGATTCCTTCATCTTCCTCACCTGTACATAGTGCCAACTGTCATACCCTCCACACTCCTCTCCTGTACATACTGCCAACCATCTTTTTTTCCACACTCCTCTCCTGTACATACCACCCTCATAATACCTTTCACACTCCTCTCCTGTACATACCGCCCTCATAATACCCTCCACACTGCTCTCCTGTACATGCTGCCCCATCATACTCTCCACACTCCTATCCTGTACATACTGCCCACTGGCATACCCTCCACACTCCTCTCCTGTACATAGTGCCCACTGTTATACCCTCCACATTCCGCTCCCTCACCTGCACATACTTCCCACTTTTATACCATCCATACGCATCCCCTATGCCTCTTACACACAAAAACGGTTCTTTAAAATTACGTTGAATATCCTCAATGTTGCCAGCTCTAGAATAGGCACACTTTTGTTCCATCTGCACCCGGTCTTCCTTCTGGGTTCTGTGTCTTTGGTCACTTGCCTTGGCCGGGCTGTGTTGCTGTCACTTCCACGCATGCTCATTCGCATCCTCTCTCTCTCTCTCATCCCCTCCCTCTCTCTCATCCTCCCTCCCTTACCCCTCATCCCTCTCTCATCCCCTTTCTCTCTCTCTCATCCTTCCTCTCTCTATTTAATTTAATTTGTTATAACAAAAAATTGTTTGCAATTTTAATTATTTTTTTTTAATTTTTGTTTATAAAAAGCCCCACCATAATCCTCAGCACCAGGTTCATAATGTTCTTAATCCGGCCCTGGGTCTAATATACTAAAATATAAAGCTATTTGAATTATTATTATTATATAGGATTTATATAGCGCCAACAGTTTATGCAGCGCTTTACAATATAAAGGGGGACAGTACAAGTACAATAGAGTTAAATACAGAAGGAATAGGAGGGCCCTACTCATGGAGCTTACAATCTAGCTTCTGTGTTTAGGCATCCCATAATATTACTTTGAGGAAAAGTTTTTTTATAACAAACATTCTCATTCAGTTTTTTTTTTTTTTTTACAGTGTAAACGTTTTACTAAAATGTTTTAAATTAGGCCCTTTTCACACGGACGCCTCCGTGAAGCGAGATCTGCTTGATCAGCGGAGGATCTCTCTGCTGATCCTCGCTGAGCTGGCAGATGACAGGTCTGTGTCCGCTCCACTATGCAGAGTGGACATGAACACAGCCCACTCTCATCTAAGGGGAAATCAGATGGGATTGGACTGCCAATGCCATCCGATCCGCCAGACGGATTGCGAATAGGTCACCCATCCATCCATCTGTTTTTGGCGGGCAGGTTTGGATGGTGGCAGGTGTCGCACATCCTCTGCTCCATAGAAGAGACTGGAGGGTCCGAACAGGTAGAAGGGACCTCACACTAACAAAGACAAATCTACAAAAGATTGTATGATAAATCATATACAGTCTATTAAGAGTGTCATCTAAAGAGATACTGTATATAAACTTGTGCAAGCCTCACAGAGATAAAGTTATAGAAATAACATAGAAGTCTCTTTATTTAGTTTTTAGCAGCAGGATAGCTGGCCCCACCTGCAATCCAGTTATAGGGATAGGTAAATTTGCTCAGGTTCGATTCTATAGGGTGGTCATTGAATACTGTCTGAAATTCTCAAAACTCAAATTTATCAGTCAACCCTATTGAAGTCTATGGGTGGCATATCTTGATACAAAATTCTGGTCTTTTTCGATTTTCCCACACGACTTTGTCTTGCTGAAGATGATGTGGGAACAACTCCCTCTTGGCCTGGACCTGATGAGTTACCCGAAGTTTTTACCCAGTGTGGCTGATGTCGCCCAGACTTAGGAATTGGGACACAGCATGAAACAATTTTAGCCTAGGATGTAGTACACTGTATGCTTTGTTTGTTTTTCTGGTTCCAAAGATGAGGACAAAGAGGAAGATGGGGTACAGGTGACTGCGCTGTCACCATTGGACAAGACACATGGCGGCACCACCAGCTTCAAAGGTGGAACTTGTCATGCATCCTTCCCAGCCCCCAGAAGATTTACCCACCATGCCATGAATTATATATATGGTCCCTACCAATGCTTACCGTGGCGCCATTGGCAATGACATTAAGTTTTGCAGAATAAAGCATAAAATATTGGACATTCAGATTGTGCAACCTCTTCTTAACATCCGTAAATTTTGCCCGCTGTCGCTGCACTTCTGCCGAGAAATCAGGGAACAATGAGATGCGTGCGTTGTCCACCGAGAGATAAGCTGCTGTTCTAGCTTTATTTAGAATCACATCCCTGTCCTTGTAATTAAGGAGCTTGAATAGGAATGGCCAGGGTGGAGCACCTGATGGAGAAGGCCTCGTCGGGACACAGTACGCTTGTTCAACCGCAAACATGGGGGAGAAGGTGTCTCTCCCAAAAGTGGTAATGAGCCAGAATTCAATGAAGTTGACAGGATTTTTGCCTTCCGCTCGTTCAGGGACCATCACATTATTTCAGCAGAGATGGTTCTCAAGATCCTCCAATCTAGCGGCTTTTGCAGATGATAAAAATTGGATATAGCGCACATCATGCTGCAGGGGATGCCACTCATCCTCAATAGTGCTAATTCGGCCTTCCAGGGCTGTAGTACGGTCCTTGAGTTTTTGTATATCCTGGCAGACTAATGTGAGCTCAACTTTCATTCCTTTAACCTCCCCTGCTAATTCTGCAATAGAGGAATTCCTAGCTGTTACAGCAGAAAAGATTTCTCTCAGGATAGGCTCAGGGTCTGCTTTAGGAGATTGTGAGGCAGGGAGCAAGCGGGCAGTGTGGAGCTGAGAATTCACATCAGAGGCACCGGCAACAGGCTCAGTAGGGAGAAAAACATTCTCCATGTCACTAGGGTCCAGTTCAGTATCACTGGCATCTGCGGAGGGCATCAGCTGTGGTGGATCTTTACCTTGGGCTTTTGAGAACAGGCGCTGTGCAGCTTCCTTTTGCTTGCCATCTTGGGCTGCCGGATCGGGCACCAAGCAGTTGCTCGGCCCCCACATGGACATCTCCTGGACACAAGATACCCTCCGGTAATGCGAGCGGAGGGTGCAGAGAAGGTATCCGGGCGCTGGCAGAGTTAGCAAGGGCAAGGATGGTGATGATGAGCAGGAATTTGTGCAGGATTCCAGCGGAGCTGTTTAGAGCAATGTCCGATTACATGCAGTTCTGGCCACGCCCTCCCCCCCCAGAAAGTACCAATGCTTACTGGATCATGTGTCTGTGATCATGTGTACTCTGCTGTTGACAGCGTGGACCAGCAACACATTACATTCCACTTGTTGGTGGAGGGTAGTAAAGGATTTCTGAGCAAAATTATGGTGGCTGGGTATCTGTCACTGTGGTGTAGCCCAGGCCACAAACTAGCAAAAAGGGGAAGATTCCACAGGCTGGAATGAGAGCAGCTGCAAAGCCAGCAGTTTTGCTAAGCTGACATTAAGACCCCATGCATGGTGGTGATTTGAGGACATTTTTTCTTCTGTTTAAAGTGTTGCAGAAGAGATACTGCTGACGATATAAGAAGAATTCTGCAGAGGTTCAATCCTTTACTTGACCCTCCTTAGCATGTCCTCTTTACTGTCTTCCCTGCTTGACATGGCTTATTGTAAGCCTCTTTGGGATATGGACCTTTTGCTGTCCACATTTCTCATTAAGGTGCTGCTCCCACCAAGCTTTGTGGTGTAGTGTCACCTGTTTCCTCACGCATGTGGCACCCAGAAGGCTGGTACTTTAACCATGGTTGATGAACTGCAGGCAAAAGCTGCAGACCACAATGGAGCTATTGACAGCAGTTATAAAAATAAGCCCTGAGTGCAGAGCTCTATGGACCTGCACTGGGGATAGCAGTATTTTAGAATGACTGCTCCCACGTTCCTCCTCTCAAATTGGTGGCACTCACAGATGGCATTGACGCCCCATTATACCCCCCTCCTCATTGTTAGAGCCTATATTGCAGTAAGCTCCAGCTGCTGGAAATACCTCTTCTTGCACCCTGCCTAAAGTCCCCTTACTCTGTGGTCATGCACTATTTTCCTCATTCTCAACATCTGAAAGGAGGAATGCCTACACTTGACTATGATCATCCTTCTAGAACACATCAGAGATCATTTGATCAAATAATTCCACTGATTCCTCGTTGCCTTGCCACTTTTCCGGGCAATAGCAGAACATGAGGATGAGGAAGAATAGGGAACATTAGCTAGTTCAACCAATAAAAGGAAACAAATAAAAAAAAAAAAAATACAATCCCATGTACACTAAATTATACCGACAGTTAATCCAGAGGAAGGACTCCCCCCCCCCCCCCCAGCAAAGCATGATTCAATTTGCTATTCCCTGGACCAACTTTACCAATAAATATTAGTATCCAGTTATATTATGTACATTTAAGAAAGAATCCAGGCCAATCTACTGGGCGGGACTGAAGCACATTTTCACAGCTCTTACTGTGAAGAAACCTTTCTGTATTTGGAGATTAAATCTCCTTCCCTCCAGATGTAAAGTGTGCCCCCTTGTCCTCTGTGATTTTGACTGCTGTTTATATGCATATAAGCCCTGTCTTTTTTCTCTATTTTAGACCTTTTTATCTTGTTACCCAAAAAAATGTATATATATTTTTTACATATTCTTGTCTTGGAGGTTATTTGTCCGTTATAGTCCCAATAGGAGGGTTTTCCTTGTGTCTGTGTATTTTGGGATGATTGCACTCTCACAGTTCCCTACCAAATACTCCTCTATAAGTAAATAATTCAACACAAAGTTCACTATATGGACCACCTATGTATTTACCGTACACATGGTGATCATATCCCCCTTAATCTTTTCTTTTCAAGAGAGAATAAATTCAGTTCCTCTAATCTTTCTTCATGGCTGAGCTCCTCCATGCCTCTTATCAGTTTGGTTGCCCTTCTCTGAACTTTTTTCAAATTCCTCAATATCCTTTTTGAGAACTGGTGCCCAAATTGAACCGCATATTACAAATGAGGTCTTACTAATGATTTGTACAGGGACAAAATGATATCTCTCTCTCTGGAGTCCATACCGCTCTTAATACAAGAAAGGATTTTGCTCGCTGCTCTACGCCTGGAAGGAGGAATAATAGGAAGGCTTTGTCAGCCACTCTATTACCTCCTCCATTATATAGCATGGTCACTCTGAGATAGAAAAGACAGACGTGCCTTGCCTCTAGATGGTGTAACCAGACCACTGCTTGTAGCCAGGACTGTGAACCTTGGACATGCAGGGTTCACCTCAAACACATGGAAGCATCAAACCAGCACCTCATCCCTACTATCCACATGTAAAAAGATATTAACAGAGGCTGCTCACATGTATCAAAAGATTGGTAAAGAACAGAACTGCTCACATGTTAACAAATACAATAGTCTTCTTATTGACACACATGTTGTTCTGTAAATAGCACAGGACACACAACTTTAAGCACAGTTTGATAACTCAAAATCAAGTAAAACTAAACTACCCATAACTAGTTATATAAACCATAGCAACAAAAAATAAAAAAAATAACTCCTTTAGACATTACATTAAGATATGTTTTTAGAAAATTGTCATAATTGTAATATTATGTCAGATTTTCACAGGCAGACAAAAGCATGACAATGACATTTTCACAATTGTTAAAATTCCGAATGACATTGTACTGACATTAAAAAAAATATCATCTTCGATGTGTTTGCTAAATTGTGAAAATTAATAGGGAACGGGGTTTTTCTTGCTTTATTTTTCTAGATCATATATAGATTAATTTCCCATGTTCTTCCTCATGGGGGTTTGGATCAGCTCATGCAGCAACAGACCACCTCTAATTGTGATCTATGGCTCACTGTTATCAGTGAGCAATGGATTACTATTGCAGTGTATTTAAGCATGTCCACTATACCACTATACGTTTATGGAACTTTCAAAAGAAGTAGAATCTGAATACAGTGTTTTTGTTTTGCACATAGGGGTACACTGGTTAAGCAGGAGCAATATGCACCAGTGATTTATAGCTTTTCTACCAGCTATTCCCATGTTTCTTACACAGTGTTCTAATACACAGCCTGAACTTGAGGATCAACAGTGGCTGTTAGATCTAGGGGTGCTTGCTGATGTCACCTGTCAACTGAACAAACTTTAAAAGGTTCTAAAGCCTTAAGGTTTTTTTTTTTGCCTTAATGCATTCCATACATGAAGGTAAAAAATCTTCTGTGCTGGCTGCAGGATCCCGCCCCCCCCCCCCCACACACTTATACTTACCTGAGCCAGATCTCGATCCAGCGATGTGCACAAGAGCAGAGGCTCCCACCACTGTCTCCCTCCTCACTGGGCAGATTGATAGCAGCGGGAGTCATTGGCTCCCACTACTGTCAATCAAATTTTGTGACAAAGGAGCAGGGCAGGGTCGAGCCACCCAGTCTGTGTCAATGGACACAGACAGGGCAGCTCCTGAGTAAGCCCGCATGAGTGTCCCCATAGAAAGCTGCTTTCTATGGGGGCACTTGCCGAAGAGGAGGAGCCTGGTGCGCCGGCAGGGGACCCCAGAAAAGGAGGATCGGGGCTGCTCTGTGCAAAACCATTGTACCGAGCATGTAAAGATAAGGTGTTTTTTTTTTAATAATAAAAAATGAAACTTTAGTGTTACTTTAACCTGTCACTTCAAAGGGAAGAACCAGCTGCTTCCAACATTTAAAAATTCATGACTCAGTTGCAACTTATACATGATTAACTGAAAACTAAAGATTTTATGAATTTCCCTCATCTTAAAGGTATCTTTCATAACAGCTCTGATGGCTTGCAGGAGTTTGATCCCTCAAAATACATCTCTATAATTTTGAAAAACAATTTTCTTCTTTGACTAACCTGACAACCTTCATCGTTGTACAAACCCATTTGAATTTAATGTTGGCAACTGTGGCCCAATCTATGATAAAATGGGACTTTGAGTAGAAACTTCTTATTGTGCAATCAATGGATAACAGCACCACTGCTCGTCTAACAAATGAAAATATTTCACATCTCTGGAAAAGTCTTCCTGGTGCAAACCTTCATCAGTTTGCTACAAACATGCTATCAATGGTTCTACATATGCATGTGAGCGTACCTTCTCTGTAATGAGAAAAAAAAAAACAGATTACAGATGAAAATCTCTCTGCTCCAGCCTATCCACTAATTTAGAAAAAGTTAGCAGTAAGTATAGCTGAAAATATGGTTGCCTAAAAGTCTCACTGACATTTTTATATATTTCTTAAAATTACAGCTTTTCTTTCTAGGATCGTTTATTTCACTTTTACTTATTTAGTTTGCGTGTGTTCTACAATTTTGTACTGAGCAAACTGTTCACAAGAGAGCAAATAAAGATTATTGTGACAGATAATGCAAGAGATGGAATGCTCTTATGTGTGCAAAATTCAATATGTTTATCTGTTTCCTTATATAGCTGCTGTTTATCTGTAATTTTAGTGCAATTTCTATTGTGCAGCCCTTCAGGCATGTCAGGGGCTGCAGTTGAATCCCTTTGTATTTACTGGGTTGACCACCGCTGCTCCCTAAAACCTGAGGCTGGAGTTTAAACATTAATAGAGTCTGTATATTGCACACATGACACATTGATCACAGTTGCAGTGCTCTGCAGGTCTTGATGCAAATATGTAGTAAATGCATTTTTTTTGTTATATCAATATTGGTGCATTTACAAAATTTTTATACAAAGTGGATAATGCCATTAGGAGATGTTCTTATGTTATAGAATATAATTCTCTAAGCCTGATGCAGAAGAACCACAGCAAGCAGTATGTATTTATTTTTAGCCTTGTAGGACTACCAACCTGGCAGACAAGTTATAGAGTTCTACAGTGGAGAAAAAAATGAATGAACTAAAATCGAATCGCGCCAAGATCCCAGCTTATTCCTTGACTACCGATCATATTTTTGAAGGCCCTTCATATTTCTAATACATAACATGTACATACCAAATAGCAAAAGATTACCTGTGGTTTTAGTAGTTTAGTGGTCCACAGAGGAGAGCATCGGTCCAGGCAGCAGGCAGGGATGTGGTCAGCGACAGCAAAAGCAATCGTCCAGGCAGCAATACTGTCCATAGTTAGTTCAGGCAGAGATACTGTCAGCACAGCCAAAGCATTGGTCCAGGTAGCAGGCAGAGATGTCCAGGCAAAAATACTGTCTATAGTCAGTAGAGGCAGCAGGCTGAGATATGGTCAACATAGCCAAAGTATTTGTCCAGGCAGCAGAAATAAACAGTCCATAAAGTCCTGGGTCATTACAGGCAGGGATATGGTCAGCACAGCCAAAGTATTGGTCCAGGCAGCAGGAAGGACCATCAAGCTTAGGGCCAGGGGGACAGGGGTAGAGGCTTCTCCCACCCAAATCTCTTTGAAGCCTCCGGGCAACCAGACCCTGTTCTGGGAACACAGAAAACCAAAAACTGATTTTCTCTACTCAGAACGCTATTCTGAAGCCCCTCACATATGTGAGACCCCTGTGTACTGAAGTAGAAGGGCAAAAGATCAGTCCAAGTGGCAGGCAAAAACATGGTCGATTTAACAGGGCGAGGTCGGTGCACGTGGAAGTCAGAAAGGGGGTTAAAACGGCAGGCAAAGGCATCGTCGGTAAACAGGCTGAGGTCGGTGCACATGGAAGTCAAACGTGGTTAAAACGGCAGGCAAAGGCATCGTCGGTAAACAGGCTGAGGTTGGTGCACATGGAAGTCAAACGTGGTTAAAACGGCAGGCAAAGACATTGTCGGTAAACAGGCCAGGGTCAGTTAACATGGAAGGTAGAAACATGGTGGCAGGCAAATGATGCACACAGGTAATTGAAATGGGGAAATGGCAGTCTGTTACTAATAAGGGGAACTAATATCTGATGGATGTGTGATAATTTTTGAAGCAATCACCGATACACAGGCCAGGTTGGGAGGGACATTGGGGACAATAAAAACTTGTATCTCTTCTAGCTCCTCCACTTGAGCATACACGACATCTCTTTTGGCGTCTTCTTCCGGATTCTGTGGGGGGAATGTTATAGGGAAAATGTTACTCATGAAGTCGACTTTACACTCTCAGAGCGAATGCTTCCTGGGGCGGGTCCTTGCTGGTAAATAAGGGCAGTGACAATGTTTTCAAAGTATTTGAGGTAGGTGATGGGTTGGTTTTCGGGTGATTTTTGATAGCAGACAAATGAATTGAACATGACCATATGAAACAGATGAAATGCAACTTTTTTATACCAATATTTGGACTTGCGGGTTGACAAATATGGTTGCAGCATCTGATCATTTAAATCCACCCCCCCATACACAGATTGTAGTCATGGACACATTCAGGCTTTACTACGGGGCCACGTCTTCTCTGAACCTCCACCAAGGTGTCATTGTGAATGGTAGTCATCATGTAAACATCCTTCTTGTCCCGCCACTTCATGGCCAACACCTCCTCATTCCTCATGAATGCGGCTTCCCCCTTTTGTAGCCGTTTTGCTAGTAAATTCTGTGGGAAGCCCTTCCTATTTTTTCGGAAGGTACCGCAGGCCAGGGTTTTTTCACAATACAGGTGACGGAAAAGGGGCAAGCTGCTGTAGTAATTATCTACATATACATGGTAACCTTTTTTGAACAGGGGTTATGCAAGGTCCCACACAATTTTACCACTGGTTCCTATGTATGTGGGGCACTCACGGGGCTGGAGCTGGGAGTCTTTTCCCTCATAAATGCGAAATGAGTACACGTAACCAGTGGCTCGGTCACCGCTGCTCCCTAAAACCTGAGGCTGGAGTTTAAACATTAATAGAGTCTGTATATTGCACACATGACACATTGATCACAGTTGCAGTGCTCTGCAGGCCTTGATGCAAAAATGTAGTAAATGCATTTTTTTTGTTATATCAATATTGGTGCATTTACAAAATTTTTATACAAAGTGGATAATGCCATTAGGAGATGTTCTTATGTTATAGAATATAATTCTCTATGCCTGATGCAGAAGAACCACAGCAAGCAGTATGTATTTATTTTTAGCCTTGTAGGACTACCAACCTGGCAGACAAGGTATAGAGTTCTACAGTGGAGAAAAAAAATGAATGAACTAAAATCAAATCGCGCCAAGATCCCAGCTTATTCCTGTGCGATTCATGGTGTGAACCAGCCCTGAATACTGAAGTTTACTGCGTTTTCTTTAGTAGATATTTGGGGGAATCCATCGTTTTCAGCCTTGGCTGCTGCTTACACTGGATCTTTTCCTTATATTGCATTATAGACAATTAAAGAATAGCACAGAGTAGATCATTATCACCATAACAGATTTTCCTGGAATGGCACTACAGCATCATCAGAAGTTGACTTTGACTCAGGAACAGTAATTATGAGATATAAGATTTTTTTTTTTTCAAGCATGCAGTAGCAAGACCACAAAGCATCATCGGTGTTGCACTTTAACCCATGAAAAAAGCAGGGTAATACTACCCCTCAATAAATATTGAGTTTTATATGACTAACAGCCACATTACGAATGCCCCAAGCATCATTACTTGGAAAAAATCCCATTTAAGGGTGTGATAAATAAACTTAAATAGGTTTACCACAGACTGCAATTAAGTGGGAAGGAGGGTGAGGAGTAAATCAGGATATTCCAGTCACAAAGACTCAAACATCAGACTAGGCTCCAACCCCAGGCTTCCTCTCCCTCTGAAAGTCTAATGCCCCATACACACGGTCGGATTTTCCGACAGTTTGATGTGAGCTTGCTGTCAGAAATTCCGACCGTGTGTAGGCTCCATCGGACATTTTCCATCTGGATCTGGATCTCAAATTTTCCGACAACAAAATCCGTTGTCGTAAATTCCGACCGTGCGTACACAATTCCGATGCACAAAGTTCCACGCATGCTCGGAATCAAGCAGAAGAGCAGCATTCTCTATTGAACTTCATTTTTCTCAGCTCGTTGTACATGTTTTACGTCACCGTGTTCTTGACGTTCAGAATTTCCAACAAGATTTGTGTGACCGCGTGTATGCACGACAAGTTTGAGCCAACATCCGTTGGAAAAAATCCATGGATTTTGTTGTCGGAATGTCCAATCATGGGAATAAGGCTGGATTCACATATATGCATAAAGTAAACAAAGATGTGCAGCGCTTCCTGTGATATTGTACATCAATAAAAAACAATCATATAATGTTAATAAAGTCCTTATATATGAATCCGTGACTTGATTTCACCAAATCTTCAGTGTGACCCAAAATAATTCCAACAGTGAGCTTAATAAATCTAGCCACTCACCAGAAAATGGAAAAAATCCAGCATAAGATAAACATCACCCAATGTGCCTGGGAACAATTCGTAACACACGTACACCTCCACCAATTTGTACACTCACCAGATAATAAAAACAAGAAGAAAGCCATTGTTGAAAGAACGCCATAAGAAGTCCTGTTTGAAGTTTGCGAGAAGCTATGTTGGGGACACAGCAAACATGTGGAAGAAAGTGCTCTGGTCAGATGAGACCAAAGTTTAACTTTTTGGCCTAAAAGCAAAATGCTATGTGTGGCGGAAAAACAAACACTGCACATCACTCTAAACACACTGTCCCCACCGTGAAACATGGTGGTGGCAGCATCGTGTTGTGGGGATGCTTTTCTTCAGCAGGGACAGGGAAGCTGGTTAGAGTTGATGGGAAGATGGATGGAGCCAAATACAGGCAATCTTAGAAGATAACCTGTTATGCCCTGTATACACGACCGGTTTTCCCGTCGGAATAAACTCTGAAGGTTTTTCCGACTGAGTTCCGACGAAATTCCGTTGAAACTGTCTTGCGTACACACGATCACACCAAAGTCCCACCGTCAAGAATGCGGTGTCGTACAGCACGTATGACGGGACTAGAAAAAGGAAGTTCAATAGCCACTGCGCCACCCTTTGGGCTCCTTCTGCTAATCTCGTGTTTATCTCGTGTTAGTAGAAGTTTGGTTAGAGAGGATTCACACTTTTCAGACTCCAGCTTTTTCAGATCATTTTACTGCTGTTCAGTTTGTGCTTGTGGGTTTGTATCTGGTTTTCAGTGCGTGTAGTCAGTTCGTATCTGTTTTTCAGTGCGTTCTTGTCCGCTCGTTGCTGATTTTCAGCAAGCTCTTCACAGGCCTTGCTGTTCTTCAGTGCGTTCTGTTAAGCTCGTTCTGACCAGCCGACCATTTTGAAACCATGTTGCAGGTACGTACCCGTCATGGAGTTCGTGCTGTGTGGGGGCTTGGTGTTGCGGTTTATACTTTGACCCAAGTCCAGTCCATGAACAGGGCGAGGAGGAGTTCATGGACCAAGAATTGGTTACTCCAGCGTGACCAATTCTCGCACATGCCTTTGCTTCATGAGATCCAGGAGATCCAGGAGATAATCCTGATGATTTCAGGAACTTTCTCAGGATGACGGACCCCGTTTTTCACCGTCTGTTGGCTTTGCTGACCCCTTATATTAGCAGGCAAGATACCTGCATGAGGCAAGCCATCACTCTGGAGCAGAGGCTAGTCGCCACTTTGCGGTACTTGGTGACTGGGAGAAGCCTGCAGGACCTCAATTTCTCAACAGGCATCTCCCCCCAGGCTCTGGGGATCATTATTCCAGAGACCTGTTCTGCCATCATCCAGGTCCTGCAGAAGGACTATATTAAGGTAGGTTTTCTCCTTTAACATCACATCATATGTATTTAATGTTTGCTAATGTATTGTATTTCTTTCATCATTCCCTAATTACCATGATTGTAATATGCTGTGAATGTCCCCTTTATACTCATGCATGCTGGAAGCTGTTAATGCTCCTTTTTTGGCCTACATGCATATTTGCCTTCACTAACCTCCCCAGCATGCTATCCTGGGCCCATATACACCTATAGCCTAGTCACTTAACAATGTATATTGTCAACTCCATTATAGTGCTTTACCCAAAACACCCCCTAAAATGTGTACAAATGTTATGTGTGTCCTTAAATGCATTTATAACCCTCCCCCCTAAAATGTGTCCAAATGTTATTTGTGTCCTTAAATTCATTTATAACCCCCCCCCCCCAAAAAAAAATGTGTACAAATGTTATGTGTGTCCTTAAATTCAGGCAGAGTGCTGGAGGCTTTTTGTTTGGCTCCCATAGTCACCTCAAACCCTTCCCCCCCCTACAATTTTATCAATGGGCCATCAGAGGGGGTGAGGAATCTGATAAGTGGGCCTTTTATTTTTGTCTTTAAATACTCCTTAAAATAAATGTTATACTGATGTTGTGCAAGAATGTTTTTGTGTAATCTGCTTGCAATGTTATGTGCAAAAGTACTTATATTTTTTTTCTTGTTTGACTCCACAGTTTCCTTAAACGCCACAGGAATGGCAGACTGTGGCCTCCCATTTTGCCGACCGTTGTGACTTTCCCAACTGTGGAGGGGCTATAGATGGGAAGCAATGTCCACATCATGCCACCACCCCATTCAGGGTCTTATTATTATAACTATAAGGGGTTTAATAGTGTAGTGTTAATGGCGGTGGTGTAGGCACAATATGAGTTCCTCTATGTGGACATGGGGAAGAATGGCCGGATGTCGGATGGAGGAGTCTTCGCCCAGACGAAGTTTTACCAGCGTCTCCAGGCTGAAGGCCTGGCATTGCCACCTGATGCGGATAACATGAAAGGACTCCCCTTCGTCTTTATTGCAAATGAAGCGTTCGGTCTGGGCGAGCACCTGATGAGGCCATTCCCCCAAAGAACCCTCACCCCGGAGAGGAGGGTTTTTAACTACCGGCTGGCAAGAGCGAGAAGAGTCGTTGAGAATACCTTTGGGATAATGGCCAGCCGGTTCCGCCTGTTTCTGACAGCAATCCATATGGCGGACTACAAAATCAACCATATCATGTTATGCTGCTGCATACTGCACAATTATTTAAGAAAAAATTCACAAAATTATATAGCCTCAGTTGGGTCTGAGGCCGGACTTATTACAGAGAATCCCCTGACGGGCCTGGATACTGGCCGTCCTTGCTTGGCCCCCCAAAGCGCCCGTGAAGTTCGGGAGCAATATGTAAATTATTTTATGGGTAGGGGGGCCATTGCTATGCCAGACAATGTCTAAAAAAATTTTTAATAAAAAAAATATTATCTGACAAAATCTTGATTTTTCTTTATTGCTTGTGTTTGTTTTTGGCTGTATCCTAGGTTCTCTAAGTGCACTTGTAGTGCCAAGTGGATTTTCCTTTAGTAAATAAGGCCCATTGTCACTGTAAACACAAAATTCCTTTAAAAAATGGTATTGAGCATTGAAAGAAGAAGCCACACATTGTTGGTGACAACATTTTTGTTGTTGTTGTAAATAGGCTTGTTTATGAACATAAAACATACAAAACTCTGGAACTTACAAAGTTCAACATAGAAAAACAGAAGGCAATATCAGATATTCTAGTGTCCAAAGTGTCTTGATATGCACACAAATTGGGGATTTCCCTCCTGATCCCATGCCTAATGTCAACATGTGCTATCTCCCATCATGGGGGATCAATGGACGTGTTTTGGGGGGAGCAACCCTTTCCTCTCACCTACTTCATTTGGGAGGAAGGCGTTGCACCCACCAAATGCGTACATTGAAACTTCCCTGGTGGCTGATAGCACATGTTGACACACTATGTGCATCTTCAAATTTTGCTTTTACTAATTCCTAAAAATAAGTGTTTTTAAGACAACAATTGAGAAAATAGTTGTATTTTGAAGATTTTTTAAATTCTCCCCAACACATCAGTCATGTTCTTCATTTGTTGCTCCATAAAATTTAGTTTGTTTCTTATGATGTCGATTTCACGATTCCATGTCCTGATGTCCTGGATTAGGAGTTGGGCACTTGCACTGTTGAGCTTGCTCTTCCACAACCAGCAAATCACCTAAAAAATTTGGGAAAAACATGTCTTATAAATATGCAGGCATACATATATTACCTGAAGCTGGGGTGTCAGACACTCACCTGTTGTGGTAACAAGTTCGCCAAGTTCCTGCACCTCTCCTTCCTCCAGATCCTCGGGGTGTGGTGTTTGGAGTTCCCCTTCTTTCTCAGGTGGGGGGTTCCTGGTGTACTCTGTTGAGAGGTGTCCTCTGAGTCTTTGGTCCCCTATGAGAAGGAAACAAAAGGTATACTTAACACACAGATATTTAGGCATGACCAAATGTATTTAACCTGTATCTGCTCAAAACATCGTATTTAATGGGTGAACGATGTTTACTATGAACGATTACTGTGCCCACTAACCTGAAATGTGCCATTTTAAAATGTCCTACAGTAAAGAAAATCACATGGCGCAGCATACAAGTAAGAATAAGAATAATCGGAACACAAGACAAGTACTTACTTTTTCAAAGCACTTTTTTGATCCTTCTGTACTGATCCAGCTCCCTCAGTTTCAGGTCTGACCAGCATTTCCTTAATTGCTCCTTTGTTCGTCGTATCCCAAAATTTGTGTGCAGACTCTTCACAACTTTCGTCATAATTTTGGCCTTTCTCACATTCGGGTTTAAGTACGGTCCATTCTTCCCATCATAGTCGTTCCTTCTCAAGATGTCCACCATCTCCACCATCTCACCAAAGGACTTATTTGAGGCGTAAAATCTTCGCCTCCGGGATCGGGACGTTTCTGCCTCTGGGCTTTCCTCCTCCTCGTTACTCCAATTAACAACATGCTGTGTCTCTGCCATGTCACTCCTACTGCGCGCCGAAGAGAAGGGGCGGGGAATACACTAGAAAGAACGTCAGGGGCGGGCGACGCATGTGCAGTGTATGTAAAGTAACACGCGTGTGTCGTACGTATGTTCGGTGTGCTGAGGAAGGAGGGCGAACGTTCTATGACGAAGGTAAAATGTTTTAACTTTGGAACATCAGTGGCCTATACTGCTGAAAGATTGAGGCTTACATTGGGATAAGATTATGAGAGTTTAGGCTGACATTAGTGTTTTTGTCTTGTGTATTGTCTTTACAGAAAATATGAATCACTTTAAGGACCCAGAATTTATGGCCAGTTTCATTGACAAGTACAGGGAGATGAGGAATTTGTGGGAGGTGAAACACAGTTTATATTATAATAAACAAGTTAGGAAGTAAATGCTGGAGAAACTTCTGGAATTTGTGAAGACTCGGGTCCCCGATGCAACTATCCAGTTCTTGGAAAAGAAATTGGGATCTTGAGGAAAATGTATAAGAAAGAGCATAAAAAGATCCAGAAATCACTCCGATCAGGAGCATCAGCAGCGCAAGTGTATGTACCCAGGCTGTGGTACTTCAACAAACTATGGTTTCTGGATGACCAGACTAAAGCCAGGAAATCGCTTTCTACCCTTCCCTTCAGCCTTCCCTCCACCCTTCCCTCAACCCCAGCAGAGGCTGATGAGGAACAACCTGGGCCTTCCATCCTGGAAGAAGTGGATGCGCCCACCTAGAGCCAGGTATTTTATTTTTAGACATATTTATTGTCCTAATATTAATGATGTTAAGTAGATGTTATAATTGATAACAAATTAATTATTTAAAACAAAGAGATTTACATATCAATAGACAGTAGTGGCCAAAAATATTTGTGACCAGCTTGAAAAATGCTGGGGTCAGAATGATAGTCTTTTCTATTTATTAACATTCAATTTACAAGTCATGAGCTGAAAATTGTGTGTGATTGATGAAGCAAAAACTAAAACTATGGCGGCCAGGAGGTGAGCGGGCCAAGTGGCAGCCAAGAGGTGAGCTGTCCCAGTAGGAGCCTCACCCAATCCTAGGTGCCTCCCCTCTGCCTTACCACCAAAAGGCCCAGGAAGGAGACGATGACGGAGGAGGCAGCACTGGGCCTCATTAGGGAAGCCAGCAATGCCCTCAGGAGCCCCCCTGACGCTGAAGAGGCCTATGGCTGCTATCTAACCACCAGGTTGCTAGAATTGGAGAAGGGCCAATGCCTCCTCTGTGAGGGAATTATTTTTGATGCCCTTCAGAAGGGGTTGAGGGGCCAGCTGACTGAGAACAGCCACATATATGAGCAAGCCCATCCTCCTCCTCCTCCTTCCACAAGTACACCACCAGAGCCACAGCCTCCAAGGAAGGCTGCAGGGAAGCGTGGAGGGAAGACTGCAGCGAAGAGAAGAAAGTGATGACCTGGGTTCAGTCTGGTCTGACAAAAGACGCAGGCTGTGGTAGCACCACAGTCTGGGGACAGATATGTCATCTGCTGCTGGTCCTGATCTCTGAGATTCCTGGACCCTATTATATGGACTCCTCAAGCTTCCAATTTACTTTTCCACAGACTTGATGTGTGCCCTGGGGGCCAAAAGGCTTCGCCTTCCTCTTTATTTTGTTACCCAGAATAAATGGATATTTTATTTTCAGAAAATACTTGCCTATGTGTTTTTCTTCAAATAGGACAGTTTGCTTGTGAGTAGTTAGGTACATTTCAAAAAGACAATGTCAAATTAACAAAGGACACCAACCTTGTTGAGATTAATAAAATACAAGATAATAATGTTATTGTGGTAACTTGACACACAAAACAAAATATATGGAGAACACTAGAAAATAATTTTGAATTAAACCTAAATAAAAATCTTGATGAAATTAAAAATAATAAAAGATGACTATAAAAAATAATTGTAAACATTATTATGGAGATCTGGCTTTTAAAAAATAGAATATTATTCATGAGATCAGCAGAAATAATGAAGATATAAGTTTGTGAGAACTGTGTGAATATAAGCAGCAAAACAACTTCATTCTTCTAGCAATATAAAGAAGAAAAGAATGCGCTGCATTAAAAGATCACAAAATTAGCAACGTGAGGATTGTGCTAGCTCCAATACTAACGCTAGTTTTACCACAACGATGACTTCCGTCTTGTACTTGCTTCAGAGCATGCGTCGTTTTTGGTTCATCGGAACAGCATACAGATGAGCGGTTTTCCCGATAGGGATTGGTTCCGTCTGAAATATTTAGAACATGTTCTATTTCTAGGTCCGTCAGAATTTTAGAAAAAAGAAAGTCCGATGAGGCATGCACACGATCAGAATATACGATGAAAAGCTTCCGTCTGACTTTTTCTGTCGGACATTCCACTCGTGTGTACGTGGCATTAGAGTCTGCAAAAGACATGAGATTGGGGCAGAGGTTTACTTTCCATCAGGACAATGACCCTAAACATACAGCCAGATCTACAATGGAAAATGCTTTAGATCAAAGCTTATTCAGGTGTTAGATTGGCCCAGTCAAAGTCCAGACCTAAATCCAATTGAGAATTTGTGGCAAGACTTGACAATTGCTGTTCACAGATGCTCTCCATCCAATCTGACAGAGCTTGAGCTATTTTGCAAAGAAGAATGGGCAAAAATTCCACTCTCTAGATGTGTAAAGCTGGTAGACACATCCCCAAAAAGACTTGCAGCTATAATTGCAGGGAAAGGTGGTTCTACAAAGTATTGACTCAGGGGCTACGTACAGTTAGGAAAGAATCCAGACCTTTTTTAATAAAATCTACTGAGCTGGCCAGAACCAGAACAGCTCTTCCTGTGAAGAAACCTTTCTGTATTTGGAGATGAAATCTCTTTTTCTCCAGATGTAAAGAGTGCCTCCTTGCCTCTGTGATGACCTTAAAGTGAATAACTCATCACCAAGATCACTATATGAACCACTTATGTATTTATACATGTTGATCATATCAGAGGTATATCTAGTGAAAATGGCGCCTATGGTAAGCCCCTGTCAAAACATTTGAAACCCACCCATTTAAGATAACCTTCACAAAAAAAACAGCTAACAAAACTACAAGTCAAGCTCTTTAATTATTCAATTAACAATTTATGGATTATGCACTGATGGACTGCACTGATGGGCACTGATTTGCGGCATTTATGGGCACTGATAAGGCAGCACTAACACTGATAGCTGCACTGATGGGCACTAATAGGTGACACAGGCACTGACAGGTGGCACTGATGAGCTGCACTGATAGGCAGCACTGATAGGTGACAATGGCACTGACAGGTGGCACTGATAGGTGACACTGGTACTGATAGGTGGCACTGATGAGCTGCACTGATAGGTGGCACTGATAGGTGACACTGGTACTGATAGGTGGCACTGACACTGATGAGCTGCACTAATGAGCACTGGTAGTGATAGGCCTAGAGGGAACTGACAGCCCCCCACTTTAGCCAGAGCCAGTACACTGAGCTGCACTTATCTGCCCGACTTCCCCAGCCCCATGCAGAGGCAGAGCTTACTTGTTCTTTTACTTGTACAGCGCTTTCTCCTCTTTGCTTGCAGCGACGCCGGCGCTGCCCTCACTCCTTTCCCACCAGCCTCTCGGCCGGCCTCTGGAAGACATCATGACGCCCGGGACTTCAAGGGGAGGAGTGAGCTCAGCCTAAGTGCACTAGTACAGAGGCTATGCAGCGCAGCATTCTCTGCAAGCCAATGTATGTAGCCACCGCCGGCCTGCTTACTGTCTTGGGCCTATAATTCTGCTGTCTGGCGAGACTGCAAGGCAATGTAGCGGTTGGCGGCTGTCCGGTAATTGTGTGTAGAATCTATAATCCTGCCCTGGGAATAAGAGCCATTCATGAGTGCCCCCTTCATATGGCGCCCATGGCACTTGACATATGTGCCATACCCTGGATACGCCACTGGATCATATCCCCCTTAATCGCCTCTTCTCTAGAGAGAATACATTCAGTTCAACTAATCTTTTCTCAGGGGCTCTCTCCTTCTCCACCGGCCACCCAGGGGCTCTCTCCTTCTTCTCTAGCCGCCCAGGGGCTCTCTTCTTCTCCACCGGCCACCCAGGGCTCTCTCCTTCTCCTCCAGCTGCCCAGGGGCTCTCTCCTTCTCCATCTGCCACCCAGGGCCCTCTTCTTCACTAAATGGCCACCCAGGGTCCCTCTCCTCCTCCAAACACCCAGGTGCCCTCTCCTTCTTTCCGGCCACCCAGGGGCCCTCTCCTCCTACAAACACCAAGATGCCCTCTCCTCCCCCGGCCACCAAGGGGCCCTCTTGTTGACTAAGTGGCCACCCAGGGGCCCTCTCCTCCTCCAAACACCCAGGTGCTCTCTCCTTCCCCACCGGCCACCCAGGGGCTCTCTTCTTCTCCTCCAGCCGCCCAGTGGCTCTCTCCTCCACCGGCCACCCAGGGGATCTCTCCTTCTCCACTGGCCACCCAGGGGCTCTCTCCTTCTCCTCCAGCCACCCAGGGGCTCTCTCCTTCTCCACCGGCCACCATGGGGCTCTCTCCTTCTCCACCGGCCACCCAGGGGCCCTCTTCTACATTAAATGGCCACCCAGGGGCCCTCTCCTCCTCCAAACACACAGATGCCCTTGCCTTCTCCCCCTCCTTTTCCACCGGCCGCCCAGGGGCTCTCTCCTTCTCCTCCAGCCACCCAGGGTCTCTCTCCTTCTCCACCAGCCATGCAGGGGATCTTTCCTTCTCCCCCGGCCATGCAGGGGCTCTCTCCTTCTCCACCGGCCACCCAGGGGCTCTCTCCTTTTCCACCGGTCAGCCAGGGACTCTCTCCTTCTGCAATGTCCATCCAGGGGCCCTCTCTTTCTCCCACGTCCACCCAGGAGCCCTCTCCTTCTCCCACGTCCACCCAGGAGCAATCTCTTTCTCCCACGTCCACTCAGGAGTCCTCTTCTTCTCCCTGGTCCACCCAGGTGCAATCTCCTTCTCCCACGTCCACCCAGGGGCCCTCTCCTTCTCTCTAAGCCACCAGTGACCCCAAAAGGGGTCACACATGCACTCTGCCCTCGGGGGACCCGGTACCCACCATCCTGGGACGCCATGATGATGGTGTACAAGTCTGCAGTGTGAGGGCTACAGGTAAAATCACACTCATCTTCTTTGGCCCCTGATTGGAGGAGAAGCAGCAAAGGCGATCCAGCCCCCAGCAATTGACAGAGATCAAAGACCAGTGGCGGCCCGTGCATTGTGGGCGCACAGGCGCCGCCCCCCGACACCTCTGCCGCCCTCCCTATTCATGTGCCCGGCCCCTTTCAGGACGCTGGACACATGAATTACTATGGTGGTGATAGGCGGGGTGTGTATTTTGAAGCATGTGATTAGAGCCAGAGGCTCTAATAGGCTTCAAAATTGGGAGGCCTCGGGACGCAGAGCACTGCGTCCCGATCCTACCCTGTTGTGTGGCATAGCGAATTAATTTTCTCTATTTTCACACTCACGTTCCTCCCTGCCAATCAGGAGGCAGGCCAGTTAGACCTGTCTCCCGATTGGCCAAAGCATTAGGCGATCCTATTGGATGCCTAATGCTTTGGCCAATTGGGAGACAGGTCTCACTGACCTGCTTCCTGATTGGCAGGGAGGAACGTTAGTGTGAAAATAGCGAAAATTCATTTGCTATGCCACACAACAGGGTGATGGGCACAGTGACTGCATATGATGGGCACAGTGGACAGGCACAAGTGGCTGCATTTGATTGGCAAAAGTGGCTGCATATGATGGGCACAAGTGGCTGCATATGATGGGCACAAATGGCTGCATATGAAGTGGCTGCATTTGATTGGCTCAAGTGGCTGCATTTGACGGGCACAAATGGCTGCATATGACAGGCACAAGTGGCTGCATATGATTGGTACAAGTGGCTGCATTTGACAGGCACAAATAGATGCATATGACTGGCACAAGTGGCTGCATATGATTGGCACAAGTAGCTGCATTTGACGGGCACAAATGGCTGCATATGAGGGGCACAAGTGGCTGCACTTGATTGCCACAAATGGCGCCCACAAGAAAAGTAGAAATCTGCCCATCACAAATTTTTATTATTTTGCAGCACTGCCCCAAAGTGCCCATAAATCACCCCACAAGAAATGTAAAAATCCGCGCATCACAAAGTTATATTTTTTTGCAGCACTGGCCATGTAATTGACGCCCATAAGTTAGCTAAACACGCCCCACAAGCATAAATTCGTCAATCACAAAGTATTTTTTTTTTTTTTGCAGCAGCACTGCTCATCTAATTATGGCCAAAAGTGCCCATTAATTTCGCCCACAAGAAATGTAAAAATGCGCCCATCACAAAGTTATATTTTTTTGCTGCACTGGCCATCTAATTCCGCCCACAAGAAATCTAAAAATCCGCCCATCACAAAGTTTTATTGTCTGCCCATCACAAAGTTTTATTTTTTTGGTGCAGTGGCCAGCTAATTCCGCCCACAAAGTTTAGCAAAGTTTAGAAAACCGCCCATCATGCGCATAAACTCGCCATGGGAGCACGGGGCACAATCTGAGAGAAAAGGAAAAATCTATCGACTCTTATGCGCATGCACTGTCTCACCGTAAGAACAGCTGATGTTAAAATCAGTTGTTCTGCTGTTACATACGGCGCATGCGTTGGCTTTTTGATCCCTGGTGGGGAAGGCCTGGGCATATCGGGTGAAATGATCTGTCACAACCAGGACATTACTAATCCCACTCAGATCAGGTTCCAGACACAGGAAATCAATGCACACCAACCATAGGTTCTAGACTTCATAAGTGACCCATTGGGGCAGCCCTGCCTGGTAGAGTCTTCCCTTGGATACACCTGCCTCAGGAGCGACAGTAACTTTCCACTTCCGTCCTCATGTTTGGCCAATAGAACCGGTCCTTGAATAGTTTGAAAGTTCTATCTGGGCCTAGATGGCCATGGTCATATGAAGTGCGGTTAGCACAGTCAAGCGATGTTTTTCCCGGAAGGAACAGCTGGCTTACAACTTTGGCCTCTTTGGAGGGGCCTCTTCGATACAGCATCCCCTCTTCTATTTTCATTCTCTCCCATTCTCTATTAATCACCTTGGCGCCCTCAATGAGACTATCCATCAGTATCCAAGGGTCTTTAGTCGATAGTGGCTTAATTATTAGGTTTCCTAGGGGATCTTCCCGCTGGTCTCTCCTCATGTCCTCCTTAGTCAGCTGAGGCAATTCTTGGCTGTGTACTTGGGTCAGGTTGCACTAATGTTTCGGTACTCCCCAAGGAGTGAACCCCACAGCTTCAGCCCCTATTGCCCCCTGTGTTTATACTCCACCACTTTGCACACTGCTGGCCGATATTTCAAACTAAATTGGAACTCATATAGGGCCGCTAGCCACCGATGCCCAGTGGCGTCCAGCTTGGCAGAGGATAACAAATAGGTCAGGTGATTGTTATCCGTTTTCACCACAAATGTGGCTCCATACAGGTAGTCTCGAAGTTTGTCCACTACAGCCCACTTGAGGGCCAGGAACTCCAACTTGTGCACCGGATAATTCTTCTCAGGGGGAGTAAGGCTGTGACTCACATATGCTACTGGGCAGAACTTCCCTTCTGATTCTTGATACAACACTCCCCCAATACCGTCTCTACTGACATCCACATGTAATTTGTAAGGCTTCAGGGGGTCAGCGTAGGCCAGCACCGGAGCTTCGACCAAACTCCCCTTAAGCCTCTCAAAGGACCTCTCGCTATTCACGGTCCACTGGTCCTGGATTGATTCCTTCGGCCTTCTGCCTCCTCCTTTCTGGGTTTTCTGTTGTTCTCCATCTGTTTGCTTCTGTAACATCTCGTACAATGGCCGAGCAATCTGAAAGAAGTTCTTCACAAACCGTTTGTAGTAAGAACAGTCTGTCTGAGTGCTGACACTCTGTAGAGCAGACCTCTGTCTAGCAGCTCCGTGAAGAGCTTCGGCCACTGGCCACCCTTCCTCGGCTCTATCCCCCCCCCTCCCTTCTATCCTACATCCCTCCCTTCTATCCCACCCCCTACATCCTATCCCCTTACCGTCACAGACCTACTCCAGACGCCGTTCTCAGTCGGCCGGCCGCTCAGGACACTCCGCGGCTCCGGCCCAGCCCCCCCTGCTTCACACCAGTCCCTCTCCCCTCCGACCCTCCGGCGCCACCTCAGCCAGCCGGTCGGCCGCTCAGGACACTCCGCGGCTCCGGCTGGCCTCAGCAGGCTAGCCTGCAGCTCTCCACTCTCCTCCTGCAGTATTCCGCCGGTCCCCCCTCTACCCATCCGGACGCCGCCCAGCCAGCCAGCCGGCCGCTCGGGACTCTCCGCGGCTCCTGGTCGGCTGGTTACAGCACTTACCGTCCCCCCTCTACCGACCAGCCGCTCCGGCGGGTCCGCACCCCTCTTCCTGCTGACCATCTCCACCGGTCTACCCGCCCACCACCACCGGACGGTGTGGGCAACAACATTAGGATAACCCGCTGCTCGGGCCTAGCCGGCGGACATCTTGGTACTCCCTCTGCCGGCCAGCCACGGCTTGGGCCCAGCCGGCGGCCATATTGGTACACCCAGTGCCAACGGTGCAGCATCCGAGGACCCCCTCCTGAGGCCATCAGCCCCCAGCCACATCACCGCCCGATTGGACCCACCACCCCCCGGTCCATCCATTCAGCCAGACCCCCCCCCTCTGTGGCCTCCACCGCAGCCGCGGCCTCAATCACCACGTTCTAGCCGCTAGAGTCGGTGGGACAGACCACGGCTGCAGCCTAGCCCCAGTCAGCTTGCCACCACAACCCCCTCACTGTTGTCCAACAGAGCCCCGTGCCCCTCTGCACCGGGAACCACCCCTCCTGCTACTGGACCTCACTGCAGGGCACTAGAGATTCACCGGAGGCTAGTCTACCTCAAATCGCCTGAGACGCAGCCACCGCACCACCTACTGTAAGTAACGCCAGCCCCCCTCCTTCATCTTCGGGACCATCAGCACAGGTAAGCCACCGGGGGCACTCTAGTAGTTGATCCAGGGACCCTAGTCCGATCGCCCCTCGGGGGGTCAGGAAGGAATTTTTTTCCTCGACTGCACCATTGGCCAACGCAGCCAGGGGTTTTTTTTTGCCTTCCTCTGGATCAACGAGAGGGAGGTAGGCAGCCACCTCCCTCCAGTACCTCCGCTCCAACACCCAGCCGTCACTCTCACCACTCCAGAGCAGTGGTCAGCCATCAGATCCCTCCATCCCCCTGCAAGGGTATCATCGCCACACCAGTGCCTTCGTCAACACCTTTCCTTCTAGCAACGCCGCCTTCCGCATCATGTGCAACTTCAAGTACACAGCAGACACCCTCCACAGGCTAAGAAACACGGCCGCAACTTTACCGACCACCACGCAAAAAAGACTACAAAAAGAACAATTACTAAGGACCAACCCACAATCAACCATCAAAGACAGGGAGACACCGATCCAACCACAACAACTAGCATGCGCCCTGATCAACACCAGATCTGCAGTCAAGCACAGGCTGGAAATCCGCGATTTCATCATCGAAAACAACATAGACTGCCTCTTCATTACAGAAAGCTGGCTAACTTCCGACTGCAACACCATCCTAACTGAATTGGTGCCCAAGAACTACAGTTTACTATCTGAGCATAGAATAGGAAAAAAAGGAGGAGGTCTAGCAGTGATTTTCAAATCGCACCTGGGGTTCACCAAACCAAACTTACAGAACTCAGTACCTTTCATGGAAACACTCTCACTGCATCTTCAAACAACACCTCAAGACACCATTCACATACTACTATGCTACAGACCACCAGGACCAAAGACCAATATCCTCACGCCGCTCACTGAATTCTTCTCAATGCACACCTTGAAAACCAAAAACCTTCTGGTACTTGGGGATTTCAATCTGTGGGCAAACTCTGCCCAAGACCCTATTGCAACCGCCTGCGTTAACCAAATGGAAGAACTTGGCCTGCAACAACTGATAAATGCTCCTACGCACGGTTCAGGACACACTTTAGATCTCATCTTCAAACAGAATATGGACATCGACGTATTTGACAACACTCCACTACCATGGACGGACCACCATGCTATCAAATTTAAAATCACCACTAACACCATCCTCCGAAAACAGAAACGGGCAACAGCAACACACTGGAATAGATCTCAGAAGAAACTACACTCTGAACTCTTCAAAACTACATTGTCGAGCAAAATTCTTCTGCTAAACCCAAACCTCTCAACGGAACAAACTCTCAACTCCCTAAACAAAGTTTTACTACAAACAGCAGACTCCGTGGCGCCAAAACGCAGAACACCCGTCCGCACAAAAAACTCGAGTTGGTTTAATGGCACTCTCACCCTACTCAAGCAAGAACGCAGAAGAGCTGAGAGAACCTGGAGAAGAAATCCCACCAAGGAAAACCATGCTAACTACAAAGCACTCACGGTGAAATACCACAAGGCAATCTTCAAAGCCAAAAAAGAACATTTCGCAGACACCATCTCATCCGCCTTAAACCGCCCACGGGAACTTTTCAAAATAGTTGCTCAATCAATGAACCCGACCTGCCTAGAGCCCCCTGCAAACGATACTCAAGAATTCTGCAATGAGTTATCAGATTTCTTCATCGACAAAATCGACAACATTCGGAAAGCAATTCACCAGAAAATAACAACCAACCTCACCCAACCAATGCAAAAAGAGGATATCGACACGAACATCACTCAACCACCGAAGTTCTTTCTGTCCTCAATCACTACGGACACGACTAAAAACATCATCGGAAGCCTTCGCGACAGCACATCACCAAACGACATCATCCCCACCAAATTGTTCAAAGAATGTTCCGACATCCTGGCCCCCACCTTAACTCATCTCATAAATCAATCATTCAAAGAAGGGACTGTGCCAACCTCCCTCAAGCAAGGCATCGTCAAACCCCTGCTAAAGAAACCTAATCTCGACCCTAAAGACCCTAACTGCCGCAGACCAATAACAAGCCTCAACACCATCTCCAAGATTATAGAGAAAGCAGTAGTACAGCAGCTACAACACCACCTGGAGACACACCACCTCCTGGACCCTCTGCAATCAGGCTTCCGCCCAGGCCATGGCACAGAAACAGCACTTCTCAAAATATGGGACGACGCCCTCGAAGCAGCAGATGACGGAGAACCGAGTCTCCTGGTACTGTTAGACCTCAGCGCAGCATTCGATACAGTGGACCACAATACTTTACTTGTCCGCCTCTCAGAAGTTGCAGGAGCCACAGATTCTGCCCTAAAATGGTTTACATCCTTCTTAGAGAATCGCTCTCAGACAGTGAAACTGGGAACATTCACCTCGGAATCTCGGGCAGTCTCCTGTGGAGTCCCTCAGGGCTCACCCTTGTCACCAGTGCTATTTAACATCTACATCCGCCCGCTTCTCAATATCATCAGGAAAACGGACCTCTGCTTCCACTCATACGCAGACGACACCCAACTCTACCTTCGCATTAACGGACAAAAAGATCATCATCAGCAACTACAGAAATGCCTCACTTTAATCAATGACTGGATGACCACTAGCTCCCTCAAACTCAACGAATCAAAAACAGAACTTCTTCTTCTGCAAGCCAACAAAAATTCCAAAATTAAGACTCCGTGGACACCACCTTCCATCCTCGGACAGACCATCTCCCCCAGCACCAAAGTCAAGAGTCTCGGAGTCATCTTTGACTCAGGAATGACAATGGATGCACAAATAGGATCGGTGGTGAGCGGATCCCACCACCTCCTCCGCCTGCTTCGCAGACTCATCCCCTTCATCCCAGAAGAGGACAAAGCGGCAGTTGTGGGAACGATCATCAATTCCCGACTCGACTACGCAAATTCCCTCTACGTAGGTCTAACCCAATATCAGCTTGCGCGCTTGCAACTCATTCAAAATACGGCGGCAAGACTGTTAACAGGAAAAAAGCCCTGGGAATCCATCTCCCCATCCCTAAAAAGCCTACATTGGCTAACTGTGAAGAATCGGATCATATTCAAGACCCTCTGCCACACCCATAAATGCATACAAGGAAACGCTCCGCAATATCTCCGGGAAAAAATAAAACACTACACACCGAATCGCAGTCTTCGATCAGCTAACCAAAACCTCCTCCTCATCCCCAAATACCGCTACAAAGCAAAGGGAGAACGTAGATTTGCAGTCCAAGGACCTCGACTATGGAATGCTCTCCCAACCAACCTCCGCATGGAAGAAAACCACCAGGCCTTCAGGAAAAAACTAAAGACCTTCCTTTTCTAGAAGCTGGCTACAGAGAATACATCTAGCGCCTTGAGGCGATTCAGTTCGCAATTGCAGCGCTTTACAAATCATTCATTCATTCATTCATTCAAGAACAGAAACCCAAAAACAATCTCAAATCAGTGACAGTCATGGGCTGAGGCCAAGAAGTGACCGCCTCCAGTTTTTGTGGGTCAGTGGCTATCCCTTCTGTGGATACCACATGCCCTAAGTAGGTGACAGAGGTCTGGTAGAATTGGCACTTCTCCAATGACAGCTTCAACCCCTCTTCATGTAATCGCTGGAAAACTTACTTCAATCGGGCTTCATGCTCTTCCAAAGTTCGACCAAACATGATGATGTCATCAAGATAAACCAGTACTTTTACCAGGTTCATATCGCCTACTGTATTCTCCATCAGTCGTTTGAACATGGCAGGAGCCCCAGTCAGTCCCTGAGGCTCAAACTCGAAGAATCCCAGTGGGCTAATAAAGGTAGTCTTCTCCCGATCTTCTGGGTGCATAGGGATTTGGAAGTACCCACTCTTTAAATCCAGCACATTGAACCATTTGGCCCCCGGATAAGCACTGCAAGGCTTCTTCTATGCGAGGGGTTGTGTATTGATCAGGGATAGTTCTTCAATTCAAGGTTTGATAATCAATGCACAGCCAGAGAGACCCATTCTTCTTTCTCACCACAACAACCGAGGAAGCGTAAGTGCTTTGGGACTCTTTATTTACTCCTGACCTTTTCAGTTCAGCCAGTTGTTCCCGGTTGTCTTCCAAATCACATAAGGGGACCGTCTTGCCCTTTCTCGAAAAGGCTTATCCTCAGTCAATCAGATACAATGCAGGGCACTATTAGCATAGCCCACATCGAAGTAATTTTTTGAGAACATCTTCTCCCACCAATCTATCTGAGCTTTAATCCTTTGTTCCCAAACAGGGCGGAGGCTTGGGTAGTGAACAGTGGCGTTTCTTCCATCTCCCACTTCGGCTGTCTCATTCCTCTCTACTGGGGTAGCAGCCCTCACTTTCCCGATCACCATTCAAGGCTTTAGGCTGATCGGGTGACTAGTGAAGTTCCACACACTAACAGGAACTCTCCCCCCCACTCCGGAACAGAGCCCGAGTGGGTATAATTTCGGGAACTAACTCTATCCCGACTTCCTGTTCTGTGGGATCAGCTTCTACAGCCATGTACGGACCCGGTTGGTCCCAGGACAACTTGACAGTGGCTTTGAGACAGGCTCTCTCTCCAGGCTGCAGCACCCTTTCTTGAGTGTCTAGTCGCCACAACCTCTCCACTCCTTCAGCGGGTGCCTTCTTTTCTTGCAATACCCTCTGAAATGTTTGCCTCAACTGAGGATGGATTTTCCCAACTGGAGTGACTAATCTTCTTGCAAAATTGGTGTTAGTTCCTATCAGCAAAGAATTTCTGCCGGCTACAGGTAGGGGGCATACAACTGCTAACGTGTCGAATGTCTCTGGCCTTCCAGCTAAAGCAGAGTTGAAGTTTATCTTGATAGGTATGTAACCGTCATAAGGGAACTTCTGATTTCCAATTCCCCAAATTTCCAGCTCGTCGAGTTTACACAAGGGGATGTGTTTCAAGTACTTATGGTAGAAGTCTTTATACAGCAGCATTACTTGAGCTCCAGTATCAGTGCTTGCGTATAGATGCCCTCCACTTGGACTGCTCCTATAGGGGAAGGCCCCACTAAGTTCTTGGGTAGATTCCCTCCAGGTGCCTCTAAGGCATGTGCTCTAACAGGCCTCTTTGGAGGAGGTGTTTGAGATTCAACTGCTTGTTTAGTGAGGTGTGCATTGATTTCCTGTCCCCTTCTTCCATTTTCTGGGGATTTTAATTTTGGGTTGCGCTTGGGCACGGGCAAGTGCGAGGGGATGGATAGCCTGCGTTCTCCCCTCTTGTTTTTCTGCCAATTTATTTTCTTGTCCTTGGAGCACAGCCTCCCTTGGGACTCCCAACTAGCTCCCTCATTGAGGTCCCTTGAAGTTTCCCGCCGGCTTGGGAAAAAGGAGTTTCTGTAACGTCTTCAAAACTTCATTGAGGAGTTGAGGGCTGACACCCGCCTTGAGGAACTTGGCTCGGAAATGTCCGGCTTCTCCACATCCATAACATCTCCTTTCTGGTTCTGAGTACTGTTTTGGTTCACTTGCACAATCCCTTGCTCCTAAAGTTTTGCTTGGGTCAACATTACTCGCATCAGCATGTGATACATTTGAGTCTGAGCCTGTGCTACCTGCGCCATCAGTTCCATTGGCCCTTGTTCTACAACTGGATTATGGATGTCAGGGGGAGTCAATCCCTTGGGTTCAGATTCGGTTCCACTGTCATCATTGGAAAACTCCATTTCAGAATGAATAGCGCCAGCCACTACTTTCTCTTTGTCTCCAGTAACAGGATTTACATCTCTTGGTCGTTGACTCTTTTCTTCCAGCAGAGCTTCTTCCTCTCGAACCTCTCTTATCAATTCAGGATAGGTTGGTATCAATTGAGTCCTTTTCAGTAACAACTTCAACAGTCCAGTCGTGCCTGATCAGCGTCTTTGGGGTCAAATCCTTTCTTGAGGATGATTTGGTGTAGCATTCAGTCTACCCGAGAAATGTATTTGAACAAACTTTCCCCTCTTTGTTGATGGGTGTGGTTGAACTTGTACATCAGGTCAGCGATTGTTTAAACTCTTCCAAAGACAGCACACAAAGCCTCAATGTAGTCCATGGCAACACAAGTCCTCTTGCCTATCCTTAGGTTACGGATCACGTTGGCCACTGGGCCTCGAAAGGGTCTCTCTGTAAGTCGCTGTCGTTTCACAGCTTCTGAAACACTCCACTCTTCCATAGCTTGACTCATCCAGGTTTCAAACTCGTCTTCTCCCACAGACATCGGCAACTGCCCTGAGCAAAACCTAAGCCTTTGATAACTTGATTAGCATTCCCAGGCCCATTCTTCACCAGGCTATCGACCAGATGGCTCATATCTGTGTAAAAATAGAGTGGAGGGGCGCTGGCCCCTTGAGAGTCAGTTCCCATAGGCACAGGACTTTTCTCATGGGCTTTTGTCAGAGGTGGCCTCTCATTCCCTCCTCTCTCACTTCTGAGGGGGAATACCCTTGCCATCACTTCCTCCGTTAAACTTATCTCTTCCTCCTGAAAACACAGTGCACTTCTTCCTGCCATTTTATCAGTGCCCTGACTTAAACCATCTCCGTAGAGGCTTTAGTTTCCACAAGGTAAGCCCAGTGTCCTGGCACTAAATCTCTCAGCCACCTTCTGATCTTCCTCTTGGTATGCTCACTCCCCGAGATCTCCAGAATGGTTCTTCTGTCGATCGGAGTCCCAAAACTTTGACTCCAAGCGAGCGTGTCCATGGATGCAGCTTCCCACTCAGATTGTGGTTCCAGTCTAAGTTGACTGGGGCCTGCTGCAGATCGCATCGCAGATGAGCCCCCAAACGTAACACGGCCTCCTTGGGGACTGCTGAGAATTACCTGCTCATCTGCATGGCCATGACCAAGTGAACCTTCTAACCCACCTGACGCTCTGGGTTCAGACATCCTGTTAGCAATATAAAGCAAGAATCAAACAACTTAGTAGAATAAGGTTCTGAAATATTTTACTTAAACCCAAATTGGGAAGGTTGTTTCACAAAAGGAAGGAATAGATCCGCTGAGCAGGGATAACAGCACCAACTTAGCAAACAGATTCTTCCCGAAGACACAACAATAGTTAAACGATGGATAATGCTATATACACAAGTGTACACTATATTCATATCCAAAGTCACCTCCTAGTGGATGTTTCAGTCAACTACATGTGTGGCCACACTTAGATAGATGTAATCTAGACAGCCTATGCTATTCTAATGAGAGAGCTAATCTCCTGTTGGTGTTATATATATATACATTTATTTTATTTATTTATTTATTTATTTCAGTTACTTATATAGCGCCGTCAATTTACGCAGCGCTTTACATATACATTGTACATTCACATCAGTCCCTACCCTCAAGGAGCTTACAATCTAAGGTCCCTAACTCACATTCATACATACTAGGGACAATTTTTTTTTTAGACAGGATCCAATTAACCTACCAGCATGTCTTTGGAGTGTGGGAGGAAACCCACGCAGGCACAGGGAGAACATGCAAACTCCAGGCAGGTAGTGTCGTGGTTGGGATTCGAACCAGCGACCCTTCTTACTGCTAGGCGAAAGTGCTATCCACTACACCACTGTGCCACCTATAAGTAATGGCAATAGAGTGCCACGTTGCAGATCTGTTATTCTTCGCTAGCTAGTTGGAGCTCGTTAACTGTAATCCATTTGGTTGTAGATGAAATAATAGGTTCCGAGTGGTGAAGGCCTAGGGCAGTGATGGCGAACCTTGGCACCCCAGATGTTTGCATGTACATGGATGCATAGCAGCAGATTCAAAGAGTACTATACACCCCATAACTCACTCTGTTGGCACACAGATACGAGGTCACTGGCTACACGAATTGTCACGGGGACAAAGTTTAGAACACAGAAAGGTATGAAGCTTTCTGGTAACAGTCTATATCTCTACAGTTGAAACAAATCTGTTTATCATGGTGGTATTTAAGCGAAGCTATATGTAAAAAATTAATTCCAAATCCAAAATATGTGATGCCAGAATACAGTGCCACTGACACTGTCTATGAAAGCTGCACTGTGTCCACACCACATACAGCTTAAAGTGATTGTAAAGTCAGCCCCTCTTTTCTAATAAGGTATACTACACAGTGTAAATGTTTTTTTTTTTTAAATGATGCAGCAAAATACCTTATTTCAGATCCGATGTAAGGGCTACAGCTGGAGATTCCCCTCTGACGTCAGCCGGGAGGTCACTTAACTGCTCAGCCCCTCCCGCTATAGTTGGGGAAGGAGAGCAGCTGGAGGTCATGTGACCACACAGAGGCGATCTAAATTAGTTATTTAGTGGCATAATTTTTTTTTTTAATTTACACTGTGTAGGACACCTTATTAGAACAGAGAGGCTGGCAGTATTCCTACTCTCTGACTTTACTGCCAGCTAATAATAGTTACAGGAGGGGCGGGGAGGAGATTGCTCACACACTAGGAGCTGACAGGCAGGGAGAAGGGGGGGGGAGAGGAGAGACTCTAACACAGTGGGATGATGGAGGCATGTAAACTGACCATGATATTATGGATCAGCAGCCATGATCCCTGGTCAGTTCACCTAGGGCAGTGGTTCTCAACCCTCCTAGTGCCATGACCCCTTGATAAAATTTCCCAGGTTGTGAGGACCCCTAACAGTAAAATTATTTTCGTAGCGTGGGTGGACAGCACCAAAGGCAAGACAAATAATTTGCGCCCCTAACCTGCAGACATTTAGTGCTCCCTGAGTTCCTTCCACTCGTACAGTATTAAAACACCTTATGGTACATTTTAGGATGTACCACTCTTTCTCTTTGTTCTCCATTCATTACCTTTTATCTCTCTCTATCCTAACTCTTGTTTTTCCCCATCACTCTCTCTCTATCCGTCTTTCTTTTTCTTTCTCAAATTTGTTCTCTCCCTTTTTCTTTGTTCCTCCCCCTCTTTTCCTCTCTCTCTTCCATGTATTCTGTATTTTTTTCCCTGCTCCTACTCCTTGTTGGGGGGGGATGGGATAAGTGACAGTGCTGGTAGGGGCGGGGGGTGGGATCAATGGTAGTGCTCGGGGGAGTTCTGGGGCAGAGATGGGTTTGCTTTAGGCCGGCTTCACACTATAACCCACTGCACAGGAGCACTGTGTGTCCCTGTTCCCCGTTTCAGGGACAAATCAAGGCCGATTCTATGCCTGAATTCGGCCCTGAAACGGAGCCAAAGACACACAGCGTTTTTGCGCAGTGCGCTCTGCAGCCGCCCCGGAGATATGTGAACCGGCTCCATAGGGAGCCAGTCACATTCTCCTGCTATGCAAATTACATGCGGGGAAACGCGCATCTAATTCGCATAGTTGTGAACGGGGCCTTAAGAGCATATTAAATAATGCCTTAATTAATATGCTCTTAAGGCCCCGTTCACAACTATGCGAATTAGATGTGCGTTTCCCCGCATCTAATTCGCATAGCGGATCCCTCAACCTTTTATTTTTTGAAGGCCTTCTCCTTTGCTTTTATATGCATATAAAAGCAAAGGAGAAGGCCTTCAAAAAATAAAAGGTTGAGGGATCATCATCAGCGTTCAGAATTTATAAAGAATGCAACAAGAAATGTAAGGGTGCAACAAGGATAGCTAAGATAGAACAAGAAAGAGACATAGTGGAGAAGAGCAAAAAAAATCCCAAGAAATTCTTTAAGTATGTAAACACTAAAAAAGGGAGGACAGACCATATTGGCCTCATAAAGAATGAGGAAGGACATCTGGTTACAAAGGATGGGGAGATGGCGAAGGTATTGAATGTATTCTTCTCCTAAGTCTTCACGAGGGAATCAAGGGGCTTCAGTAACCAAAACTGCAGTGTTTATCCTCATGACACATCACAGGAAGCACCTCCATGGTTAACAGAGGACAGAATTAAAATTAGACTTGGGAAACTTAACATTAATAAACCACTGGGACCAGATGGCTTGCACCTGAGGGTACTTAGGGAACTCAGTCAAGTAATTGCCAGACCATTATTCCTAATTTTTACTGACAGTCTACTGACTGGAATGGTACCAGCTGATTGTAGAAAAGCCAATGTAGCACATATATTTAAAAAGGGCCCAAAATACATCCCTGGGAATCACAGACCAGTTAGCCTAACATCAATAGTATGTAAACACTTGGAGGAGATGATAAGGGACTATATACAAGATTTTAGTAATGAGAACTGTATCATTAGCAGTAATCAGCATGGATTCATGAAGAATTGTTCTTGCCAAACCAATCTATTAACCTTCTATAAGGAGGTGAGTTGCCATCTAGATAAAGGAAGGCCCGTGGACGTGGTGTTTTTGCAAAAGCATTTGACACAGTTCCCCATACACGTTTACTGTACAAAATAAGGTCCATTGGCATGGAACATAGGGTGAGTACATGGATTGAAAACTGGCTACAAGGGCGAGTTCAGAGGGCGGTGATAAATGGGGAGTACTCGGAATGGTCAGGGGTGGGAAGTGGGGTCCCCCAGGGTTCTGTGCTGGGATCAATCCTGTTTAATTTGTTCATAAACGACCTGGAGGATGGGGTAAATAGTTCAATCTCTGTATTTGCGGACGATACTAGGCTAAGCAGGGCCCTTGGTATTTCTCCACTATATTCCCCTACAGTCTCCATGCTCACACCATCTTTTGCTTAGGTCTTCTACTCATATATAGATACATATATATGACATTACTCTCCATACCCTGTCAATTCAGATTGTCTGACATACATATTTATGTTACAGCTAATACTCTCTGTGGACCTAGTGAGACTGTTAGTGATACACATTCTTGATCCACACCATGCCTTTCCTCCATGTTGCCCTGGATGAGGTCTTGTCTGGTTCCGTCCCCTCAGCTCCCTGGGAGGACGACTGCTGCCGTCGTCTGGGAGCTGTACATCCGCTGTCTTGGCTATGTTCTGTGGTGAGTATGGGGTTCCCCTTAACAAGGCCCCCCACCCCGTGCCTATAACACTAATATTATGTTACATACCCAATTTGTATCTTTTCATTTTAGGTACAATTTATACGCATCTACCCCTTAAGAGCGAGCTAGGCCTCGGGTACACCTGATGCTCATGTGTTATACGATTGCTTACACATATATGTACCATTATTTTATCTATTTATGCTATGTATCCTGTACAAATTGGCTTTATTCATGATATCCATGCATGTTCTACCTTCATTGGAATAAATACTTACTGTATTTATTGTATTTAATGTTGTTACTCTCATTGGCAATACAAAGGTGCTCACCTCATTTAAAGTCCCAGGGCGAAGTTTCTGTTTCTAAGCTAAGTAGGGCAATAACTTCTCCGCAGGATGTGGAAACCTTGCAAAAAGATCTGAAAAAATTAATGGGGTGGGCAACTACAGGGCAAATGAGGTTCAATGTAGAAAAATGTAAAATAATGCATTTGGGTGGCAAAAATATGAATGCAATCTACTCACTGGCGGGAGAACTTCCGGGGGGAATCAAGGATGGAAAAAGACCTGAGGGTCCTAGTAGAGGATAGGCTCATCAATGGCATGCAATGCCAAGCTGCTGCTAACAAAGCAAACAGAATATTGGCATGCATTAAAAAGGGGATTAACTCAAGAGATAAAGCGATAATTCTCCAACTCTACAACACTCTGGTCCGGCCTCACCTGGAGTATGCTGTCCAGTTCTGGGCACCAGTCCTCAGGAAGGATGTACTGGAAATGGAGCGAGTTCAGAGAAGGGCAATAAAGCTAATAAAGGGACTGAAGGATATTAGTTAAAAAGAAGGGTTACGAGCACTGAACTTATTCTCTCTGGAGAAGAGATGCTTAAGAGGGTATATGATTTCAATTTACAAATACCGTACTGGTGACCCCACAATAGGAATAAAACATTTCTGTTGAAGGGAGATTAATAAGACACGTGGCCACTCATTAAAATTAGAAGAAAAGAGATTTAACCTTAAACTGCGTAGAGGGTTCTTTACTGTAAGAGCGGCAAGGATGTGGAATTGCCTTCCACAGGCGGTGGTCTCAGCGGGGGGCATTGATAGTTTCAAGAAACTATTAGATAAGCACCTGAATGACCGCAACATACAGGGATATACAATGTAATACTGACATATAATCACACACATAGGCTGGACTTGATGGACTTGTGTCTTTTTTTAACCTCACCTACTATGTAACTATGATCAGCCAACTTAGGTGCTCTTTTTAAGGTCATCTGCTGATCTGAGAACTATAGTGGGGACTTTAAATGGCAGCTATAATCACAGGCAGTGTTACTCATTGTGTCTCCATGTCCGTGGTGTTTCGCAGCAATGACACCTATGCCGAAATCAGGAGATAGGATCTCTTCCATTCCCTCCCACTTTACGCTCCTCACCAGTCAACTGACCTCTAGTGTCCGCCCCCGAGCCATGCCGTGAACTGAATGGCTGGCTGCAAAGAGGCTGAGTGGGCAGCCACAGGCTCCAGGGACAGCCCTGCTGGGTGGGTGCGAAAAGGCTGGGAGAGTGGTGTGGACCTTAGGAACAGCTCGGGATCTGACGACCCCTGGCAAATCGGCATTTAACCCCCGAAGGGGTCGTGACCCATAGGTTGAGAACCGCTGACCTAGGGGGACCCAGAAACAGGCAGGATCAACAAGGTTTTTTACAGCATAGAAAGGGACAGATTAGACAGCACAAGCACTATGCTGTTTACCTTCTTTAAAGGCATCTTCTAATCATGTAAATTAAACGATTGGTGTATTTTTCTGTCACCCACAAAGTTGCATTAAAATAATCCTTTCCTAGCTGTTGGGTATTTACAAAACTTTTTTGTGCTTTGTTAAATGACTTCAAGCCCAGCTTCCCATTCCATTTATTTAACAAAAGCTTGTCAATTAGGGAGCCTGTTCAGTGTAATTGCCGGAGTATTTATCTGCCCAGATTGACATGAATGGCTGTGCTCTGCTGTACTTGTGTATAAGGCAGTGCTACAGTAATCATAGGCACAGCGTATGGGTGTATGCGAAAAAATGTAAGTTTTCTATTTTTTTGCATATGCCTCTACTCCATACACACAAATACAACAGTGGACATCTATTCATGTGAATGGGAGGCTCTACACTGCATGTGGGCTGCCTGGGAAAACCACTGGCTTCAACTTTGAATGGACGCTTTTAGTATCAACATTTGCCCCCCCCCCCCCCAAAGATTTCAGATGGTGAT
This sequence comes from Lithobates clamitans, assembly GCA_037952925.1. Classification (NCBI taxonomy): domain Eukaryota; kingdom Metazoa; phylum Chordata; class Amphibia; order Anura; family Ranidae; genus Lithobates; species Lithobates clamitans. The sequence continues at coordinate 2,748,749 of JBBGZY010000374.1, forward strand.
AGTTAAGACTGGGGTAGATGATTTTAGGCAGGATTCGGCTAACCTCCTTTGAATCGAACCCAGGCAGATTTTCTTATCCCTATTAAGAACGTGCTGAGACCTACCATAGTGCAAAGGGGCTCCAGAATGTTTATTCTGAGCAGAGAAAGTTGTTTTTCCTGACAGACTCCATGGCAGCCTACGTGTGGGTTAACCCCACCTCCTCTCCAATGCTTTAGGACCCTATACCCATAAATTTGAACTCACCACTAGCAACTGGGTTCTTTTTTTGTCCTCCTCCAAAGGACCTACATTTCGGTTGTTCCTACCTGGCGACCAGTTGGATATTTCGTCCGGATCACAGCATACCTGTTGTGCGGTGCCAGCCCAGAGCCCAGCCATGGGCAAGCGAGTGGCTGTTTCTTTCCAGGTGCAAGATCCCCCAGTGGGGGAGGGGAGGCTGCCTTGTATGCCAGGATGGATGTCCGTCAAGTTCGGCTGGCAAGGTCTGATGTATCTGCCGTTTTTCCTCCATGGCAGCCGTTTAGCCATTTGTGTTCCTCTGTGTGTGTCTATTTACAGGCTTTTTTTCCTTGTATTTGCACCCCCTTTTTTTTTCTCCTGTTTGAGATCTCGCATGGCGTCTGGAGCGCTTCTGCATTCCAGAATGCCATGGCTCTTCCAGATTGTGGCCACTGAGATGCTCCGTGCATGCGTGAGGCCTCCGTGACATTGAAGCTTGGCTCCTACCCAAAGGACGAAGAGTTCCAGGGGGTGTACTCCCCTATATTCTTAGTTCAAAAGAAAAATGGTTCATGGCGTCCAGTAATAGATCTAACTTACCTCAACAAATTCATAAAGTATGAAAGGTTCAAAATGGAGACTCTGTCTACCATCCAACAAGCCGTGCAGCCAGGCGATTGGCTGATCTCAATTGATCTAAAAGATGCTTACTTCCATGTGCCTGTGGCAGAGGAATTCCGCAAATACCTTTGATTCCAAGTCGGGCAAGAACATCTGCAGTTTACCTGCTTTCCTTTCTGGCTGACATCTTGAGTATTCTCAAAGGTTTTACTGGCTGCGGTGGCCCTCATCAGAACAAGAGGGATACGCTTGTACCATTACCTCAACGACAAGGAGCAATTGTTGATCCACAAGGAGCAGGTTATCTCCACACTGATCGATTTCGGGTGGCTCCTAAACCTGGAGAAAAGCCACGTAGAACCAGCTCAGCGCCAGATCTACTTGGGTGCCCAATTCGACACAGTGGAAGGCACCATCTCTCTTCCCGTGCAGAAAATTCCAGTTATCCGGGAGATGAACTCCTCATGCCTAAGGGCCACACAGTGCCTAAGAATTATTGTCATGATGGTCTCCACGACCCCCATGGTCAAGTGGTCTCTGTGAAAGTAACGCCCTTTTCAAACAGGGTTCCTTCGGCAATGAAATTCGAGGGACATGAATCAGTCCATTTGTATAACATCAGTGATGAGGAACAGCCTCTTTTGGTGGCTTTGGCGCAAAAATCTGCTCACCTACCACTCCATCGCCCCTGTGTCTTCCCCTTGTGTCTTCCCCTTAAAATCCATACCAGACCTGAAGGGTCTGGTATGGATTTTGAGGGGGACCCCCACGCAATTTTTTTAAAAATTTTGACGCAGGGTTCCCCTTAATATCCATACCAGATCTGCAGGGCCTGGTATGGAATTTAGGGGGACCCCCACACATTTTTTTTTTTAATTTGGGTTCGGGGTTCCCCTGTGGGGAAATTCCATGACGTTTTTATCAATGAACTGTTATGTGTATTGCCGGACCAACAATTCATTATAGCCGGCGCTAGCGATAGTAGTTTTGCATGACTTTTTTCCTTTAGAAATGTCATTTTGCTGTCAGACTGTTCTAAACACGGGAAACATGCGCCCCTTTACAAGCATACTATAGACATCCCCCAGGTACGAAATTTAAAGGAATATTACACTTTTTTTGTTTCACTTTAAGCATTATTAAAATCACTGCTCCCGAAAAAACGGCATGATACATGTCCCCTGGGGCAGGACCCAGGTCCCCAAACACTTTTTATGACAATACCATGCATATAAGCCATTAAAATGAGCACTTTTGATTTCTCCCATAGACTTTTAAAGGGTATTCTGCAGCTTTCGAATTTGCCGCGAACACCCGAACATAAAGCCCATCCCTACCCGCAACCATGAACATGAGCGGTAGGAAATGAATGGATTGAAATACATGAGAATGTTTTATATTTTTAACGTTAATAATTTTTTTATTAAAGATTTGTCTGCGAGCCAGATGCAGCCATCAAAAGAGCCACATGTGGCTTGTGAGCCATAGGTTCCTGACCCCCGAGCTAAGGGCTTGGCTCCTCCGGAGGCAGTGATGGCACATTCCACCAGGGGTATGGCGGCTTCATAGGCGGCAGCCCGGCACGTGGCTCCAGGTGTCATCTGCAAAGCGGCCTCTTGGGCCTCCATTAATACTTTTATGTCACATTATTTCATAGAGCCTGCTTCTCTATCTTCTGTAAACTTTGGTTTGAGAGTCCTGTCAGATGATGGGGCAAATTAAATCTTTTTTTGTTCAACATACCCACCCTGTGTGGTTTGGCTAGTTATTTCCCACACGTAGGCTGCCATGGAGTCTGTCAGGAAAACGGAAAATTTATTATCAAATACTTACCGTAATTTTCCTTTCCTGATGGACTCCATGGCAGACGGAGTTCCCACCCATTCGGTCAAAAAGTTGGCTAGTTACGGAACACAGTCGCTAGTGATGAGTTCCAACTTATGGTTATAGGGTCCTATGGCATTGGAGAGGAAGCGGGGTTAACTCACACATAGGCTGCCACAGAGTCCATCAGGAAAGGAAAATTACGGTAAGTATTTGAAAATAAATTTTCTGTTCTTTATCTGGATTTTGTAATTCCCAGGTCAAGGTCTGGATTTCGGAGACTTCGAAGAGCTTTGAAAGGGAAGAAGCCTCTGTGTCCAGGTCTTACTGATGTCCAGGTCTTACTGAAGACCTGCAGGCTGTGTGTGTGTACAGATGTGCACAGCAGTTTTAAGCAAAGACATGTCAGTAGTCCAGGACTCCTCCTCTCCCCAGAAGTCCATGAGGCTGCAAGGAAGCAGCCAGATTTGTGCATGACAGCACCGACCCAGTGCAGTCTGTGAGAGAACAAGCAGAGGCTCTAAGCCAGTGGGCCTAGTCAGAGGGAAGCTAAAAGTGCAGCAGGAGCAGAGTGCAGAAGTTGCATGACAGTGCTGGGAGTTAGTCTGTGGGACTAGACCAAAGGCCTATGCTTGAGGCCTGAGCAGCAGCGCTGCAAGAGAGAGTGAGGGGGCTGGTTATTGTTTATTTTTGTGTGTATGATGGAAACCCCTGCAAGAGAAACTGTTTGAGTGGAACTTGTTCTATCTTTGTGAACAAAATTGGGCCAACAAACCCTAAATGTGTTTTTTCCAGATGGACCAAATGCTCTGGAATGCACTACACTTGAGCAACACCCCCAAAATATAACATATATAGATCACCCAAAAGCAAAAAAAATAACATTTGCAAAATACTACATAGCTACAAGAATAAGTAATTTTAAGATATTTTGCTAGGGCTTGTGGTAACATAAAGGCAGTGCTACTGCCTGATAATAAATTGACTTTGCTTTTCTTGGCTCTTGCTAATGTTCCACCATCCTGTTGGTGGAGCACCACTGGTGCCTAAACCTTGCTACACAGCAAAAAGCACAGAGAGCTTGTCATATTACCAGTGATGTGAGCAAATGAAATGTTCTAGGGTCTTGTTAATAATTCATTGGTGAATCTGCAGCCTTCATCGGGGCTAGGACGCTCATTTTGTTTCTGAGAAAAGGTTGACTCTAGAAAATTATATAGCAATTACTGTGCCTCCAGCATCCTCAGGGTAAATTGGCAGACTATGGATTACTTTTAATATATTTTTCCAGGACTTTTCCATCCTGGCACTTCAAGATGGCTGTCCAGCAATTGTAGGGAGCGTAGAAGAAAGTGGAGAAGTACTCACTGGCTGCTGGTGGTTTTGTCAGCCAGCAGTAGTATATGTTAAAGTGGAACTAAAGTCAGTATACTTACCTTCTCTCAACACCTGAAGTCTGCGAGGTGTCCCTTGCTGGTGCCAGCATCTTTTCCCCTCACAGTTTACATGCTGCAGAATTTTGAGATCAGGCAGGTAGGTGTACTTGACATTGCTTTTCTCTTTTGCGATAAATAGCTTGCCTGCTTGCAAGTTTTATAAAAATGCCTTCATTTCCACTTTAAAGCTGGTCCCCATTGAGCAGAATATTTGGATGATAGATTCTTCACTGTTCAGGGCTACCGAAGAACCACACAAAAGACAGGCAGAAGCACTTCTTAATTTCCCTTCCAACAAACTTATATTTAGGCGTGTGGTGTGATTGTGTGTGTGATTGTGTGTGTGATTGTGTGTGTGTTTATGGTAATGCCGACAACCCAGACTCACTGAAGAAAGAAATTAGAAATTAGAATTACTGTAAAGATTATTGAGCACTGCTAAATAGCACATGCGGTAGGCCTGTGATGAATGATGGTTGTTTATATCACTTACTGTAATTAACACTGCAGTTTAGCAAACGTATTTTGACTGGGTTATGACAATTATAATGAAGGAGGAGGCCCCTTTAAAGTACAATGTGACTGTGCGACTCATGAAGACTATGATCAAGTGAAAGTGTACAGTACCAGATAGCTGCGTTTGATGACACAGTGAGCCCGCAATTGATGGGGTTTTTTTTTCAGAATTTTTCAGTTTGTTTTCGCCCCCCCAAAATTTTAAGCACCAGACGCCACTGGCACAGTGGCTGCGTTTGATGGCACAGTGGCTGCGTTTGATGGGCACAGTGAGGCTGCAATTGATGTTTTGTTTTTTTCCCAGAATTTTTAAGTTTGTTTGCGCCCCCCAAAAAATTTTGAGCACCAGCCACCACTGGCACAGTGGCTGTGTTTGATGGCACATTGGCTGTGTTTGATGGGCACAGTTAGGCTGCAATTGATGGGGTTTTTTTCCAGAATTTCCCAGTTTGTTTGCGCCTCCCCAAAAGTTTTGAGCACCAGCCGCCACTGGTAACAGTACATCATTGTGTGTAGGGTAGGGTGGGTTGTCATGTGAGGGTACATTGGGGATCCTATTGAACATCACCAGTGGCCAAAAGTATGTCAGGAGGTAAGAGGCATATAACCAAAAGTTGGGGTCAAACTAAATTTGTTCTTTAACATGGGTTATCATTGCTTCAGGACTTTTTGATTCTTCTGAATATGTAAATGCATATTTGCTTGATCAGAGAATCAAGGAATTTTTAGAGCCTTTTAATAATGATTTATCATTTATCAAAAATTGTAATTGGCTGATTCCTCTGGTTTTTTTTTTTTTATTTTTTTTAATAAATTTTTTATATATTTATAGTATACAGCACTGAATAAAGTGCAGTACATGTTAAATTGACTTGTATAGAAAAAAATGTATAAAAGATTGAGTCACAGAGAATGGATTGTACATAGTATCACTGTACAAATCGACTGGTAACCTTAAACGTAGTTTTTCCAGTTTTCTCAACACCGGATCTGCATCTCAACACGGGAATTGGGTGCTGATAGAGGGAGGTGGACGAAGATGAGACAGTCTTAATGAGGTTATGTTAACTTAGTCTTATGGGTTATATTGGGTAGGCAATATAATATGGGGGAGGAAAAAGGCTGGGTTTGGGTGCAGGTTAGACCCCTTTCATTGGACCAGCCGTTATGAAGTAGGAAATAATCAGAGAAAAAGTAAAAAAATAATATATATAATTAAAAGAGGGGGAAGGGGTTGGATATGGATGTGAAACAGGGGTTTAATCAGTTACGTGATCATGGCTGTTGCATAATGGCTTTGTATTCATCTGTGGGTTTTGTATTCTGACCTGTACTCTGAAATTTTTTTGGAGGTGTCTTTGAGGGAGCTTGTGAGGTCTTCCATTAACATGGTGTTGTTTATTCTATCGAACCATTGTGTGACAGTTGGGGGGGATTCTTCTGTAACTTTTACTGCATTTATCATATGGTTCAAAATCAACCCTTTGTAGCGGTGACATGGTGTTATGATGTAGTAGGAAAAGACCAGGGGGTCTGCTGACGGGGTGGTTAGTGAACTTGTGTGTGGTTGTATGGACACAGTCTCAGAAGTTAGGAACAGGACCAGAAGATATGCAAAATGTCTCCAGTAAGGTGTCCACATCTCCAGCGATGAGACGGGGTATTGGGATATAAGCAGTGGAGTAGCTGAAAAGTTCGGTACCAGCCATCCTGTTTTTAAACCTATCATCTCAACACTGTTCTTCAGCTGTAGATGTCAGTTGGGTGACATAAGGTTCAATGTATAAGGCTCCATTTTTTTAAGCTCCTAGAAGCTGGTATTAGCTTTTTGTTCTGCTCCTAGAAGCTAAATCGTGTTATGCACACTACTTTAGGCTATTAGCATTTTTTAAGCTTCAGAGTCTAGGAACAGAAAAAATAACTGTTATTGTAGAGGGTTTTTTTGAGCGTTTTTCCAGCAGAAAAAAAACCTGAATGCTCTTAAACACTCCTAAATGCTCCTAGCGGCTTCAACATGCTTCTAAGACCCCTTTCACACCGAGAGCGTTTTGCAGGCGCTATAGCGTTAAAAATAGCGCCTGCAATCCGCCCTCAAACAGCTGCCGCATTGTCTCCAGTGTGAAAGCCCGAGGGAGCGCTGCGCTGGCAGGACGTCAAGAAAAGTCCTGCCAGCAGCTTCTTTGGAGTGGTGAAGAAGCGGTGTGTTTGAAATCAATGGGGCAGCGCTGGGATACCGCCGGCAAAACGCCGCTATTGCAGTGCATTGCGGGCAGTTTTAACCCTTTCTCGGCCGCTAGCGGCCAAAATATGACGGTAAACGCCACTAAAAATAGCGGCGTTTTACCGTCGACGCTATGGGCGGCTCGGTGTGAAAGGGCTGCCCATAGCGGCCATAGGCTCGGTGTGAAAGGGCTCTAAAGTTCTACTAACAGCTTTTTTTTTTTCATTTACTGCAAAAACGCTAATAAAATGCTAATGCTCCTAAAAGCTTCTAAATGCTTCTAAAAGCTACTGAAATGCTACTAGAAGCTGGCACAAAAATGTTATTATCAGCATTTTTCATCCAACGTTTTTTTTCTAGCATTTTTTTTAGCTTTAAAGCAGAACTCAAAAAATCTATCTTTTCTAGCCAAAGGCTTTAGCTTTAAGAAAACTATCTTTGTTTCCAGCCATGTGACTGTTATTTGTAAAAGAGTCTACTGGCTTTCAGCTGAAAATAGCTGTCATTTTTATTTTAAATAAGAGTTCTTTTTCTGATGCGTTAGCTTTGTGAATCGAGTCTATAGCGTGTGCATATAATGATCATACAACTACAAGGGTGGTGCCTGGTTAAAAAAAAAAAAAGGATGACATGTAAACAAATTTGAACTGAAATGAAAGATGCACAGGATGATAATGGAAGAGACGGTTGGTTGCAGGGATACTGGTGATGAAACAGTACAGTATAGAGATGCTATAGTTACACTGGATGAGAGGAGGAGGAATGTGTTGAGGGAGAAGAGAGGAGGGATTGAGGCGTACAGGGAGGGGGAGGTGAGACGGCTGGAGGGAGAGATTCAGAGGAAGGGTTCATGGAGGCAGCTGAGAATACAAGAGATCTGAGCATCCCTCCTGATTTCTGCATCCTAGCAGGTGAGTGCAAAGCAGGTATTTAATGCTACTTTACTGGCCGTCAATTAAAAATAGATCATTATAAAAAAAAAAGCAATGGGTGGGGTTATTTATTTACCATCCTTGATTTTTTTTTATGATCCATATTAGGAAGCCTGTTTCCGGCAGAAAAACAATATTAAAATGATGTCACATTCTGGTTGAATAGACAATGTGCTGAATGCTTCAAACAGGGGGAAAAAAAAAAAATTGGTGGAAAAGAATGAAAGAATGGGGGATATATTGGGATTTAGCATGCAGCGGGCTTAGTGACGCTTTCATTGAACCAATCTATTGCACTATTAAACAAAGAAATCGAGAGGTGAGGAAGGGGGCCTCTAAACGATTCAAGAATAACAGCGGATGCTGCAGGGCCATAGCATGGCAGAAGAAAGCAAAGAATAGCAGGTTACTCTGTGTACATTTATTTTTTTATGTTTGAGTCTATGGGGGGTGCGGGTGTCTATTACCAGAAATAGCATGCATATGATTGCAAGAGCAAACTCCACTATGGCATATATTGACGTGTCGCTGTATCTCTAAGGTAACGAAGGTATTGAAGATATGGCTTAGTGGGCTTGGAGGCTCCTGATATCAATCATGAAGAATTAACCGCTTGTCAGACAAACAATATTCTATATGTTTGCATGAAAGAGCGGAGATTCTTTAAGGACATTTAACGGTATGCCACTGTCACAGACAAAAAGCGATGTATAGGGCCTCTGAATGATCGAAACGTATATGGCGCGTGTGTAATAATGTAAAGTGTTTGACACCTTACTGGTTTTTACATTTTTGGATTTTTTTTTTTCTTTCCAGAATGAAGACCACGACAGATTTGTTTTGGATTGTACACTGAGAGACAAGCTGATTTGTTGTGTCTACAATGGAGGTATGAGGGAATAGGCTATAGACAGGTTTCTGCGATGGTAAAGACTACCGAAATTAGCTGAAAGAGTTTTCATCTTATGCTCAAGATCAGATACTGAATTTATTCTTGATTTGTTTTATTATTAGGTATTTACTATCTTATTAAACAAAGTACAGATTTTTGCAGAAACATCCTTTTCTATGTAGTTATGGCTAGTTTTGGGAAATGCTTTGTGGACTAGTATGGACGGGGCTTTTTTTCAGCAGGAATGTGGGGGAATGCAGTTCCGGCACCTCTAGCACTGAATGTATGTAATGGCAATGGGTACTGGGGTATGCTGGCAGGAATTTATTTTGTGTGGGGGTCTATTGTTGCTGGGAGGGGAATTGTTAAAAGAGAGGTCTATTGTTGCTGGCTGCTGGAGGGTCTTGATGCTGGCTGCTGGGAAACTTGTTGTTTCTGGGGGTTTATTGTTACTGGGCTGGATCTATTGTCGTTGGGGTGGTATTTTGTAAACGGGCAGTCTATTGTTGCTGCGGCAGAGAGGTATAATGTTGTGTGGGGGATCTATTGTTGCTTGGGTGGGTCTAGTGTTGCTGGAGGATCTATTGTTACTGGGGGGATTTAGTGTTGTTGGGGTGAGGTCTATTATTGCTGGGGGATATATTGTTGCTGGGGTGGATCTAGTGCTTCTGGGATGTCTATTATTGCTAGGGGATCTATTGTTGCTGTGGTGGGTCTAGTGTTGCTTGGGGTATCTATTATTGCTTGTGAAACTATTGTTGCTGGTCGATTTATTATTACTGAAGGGATCTATTGTTGCTGGGGTGGGGTCTATTTTTTCTGGCTGCAGAGGACCATACACATATCTTAGCACCACAAAATATACTTGGTTCAGTATTCTCTAAAAGGACCGGTACTGGGAGGTGGGTAGGGGTGAAACCAAGAGAGGGTGCTCAGGGGTGGGTAGGGGGAAGAGGCAAGGAATGACTCAGAAGGGGAGAGTTCCTGCACCTAATCTCTGAGAAAAAAAACCCTGAGTATGGATAAATCAGGTTGTTACAAATAAAGCAACTCAGGTTCTGAAAGACTGGGATAACTTAAAGAAAATCTGCAGTGTTATTAATATAGATATGAATGAACAAATGAATGAATGGATGTGATAAACCCAATGTTACAAATCTTGTAAATGTGTGTGTTTTCCAATTCTTGCTTGCTAAAATAGTTTGTAATCATGTAGGTATACAGCAGCAACTATGTTTTCCTATCACATGTGTACAATGTTACATAGTTACATAGTAGGTGAGGTTGAAAAAAGACACAAGTCCATCAAGTCCAACCTATGTGTGTGATCATATGTCAGTATTACATTGTATATCCCTGTATGTTGTGGTCGTTAAGGTGCCCATCTAATAGTTTTTTTAACCTCTTGCTTACTGGGCACTTAAACCCCCCTCCTGCCCAGACCAATTTTCAGCTTTCAGCACTGTCACACTTTGAATGACAATTGCGCGGGCATGCTACACTGTACTCAAATTACATTTTTATCATTTTTTCACACAAATAGAGCTTTCTTTTGGTGGTATTTAATCACCACTTGGGTTTTTATTTTTTGCTAAACAAACAAAAAAAGACAGAAATTTTTGAAAAACAAAACAAAACATGTTTCATAGTTTGTTATAAAATTTTGCAAATGGGTAATTTTTCTCCTTTATTGATAATTCGCTGATGAGGCTGCACTGATGGGCACTGATGGGCTGCACTAATGGGCACTGATGGGCACAGATAAGGCGACACTGATGGGCACTGATAAGATGGCACTCATGAACACTGATAAGACGGCACTGATGGGCCCTGACTGGGTGGCACTGATGGGTGGCACTGATGAGTGGCACTGATGGGTGGCACTGACGGGTGGCACTGACGGGTGGCACTGATAGATGTCACTGATGGGCACTGATAGGTGGCACTGATGGGCACTGGTAGGTGGCACTGGTAGGTGGTATTGATAGGCAGCACTGGTAATGACGCAGTGATTGGTGATTTATAGGCGACACTGTGGGCACTGATAGGCGGCACTGTGGGCACTGATAAGTGACTCTGAGGGCACTGATAGGTGACACTGTGGGCACTGATGGGTGGTACTGTGGGCACTGGTAGGTGACACTGGTGGGCACTGGTAGGTGACGCTGGTGACTTTCCACGATCGTGACCGATGTCTTTCTCGCAGCCGCCGGTGATCGGCTTTTTTTTAGCGTGAGGAGGAAAAATAGCCGATTACCGGCTCTATTTACATCACATGATCAACTGTCATTGGCTGGCAGCTGATCACGTGGTAAGGGGTCGAAATCGACCCCTTACTCTGATCTGTGATCAGGCGAGTCTCATAGACTGACTGATCATAGAGCGCGCCACGTGCACCCTGCAGGGGCGCGCAGGCCGCTCAAGCACGGGAAGATGTCCAGGGACGCCCTCCCGGCAAATTAAGTCCCTGCTGTAGCTGTCTTTCGGCTATAGCGCAGACGGCAAGGGGTTAAATTATTGATTCTCCCCGCTTAACCCACTGCTTGTGGAAGAGAGGTGTTGGTTCTGCTTCCTGTATAATAGATGTGCCTGCACAATGGATGTGCTTCATGTCTTCTTAAAGTGATATTAAACTAAAAATATATATATATATTGGAGTTTTACTTTTTTAGGATTTGTTCTGTTATTTTCACTTGATGATCTGGCCAATATTAAACTTCCTGTCCTAGGGTGTCTCTACTTCCTAGGATGGAAAAGCACCTTTGGACAGCAGCACTGTCAATCTTAGGAGAGGGTAATGTTGGATGGACTAGAAAATTTTAGATGGACATTTCACATGGTCATCATCCGTTCAATTACGTTATTTTAAAGAAAACAACGATTCAGTTTACATCAGATTGCGCTATAGTTAAGTTTATATCAGCTCAGTTCAATTCAGCTTGCACCCATTTTTGCATCCATTTTTTCTTGAGCCTAGTACACACGGGCCGAAAATTGGGCGGCATTGGCTATGTGTACTGGAGTCGGTTGGCCGGCTTCTGTCAAAAGGACATGCCTGAAAAAGGTCTGCCCATTTTCTCCAGATCAGATCACATTGGCTGAGAGCGCTGACCGTCCGAAGTGTTCTGGCGGGGGGCCATCCTCCTGTCAGAACACAATAGCACAGCAGGCGAGATCGCTGTACTAACATTGTTAATACAGTGGTTCCAACCTGTACTGTCAGTTTTTTCAAAAACGAGTAGTGCGTGCAAGGCTTAAAGTGGTGTTCCAGCCGAAATTATACTTTTTAAATAAAAATAGGCCTATAATACACAAGCTTAATGTATTCTAGTAAAGTTAGTCTGTAAATAAGGTCAGTTTTGTTAGTTTATAGCAGTAGTTTGTTATTTTATAAACTTACAGCAGGCCGTGGCCATCTTAAGTGTGGGCATCTGAAGCCAGACTGTATTTCTTCCTGGATCTCATCCTTGCAGATCTCGCACATGCTCAGTGCAGCACAAGCAGTGTAATAGGTTTCAGGTCAGGTTTCCATAGCAACGGCAGTTTCAGAGGAAGTTGCCGCCCCATCCCAGAAGGCATTGCAAACAGGAAATGATGTGATGGGCCGCGGCCAGGGAGGAGGAAGTGAAAAATGAATACAGCAGATATACAGTAGGTGCTGAGAAAAAAATATCCAATTTGTTTGCAGTGCACAGTTTAGTGAGGGATGCTGAAGAGTTGTAAAAGTGGGTGGAACTCCACTTTAAGTTGTTGCAGAGACCAATCAGAGGTGGCAAAGCCATAAACAAAAAATGTTTCTTCCCTAAAAACAGCCATAAACAGAACAGATGGTAAAGGATGTAATTTGTTTACATCCATGCAGATCCGTCTAAATGGAAAAGGACACAGCCTTGTTCCTTTTAAGAAAAATACCTGAACGGACACGGATGTAGACTGATGAAGACGGATGATCATCTGTTTACTTCTGCCCACCCATAGACATACATTATGGCTCAGTCTGGATCTGTCTGAAAAACTGACAGACAGATCTGGACTGAACACCCTTGTTAAAGGGGCCTAAATCTGAACTATACTTACCAATTGAACTGTTTAATAAAACAATTACATTTATGCCATGCCTTGAATGATAACTGTTAGGGCTAGTTTACACTTGCTATAAAACATGGCTTCGGACACGCTTTTTTAAAGCTCTGTAAACGCTAGTCAAAGCTCCTGTCACTAAATAAAATGGCTAGCTTACAGTCCTGTTTACACCTTGCTTTTGCTTGGTGCTTCGGTGGTGCTTCGGTGGGGCTTTGATGAGCCTTTGTTGGGGCTTTGGTGGGACATCGATGAGGCTTTGGTGGGGCTTTTGTGGGACTTTGATGGGGCTTTGATGAGGCTTTGGTGAGGCTTCGTGGAGCTTCGATGAGCCTTTGCTGGTGCTTTGGTGGGGCTTTGATGAGGTTTTGGTGAAGCTTTGTTGAGGCTTCGTGGGGCTTCGATGAGCCTTTGCTGGGGCTTTGGTGGGGCTTCGATGAGGTTTTAGTGAGGCTTCGATGAGGTTTTGGTGAGGCTTCAGTGGGGCTTCAGTGGGGCTTCAAGCGAGCTTTGCCATAGACTTCTATGGGGGTTTGAAGACACTTTGAAGCACAACTAAAGCAACATGGGGTATAATTTTTGAAGTGAAGCCAAAGCAAAGCAAAAGCAAGGTGTAAACAGGACTGTAAGCTAACCATTTTATTTAGTGACAGGAGCTTTGACTAGCGTTCAGAGAGCTTTAACAAAGCCTGTCCGAAGCCTTGTTTTGAAGCAAGTGTAAACTAGCCCTAACAGTTTTCATTCAAAGCATGTTGAATGAGCCCTTACAGTTACTAGTGTGCGTATGTTAGTTTTCAACTGAACTGTCAAACCATCAAATGGCTGGTGTCATAACTGATCACATGTGCAGCACCATAGCAACTGCAGATCTAACAGAAGCTAAGTTGGCAGCTTCCTTGGCTTTAAAGGTTTGGAGGGTTTAGTTCCGCTTTAAAGCCAAACTCTAGCTAACACTTTAGAATGCGTGTTTTTGTGAAAGTGCATCAAAGTCCTGTATGCAGTATCTTTGATGTGCTTTCATAAAATGTGTGTTCTAATAGAGTTTAATATCAGCCCACCTAAAAATGAAAGTACAACATGCATATAAACGTGACACAAGAAAACCGCTCCGCACCGATGTAAACCTTGCCTAAAAACTGATCATTGTTAGCACCAGTATCAGTGGTAGATGGCTTGTATCATGCCTCTAATGCTGCGTACACACGAGCGGACTTTACGGCAGACTTTGCCTGGCGGACTGGATTTCGTCACACAATTCGATCGTGTGTGGGCTCCAGCGGACTTTGTTTTCTCAAAAGTTGGACGGACTTAGATTTGAAACATGTTTTAAATCAATCCGTCAAAATCGAGTCCGGTCGAAAAGTCCGCTCGTCTGTATGCTAGTTCGACGGACAAAAAGCCACGCTAGGGCAGCTATTGGCTACTGGCTATGAACTTCCTTGTTTTAGTCCGGTCGTACGTCATCACGTACGAATTCAACGGACTTTGGTGGATTGTGCGTATTGTCCGTTAATTCAGAAAGTCTGTCGAAAAGTCCGTCGAAAAGTCCGCCAGGCAAAGTCTGCCGTAAAGTCCGCTCGTGTGTACGCGGCATAACTGCTATATTTGCTGGACAGATTGGTCTGTTAAAGGAAGTTGTAAAATAACAGACTAACTAGCAGGATCTACAGGTGAAAATAAAGGAAAAAAGTCAAAAAAGAAAACCAATGCAGCCATGGTATCTAAAGATTGATAAGTATGCCTACTTATCACATACTTTTGTAAGTACAATAGATCCTCTGCTTGAATAAATTGTTTACAATGCTGCACTTAGGGTGGCGCTTTGCTTTCTCTCCCAGCTTTCACAGAGTTCCACTTCTAATCTCCACTGAGCTGCCTTCAAGTGCTTTACTACAGATTCTATGGACTGTATTTAGTCATAATTTATAAAAAAACATTTACCCCTTTTCTTTTCATACTAAGGTGTGTAATAGACAGGTGGATCTCCACCAAGGCTGATGTAAAGCGCCAACTTTTTTCCTTACTCTAAAGATTGGTAAACTATGATATAATTAATTTTTGTTTTTGGGTTTAATACCACTTTAATCTCAATCTATATCTATAAACTTTGTGTATTGCAAAATTGTTTATGGCTCATCATTATTTTAGCCATCTGCTGACTGGTTATATGCTGCATTTCTTTGACTTGGAATTCTGTTTGGCAGAGAGAGTTTTTTTGGGGATGGACAGCTATTTTCTGTTTTTTTGTGTTTCTCTGACAAACACGACATATATGTGTTTTTTTTTTTATTTTTATTTTTTAGCAACTGTGCATCGTGCATATCTTATCATAGTTACTCTTGTTTAACCGCTTTACACCCAGGACAATTCTGACATTTCTGTCATACATGTAAAAATTAGCATTTGTTTGCTAGAAAGTTACTTAGAACCCCCAAACATGATATATTTTTGAAAGCAGAGACCCTGGAGAATAAAATGGATGTTGTTGCAATTTTTTATGTCGCACGATATTTGCGCAGCCATTTTTGACACGCACATTTTTAGGTAAAAATACACTTTAATGAATTTCAGTGCACACAAACACAAAACCAACATTTTTGGTAACATATAAAAAAAGATACTATGCTGAGTAAATAGATACCTAACATGTCATGCTTTAAAATTGTACGCCTGTGAAACAGCACCAAAGTACGGTGCCTAAAATCTCCATAGGTGATGTTTTAAAAGTCTTTACAGGTTACCACCAGTTTAGAGTTACACAAGAGGTCTAGAGCTAGAATGATTGCTCCCACTCTAACGTTAGCAGTGATACCTCCCATGTGTGGTGCGATCACTGTTTACATATGCATGTTGGACTTACGTATGCACTTGAATTTGCGTGTAATGCCTCGTACACACGATCGCACATTCTGACAACAAAATCCATGGATTTTTTTCGACAGATGTTGGCTCAAACTTGTCTTGCATACACACGGTCACACAAAGTTGGTCAGAAATTGCGAACGTCAAGAACGCGGTGAAGTACAACATGTACGACGAGCCGAGAAAAATGAAGTTCAATAGCCAGTGTGGCTCTTCTGCTTGATTCTGAGCATGCATGGAACTTTGTGCGTCGGAATTGTGTACACACGATCGGAATTTCCGACAACGGATTTTGTTGTCGGAAAATTTGAGATCCAGATCTCAAATTTTGTGTGAGGGAAAATCCAATGGAAAATGTCTGATGGAGCCTACACACAGTCGGAATTTCCGACAAAAGGCTCCCATCGAACATTTTCAGTCGGAAAATCCGACCGTGTGTACGGGGCATAACACTTTTTTTTACACTGTCCCTGTACTTTTTTTTAATCAACTTTATTGCTATCACAAGAGATGAACAACATCCCTTGTGATAGCAATAATCATGACAAGTCCTCTTTATGGAGATATCTGGGGTCTATAAGACCCCATATCTCTTCTAAAGTACATGTAAACCCTGAATAACATTTAGTTAGCTAAAGCGCTAGATTTATTAAACTTTTTTTTATAAAAAGAAAACTTTCAACTTTTTTTTCATCCTATGTTTCATCTTAATGCTGCTAATCTCAAACAGCTTCTTTGCAGCCAATTTCTATCTACATGCTGATACTCTAGCAATGGCTGCATGGCATTTCCACATCAGTGGAACATACCTGTGCAATGAGTGTAGGCTTTGCCACTTTTGTGGCCTCTGTTGGGATAAAACATGACTGGGTGACAATGGAGAAAAACAACTGAGAGAGAGGGACAGAGCGTTGTCACTCCAGGGCCGTTACAAGGGAGGAGTGAAAGGGGTGGATGCCCTTGGCGACACCATTTACTGGAGGAAGGGGGGCACAGCACAGAGGAAGTGCTTCTAAAGCCTGTGTGTGTGTGACTAACACACCGGGCGGGCCGCTGGCCGGCAATAGCTGTAATGATCGGATGTGCCCAGTGTGACAAGTGCCCTCCTGCACCCGGTGTCCTATCAAAAAGAGTCCTCCATCGGATAGTGTCCGCCCTGTAGTGCGCAGGCGCTGAGGAGACTCCGAAAATCTCCGAACATCAACAGCTGATCGTGAGCTCTACACGGCGCAAGCGCACTTAATACCACTTTCAATCACATGCTCCCGCACGCTCCCGATGCTCCTACAAGTTTGCAAGGGGCGGTGTGCCTACACAATGCCCACAGCTGGGGCGGTGATAAGGGCGGGTACTTCAATTTTACAATATATGTTAACCCCTTCACTACAGTACAGGGCAAACATCCACCCATTTCACAAATCCACCCCCTGGAGCATCGGGAGCGTGTGACAGAATGTAATATTAATTGCGCAGGCGCCGTGTAAACCTCATGATCAGCTGTTCTTCTTTGGAGACTTTCGGTGTCTCCTTTGTCCTCCGTACTGCGCAAGCGATGCGCCTGCGCAGTATGGGGCGGACACTATCCGATGTGGGGACACTTCTCGTCAGAACACCGGCACAACATCAGCATAGTCCAGCCCCTCACTTTCCTGTCAGTGGAGATACCCCGCCTGACAGGCACGCCATAGTCCTGGCCTGGCGTGACATCACTGAGAGGCCGGCCGGAGGCGGGATTAGAGAGGACCTAAAGGAGTGGAGCATAGCTGGAGCTGTGACCTAAAGGAGCCGCTGAGCTGAGGAGGATCCAAGCACTTGTAATCCCACAAGTAAGCAGATTTCCATCTGCATATGGAATTAACTCTTTGGATTGTAATGTTGGGGTGAGGAGGTGGTGGGGGGGCTGAGGGGAGGTTAATTACCAATGGTCAATGTTAACTGGTGCCACTAATGCAGCACAAAGGGGTTAATTAACTGCCACTGGTCACTAATGCATCAGCGACCAGTGACAATATATTAATCCCCTCATGCTGCATATTACAGATACCATTGGTAAGTGACCACTTGCCGACTCGTCACAGTACATATACTGCGACAGGGTGGCAGCTACAGGCTTATGTTGCTGCCTGATTCAGGCGCATGCTCCCACCCACCTACTCCCCTCTGATTTGACACAGCAGGAGACTGTCAGCAGATCCCAGCCAATGATTCATGGCCGGGACCTGCTGATCAGCTGTGTTAAGTCTCAGCCCAGAGCCCTGTGTTGACAATGAATACAGGGATCTTTACAGGGGGAATGATCACTTTTTTTTCTTTTCCCTTCAAAGCAGTCCGTAGTAAAAAGCAGCACACATTGCACATTGCTAGGCACACATTTAACCCCTTGATTGCCCTTAGATGTTAACCCCTTCCCAGCCAGTGTCATTGGTACAGTGATAATGCATGTTATTAGCACTGACCACTGTATTAGTGTCACTGGTGATGTGGCAGTTAGTCAGTTCCCACTAAGTGTCAGTTAAACCGGGTCCACACCAGCCAAATGTCGGGAGACAACGGGCAGTTAAAAAAAAAACTGGCTACCATTCGGCCTGTGTGTATGTCGGTCTGTTAGACAGAAGCCGGCCATTTGGCCATCCTGAGGAAGGAGGCAATGCCTCCAAAATGCTGATGGTTTATATTTTATTACTTGGTCAGCTTCTTAAAGTGGTGTTCCGGCCGAAATGATACTTTTTAAATAAAAATACCTCTATAATACACAAGCTTAATGTATTCTAGTAAAGTTAGTCTGTAAACTAAGGTCTGTTTTGTTAGTTTATAGCAGTAGTTTGTTATTTTATAAACTTCCAGCAGGCCGTGGCCATCTTAAGTGTGGGCATCTGAAGCCAGACTGTATTTCTTCCTGGATCTCATCCTTGCAGATCTCGCACATGCTCAGTGCAGCACAAGCAGTGTAATAGGTTTCAGGTCAGGTTTCCATAGCAACGGCAGTTTCAAAGGAAGTTGCCGCCCCTTCCCAGAAGGCGTTGCAAACAGGAAATGATGCGATGGGCCGCGGCCAGGGAGGAGGAAGTGAAAAATGAATACAGCAGATATACAGTAGGTGCTGAGAAAAAAAGAAAAAAATATCCAATTTGTTTACAGTGCACAGTTTAGTGAGGGATGCTGAAGAGTTGTAAAAGTGGGTGGAACTCCACTTTAAGTATCCCTGAGCGCTACAGCATGGAAGTATTGGATCAAAAAGCTGCAGCTGCTGGGTGGGGCTGGAGTGGAGTTCAGAGTAATATGTACCCATTGACAAATGGCCAGAATGCAGACTGCCTGCATTACTTGCGGGCATTCACCTCTGGGTGCATACTGCCTGTACTTTTGTACCACTAATAGAGTTTAACAGGCTGCCGACATCAGGGCTGGATGGTGCACCTGTGCATTTTGCCTGCACAAAACCACCCTAAAATACCTATAATGCCGCGTACACACGGCCGGACTTCCCGACAGAAAAAGTCAGATGGGAGCTTTCGGTCAGACATTCCGACCGTGTGTATGCCCCATCGGACTTTTTCTGTTGGCATTTCCGATGGACTCAGATATAGAACATGTTCTAAATCTTTCCGTCGGAAATGCCGACGGAGTTGAGCCCGTTGGCAAGTCCGGCCTTGTGTACGCGGCATTAGAATTTATTTTTTAGGCTAATTACGCAATCACCTCAATACAATTAAATTACTAACAGGTGGGTAGCTGCCAACATTGATATGTGTCCCTGTACCTATACAAATGCAACAGAAGAAATGCAGCACTACCAAAAGTGTAATAACAATATATATATATACATATATATATATATAATGCAAAAAATGTATAGTGAAGAAACTATTTAAATGGTGACCAATAGTCAGGGCTGGCCCAAGACATTGTGCTGCCTGGGTCCAAAAATTAAATGCTGCCCCCCCCCTCAAAAAAAAAACACACCTACTTAAAGGCCCCAACAACCATTCTTTTATATCATGGTAATTAAAACTAAAATTAAATTAATCAGGAAGTCAGATTTACATGCAACAGCACCTTATCTATATCCAAATGTACATGACATTATGTTCAATTCCAAGGGGTGGGCTAGGGGAGTGTATAGACAAGATGGGTAGTAAATGAGCAGGCTAGGGTAGTATATGGACAGGCTAGGGTAGTATGTGGACAGGCTAGGGTAGTATATGCACAGGCTAGGAGGGTAGTCTATGCGCAGGCTAGAGTAGTATATGGACAGTCTAGGGTAGTATTTAGACAGGCTAGGGTAGTATTTAGACAGGCTAGGGTAGTATATGGAAAGTGGCCACATAACTCCAAATAGAATTTAGAAAAAGCTTTTTTTGTGTGTAGAAAAACACTACTTATTGTGATTTTGGAGTTTGTATTTTAAAAACTGGCTTGGTAGTTATGAATTTTGTTTGCACACCTGCCTGCATGCAAATTTTTAGCGCTAATAGCTTTTGGCACATACAGTATATCATAGACTTTACACACCCAAAAATGGAATGGCGCTTGCTGATTCTTTTTATTTTTATATACAAAAAACATTGAAAGATTACAAACAAATTATTCAAGCAACATCTCATAAAACAGAACAAATACTACAGAGAACCCCCCCCCCCAAAAAAAACAAAAAAAAAATGATACGACACACACCCATACCCACCTACCCAATACCCTGGAGCATTGAAAAGGAGAAGTAAAGAAAAACTTTAGTGCTTACTGAAATAAAAATGGGCTAGACGTGGCCACAGAATACAGCTCTCACTGAAAAGAAGTATATATATTTACATATAAATACATAGTCACATGGAGCCCAATATCTAATATAGCAATATTTATAATACAGATTGGGATATACCGAAGCAGGGGACATAGACTTAAGCCATTGTCAGGTAGCATCAATTTTCCTCATGGAGTTCCTTAGAAAGAATGAAAGTTTTTCAAATGAAATAATACTATTAAGACCTGAGATCCAGTCAGATACAGTCGGCGGGTGGGGAGAGGTCCACTTAAGCGTAATCTGCCTGCGGGCTACAAAAAAGTGTGCGCCTATTAGTATTAACAATGGAAGAGGTATAGATAGACTTATCATAATAGCCCAATATGCACATAAGTGGTTCAACTGAAATATTGATATCCAGTAGCCCATTTAGAGTACCAAACACCTCCGCCCAGTATCTCTGGAGTTTAGGACACCGCTACGGAAGATGTATCAGCGTACCTGTACTGCCACACCTAGCACAAACTGGCTCAGATCTCAAGCCAATGGCATGCAGAAATTGAGGAGTTCTGTATACCCTGTGAAGGATAAAGATCTGGGTCTGTCTATGTGATGGGGAGAGAGACACCAAAGGCAGAGACCAGACAATACTGTCCCAGGGGCTGTCCCCTGTCAGAACACAACAGCTCAGCGGGGGAGATCAGTGTATTGTAAATAAGTGAAGTGGGGGGCGCTAGACCACTAATTGATAATTATGTCAATATAGTAGATGGACATATCCATAAAAAATCTCAAGTGTAACAGTGCCACTGTACCTCTTAAAAAACTTTAGTGCATCTGTATTAAATAGCAGTGTACAAATAATGCATATATGAAATAATTAAACTTGCCAACATATATTCACTACATGTGCTGAAATAAAATTTGGAACTGTTGAAAAAAACCACAACTGAAAGTCCAATGTGCAAAACAAAAAAATAAAAATATATAAATATAACAAAAAATGCTTCTTCCACTGTAGAGATGAACCACCTTCACCGACTACGTTGTACACCCAAAGTGCTCTGTAAGTGGATGTCTGCTTACCAGAAGTTGTTGTCCTTATTAATTAAAAGAAGGTCAGGTATAGCCTCTGGATGGTTGAGCCGTGTGGGAAACCTTTCCTCTGCCCCATTGTGGGTGCCCAGAAATATATGTAGGAAGGATACAAAAAACTAGAATAATGTAATCCCATTTATTGAATCGTTGGATAAAATATAAAAATGTCCTGAAGACGTGATACGAAACGTACGTCGAGACGTGCCTGGTTACGCGATCTGGTCCGCAATTCCGTTCCCTCTGGTTGGCGGTGGCTGGCGGTGGAGCGCACGCAGGTTACTACACGCAAAGCGGGGCTTCTAATCACAGTTGAGCACAACAGCCTCAGTGCCGGGCGGAGGCACTTTTTAATGTAAGCAGCCACTTGGCTTTTTATATTTTATCCAACGATTCAATAAATGGGATTACACTATTCTAGTTTTTTGTATCCTTCTTACATATATTTCTGGGCACCCACAATGAGGGAGAGGAAAGGTTTCCCACACGGCTCAACCATCCACTTGCAGCAAGTTTATTCTTGCTAAAGGCTATACCTGACCTTCTTTTAACCACTTCAATACCAGGCACTTAGACACCTTCCCGCCCAGGCCAATTTTCAGCTTTCATCGCTGTCGCAATATGAATGACAATTGCTCGGTCATACAACACTGTACCCAAACAAATTTTTTATATTTTTGTTCCCACAAATAGAGCTTTCTTTTGGTGGTATTTGATCACCTCTGCGGTTTTTATTTTTTGCGCAACAAAAAAAAAAGACAGAAAATTTTGAAAAAAAAAAAAAAGTTTTTCTTTGTTTCTGTTAAATTTTTTTGTAAATAAGTACATTTTCTTCTTCAATGACGGGCACTGATATGGCTGCACTGACGGGTACTGATAGGGCAGCACTGATGGGCACTGATGAGGTGGCACTGACGGGCACTGATGATGGGCACTGATAGGTGGCACTGATAGATGCCACTGGTATGCGGCACTGATGGACACTCATAGGTGGCACCGATGGGCACTCATAGGCGGCACTGATGGGCACTCGTAGGTGGCATTGATTGGAACTTATGGGTGGTACTGATGGGTACTTATGGGTGGCAGGATAGGTGGCACTGATGGGCACTGATGGGCACAGATGGGCACTGACAGGTGGCAGTGATGGGCACTGACAGGTGGCACTGATGACACTGATTGGTGGCACTGATAAAACTGATTGGTGGCATTGCTGGGCAGAACTGAAACATAATGGTGCCAATCAGTGCCCATTTGTGGCATGTTATCCTGCTCATATGACGCATAGTCAGGATAACGGAACCACCGCCCGGCCGTCATCTGCTATGGGCCGGGCGGGAAGTGGTTAATTAATAAGGTCAACAACTTCTGGTAAGCAGACATCCACTTACAGAGCACTTTGGGTGTACAACGTAGTCGGTGAAGGTGGTTCATCTCTACAGTGGAAGAAGCATTTTTTGTTATATTTATATATTTTTATTTTTTTGTTTTGCACATTGGACTTTCAGTTGTGGTTTTTTTCAACAGTTCCAAATTTTATTTCAGCACATGTAGTGAATATATGTTGGCAAGTTTAATTATTTGATATATGCACTATTTGTACACTGCTATTTAATACAGATGCACTAAAGTTTTTTAAGAGGTACAGTGGCACTGTTACACTTGAGATTTTTCATGGATATGTCCATCTACTATATTGACATGATTATCAATTAGTGGTCTAGCGCCCCCCACTTCACTTGTTTCCAATTTGCACTAGAATTTCTATATCTAGTTCGGGGGTTAGCAGCCTTATTAATTCACATATTAATTTTTTGGCGTGAGGTAATCACTTATTCATATTCGAGATCAGTGTATTAACTTTAGATTGTTAGTACAGCGGCTCCGACCGGAACTGTCAGTTTTTTTTTCGTTTTAAGCTGCTGGGTTGAACAAAAAGAAACTAGTGGTGTGTGCGAGGCTTAAGGGCTTGTTTGGACTTGCAGTTGGGAGACAATAAAAATGCGCAGGTGAGTATGCGTGTGCAAGAGCCCTCAAAGTGGAATTCCAGGCTATAACTAATAATTCTTAAAATACTCCCTCCCCATCCTAACACCTATGCTGACTAACCCGTGTAAGAAAGATGTACAGTATCTCACAAAAATGAGTACACCCCTCACATTTTTGTAAATATTTTATTATATCTTTTCATGTGACAACACTGAAGAAATGACACTTTGCTACAATGTAAAGTAATGAGTGTGCATCTTGTATAACAGTGTAAATTTGCTGTCCCCTCAAAATAGCTCAACACACAGCCATTAATGTCTAAACCGCTGGCAACAAACGCGAGTACACCCCTGAGTGAAAATGTCCAAATTGGGTCCAAAGTGTCAATATTTTGTGTGGCCACCATTATTTTCCAGCACTGCCTTAACCTTCTTGGCCATAGAGTTCACCAGAGCTCTGTGATGTCGCACAGACCTAGGGTTTAGGTCTAGAGACATGCTTGGTCAGTCCATCACCTTTACCCTCAGCTTCTTTAGCAAGGCAGTGGTTGTCTTGGAGGTGTGTTTGGGGTTATTATCATGTTGGAATACTGCCCTCCAGTCCAGTCTCCGAAGGGATAGGATCATGCTTTGCTTCAGTATGTCATAGTACATGTTGGCATTCATGGTTCCCTCAATGAACTGTAGTTCCCCAGTGCCGGCAGCACTCATGCAGCCCCAGACCATGACACTCCCACCACCAAGCTTGACTGTAGGCAAGACACACTGGTCTTTGTACTCCTCACCTGGTTGTCGCCACTCACGCTTGACACCATCTGAACCAAATAACTTTATCTTGGTCTCATCCGACCACAGGACATGGTTCCAGTAATCCATGTCCTTAGTCTGCTTGTCTTCAGCAAAATGTTTGCAGGCTTTTTTGTGCATCATCTTTAGAAGAGGCTTCCTTCTGGGATGACAGCCATGCAGACCAATTTGATGCAGTGTGCTGCGTATGGTCTGAGCACTGACAGGCTGACCCCCCACGCCTTCAACCTCTGCAGCAATGCTGGCAGCACTTCATATGTCTATTTCCCAAAGACAACCTCTTTATATGGCGCTGAGCACGTACACTCAACTTCTTTGTTCGACCATGGTGAGGCCTGTTCCGAGTGGAACCTGTCCTGTTAAACTGCTGTATGGTCTTGGCCACTGCGCTGCAGCTCAGTTTCAGGGTCTTGGCAATCTTCTTATAGCCTAGGCCATCTTTATTTAGAGGAACAATTCTTTTTTTCAGATCCTCAGAGAGTTCTTTGGCTTGAGGTGCCATGTTGAACTTCCAGTGACCAGTATGAGAGCGATAACACCAAATTTAACACACCTGCTCCCCATTCACACCTGAGACCTTGTAACACAACGAGTCACATGACCCCGGGGAGAAAAATGGCTAATTGGGTCCAATTTGGAAATTTTCACTTAGGGGTGTACTCACTTTTGTTGCCAACGGTTTAGTCATTAATGGCTGTGTGTTGAGTTATTTTGAGGGGACAGCAAAGTTACCCTGTTATACAAGCTGTATGCTCTTTACATTGTAGCAAAGTGTAATTTCTTCAGTGTTGTCACATGAAAAGATATAATAAAATAATTACAAAAATGTGAGGGGTGTCCTTACATTTGTGAAATACTGTATATATTTACCTATTTTCATGCTGCTCTGGTCCAGTCACATGATTTTCTGTGTCAACCAGTGATGGCTGCAGGGGGGAGGAGAGAGCACTCAACAACAGCAAGTAATGCCTGGGAGCAGTGACATCACCCATAGGCTTCTATGGTCCATCCATTGTCGAGTTCTCCCTGCTCTCCCCTGCAGCCACCACTGGCTGACACTGGCGAAATCACGTGACCAGACTGGATCGGGCTGAAAATAGACAAGTATATACATCTTTCTTACACAGGGTAGGTGTTAGGAGGGGGGAAGGGCATTTTTAAGATTAGATATAGCCTGGAATTCCACTTTAAAGTATTTCTCTTTTGGATAGAACAGGGAATGGTTAAAGCAAATGTCAGCTTTTTGCTATTTTTGATCTATTTAGGACATTTCCCTGCATTTCTTATCCTGTAGACACAGGAAATTAAAGGAAATCTCTAAAGTGAGGTGTATCCCCTGTCAGACAGTTATTAACTGAACAAGTGTTCCTATTTGGAAGATCTCCCCTCTATTCCTGTTCTGTGGACAACTCAGATTTTGGATTTTATCTCCTTAACAATGGTCACCAGGACACATGTAGGGATGAAAAACTGACAGGGGTTCTAACCCATCACCACTCTGTCAAAAACCGTTTATTTTAGATACACATTAATAAAATGGTGGGCAAAGACACAACCCATGTCAGGGTCTTGGACTGCACACCCATGTCACTCAAAAACAGTAAAAGTGTTCTGTTTACGGATTATAGATTGTGATTTCCTATTCATTTTGTAACTATATGCTTTTGCTCCAAAATACAAAACAAATAAAATTTTCTATTATCAGATAACCTTTCCTGTTTTTATCCTTAGTCAGGATAATACAACCTATCCATGTAATTTGGCTTACATCAGTGTATTGATTCGTACAGTGCAACCACATCTGGATAATGTTCCATCCCATAACATCATCTTTACAAAAATAAGAATGATTCATCCTTACTCTTCTTCATGTCCTTTGCTATATAATAGTTGTTGCACACAATAAGATAAGTGTCATTATTGCTTAGAAGATGGGCCAAATGTATTATACGGACAATAATAAAACTAATCACAACATTGATGGTGCATTAGTGTGGGACTCAAAAATCACTATCATGCCTAACATGAGTGTAGAGGTGTAGAGTTGCATTTTTGGTATTTACCAGATACAACAAATCTACAAAACAATTCCCAAGCAATGTTAATAAAGTCATTCTCACTGTTTTGGTGGTTGCACCATAAGCCTTGTTGATTCACTGAGCATATGCCCATTTGAGTCTTCCCACTCCGGTAAGCCTCCTCACTAACCGGTGGTGGTTCTATTGTCTGTCTCTTCACCTCAACAAGTGATGTCACATGGAATCCCACTTCTAGTCACACAATTTGTTTTCACCGTCTATTCAAAGACTGTTGTGTTTATGTTTCAAAACAACCTTTATATGATGGCACATGGACTTTAGTTTGGGTGTGAATTCCACATCTCTTTTTCATTATTATTGCAGTCATTGCACAGTGTACATTAGTTTGTATATACATTAATTTTTTTCATTTTCTTGAGCGCTGCACAAAATTTTACTGTTCATCTATTTTTTGATTTACACTTGTCTAATGCCGCGTACACACGGTCGGACTTTTCAGCTACAAAAGTCCGACAGCCTGTCCGACAGACTTTCGACGGACTTTTGGCGGACTTTCGACGGACTTGCGGCGGACTTTCTAACGAACAGACTTGCCTACACACGATCACACAAAAGTCCGTCGAATTCTTACGTGATGACGTACACCGGACTAAAATAAGGAAGTTCATAGCCAGTAGCCAATAGCTGCCCTAGCGTGGGTTTTTGTCCGTCGGACTAGCATACAGACGAGCGGATTTTTCGACCGGACTCGAGTCCGTCGGAAAGATTTGAAGCATGTTTCAAATCTAAAGTACGTCGGATTTGAGGCTAAAAAAGTCAGTTGAAAGTCCGGAGAAGCCCACACACGATCGGATTACCAGCCAGCTTTAGTCCGTCAGCGTCCGTTGGACTTTTGTAGACGAAAAGTCCGACCGTGTGTACGCGGCTTTAGTGTTGTGCTGGCTGCTATTAGATATATGTCAGCTCAATATACACCAATTTTTCTAATAATGTCATTCTCACTGGAAAAGTCTAGGCTAGTGATAGTGAACCTTGGCACCCCAGATGTTTTGGAACTACATTTCCCATGATGCTCTTGCACTCTGCAGTGTAGTTGAGCATCATGAGAAATGTAGTTCCAAAACATTTGGGGTGCCAAGGTTCGCCATCACTGGTCTAGGCTGACTATGGACAGCCAGATATCTCTCAAGAACATTGACTGGAGAGATGTATGCCCTTCTTCACATGAGTCCTTGCACCACTGATTCCCCCTTGATACTTGCCCACTGATGATGACAGGGGGTACATACTTGTCACTACAGAGCAATGCAAAAGATCAGGCCATTCTCCACTGTAACCATCATGAAACTAACACTGAGTATAACACACATGGACAATTATAGGCCTCTTCATCTATCAGTGTGTAAAATCATAATAATGCCTACTTTTTGTTGTTGCCATTGCAGTCCAGTCATGTGAACTTGATTGTGGACACCATGTTTAGCTAGAAACATGTAAGGACAAATCTTGTAAAATACCAAAGGTTAGCTTGAGCATTATAATCTGTTGGGTTATGGGAACCATGACTTCACACATCATCGCAAGTGATCTGTGTGAATAAAATCACCTTAAGCCCCCTTGCACGCGACCGCTCTGATCAGGTCTGCCTGTCAGTTTTTTAGGCGGACCTGGTCGGGCAGTCCATTCATCCCTATGGGCCAGTGGGTGTAAACAGACTTGTATCCATTTATACCTGCCTACCTCCGATCTGATCTGGCCCGCAAAAACAAATGGAAGGGAATCCGTTTCCCTCCATGTAGGCGGATCAGATCAGATGTAGTCGGGTGTAAACAGACAGCTGAGTCAGTATACACCCGGCGGCTCATAGAGCAGAGCGGCACGAACTCTGATTTGATCAGCAGGGGATCTATAAGCGGGTCGCCTGCTGATCAGAACAGAGTCCGTCCCACATGAAAGGGGCCTAAAACATACCTAAACCGAAAAACAAAAATGTAATATATTGCAGCCTACCAGTCCTCGGATGTGGTGGCTACATTCGTTTTCTTTTTTTAGAACATTTTACAAAAAAAAACTATTGACCTTGTCAGAAACGTGGTTAGCTGAAAAGACAACAAAAGCAATATTACCTTTTTTTTATTAACTAAAAATCACATCAACTACCTAGTAATTAAAATGTGCAAAGGTGGATGTCTTTGAAGTCCAGCCTGGGTGAGAACTATGCCTGCCTCCATAGATACAGTGGAAGAGTGTTCATAACTACCCAAGGACAGCAAGTGTGTTATTTGCAGGATAAACAGGCAAAAAAATGGCTTTACATCACAAGGGGTATTTTTTACTCATGACAAACATGATTTAACCTTTGTACGAAATCATAATACCATTTTTGGAAATAATGACAAATTCCCTGTTATACATAGGGTGCGAATTGTAATGATAGTTTAATTTTATACTATATACAAAATATATATTTTTTAAATACGTGTCTACATGTTTGCTATCATATAATTGTTTTTCATTTGTATACTTTTACGCAGAGGTGCAGCATTTTATTTTGTTTCTCATATACTGTATGCATAATGCGATGCCCAAAAAATTTGCAAACCTACCATGGTTTTATTTATTTAATTCTTTAATATGAAGAGTCACAGCTGCTAATTACTTATTTTCTAATTTACGGGCAATTTCTTTCTGTAAGTGCAAAGTAATCCACCACTGCTGTGCTGTTCATCAGGAACATGTTAATGTGTGCGATAAAGCCAAAGGCACACTAGTGAATTCTTAATAGACTTTAATGGACAGTAAGTGCCTTTGCCTTGGATGCCTTGTTGTTTTACAGTGTTTTGTTTGGCACTGGCGATACAGTAATCTTTAATAACTGAGTATGTCATGTTGTGGATGAAATTTTTGTCACAGAATAAATTCTGATATTTAATGATAGGTGTACTGGTGTAAGGGTTATTTCTATATGGCCATCCATTTGAATCCCAAAAGATTAAACTTCTGTCAATGAAAATCAATATGTTTAGCTCAGAATGTGTTAAGTGTGATTGCGGTGCTGCTCCTCCCGTCAATGATCATTGCATTCCAAAAACCTTCCAGTGACAGTTTTATCCCCCTCCCTTCTGACCCTTTGACTTCCCCAGAATGCTATTTGGTTATTATCCCCTTTGGGTGTAATTCATAAAAACAGGCCTTTGTTTAACGCCCCTCTATGTCTTTACATCATTCTTCTCATACTAAGATTACTTCCCTGCTTTACATGCCATTTTTCACATCTTATTTTTGGCAAAAAAGGAATACTACTTGTTAGGAAATTTAAAATGATATTAGTATTGTTCCCATATACAGTATTCAAACTATTTATTTGTTAAGGGATTTAAGGGATTTAGTATGTTAGGCCAGCTCTTGCATTATATATGAGACAGATAAATAGATCAGATAGAAGAAAGAAAGAAAAATATATAAAAAGATCACATAGAAAGAAAGATAGGTAGGTAAGTAGGTTAGATAGGTAGATAAATAGATAGATAGATAAATCAGATATATTAAAAAGAAACAAAAAAAAAGAGAATAAAAGAGAAAGGGCTAGAGAGAAAAAAAAGAGTGAAAAAGAAAGAGAAAGAAAAGAAAGAGGGAAAAGAAAGCAATCAAAGAAAGAGAAAAGAAAGAGGGAAAAAGAAATAGAGAGAAAAAAAGAGAAAAAAAAGAGAAAAAAAGGAAAAGAAAGAGAAAAAAAGAGGAAAAGAAAGAGAGAGAAAAAGAAAGAGAAAAAGAACGAAAGATAGACTGGGGCAATGGCTACAGATTGACGATGTACAATCATAGCACATATTGTAGTTTTAATGTTATTCTTCTTAAAGTGGATGTAAACCCACATCCATATCCTTTCTAAACTACTGGCATTGTGGTTATCTATAAGGATATACATGCCTCCTGCATGTATCCTTACCTGTCAAATGTCTCCCCTCTGTCTGTTATGAGACCCTAAAAACCGCAGATTCTTTGGGTGGGTCTGTTGTCTGGAGCTCAGTGGGTGGAGTCATGATGTCAGTAGACTCCCCGCCCACCTCTACACTCCCCTTGTAAACATGCATTTTCTCCTATGTATTTCTTACACAGAAAAAAGTCACCAGAAAAGTCATCACATGACTTCAGCATGCCCAATCATGCTGAGGTGTGGAGTAGCCAATCCTGGGAGAGCTGGAGAAGAAAGGAGCAGGGGATCTGAAGTACACAGAATGTCTCTCTCAGGCTCGTGAATGAGATATGTAAATCACCTGTCACTCACAGCAAGGGAGAGAAACGACTACTGTCTGTTTTTATCTCACTGAAAAAAGATAAGAGGACTGCTCAGAACTGGATTAACTCTTCATGGCAAGACTGAGCAGAGATGACATTGAGTCCTATACTGTACAAGGTGCACGCCTTAATTTTAAAAAAAAAAATCGAGTTTACATCCACTAAGTATATTTCATCATCTTCTGCTCTGTCCAAAGTGCTGAACCTGCAAAGTTTCTTCTGTCCATCTCTTCCATTTCTCCTAGTTTCTGGATCAGCTGTGATTGATTCTACTGTAACCATATTATTATTTATCTGTCAAGCTGGGGCCAGGGATGGAAAGTCCAGCTAAGCAGAATAGAGGCTGCCTGTTAAACAGGGGAGGTGGCTGTGACTGAGATGGTTCTGTGTTTGATATAATGGCCTTGTTGTTGTGCAGCCTGTGAAGACACATCTTTTCTGTGCTGGATGGAGCTGCCAGGAAACACTCACAGGGGCAGTGTGCAGAAATACTCAGTAACTGACAATATGTTTTTAGTAGGTCAATATTGAGTCTTATAACTCTGTAGAAAGGAGAACATGGCTTTGTCTGTAATGATTGCACACTGCATCACTGGACAATGTTTTATATGATGCACATATAATCACAGCACACATTCCATGATTTTCAGTTGTATTTGTTTCATTTACATAATTGTATGTTGCGGTCTACTCCCCCAGCACTCTGATTATACAGATGTGAGTCTCAGTGGATTTCTTGTATAAACAGCCAATTTGAGGATCTCATTAATTTCTGCATGTGCCCCAGATGGTCAGTCAGCAAGCACTTGTGTCGGCTTTTTAGATGTTCCTCCTGCATGACTGATTTTACCTCACGCATCAACAGAGCTGCAGGGTCACAAAGACATTGGCAGTCATTTTAGAATTTTAATGATGACTGGTTCTGTGTTGTGTCTTACCTCTGTGTATTCCTTAGAGCCTTTTAAAAATTTAAAAATACATTCAAATACATTCATACATTTATATACATTTATACATATATATATATATATATATATATATATATATATATATATATATATATATATATATATATATATATATATATATATATATATATATATATATATATATACAGTGGGGAAAAATTATTTGATCCCCTGCAGATTTTATAAGTTTGCCCACTTACAAAGAAATGACAGAATGTCAACCAAAAATCCAGAAAACACACATGATACAAATGTTATACACCGAGTTGCAGTTCAGTGAGTAAAATAAGTATTTGATCCCCTACCAACCAACAATAATTCTGTCTCTCACAGACTTTCTGCAGTATGTGCTCATGTGGTACACAGATTAGTCTTGTCAATTTAAGAAGGTGTTACAAACAACAACTCGTTAGGTGTAAAAAAGACACCTGTCCACAGAATCCCTTTCTTCCATTCAAAACTCACCATCGTGGGCAAGACCAAAGAGCTGTCAAAGAACGTCAAGGACAAGATTGTAGACCTGCACAAGACTGGAATGGGCAACAAGACCATCAGCAAGAAGCTTGGTGAGAAGGAGACAACTGTTGGAGCGATTATTTGGAAATGGAAGAAATACAAAATAACCATTAATCCCTCTCGGTCTGGAGCTCCATGCAAGATTTTACCTCATGGGGTAAGGATGATCATGAGAAAAGTGAGGGATCAACCCAAAACTACACAGGAGGAGCTTGTGAATGATCTCAAGGCAGTTGGGACCACAGTCACCAAACAAACCATTGGTAAGTTAACACAATGCTGCCATGGTTTGAAATCCTGCAGCCCCCGCAAGTTCCCCCTCCTCAAGAAGGCACATGTACAGGCCTGTCTGAAGTTTTCCAATGAACATCTAAATGAATCAGAGAAGGATTGGGTGCTGTGCTCAGATGAGACCAAAATTGAGCTCTTTGACATTAACTCGACTCGCCGTGTTTGGGGGAAGAAAAATGCTGACTATGACCCTAAGAACACCATCCCTACAGTCAAGCACGGAGGTGCAAACATTATGCTTTGGGGCTGTTTCTCTGATAAGAAACTATACTAGGGACTGAGTGTGATAGATAATGAATCTGCCAACACCCAAAATTCAATATATGAGAAAGTGCATCATACAGCAACCCCTCATGGATTTTCAAGGTAGAACAGCATGTAAAGTGTATTTAAAAAGCAACAAAGCCACTTTTATTAGTACAAACATGGTAAAAAGGACATAAAGCCCTAATAAAATGGCACAATGTTACAACACATACAACATTTCTGCATATATACAGCATTCAAGAACAGTTTTACAAACTCCCTAATACCTTAACATGCTGTTCTGCCTTAAAAGTCTATGGGGGGTTACTGTATAATGCCCTTTGTGCACTTTTTCATGTTTCTCTGATAAAGGTACAGGCCGCCTTTACTGCATTGAGGGGCCAATGGAAAGTGTCATTTATTGTAAAACCTTGGATGAGAACTTTCTTCCCTCAGCCAGAACACTTAAGATGGGTCGTGGATGGGTCTTCCAGCATGACAATGACCCAAAACATACCGCCAAGGCAACAAAGGAATGGCCTAGAAGAAGCACATTAAGGTCACGGAGTGGCCTAGCCAGTCTCCAGACCTTAATCCTATAGAAAATTTATGGAGGGAGCTGAAACTTCGAGTTGCCAAGCAACAGCCAAGAAACCTCAAGGATTTAGAGAAGATCTGTAAAAGGAGTGTGGACCAAAATTCCCCCTGGGATGTATGCAAACCAGGTAACCAACTTCAAGAAACATCTGTGCATGCCAACCAGGGTTTCTCCATCAAGTACTAAGTCGTGTTTTGCTTGGGGATCAAATACTTATTTTACTCACTAAACTGCAACTCAATTTATAATATTTGTTTTATGTATATTTTCAGGATTTTTGGTTGATATTCTGTCTCTATCATTTAAAATACACCTATGATAACAATTATAGACCCTTTATTTCTTTGTAAGTGGGCAAACTTACATAATCTGCAGGGGATCAAATAATTATTTTCCCCACTATGTATGTATGTGTGTGTATATGTATATATATATATATATATATATATATATATATATATATATACAGTATCTCACAGAAGTGAGTACACCCCTCACTCTTTTGTAAATATTTTATCATATCTTTTCATGTGACAACACTGAAGAAATGACACTTTGCTACAATGTAAAGTAGTGAGTGTAGAGCTTGTATAACAGTGTAATTTGACTGCCCCCTCAAAATAACTCAACGCACAGCCATTAATTTGTCTAAACTGCTGGCAACAAAAGTGAGTACACCCCTAAGTGAAAATGTCCAAATTGGGCCCAATTAGCCATTTGGCCTCCTCGGTGTCATGTGACTCATTAGTGTTAGAAGGTCTCAGGTGTGAATGGAGAGCAGGTGTGTTAAATTTGGTGTTATCGCACTCACTCTCTCATACTGGTCACTGGAAGTTCAACATGGCACCTCATAGGAAAGAGCTCTCTGAGGATCTGAAAAAAAGATGGCTTACGCTATAAGAAGATTGCCAAGAATGTGAAACTGAGCTGCAGCACAGTGGCCAAGACCATACAGCGGTTTAACAGGACAGGTTCCACTCAGAACAGGCCTCGCCATGGTTGACCAAAGAAGCTGAGTGCACGTGCTCAGCATCATATCTAGATGTTATAT
The DNA here is from genome assembly GCA_037952925.1 of Lithobates clamitans. Lineage (NCBI taxonomy): Eukaryota > Metazoa > Chordata > Amphibia > Anura > Ranidae > Lithobates > Lithobates clamitans. The sequence continues at coordinate 2,782,994 of JBBGZY010000374.1, forward strand.
TTGGGAAATAGATGTATGAGTGCTGCCAGCATTGCTGCAGAGGTTAAAGGGGTGGGGGGTCAGCCTATCAGTGCTCAGACCATAAGCCGCACACTGCATCAAATTGGTCTGCATGGCTGTCGTCCCAGAAGGAAGCCTCTTCTAAAGATAATGTACAAGAAAGCCCACAAACAGTTTGCTGAAGACAAGCAGACTAAGGACATGGGTTGCTGGAACCATGTCCTGTGATCTGAGCGTGTGTGGCGGCAACCAGGTGAGGAGTACAAAGGCAAGTGTGTCTTGCCTACAGTCAAGCATGGTGGTGGGAGTGTCATGGTCTGGGGCTGCATGAGTGCTGCTGGCACTGGGGAGCTATAGTTCATTGAAGGAACCATGAATGCTAATATGCTCTGTGACATACTGAAGCAGAGCATTATGCCCTCCCTTCGGAGACTGGGCCGTAGGGCAGTATTCCAACATGATAACGACCCCCAAACACACTTTAAAGACGACCACTGCCTTGCTAAAGAAACTGAGAGTAAAGGTGATGGACTGGCCAAGCATGTCTCCAGACCTAAACCGTATTGAGCATCTGTGAGGCATCCTCAAATGGAAGGTGGAGGAGCACAAGGTCTCTAACATCCACCAGCTCTGTGATATCGTCATGGAGGAGTGGAAGAGAACTCCAGTGAAGCTCTGGTGAACTCCTTGCCCAAGAGGATTAAGGCAGTGTTGAAAAATAATGGTGACCACACAAAATATTGACACTTTAGGCCCAATTTGGACATTTTCACTTAGGGGTTACTCACTTTTGTTGTCAGCGGTTTAGACATTAATGGCTGTGTGTTATACAAGCTGTACACTCACTACTTTACATTGTAGCAAAGTGCCATTTCTTCAGTGTTGCCATATGAAAATATATAATAAAATATTTACAAAAATGTATATATATACATATATATATATATATATATATATATATATATATATATATATATATATATATATATATATATATATATATATACAGTATCTCACAAAAGTGAGTACACCCCTTACATTTTTGTAAATATTTTATTATATCTTTTCATGTGACAGCACTGAAGAAATGACACTTTGCTACAATGTAAAGTAGTGAGTGTACAGCTTGTATAACAGTGTAAATTTGCTGTCCCCTCAAAATAACTCAACACATAGCCGTTAACCTCCCTGGCGGTATGATTATGTCAGATTTTTGATGCTGAAAGCGGTACATTGCATTTTATATTGTAGGCCCAAGAGTCTAGTAAACATCCCAGGTATGATAAAGTTTGAAACACAAAATCATAAATTATAATATAATAAATAACTATAAATAATTATCAAAAATAGTAATATAATAATAATAAAATGTATTCAATAATGTAATCAACTCAAAAACACAGAAATTTGCTCAGGTGCAGAATTGTCGCTGTCGTCACTTTCAGTGTCTTATGACAAATTTCCCCACGAATCACTATCGCTCAATTCTGCAAGTGATTCTAATTTATTATTGCTGTTTTCTAGCTGGTCTAAAACGGCTTTTGACGTAAAGGGACACTTTTTGGTTGCTGTGGACCTTCTCCAGTTTCCAGGCAGAAAGAACAGTATATATAATATAAAACTGCATGCAGGGCACTGGACAAAGCACTGGGGACAAAAGGGATGTGAAATAATTTGATACAGTAATGTAGTCTGTAAGATTACAGTGTACTGTATGTATTCTGTTTTTTACACTTTTTGAATTTCCCGCCGGGCGCCTCGCGCCTCTTGCAGGGAACGGAGCCTGTCACACAGAGCATCAGCCAGAAGACACAGCCGCCGCACACAGCGGGGGGACATTGCAGGATCCTGGGGACAAATTAAGTGACTTTCCCTGGATACTGCGATGCAGCCCTGAGTGTGGCTCGGGGTTACTGCTCTTGGTATGGAAAATTCACCCCGAGCCACACTCGGGAATACCACTAAGAAGGTTAACCACTTAACAACCGGCCCATAGCCAAATGACGGCTACAGGGCGGTTGTTTTACTCTGGGAGGGCGTCCAGGGACGTCCTCCCAGAATTCTGCTCTCGCGCGCCCCCTAGGGCGCGCACTCGAGAGCATCCGTGACCGCCGGGTCCAGAGGACCCGGCGCATCACAGATCCCGGTAAATGGCCGCTGATCGCGGCCGTTTACCATGTGATCGCTCTGTCAAATGACGGAGCGATCACATGTCAACAAACCGGCGTCATCTGATGACGCCGGTTCCTCTCCTCCCCCTCTCCTCCCCTCCTGTGTACCGATCGGTACACAGTGACCGGAGAGGCGGATGGATGGATGGCTGCAGCGTTGTGGGCTGCATCTGTAGTGCCCACAGCGCTGCACAGAGACATCCAGCCATCCATCCATCCATGCTCAGCCATCCCTCACTACTCTGCATGCTGTGCAATACTCTGCAATTCCCTCTGCAATGCCCCACAATACTCTGCAATACCCTGGAATACCCCACAGTACTCTGCAATACCCCTGCAATACTCTGCCATACCCCACAATACTCTGCAATACCCCTGCAATACTCTGCAATACCCCTGCAATACCCCACAATACTCTGCAATACTCTGCAATACCCCGCAATACTCTGCCATACCCTGCAATACCCCGCAATACTCTGCCATACCCTGCAATACTCTGCCATACCCTGCAATACCCTGCAATACCCCGCAATACTCTGCCATACCCTGGAATACCCCGCAATACTCTGCCATACCCCAAAATACCCCGTTATACTCTGCCATACCCCAAAATACCCCACAATACTCTGCCATACCCTGCAATACTCTGCCATACCCTGCAATACCCCGCAGTACTCTGCCATACCCTGCAATACCCCGCAATACTCTGCCATACCCCGCAATACTCTGCCATACCCCAAAATACCCCGCAATACTCTGCCATACCCTGAAATACCCCGCAATACTCTGCCATACCCCGCAATACTTTGCCATACCCCGCAATACTCTGCCATACCCTGCAATACTCTGCCATACCCTGCAATACCCCGCAATACTCTGCCATACCCTGCAATACCCCGCAATACTCTGCCATACCCTGAAATACCCCGCAATACTCTGCCATACCCTGCAATACCCTGCAATACTCTGCCATACCCTGCAATACCCCGAAATACCCTGAAATATCCCGCAATACCCAGCCATACTCTGCAATACTCAGTGATACCCAGCCATACTCTGCCATACTCTGCCATACCCAGCCATGCTCTGCAATACCCCACAAAAATCTGCAATACTCTGCCATAACCCGCAATACTCTGCCATACCCAGCCATACTCTGCAATACCCCGCAATACCCAGCCATACTCTGCAATACTCGGTGATACCCAGCCATACTCTGCCATACCCAGCCATACTCGGCGATACTCTGCAATACTTGGTGATACCCAGCCATACTCTGCCATACCCAGCCATACTCGGCGATACTCTGCAATACTTGGTGATACCCAGCCATACTCTGCCATACCCAGTCATACTTGGCGATACTCTGCAATACCCAGCCATGCTCAGCCATACCCAGCCATGCTCAGCCATACCCAGTCTCTGTATGTGGCCAGGCTATGGAAGTCTCACACATGTGGTATCCCCGTACTCAGGAGAAGTAGGAGAATCTATTTTGGGGTGTCATTTTTGGTATAAACATGCTATGTGTTAGAAATATTGTATAAATGGACAACTTTGTGTTAAAAAAAAAGCATTTTAACCACTTCCCGCCTTCCGTCATACAACGTCCTTGACTTTGTGTGGGGATATCTGAATGATGGGTACAGCTACAGGCATCATTCAGATATCATCTTTTTCAGCCGGCGATTCCCTACACCATAAGAATGATCATAGCGGCTGTTACACTGCTTGATCGTTCTTACAGGAGGCGAGAGGGGACGCCCCCCCCCCTCACGCCGCCCTCCGGTGCTTCTACCGACTCACCGCTACGATCGAAGCCAGGATCTTTTTTTTTTTTTTTTTTTATTTCAGGAACAGCCTAGAGGTGAGATTTGGGGTCTTATTGACCCCATATCTCACTGTAAAGAGGACCTGTCACGCCATATTCCTATTACAAGGGATGTTTACATTCCTTGTAATAGGAATAAAAGTGATCAAAAAATTTTTTTTTTTGGAAAAAAGTGTCAAACTAAAATAAATAAAGTAAAATGAACAATAAAAAAAAATAAAAATTTTTTAAAGCGCCCCTGTCTATGTGCTCGCATGCAGAAGCGAACGCATACGTAAGTCCCGCCCACATATGAAAAAGGTGTTCAAACCACACATGTGAGGTATCGCTGCGATCGGTAGAGCGAGAGCAATAATTTTGGCCCTAGACCTCCTCTGTAACTCAAAATTTGTAACCTGTAAAAAATTTTAAAGCGTCGCCTATGGGGATTTTTAAGTGGCAAAGTTTGGCGCCATTCCACAAGCGTGTGCAATTTTGAAAGGTGACATGTTAGGTATCTATTAACTCGGCGTAACTTCATCTTTCATATTATGCAAAAACATTGGGCTAACCTTACTGTTTTGTTTTTTTTTTAAGCAAAAAACAGTTTTTTTTCCAAAAAAACCGCGTTCGAAAAATTGCTGCGCAAATATCGTGCGAGATAAAAAGCTGCAATGACCGCTATTGTATTCTCTAGGGTCTTTGCTAAAAAAACATATATAATGTTTTGGGGTTCTATGTAATTTTCTAGCAAATAAATGATGATTTTTACATGTAGGAGAGAAATGTCAGAATTGGCCTGGGTGTTCCAGAACGCCTGAAGGTGCTCCCCTGCATGTTGGGCCTCTGTATGTGGCCACGCTGTGTAAAAGTCTCACACATGTGGTATCGCCATACTCGGGACTAATAGCAGAATGTGTTTTGGGGTGTAATTTGTGGTATGCATATGCTGTGTGTGAGAAATAACCTGCTAATATGACAATTTTGTGAAAAAAAAAAAAGAAAAAAAAAACAACTTGATTTTGCAAAGAATTGTGGGAAAAAATGACAACTTCAAAAAACTCATCATGCATCTTTCTAAATACCTTGGAATGTCTTCTTTCCCAAAAGGGGTCATTTGGGGGGTATTTGTACTTTTCTGGCATGTTAGGGTCTCAAGAAATGAGGTAGGCCGTCAGTACTTCAGGTGTGATCAATTTTCAGATATTGGTACCATAGCTTGTGGACGCTATAACTTTCACAAAGACCAAATAATATACACTAATTTGGGTTATTTTTACCAAAGATATGTAGCGGTATAAATTTTGGCCAAAATATATGAAGAAAAATTACTAATTTTCAAAATTTTATAACAGAAACGAAGAAAAATGTATTTTTTTACAGATTTTTCGGTCTTTTTTCTTTTATAGCGCAAAAAATAAAGAACCCAGCGGTGATTAAATACCACCAAAAGAAAGCTCTATTTGTGTGAAAAAAAGGACAAAAAATTCATATAGATACAGTGTTGCATGACTGAGTAATTGTCATTCAAAATGTGAGAGCACCAAAAGCTGAAAATTGGTCTGGTTATTAAGGGGGTTTAAGTGCCCAGTGGTCAAGTGGTTAATGTCTAAACCGCTGGCAGCAAAAGTGAGTACACCCCTAAGTAAAAATGTCCAAATTGGGCCAAAAGTGTTAATATTTTGTGTGGCCACCATTATTTTCCAGCACTGCCTTAACCCTTATGGGCATGGAGTTCACCAGAGCTTCACAGGTTGCCACTGTGTAAGGTACCTGGTAGTTGAGCCTGACTGGTAGAAGGAGACCTCTCTTAAGCGCTGGTTCAGGAGCCACTGGAGTGGGGACAGTGGTCTCCTGAGCACAGTGGGTAGGAGGGCCTGATGCGGTTCCAGCAGAAGCAGATGATGATCTGGAAGAATGCCCCTCAGGGATGGCTGAGCTGCGGATGCAGGTATGCGGATGCAGGCCGGTAGACAGGCAGGTAGCTGAGAAGGCAGCGGCAGGGTGCTTGACAGGCAGGCTGGAAGCAGCGTCCCAGGACACAGGCAGAAGCAAGTCAGACAGTCCGTTTCAGCAGGAGATCAGGCAGGTATGGCAAAGAGGTGATCCAAGAGTAGTCAGGCAGGCAGAGATTCGGCAACAGATGATCAGATAAGCAAGGTCAGGCAAGCCGGGTCGGATTGGAGACTGGAGAGTAGTCAGACGTAGCCGGGTCACAGGTAAATACAAATCAAACGGGAAACAGGAACGCAGGTACAGAGCTGCAGACAAACAGCATCTGACAGAAGCACCTGTCATCCTTTTAAAGGCGCCTTGGCGCCAAACAGCGCTAGCGCGAACGGGCGCGCGCACGGGCGCGCGCGCGCATGCGCGAACGCGCGAACGCGCGCACGGGCACACGCGGGAGCGCTCCGGCGCCCCCTGGTGGGGAATTGAGCAGAATTGCCCTGGAAGAGCTTCTTGTGCACCTGTGTGCACGCATATTTGCCCGGCGGCCACTGATATGCCCCTGACATTGCCCCCTCCCAACGGGCAGCCTCCGGATGCCCAGAATACCCTTCTTTTCAGGATGAGCAGAGAAGTAAGCATGGATTAAACGTCTGGCATGGATATTACAATCAGGTTCCCATGAATTATTTTCAGGCCCATACCCCTTCCATTTAATCAAAAACTGTACTTGCCCAGCTCTCTTCCTGCAATCAAGGATGGCCTCCACTTCATATTCCTCATTGCCGTCCACCAGAACCGGTTCAGGGACCCTGGTGCCCCTGTCAGGAAAAGGGTCATCTACAGCAGGTTTCAAGAGTGACACGTGAAACACAGGGTGAATCTTGAGTGAATCAGGTAGACACAGTTCATAGGACACCTCATTAATTTTTCTTTTCACAGGGAAGGGCCCAATGAACTTAGGAGCAAGCTTTTTAGTGGGACAGGTTAATCTAATATTATCAGTAGACAGCCATACCTTGTCACCAAGCTGAAGGTTTAGGTCTCCTCTCCTTTTCTGATCAAAGAACCTCTTGTTGTCCGCTTGTGCCTTGGATATTGCTTCCCGTAAGATCTGGTTATTATGACTAAGGAACTGCACTGTATCCTGGACCGCTGGAACTGGAGATTCTGAAAGAAAATCTGGTAAAAAAGATGCATGAAAACCATAGTTGGAAAAGAAAGGGGATTGACCGGTAGCAGAGTGGCTGGCATTGTTGTAAGCGAATTCCGCTAGGGGCAGCAGAGATACCCAATCATCTTGTACAAAAGATGTAAAACACCTTATGTACTGCTCTAGAGTCTGATTTGTCCTTTCAGTCTGCCCATTTGTTTGGGGATGGTATGCTGAGGACAGGGCTAGTTCAATTTTCAGGATCTCACAAAGTGCTCTCCAAAAACGTGATGTGAATTGCACCCCTCTGTCGGACACTATATTTGCAGGGATTCCATGTAACCTGACAATCTCCTTGATGAATACACGGGCCGTCTCCACAGCAGAAGGTGTTCCCTTTAGGGCCACGAAGTGGGCCATTTTGGATAGTCGGTCGACCACCACAAGGATCGCCGAGCATCCTTCTGAGCAAGGCAGTTCTACTATAAAGTCCATCGCTATCATCCTCCAGGGCCTATCTGGTATAGGTAATGGTCTCAGTAAACCCCAAGCTCTGTTCCTAGGAGTTTTATTCTGGATGCAGACAGAACATGAGTTGACGTATGTTTTGCAGAATTCTTTTAGGTTAGGCCACCAAAAGGTGCGCTGCACCAGCTCAAGGGTCTTACGTACCCCAAAATGTCCTGCAAGTGGGTGGTCATGCAGAAGTGTCAGCACCTTGACTCGGGCACTCTCTGGTACAAAAATTTGACTTCCTCTCCACAAAAGTCCATCACGAGGTGTTAAAGAGGATCCCTGAAGGCTTGAAGGTTCTGGAGATGCTTCTCTGATCATGGACAGAAGGTCTGTTTGAAGAAGGAGAAAGCTATTTGCCGGCAAGATAGTGTCAGGTACCGAAGAGTCTTTAGGGTTATCGAACATGCGCGACAGCGCGTCCGGTTTTACATTCTTGGATCCGGGCCGATAGGTAATATGGAAACAGAATCGAGTGAAAAATAGAGCCCAACGGGCCTGTCTGGGTTTTAACCTCTTGGCGGACCTTAAGTACTCGAGATTCTTGTGGTCTGTGTAAATCAGCACTGGGTGAACTGCACCTTCTAGCAAGTACCTCCATTCCTCCAAAGCTGTCTTGATAGCGAGTAGCTCTCGATCCCCCACATCATAGTTCCGCTCTGCAGGTGAAAGTTTCCTGGAAAAGAACCCTACGGGGTGCATCAAGTCCTTGTTGCCTTGTCGTTGGGAAATAACAGCACCCACGGCTACTTCGGATGCATCAACCTCCAGGATAAAAGGTAAGGATGGATCCGGATGGCTGAGGATCGGAGCTGATGTAAAACGTTTCTTTAATTCCTCAAAGGCTCTCTGGGCTTCTGAGTTCCAATGGAAACGGGAATTCTGTTTGGTCAGCTGCGTGATGGGGGATATAATAGCAGAAAACCCCCTAATGAACTTCCTATAGAAGTTTGCGAACCCAATGAAGCGTTGTACACCTTTTTTGTCCATGGGAGCAGGCCACTCTAACACAGCAGATACCTTCTGAGGGTCCATTTTGATGCCGGTTGGAGAGATTACCAATCCCAAAAACTGAATCTCCTGCTGTTCGAATTCGCACTTCTCCGCCTTAGCATACAGTCTGTGCAAACGGAGTCGGATCAAGACTTTACGGACATGTTCCCTGTGCTGCTCAAGTGAACTGGAGAAGATTAAAATGTCATCCAGATAGACAATTAAAAAGATGTCCAGGAAATCTCTAAACACGTCATTGACCAGATGCTGGAACGTGGCGGGGGCATTGCATAGACCAAAGGGCATGACGAGGTATTCGTAATGTCCGAAACGGGTTCTGAAAGCCGTTTTCCACTCGTCCCCGGCCCGAATGCGGACCAGATTGTAGGCCCCTCTCAGATCCAGTTTGGTAAAGATAGTAGCAGATCTCAGCTTCTGGAACAGTTCAGGTATCAGTGGCAGTGGGTAACGGTTCTTGACTGTAATGTTGTTTAACTCCCGATAGTCCACACAGGGGCGAAGAGACTGATCCTTCTTAGAAACAAAAAAAATTCCGGCACCAGCTGGTGAAGTGGAAGGTCGGATAAAGCCCTTTTCAAGGTTTTCGTTTAAATAAATCTTGAGTGCCTCTTGCTCTTTTTCAGACAGTGGAAAAATGCGCCCGAAAGGAATTTCAGCCCCAGGAAGCAGCTCAATTGGGCAGTCATAGGGACGATGGGGAGGCAAGGTGTCTGCCCCCTTCTTGCTGAACACATCCGCAAATTCCCGATAGACCTCTGGTACATCTTGGGGTAGGTCTGGATCAATGTCCATACAAAGTAAGGTAGTGGCAGGATTAGAGGCTTCTGGTAGACAATGTTTTTGGCAGTAGGGTGACTGGAACTTGATCTCGCCCGTGACCCAGTCAACCAGAGGGTTGTGGGCCTGAAGCCAGGGCATGCCCAAGATGATTGGAAATAATGGGGATGAAATAACATCCAGGGTTAGGATCTCTTGATGCTGGGATGAGCAGGTGGCAGGCAGCGGGAAGGTTTCCTGAGAGACTTGTCCAGATTTTATATGGGAACCATCGGCCAAGAAAACTGAGAGTCTATGTGTTTTGTTTTTTAAAGGCAGATTCTGTTGGGTGGCAAAAGCAGAGTCCACAAAGCAACTACATGCCCCGGAGTCAACAATGGCGTTGACCTGGATTGTTCTTCCCTGGAGCTGCAATGAGAGGGGAAGGACAAGTTGAGTTGTATTGGCGGTTAAAGCAGATAAACAGGTTGGAGTAGAAGAAAAGCACTTACGAGTCTTTACTGGACAGTTGTTCACATAGTGGCCCGTCCCACCACAGTAGAGACAGAGGTTTAACTGGCGTCTGCGTGCCCGTTCCTCCGGGGTCAGGGTAGCCCGCATAAGTCCTAGCTGCATCGGTTCAGGAGCCTCGGTTGTTTGGGTGACTGGACTCGGGTAAGCAGAAGGTAGGTATCAGGAGGCAGGAACCGGAACTCTTGGAGTCATCCACATAGGGCGTGTTGGTTGGGAAGAGCGTTCAGACCGGCGCTCACGAAGGCGTCGGTCAATCTGGATGGTAATGGTGATGAGTTCCTCAAGGGTATCAGGCATCCCCACTCGAGCAAGCTCATCCTTCAGACCCTCAGACAGCCCCATGCGGAACTGATGACGCAGGGCTGCGTTGTTCCATTGAGTGTCCGCGCTCCAGCGTCGAAAGTCTGTTACATAGTCCTCGGCCGGACTACGGCCTTGCTGGAGCGCGAACAAAGCTGCCTCAGCGGTGGCAGTCCGTTGAGGATCTTCATAGAGCTGGGCCATGGCTTCAAAGAAGGCGGACAGGGACTGGACCTGTGCAGCGTTGGTTTCAAGCAGGCGGTGAGCCCAGGTCAAGGGTTCCCCCTGAAGGAGGGATATAACAAATCCCACCTTGGTGGCCTCCAAGGAAAAAGTCCGTGGCTGTAGGGCAAAATAGAGTTGGCAAGTGCTGCGGAAGGCCACAAATTTTGTTCGATCACCAGAAAACTTTTCGGGGGTAGGCACTCTTGGTTCAGGTGGAAGCATTACCACAGAGGGCGGTGCAGCAGCCTGTACTGGAGCGGCTGCAGCAGGGGCCATATTACTGGGCCCACTGAGGTTTAATACTTGGCCCTCCAGTCTGTTGTAACTGTCCTGTAGGGTTTGTACCGCCTGGGTAAGTGCTGCTAAGTGCGTGCAGATCTCCTGGATGGGAGAGGTCTCTCCTGCAGGCTCAGTCATGGCTGTTTGTACTGTAAGGTACCTGGTAGTTGAGCCTGACTGGTAGAAGGAGACCTCTCTTAAGCGCTGGTTCAGGAGCCACTGGAGTGGGGACAGTGGTCTCCTGAGCACAGTGGGTAGGAGGGCCTGATGCGGTTCCAGCAGAAGCAGATGATGATCTGGAAGAATGCCCCTCAGGGATGGCTGAGCTGCGGATGCAGGTATGCGGATGCAGGCCGGTAGACAGGCAGGTAGCTGAGAAGGCAGCGGCAGGGTGCTTGACAGGCAGGCTGGAAGCAGCGTCCCAGGACACAGGCAGAAGCAAGTCAGACAGTCCGTTTCAGCAGGAGATCAGGCAGGTATGGCAAAGGGGTGATCCAAGAGTAGTCAGGCAGGCAGAGATTCGGCAACAGATGATCAGATAAGCAAGGTCAGGCAAGCCGGGTCGGATTGGAGACTGGAGAGTAGTCAGACGTAGCCGGGTCACAGGTAAATACAAATCAAACGGGAAACAGGAACGCAGGTACAGAGCTGCAGACAAACAGCATCTGACAGAAGCACCTGTCATCCTTTTAAAGGCGCCTTGGCGCCAAACAGCGCTAGCGCGAACGGGCGCGCGCACGGGCGCGCGCGCGCATGCGCGAACGCGCGAACGCGCGCACGGGCACACGCGGGAGCGCTCCGGCGCCCCCTGGTGGGGAATTGAGCAGAATTGCCCTGGAAGAGCTTCTTGTGCACCTGTGTGCACGCATATTTGCCCGGCGGCCACTGATATGCCCCTGACACACTGGAGTCCTCTTCCACTTCTCCATGACGACATCACAGAGCTGGTGGATGTTAGAGACCTTGCACTCCTCCCCCTTATCATGTTGGAATACTGCCCTGCGGTCTAGTCTCCGAAGGGAGGGGATCACGCTCTGCTTCAGTATGTCACAGTACATGTTGGCATTCATGGGTCCTTCAATGAACTGTAGCTCCCCAGTGCCGGGAGCACTCATGCAGCCCCAGACAATGACACTCCCACCACCATGCTTGACTGTAGGCAAGACACACTTGTCTTTGTACTCCTCACCTGGTTTCCACCACACACACACTTGACACCATCTGAACCAAATAAGTTTATCTTGGTCTCATCAGACCACAGGACATGGTTCCAGTAATCCATGTCCTTAGTCTGCTTGTCTTCAGCAAACTGCGGGCTTTCTTGTGCATCATCTTTAGAAGAGGCTTCCCTCTGGGATGACAGCCATGCAAACCAATTTGATGAAGTGTGCGGCTTATGGTCTGAGCACTGACAGGCTGACCCCCCCACCCCTTCAACCTCTGCAGCAATGCTGACAGCACTCATATGTCTGTTTCCCAAAGACAACCTCTGGATATGATATATGATATATATGATATGTTCCGAGTGAAACCTGTTCTGTTAAACCACTGTATGGTCTTGGCCACCGTGCTGCAGCTCAGTTTCAGGGTCTTGGCAATCTTCTTATGGCCTAGGCCATATTTATGTAGAGCAACAATTCTTTTTTTTCAGATCCTCAGAGTTCTTTGCCATGAGGTGCCATGATGAACTTCCAATGACCAGCATGAGAGAGTGAGAGCGAACACCAAATTTAACAGACCTGCTCTCCATTCACACCTGAGACCTTGTAACACTAACGAGGCCGGGGAGAGAAAATGGCTAATTGGGCCCAATTTAGACATTTTCACTTAGGGGTGAATTCACTTTTGTTGCCAGCACTTTAGACATTAATGGCTGTGTGTTGAGTTATTTTGAGGGGACAGCAAATTTACACTGTTATACAAGCTGTACACTCATTACTTTACATTGTAGCAAAGTGTCATTTCTTCAGTGTTGTCACATGAAAAGATACAGTAAAAGATTTACAAAAATGTGAGCGGTGTACTCACTTTTGTGAGATACTGTCAAAGTTTAATGTATCAGTGTATTTATTTATTAAGTAATATTACCAGAGTGATACAAAGAGAAAGTCACAAGTGTGCAATGGAAAGGTGTATGGCACTGTTAGCAACGGAATGGTATTTAGCACTATGTCTAATTCTAATACAGATGACTTCTGTACTGTAAGTAAAAAAGAGGTATGAGGCATTCCATTTAATTTAAGCATGAGGCACAGCAAGTAAAAGAGAGACAATGGGGTACTGTGTGTGTAATAGACAGGGATAAAGCAGTTAATTCTTGTCATAGGGTAAGTAGTAGGCGCAGAGGCAAAGAAACACTAATAGGGCGTACACACGGTCGGACTTTGTTCGGACATTCCGACAACAAAATCCATGGATTTTTTCCGACGGATGTTGGCTCAAACTTGTCTTGCATACACACGGTCGCACAAAGTTGTCGGAAAATCCGATCGTTCTGAACGCGGTGACGTAAAACACGTACGTCGGGACTATAAACGGGGCAGTGGCCAATAGCTTTCATCTCTTTATTTATTCTGAGCATGCGTGGCACTTTGTCCGTTGGATTTGTGTACACACGATCGGAATTTCCGACAACGGATTTTGTTGTCGGAAAATTTTATCTCCTGCTCTCTAACTTTGTGTGTCGGTAAATCCGATGGAAAATGTCCGATGGAGCCCACACACGGTCGGAATTTCCGACAACATGCTCCGATCGGACATTTTCCATTGGAAAATCCGACCGTGTGTACGGGGCATAAGTAAAGTCCAAAAAAGTCACTGGAAAGTCCACACACTAGGGCCAGCTTATCCAAGAGCGTAGCTCACTCTGTGAAAATAGGAGGAAAAAGGGAAAAACAGGAAAGCGCCACTAAGTGTAGTAGATTTGATGTGTTTATTTTGCCCCACGATGGGCTACTCACAAGCTAAAAGACATAAACAGGCTCATTTGAATGCAGTGGTGCTTGGTACTCTGTTTGTCGTCCATCTGGAACACTTCGGCGGTGAGAAAAAAAGTCTTCTGGTTCCGGGAGTTGGAGGAAGAAGCCCGCTGGGGGAACCCAGTTGTCCCAGTGGAACTCAGCGTGGCGGAAGCCACTCGGGTGGTGCTGACGTCACGTGTCTCAGGATTCAATGCAACGTGTTTCGGAGCATGCGCCACTCTGAAACGCATTGCATGGAATACTGGGACCTGTGAAGTCAGCACCGCCCAATGTATTATGGACACAGCACCAAGCAACCAGCACTACTGCATTCAGATGAGCCTGTTTATTACTTTTATCTTGTGAGTAGCCCATTATAGGGGCAAAATAAACACATCACGATCTACTAGACAGTGGCGTTTTTCTATTTTTCCCTAATTCTTAGCATGAATACTGAGCATTTGGTGTGCATGTGCTAAAATGCAGATCTCTGTAGTGGCATGGATACTGGGGAGTGAGTTTTAAATGTTGGAGTGCAGACCACACAGGTACTGTGGATTCTACATGGTATTTAAAGTGGTTGTAAACCCTCACATATACCCAGTGAAGTGGCTGGCCGCAGGTGATACACCGAGATGAAACAAATCCTCCTACATAAGTTATACTTGTTTATCTGTGGTCTTGTCTTTTCTGATTGGACGAAACGCGTCACAGCGGAGACTTGGTTCTGAGGTCACGCCGCTGCAAGACCTGGGTCAGCATCAGCCAATTTACATATATGTTGTTTGTTTACCGATAATTTTAATAAATACTAAATATTATGGCTGCTACTTTCTGGCTCCAGGGTGAGCTGTGTTTATCACAGCTGGGACCTTATCGTGGTACTATGGAGAGGAGACAGCCTGGCATTGATGCATACGCCACCCCAAATTACCTCTATTTAAGATACATGCTTTGTTTGCTACGGTCACTTGCAGTATTATTTCTGGTGAGTGTTCATTTCATAAGGTGGTGGTGTTTGTTCACTCCATACACAGAGTGATTTGTGGATCGTGTGATTGGTGAAAGATCTAAGATTCACCAGAGTCTGTTGGGACTTAATTAATATAGACTAAGAATTTTGCACATTTGCACTAAAGCGCCTTTATGACACTTTATATATGTGCATTTTATATTAACCACTTCAGCCCCAGAAGAATTTACCCCCTTCCTGACCAGAGCACTTTTTGCGATTCGGCACTGCGTCGCTTTAACTGACAATTACGCGGTCATGCGATGTTGCACCCAAACAAAATTGACGTCCTTTTTTTGCCGCAAATATTTGCTATAATAAATATCCCCATTTTTTTTAAAAAAGCAAATTTTTTCTCATTTTAGGCTGATATGTATTTTTCTACATATTTTTGGTAAAAAAACCCGCAATAAGCGTATATTGATTGGTTTGCGCAAAAGTTATAGCGTCTACAATATAGGGGATAGATTTATAGCATTTTTATTTATGTATTTTTTTTTACTAGTAATGGCAGCGATCTGCGATTTTTATCATGACTACGACATTATGGCGGACACATCGGACAATTTTGACACATTTTTGGGACCATTGGCATTAACCACTTTACCACTGGGCACTTAAACCCCCTTAATAACCACACCAATTTTCAGCTTTCGGTGCTCTCACAATTTGAATGACAATTACTCAGTCATGCAACACTGTACCCATATGAAATTTTTGTCCTTTTTTTCACACAAATAGAGCTTTCTTTTGGTGGTATTTGATCACCTCTGGGTTTTTTATTTTTTGTACTATGAATGAAAAAAGACTGAAAATTTGGTAAAAAAATGCATTTTCTTCATTTCTATTAAAAATTTTTGCAAATAAGTAATTTTTCTTCATAAATTTGTTTTCAATCTTTCTTTATTAGATTTTCACTTTATATATACATTCATAAATACCATTACATCCCAATTCATAGTTAACATCATATACTCCATACTTCAGGTACAAAAAGAATTTTTCCTTTACTAAAACCATCATTATAAACTCAAAATGCATCTATATTCAAACCTGATCAACCATCTCTAACCCGTAGGTTTTACCTACCTCTCCCCTTTCCCACCCTCCCTTACCTATATTTACATCCATATCTCTTACTTACAAAAAAAAAAGCTATGGTGCCAATCACTGAAAATGTATCAATTTGGACGGAGCGATCACGTGGTAAAGGGCCGCTGTCATTGGCCCTTTACCGCGATCCGTGTTGCGCCTTAGGCTATGGGCCGGTTACTAAGTGGTTAATACAGCGATCAATGCTATAAAAATGCATTGATTACTTTAAAAATGTCACTGGCAGTGAAGGGGTTAACACTAGGGGGCGATCTAGGGGTTAACTGTGTTCCCTGGGAGGTGTTTCTAACTGAAGAGGGAGGAGACTGACTAGAGGAAATGACGGATCATGGTTTCTAGCTAATAGGAACACACAATCTGTCACTCCTGTCAGAACAGAACAGGGAAGTGTGTGTTTACACACACTCGTCCCTGTTCTGTGCAGGGGCGGGCTGGGCCGGGGGGCAGGGATGCAATTGCCCTCCAGGCTGCTCTGATGTGCTGTACGATTTGGCCGCTGTGTCGCCAGCTCACAACTGGGCATGCACAGTTTCTGAGCTTGCCGAGTGCGGCAGATCCATCCAGCAGTGTGTTCTGTCACTGGGCTGAAAGTCCGTGTTACAAGAGCGCAGCCCAGTCCAGCCCCTCCCTCCTCCACACCAATGGCTGGTAGATCTGTTCTCTCTTTGCCAGCCCACACTCCGTGCAGCCCCGCCTACACTCTGTGCAGCCCCGCCCACACTCCGGGCAGCCTGTGTGCTGTCTGTGAAGAAGATGTGTGGGGCGGGAAAGTTAAAACTGAGCAGTTGGCTGGAATCAGTGAGCATCCATGTAAGTGAGCTCCTCCTCCCTCCCTGCTCTCCCAAATTCCTCCCTGCAGCTAGAGAGTTTTCTTTCCAGCAGCTTGTGACAGTACCTCACCCTCCTCTGTGGTATGAAGAGGTTCACACTGACACTGGTATGCTGCAGAGCTGGTAGTCTTCCTGCATGGTGCTCCTAGTCCCATTATAGACGTCTTTTAGGTTGCACATTTTTTACTGCATGTTCTGAAAATGCACAAAAAATGTCCTGCATGCTGCATCTTTGGTGCACTTTTAGAAAATGCAGCAAAAATGTGCAACCTAAAAGAAGTCTCGGGGACAGCAGCTAAAGAAACCCGCCGGTACACCAGCACTGCAGCCAAACACAGCACACTAGTGTGAGCCCAAAGGCTCACTTGTCGCAGGCACTGCCACTCCACTGAAAAGCAATACATGCTCGGGTCACTTTTCTGAGGCATTTAACAGGCAGTGTGAAGCAGTCTCTCTCTCTCTGTGCAGGCAGTGTGAAGCAGTCTCTCTCTCTCTGTGCAGGCAGTGTGAAGCGGTCTCTCTCTCTGTGCAGGCAGTGTGAAGCGGTCTCTCTCTCTGTGCAGGCAGTGTGAAGCGATCTCTCTCTCTCTGTGCAGGCAGTGTGAAGTGGTCTCTCTCTCTGTGCAGGCAGTGTGAAGCGATCTCTCTCTCTCTGTGCAGGCAGTGTGAAGCGATCTCTCTCTCTCTGTGCAGGCAGTGTGAAGCGGTCTCTCTCTCCCTATGTACAGGCAGTGTGAAGCGGTCTCTCTCTGTGCAGGCAGTGTGAAGCAGTCTCTCTCTCTCTGTGCAGGCAGTGTGAAGCGGTCTCTCTCTCTCTCTCTCTGAGCAGGCAGTGTGAAGCGATCTCTCTCTCTGTGCAGGCAGTGTGAAGTGGTCTCTCTCTCTCTCTGTGCAGGCAGTGTGAAGCGATCTCTCTCTCTCTGTGCAGGCAGTGTGAAGTGGTCTCTCTCTGTGCAGGCAGTGTGAAGCGGTCTCTCTCTCCCTATGTACAGGCAGTGTGAAGCGGTCTCTCTCTGTGCAGGCAGTGTGAAGCAGTCTCTCTCTCTCTGTGCAGGCAGTGTGAAGCGGTCTCTCTCTCTCTCTCTCTGAGCAGGCAGTGTGAAGCGATCTCTCTCTCTGAGCAGGCAGTGTGAAGCGATCTCTCTCTCTGTGCAGGCAGTGTGAAGTGGTCTCTCTCTCTCTCTGTGCAGGCAGTGTGAAGCGGTCTCTCTCTCTAGCTCTGTGCAGGCAGTGTGAAGCGGTCTCTCTCTGTGCAGGCAGTGTGAAGCAGTCTCTCTCTCTCTGTGCAGGCAGTGTGAAGCGGTCTCTCTCTCTCTCTCTGTGCAGGCAGTGTGAAGCGATCTCTCTCTCTCTCTGAGCAGGCAGTGTGAAGTGGTCTCTCTCTTTGTGAAGGCAGTGTGAAGCAGTCTCTCTCTCTCTGTGCCGGCAGTGTGAAGCGGTCTCTCTCTCTCTCTGTGCAGGCAGTGTGAAGCGGTCTCTCTCTCTCTCTGTGCAGGCAGTGTGAAGCAGTCTCTCTCTCCCTCTGTGCAGGCAGTGTGAAGCAGTCTCTCTCTCTCTGTGCAGGCAGTGTGAAGCGGTCTCTCTCTGTGCAGGCAGTGGGAAGCAGTCTCTCTCTCTCTCTCTGTGCAGGCAGTGTGAAGCGGTCTCTCTCTCTCTCTCTGAGCAGGCAGTGTGAAGCTGTCTCTCTCTGTGCAGGCAGTGTGAAGCTGTCTCTCTCTGTGCAGGCAGTGTAAAGCGGTCTCTCTCTCTGTGCAGGCAGTGTGAAGTGGTCTCTCTCTCTGTGCAGGCAGTGTGAAGCGGTCTCTCTCTCTCTGTGCAGGCAGTGTAAAGCGGTCTCTCTCTCTGTGCAGGCAATGTGAAGTGGTCTCTCTCTCTGTGCAGGCAGTGTGAAGTGGTCTCTCTCTCTGTGCAGGCAGTGTGAAGTGGTCTCTCTCTCTGTGCAGGCAGTGCGAAGCGGTCTCTCTCTCTGTGCAGGCAGTGTGAAGCGGTCTCTCCCGCTCTCTGTGCAGGCAATGTGGAGTGCTCGCTCCCTCTCTGGGGCAATGTGGAGCAGTCTCCCTCACTCTCTCTCTCTGTGCGGGCAATGTGGTGTAGATGGATGGTGAGCTGATTCGGTAGTTCAATGGGCCACTTGACTGGACTTGCCCCCCAGGCCTAAGGCTGCCAGCCCTCCCCTGGTTATGTGTCTCCTGCTCACGATCGCTCGTGGCCGGCAGTCATCACGACCGTCGGCACCGTGAGCCGGCGTATAGCTACGACGGCTCGCACAGGGGAGTCAACCTGCCGCAGTATGACTGCGGCAGCTGATCGGGAAGTGGTTAATGTTTTGTGTATGTGATACACTATTATTATTACTATGATTGTGTATGTGATACTCTTTCAATCTGGTATAATTCATGTTTGCTGGCACTGCATTGATTTATGTTTTACATACTGTTCACTGACTGGCCTATCCTTGCACTATGTACTGCTCACTGATTCTTCAGGCACAAGGCAACTTTGCATCACAACCTACTGATCACCGAACTCTGCTTCTCAAACTACATTTTAGGGCTTGTTCACACCATGTACAGTGCGGAAACATGCAAAATTCTGTCTTTTCTTGCACCACACAAAAATGTACTACCTTTTGCAGACGCGCATGGATGCCACTAATTCTCAATAGCACCCCAATGCATCTAGCAATGCATATGCGTTCAGGCCTGCTAAAACGCATTGTACTGCAGTACAATGCGTTTTGGCGCGGTGCGATTATAAAAATCTTGCTGATATTTTTTTCTGTTTCATGTGCATAGAGAAGCTCACTGAAAAACATGATGCACAAGTATGCGTAATGCCGCGTACACACGAGCGGACTTTACGGCAGACTTTGATCGACGGACTTTACGTCTGACTTTATGACAAACTTTCCGAATGAACGGATTTGCCTACACACAATCCACCAAAGTCCGTGTAATTCGTACGTGATGACGTACGACCGGACTAAAACAAGGAAGTTCATAGCCAGTAGCCAATAGCTGCCCTAGCGTGGCTTTTTGTCCGTCGAACTAGCATACAGACGAGCGGACTTTTCGACCGGACTCGAGTTCGACGGATAGATTTAAAACATGTTTCAAATCTAAGTCCGTCCAACTTTTGAGCAAACAAAGTCCGCTGGAGCCCACACACGATCGAATTGTCCGACGAAATCCCGTCCGCCGGGCAAAGTCTGCCGTAAAGTGCGCTCGTGTGTACGCGGCATAAAAGTGCATTCCCTCCAACATACCTCCTGATGTGAAGGAGGCCTCAGACTGGTGTGGTGCGTCATTCTAAAGGGTGCCTTGACTGAAAAGAAGTTGAGAAACACTGGTTTAAAATTTTAGATGCCAACAAAAAGCTGTTGACCCTCTGCACCCCCGTGTCTCTCATCCTTATGATTACTTGTAATTTTTTATGTGGATGAGATTATAGGGTGAACTCTGTTTGTTTGCATTTTAGGATGATTCACCACAAGGAAGAAATGTTTTATATTTGTGCAGCTGTCATGCTTCAGTGGTTTATTACCTAATATATATAATTGCTTTAACACTAATAATGGTTTATTACCTAATATATAATAATACCACAACTATTGCAATACCAGTGTTGTACTGTAAAAACACAATTCTCAAAAAGGGTGCAGTGCTGCTTTCAAAACTCCTTGAGAAACGGGAGCAGTTGTGAATGGCTAACCAATTAGCTTCTCACTTCCATTTTTGAAGCTTAACTGAACAAGCTGAAGATAGAATCTGATTGGTTGCCATGTACAGCTGTTTCAGATTCTGTCTGCCCCAGCTTTATAACTTCTCGCCAATGTAATTATACATTATTTTATCGATGGTCTTTATGTGTCAATAGTATTATGTTCAACAGAATCCCTATGGGTAGTATAAAAACTGGTCCCTGGCAACCACACCAGTTTTTTTTTTTTTTTTATGTCAGCAAGAATTGTGGACTTTTAAATAAAATTCTAAGCCCAAACGGTCCGTGCTTTTCCTTACAGTCCTTTTCACAGTATGTCACTTAGTAACAAGGCATGGAATGTCTCTCCTCATCTGATCTCTTGCTGGAGATTGGATCCGGGCATCGGGATTGGTTGTTGCCATGATACTTTCTTCTTGCCTTCAAACTAGGATTGGATGACATTGTGCGTGATTTACATAAATGGGGTCGACTGAAGTTCTGTATCCACAGACAGTGACATCACAGAGGCACCACTACAGAAATGATTAATTCTATCTCCGGCTATGGCCTGCAGTGATTAACATGTTCTCTACCGCAGACAATTATAAGGAGAATTCATTTCTGCACAGTTACTGATTTTCAAGGCAGTTGTTAAGTCTCGTGTCAATAGATGTAATTGATTACATTTTTTCTAATTATGTAAAGAAAAAAAACAAAGTCACAAATCTGTTATTCATTTATTTAATTAGCATAAGTGGTAGCATATGTTAAACTCTTCCGGAGACCAGCACAAGATTACGAAACGGGAGATACCTGTTATGCCTTTCAGGATCTGTATTGCCACGGATATGTGTGGGAATTTTAAATATAAGTACTACAGGAAATATAGTAAATTCTACTTATTATTATTATTATTGTGAGTCCTACAAATCAGGATCCAATTAAAATATATTTTCAGGCCTAAATCTTGGTAGAAACTTTAGACAAGCTTCATTTGCATTACATTTTTTACTTCCTTTTTAAAGTGTATATCCTTCTACATGGAATCCCACCTATATGACATTATGTGTGTACATTTCTGAGCATCAGTTTTTAAATGGTTACCTCTCTATTGCATACAGGTTTGCGCACGGATTGGATTGGTTGGCTCCCCTGCCTCCTACGATCAGCTGGTCCGCCAGGTAGAGGACTTAAGAAAGGAGAACTCCCACCTGAGGAGGGAGCTGCAGGACAACAGCAGCCAGCTGAGCCGCCTTGAACATGACACGTCCGACATGAAGGTAGGAGAAAAATGCTGAAAGCGGGAAAATCTGTGAAGTACACATATGACCCAAGGATAGCATCAGGGATAAAAAGAGAAAAGAATACTATGCACAATAAAGATCAGGAAAATGTATGACAGCTACAACACAAACATTTGCTGGGAGAAATAGAAATAGAAATACGCAGAGGCGGCTCTTTAATTAGGCAAATTAGGCGATCGCCTAAGGCCCCGCAGTCACAGGGGCCTCGCGGCCGACTAATTTGCCTGTGATCAATCACTGATGTTGTCAAGGTCTCATCCCGGTGGCAGTAAGTGCGGCGAGCGGGACAGTAGAGGCCTCTAGGTGGCGGCAGCGGCTGGATGACAGCACCCCGCTCCAAGGCATGCGGGTAGCATGTCCATGTGGGACCCGCAGCTGAGCTGCTCCTTCAGCCTGTGCCGCTCACCTGACCTCTCCACACTTGCCTCCTTCTATTTGGTTCTGCAGTTGGGGCGGGGGTCGCTGAAGCTATCCAGCTGAGCTGCCCCATGAGTGTGAAGAGGAAGGAGCTCTTATGCTGCCTGGCCGACCGGAGAGAAGGTGAGTGCCTGTGCAGCCCCCCCTGTGTGCCTTAATAGGAGGAGCGGTGGGGAGACTGCACATAGTGAAATTGATTTTTCCATATTCCTCCATGCAGCCGCTGATTGTCTGCAGGAAGGAGAGGAGAAGTGATCATTCAGCGGCTGCATGGAGGAATATGGAAAAATCAATTTCACTATGTGCAGTCTCCCCACCGCTCCTCCTATATAACTTTTTCTGCATCCCCGCTCTCCAGCCCCTCCTTATGCTCCCTGGCTCTGCCCCTCCTGCTCTCCAGCCCCTCCGTGTGCTCCCTGGCTCCGCCCCTCCTGCTCTCCAGCCCATCCTTGTCCTCCCTGGCTCAGCCCCCATTTCGCCAGCACCCCCCTGCTCTCCAATTCTTTCTGCCCCCCCTCTCCAGCTCCCCCCAGCGCTCTCCAGCCCCCACCCCTCCTGTGCTCTCCACTTTTCCCAGTTCTCTCTGCTCCCCAACACTCTCCAGCCCCCACCCCCCACCCCTCCTGTGCTCTCCACTTTTCCCAGTTCTCTCTGCTCCCCAACACTCTCCAGCCCCCACCCCCCAGCACTCTCCGGCCCCTCCCCCAGCACTCTCCGGCCCTCATCCCCAGAACTCTCCGCCCCCTCCCCCCAGCACTCTCCGACCCCCAGCACTCTCTGGCTCCCACCCCCCAGCACTCTCTGGCCCCCACCCCCCAGCACGCTCTCGCCCCCAGCACTCTCCGATCCCCAGCACTCTCTGGCCCCCAGCACTCTCCGACCCCCACCCTCCAGCACTCTCTGGCCCCCAGCAGTCTCTGACCCCCAGCACTTTCTGCCCCCCACCCCCCAGCACTCTCTAGCCCCCAGCACTGTCCTGCCCCCACCCCCCAGCACTCTCTCCGGCCCCCACCCCCAGCACTCTCCGCCCCCAGCACACTCCAGCTCCTCCCTACTCTTTGCCCCCCCAGTGCCTTCACAGACTGGGACATGGGGCACAGGAGGGGTTGCACACAGGGTCAGATCTCTAGATCTCTCTCACCCCCTTTCCCTCACCCCCCTCTTTCTCATATCCCTCTCTCTCTCTCGTACCCCCTCTCACCCCTCTCTCTCCCCCCTCTCCCCCTCTCTCTTTCTCTCTCTCTTCCTCCGCTCTCTCTCTCTTACCCCCTCTCCCCCCTCTCTCTCACTCCCCCTCTCTCCCTCCCGCCCCCTCTCTTTCACCACACTCCTTCTCTTACTCCTTCCCACCACTCCCTCTCTCTCCTCCCCCTCTCTCTCTTCCCCCTCTCTCTCTCCCTCCCCCTCCCTCTTTCTCTCCCCCTTTCTCTCTTCCCCTCCCCCTCTCTCTCTCCTCCCTCCCTTCCCTCTCTCTCTCTCCCCCTCCCCTCTCTCTCTCTCCTCCCTCCCCTCCCTCTCCCCTCCCTCTCTCCCCCTCCTCTCCTCTCTTCTCTCCTCTCTCCACCTCCCTCTCCCCCTTTTGCGCACCCTTTCTCTACCCCTCTCCCCCCCCTCTCTCTCCCTCTCCCCCCCTCTCTCTCCCCCTCCCCTCCCTCTCTCTCCCCCTCCTCTCCTCTCTTCTTCCCTCTCTCCACCTCTCTCTCCCCCTTTTGCGCACCCTTTCTGTACCCTTCTCTCTCACCCCTCTCTCCCTCTCACCTTCTCTCTCTCCCCCTCTCGCTCACCCTCTCTCCTTTCCTCTCTCTCACCCACTCATCCTCCCTCTCTCACTCACAATGTCATGCTCCCCCTCTCGCTCCCCTTCCTTCTCCCTCTCTCTTTTTCCCTCCCCCCTCTCTCTCTCTCTCTCTCTCCCCCTCCCTTCCCCTCCCCCTCTCTCTCCCCCTCCCCTCTCTCTCCCCTTTGTTTTCTCTCTCTCTCTCCCCCTCCCTCTCTCCTCCTCTCTCTCTCCCCTCTCTCTCTATCCCTCCCTTTCCCTCCCCCTCTCTCCCCCCTCCCCCTCTCTCCCCCCTCCCCCCTCTCTCTCCCCTCCCCCTCTCTTGCTCCCCCTGCGCTGTGCTGGGATCCCCCCACTCTACTTTCTCTGTGGATGTGGAATGACTCAGTGACATTCCCTCCCCATTCTCCCAAGACACAGGAAATTCTTAGAGGGGTTGCCACCTTGCTGGGCCCCAGATGTTTTATTGGCTGCATATGTCTGGTGGGTGAGGAGGGTGCCCTGGAAGTAGTGCTGATGAACTGTGTGCTAGATCTGTGCATTTTTTTGCAGCCATTTTTATTGCTTGAATTTTTTCCCCATTATGGGCTTGATTGGGGCCTCATGTGTAGGTTTCGTCTAAGGCCTCACAAAGCCTAGAGCCGCCTCTGGAAATACGGGACCAAATGATATATAGTTACATAGTAAGCGAAGTTGAAAAAAGACAGAAGTCCATCAAGTCCAACCTATGTGTGTGATTATATGTCAGTATTACATTGTATATCCCTGTATGTTGTGGTTGTTCAGGTGCTTATTTAATAGTTTTTTGAAACTATCGATGCTCCCCGCTGAAACCACCGCCTGTGGAAGGGAATTCCACATCCTTGCCGCTCTTACAGTAAAGAACCCTCTACACAGTTTAAGGTTAAACCTCTTTTCTTCTAATTTTAATGAGTGGCCATGTGTCTTATTAAACTCCCTTCCGCGGAAATGTTTTATCCCTATTGTGGGCTCACCAGTATGGTATTTGTAAATTGAAATCATATACCCTTTCAAGCGTCTCTTCTCCAATGAGAATAAGTTCAGTACTCGTAACCTTTCTTCATAACTAATATCCTCCAGTCCCTTTATTAGCTTTGTTGCCCTTCTCTGAACTCGCTCCATTTCCAGTACATCCTTCTTGAGAACTGGTGCCCAGAACTGGACAGCATACTCCAGGTGAGGCCGGACCAGAGTGTTGTAGAGCGGGAGAATTATCGGTTTATCTCTTGAGTTAATCCCCTTTTTAATGCATGCCAGTATTTTGTTTGCTTTGTTAGCAGCAGCTTGGCATTGCATGCCATTGATGAGCCTATCATCTACTAGGACCCTCAGGTCCTTTTCCATCCTTGATTCCCCCAGAGGTTCTCCCCCAGTGAGTAGATTGCATTCATATTTTTGCCACCCAAATGCATTATTTTACATTTTTACATCCACATTAAACTTCATTTGCCATGTAATTGCCCACCCCATTAATTTGTTCAGATCTTCTTGCAAGGTTTCCACATCCTGCGGAGAAGTTATTGCCCTGCTTAGCTTAGTATCGTATATTTACCCCATCCTCCAGGTCATTTATGAACAAATTAAATAGGATTGGTCCCAGCACAGAACCCTGGGGAACCCTACTTTCCACCCCCGACCATTCCGAGTACTCCCCATTTATCACCACCCTCTGAACTCGCCCTTGTAGCTAGTTTTCAATCCATGTACTCACCCTATGGACCATGCCAACGGACCTTACTTTGTACAGTAAACTGTTATGGGAAACTGTGTCAAATGCTTTTGCAAAATCCAGATACACCACGTCTACGGGCCTTCCTTTATCTAGATGGCAGCTCACCTCCTCATAGAAGGTTAGTAGATTGGTTTGGCAAGAATGATTCTTTATGAACCCATGTTGATTACTGCTAATGATACCGTTTTCATTACTAAAATCTTGTATATATTCCCTTATCATCCCCTCCAAGAGCTTGCATACTATTGATGTTAGGCTAATTGGTCTGTAGTTCCCAGGGATGTATTTTGGCCCTTTTTTAAATATTGGTGCTACATTGGCTTTTATCCAATCAGCTGGTACCATTCCAGTCAGTAGACTGTCAGTAAAAATTAGGAACAATGGTCTGGCAATTACTTGACTAATTCCCTAAGAACCTTCGGGTGCAAGCCATCTGGTCCCGGTGACTTATTAATGTTAAGTTTTCCAAGTCTATTTCTAATTCTGTCCTCTGTTAGCCATGAGAGTGCTTCCTGGGATGTGTCATGAGGATAAACACTGCAGTTTTGGTTACTGAAGCCCTCCAATTCTCTCGTGAAGACTGAGGAGAAGAATAAATTCAATACCTTCTCCATCTCTCCATCCTAAGTAACCAGATTCCCTTCATCATTCTTTATGAAGCCAATAAGGTCTTTCCTCCCTCTTTTACTGTTTAAATACTTAAAGAACTTCTTTTTTTTTTGCTCTCCTCCGCTATGTGTCTTTCGTGTTCTATCTTAGCCACCCTAATTGCACCCTTACATTTCTTGTTGCATTCTTTGTAAAGTCTGAATGCTGATGATGATCCCTTAACCTTGTATTTCTTTTTTTTTTTTTAATTCTTTATTTTTTCATAGAAAATGTGTACAACAAATAACATATCCAGCATAGGTACATAACAAAAGTCAAGCAGAAAATTCAGACAAGATTGCAAAAGCAAGTTCAACAAATCAGGTTTTCTTACTTAGCACCATATTCAAGGCACATGGGGGAAAGACCCCGGTATGGCAATACTGACAGTACACGGGACCCTGGGGGTGCTCTGAAAGTTAGTCGTTTCACCTGGAGTTGGTGTTAGAACATATCAAATCATGCCACACAGTAATATAGTATACATTTTTATAGTCAATTGGGGAGCAATGGGATCTGAAGGACTGATAAGCCCAAACATTAGACATGTGAAAATGTAATGAATTTTAGGATCTTCACTGTATCTGTTCAGGTAACCCATGAATGGGAAAGAGTTATAAGAAAAGTTGGTATCCCCAAAAGTGGGAAAGGGATAGGGACCAGGAAAAGAGGGGGGGAAGGAAGGGGAAGGGGGGGAAGGTGAGCGGTGAAACTAGAAACAGGAGACAGAGAGGGAGCAGAGTAAGGTAGAGTAAGGTGAGATAATGTAGTATAATAAAATGCGATGCCCTCCGCCTAGGGGGCGGGACCGGCCCATTAGGTCAGTTAGTTTGTGCCATTTCTTGGAGATAGGCTTCTGTGTATATAAAATGTTGCCAGGGTCTCCAGGTCTCTCGAAAGGTCTCCTCTCTATTGTGCAGGGTAGCAGTGAGATCCTCCATATCTCTCAGTTCGTTCACTTTAGTAAACCATAGGGACTTTGCCGGCGGTTTCTCCGATCTCCAACAGAGGGGAATAAAGCCTTGTATTTCTTGAAGGCCTTCTCCTTTGCTTTTATATGCATTTTTACATTGGAGTTAAGCCATCCAGGACTTTTGTTCGCTCTTTTACATTTATTTCCCAATGGGATGCACTGGCTAATGCCTTTATTTAATATGCTCTTAAAGCAAACCCATCTCTCCTGCGTGTTCTTTGTTCCTAAGATTTTATCCCAATTTATATCTTCTAGCAAGGCTTGTAGTTTAGGGAATTTGGCTCTTTTGAAATTCAGCGTCTTTGTATTCCCCT
Source organism: Lithobates clamitans (assembly GCA_037952925.1). Classification (NCBI taxonomy): domain Eukaryota; kingdom Metazoa; phylum Chordata; class Amphibia; order Anura; family Ranidae; genus Lithobates; species Lithobates clamitans. The sequence goes on from JBBGZY010000374.1 coordinate 2,810,499, forward strand.
TATGTTTCCTATTTGTGTGTTTTATACTGAAGCTAATTGACCTGTGATCGCTGTTTCCTAAATTGCCCCTTATTTCCACATCCCTGATCAGGTCTGTATTGTTGGTAATCAGTAGGTCTAGTAACGCTTTGTTTCTAGTTGGTGTGTCTACCTACTGACCGATGAAATTGTCCTGTAAGACATTTAGGAACTGGCGAGCCTTAGACGAATGCAGGGTTCCTTCCCCCCAGTCTATGTCTGGATAATTAAAATCCCCCATTATGATGACACTTCCCATCCTTGCTGCTAATCCAAATTGTGATAGTAGGTCCGTCTCCCCCTCCTCCCTCAGGTTAGGGGGCCTAAAACATACTCCCAGTATTATTTTCACCTTAGTTTCATCCCTTTGGAGCTTTACCCATAAGGATTCCACCTCCTCCCTAGCTCCCTTAGTGATGTCATCTCTCAGATTAACTTATACACTATTCTTGATATACAGGCATACCCCTCCCCCTTTTTTTACCCTCTCTATCCCTGCGATAAAGGAAATACCCTTGAATGCTTGCCAGCCAATCATGAGAGCTGTTGAACCAAGTCTCTGAAATTCCCACAAAATCTAAATCCTCCTCGTACTACAGTATCAACAGTATCTTTAGTTATCCCATCTTGTCCGCCAGGCTCCTGGCATTGGTGAACATGCCACGTAGTTTAGACCGGTCGCATACTGTCCTCTTATTGGGTGTTCCGAGATTGCAAATAGGACTTGTTACTATACTTACCTTGGGGGTATGTACTTTAGTCAACCTACCACTAATCCCCCCAATACTACCCTCTGGAATATGTTCCGCGCTGACTATCTCTACCTCTGGACCCTCCCCCCTTCGCCTAGTTTAAAAGCCCCTCTAACTTTTTGGCCATCTTCACTTCCAGCAGATCTGCACCCTCCTCCTTTAGGTGCAGTTCATCTGTTCTATAGAACTGGTGACCGACTGAGAAATCGGCCCAGTTCTCCAGGAACCCAAACCCATCCTTACTACACCAGCTCCTCAGCCACTTGTTTATTTCCCCAATCTCCCTCTGTCTTTCTGGTGTGGCTCGAGGTACTGGTAGTATTTCTGAGAATAGAACCTTGAAGGTCCTTTTCCTCAATTTAGCTCCTAAGTCCCTAAAATCGTTCTTTAGGACACTCCATCTGCCTCGGACTTTGTCATTGGTGCCAACGTGCACCATGACAGCCGGGTCTTCCCCAGCCCCTCCCAGTAATCTGTCCACCAGATCTGTGATGTGCCGAACCCGAGCGCCAGGTAGACAGCATATAGTTCGGCGCTTCAGGTCTTTGTCACAGATTGCCCTCTCTGTCCTTCTAAGAATTGAGTCCCCTAACACCAGAATCTGTCTTTCCTTTCCCTTCGCTTCCCCCCCACTCTCACTGGAGGAGTTCTTCCCCTGGCAGCTAGGGGAGTCCCTCAGCTCCAGCAGTGCTGGTCCCTGAATGGTTTCACCAATGTCACTCAATGGAGCGTACTTATTGGGATGTTCCAGCCCAGGATCGGCCTCCCTGGCACTTTCCCCTCTAACCTTTCCTAACTGTCACCCATCTACTCGTTTCTAGTGCCTGCACCTTCTTGTCTCTACTCGCCTCTGTGCTGGCCCCTGCCAACACCTGCCGGGTAACAACTAGCTTCCTGACACTAATACTCAACAATACACCGGTACTCAACAATACAATACACAGGACTGGACTGTATGTACACGTGGGCTGCAAGGGCACGTGGACTGTGAGTACAAGTGGGCTACGAGTGCACGTTGACTGCGAGTGCAGGTGGGCTGCAAGTGCACGTGTACTCGCAGTCCACATGCACTCGCAGCCCACGTGTACTCGCAGTCCATGTGCACTCGCAGTCCACGTGCACAGATTGCAGATTTTACTGCAGTAGTAAGCAGTAATAAAACAAAAACAAACCTTTAATGTCAATTTGGGAGATGGCAATAATAGATGCACTAGATTAAAGTGGTTGTAACCCTAAAAAAAAAGATCAGCATCTTTGGGCGATGCGGGAGCGGTGTGTACACCGCTCCCAAAACGCCCTGCCCATTTGAAATGAATGGGCAGTGCTGCCGAAGCCCTGCAAAGCACTTCAGCAGCACCGCAACACGGGAGCTATTAACCCTTTCTTCGGCCGCTAGCAGGGGTTAAAAGTGCGCCGATATTGGGCGTAAAGCGTCGCCATAACAGCGGTAAAGCGCAGCTAAAACTAGCGGCGACTTACCGTTAGGGCCTGCTACCGCCACAGTTACTATTGAGCTTATGTTAGCTTCCAACCAAACTGTCATGCCATCAAATGGCTGGTGTCATAGCTGATCACATTTGCAGTAGTATGACAAATTGGCAAATTCCTTGGCTGTAAAGGATAGGAGGGTTTAGTTACACCTTAATGCCTGAACTCCAGCTAACGCTTTTTTTGAGCAGTTATAGAAACGTCAGCAGCTACAGTGTTTGTAGCTGCTGACTTTAAAAAAATTGTGGCCGGAACACCCCTTTAAATAGTTTTTCCCAACCATCCAATTGACAATTTTGCTGGACAGCTTGGCCTGGTAAATTGAGTGGAATTTAAATAATAAATTAAAATAATAGACTTACTGGTTGGATCACCAGGTGAAAATAAAGGGAAAAAAAGCCTAAAAAAGGAAAACAAATGCAACCAACATAACCACAGTAAGTACTGGTTAGCTGCAATTTTTTGTTTTTGATACAGTTTTAAATCACCTTTTCTTTGCAGACATATAAAACCCGAAGAAAAAAAAAACTAACTGCAGCAAAATCTGCCAACAATATGACTGTGTAACATAATTAGCATACCTAAATATAGATGCTGATATGAGGCATACACACAGCAGTTGTTTAGTCTGTGTAACAGTGTAACAAATTAGAAAATTTCCTAACAAAGCCTTATTCTGCATATATTATAGCAGATTATTAACTAGTGTTTCTCAACAACAAGAATCTCCTGAATTTTATCTAACGCGATCAACATTCTGAAATTGGGACCAGGAAAGAAACTGATGAGAATCCAAAAATGTTACAGAAAGTAAGGTGAAATCATCTAGTGGAGATGGCGGTCTAGTGATAGATGCCTAAGGGTACACTCATACTGGGCATGGTTAAATTGAACCATGCCTGAGTTCGATTGTTACCCTCCCCAGTCCCCCGCTAATCTGCACTCACATTGTACTTTAAAGTTTCTAGGTGCACTTACTTCCAGACCACCATGATCCCTGTGCTTCTGTGCTCAGTCATCTATGAAGAGTTCTGTGCTCTGGCATGGTTTGCATTCACACTGAAGTGGACCGTTCTGGACCACAAGTGAACCATGCCCAGGACCACCTTGTCTCCAGGCATGGTTTGGAGCACCCACTGTACACAGGTGAACCAAACCAAGGGAGCGAACTGCGCCCAGACATGGTTAAAACTGCCAGTGTAAAGGCACCCTTAGAAGAGATGTCCTTTCCATTTCCTTTCACTTCCTCTTGTGTCTCTGGGACAGACACAGCAAAAAATAAATTTTTTTTTAGAGGGGTTTAATGCTAAATATTGCTTTAGTATATATTGCTTATATATACATTTGCCTAAAACCCCATTTGCCAGTGTGATATAAAAGGAAAAGGTCCTCAACCCCCGGGTCGCTGACAGCCGCCAATCCATGGCTTGCTTGGGGCCAGACCGCACAGTGTGGGATTGGGCGGTGGACAAGCAAGGCTCAATCTTTATTGGCAGCTGCCTGTTTTGCCTCCTGGGCTTCACGTCTGGTTGGGTGATGGGTGGGGCCCTGCTGTGGGCTGTGCATGCAGGCGATCTAAATCCCTGTTGCGGTCTAGTGCCTGGTGGTCTGGCAAGAGTTATGATGCCAAGATAACGAGCCAGTACAACCTGCACTGCCAACCTCCCACCACCAAAGGGCACCCGCTCCCCTTCTCCCAGCACCACCACTCCCTTCCCTTTCTGCAGTCACGTCACTCAGCCAATGTATATATATTTTAGCATTTTATTTGTATCTGTTTGGCTCACCACATGAGCTCAATCTATTATTATTATTATAGAAAAAAATATAGTATAGTATAGTAATAATATTGTACTATTATTATTATGAGAGAAGTATATTGTTAATGGGAAAAAAAGAATATTTAAAAAAAAATCTTTATTTGTATCTGTTTGGCTGATTACATGATTTAATATTATCAATAACAATAAATAGAGCTCACGTGATCAGCTAAACAAATACAAATAAAGGTTTAAAAAAATAAATATTTTCTTCAAAAACAATAATAATAATACTATTTCTCATGTTAATAATATATTGAGCTTATGTGGTCAGCCAAAGAGATACAAACAAAAATTTTAAAATAAATATGTGAGTGGCAGGTGAGGTGACAGGCTACAACCCCATTCCCCCTAGTCCGTGGATTAGGTTATCTTCCACGAGGCTGGTTCCTGGTGCTGGGAGGTTGGGGACCGTTGATATAAGGTATGTCTTGTTAGAGAAGTCATACTTGTAAAGAATAATCTATGAACATGAGAGCATAGATTGTCCCAGAATAGTAACACACCTCCATCACTCATGATATTGTTTTTTTTTTTTTTTGGAGAAAGCTAATGGTTACTACTAATGAGCACTTAGTACAGTAGCAGATAGTGGAATATGCATTACTTTTTCCAGAACCATTAAGTTAGCTCACATGAGCAATTAATGGACAGAGGGGACGGCTGAACGATGTTCATTTGTGAACAAAAAATCACTTAAAAAGAATATATGTTTGGAGGCTATCTGACTTCAGTGATATGATTAATTTGAAAGACACAAACAGAAAACACCCAGACATTTCTGTATTATAGTAAAACAGAAAAAAAATTATGAACAGTCAACATAAAACTAGAACATCAGATCTGACATGTTGGCAGATTGAATCAGATACTGCTTTCTTATAAATTCTGAGGACTCCTTCATTGGACCAGAATTAGACATTCCCCATCATGGAATTGCTTGCTTTATGTTGTACTTTCCTTATGCTACCATAATCTCCATAATCTTTCAAATAGAATGTAGACCCCACACCAGGAGTCGGCAGACTTGGGAACTTGGATAAGAGGTTTCACTTCCAGAGCCCTCAAGCATTTTAATAAACTGTTGGGTTGGTGATTATTTCAGTATCTACCCAAAATGGAAAAAATATTTAGTAAGGCTCAGTTTAGCAACTAATTGCAATGTTTGGATCTAAGCTGCCATAGTTAGATCAAAAATTGTCCGATTCAGCAAGGACAGGCTGAATTTTGATTCATCTATGGCCATTCCATCTCAAGAGAAGTCAATCTAATGATTGGCTTCTCTCGTATGGGACTGTTGGAAAATTTGAATTCGATCAACACATGCAGCCATTTAACTGCAGTGCTGATCAGTGTATTTTGACAGTGAATGATTCCTGCTGTCAGAATACAATAGCTTAGCAGGGAGGATTCCTCTATCCACCTTGCTTGTGTGGATGGGGATTCCATAAATTTTTTCTGATCAGCCGGCTCTCTGATCAAAAAAAAAAAGATCCATTTGTGGCTAGCCTTACTTTTATACTGAAACACTATGGGGTTTATTTACTACAGGAAAATCCACTTTGCACTACAAGTACACTGCAAGTGCACTTGGAAGTGCAGTCGCTGTAGATCTGAGGGGGAAATGCAAGGAAAATAAAAAACAAACAAAAAATAAAAAATTTTTGCTTGCACATGATTGGATAATAAAATCATCAGTGCTTTCCCTCATTTCAGAGCTTTTCCTCAGATCTACAGCAATCTACAGCGACTGCACTTACAAGTGCACTTTCCGTGAAGAGTGGATTTGCCTTTAGTAAATCAACCCCTATGTAACTAAACTTTGCCATTACTTATTACGAAACTGAGACTACAATTCGCCTAGACTCACCAAAATTGAACAATAGAAGATTGAAAAAACATTTCCTGGTCTGATGAGTCTCAATCAGCTCAGTCTCAGCTTCGACAATTAGATGGTAGGGTCAGAATTTGGCGTAAATAACATGAAAGCATGGATTCATCCTGCCTTGTATCAATGGTTTAAGCTGGTGGTGGTGGTGTAATGGTGCGGGGGATATTTTCTTAGCACACTTTGGGCCCCTTAGTACCAATTGAGCATCATTTAAATGCCGCAGCCTACCTGAGTATTGTTGCTGACCATGTCCATCTGTTTATGACTACAGTGTACCTATCTTCTGATGGCTACTTCCAGCAGGATAATGCACCATGTCACAAAGCTCAAATTATCTCACCACTGGTTTCTTGAACATGACAATGAGTTCACTGTACTCCAATGGCCTCCACAGTCACCAAAACTCAATCCAATAGAGCACCTTTGGGAGATTCGCATCATGGATGTGCAACCGACAGATCTTGAGCAACTGCGTAATGCTATCATGTCAATATGGACCAAAATTTCTGAGGAATGTTTCCAAAACCTTGTTGAATCTATGCCACAAAGAATTAAGACAGTTATGAAAGAAAAAGGGGGTCCAACCTGGTACTTGCAAGGTGTACCTGATAAAGTGTATGGAAAAGGGGGGATACAGCGCTGTGTATGGTGTAGGAAAAATAGCAGCCAACACAGCTATAGACCCAAGCAATAAATGTAAATGTAAAAGTGTAGTGCTATAAAACCTAAATAAACTGAAAATCTGAAAAAAACTGTGTTAAAAACCTGAAGTAAAGGTTATAAATAAAAAAAAAATATAATAAGAATTTCAGTGAAAAAAATCACAAATAATTATATCCTGTGCAAAAGGTACAGTGCAATATGCATATGCAAACTGGTGAGACAATAATAATACAAAGGAAAAGTCACCAAAGTGAATAAAAATCCAACTAGAGATAAATAATGAGTGTAAGCTGCAGTCCAAGCATATGTTGGTAAAAACCAATATCATTTGAAGTCCAAAGGTGTAGAGAAGAACCTCTAAGGACTGGACAGATGTTTGAGACCAACAGCGTTTCAGAAAGGCTATAATGGTGAAAAGGCCGCCACCAAGGATCTTAGGAGGCTTACCAGATGTTGTTGACTTGCGAAAATAAATGTAAAACTCGCATAGCGTAATAACGTAAGACTAATTTATTTAAATATAATAAAAATAGACTCACATGTTAGACGATCATCAAGAGCACATAAAAACAAGTAGCGGTGATTTGTAATGGGTCCACCGCGTTTCTGCTAAAAAGCCGTCATCTGGGGTGTGGACCCCCTGCACAGCACCGCTTATAAAAAGCTTATAAAATACCGGAAGTGAAACTGAGTCACACCACTTCCGGTTACTTAAACCGCAAAGACATACACAAACCCAAGTTAAATTATATGGTAATAGTAGTTGATATGTTCTAATGCGTATAGAGATGTCAAAATTAAATGAAAAAATGTAGATAAATAAAGAAATGGCAAGCCGCAAGAAAGCGGAGCCAAGCCTCGTTCTCAAGGCGCATCATGACGTCACCCCGCTCCAGCGTGGCGACGTCGCGATGTACCGCAGGGAGCAAACCAAACCTCGTTATGAGGATGGTCATGTGAGGCGATGTGGAGATAATCGTGTAACACGGTCATCCGCGGCGGTAATTACGCCGTGGACGACCGTGTCACATACTTCTCATTTGAACGCTATCCATATGCCGCCACGGGCGATCGTGGAAGCTTAGTTGCTGCCCTGACCTAGGATCCATCGTGGCTGTTCAAGGAGATGTACCCTTTTAACCAGCGGGTCTCAAAGCCTTTATGACTTGGGTGGCATAAGCCTCCCCAAGTGAACAACATCTGGTAAGCCTCCTAAGATCCTTGGTGGCCTTTTTACCATTCTAGCCTTTCTGAAACGCTGTTGGTCTCAAACATCTGTCCAGTCCTTTGAGGCTCTTCTCTACACCTTTGGACTTCAAATTATATTGGTTTTTACCAACATATGTTCGGACTGCAGCTTACACTCACTCTAGTTGGACATTGATTTTTATTCACTTTGGTGACTTTTCCTTTGTATTATTATTGTCTCACCAGTTTGCATATGCATATTGCACTGTACCTTTTGCACAGTACCTGATAAAGTGGCCATTGAGTGTATATTTATATACTAAGGTACAGTAGGATGAATTATCCATTGAATTCCTTTATCTTTCAGTAACTCGAAATCCAAGCTCTTCTCTAGAGGAGATGGTGGAACTGTGCCTCAAAACAAGGGCAGTGGGGTTATCATTGATCATGCTGAGCAGAATGGCTCTGGACAAAAGTTTACAAGCTCTGGCATGCTCATTTTTGCGTTATTAATTATATCAATGATATGTTGGTTAGTTTTTAGATACATCCCTAAGTGTTAAAGTTTGTGAATTATGACTGTTTGAATAGCATTAAAAAAACTTTTATGCATAGGAATAGATTCTTTTCTTTTTCTTTACAAAGCACTGTTATTAGGGTTTTGACACTTGAAAGGATATTTCATCCATGAACTGGGCACCACTGAAATGGCTAGCGATGTATTCATCTCCCTCTGGCAGGTTCGGAGATTCAGTAAAGTTGACCTACTCTTTGTATGAAAAACCTCTAAATAGAAAGATACTTAAACTTGTAAGATTTCATTTTAGTTTAGTTTACGCATGTATTTATTTTGTTTGTTTTAGGAGGTCCTTAAACATCTTCAGGGCAAGCTTGAACATGATGTTGGCACATCGGCAAGTCAGTGTGACATACTGGATCAGATGAAAGGTAAAAAAGTAGTGTAAATTAACAGTATAGCTTGAGATAGAATGAAAAGTATGTAGCTTCAAATATGTATTGCAGACAAAATGATTACCTTCAGCTCTTGACTTTTCATCTGCATTTTTCTACTCAATCACCCTTCTTAACCAGTTGCACTTTGCAGTAATAAATACCATTGTTTTATATGTTTATGTGTGAAAAATAATAATGTTTATAATTTAGTTATTTTAAATCTGGTAAATATGTAATTATGCAAATAAATATTTTGTATTTTTTATATCCAGAAAAACCTAAGATACAATTTTTCAAAATATTTTTGACATTTTTTAATGCATCTAAATATAAATATTGCATATTAATATTTCCTAATTATGACTTGCAGCCAGCAGGTGGACTTTCCACTTTATACTGCTGCCTATGTTGTGATTAGCCTATGTTGTTAACCAAAGCCATTTCTGATGCTGGGATCTCTGCCATGTTTAATTTTAGAGAGAGACCTGCATACACCCGGAACAAACGACGCAGGGTGAAGTGGGTATGCAGTAAACTAGAGGTATAGTGTTTTGGGGTAGACTTTGTTATATAGGCTCAATTTAGGGTTTGATTATAACAACTCTCAGCATATTTGTGCAATAAACTATTTCAAACTCATAATTTGAGCCATCAGCCCCTATGTCACTTTTGTGTCCTGCAGTCACATACGGACTGTCAAGAGGAATTACAGCATGCAGCAGGGGACCACTTGCAGTGGATGCAGTCTTTAGTGATAGGAAGGGATGTCTCAAATTGGATTTCAGAGGCTTGCATATAGCATGAAGCCATGCTGAGTGGGGAAGTGAAGCCTTGAACCTTGTCAGAAATAACCTAGCCCCACTCCACTGTGTCCAGCACCTCATTGACCAGGCAGGCATCTTTTGCTGGAGAGGAAGAAAGAAATGTCCCTAAATCACCCCATTCCTAGAGTTTTAGTGTCATCTTCGCAAAAAAGCTCGCTTTGGAGCTGCAATCATTTCAGCTCATGTAGTTAGCCCCCTTTCACAAGTTATTAGCCTGCTTTTATTTATTTTATTATTTTGTCCATCCATCCCTCCCCTCCCCTAGCATTTGTGGCAATTGTCTCTGAAATATTACACTCTACTGTTAATTTTAGGATAAAACCTGCCTTGTCTCTCCTTCTTACATTGAGGCCTGACAAATCTGCTTACATACTGTACAGCCACTGTGGAATACCTGTGATTATTGTGTCTGAAAAATACATTCTAATATTTTTTTAAGATAAAACCTGCCTCAGCTCTCCCTCCTAAATTGCAGCTTAAAGAAGCTGCTTGCATACTGTCATGCCACTGTACAATATGTACAATATAGAATCAGGAATTCTTCGGAGCTAAGCACATCAGGGTTCTTTCTTAACAACTAGTGTTTGCTGATCTCTCACTTCATCCTGACACCTGCTATGGAGGTTTTAGGCACCAGGGAGGAACAGGTAAGTGCAGGACACATGGTAGGGGAGGGGAGTGGTTGTACCTTCACCTACATGTACATGTTGTTAAGCCAAGATAAATGTAAAATATAAAAAAAAATCAAGTACACATCTAAAGTATGTAATACAAACATGGTGTTGCTGATCTTGTCTGTGAAAATCATACTGTTCTATAACACCACACACAGGTTAAAGGCATCTCCCAAATATGTAAACTAAAGGAATGGTGTTTTTCCCATGTCACCCTCAAAGTTGCATTAAAAGGAGGTTCTTTTCCCCACCCTATGGTATTTTTTTTAAGTTTTTCTTCTTTTTTGCATTGGTACATGTCCCTTATGGCAGTGCCCAGCTCAGCATGCCTTTTTTGATGTTCTCTTGACTATTAGCCATGAAAGTGCCCCAACTGATTATCAAGATTTATCCCCAACAGACTTTAGTGGGGTTCATTTTTAGGTTTGGAATTTTCGGACTTCAGGCAGAATTCATTGAACCTCCCACGAACCAAACCTTGGAATCAGAAACTCAAATTCCATACAAAATTGAATGAATTAGCTGATATTTTTTAAGTGCAAAAGATGCAGAGAAAATATCTTTTTTATACTCATGCTCCTCCACTCCTAATGTCAGACTGAATGCAACCAGGGGAAGGTTTAAAAGTAAAGATGGTGGGACTTCAGTACACCTCTGCTGTACAAATCAGCAATTGGCAATGCCATCTTTTACTATCACAAACCAGGAGTTTAAAAAAATGAATGATTGACTCTTTATTTGTTGAGTAGTCTTGACCTCTTCTTTTTAGAGTCAATTTATTATGCTATATATAATTTGATTTGCAGGCTTAAAAAAATAAAAGAGTTAAAAGAATTTAACCCACATTTATTCTCTGCAAGGTGATGCCCATGGTTTATACAATCAATATGCAACTGCTGGTTCTTCTGATACCTCAGTGATCCTGGGCCGGGCTTCTGCAGCATCATCTCAACAATCAGATAATCCTCAGAAGAAAGAAAGGGCAGAGGGTAGTTCAATTGGGACTTTAAAAGCAGAACTGGAAAGGGAAAGGTGAGAAAATAGCTATTTTAGAAAAGCTACAAAATGTCATTTTCTGTATTATACAAGAAAACGTCTTCAAAAGTAAAAACTGACATGTATAATATACTTACTATGGAAAGTTGGTGTATTTGGATTTAGCTTTGTTTGGAGTGTGAAAGCATTAGAAACCTTGTCAGGTTTTACTGCTGTCTGTTACCTAACTGGGGAGGCTACCTTTCCAATTTGTTCCAGTGACCATTATCACAATCTGAAAGTGATGAAAAATCCCAAATTTTGAGTTGTCACTGGAACAAGGGCAAGTCTTCTAATGGGGAAACTTGGTGGGGTGACAGCTGTGTAAGAGGGTATTGTATCCAGTAAAGTGAAGGGAAATTTTTCTGAGGAGACACAGATGGCAAAGAAAAACCTTGGCAGGGGTTTTAACCCTTCTATACCTTATCCAAAACGTATTTAATTTATCCAAATAACTTTTTATTGGTTTTAGATATATGTCAAAGCAGTAGTAAGCCGTAATCCAAAAAAAAGTCCCCTGGAAGTTAATGGCATAATGTGCTGGTATGCACTGCAAAATAGTAACATAAGTAGAAAAACACACCAACATGCATAAGCTCCTATATAGAAATACAACTCTTAATCGCATCAAAGTCAAACAATGACAAACAATGACTAAAAAGTCTTGACCATGAATAAAGTTAAAATAGCACTGACAAGACTCAGAGAAACTAAAATTTCAATGAAAAACAGCAGCCACCAGCACAAAGGATACTTTTCATTCAATGTAGGTACTGTACCTGGTGCTGATTTTAAAACAAACTTCAAATACACTTAAAGTGGTTGTAAGGGAAGAAGGTTTTTTTTATCTTAATGCATTCTATAAAGCCTTCTGTGTCCAGCAGCCCCCCTCAGCCCCCCTAATACTTATCTGAGCCCCATCTCAATCCAGCGATGTTGCATGAGAGTCTTGGCTGTCCGGACTCTCCCTCTTCATTGACTGGGACAGCAGCAAAGCGCCATTGGCTCCCACTGCTGTCAATCAAAGTCAGTGAGCCAATGAGGAGAGAGAGGGGGTGGGCCGTGTTTTCCATGTCTGAATGGACACATAAAGCTGCGGCTCGGCTCAGGTGCCCCCACAGCAGGCTGCTTGCAGTGGGGGCACTCAACAGGGGGGAGGGGCCAGGAGTGCCAAAGAGGGACCCAAGAGGAGGAGGATCCGGGCTGCTCTGTGCAAAACCACTGCACAGAGCAGGTAAGTATGACATGTTTGTTATTTTTAACGGAGAAAAAACAAGACTTTAGTATCACTTTATGTTTTAAAGATTTGCTATGTATAAAAATTTTGATAAATTCCTTAAAAACATTTGTTATTAGATGCTGGAGTAGAAAACTCTAGCACATCTAAAGTCTTTTTAAAAATATTTGAATTCTCTGGCATTGATAGTATGTTCGACAACAACTAGACATGTGCGATTCAGTTTGTTCAGATTAGTTTTTCGGACTAAAGCCGGGTACACACTAATGCCCCGTACACACGGTCGGATTTTCCGACGGAAAATGTGTGATAGGACCTTGTTGTCGGAAATTCCGACCGTGTGTAGGCTCCATCATACATTTCCCATCGGATTTTCTGACACACAAAGTTTGAGCTATAAAATTTTCCGACAAAAATCCGTTGTCGGAATTTCCGATCGTGTGTACACAAATCCAACGCACAAAGTGCCACGCATGCTCAGAATAAATAAAGAAATGAAAGCTACTGGCTACTGCCCCGTTTATAGTCCCGACGTACGTGTTTTATGTCACCGCGTTCAGAATGATCGGATTTTCCGACAACTTTGTGTGACCGTGTGTATGCAAGACAAGTTTGAGCCAACATCCGTCGGAAAAAATTCTAGGATTTTGTTGTCGGAATGTCCAATCAATGTCCGACCGTGTGTACGGGGCATAACAGTTTTTTCTAAACCTGCTTGGTCGCACAAAGAAAAACTGTCAGCTCTGGTTGGGAGCCGCTGTACTAACAATGCCAGGCTAGTTCAGTGATCTCCCCCTGCTGAGCTATTGTGTTCTGACAGAGGGACGACCCCCCACCAGAAAACTTCGATCAGAGCTCTCTGCCACTGGCTGAGAGCGATGATCGGGAGTCGGTCGACTGCTGGTTGTCCAGCATGCACGTCCGTCAGAAGCCGGTTGAACAGCTGGCTTCTGTTGGACAGACTGACATACACACTTGCCGAATGTCAGCCTTTTTATTTTTTTGAATTGGCTGTTGTCTCCCAACATTCAGCCCGTGTGTACGGGGCTTTAAAATTACATTTTCGGAGATTCGGCTGTATACAAACTTCCAAATGGGCATAGTAACGAATCTGAACAAATCCCAAAAAAGTTATAATGATATTTTCAGATTTATTAGAATCATTCAGATTAATTGAGAAGGTGGTTGTTAAGGCGCAGGTGGACGCTGTGTCCTTAACAACCATGACTCATCTGCTGTGAACAGGATTACCCACTGTCAGCAGAATGTAAACAAAACAAGTGCCAGTTAAAAAAACAAAAACAACGTGGGTCCCCCCCAAAATCCATACCAGACCCTTATTAGAACATGCAGCCTGGCAGACGAGTGCCCCCCTCCATGTTAATGAGGCGATGGCCTCTTCCCCACAACACTGGCCCAGTGGTTAGGGATGACTTATCGGAATCCTGGAAGTCCCCTTTAACAAGGAGGCCCCCAAATCTTTGCCCCCTCTAAGTGAATGAGTATAGGGTACATAGTAAAAGGTCAAAAGTAAAAAAAAACCACAGAGACAGTTTTTGACAAGCCCTTTATTAAAAAACCTAGGTGAACCCACCCCCATGTTTACCTGTCATTCAGTGAGGGATGGGACACAAGACTGGTCGTGTATCGGCCAGCAGGCATTCATCGTGATTGATGTTGGATATATTTCTGGGGCATTTTTTTTTTTTAAGGGGGCTTCCAGAGTCTGATAGGTCACCCCCCCCCGCACCCCCTCAACCACCAGACCAGGGTTGTGGGGAAGAGGTCCTTGTTCTTATTGACATGGGGACAAGGTGCTTCGAGCCCCTCCCATGTAGGTTCGGGGGGGGCTAGCTCATCCTCCTCCCTTTCCTGGCCTGCCGGGCTGCATGCTCGGATAAGTGTCCGGTATGGATTTTAGGGGTACCCCACTCCATTTTTCTATTTTGGCTTGGGGTTCTCCTAAAAACCCATACCAGAACTAAGGTATTTCGTTTCTCTTTTTCAAACCTGGTGTGGAGTTCCTAACCGACACTTGTTTTGTTTACATTCTGCTGACAACAGAGAATCCCGCTGACAGTAGATGAGTCACGGTTGTTAAGGATGTGGCGTCCTTCTGCGTCTTAACAACAAAGCTTTTCGAAATGAAATTAACAAAATACTGAAGATATGAAACAAATTCCAAAAACGAATAGGGTCTAATAACAAATGCATCCGCATTCTTCAATTAAGAAATGCATTTGAAAATGAAACTAAACAAAATTTTCCGGCATGCACATGTCTAACAACAATCAAATTGTTCAGCATGAATATTAAGAGAGTAGCTAGAAGTCTGTCAGTCCACAAATAGCTTATCTAAAATAATGATTTATTTTCCCAGATCTCTATTGTTGGGAGAAATAGACAAAGAAGAAAAAGAGAAACTATGGTATTACTCCCAACTTCAAAGTCTGTCCAAGCGCTTAGAGGAGCTGCCCCAAGTGGAAACGGTATGCATGGAGATCTTTATTAAAAAGTATATCAAAAATATCATGCACATATTAAATTTAGAGGGTTAGAATCTTTGTCAAGCTTTGTCAGGGACAAAAACCTGATAGAGGCGATAACTCTTAACCACTCTATCCTAAAATTTAAGAAATTGGGTCTGTGTACTTTTCCACTAAGATGCAAACAACTATAAACTGTAATATTTAAAGGAATTAGATTGTATTAGTAAACTGTAAATACTATAAGTATATATAGTAATGTTAATGAAGTGAACCACAGTTGTCAATTGCCAGTTGTGTTTTACCATATTGTGCAGTTCAGCAACAATGGGTCCCTGAAAGTGATTTTAAAGGGATGGGTATCTACTCTTCACAGTTCTCTCTGATCACCATTTGTATGTTCAGTTCTCAATGCAGATTGACCTGATCCGTCAGCAGCTAGAGTTTGAGTCTCAGCACCTGCGCTGTGTGTTAGAGGAAAGATTTGGTACAGCAGATGAAATGATGCAAAGAGCACAGGTAAGGTCTAGATCAGATAACAGTAAAACAGAACAAAAAGCAATACATATAAACCATTTACATGATGCTCTGACAAGGATTGATTTTTTTCCTATGGTTTTGAAAAACTCTTAACTTGTCCAAAAGCATATGAATATGATTGCCTTCTCTCCAATTACAGTGCCTTAAAAAAGTATTCATACCCCTTGAAATTTTCCACATTTTGTCATGTTACAACCAAAAATGTAAATGCTTTTTACAGAGATTTTATATGATAGACCAACACAAAGTGGCACATAAATGTGAAGCGGAAGGACAAATGGTTTTCACAATTTTTTACAAATAAATATCTGAAAAGTGTGGTGTGTATTTGTATTCAGCCCCCCTGTCAATACTTTGTAGAACCGCCTTTCGCTGCAATTACAGCTGAAAGTTTTTTTGGGTATGTCCAGCCTTGTACATCTAGAGAGTGACATTTTTGCACATTCTTCTTTGCAAGATAGCTCAAGCTCTGTCGGATTGGACGGACAGCGTCTGTGAACAGCAATTTGAACAGCAATTTTTAAGTCTTGCCACAGATTCCCAATTGGATTTAAGTCTTATTGCTCACATATACCAGTTATGGGCCAATTACCTGGAACAACACCAGGCTAATGAAAACCAACTAGGAGGATTCAATCGAGGAACTGTGAAGTACCATAATTGGCTTGAGGCCAATCCATCGGTAACCCTGATTGCTATGCTCAATAAACTGTTCATGGTCTGGTTCTACCAGTGTGATTCTCTCACAAGCCCTATGGCAAACAATTATATGGTGTATCACTTGAGGTAAATATATATAAATAAATTCAGCGCTGACTGGTCATACGGACACCAAAGAATAAATGCAAGCAGACACTAAGGCTAATTCAACAACACCTCAATGACATAAAAACAGAAAAATAGTGCTGCGCAAATTTAAGAGTCCTTAAAAATCATAAATCAGATGTGAGGAATAAATAATATGGAAGACAGGAACCACCAGTGGATACTCCGGGTAACAGAAAACAACTAATTGGTGACTGTGATCCCTCCACCGGACATGGATGGCCCCTCACCTTAATTATTCGACCTGAAACAGGTCACATAGCATGGACAGCATACACTAGGTGGATACATCCAGGTGATGATGGTATTGCCTCCACACTTCAGCATTCAGCAAGTGGAAACGAATGATGCATATGTAACACAAAAAACAAAAACCATAATGCTCTCCGTAGCAATTTTATTAAATAAAGAGAGTGAAAGATTGCACTTACAGGAACCGGCACTCAGCTCCGAGTGCCGTCTAGGAAGCTTGCGATCGTATCAACCAATGGCCGCGGGTGACGTCATGCGCTCCTAACCCCCATACGCGTTACGTCCTGTGGGCGGGACTTCATCAGCGTGGGGCGGGCGGGATGCGCAGTGACGGCCCGCGTTGTATATATACTGAACCATGGTAACGGCAGCACCAATCAGAAGCGCGGAACCCAGAAATCAGAGAAGGACAAAAATCCAGCACGTCCTAGCCGCTGCATCTGGAATAATGGTTAGCGTAACACTCAGCCTCCATAGGAGTGAGGAGAAGTACACGCTGACGACCGAAATGCAAATAATTCCATGAATGGAAATACATCTAGTAGTGAGCAGCTTACATGCAACCCCCAGATATAAAAATCTTCAAACAGGGTTGACTAGCTTAGTGTTCATTCCAAAATGTGGAAAAATAGTAATTTATTTTTTAAAATCGCATACAATCATGCTAAAAAATCGCATAAGATAAAAAATATAGTAAAACATATAAAAAGGACATCAGACCACGGGCATCAGCTAAATATGATCGCATGTACATAATAAATTAGTGATTACAAGTAATGAACAAATAAAAAATAAATATAAATAAAAAATAAATAAAATATACATATTAAACATAAATTATCTATTGGAAATAAAATAGTTCAAATCAAAATCAACATTAATTCCAGCTGGGGAGAGGACCTTAGTCTCGTAGATCCAGAATGATTCTCTACGGCTGAGCTGTCTGATGTAATGGCCGTTCCCCGTCAGTGGAGAGGTATGTTGTCCATGCTATGTGACCTGTTTCAGGTCGAAAAATTAAGGTGAGGGGCCATCCATGTCCGGTGGAGGGATCACAGTCACCAATTAGTTGTTTTCTGTTATCCGGAGTATCCACTGGTGGTTCCTGTCTTTCATATTATTTATTCCTCACATCTGATTTATGATTTTTAAGGACTCTTATATTTGCGCAGTATCACTTGAGGTGCCAGAAGATTGCCTCTAGTTAAAAGGCTACATATTAGTGGACTTTGAATTACCGTGTTGCAGACAGTCCCTCCTGGATGACAAGTCCCAGATGGGACTATTCAACCCAGTTTAGCCTCTTTAAGGCTGCTGCCCAGTCCATTGATCTGTTGATATGATAGTGGGTTACCCAAAGGATTGTGGAGTAGAATCCAAGTGGCCCTCACCATGCATTTACCTCAATTTAGCTTTGCATGGTGCAGGGACTCCGGACCCCCTACCTTATCCCTGGATCCAGTTTTGGGCAGTTATAATGAGAGACTGAATGCACTACGCATGTATGTGAGAGTACGGGCCCTGTTGTGATGTGTGTGTGTGACAACATTGTCCACTGTCTTTAATCATTGTTGTCTGGATATATGGGCTATTTTACCCAATATCCTTTTTGCTAATTGGTGAATATTTTTCAATACAGTTCATTTTTTCTACATCCCGTGGTTGGTTCTTCTTATGAAACTCCTGTAAGGTGAGGTGTCCTGAAAAGGTCGCCTCTACATTGATTTCTAGATTGCTATTTCATTGCAGAGCTGCCCAGTCCGCAAGGACGTATCAGGTTAATTAATTAATATTAATAGATTCCCAGAATTTGGGCTATGGCCCTCCTCTAAAGTTTTTAATGTTTGGTGAATTTAGGTCTGGACCTTGGCTGGGCCATTCTAACGCATGAATATGCTTTGATCTTAACCATTACATTGTAGCTCTGGCTGTATGTTTAGGGTCGTTGTCCTGCTGGAAGGTGAACCTCCGCCCCAGTATCAAGTCTTTTGCAGACTCTAACATGTTTTCTTTTATGTATTTGGCTCCATCCATCTTCCCATCAACTCTGACCAGCTTCCCTGTCCCTGCCGGAGAAAAACATTCCCACAACATGATGCTTCCACCACCATGTTTTATGGTGGGGATGGTGTGTTCAGGGTGATGTGCAGTGTTCGTTTTCCGCCACACATAGAGTTTTGTTTTTAGGCCAAAAAGTTCAATTTTGGTCTCATCTGACCAGAGCACCTTCTTCCACATGTTTGCAGTGTCCCCCACATGGCTTCTCACAAATTGCAAATGAGACTTCTTATGGCTTTCCTTCAACAATGGCTTTTTTTCTTTCCACTCTTCTATAAAGCTCAGATTTGTGGAGTGCACCACCAATAGGTGTCCTGTGAACAGATTCTCCCATCTGAGCTGTGAATCTCTGTAGCTCCTCCAGAGTTACCATGGGCCTCTTGGCTGCTTCTCTGATTAATGCTCTTTTTGCCCAGCCTGTCAGTTTAGGTGGACGACCACGTCTTGGTAGGTTTGCAATTGTGCCATGCTCTTTCCATTTTTGGATGATGGATTGAACAGTGCTCCGTGAGATGTTCAAAGCTTGGAATATTTTTTATAACCTAACCCTGCTTTAAACTTCTCCACAACTTTATCCCTGACCTGTCTGGTGTGTTCCTTAGCCTTTATAATGCTGTTTGTTCACTAAGGTTCTATAACAAACCTCTGAGGGCTTCACAGAATAGCTGTATTTATACTGAGATTAAATTACACACAGGTGGACTCTATCTACTAATTAGGTGACTTGTGAAGGCAATTGGTTCCACTAGATTTTAGTTAGGGGTATAAGAGTAAAAGGGGCTAAATACAAATGACATGCCACACTTTTCAGATATTTATTTGTAAAACATTTTGAAAACCATTTATCATTTTCCTTCCACTTCACAATTATGTGCCACTTTGTGTTGGTCTATCTCTATCACATAAAATCCCAATAAAATAAATGTACGTTTTTGGTTGTAACATGACAAAATGTGGAAAATTTCAAGGAGTATGAATACTTAACAAGGCACTGTACTTCAGTATCTGAAAATAGAAATGCGACAAATTTATATACAAATGAAATCCTTTAGTAGCCTACCAATGGAAAGCCAGCGGTTCTTTTTGGGCAGGGGCAAAGAGGAGACAATTTACTATGCCAGCAATGGGTTAATGGAGAAGGTGAGACTAGAGAATATAACTTCCTCCCATTTCAGAAGGGGCTATTTCAAAGTCAGGTCCTCATTGGAAGATGTGACTGTAAAAGATAGCCAAATAAGCTTGTAGATTGATGATGGTGTGCATTCCACAATGCCCCAGTACATCCATAGGGGCAATTCACTGATTGCGTGAGAAGAACACTATTTGTGCTGCTGCAAAGTATTTGCTAAGGTTGGGAATGCCTAGGCCTCCAGCAGGTTTTCAATGATATAGGATATTGCTGGCTATTCTTGGCCTACATTAATGCATGATGACTTTCAATATTTTCTCATGCTGTGTTCATAAGATGTGGCTACTGGCTAGGTATGGACCCTAAAATAGTAAAGAATTTTGGGCATGTTTGACACTCTAATTAAATATATACCAACTAAACCAGGATATTGTGGGAGATTGCCAGGCATAAAGCAAGCCTGACAGTTATTTAAAGTGGATGTAAACCCAATTCATGAAATTTGAGCTGGGCACATATGTCTGTAGTGTTTAGTTATCTCTCTCCAAAGTCCTGTGTGTTTCTTTTAGCTCTGTTATCAGCCTGATAACTTCTGTCAAGTTCTCCAACACAGGAGATAAAAGCAGCCTGAAGTTTGTGTAGTTGGAGGATGCTATAAATAGATTAGCAGAGTGCTGCTCTATTCAGAGAAGAGCTCTGCACATTACTTCCTTCCTTTGCCAATGTAGAGTGGGGAGGGGGGGTGCCTTTCCTCCAATCAACTATCTTGGCTGTATGCCAATAATCCAATCCTAGTGCTGAACAGATGTGCACTTTCTAAAGAATATACAAAGATGAAGACAGCAGATATACACGTAAAACTCATGTAGGGAGATTTGTTTCATCCCTGTATCATCTGAGGCTGTTCACTTCACTGGTTATATGTGAGGGTTTACATCCATTTTAAGTAGGGAAGGATATTTGGAGTTTGTATAAGGAGGTGGAATCCCAAATAAGGTAGGGCTGTAGCCCAGGTGAATTTAAAGGGTCTGTTGAAGAGATTCAGGGCTCAATTGTAATCTTCATGGCTTTGAATAATACCCATTTCCAAAGAAACCAAATATATAGTAGAAATAATGTTTTTTTTTGAGAATGAAGACCTCAATTATGGGGCTGCTTATTTCTTGCTATAGGATTTTGTATGACCATAACTTACAGACTACGTATTACACAAACCCTTTTGTAGTATTGAAAGTACAGAAAGTGCACGCACTTGTTTTGTGAAAGAATTTTTCCAAAGTGGAAATTTATAAAAATGCATATTAAAGCTTAACTCTGTGTTTTAATGAACTTTAAATACTTTACTAAACCAACTTTAATTGATGTTTGATTTTTGATTAATAAGTGCACGATTTCCCAGACAGTTTTGATATTTTATATGTATATTGGATTGATTTATATATTGTAGTTACGTACATAGTTAGTCAGGTTGAAAAAAGAAACAAGCCCATTTAGTTCAACCATAAAAATAAAGAAATAAATAAAAAATAATATCATACAATCCCATATACCCAATCCTATACCCATAGTTGATCCAGAGGAAGGCGAAAAACCCCAGCAAAGCATGATCCAATTTGCTACAGCAGGGGAAAAAATAATTTTCTGATCCCCCGAGAGGCAATCGGATTTTCCCTGGATCAACTTTACCTATAAATGTCAGTACCTAATTATATTATGTACATTTAGGAACAAATCCAGGCCTTTCCTAAAGCAATCTACTGAGCTGGCCAGAACCACCTCTGGAGGGAGTCTACTCCACATTTTCACAGCTCTTACTGTGAAGAAACCTTTCCGTATTTGGAGATGAAATCTCTTTTCCTCTAGGCGTAAAGAGTGCCCCCTTTTCCTCTGTGTTGACTGTAAAGTGAATAACTCAATACCAAGTTCACTATATGGACCCCTTATATATT
Organism: Lithobates clamitans; assembly: GCA_037952925.1. Classification (NCBI taxonomy): domain Eukaryota; kingdom Metazoa; phylum Chordata; class Amphibia; order Anura; family Ranidae; genus Lithobates; species Lithobates clamitans. The sequence goes on from JBBGZY010000374.1 coordinate 2,832,282, forward strand.
TGTACATGTTGATCAAATCCGCCCTTAATTGTAGTGCAGTGCAATTTATTTTTACATAATTTTGCAAGGTTGGTGTACACTTTGTGGTACCACTGTCAGTTAAATTGGTTGGTGTATGGTGAATGCAGAAGTTTTCTATAAATTTTTTATACAAGTAAAAGACCTGCCTTAATGCAACACACTTGTGTTAATGTAGTGATAATAGAGTGAACTCAGCCTTATTGTCAGTAGGGTGATAAAAAGAAGAAAAAACACATTCGGTGGGGGTGGGATTTGGTGAACAGTGGGCGTGGGGGAAAGACATTGATGGTCTGTAGGGGTAAAGCACTTACCTTGCGCTGCAGAGAGTGTCCAGCACTGCTGCTCTCTCTTGACCTCCTCCTGCCACAGGAATTAGGCACCTGCTATATGTCAGGCTTGAGATCGCGTCACAGGACAATTTGTTCAAAGAGTTGAAGTTGGGTGCTGGAACGAGTGTTCCAATGTTTAGGTCTGAGAGGCAGCTCATACCTTCAGGACACCGGCATTGTTCTAAAATCTTGGGACAGTCCCGTGGACTCTGTGATGGTTGGGGGGATTTCCTTTCTAGGGTACAAAATTTATTTCTGAGGCTTTGAAACTTGCAGTTGACACTGTGCATGGTCTCTGAATGTATACAGCATATTACATACAGACAGCCTAAAATGTGTGTGGAATCTGATGTTACATACAGCTAATTTCCTGACAGTTTGCCAACTTTTATTACTGACAGTAACTTATAGTGGCAGTGTCTGGGTACATTTTCACCTGATGACTTTCATAACACAAAGAGAAATGTTCTGGAAGCTGGAGGCATTTTTTGTACACAGAGGATATACAGAAAACAAAGACAGTCCCTGCATATTAATCACATACAGGCTCTCCTCACTTAATGACCAGGTTCTGTTCCCACGACCACGTCGTTAAACAAATTGGTTGTTAAACAAGGAGTCACAAGAAATCAATATTTTAAGCTTTCTTAACTACTGTACAGTACTGTATTGTGAAAAAAAGTTCTAAACACAAAACTCCAGCTCAATAATGTTGTTTTAATTTGCATAAGTACAGAACACAAATGAAAATTCTGTACTGTACAATACAATGATACAGTACAGTAAAGTACAGTTCAATGAGCTGGTCGTAAGTCCGAACAGTCATTAAACAAGTAAGTCGTTAAACGAAAAGTATCTGTATACACTCAATGCGCCAGGATGAATTAATTCTGGTCATAGATTTAAAGTACATGTCCATGGAATTTCATGCATTAGGCAGAAATCTCACTCAAGTAAGGACATTAAGGAAAGCAACTACACAAAACACAACTTATAATTATGCCCAAAGAGATTTCATGGTCTTCAGATTGTATATTTGATTCTTTAACTTCAAAGCCTTCTTGGGATCCATTAGAATTTGTTGTTATAACTCAGAAAACCAAGAACACAGGAGTGCTTTTATTTAATCTGTTTCAGATATAGTATTAAGGTTTATTATGATCCATATATACAGTAGCATAAAATTATGTATTATATGTCATAATAAAAGAGATTTCTAGTCATCTTCTTTTCCCTCAAACCAAGTGCTATATTAAGCGTCAACACTAAGTGGTCTCTAGTGTATAGCACACATAAAATCAGACTGATCACATAAAGCCATTTGTTTCTGTTACATACAGTATGTCACAAATATGAGTACACCCCTCACATTTTTGTAAATATTTTATTATATCTTTTCATGTGAAAACACTGAAGAAATGACACTTTGCTACAATGTAAAGTAGTGCGTGTACAGCTTGTATAACCCCCACTCCTCATAGGTAGAGACTTTCAGAGCTGATCGTTGAATCATTCAGGGCTCTGCTAATTTATTTAAAGGCACCCTCCCCAGCACAAAACTCAGGCTGCTTTTATCATATGTGACGGAGAACTTGTCAGGAGTTATCAGGTGGATAACAGAAGAACAGAGCAGGAGAAACCTATGGGACATAGTGCTTTGAAGAGAGATAACAAAACACGAAAACATGGCAGATATATGTGCCCAGATCAAATTTCATGAATCGGGTTTACATCCACTTTTACACAAAACACTATTGGTATAGAAACCAAAGCCCTAAGGCAAATTAATTTACTCTACTGAAGGCTCAATAGGATTAGTCCCACAGCGCTCTGAAGTGATCCATTAACAGTACCAAGGAATTGATACAATAAATTCATAGGGGGACATGGTGATGGAAGATTAGATTTTATACTCCTTAGATTTTATCCAAATGTCCCAGACCTTGGAAAATTTAGTAGGGCATCCTCTAAACTCATATGTATATTTATACAGTGGCACCATTTTATTAACTATGGACTTCCAGAAATTAGATGTAGGAGCCTGAGGGGATTTTCAGTTGAGGAGTATAGACGTAGGAACAGTAATGATCCTAGAGTTCTCATGGCTCTGGATGTGGCCAGCAAATGAACAAGACCCAGTATACAGACATCAATAGATAAGGGCACCGAAACAGTCGTGACTGAATGAATACAATTATAGGGCGTACACACGGTCGGACTTTGTTCGGACATTCCGACAACAAAATCCATGGATTTTTTCCGACGGATGTTGGCTCAAACTTGTCTTGCACACACACGGTCACACAAAGTTGTTGGAAAATCCGATCGTTCTAAACGCGGTGACGTAAAACACGTACGCCGGGACTATAAACGGGGCAGTGGCCAATAGCTTTCATCTCTTTATTTATTCTGAGCATGCGTGGCACTTTGTCCGTCGGATTTGTGTACACACGATCGGAATTTCCGACAACGGATTTTGTTGTAGGAAAATTTTATCTCCTGCTCTCCAACTTTGTGTGTCGGAAAATCCGATGGAAAATGTCCGATGGAGCCCACACACGGTCGGAATTTCCGACAACACGCTCCGATCGGACATTTTCCATCGGAAAATCCGACCGTGTGTACGGGGCATTAGAGATAACTGCCCAAAAGGGCCTAATGACTGGACATTCCCATAATACATGTGTAAATGTGGCTGGGTCATCCGAACAATGTCAACATCTAGATGGGTGTGAGGGAAAAATCCTGTGCAGTTTTTGGGGGGTAAAATATACTCTATTGACAATTTTAAATTGAATCAGTCAGCCCCTGGTAGAGACCAATTGTTGCATAGGATATTCCCAAATGTCTTCCCACTCCTCGGAATCTAGCTCCGGAACCTCCCCACGCCAGCACTATAATGCCGCATACACACTATCCGACATTCCAACAACAAAACCGTGGATTTTTTACCGACGGATGTTGCCTCAAACTTGTCTTGCATACACACGGTCGCACAAATGTTGTCGGAAAATCCGAACGTCAAGAACACGGTGATGTACAAGACGTACGAAAAGCAGAGAAAAATGAAGTTCGACAGCCAGTGCGGCTCCTCTGCTTGATTCTGAGCATGCGTGGAATTTTGTGCGTCTGAATTGTGTATACACACTCGGAATTTCCAACAACAAGTTTTGTCGTCGGAAAATTTAAGAACCAGCTCTCAAACATTTGTTGTCGGAAATTCAGACAGCAAATGTCCGATAGAACCTACACACGGTCGGAATTTCCGACAACAAGCTCACATCGAACATTTGTTGTTGGAAATTCCGACTGTGTGTACGCGGCATAATGAGTTTGTCAATGCCTTCATGTATAGTAAGTTGAAGGTCTTTGTATATGGTAGGGAGAGATTTCACCAGGGAGTCATCCCACAGTAGAGGCTCTATCCCTGATACTGTAAAGGAGGCAAGTTGAGTAGAGAATTGCAATTGAAAAGCATGGCACAATTGAAGGAATCAGAACAGATATGAGTTAGCAATTTTAAGGAGTCAAAGGTTTGAAGGGCACCACCTGCATATATTTGATTAAGATACTAGATTCCCTTGGAAGCCCATATATTAGATCTGGAAAGATATGGAACTAAGAAAGTGAGGGGTTCAACTAGAGAGGTGTGTGGGGTGACCACTGGTGTGATGACACAAGGTGTTGCAACTGTCAAGCCTTAAAAACAGCCTTCATGGACTGTGTGATGAGGAAGGGGGACATACATATATATTAATGGGCTACTGTACATAAAAATATACAAATGTTATTGCATAAAATAATATGACAATGTCAATAGAAATGGAATGGATATAAAAGACATGAAACATTTGTTCATCTTTGATAAAAATATTGTAAGTTACTTGTATTTAAGTAATAAAAAATAAGGCTATTTTTAAAGTGTGCACGGTTAGGTCAAATGGCTATTCCTACAAATAACTTAAGTTTTCATAGAAATAAATATGTCAGAAAAGGAAATGTCCTGACAATCAACACATCTTTAAAAAGACAAGGGCATGGGCATTGGCATCTCTGCTTTGCTCCTACTAGGCAAACAAACAGGTTTATTTGACAGTAGGGCCCATAAAACAACCAGGACTTGACTTCCCCACACTATCCTGCTGTCTGACCATCCAAGATTCCCAGCATGTATGTCAACCTTCTGAACAAATCAAAACGTACGCAGATCTGTGCATGTTCCCTCATGTGACAGCACTCGGCCTGCCAGTTTGCTATTAAGTGGTGCATTATGAAGAGGCGGGTGAAGTGTCAAATTTTTACTTCATGTCTGGAAGTACTGTTTTCTTATGGTCACTTCTGTAAAGCAAAACCCTTACTTTGCCTAGTATGGGCAAAGTACAGGTTCACTACAACAAGGCAGTACATACTAAATACATTGTGTCTGCTTTTACAGTGTATAGTGTACAGTGTGCAGTGTACAATATGCTTTAGATGGCCTAACACCAACCAATAGAATGAGCAGCTGAAATGTTTGATCAAGAATCTGATTTATAGCACTGATGTCCTAACATTATTGTACTTTATTTATAGATAATTTTATATTTGTTTTCTCCAAATATAAACAGATTTGCTTGACATGTGTGGCCTAGTTTTTGCTGAAGTTCATCCATGTTGTGTAGGCATCCGCAATAATTTTCTGGATGTTAATAGAAAAATGTATTGCATATGCAAGAAAAGGCAAAAAATTGTTCTGCTTAAATTTGGTAAAGGAAAAAGTGTTCAAAGTATATGTAATAGGAAAGATGTGACTCATAGTAGAACATATTGTCAATTTTAAAGAAATTGATTTTCTGTAAATTAATGGTTCACATTCATATTTTTATACACTACAGCTAACTTTTAGTTGGCTATAAGAAGTTTACTCTTTGTCTCAATGGGACACAGTTGACAAAAAACCCACCAAGAATTTTAACAATTGGCTGCCCTATCCATCATCAAACATGTGTCTTTAGATAAACATTAACATTTTTCTGACATACAGATACTGACCTGCTTTATCTAATAGACTGTTAAAAGAAAGGAGCAGGATTTAAAAAAAATAAACTTACATACTCACCTAGGTGGATGCAGAATTGATCTGATGCTTCATCTGTCCTCCGCCACCTCTAAGACCGAGAACTGAGCGATCAAACACCGCTGATTGCTCAGTTCCCAGTCTTCACTGAGCAGAGAGCAGTGAATGCCAGTCACCGACTCTCTGCTCTGCCCCTCCAGAGCTGGAGCGCTGGGCTATGAAGGGGGTGGGAACGGCTGGCTCAGGCATCTGAGTAGATCCTGATATTAAAGTCGGGATCCCTTCAGAGCCTGGACTGGCTGAGTGACATAAGCTGACAGCAGGCTTTAGCCTGCTGTCAGCTTAATATGTTTCACAGGAGTTCAGAATTAAGTACACTCCTGTGACCCACTGTCATGTACCTTGGTTGGAGGCCGAGTTGACTAGGGGACTTTCCTTGCGGCTCTGGTCTGAGCACCCCTGAATGTGGTGACTGAGTTTCAAGGCTCAAAGAAGCATGGGTGTCTCAGGGGTGTCTGTAGATTGGTAGCAAGTGACTTCCATGATCAGAGACATAGTCAAGGTGAGCCAGGTTTATACACGGCGGGGCAGCAGCATGGTCAGGAAGTAGGCTGAGGTCAGTACCAGGGAAGCAGGCAAAGCAAGGTCCAGTAGCAGGCCCGAGGTCAGCACCAAGGAAGCAGGCAAAGAATAATCAGCGGTAACTCGAGGTCAGTATCCAGAATCCACAGAACAAGGCGGGTCAGCAACAAAAGATCAGTCGGCAAAGCAGGAACACAGGAACAAGGATCACAAGGAAGCTAAAGAACTTCCAGCGATTAGCACACACCAGGACCGCCAGCTTGGCACCAATGCACGTGGACATGCACGGTGATGCACACTGGCGAACAAAAATGTCCCTATGTGTCAGTGCACGCTGGATACTACCCCAAGCCCGTCTGTGTGCTGGTACATGTGCACGAGCATTAGTTGCACGGGACAGAAAGAAAGCCTTTACAAATTGAGGAGGAGAGTCCATATTTGACATTTCTTACCAGAACATGTGTCCCTTTTTAGATGTTTCCTCTCCCCTGCTATTTTGGTGTCAACTGTAAATTTTTGAATTTCTTCTCACTTTCTCTCCCAGTAACAACCTTTCCATTGGTATGCTCATGATTTTAACTTGGTTTTGTCCTGTTAGATTCGAGCTTCCCGTATGGAGCAGATTGAGCAACAGCTGGAAGAAATGCAACGAATGGAACAAACTATAGAGGTAAAACATTTCTTTTTGTGAATTAATTCACTGGTTCTCATGTAATTCAATAAGGTCCCAGGCCTCCTTTAGTCTAATGAGAACCTCTAGAGTTAGGGACAGCTGACATCCTTCTTTGTAAAGTGGGTTTCAAGGCATGGTGGGTGTAGTGCAAGATAGATTCATGGGTGCCAGATACTTTTTGAATGCAAAGAAATTTATTGTCTCTTAAACTGAACTGTGGGAGAGAGGGTTCAGGGCCAGGACACCCTTTAGTAGTTGCAAAGGTTAACTAGCAGACTCCGAGACTTCTATAGGTAGACAGCCATGCAGGGAAAGGCATCCAGCAAGACACCACATCTGCAAGTGTAGGAGCGCTGTCTCCTATGGCAACGATCTTAAACAGTTTGTAACAAAGGTTACAATGAACTCTTTACACACCTCCACCCAGACAGCCATCCAGGTGGCACTGAACCCCGATAGCCTGACCTCACCTAATTAAATAGGCTCTCCCAGCAGGCCAAGGGACCTAAGAAGATCCCTGCCCATTGGCTGAGATACCCCATTTATTCCTAATCTGTCCTTGCAATGCCCTTGTCTTATCTAATGTCACCAGATACCCATCCATCTAGTGACAGAAGAGAAAAGTGCAGCAATCCCACAATTAGGGTGGAATCAATTGATCCCCTATCAATCGGTCAATGCGACTATGCCTGGCAGGTAAATTTACTAGCAGCCCTGCCTAAACATCAGGATGCTACATTGGTATCACATGTCACTTGCCCATTTAATCCTATTTAAAGTTCCCATGTACAATATTAATATATGGACCAAATTACTAAAAGCCATTTTTACACCAGGAACATTTCAGTATATTGGTGCAATCACTGGAGGTACTGCTGTTTTATAGCATGCATAGTGCAAACATTTGAAAATCATATGGAGGGACAGCTTAAAGGGATAGAGGAGAAAAATGTTGAGCGTATGTAAGCATGGCCAAAAAGTGGAAAAGGCCAACAAAATGGGTATCACTTCATAGTGGTTGGCTTTTAGTATAGCAACTTTCCCCCTTTGCTTTGCTATGTTTTAGACAAAATAGAGACTGGGGTACACTGAAGATAAAGTGAGAATACAGTAAGTCCCATCATTGTCAGTGGATGCAATAATAACCCCCATCATTGGTGTCAGTGGATACAGTAATAACTCCCAGCACTGATGTAAGTGAGTGCAGTAATAAACACTAGAATTTTTTTTTTGTTTTAACTTACCACTCTTCCACTGCTTGCTTCTACACCCTTTTCTACAGCTCGACTCTGAACAGCCATCATTAGCCTTTGCACCCCTTCTCCACAACCAGTCCCCCAACTTTCACCTAGGCACAGCTCTCCTTTGCATGTCTCATTCACAGCTCTTTTACACCAATTGTCCAACACTTGCCTCTACACAAATTATACAACGCTCGCCTGGGAATCACTGCTTCAGTTAAACGGTTCAAAACACAGTTACTTGCACTTATCCTCATAAACAAAACCCTCTTAGTGAACTCCAGGGTACCTCCGGTCAAACAGGTGAACAGCCAGCTGGAGGGATCCCAGTCCGAGAATACAGGGAGGACAACCTACTGAAACTAGAGTATTCTGGTAGCAACCCAGTGAGTTGTGGGAAAAGTGTTAAAGGGGCCTGCATCTGAGCATGGTGAGTAAACAGGTACTCCAGTACATGTTTATTTGCCTATTTTGTATTTTACATCCTTTCTCATGTCTTGTCAGTTTACATTTCAGCTTTTCTGTAAGGATTCTCTTTAGTAGAAATGTAAATATTATATGTCAATTGATTTACCAATTGTGCAAATTTGGGAAATTTTAAAAGGCTATTCCTAACTTAATTCCAGATTACTAGTTGTCAGGATTTGTCTGGCTTTGGGTCAGTACCTCAAAAAATATCTAAAGCATATGATTTAATGGTTAAACATCTGTCAAGAGTTTTTGTTTTCCTCTCCATGTCCCATTGAGGAGATTCCACTTCACTATCTGTCCTGACACAATACGTGAGACAATTGAGAAAAAAATCTCTCTAAAGTTGAGGGAAAATCCCTTCTTAAACTGGCTACATATTATACAATTTTCTTGTACAATTTTTCTTTAGATTTAACATAACCATATAATATGAGGTCAAACCTAAACACTTTCAAATTGTATGCAATGAGGCACGCCCTTACACTACATAGTTGAAGGTAGATATAAAATAAATTGAACAAGACAATTGCATAATGTGTAGACAGGTTTAGACAGCGAAGATATCCATAATCTCCATATCCTTGTTAAATTGTGAATTTCCTGTTACTTTCTGTTCTGGTGACAACGATCACTGTGGTAAATATATAGAATGAGTCTCTTTAGGGTGGATAAAATACAGCAATTAAATGATACCAGGGCTTCAGTGACTCCCCATTGCATCCAAAACTGAAGAAATAGTCTTTGTCTTTAGATTTAGGCCCAGTATACAAGTACCAAAAATTGTCCGGTTTAGCAGGAACCAGTCCCTTTTCTGTACATGTGTACTGCTGTCTGTACTGCAGCGGGTCTAACAAGTGGCTTCTGTTGAACGGTCTTGCTGGAAAACCAGCATTCGAACTTTGCTTGCAGCCAAAGTGGCTATAAGTGCTGATCAGTGTATTCTGATGGGGGGGTCACCCTGTCAGAATACAATAGCGCAGCAGGAGAGATCCCTGTATTACACATCATTTTGTTCATGCCAGGAATCTGTCAGTTTTTTATTTTTGTTTAACCTGCTGGGGGAACAAAGAAAGAAACTGAATGTGTATACACAGCTTTACTCTAAGCATTTGGACCACAATAATAGCCAAAGAGCTGGCACTTTCAGAAGGATTAATCTGCAATAGCCACCTCCATATACTCACTGCACAAGTCTACTTTTATTGCATTGCTTGAAAACTTTTAAGCAGTTTTGTCCAATCTGCAAGAAGCAGGAATTCTGATTGCCTAAATTCATGAATTGTGTGATTCTTCATCTGGGTAGGTTTGCATGAAAATATTCAGGCCAACTAAAAAGTCACAATTGGACAAAAAAGACAAGACACCAATTCCTGAGATCAGATTGTGAATAAGGCTGCTTCCACACTGGAGCGGGCGGGCGTTGACGGTAAAACGCAGCTATTTTTAGCTGGGCTTTATCGTCATTTTTGTGGAGGTTTTTGGCTGCTAGCGGGGTGCTTTTAACCCCTGCTAGGAGCTGAAAAAGGGTTAAAACGACCTGCAAAGCGCCATTACAGCAGCGCTTTGCCGGTGGTTCGGCAGCGCTGCCCATTCATTTCAATTGGCAGGAGCGGTGTATACACCTTCACCGCTCCAAAGATGCTGCTTGCAGGAGTTTTTTTAATGTCCTTCCAGCGCATCGCCTCAGTGTGAAAGCACTTGGGCTTTCACACTGAGACTGCAGGGGAGCTGTTTTTCAGGCGCTTTACAGGCACTATTTTTAGCCCAAAAGCACCTGAAAAATGTCTCAGTGTGAAAGGGGTCTAAGAGGATTGTATAACCACATTTTAACAAAGTAAATTATATTCTATTCCCCCAGCCTTGTGCAATCCTTGAGACTGTGGACAGACCAGTTCCAGAGAATATTTCACAACCAGAAGACAACTCAGGTCAACCAGAAAATAAGGTACACATGGAAATGATTTACCCATAAAATGTGTAGTGATGGAAGTGAAATGTAAACATAAACCAGTTGCACAGGCCTAGGTTACAATGGTAAATGACTGTCATTGCCTATTTTATCATAGGTAGAGGTCGTGTTCTGGCTTTTGTCAATGCTGGCCACACGTGATAAGGATGACATGTCCCGCACTTTGTTGGCCATGTCCAGCTCACAAGAGAGTTGCCAAGCCATGCGAAGATCAGGCTGCCTTCCACTGCTACTCCAGATTCTTCATGACACAGAACAAGATGGAAGAACAAAGGACTCTCAGAATTTCAAAGATGCAAGGATGAGAGCCAATGCTGCACTCCATAATGTGATTTTCTCCCAACCAGATGAAGGACAGGCCAAGAAGGAGATGAGAGTCCTCCATATTCTTGAACAGATACGTTCCTATACTGAAACTTGCTGGGATTGGATGCTATGTCATGAGCAGAAAGATGGTGTAGTAGACAGTAGCCCAGGTACCTTGCAATAACTTTAATTTGTGTACAATTATTCCTAAGAGTTTAGTATGAACTGAATGTGTTAGATATGTAAGATAACAGAGACTTGCTAAGCAAAGCATTACATTATTATTATTATTATTGTACAGGATTTATATAACACTAATAGGGCGTACACACGGTCGGACTTTGTTCGGACATTCCGACAACAAAATTAATGGATTTTTTTTAGACGGATGTTGGCTCAAACTTGTCTTGCATACACACGGTCACAAAAAGTTGTCTGAAAATCCGATCGTTCTGAACGCGGTGACGTAAAACACGTACGTCGGGACTATAAACGGGGCAGTGGCCAATAGCTTTCATCTCTTTATTTATTCTGAGCATGCGTGGCACTTTGTCCGTCGGATTTGTGTACACACAATGGGAATTTCCGACAACGGATTTTGTTGTCGGAAAATTTTATCTCCTGCTCTCCAACTTTGTGTGTCGGAAAATCCGATGGAAAATGTCCGATGGAGCCCACACACGGTCGGAATTTCCGACAACACGCTCCGATCTGACATTTTTCATCGGAAAATCCGACCGTGTGTACGGGGCATAACAGTTTATGCAGAGCTTTACAAAATGGAAGATGGTACAGGGACAATATGATTCAATACAAAATGAATCAGAGGGCCTTGTAATAACTGTGAGAGATGAGCTGATGGAAAAAGTAAAAGTTTATAAGTTAAAGACAGGATAGGTTTTCAGGAATTGCCTAAAGGTAGATAGAGTGGGAAAAGGACAGATTGGGGTAAAGTGTTCCAGAGGATGGGAAAGGCTCTGGAGAAGTCCTGGAGGCTTGTATGGGAGGAAGTGACAAGGGTACTAGATAGCAGGACGTCTTGGGAGGAGTGAAGGGAACATTTTGGTTGGTATTTTGAAACAAGGCTAGTGATGTAGTTGATTGCAAATTTGTGGATGGTTTTGTAGGTTATTGTTAGTATTTTGAATATTATTAGTTGGGTAAATGGAAGCCAATGGAGGGATTGTTAAAGAGCTGTAGCAGACACCGAATGGTTGGTAATGTAGATGAGTCTGGCAGCAGCATTCATGATGGACAGCCTAAGTAAAGGTAGGCCAATGTGGAGAGAGTTACAAAAGTCGAGTCGAGAGATAACCAGGGAGTGAAATAGAAGCTCTGTGGTGTCATTGATTTTGGAGATATTTGGAAAGGGATTGATTAGGATTAGGATTAGGACTGAAAGGAGAGTTAAGAGTCCAGGATTACACCTAACATCCCAGCATACAGAGATGGATAGTTGTGCCATCGATCGGCATGGGGGAAGGAAAGATTATGAACTCGGTATAGATTGACTTTGAGTTTATCCAAAGCACATGTCAAATTACAATATTCTTTAGCCCAATATCTTTAACTGAAAATAGAATAATGTAATGCTGACAATATTCTTACTGATGTATAGCAGAAAATTACTTATTAATGCAAAACTGAAAAAATCTAAATGCAGAATTACCAGAATATACCATATACTGCATTGCACCTGTCTTGAGAAATGTCAACTAAAATGCTACACTAAAAGTTTTGAAGAAAAAAATGTATTAGGAATAATTTGAAAATTAAACAAATAATAATAGTGGACAGAAGAGAAATGCAGAAAGTGCAACAGTCAATTTATAAAGTGGAGAAGTCATGAGTATGTCTGGAGCATGCATTGTGTAGACTGGTCAGTTTAGGTTTGCTTTTATTAGTGAACAGTTGTGAAGTGCCCTTCTTATATCGGTGGTCAGTGGGAGAAGAGCCATCTTACATTGCAGATTTACTGGAGAAGTAGCCTCTTATATTGGTGACAAGCATAGTGCCCTATTACACAAGTGTTTAGTGTAGTGTTTCCTTACCATGATGTCAAGTGGTGAAGTGCACCCTTACATTAGCAATTCAGTGAAGAGGTGCCCATTACATTGATGATCATTGTAGTACCCCTGACATTGGTGATTCATTAAAGAAATGGCCTCTTACATTGGTGTTCAATATAGTGCCTCCCTATATTTGTGGTCAATGTAATGTTTCTCAAATTGGTAGTCATCGGCAAAGTGCCCTCTCTCAGTGGTTGTCAACGGGAGCTTGGCAAAGGAGATCAATAATGTCAGTTTTACGGGACATACTAAAACATTTAATGTGAAAATGGCTTAATGTAGCTTAACAATGTAGTGTAACAAAGTGCCTAAACCTCAATCAATTGTCTTGAAACTCAGCACAGCCAAACTTCTCAACTTCCCAAACCTATTCTAGAAGTTTCATGCATTTTGGTGTTCCACAAGGCAAACTAGGGACATTAAGCTTGTTTTTTGGGGAGCTTAATGTGGCTTAACGTACACAAAAGACCTTAGATGTTAACCATTTCCCCCCAAACTTCACACAATAGAAGACCCTGTCTATGTTAACATACTCAGATCATTTCAGATATATTTTGGGAAATCACACCAAAAGTTACTCATATTAAGCTATATTTTACAATGCTAAAACATTTATTGTGAACAGCCTAAAGCAGAGGTCTGCCCCCCCCCCCAAAAAAAATAAAAGCCAGCAACTACACACACTGCAGCTGCTGGCTTTTAATAATAGGACACTTACCTATCCTGGAGTACAGCGATGTCGGCACCGCAGCTGATGTTTCCTTCAGCTGTCGGGTGCTGCCGCCACCATTGCGGGTAAGGGAACCCGGCATTGTAGTCTTACGGCTTCATACCGGGAACCCTACTGCGCATGCGCGAGGTCCCGCTCCTCTCTCCTACTGGCCCAGCGACAGGGGAAGGAGGAGGGAGGAGGACACAGTGACGTCATAGGCTGCGGCGCGGACTCCCGGAAGTGCGAACAGGATACCTGTCAAAGACAGGTATCCTGTCCCCCCCCCCGAAAGATGCCAATTGTGGCACCGGAGGGGAAGAGGAGACAAATGAGCAGAAGTTCCACTTTTGGGTGGAACTCCGTGGTAATGTAAAAAGAGCTTAACATACCATAATGTGCCTAAACCTCAATCAATTGCCTTGAAACTTTGCCCAGCCTAAGTTCTCAACTTCCCAAACCTATCTGAAAAGTTTCATGCATTGTGGTGTTCCACAAAGCAAACTAGGGACATTAAGCTTGTTTATTGGGGAGCTTATTTTAACATACTCAGAAAAATTCAGATCATTTGTTAAATCACACCAAACGTTACTCACATTAAGCTATATTTTACAATGCTAAAACATTTAAGAACTTAATGTAAAAAGAGCTTAACGTACCATAATGTGCCTAAACCTCAATCAATTGTCTTGAAACTTTGCACAGCCTAAGTTCTCAACTTGTCAAACCTATCCAAGAAATTTCATGCATTTCTAACTAGGGACATTAAGATTGTTTTTTGGGGAGCTTAATGTGGCTTAACGTACAAAAAAGAGCTTAGATGTTAACCAATTTCCCCCAAACTTCACGCAAAAGAAGACTCTATCTATGCCAACATATGCTGAAAATGTCAGCTAATTTGGTAAATTACCACAAAAGTTATTCACATTTAACCATTTTTTTACAATTCTTTAACCAGTTGCAGACTTTGGGCATACTAGACACGCACAAAAACATGTCATCAGTGTACACAGGGCGTGCCTAGTACATCCAGTCCTTCTGCTCTGCTGCCGGGACCCTTCCCTGTCTCAGTACCCAACAATTCAGCAGGAGCTGTCAAAAAAAAAAAAAGAAGCAGGCTGGCAATGTTTACCAACAACCACATCACAGAAAGTTACATTGAAACATTGTATCAATTGTAACTTTCTGTGTTTTGCATCTACAGATCAAAGGGATGAACTTCGATTTGCAGGTGAAGAGAGTTAAAGCAACCTTGACAAGTAAAAAAAAAAAAATTTTTCTAATTAAATGTTCCTCTGTTGACCCCTTATTAACCCTTTAGTTTTTTCTAATCAGCACTAGTTAACTCTATATTCTCCTTCTCTATTCAATTGTAATTTTGCTGGTGATTTTTTCTTTTCTATTTTATTAACTAATAGTTAAACCTTTTTTCTGTCTTTGTTTGCTTTGCTCATTAATATTTTTTACACCTTCTTACATATATTTACACGCATCACACTAAAAATAGCGCAAAATTGAAAAAAACACACTTTACTTCATTTGTAAATAACTTTTCAATGTTTTGTACCAAAATCATTATTTTAGTGTTGTTTTACACAGGACAAATTATAGAATAAAATGCATATTTTTTATGTGCAGTAACACTATTTATGTTAAACTTATGCCCCATATTTTTTAAGTGCAGTAACACTATTTATGTTCAAACTTATGCCCCGTACACACGATCGCCCACGACTTTCTGACAACAAAACCATGGATTTTTGTTCTAAGGTTGTTGGCTCCAACTTGTCTTGCATACACACGGTCACACAAATGTTGGCCAACAATTATTATAACGTGGGAACGTGGTGACGTAAAAGACGTACGACGAGCCGATAAAAAGGAAGTTCAATAGTCATGTGATATCTCCATTACGAACGCTAGTTTTACAAGACCGAGCACTTCCGGCTCATACTTGATTCCGAGCATGCGTGAACTTTTGTGCGACGGACTTGTGTACACATGATCGGAAAGTCTGACAACCAAGTTTTGTTGGCGGAAAATTTGAGAACCTGATAGCCAACATTTGTTGGCGGAAAGTCCGCCAACAAATGTTCGATGGAGCATACACACAATTGGACTTTCAGCCAACAAGCTCACATCCAACATTTTCTGTTGGAAAGTCCGATCGTGTGTACGCGGCATAACACTGCTAAAAAAAAGAAAAAATGCCTTTTGTTTCGTTTTATTACATTTAATTGTCTAAGGATTGCAAAAAAAATATTGTTGCAGGACAATATTCACAAAAAGAAAGCCTTGTTTGTCCTTAAAAAAATGCATGTATTACGTTGTTATCTTAAGTCAGGGGTAGGCAAGCTCGGTACTCCAGCTGTGGTGAAACTTCAAATCCCATCATGCCAATGCCTCTAGGAGTTATGCCTGTGATTGTCAGTGTCTTGCAATGTCTCATGGGATTTGTAGTTTCACCACAGCTGGAGGGCTGAGGTTGCCTACCCCTGTCTTAAGTAATAAAAAAATTATCGCAGAAGCCACTGAGGTGCCTGACCAGTGGTGGAGTGATCTGTAGCCTTGTGTGCTGCGCCAGGGTCTGGGAACCTGGACGTGTCTTCAGACATCAGGAAATCCCGCCCACTGCTTCACCATGCAGTGCGACATGCCGCCCAGACTCAGGTAGGACACTATTGTAAGGGGAGAGTGGAGAGGAGTGTATGGCAGCCAAGGAGGGAGTGTCAGGGGGTGCAAGGCTGTGCAGTCTTCTCATGCTGTGTTTGGAGGACTGGTGGCAGCCCTCTCTGCTGTGACTTGTAGTGGCCTCTGTGGGGGGCTGAGATATGGCAGCCTCATATGCTGGGACTTGTACTGCCTTAGACTGTGGGGGGACTGAGGATCCCCCACAGAGGGCACTACAAGTCCCAGCAGAGCGGGCTTCAATTCTTCAGCCCCCTATAGTCTAGGGCACTACAAGTCCCAGCATGGGAGGCTGCCATATCTCAGCCCCCCGCAGAGGACACTACAAGTCCCAGCAGAGTGGGCTGCCATTTTTCAGTCCCCTGTAGTCTAGAGCACTACAAGTCCCAGCAGAGCAGGCTGCTCTTACAGAACAGGAGAAGGAGCTGGGGGGGGGGGTTGTACTGGGAGGGGAGAGAAGGAGGCACAGGTTTGAGATGAGGGAGGATTTTTTCTGAAAATGAGGATTTATGCTGGGAGGGGGAGATGGGGAGGCTTTTTGTTAAGAGGAGGTATTTATGCTGGAAGGGGGAGATGGGAGATGATTTGTGATGAGAGGGGGGATTTATGCTGGGGGGGAGATGGGAGAGGATTTGTGATGAGAGGGGGGATTTATGCTGGGAGGCGGAGATGGGAGAGGATTTGTGATGAGAGGGGGGATTTATGCTGGCAGGGGGAGATGGGAGAGGATTTGAGATGAGAGGGGGATTTATGCTGGGAGGGGGGGATTGGGGGAGGATTTTTGCTAAGAGGGGGTATTTATGCTGGGAGGGGGAGATGGGGAAGGATTTGTGCTGAGAGGGGGGATTTATGCTGGGAGGGGGAGATTTAGGAGGATTTTTGCTAAGTGGGAGAATTTATGCTGGCAAGGGGAGATGGGAGAGGATTTATGCTGGGAGGGGGAAATGGGGGAGGATTTGTGCTGAGAGGGGTATTTATGCTGGGAGGGAGAGATGGGGGAGGATTTGTGCTAAGAGGCGTATCTAAGCTGGGAGGGAGAAATGGGGGAGGATTTGTGCTGAGAGGGGTATTTATGCTGGGGGGGAGATATGGGGGGATTTGTGAAGTGGACAGCGATTGTTTTTTCTAAAAATCTTTTTAAAAATCTCAGAAAACGGCTGTAAAACAGGTACTTCCGGTCTCAGCTGCAACCGGAAGTGACAACACCTGGCTCCTTCCTGACGCGTTGCGTCACTGCTCACGTGACTTCATCAAAGGGTGACCCAGGAGGAGCCAGGTGTTGGCACTTCCGGTCACGGCCAAGACTGGAAGTACCTGTTTTACAGCCGTTTTCTGAGATTTTAAATGTAAGTTATTACATGTGTTTTTTGAATAAACCATTTTAAATTACTACACAATGGAGCCATCCCTCTTTTTTACTCCACCTTGCTATGATCAATATTTTTTATTTTTCACCATATTGAAGATTTGTCACTTTTCCTTATTGTTGCGACACATTCTCATTAGCTGTTGATATTTTGTGTGTCGTTTTTCCTTCTTTGTTTATGTTAGTTAGCGCCACATACCATTTTATTTTTGTCGCACGACCATGCAAATGTCAGTTAAAGCGACACAGTGCTGTATCACAAAAAATGGCCTGCTCATTATGGGGGCAAATCCTTCCAGGGCTGAAGTGGTTAACCAATAGCCTTGAAACTTTGCACAACCAAAGTTTTTATCTTCCCAACCCTATCCTGAAAGTTTTATGGATTTTGGTTTCCCAATAAAGGAAAATGAGTAACATTTAGCTTAAAGGATATGTAAAGGTTCATTTTTTTAATTTTTTTAAACAAACATGTCATACTTACCTCCTCTGTGCAGTTGGTTTTGCACAGAGTGACCCCGATCCTCCTCTTCTGGGGTCCCTCAGCGGCACTCCTGGCTCCTCCTCTTCTCGATTGGCCCGTTAGAGAGCCGCTGTCCCTCGGGGGAACTTGTGTGGGCATGCTCCCATGTCCTGCTGCTGCGTCCATTGAGACAGACAGCAGGACTCGGCCCTGTCCCCGGCTGCCACGTCATTGGATTTGATTGACAGCAGCGGGAGCCAATGGCTGCGCTGTCAATCTATCCAATCAGGACCCGAGACATCGGCTGGAGCTTGTGTGCTTGTCACCGTCGCTGGAAAGATCGGGTTCAGGTAAGGAAAAGGGGGCTCTGGGGAGCTGCTGCATCACAGGAGGTTGCATTAAGGTTACAAACATTGAGGGTTTACAACCCCTTTTAATTTTTTGGGAGCTTAATGTGGTTTAATGTACGCAAAAGAACTTGTGCGAAGTTCTGTGCAAAGTTACAAGGCAATTGATTGAGATTTAGGCAATTCAATACACATAGAGCTCCTTTTACATTAAAGTTTATGTTCACCTTTACAGAAAATTTGTAAGGTGAACTTACACTGAACCCCCTCCCCATCCCCCCCGGTCCCGCTAACCTGGAGTCCCGAGATTACCCGCTGTGACACATCAGGTCGCTGCTTTACCAGTCCAGGGATTTGAAATCCCAATGGCTTTCTCTCCTCTTCTCCAGTGCTGATAAGACGGGCTAGCTGGTCCTGATTGGTCGGCGCCATCCATGTGACGGCGATTAGAATGCCTCCTATAGGAACATTTATGAGGTACGTTTAGGAGATTAAGCCACAGGGATTTCAAATCCAGTACCAGTAAAGCGGCGACTCGATGTGTCACAGCGGATGATTGCGGGGCTCCAGGTCAGCTGGACCCGGGGCGATGGGGAGGGGGTCCAGTGTAAGTTCACCTTACAGATTTTCTGTAAAAGCTATTCCAATTAAATGTTTCAGGGCTATATTAAAATAGTTGAATAACCTTTGGTATGTTTTACCAAAGGACCTGAGATTTTTAGAATATGCTAACATAGATACAGTCTTCTATTGTATGAATTTTGGGGAAATTGGATAACATCCAAGTTCTTTTTTGTACAATAAGCTACATTAAACTCCCAAAAAAACAAGCACAGCACCCCCCCTGACCCCCAGAGGCATAGCATGGACAGCCAAAGGCAGGGAAGGCTGACATTTTGATCTTGGGCAGATCCTAGGCCAGTGAAGGGCTGTGCGATCAAAGAAAAGTTTGGCACAAGTCATTTTAGGTACATTTTTGAATGCTTTATTGGAGAACGCCATAACTGACAGAGAGGGTATAGGGCTGAGAACATCCATGGCAAAACTAGATTAGAAGAGAACTCCAGAATCACCAGTCCCTTTCAGTATTCCACAGTGCAGAATCAATAGGAGCACATGCTGGCACTGGGTATTAGAGCAACAGCTGAATAGGGATGGACATAAGATTAGTAAGATCTTCAGTAGGAGAGACACCAGACTTGCTCCTTAGGTCCTTTCCAGTAACAGATACCTCCCGTAGCCATCCAGCGTCTTTGGTTCTCCTCCTCAATCAGCATGCAAGGCCTCTTCTAGGCTTGAGGCCTAGTCAAACCTTTCCCACACTTGAGCATTCCCATCTCCAGGACAAGCCTGGATGTAGGCTAATTGAAGACTGAGCACATGGCAATTCTCCCAAGTATATATGCACTTCGCTAGCATGCACCACTGGCCAAGAAACCCCTAGTGATTGGCTGGTGAGCCACACACACGCATAATATTCCCCCATTGGCTGTCCCAAACAACGGCCACTACACAAAAGGTGGTAGGGGCTACACAAGCTTAATGTCACTCACTTGTTTTCTGGAAAACAAAAATCCATGAAACATCTAGGATAGGTTTGGGGAAGCTGAAAGCTTGGGTTGTGCAAAGTTTCAAGGCAATTGATTAAGGTTTAGGCAGTTTATTGTAAAAACCCCATTAAGCTCCCCAAAAAACAAGCTTAACACTCTAATTTTCTTTGTGGGAGACCAAAATCCATGACTCTTCTAGGATAGGTTTGGAAAGTTGAAAACTTAGGTTGTGCAAAGTTTCAAGACAATTTATTAAAGTTTAGGCACATTATGGTACATTAGGCTCTTTTTACACTAAGCCACATGTTTTGGGATTGTAAAATATAGCTTAATGTGAAAAACTTTTGGTGTGATTTACCAAATGTTCTGACATTTTCAGAATATGTTGACATAGACAGAGTCTATGGGGGAAATTGGTTAACATTTAAGGTCTTTTTTGTACGCTAGGCCACATTATGCGCCCCAAAAAACAAGCTTAATGTCCCTAGTTTACTTTGTGGAACACCGAAATGCATGAAACTTCTAGGATAGGTTTGGGAAGTTGAGAACTTAGGCTGTGCAAAGTTTCAAGACAATTGATTGAGGTTTAGGCACATTATGGTACATTAAGCTCTTTCAGTGGCGTCACTACGTTTGGTGTCACCCGGTGCGGAAAAAAATGGTGTCACCCCCCCTCCACCAACTATAGTCCCCCTTCAGTACAGACCCCCCTCCCTCAGTAAAGACCCCCCACTAAGTACAGACCCCCCTCCAGCAGTATAGATCCCCCTCCATCAGTACAGAGCCCCACTAAGTACAGACCCCCTCAGTATAGATCCCCCTCAGTATAGATCCCCCTCAGTACAGACCCCCCTCCATCAGTGCAGACCCCCCTCCATCAGTGCAGACCACCCCCCTCCATCAGTGCAGACTCTCCCCTCCCATAGCACCCCCCAGCACATGTCCATTTGCATTACATTTTACAGACCTCAGAACAGAGCGGGAAAGGCACAGCAGTGCGTCCCTCCACGGACTCCCTCCTCCTCCTGTGTAGATGTGGGAGGCGGCTTCGGTCTGCTCCGCTGTGTGAGACAGGGAGACAGCCGAAGAGATGCGAGAGATCAGGGTAGGGGGTGAGGACCGTGCGGCGTTAGAGGTGCCGCTGCCCGCAGGTGTCACCCCTCTGGCAGGTGTCAACCAGTATTGGGCTGCACCCCCCTGCCTCCCCTAGCGATGCCACTGAGCTCTTTTTTCATTAAGCTGATCACATTAAATGTCTTAGCATTGTAAAATATAGCTTAATGTAAATAACTTTTGGTGTGATTTACCAAATGAGCTGAAATTTTCAGAATATGTTGGCATGGATAGAGTTTTCTATTGTGTGAAGTTTGGGGGAAATTGTTTAACAGTTAAGGTCTTTTTTGTACAATAACCCACATTAAGCTCCCAAAAAACAAGCTTAATGTCCCTAGTTTGCTTTGTGGAACACCAAAATGTATAAAACTTCTAGGATAGGTTTGGGAAGTTGAGAACTTAGGCTGTACACAGTTTCAGGACAATTGATTGAGATCTAGGCACATTATGGTACGTTAAGCTCCTTTTACATTAAGCTGTTCACATTAAATGTTTTAGCATTGTACAATGTAGCTTAATTTGAATAACTTTTGGTGTGATTTACCAAATGAGCTGAAATTTTCAGCAAATGTTGGCATAGATAGAGTCTTCTATTGTGTGAAGTTTGGGGGAAATTGGTTAACATTTAAGGTCTTTTTTGTACGTTAAACCACATTAAGCTCCCAAAAAACAAGCTTAATGTCCCTAATTTGCCTCGTGGAACATCGAAATGCATTACACTTCTTGGATAGGTTTGGGAACTTAGGCTGTGCAAAGTTTCAAGACAATTTATTAAAGTTTAGGCACATTATGGTATATTAGGTTCTTTTTACACTAAGCCACATGTTTTGGGATTGTAAAATATAGCTTAATGTGAAAAACTTTTGGTGTGATTTACCAAATGTTCTGACATTTTTAGAATATGTTGACATAAACAGAGTCTTCTATTGTGCGAAGTTTGGGGGAAATTGATTAACATCTCAGCTCTTTTTTGAACATTAAGCCACATTAAGCTCCTTAAAAAACAAGCTTAATGTCCCTAGTTTGCCTTGTGGAACACCGAAATGCATGAAACTTCTAGGATAGGTTTGGGAAGTTGAGAACTTAGGCTGTGCAAAGATTCAAGACAATTGATTGAGTTTTAGGCACATTATGGTACATTAAGCTCTTTCAGTGGCGTCACTACGGTTGGTGTCACCCGGTGCGGAAAAAATTGGTGTCACCACCCCTCCACCAACTATAGTCCCTCTTTAGTACAGACCCCCTCCCTCAGTACAGACCCCCCCACTAAGTACGGACCCCCTCCATCACTACAGACCCCCTTCCATCAGTATAGACCCGCTCAGTATAGACCCCCTCAGTACAGACCCTCCCTCCATCAGTGCAGACCCCCCTCAGTGCAGTCCCTCTCAGTGCAGACCCCCCTCCATCAGTGCAGAGCCCCCCCTCCATCAGTGCAGACCACCCTCCATCAGTGCAGACCTTCCTTACTGCAGACCACCTCCCTTCATCAGTACAAACCCTCCCCTCCCATAGCGCCCCCCCAGCACATGTCCATTAGCATTACATTTTTACAGACCTCAGAACAGCGCAGGATAGGCACAGCAGTGTGTCCCTCCTCGGACTCCCTCCTCCTGTGTAGATGTGGGAGGTGGCTTCAGTCTGCTCCACTGTGTAAGACAGGGAGACAGACGGAGAAATGCGAGAGATCAGAGTAGGGGGTGAGGACTGTGCGGCGTTAGCGGTTCCGCTGCCCGCGGATGTCACCCCTCTGGCATGTTTACCCGGTGCGGGCCGCACCCCCCCCCGCTAGCAACGCCACTGAGTTCTTTTTGAATTAAGCTGTTCACATTAAATGTTTTAGAATTGTAAAATATAGCTTAATGTGAATAACTTTTGTTGTGATTTACCAAATGAGCTGAAATTTTCAGTATATGTTGGCATGGATAGAGTTTTCTATTGTGTGAAGTTTGGGGGAAATTGTTTAACATTTAAGGTCTTTTTCGTACAATAAGCCACATTTAGCTCCCAAAAAACAAGATTAATGTCCCTAGTTTGCCTTGTGGAACACCAAAATGTATGAAACTTCTAGGATAGGTTTGGGAAGTTGAGAACTTAGGCTGTACAAAGTTTCAAGACAATTGATTGAGATCTAGGCACATTATGGTACGTTAAGCTCTTTTTACATTAAGCTGTTCACATTAAATGTTTTAGCATTGTAAAATATAGCTTAATGTAAATAACTTTTGATGTGATTTACTAAATGAGCTGACATTTTCAGAATATGTTGGCATAGATAGAGTCTTCTATTGTGTGAAGTTTGGGGGAAATTGGTTAACATTTAAGGTCTTTTTTGTACATTAAGCCACATTAGGCTCCCCAAAAAACAAGCTTAATGTCCCTAATTTGCCCTGTGGAACATCAAAATGCATGAAACTTCCAGGATATGTTTGGAAAGGTAAAAACTTAGGCTGCGCAAAGTTTCAGGGCAATTTATTGAGGTACTTACCTGAAAGAGGAGCTGCTCTGCTGCTTTCAAGCTGCTAACATTGACTCTGCCAAGTGATGTCAGCCAAATCGTAGTAAAAAAACAAAACGCAATTGTCCTGATCA
This sequence comes from Lithobates clamitans, assembly GCA_037952925.1. Taxonomy (NCBI): domain Eukaryota; kingdom Metazoa; phylum Chordata; class Amphibia; order Anura; family Ranidae; genus Lithobates; species Lithobates clamitans. The sequence goes on from JBBGZY010000374.1 coordinate 2,855,824, forward strand.
CCAGTATTGTTGGTCCATTCAGGTAACAGGTTACCGGCTCACCTATTAGGATATGGCGGAGCTCATGGGCATGCGTTTTTAAGTTACAACGTTGTCAGTTTTTACCACATGCAATTTCCTATTGTTTATGCTTTCCTTTCAATGATAAATATTTTTTTCTACTAATTGTTCTAATAAAGTTATATCAGGTTAAACCGCAGTTTGTTCCTTTTCCTTCACTGAAGGTAAGGACACCTTGGGTCCTATTCCCACTCCCCTTTTATTTTGACAAGTGATGTCAGCACCAGAACTTTGCAGATACCTGGGGTTGATTTACTAAAACTGGAGAGTGCAAAATCTGGTGCAGCTCTGCATAGAAACATCAACAAAATGTGCAAAATCAGCTTCCTTTTTTTTGTCAAAGTTTAATTGAACAAGCTGAAGTTAGAAGCTGATTGGCTACCATGCACTGCTGCACTAGATTTTACACTTTACAGTTTTAGTAAATCAACCTCACTGTTGGAAGGTAAGGACTGCTTTCAGACCAGCTGAGATGTCATTCTCTACAGACAATCCACTCCCTTATTACCCGCTTTTGTAGAGGACCACTCTCACCACCCTGCAAATGGAATGCCACTGCTCTGCAATATACTGAAAGTGCTGGTAAAAATCAACGTAGAGTAACCACGTGTTGGCCAGTAAACAGACTACTCACACATATGAGTACTCACCATGGCATCATAGATGTGAGTAATGAGGTTTAAGAGTTAACTAAACTTTTAAAGCTAAAAGCCCTCTTGAAGGATATTCTCAACAAAATGTCTGCTGTTACCTTTATTGGTCATAAAACCATCCTCTGTGTGCTTCTTTTTAACAAGTATGGTTTGTTACTGGTACCCAACATCTTAGCCAAGATCCGCAAACTGCTAAAGCTATGTCCAGTGAAAAGCACTGTTATTGAGAGTGGTAGTTGGCAGGCCTTAGCCTGAAGTCAGTGACAAAGTGAAAATAGTATCAGAGGGGCACAAAGAGAATAGTTTTTTAGCTAGTAGAAGACATCTTGTGGTTCCTGCTCTTAAGCAGAACTTTTAAAAGTTAGAAATGGTCAAAAGATTCATAAAGCAAAGAGCTGTGACAGGACGAAAACCTATAAAACAAATTCATTAATTGTCTTACATTTTCTGACTTGTTAAAAGCAAACGTGTCATATTTATTAAACACATAAATATGTGGCATTGCTGCATCTGAAGTTGCAAACTGATATTTTTTCAGCTCCCGTGCCCGTGGAACCGCAGATCTGCCAAGCAAGCTGTGCCATTATGAAACTATCATTTGATGAAGAATACAGAAGAGCAATGAATGAACTAGGTAAAATGTGTATTATGCATTCATTGCCCAACCTCACTAAATAAATTACTGACAAAATGACGTTAAGCTGGACTCTATACAGTTTTAAAAAACACCACTAAATCTAGTTATGCTTGCATTTAAAAAAAAAAAATATATACAGTTGTGCTCATAGGTTTACATACCCTGACAGAATATATGATTTCTTGGCCATTTTTCAGAGAATATGTATGATAACACAAAAACTTTTCTTTCACTGATGGTTAGTGTTTGGCTGAGCACAACTATGTATATCATATAGAACTGGCATACATAACTACATAAGCCCATGCAGAAGCACTTATTATGGTAATGGGATGGGAACATTTCGAGCCAATCTTCTTCTTTTGCCCACTTCTGTCAGACAAAACTTTAAATATGCTTACAGAAGCAATGTGATAGCCAGTGGTGGCTGGTGCTCAAAATTTTTGGTGGGGGCGCAAACAAACTAAACTAAAAAATTCTGAAAAATACTGAAAAAAACTATCAATTGCAACCACTGTGCCCATCAAATGCAGCCACTGTGCCCATCAAAGGTTGCCACTGTGCCCGTCAAATGCAGCCACTGTGTTCATCAAATGCCGCCACTGTGCCCATCATATGCAGCCACTTGTGCCCATCAAATGCTGCCACTTGTGCCCATAAAATGCTGCCACTTGTGCCCATCAAATGCAGCCACTTGTGCCCATCAAATGCAGCCACTTGTGCTCCTTCAAATGCTTCCACTTGAGCCCATCAAATGCTGCCACTTGTGCTCATCAAATGCAGACGCTTGTGCCCATCAAATGCAGCCACTTGTGCCCATCAAATGCAGCCACTGTGCCCCATAAATGCATTGTGCCCGTCAAATGCAGCCACTTGTGCACATCAAATGCAGCCATGGTGCACCAGCAATGCACTGTGCCTGTCAAATGCAGCCACTTGTGCTCATCAAATGCAACCACTGTAACTGCCCCCCCACCCACACGTCCGCCCGTTTGCTGACTGCCCAGCACCTACCCCCATCTTGGTGGGGGATCAGGCAGCGGGTGATGGCGACGAACTGTGGGGTGGTGGGATGAGCAGCGGGTCAAGCGACAGCTCCTGTGTCCTCCATTTGCCTCTTCTTCCTTCATGCTAGGCTATTCATTCGCTTTTTTAACACACCTGGATGGACTGCGATCGCAATGCTCTGCGCTCTGAGTCCACCTTTTTTGAAGCCTATTAGAGCCTATGGCTCTGATCAGGGGCTTCAAAAAAACACCCCCGCCTCTGTAATTCAGGCGCCCGGCATCTGAAAAGGGGCCGGAGGCCTGAATAGGGGGTGGCTACAGCGGCCTTGGATAGATTCATGCTATGCATGAACCTGTGCTATGCATGAATCTATCCATTCTACACAGAGGGGGTGGCGTGACAGAGGGGGCAGCGCCCGGGCACCCCTAATGGACGCACCGCCACTGGAGCTAACCAATGTGATGCTTCTCCTGTGTTATCCAGTCATAGCTCAGGGACAGGTTGATGCCCAAGCTGTATTGTTTAACTGCAGCAGAAAAACGTGGGTTCACCAATCTGGCCTTGCTCTCTGACAAAGATGACTTTGATACAAGGCTAATCACAATTACAATGATGCTTAAAAAGTTATGTATATATTTTTTACCTGTGTGTTTAGCTGTTTTCTTGGAGTTCAGCGTTAATGTATAAGCAACAATATATTACAATCCAGCTATGAAGTGTAGCAGAATACTTGCCCAGCAAAAAACATCATCCTTCCCATTTCCATGATCCTCTCATCCAAACCATAATATCCACCGAATATAGAAACTAGCAGTTCTGCATGAGGAATCTGTGTCTGGTGCTTTCCATAGGTGGTCTACAGGCAATTGCAGAACTCTTAGAGGTAGACTACCAGATGCACAGAATGACCAGTGATCCACTCAGCCTGGCTCTAAGACGATATGCAGGAATGGCCCTTACTAACCTTACTTTTGGGGATGTGGTGAACAAGGTGAGAAATAAATAGAATTTTTAATGTAGAATTAACATTATTATGGAACTCGTTTATAACAGTGTCTTTGATAGCCTCTTGTCGCTCTTTGGCAAAATTGCCTTCTTTTTAATGTAAGCTGTATGACAAATGAAATGTATTTCTGTGAAGCAAAACTGATGTTTTTGCTTATAAGCACGATTGAGTCGTAGCAATTTGAACTGGTGCACTATAGCCGTGTTTTGACTGTTATGTATTTATTTTACATTATGTAAGAAAAAGCTAATGCAAATCTTTGTGAAGCTGTAACTTTTCTCCGGAATGCAGTATGCATTATGTGCATAATTTAAAGCAGCAGAGGTAAAATAGCATACTGAGAGGATATTAAGGCCTACTGAACTTCTTGTACATAGACCTACAGGAGAACTAATACGTCAAATGGATGTTAAATTTACAATAGTTGCAGACCTATTTGTGTTTAATTTCACAGGCACACTATTTCTCTCTATACAAAATAAGGACAGTTGTGTTCCTTGCTCAGCATTGATAAATCTGATCATTTAGACACAATGGCCTTGACTTACCAAACAGTGACAACACATCCATCATAAAGTATCTAATTTATCTGTATAAATTTTATTGTTTAATAATATAATTTGATCAATCAAAGAGGGGGATTTTACACAAGTTAACATAACATTTTCAGCATTTATTATTTCCCATATCCCTGTACAGTATGTTGTGTTCTTTAAGATGCACATCCAAGAGTCTTTTTAAAATATCCATACTGCCCGCAGCCACCACCAATTGTGGAACAGAATTCCACATCCTTTTTGCCCTGACAGTGAAAACCCCCCTGTGCAGTTTAAGGTTAAACCACTTCTCCTCCAATCTCATTGTGTGGCCCTGTGTCCTCTTACACTACCTGAGAGTGAATAGTTTTTTTTCCTATGCTGGGATCACCATTGAGATATTTGTAAATCGCTATCATGTCCCTTCTCAAGTGTCGCTTCTCCAGCGAGAATAAATTTAGTTCTTATAGTCGTTCCTCGTAATTTAGGTCCTCCAGTCCCCTTATTAATTCCGTTGCCCTTCTTTGGACTCTCTCCAGTTCCAGCACGTGTCTTTTGAGGACTGGCGACCAGAACTGGACACTCCAGATGTGGCCTAACCAGAGTTTTATAAAGTGGCAGGATTATCATTTTATCCCTGGAGTATATCCCCTTTTTTATGCATGCTAAAATTCTGCTGGCTTTGGTAGCTGCAGCTTGACATTGCATGCTATTGCTCAGTCTGTCATCTACTAGGACCGCCAGATCTTTCTCCATCCTTGATTCCCCCAGCGGTTCTCCCCCTAGTGAATAGTTTGCATTTATGTTTTTTTGCCCCCAAGTGCATTACTTTACATTTCTCCAGTAAAATTTCTATATCCTGATGTGAAGTTATTGCCCTGCTTATTTTTATGTCGTCTACAAAAACTAAGATTGAGCTATTTATCCCATCCTTTATATCATTAATGAATAAATTGAATATAATCGGTCCCAAGACAGAACCTTGGGGTACCCCACTTAAGACTCCAGACAAGTCTGAGTACAGTCTGAGTACACGTTACTTATCACCACCCTTTGGACATGCCCCTGTAACCAGTTTTTTACCCAAGAACAAACCTTATGGTCCATGCCTGCAGACCTAAGCTTGTAAATTAATCCTTTATGGGGAACTGTATTAAATGCTTTTGCAAAATCCAGATACACCAAATCCACAGGCCTCCCCCTGTCTAGATTACAGCTCACTTCCCCATAGAATGTTAGCAGATTGGTCTGGCAGGAATGGCCCATCGTAAACCCATGCTAATTACTACTAATGATACTTTTTTCTTCTGTAAATTTTTGGATATAGTCCCTTATCATCCCCTCCAATAATTAACCTACTATTGATGTTAGGCTGACTGGCCTGTAGTTTCCAGGGATTTGTCTCTGCTCTTTTTTTAATATTGGTACCACATTGGCTTTTCTCCAATCAGCTGGTACAATTCCTCTCAGCATGCTGTCCAAAAAGAATAGGAACAATGATCTGGCTATAACCTGACTTCCCTGAGGACTCTCGGGTGTAAGCCATTCAATCCTGGTGATTTATTTGTATTAAGTTTATCTAGTCTTTCCATGACTCCGGCCTCTTTTATCCACAAGGGTACACCCTGTGATGTGTCACTAATAGTACTGTCATGGTTGGTATACCCCTCCTTTCCCTGCATAAAAAACTGAGAATTTAGTACAGTTGCCTTCTCTGTGTCTTCTGTAACCATCCTCCCATACTTGTCTTTTATGTGGGCAATGTGCTCTGGTCTTGCCTTTTTACTGTTAATATATCTAATAAAATTTTTAATTAAAAAAAATGATCTGGAGCTGGGCTTTAATTACAAAGAGTTACTGGAGCTGGAGAACAAAGTTACTTTTGCAGTGGGGTCCACTCCATGAAGATATATGTTAATTTTGTCCTGGTATAGCACTACCCCCCGTAGGACTAGCTAGTGCCCCTGGTCCCCACTGCTGCACAGCCAGTCACACAGCATTTCCTTCATATGTTCAATTTAGAAATCAGTCCTTGGCATGTTTTTGATATTTTATTAGGGGTTAATAATATGGATGGGGTAGGGAATTATGGGATGCCCAGCTTGAAAAATGTCCAGAGCTATGAACAAAAGGTTCAATTCCTCCCTATTTACAAAAAGTCCACTTTTCCTTCTTCCTGCACAAACATGGTTTCCTCAGCAAAGCATCTACTGTTCACTCTTGAGGGGACTAACAGTTTTGTGCTAGCTCAGCAAAGGTCCATTACTGGCAGGAACTCTCAGTTCCTTAAAAAAGTAGTACAATGAGCAAACATTTCTCTTTCTGCTTCCCTTGTGACCACTGATCCCAGCTCCACTTGCTTGTAAAAAATTGCTAGCTCACCTGGCTGCCAACAGCTATGCCTGGCTTATCTTCCTCCCAGTCCTCCTGACTGACTTTCTGCCCCAGTCCTGCCTGACTGGCACACTTCCATGAAGATTCCCCTGGGCAAGGATGAAGACTAAGCTCACTGCTGTCTTTCAAAGAGTATTGTTACAGCTGACAGTCTCTCCACTTGTGTAGTCCCTGCTCAGTGCTGATCTCTACTCACTTATTTGCTCTGTCCCGCTGCCTCTCCTGAAGGTTCTCCTTCAACTGCCTCCATCCCTCGATATCACCCTTCCCTGGCAGGGGGTTCCCTCAAGGGCCTCTCCTCAGCACTCCATCTCTATTTTCCACCTGACTCCATGGCTGGAATGGCCCATGTCTAATTATAGGATTGTCTCTGTCCCCTGCCAGCCCACTTCTGGGGACCGGCCGAGGTCCAATAAATATTCATGGCAGCTCCTCCTAACCCCCCCCCTCTAGTTCTAGAAGGTTCTTCAACCTTCCAGACACCAGGGGGAGGCACCAGAGACCTGTCTGGATGAGTCATCCAGCCCTGAACTCTAGTGAACCCTGACCTAATTAAGACTCACAGGCTTTAAACATGAGTCAGATACATTTTCCTAAACTAGTAGCACACACTGGAGGGCGCTACATACTTAGATAGGAATAAGGTAAAATACCTTATTCTACACATTTACAGGCTTTCTCCTCTTTGTAAGAACAGGCCCCAAAGTCACTAGTCTTCACTGCCTGACTTTTTGCAGCATCATCACAAATAATGTAGATCCTGTTTTGTACGTGAGGATGCTGAGAACCCATCTGCATCCCAGGAGTAACAGAGAGTGGAAGTGAGCAATGGCTGTCTTGGGGAGCAAGGAATAATGCATAAATCATGCTTATTCCTATCCCCCAGAAGAAGCAAGCATTTACTCTTGACATGCGAAGGGGGCCCCACTGCAGGGGTAACTTTTTCCCTAGTATTCAGCTTTACCATTTGCTCATCTTTTCACCTGGAACATCCTTGTGAAAAGCTGTTATCACTGAAAATGTTCCCCCTCTCTCCAGGCATACAAATGACAGTTTAGAAATGGGGATACCACATACCCACTGTGCTAGGTTGGTATCTCTAAGAAGCAAGCAAAAATGCATTTTTTTTTCATAAAAAAAAGGGATGTCACATTATTTTCTAAAAGAAAGAATATTCTAGTGCAAAGTACAGTAACAGTATAGGAGTACTCCAAGAAAATTGGTTGTTATCATTCATTTCAGTTACATAAAATGAGTGCTTATATTGGACGCAGTATTAGAAGTATTCTATATATGTATTTTTAACATTTTTTCATATAAAACTTAAGGATCATTGTATACAATTATGAAAGATCAAATTAATTGTATTACTGCGTTAATAATTAAGAAATACTTATGTACGTACATTGTGGCAGCAGGGGCGGATCCAGAGTCTAGTCTCGGGAGGGGCACTGCCAGAAAATAAGGTGTTGCTTACAGAACTGGGGGGGGGGGGGGTCAGGAGAGCACACACCAGGGAGGTTAGGAGAGTACACAACAGGGAGGTCAGGATGGCACACACAAGGGAGGTCAGGAGGGCACACACTGGGGGGGGGATCAGGAGGGCACACACTGGGGGGGAATCAGGAGGGCACACACTGGGGGGATCAAAAGGGCACATACTGGGGGGATCAGAAGGGCACACACTGGGGGGGATCAGGAGGGCACACACTGGAGGGTGGATCAGGAGGGCACACATTGGGGGGGATCAGGAGGGCACACACTGGGGGGATCAGGAGGGCACACACTGGGGGGGATTAGGAGGGCACACACTGGGGGGATCAGGAGGGCACACACTGGGGGGGGGGGATCAGGAGGGCACACACTGGGGGGATCAGGAGGGCACACACTGGGGGGGATCAGGAGGGCACACACTGGGGGGGATCAGGAGGGCACACACTGGGGGGGATCAGGAGGGCACACACTGGGGGAGGGATCAGGAGGGCACACACTGGGGGGGGATCAGGAGGGCACACACTGGGGAGATCAGGAGGGCACACACTGGGGGGATCAGGAGGGCACACACTGGGGATGGGGGGGATCAGGAGGGCACACACTGGGGGGATCAGGGGGGCACACATTGGGGGGGATCAGGAGGGCACACAGCAGAGGGCAGTCACAATGCTTTAATGAGCCCAATTTCTCACTGTGCCACATGAAAAGATGCAGTCCCACTTGTCAGCTAACAGCTCCTCTATGCTAAGCTGCAGTAACTCAGCAGACTCAGCATAGAGGTGCCTGTAAACTAACCCACGATGTACTGCTAGCTGAGCTTACCTCCAGGTAGTTCACAGTCACTCGGCTCCCTCTGCTCAGCTGCTCAAACCTTCCTCTTCCAGGCGGACATGGTCTCGGGGGTCAGGCGCATCCCCTTCCCTCCTATTCAAGCAGCAGCCTGCATGAGAGAGGCTGGAAAACTGCTGGGGCAGGTACAGGGGGCGGAGAGTACAGTCCTGAGTGTGTGTGCAGTAATTCCTAATGCTGATGGCTGTGAGTTGTCCCGACTGTGGCTCTGAATGCTCAGCCTCAATGTCAGCAATATTTTCTCAGGGGGAGCAATTGCCCTGTTGCTGCCCCCCCCTGGATCCACCCCTGTGTGGCAGCCATATACATTCATAATTTATGTGACTTCTGCTTCCACCTTAGTAGTTCTGCACAATGAATATGCCTTGCCAACCTTCTTATCCCATTGCTAGCCTCATGTGTGAAAGTTTCAGGTTTCAGTTTACTGGCCATTAGTGTGTGATGGCCATTGTTCCTTACAAAGTCATTTGTATGGTCCCTTTACATTACAACTTTTTACTAACAGGTATCAAGTACACAGATTGCAATGCCACACTTTATACCCTGCTCAACTATAGATTCCAATAAGGGCACCAAGGAGGGTTCATTCATTTGTTGATATAGCAGTAATTTCATGTTTATTGCTGTCCTTTTTCCATCATGGAGTTACCACATCATCTTATAACATTGTAAAACTTGGGAACAAACTGTAACAATCCTACATTTTGCCCTCACTGTTCTGTGGAGATTATACCCAGGCTTTGAAAATATATTTTACGCTTACCTGCAAGATAAATTATTGATGCTAAATGCTGCTATATTCTTTAATAGGTGTCTTAACAGGGTGAAATTGGAATCCCAGATACCGATCCAAGTAAATATGGTCACCCGTATTTACAAAGGGAAGACTTGTCAAGGGATCCCTTGCAACTAATTCAAGTGAAAGACTATATTTCATATAAGGGGCAAAGCAACTTGTTTTTTTATTTTCCCCTTATGTTAAATCACTGCTATTCAACATTAAAAAAAGGCAATGTATTTGTATAACCTGTTATCCTAGTTCATCAGCATATGAACATGAGTTAGAGATTTCACATAAAATCTTGAAAACAGTCATATTTACCAAGCCTTGTCTTCTCACAGGCCACATTATGCGCTCGGCGTGGCTGCATGCAGGCAATTGTTGCTCATTTGGCTTCAGAAAGTGAAGAACTTCAGCAGGTAAGAAGGTGTCTTCTGCATGAATTCTCTTTCTAAACCAGTGGATCAATATGAAGGCCTAATATGTCAACTGTGTGTATATTAAAGGTGGCATCAAGCATACTAAGGAATTTGTCCTGGCGAGCGGATATTAACAGCAAGAAGATTCTGCGTGAAGTGGGCAGTGTTATAAGTTTAATGCAGTGTGCATTGCGTGCCAACAAGGTAAAGAGAAAAATAGAGTAACACACAGTTTCACTTCATCTGCTTCGTTTACATATTATATATATTTGGAAAGGGTCACATAAGTTATTTTCCCAGGGTCTTCCCATTGCCACATGTGCTCTTTTGGGTGCACATTATTTGTGGTCAGTGGTATATGGTGAATGTCACCTCAGCAGACATGCAAATATGCTTAATTATGTACACAGGCTGCTGCCCTTCAATGCTGCCCAGTAGTTAGCTCCTAGGTTTTATAAAATTCTGGCATCAACACAGCCAACACCTGTGATAGTGTTCCGTTTTCCTGTTTTAGGTTCCAGTAGATGCTCATTGCGGACCTAGCCTGACCTACAAATCTTTGCTGTTGACCCTAGTCTGTTCTGATTCCATGTCTCATATTACAATCTGGTTTGACAATATGGGGAAGATTTACTAAAACTGGTGCACTCAGAATCTGGTGCAGCTGTGCATGGTAGCCAATCAGCTTCTAACTCAAGTTTGTTAACGTAAGCTTTGAAAAAAAAACCTGGAAGCCGAATTCTATGTAGAGCTGCACCAGATTTTGCACGCCCCAGTTTTAGTAAATCTCCCCCTATGGATATTCGTTCTCCTGATGTGGTCCTTGTCCCTTCTTACTGCCTCTGGCCCCCTGATGAAGACTCCTAACTTGATCATTTAGCCACATCTTCTAGCCCTCTGCTACCACTGCTGACCTCTAAGATTGATGTTAGGCCTGTCTGCAACTGCACTTGCAAAGTGAACAGTTTACTTGGCTTTAGTAAATCAACCCCAAAGTCTTAAAGCAGACCTTCAGTCATTTTTTCAACTTTCCATCTATTAAATCTTCTGCCCTTGTTGTTTTAACTAGACCTTATACAGCCTTATACCTTACTTATACCTTATACAGCCTATTTCCTGGTTCTCGTCTGGTCATTAGCCTAGGCTTATGACATCATGCGCAGCTCTCTCTCTCTCTCACTCTTTGTGAGACTTTGCCAAGAAGTGAGGGGGGATGAGTCATAAGAGGGCCAAATAGAGCTGCAGGGCTGCAGAGCTGGAGGGGTGCTTCTGTGTGCCTTTGTGTAAATCCAGGAAGTAAAGACAACAGCTTCAGCTTCCCACATTTAAAATGGCTGCAGCCAGAATTAGTGAAGGGAGATTTCTGCAGCATATTTGGCAAGTGCAGCATCACAGTATATATAAAATAATATGCAATGTGGTTGGAGGAAAGCTTCAGAACGGCAAAGATGTTTTTATTACAAATTATGTGAGCAGACTGCAGTTCCTCTTCAAGCAGATCTAAAAGATCGATCAACTTGGGTATAACCTTGAACTGTTATAGCCGCTAGCTAGCTAATAATCACTGTGCTAGCACATCGTTCCCCGCCCCCCTGCTGAGAGAGCACAGTGACCCGTGGTTGCAGGAAAGAAATTTGCTCCATCTATGGCCGGCCTTACAGAAAAATGATGACTGCTATAGGTGAAGAGAGCTCATCATATCTGAGGCATTAGTCAGATTGGTCTGCATATGTGCATCATGTTTTTAAATGAATAATGTTTTTTGTTTTTTTTAATTCAAGATTTGTCTTTTTCCTTCCTCAGGAGTCCACACTGAAAAGCGTGTTAAGTGCGTTGTGGAATTTATCCGCCCATAGCACTGAGAACAAAGCCTCTGTCTGCTCAGTTGAAGGTTCCCTTGGGTTTTTGGTGAGCACCCTCACCTACAAGTGTCAGAGCAACTCCTTGTCCATCATAGAGAGTGGGGGAGGCATTCTGAGGAATGTGTCCAGCCTTATTGCCACCCGTGATGACTACAGGTAAATCATCTTTATCTCTTGATTACTCTGTTATTTGAAAAAAAATATAACTGAGCCTTTACAACCATAGAATTGGGCATGTTTCCATTGCCTCCATTGTCACACTGCAGCAAGACAGCTTAGTAGTACCCAATTCTTGAACAGGAAATTAAGCCAGTATAAGGAAAAGAATTAACATGGGGTTGACATTTTTGATAAAAAAAAAAATATATATATCCATCAATAGTGGCATTTATTAGCTAGAGGCAGTTTGGTTTTAAATTCTAACTTCAGTAAAATCATTTTTTTTTAAGTTGACAGCATGGGAATGGGTTAGAATCTTTCCTATGTGTTTATTGCCATCTGTGTCTTTATTTGAGAGATTTCCCCTAACTTTCTGGTAAAGGTTGACACCAGGACAAGAAGATAGGGGGAAAATCTGCAGTGGGAACACAGACAGCAATTAGAACTTGAAAAGTTTGTGAACTCTTTAAAAAATGGTGTATATTGTGGTCATTTGTGACTCCACTGGAGCTTTTTCGCCTTACTTTCTGTCCCAGGTACGGGGAATGGAATTTGAGGGGGGAATCTCTCTAATGGAATCAGCAACAGCAGCAAAACGTTGCAAAAGTAATTTAATTTTCCTCAAAAAATAACATTTTTTTGACTGGAGCTGGGAGCTTGTCTTCTTTGCAGGGAGCCCTTTTAGTGCATTACCTTAGGGCCAGTTCACACCATAGAATTGCAGTCCGGATGCGTTCCAGGTGCTTTTCTGCATGCGCGTTTTTGATGTGTTCCAGTGCGTTTTTGATGCAGTCCAGTGCTTTTTTCCCCCCTCTTTTTTAAATAAGGACAAGTATGTTGCAGTCTGTTTTTGGTGAATTTAGGTGCGCTCCAGTGCGTTTTTGATGAGTTTTACAGCATTCTAGTACAGTCCAGTGCAGAAAAAAAGCAGCATGTTCTACTTTTTTTCTGGAACTGGAACGCACTGGAACTGCAAGCACTGGTGTGAACTATGCCATTGGAAACCATATAACCTACTTTCCATGCGTTTTTAATGCAGAAAAAAAACTGAACTGGCCCTTAAAGCAGAAGTCAAGCCAAACAGTTGAGATACATATATGGTTTGTAAACTGTTTCCTCACTAAAATATTTAGAATTCTGTTCAGGCATTCTTATGATTTACCTATAGTAACTCTGCAACTATATAACCAAAGGTGACAGTGTTCTACAAAACCTGCAGTCATCTACTCCGAAACAGTATTATCATGCTGGTGCCTTGCAGCTGCATTGTTCCTCTGTGGGCTCCATAGTCCTCACAGGGAGAGCAGGTGTCTGAATTGACACTGCAATCCCCAGTGACCTTTGGTGTCCATCTTCGGTGGGGCAACCCTTATAGATAGGGAACCCTGCCAGGGTTTGGCATGCTTTTGTGAGTGTTGAGGATGGATAGGACAGGTACCCCGCTGGTTAGGGAGAGAGAGAAGCTTAGGGAAAGGTTCCTGCTCAAGGAGGGACAGAATAGGGACATTGCTGTATTCCTCTTATTTATCCGGTCACCAGAGCTACTGCTACCATCCTCCTGTCAGCCTAGAATAGCCACTAGCTGTGTATTGCCAGTCAGCTACCCCTCCAGCAGATGCCATCTTGGTAAAGTAGGCCCTGCCTGCAATAGTGCCTTACTGTGTACCTGGGAGAAACACCGCTGCATTTTCTGTGCCAATGTTGTGTGACTTCAACTGCAACATGTGCCATTAATTCCTGGACTATTAGCCTATCTGGACCTATGCAGTATTAGAGCAGAGTAATGGACACTGACAGTGTTGTAATAACACTGTCCAATAATAACACTAGACCAATAGTGCTAGCTTTGCTGACGTATTGCTGTCACTCTGTACTATAGTATTTCTTCAAATATAAGAACTTACATCTATTGTAGGTCTCTGTGTGAGTGTACCCCAGCTACTGGGTACCACAACTCCTGGCCCTGCCCATATTATGTTTTACAGCTAGTCAAACCATATATACTTTAGTATAACCATATCTATATCTGATTAGGATTATGTATATACATAACACTAGTTGGAAAATGAATTATACTTTGTTGTCCACCTTTAATCGGTATTTCACATCAGTTCACATGTGTTGGTCATATGTATGGCTCTTATTGTTTGGCACTATCTGATATAGTTGTTGATGGACATCAACTTTATTGTGTTGCTAGTAGCAGCTATCCTCTAACTACCCTGGCCAATAATGGTCTATTTAATAACCAACAATATTATTATTGGACAGGAAATATCAGATTACTATGCTGGCATATTTTATTAAAAGCAGTTAATTTGCTTAAAGAATAAACACTTTTGGAAAACATAGAATTTGTTAACAAAATAATAAAATATCTTTAATTGTTTTGTTTTACAGGCAGATACTGCGTGAGCACAACTGTCTCCAGACTTTGCTGCAGCACCTAAAATCCCACAGCTTGACTATTGTTAGCAATGCATGTGGGACTTTATGGAATCTATCTGCTAGATGTCCACAAGATCAGGAACTTCTCTGGGATTTGGGTGCTGTCAGTATGTTACGCAATCTCATCCATTCCAAGCATAAGATGATTGCCATGGGTAGCGCAGCTGCTTTGAGAAACCTTCTTGCACATCGGCCTATAAAATACAAGGATACTTCTGTAATTTCTCCAGGATCTTGCATGCCTTCACTGTACATGAGAAAGCAGAAGGCTTTGGAAGCAGAACTTGATGCAAAGCATTTGGCTGAAACTTTTGACTCTATGGATAAACAGGGACTAAAACCTCAACCAATTAAGGGCCCTTTACGGCACATAGAGAGTTTAGTAAAAGATTATGCCTCAGATTCTGGCTGCTTTGATGATGATGAAATACCAAACACTTCCATCAGTGCTGAAACAGGAAATTCTTCTGTACTCTCTATGTACTTAAACTCCTCATTTACTCAGGGGCAGAATGTGCCAAGAACTGGGTCTTTGAGGAAGGGTCTAGACACAGAGAAAGCCAACAGCATTAAACCAGATCAAAAGAAATGCCAGGATGAGATCACTATTGCTGACAAACTGGCTAGTTGTACAGTGGCAAAAATAGAGCGATTGGTAGAAGATATCTCCACAATGCACACTTCCTCTGATGACAGTTTCAGTCTTAGCTCCGAAGATCATTGTGTTGACTGGCCATATGGCTCTGATGAACTTCATGAAGCCAGGGCTCAGTCTTGTTCTCCTTGTAGACTATCGGAGAACAGTGGCTTAGTAAGGAGAGAAAACCTAAGCAGAGCTCAAGCCCTTTTGCGCTTGAAAACAGCATACACAAGTCTCTCTAATGATAGTCTGAACAGTGGGAGTACAAGTGATGGATACTGCCCTAGAGAACATATGAAACCATGCACTAAAGCTGCATTTATGGATTACAAAGAAGACCTGCAAAGGTATCAGAAACGCCCTAGTCGACTTGATTTAAAAAATATGTTTGGCATAAAGCCTGAAAGAAATGACATGAATGGTCGTGTTAAACAAGAGCAGAACATGGCAGAACAAAGTGGACAAAGCGATCCTAGAAAAAGACAGCTATCTATCCCTGGACTAAAGAGTATGGCTTTCGAACAGGCAGAAGAAGAACCAACTATGGATAAATCCAGCAGCAAATTTCCTGTAGACACCTCTGTTCATACCATAAAACTTTCTCCTTCTTACAAGCATATTTCTGGACTTGACAGTTTAGCAAAGAATGGGACTGGATTTGCTGGTAATATTTTGCATCATACACTTTCCATGAAGAAAAAGGCCTGGCTGCACCCATCACAAACTCCTGATACAGTTTCAAAAGCTTTAGAAACAGCCTCTGCTCACTCCTCCTCAAATGGAGAGCAAGAATCCCTGCAAAAATATGCAGTTGAAGGGACTCCCATATGTTTTTCTAGATGCAGCTCCCTCTCCTCCCTTTCATCTGGAGACAACCTCTTGGATGGACCAAGCCGCAGTGAAAATGAGATAGACAGTGACTCCTCCTTGGAAATTCTTGAAGTGGAGGATGGCCAAATGGATCTTAATAAGTGCAATCAGGGTCAACAGAAACTTGTGGGGAAAAATGATGTTTCTCCTAGTTCATCTCAGCCTATTGCTACTCCCCCAACAAAGCCAGAAAAACATTTCCTCCGGGACCTTTCACCTTCGAGGAATGAAGATATGACACCATCAAGCTCCTCAGAAAACTACATTCAGGAGACACCATTAGTGATGAGTCGCTGCAGCTCAGTCAGTTCTTTAGGAAGCTTTGAGAGTCCTTCCATTGCTAGTTCAATTCAAAGTGATCCATGTAGTGAGATGATTAGTGGAACAATAAGCCCCAGTGAGTTGCCAGACAGCCCTGGACAGACCATGCCACCAAGCAGGAGCAAAACTCCAAGTTTTGACCCCAGTAACTACCTAGAAAAGGAGGCTAGTCAGTTTAACATCCAGTGGGAAAACAACGTGAAGAAGTTCATGGAGATAACTGATTTTAAAGAAAGGTTTCAGATTCCAAGAGATATTGACTCAATGATTTACTTTACAGTGGAAAAACCTACAGAAAACTTTTCATGTGCTTCCAGTTTAAGTGCTCTTCCCTTGCACGAACACTATATCCAAAAGGATGTGGAACTTAAACTCATCCCTCCATTTCCTGAGAAAAATCCTTTGAACTTTGTAGCACATGAAAAACATGGAGACGGTCATGAAGACAGAATCCTGGGATTTATGAAAAAATCTGAAATTGATCTTGTTTCAGATGATGATATTGACATTCTGAAAGAGTGTATCCACTCTGCTATGCCCACAAAGCTTTGCAAAATGAAAACATCAATGCTTTCTGGACACCTTGTGAATGCTCAGACCAAAAAACCAGTTCAGCTACCAGTGTACATGTTGGTTCCTGCTCACTCACAGCTGGCAGTAAATAAAGGCTTTTATTCCAAAAATGAATTAATTAATGATAACTCTTCTTTCACAGACTCGGCAGAGGGAACACCTGTGAACTTCTCCAGTGCAGCTTCTCTTAGTGATGAAACTTTGCAGTACCCTATTAAAGAAAGTCAAGATCTCAGACAAAGGCCAAGTAGTCGAATGCAAATGAGAGATTTAGGAGCAGTATTAGATCATCATCAGAGAGAAGAAAGAACACTATTTTCAACAGACAATTTTGCAGCACTAACAAAGATCAATAACAAAGCTGGCATATCTACAAATAGTGCTTATACTTTGAAAACACCTCAAACAGCCGACACAATAAAGGGCACTGAAACACGTCATAGAAATCCTTCCAAATGTACTGAGAGAGTATCCGCTTCAGCTAGCCCCTCAAGAGTAGAAATAAAGCAAGGAGAAAATGTTCATGGGAATTTAGCTTTCCAGTCTTTTTGCCATACTACACCAACAGAGGAAGCAGTATACTGCTTCTTTGAGGATGATGTTAATTTGATAAATTCAAGTAAAGATGTCCAAAGGAAGAAAACTGAGCCATCTAAATCTCCACGAAAATATCAGTATTCTGGAAAAACAAAGCGTGAGGCCAAGGAGCCTGTAAGCAAAAGCAATTTGTCTACTTCTAAGTTCAGTAATTTTATAGAGGATGAGCCTATGCCTTGTTACTCTCTCAGCTCTTCAATGAGCTCCCTCAGTGACATAGAGCCTGTAAGCAGCCAGCGTAAGTTGAATAAACCTGTTAAAAATTCCTCTTGGCAACAAGGTTGGACATCTAGTACTCATACTGAGAGAAAAGACTCCTCAGCTAACTTCACATCGGATGAAGAAAAAAGTTCTTCAGTGATGCCCAGAAAGAGAAGGCTCTCAGCTCGGAAAAGAAAGCACAAACTTAAAAATAATGAGAAAAAAGAAGTTCAGCTAACCACATCTGGGGAAAAGACACAAGAAGAAGACTTGTCTGATCTAGATAGTGTGGACTGGGAAGCAATTAAGGAGGGGGCTAACTCAATAGTCAACTGGATACATCAAGCTGCAGCTTCTATTTCTGGGGAATCATCAGCTATTTCTAGAGGTCCATCTTTTGACTCCCTTATGTCTAGTCCTTCTGTCTCCACTCGACAAAGTTTGTATGGACAGCACAAGCAAAACAGGGATAGGTCTCTGAGTTCCAAAAATGGGGCTTCGAGTCAACTATCTAGTAGTAGTGAAAGCTCCAGAAGTAACAGAGGAAGGAGAGTGTTTAATAAAGGCCAAAAGCAAACTTCTAATATTCCCATGGTCCTGCGTGGAAGGACAGTAATTTACATGCCAGCACAAGATAAAGAAACAGGTAGCAAGCAATGTTACCAGTATAACCAACCTCAGGAAGATACAAAAGTCACTAACTCTATACGTTCTCGGAGTCTTCACCGCCTTGGAAACTCTGAAATCGCAGAGGAGATGACCTTGCCAAAAAGAAGTGCAACACCTCCAGCTCGTATCGGTACTGTGCCATCTCAAAGCTCCTCCAGCAATTCAACACCTTCTCGAAAAGCACAATCCCCAGTGACTCCACCTTCTCCAAAGTCAAAAGGAATCAGGAATCCTCAGACTCCTGGAAATAAAACTCAGAAGTCCCCTGTAAGAATCCCATACATGAGGAAAGCAAGTCCTCGAGCTCCACCTGGTCCATCCCCACTGGCTGTGGAGACTTTTACTGCTAGTTCTCGTCAGAGCCCGAGCAAAAGGCCCACTGCCCAAAGCAGTCGACTTAATCAAATGAGAAACAGTGAGACTGACAAATCAGGAATCCTGCGTCAATTAACGTTCATCAAAGAGTCCGCAGGAGGAATGAAGCGACAACATTCTGATTTGTCTGTATCGCAGAGACAACACAGAGCTCCCCCCCGAAGCAATGCTGCTTTACCTGCTGTTTTTCTCTGTTCCTCCCGCTGTGAGGAACTCAAAGCACACAAATGTCCCAAACCTAAATCTCCATCACCCCCAAACCGTCCACCACGAAGAACAAGTTCTGAGAGTCCATCTCGACTTCCTGTCCGAAATATGCCACCACCACCAGAGCCTTTCAAAAGATATTCCTCTTCCCCTCACATTAACCTTCCATGGTCACGTGTAGAGGGAAAGGCAGGCCATAGCACCTCCAAAAATGAAGAAAAAAGAGTTCCAAGGATTGACTCTTCTCCAGGTTCAGGGAGAGCAACTTGGAGAAGGATCCGTGACGAAGATATCCCACATATACTAAGAAGCACTTTGCCTGCCTGTGCATTGCCACTTTCTGAGGAGCATAGTGAGCCACGAAGAAAAACAAGTGATGCTGTAGTTCAGACAGAGGACATCAACATAACCAAGACCAACTCCAGCACCTCACCTACAATAGAGAGTAGAAATAGGACCAGCATAAACTCAACACTTATGTCAGAGTCAGGGAAGGGGACCTCATCTGTTGTGAACTTGCCCACAAGCAGACACAGCTCCCCCAGTAGGGCAGCCAGAGTTACTCCATTTAACTATGTACCAAGCCCTATTGTAACAGCCACAAAGGAGGCAGTTGGTAAAGTAACTAGTGAGTGATTGCAGAGACAAGAAACACGTATTATAAAGGTGCTCCGGTAAAAATTGCACAGAGTATGAGGTCAAGTTCCAGTTTGTAGGGCCTGGATATTTTGGCTTGTTGCTTCCTTACTGTCCTGCTGCTGACCCATAAAAACAGTGCATGTTGAAAATGAGACATGCACCATTTTATGCCACTTTCCAGAGGTGGTCACATCATAGACTTTTGATGCAGATGACTTTGGCACTTTATGACTACTGACGAATCTGAATCTGTTCTTATGGGCAATAAAACACCAATCTGCCATTGCTCTACGTGAAAAAACGTACTATTTGGGCTTGTTTGCTAGAGAAAAGGCTCTCCTACCATATATGAAATGCTGCCAGATCTTTGATGCCAGTACAAAACAAAAATGTAAGAAGTTTGGGTGACCACAATAAATTTTGCATTGTTTCTAGGCAAAATTCTAAAGCCATTCTTTTAAGATAACATGCCATCTTGAATTTTAATTGGTAAACCCGTTGAAAACCTTAAAAGTAAACCTGAAAATGCTTTAAAGCAAAGCCTTAATCTGTGTGTAGGCTGCATGATCATACACATTTCAAACTCTGTTGTAAACTGTAACCATAGCACAGCTTAAAAATAAAAGGGGATATACCAGAGAATGGTAGAAAAGAGTGCTTGCTCTAAACCTGCAGACTAATAATGACATTATAAATGCTTCAGCAATCCTTTTTCCCTATTGCCAAATTAAAGTTATGTACATTTTACAAATGTTAAAGAGAGCAACTGACTATCACTAGTCTCGGGAATTTAAACTCTGTACATTTGGAACATTTTTTGCTTGTTTTTGCTCTTTTATGGTATACAAATATGTATCCCATGTGCCAAGCTTTTTAGAATTTAATTTGTCACTTGTAGAATATCATATTCTATCTTTAATTAGTCAAGGCTAGAAAGTGATATTATACCCTAATGTGTGAAACTCAGACCAATTCACTTTCATCGAGCTGAGAAGGACACATAACAAATGTACACGCTGCTCCCAATCTGCAGCCAGTATGAATATTGCATATGTTTATGCAATGCTATTCCTTACTGATTTTTGCTTATTAGCATGGATCAATGGTGTAAATTGCTGGAGGTGCGCAGAAGGGAGTTTGTCAAGGATTCATTTGTAATGCTAGCACAAAGCAGCAGCTTTGCATTTCATTATTTTTAACTTTATTTTATTGGTAGTAGAAATGTCAATTTTGTTTATTCTATATGAAATGTAAAAATAAAGTTGCAATTTATGAAAGTTACTGGTGTGTTCTGTTAGCTTTATTAACTTCCCTCATTTTCATGAATTGCTGATTATAATTGACAAGACTCCACTCTGTAATGGTCTGGAAGATTTCCTATTTCAGTAAATGTAAAGTATACAAAAGGGACAACAACAGATGGACTTTTAAGATACCTGACAATATGTAGTATAAAAAGTATTTTTTTTTATTTACATTTAATAATAAAACATAAAAAACAAAAACATTAAAAATAAGGAATAAGCATTTTCCCATCAATATTAATGTCTGATAACCTAATTTCAGATAGTTTTAATCCTAATCCCAGTCACACTACCCTCTCCTGAATAACTACATCAATATATACATATTAAAATCAATCAAAATAGAGGTTAAAATGTGTAGAGTACCAAACTGGGTGTGGAAATAGCTTTCAACTCAACATGATTTCTGGAAAGAAATTTGTTCTTCATGAGTGGTATGAATGGGGTAAGGCTGGAACATGCCTGGGGAAAGTAAGATGGTGCAGATTCAACATCACATGCCTTCTCTCTCCCAGAGACATCTACACACAGCTTCAGATCTGAAAGCTCACAATAGATCTTGCCCAGCATTGAGCACTATTTGGTGTGACTCTGGTGTGTCAGACAGCCCCATGACATGCAGCCCAGCTAAAATAAAACACAGAAAGAGGTATTAGGAACAAAGCAGTAACAGGGAGCCTATCAATTCTCCAAAATAGCAGGCAAAATTAAATAAACTTCCCCCATTGAGAATTACCCCACTTCTAGTCAACTTGATGTCTACAAACAGGATCCACAATGTCAGACAATGGTGATGGGAATGGCGTGACAGCAGTGCCCAGTAGTATTACTCCAGAGGGAAGCAGGCAACCTGCCACCCCTGAATTAATAAACCTCTTATACCTGGCAGGATTTCTACTGCAAGAAATACTGAAGTACACAGGACTAGGCCAGGACTTGGGTGATTGTGCCAAGATATTGTGGGGCCTGATTCAGTTAAAAGGGATCCCACCTGCTCAGTAGACAGAACTGGCTATTAACATCTTAGAGGGGGAAATCAAGAAGGTTAATCCTGTACCTCGCAGCGGAATATCAGGATTCCCTTGACAAGATAGTTATCCAATTAGAAGTGGTGTTTAACCAAGTGGTAACCAATCAGTAAATTAATCGACAGGCAGCAGAGAGTGGGAGAATATACTCTGCAATATGCACCGGAGCTGAAATACATAGCAACAGAAATATGCCATAGGGAAAGGGTTTAAGTAGAATGACTGGGCTGGGGTGATGCAGTCAGATGGCAAAGGAACATTTTGTAGGTGCACTGCTGTCAAAGTCAGAAATTTCTTGCAAGTAGAAGATAGAAGCAACCCCAATTTGAGATTATACCAAACTGTTATCAGCAGCCATAGCATGTCAAGAGCAGAGCTATATAGGTTCAGGTGCTTCTATGATTGTCATATATGAGAAATGGATAGACCCACCTGCAATCGAAAAGCTGGCTACATGGAAAACTGACAGAAGGAATGACTCACCTACAGACAGAGGTATCTACATTCAAGCTCAGAAAGGAATAATCCTCTGAGGGGCAAGGAGGGCATGCCCCCTCATGGAGAAAGTGAAAAGCATCTTAAGAACATCCAAGGCAGACAATGTCACCACCCCCATTGAGGGGCTGTTAAATAGGACCATCTCCAGAGAGCCCTCCATAATTATACACAGTAAAAGCTATTAAACTAGAATGCCCTGCTGCCAGGAGTCAAGTAGCAGGGTGGCAAAGTGGAACGATTTCCCATCCAATAATTGAAGATATGAAAGATGAATCTGATGAGCTAGAAATCCCTGACATGACTAGGAGATAGGCCTAAGAGCAGATTTCAGGTGAACCCATCTCTTCTCCTGGAAGAGGATACCTGTGCAGCAGCACAGAGAGAGGAGGATCCAGGGGGTTGCCCCATAGTAGAGATGATGTGGTTAGTTGGCAAGAAACCAACAAACTGCTGTGTGGTCCCATCTCTTCCTGTGGGATGGTATACTGTGCCACAAGCAAAAATTTTCCCCATGACTCTTCAGTGACCTATCAAGGGCCCGGGCCCTTTCTGTGGCATGGAGAATCCAAATGGAAGCGGGACACTGGGGTGTCCACAATTCAGTCACCTGGTTCAAGAAACAAACCTTGTGTGTAGATCTGTTCCAGATGGCTCAACAAGTTTGCCAGCACTACTCAATATCGAAGGGTGCACAGGCTCGAATTCCACCTCTGACTTGGCACATGTCTGCCCCAATGGAAGTACTGACAATTTAATTTCTTATACTTGAGATTTGAAAAAATAGATACAGACCATCATGTTCTAGTCATGTTGGACAACTTTACACAGTATTGTATTGGTAGCAGACCACCTCCCAGATAGTGTGGAAGCATTTCTGCTTTTCTTTATGGCTGTCCACTGAAGACACATTCAGTCCAGGAACCCTGTTTCGAAAATTAATTCTCCCGAGAACGGTGCCACAAACTAAACATTAAGAAATCACACACTAGCTTTTACCACCCATAAGGCTATGGGGCATGTGTGACGTTCAGTCACGCCCTGATACAACTGCTGAGAGTTTTAGCTTGTGAGAAACTAAGGAAATTAGCTCAATACTTAGCCGAAATTGGCTGGAAATACAACTGTATAGTACATTCTTTAACAGGCTTCTCACCCTACTATGTTATATGGTAGTATCCTCAAGATAGATACAGACAACATTTAGCACACTCCAACTTCCTGGGTTCAGGAGTGAAAATGACATCTGTCTGACATCCAACAGTTTATTAAAGACCGGCTATAGGTGGAGCAAGGGGAATTGGAAGCAACAGACCTTCAACCCATGTACAGACTGCTAGTCTGATGTAAAGGCGCACACAAGCAATGAAAACTGCAAACATTGTGAGAAGAAATCCCTGAAGTTGTCCTACAACAGCCTATGATATCCAGAGAAAAGAAACTGGAAAAAAACAAGAAAAGCTGAGACACCTACACCAAAAACTGCTCAAACATACTGAGACCCACAGACAGGCCCATTAGGGGTTTTTCATAGAACCTGTCCAAGTTTGTGAGCCACAAACATCTCTGCCAGCAAAGGTTCAGTGGAGGCTGCTTCCTGCTCCACCATTATCTTTAGGTCTCCCAGGAGAAGTCATGGGTCCTGACAATATTATACAGTCCAATAGACTTCCAGCTCAAGTTAATGCTGCTAAAGTGGATTCCTCTGAACCACTATCCACTGATGTTTCTGAGGACAGGGGCACATTGGTACCAAGACTTAACCCTTAAAGCGTTTCCAGAGATCTAACTTTGGCAGACCCCCCATGAATTTGTATGGTTTGCAAACTTGCCATGGACAGCAAGTTTAAATGGGGTGGAGTGTAGCAGAGTGGCCATTTACTCATCATGCTCAGATGCAGGGGCAGGTCCCTTGAACTCCATTTCTCATAACTCCCTGGGTTCATGGAAACGTCTTAGCTTTACTTACTCAACAGCTCATGGAGACCACACCTAATGAGGCAGAGGTAGCTAGGTAAGTAATCTAGAGCTAGGTGAGAGACCCTCCACTGTCAGAACTGGCATTTGGGCAGTTGGGCAAGAGCATAATAGCATACAGCTTCTCCAAAGAACCCAGCTAATGTGGGGAGTAGGCCAGGGGGCACACTGGGCATTTGCCCGGTGGGCTTCCAGGCCCCATGTTTTATCAAAATCCAATCCGATGTTGATCTGAAACCATGGCTTCACTCCTCTCCCTTCTCTCATCATCTTCCAACTTTGGTGGGGCGGGGCTCTGCCGAGTTGTTCGGTGACAGCTGTAAGGCCCGCCCCAACAGTGGACTGACCAGTAGGGGGACCTATGAGAGGCTCCTGGGTAGATGGGGCAGGATGAATTCAGCAGAATGGATGGCGTAAGCGGGCTCTGGGTCTGGTCCTGAGAGGAGAAAGATGGACCGAGAGAGCCCAGGGAGGGGGAGGACACTTCCTGGACTGATAAGAGAACTCTGGCTGTAACAGTGGGAGGAGGGGAGGGAGAGAGACTGTAGAGCAGCTGAGAACCGCAGTGTGAGAGCCTGCCTTCTGTATTTACTTTATGTAGTGGGGGGCCTTGTGTTTGGTGTTCTGGGGGGGGCATTGTACCATAAAGGGGGACCCTCCATGTGTCCTAAGGAGGGGTGTGTGCTCATTATAATGGGGGTGGGGGCACCTGTGTGGGTGGGTGGGAAATGCACTGTACTTCATATAATGGTGGGACAGGCCATAATTGTGAATAGCAGGTATGCTGATTACACCCCTCTCCTCTATCTCTTCCCCCCCTCTTTCTCTCGCTCCCCTTCTCTCTCTCTCCCCCTCCACCTACCCCCCTCTCTCACCCCCTCACCTCCCTCTCTCTATCACTCCCCTTCTCTCACCCCTCTTTCTCTCTCCTTCTCACCGACCTCTTCCTCTCACCCCCTGTCTCCCCCTCTCGCTCTCTCTCACCCCCTCTCCCAACCCCCCTCTCCCTCTCACAACCCCCCTCTCTATCTCTCTGACCCCTCTCTCTCTCTCTCCCTCTCTCACCCCTCTCTCTCTCTCTCCCTCTCTCATTCCCTCTCTCTCAACCCCCCTCTCTCTCTCAGCCCCACTCTGTCCCGCTCACCCCCTCCTTCTCTCCCCTTCTTCTATCTCTCTCCTACTTTCCCATCTCTCCATCACTCTCTCCCTTCTATTTCTACCTCCCCCCTTCCGCCTCTATTCCTCCACCCCCTCTTAGTTTCTAAAAAAGTAGTGGGGAATTGGCAACCCTGTCAGAAAAGAGCTGAGTAGGAGTTGAATGGCCGCACAAGGCAACCCCTCAATCATCTGGAATCTTTACTGTGCTATGTAACCAGCAGGCGCTACCTACATCCCCCAAAAGCCACACCCAATGTGCCGCACTTCTTTCTCTAGCGTTAGAGCCCAACTTGTGATCTTTCACACAGGCCTACAGCTTTCATAAAACTCCCCTGGTTGCATTATAAAGATGGCTGCTGCGTGGCAGACATCTTTAAACTTGGAAGTGCCCAGCAGCTTCTACACAAAAAAATGACCCAAGATGCAGTTAGAATAGGCTTAAAGTGGTTCTAATGCATGAAGGTAAAAACCCTTCTGTGTGCAGCAGTTCCCCTAGCCCTTCCTAATACTTACCTGAGCTCCCTCTTGATCCAGCGATGTGCATGAGAGCATCGGCTCTCCGGGGGCTCTCCCTTCTCATTGGCTGAGCAATTGGCTCCCACTGGTGTCAATCACAGCCAGAAAGCCAACAGGGAGAGAGAGAGGGGGCGAGGCCGAGCTGCAGCTCTGTGTCTTAAATGGGCACGCAGAGCAGCGGCTCGGGAGCACGCCTACTTGGGTGCTCCCATTGCAAGCTGCTTGCTCTAGGAACACTTGATGGGAGGGAAGGGCCAGGAGCACCACCGGGGGACTTGAGAAGAGGAGGATCAGGGTTGCTCTCTGCAAAACCACTGCACAGAGCAGGTAAGTATAACATATTTGTTATCTTTTGTATTTTTTACCTTTAATATCACTTTAAAGTGCATTTGCACCTTTACAACCAAATTGAAATAATGAACAAATGGCCACTGCCCCCACCTATAACGGGCTTTTGCAGCAAGGAGCACATGGAAGGGTGACACATGTCAAACAAAACCAAAGAAAAATCCCAGTTCAACTTACCGATCAGCCTGCAAAAAAAACAAATTATCCTGTCTAACAGCATGTGTTAAAACAGGGATTTCGTTTGCACACATTTGCAAATATATGCGTAAGCTGTAGAGCCACTTCACAGCACCCCAGTATTATCTGCAGTCCTAATTATTACTTGTTTTCATTCCCCAAGCATAGCTTTAGAAATATATTTAAAAATTGTCTCTTTCAAAATCATATAAGACACCTACGCTAAATGTGAATAATTTCTATAAATAAACAAGAGTAGCAGCTACCAAGAAATGTGTTGTGCTCAAAAACTCTCTAGAAATAAATAAATTAATACACTTGGCAGAGCTTAAAGTAAATATATGTGACCTTTAACCATACTAAAATTCATAAACAGTAATTCTTGAATAAAAATTCTAAATATCATGCACAGAACCATTAAAAACAATTAAAAAAATCAAGTGTCCATAAAAATATTGTGCCTTCTTCAGATTGGGCAAATATTGCAAGCAAGGTGCTTACATACAATAAAGTGCTTCCAAAGTCTCTAGGTGTCTCCAATTACATTTTTTAGGTGCCACTCAGTGCTCCAATTAAACAATATTAAAGTTCTATTTTTGCTCACACCCATGTTCCACCACACTCACCAGAGGTAAATGACCTTTATAGTGATAAAGGTCTGATAGCGCTCAGATTTTAGGTTCACAGTCCAGCAGGGGAACAATTCACTTCACCAGTACTATCTCTGGTTCTTCCTCTCCAATGTTAACATCATGTGCGAATATACAAATCACACAGGGGGATCCCATAGCATAAAACCATAAACACTTTATTTAAAAAATGATCACATAGTAAAATGCACTCAAGGTGACAGGGTGGCAATATGTCGAGGCACCATAAATTATCACTTTAATATTATATGGGAGACGCCCCTGCTCTGCACAGCTCTTCCTAGAGTCAGCATGCGTTCCACCACCTGGAAACTCCAGACCGGAAATTACGTTGATGTGGTTACTGCGGTTTCCACTGCATCGTGATCATCCTCAGGTGCTAATGCAATTGGACTTTGCTGCAACATTCATCTGAAGGTATTTCTATTAATAACTATATATACCTGGCTATATGTGCACAATCCAACCATGACTCCTATTGGGCCCTTTTCTGACAATACCTGTTTGTACATTGGATGTATATACTATTATTAATCTTTTCCTATACAAAGCTTGTATTTTTTCCATACCAGTGTCCATCTATATATTTATGGTTAATATTACATATATGTTAGTTCCTCTGCTCTCAATTACTTTCATTAGATTATTGGTTAATTTTCCAGGAAGGGAATGTCCTCTGTTCAGAGGTCCTGTCCTGGTTGGAGGAACTGCCAACTTTGATATCAAACCCACTCTTCTCCGTAGTGAAGGTTCTGGTTCTCTTTTTTTTTACCTACAGATTTAGTGCACTATCATGTTTGGGGAGGGTAATTTCTCATAATTGAAGGGAGAAGGGGTGACGTGTGAGCCCTGGCGATGGGCTAGATAAGGACAGAGTACACCCCACCTCATCTGGGCTCTCTCCTTTTTCCCAGCACCAGCTTTAGCAATTAGTGATACTGCTGTTCTCTGATAGGGCCTGGATCACCTGCTGGTGGCACTATGGTTCCCTGGGCGGAGGGTTGTAGTTCCAGTGTCCACCAGCGGGTGTTTTCCAGCAGCCAGCAGATCCCAGTAATCAGTTTCTACCTGGTGCTGGCTGTTGGGAGGGTATTTTGTTCCTCCTGTACTAGTGCCTCTCAGTTCAGTGTTTTGCCTGCCAGCCAGATGCATGCTAGCTGTTAAATCCTGAGCCTGATTCCTGCCTGATCCTGACCTTGCTCTTGCCCTGCATCCTGTTTCCTGCTGCCTTGTACCTGTTCCTCTTGTTCTTGGTCCTAGCCCTGGTTTCCTCCTTCCTTGCATGTACAGTTTTACCCTGTGATCGGTGTTCCTCATTTTATATATATTGTATATAAGATATAATGTAATATATTTTGTCTTCGGGTTATGGTTCATTTGTATCTTTACGTTTGCTGTGTTTTCTGCTTGCTGGTGTTTGGATGTGTTTTACTTCACTGTAAATAAATCTTGTTTAAGTCATATACAGTACTCATATAAGGTCCTCGGCAGATGGTACCTGGTTTCTTCTAGGATTCCCCATCTAAAGCTCACATATCCTAATACTTGCTTCAGGGGATGTAGCACAGAGGGTGATGTTATGCAGATATAATGATCCTGGCCCTTTGTGATCAGAATTTGGTATACATTTATAGACTCTTCTCCATATTTTTTCATACCCAGGCCCGCTGATTACCCTGGCATGCCTTGTTACATACTAAGCTAGAACAGCTAGATCGATCACAGGAGAAATTGTCAGACTCTATTCAGGGCCCTCTTTAAAGCAGGGCAAAAGGGGAAGCTGCCTTGGGCCATCATTGTTGTAGGGCCCAAAGCAGATGCCTCATACTTGTCAACTATCCCAGTTTATATTCCCTTGAAGTTTTAATCCCATGCTGTGTCCCGTGCAGCCCAGCTTTGCCCTATTGCCATGTACAGATGACTCACCTGCAGACCCTGTGTTTACATGTAAATAACCTGCATTCATATGTAAATAGTGGCGGCATAAATATGGAAATAGCTGTGGACCAAAGCCATTGATATGTAAATAGAGGCAGTATTCATATGTATATCATGCCCCCCCCTGATCACTTCTGCTGAATGCTGCCCACTGGGGAGGTAAAGGGGCATGCTTGAAAGTCCTGCCTACAACTGTGGTCATTGAGCCTAACATCACCCTGTTCTGCAAAGGTAAGCAAGTTGCCCCTTACATTGGTGGTCAGTGTAAATCCCCATTACATTAGTGGTCAGTGTAAATCCCTATTACATTGGTGGCCAGTGTAGAAACTCCACTTTATATTGGTAATCATTAAAAAAAAATCCAAACTTGCATTTGTGGTCAGTTTCGAATCCTCCCTTACATTAGTGGTCCACGTAGAAGCCCCCTTTAAATTGGTGGTGCGTGTAAATCCCCCCCTTACTGTGGTGGCCATTATAGATGTAAAATCCCCCCCTTACATTGATTGTCCGTGTAAATTCTTCATCATTACATTGGTGATCAGGGTACATTTCCCTTTTACATTGGGGGTAAGTGCAGAATTGCCCATACACTGGTGGTCAGTGTATATCCCCCTTTATATTGGTGGTCAGTGTAAATCCCCCATAACATTGGTGGTCGGTGTAGAAGTGTCACCTTACATTGATGGTCAGTACAAATCTCCTCGACAATGATTGTCAGTGTAAATTCCCCTTTACATGGAGGTCATTGTATATTTCCCCTTACACTGGTGGCTGGTGTAAATGCTCCTATTATATTGGTGTCAGTGTAGAAATCCATCTTTATTTTGGTGGGTGGTAAAAATACCCCATTACATGGTGGTCAGTGTAAACCCCCCCTCACATTGGTGGTCAGTGTAAATCCTCCCTCACATTTAGGGATGGCCGAATGGACCCCTGTTCAGTTCGCACCAGAACTTTCGAGCACCACGAAAGTTCAGACCCCAATAAGGAACCCCATGAAAGTCAAAGGGACCCGAATGTCAAAAATCAAAAGTGCCCATTTTGAAGGCTTATTTGCAAGTAATTGGGCATACAGTGGTTATAGGGGTCTGGGTCCAGCCCTGGGGGACATGTATCAATAAAAAAAAAAGTTTGTGAAAAACGTCATTTCTAAATGAGCAGTGATATTTTGATTTTTAAAGTGAAAGCATAAAAGTGAAAAATTCCTTCCAATATAGTGCCTGGGGGGTCCCCTTAGTCTACCTGTAAAGTGGCAGATCTGTACCATGTCTAGAATCTGCTGCAGCAATAATTGCATTTATAAAGCCAAAAAAAATGAAATTTTCCCTGCAAGCTGCCTTTATTTTGCTCAGCAACAGCTGGGGAGCCAGTGTGTATGATGAGGTCACAATGTAGTGCACTGGGAACAAGATTAGTAATTTTTTGGATACATTCTGGTGTCACTTTGACTTTGGATAGAAGTAACGGGTGTGTATAAAATTGGTCTTTGTGTGTCGGTGGCGCCTTCCCACTGTAACCCTATTACACCTACACCTGTTTGACAGGTGCAGAAAAATTACTCTTTGGATGTCGGGGGCGCCTTCCCACCATAACCTAAAAATGGCTGCCATTGAAAGAATACTTTTATACTGTGGGGCAGAAATGAGCCATGATTGGATAAAGTCATGATGGCAGTGTCCAATCATGACTCTGACAGTGCTCTGTGCCCTGATTGGCTGAAGCTTTCACTGCTTCAGCCAATCAGGGCTTGCAATGCACTGTTCAGCACTGCAATGCATTGTGGTCGGTTCGGAGGGCCGAACAAACATTCGAATGACCCGTTTGTTCGGCTGTTTGCAGAACGACCGAACAACGAAAGTTTGGCCCGAACTTATGCTCGGGCCGAACCATTCGCCCATCCCTACTCACATTGCTGGTCATTGTAAATTCTTCATTACATTGCTCGTCAGTGTAGAATTCCCCACCATATACTTGTCAAATATTTCCAGCTTTGCTCTACATGATTCAGAATTTGCCACAGCTTACTGTCTCCTAACTAATCCCATCAACCCGCCCAGCATTGCCACTGATCACACCCCCACCCCTACCCCAGCATTTCCACTGATCCCAGGAGTCCTAGGATCCCTAGTTTTCTGTCTATTGATGGATCCCCTCACCTCCCAAGTCCATGTTGTGCAGGCAGTTAGATGATGTACTGTAACCTTTAGCAACCAATGAGTGAGCAGTAATGATGTGCACTAACCTCTTGCAAGCAATCATTGAGCGGTAAAGATATGCAGTAACCTTTAGCAACCAATCAATGAACAGTAATAATGTGCAGTAACCTCTAGCAACCAATTAGTGAGTGGTAAGGATGTCCAGTAACCTCTAGCAATCAGTGAGCAGTATTGATGTACAGTAATCTCTAGCAACCAATCAACAAACAGAAGTCATGTGCTGTAACACCTAGCAAATAATCAGTGAGCCATAATGTGTGCTGTAATCTCTAGCAGCCAGTCAGTGAGTGTTAATGATACTCTGTAACCTCTGGCAACCAATCGCAATTGCTGCCTGATCTGATTCAGTAAACTGATTTTGAGTCTAGCTGCTATTTATTGTATGTCTCAGAGCAGGTGGAGAGCAAAATTGCATGGGGGGGTCGCAAGAAAATGTTTGCCCTGATCCAATCAATATTAAAGACACCCCTGGCTCTATTTTATTAGCAGCTAAGCAAACCATGGAAAAAACAGTCTATTCCTCAGGAGACGTTTAAGCAGCATATGAATCATATGAATAATTTCTAGTAAATGAACAATCCCAGCATCCTTACAGATCATCTTATGACAGTTGTATACCTTGGCTTGCCACTAACCTTCTCTCTCCAGACCACATGACATTGACCCTAGCATAACTGACTAAATGCCTTATGGACCACCTGGGGGCAGGCTCACTCCATTCCTTGTCCTCTGCCCATCTTTCTCCTTTCTTGCTTTGTTCTATGTTTGTTTTTTCTTAATAGTGTTATCCCATCCCCATACCCCCTCCCCTTGCCTACACTATTTCCCCCCTACTTTCACCTTATTCCGTGTTGGCCCATTTTTCCCTTCATTGTAATGCTATCATTGTGTCAATCTAGGGCAGTCTGTGTTGCTTTCGGCACAACCTTCCCACACAGCTTCACTCTTACATAATCATCTAATAAGCACCATAATGGTTTGTATCTAATATACCTTTACAAGGTAATCTGTATGTCATGTACTGTGGTAATGTAGTTGCTTTTTTTCACTAAAACTTTATATCTATGCATTTACTTGTGTTTACTGTGCCTTGTATTGTATAATCTTAAACCAGTTGCTGACCACCTACCGCATATTTACTGCGGCAGGTTGGCTCTATTGCGCAAAATCACGTACCTCTATGTGGTTTTGTTCGATAGCCACTGGGGGGCGCACGCGCAGCCGGAGCAGCGATCCGGAGGGGGGAGCCACAGGGGGAGCCAATCAGTAAGTCCGGCAGAAGCGATGTCCTCTGGCCACCCGTGATCGCTGCCCGCAGGGATAGAACAGCGGTCTGCTGATGTAAACAAGGCAGACCGCTGTTTTGTCAGGCATGGACACTGATCTTGTGTTCCTGCTAATCAGGAACAATGATCACTGTGTCCATGCAGTGAGCCCATTCCCCCCACAGTAAGAAAGCATAAACAGGGAACACACTTAACCCTTTGATTGCCCCTTCCCTGCCAGTGTCATTGCATATTTTTAGCACTGATCACTGTAATAATGTCACTGGTTCCCAAAAAAGTGTCAGGTGTCCGATCTGTCCGCCGCAATGTCACAGTCCCGCTAAAAATCACTGATCACTGCCATTACAAGTAAAAAATAAATAAAAATGCCATAAATATATCCCATAGTTTGTAGACGTTATAACTTTTGCGCAAACCAATCAATATACGCTCACTGGGATTTTTTTTATTGGATGTGTTTTATAACAGAAAGTAAAAAATAATGTTTTTTTTTTTTTTTTTCAAAATTGTCGCTCTTGTTTTGTTTATAGTGCAAAGAATGAAATCCGCAGAGGTGATCAAATACCACCAAAAGGAAGCTTTGTTTGTGGGGAAAAAAGCACACCAATTTTATTTGGGTACAGCGTTGCATGACCGCGCAATTGTCAGTTAAAATAACGCAGTGCTGTATCGCAAAAAATGGCCTGGTGAGGAAGGGGGTAAAACATTCCAGAGCTGAAGTGGTTAAAACTCAATAAATGTATTAAAATGGAAACAAAGAATCTTTTATTTTCACAGGTATCATGTTGTTTATTGGCATGTAGCTTGCATTAGCCAGCAAGGAGAAGAGTAAAAAAAAAAAAAAGCATGCGCACATTTGCATTATACTTATCCCTATTTATATAGTGACTGCAATATGAAGTCCTATTTACACATACTTTGTGCATTGCAATTTTTTTTAATGGCACCCTAATGCAGCTCGTTTGTGCACACATGGCAAAGCAGGAAACCTGCGTTATGAGGTGTGTGTCGGGGGCAGTATAATTACTAACCTAATAAAAATGGTCTGTTATGCTTATCCTCTACCCTCCCAGTCACTAACCTGAAACAAATATGCAACAAGTGGCATCACAGTGAAGTTTGAACTCCAGATCATCATGACTGTTCCAGGTCAATTACTCAAACGGTAATAATGCCAATAGACCAAATTGACAGCCAGGCAGCTTCCTGTTCTTTCAAAAGGAGAGGTTAGCAAATGCAGCTTCCATTTTTCTCTAAATACTATTCGTTTTAATACTGATCTGTGTTTGCCGTGTGCCAGGGAATTGAAAACTGCACTGGTACACTAGTGAAGTATTGTGACTTGGTGCCTATTATTTCTGTAAAGACCACATATTAGATGGAGTTTGAGCAGTGAGACTTTAAAAAGTGGCTAAAGTGAGCATAAATGAATTAACATAAAAAGTGCATTTAAGCAGAAAAAGAATAAAGTTAAAGTGATTGTAAAAGCAGAAGGTTTTTGTTATCTTAAAGCGGTGTTCCAGCCGTTTCTATTTTTAAAAGTCAGCAACTACAAACACTGTAGCTGCTGACTTTTGATAAGGGCACTTACCTGTCCAGCCAGCCTGTGACGGAACAGCTCCGTGGACTTGGAATAGGCAGATTAGGAAGACTGCCTAGCAATGGGGGTTTCCGGTAAGTAAAAAAAAAAAAAAAATTCTGTTTTTTAATTTATTTCAAAGAAAATTTTAATGCATAAATGTTTTTTTAGGGTGGACCTCCGCTTTAATGCATTCTATGTGTGCAGCAGACCCCCCTCAGCCCTCCTAACACTTACCCGAGGTCCCTCTCTGTCCAGCGATGTCCATGAGTGTCTCAGCCATCCGAGATTCTCCTTCCTGATTGGCTGAGACACAGCAGCTGCGCCATTCACTCCCGCTGCGGTCAATCAAAGTCAGCTAGCCAACCAGCGGAGCGGGGTCAGTATCCCTGTTTATTATCTGATTTTACTTTCTCCCTCTGTCGTTTGTCCCGTTTAGTGCTAGTTAGTGCAGTCCTAGCTAGACCCTCCCTATTTCTTTCATGTTCCCTCAGTCAGTGTTAGCACTTCAAAGAGACAGGGCTGAGAAAAGTCATTATCTTTTTACACTTCCAAAGACTGGAAATACATTCTCTGTACTGCAAAAGTAAAATTGAGTTGGGTTCAATTTCTGTGTCTTATTTAAGAGTTATGCTGCCTGTGGATGGTGTCAAGTCAGCAAGCAACCATACTGTCCAGCCAGACTGGGTCTAAGGAGGTACTGTACGTCAATGCATAAAGTGGCAATTGAAACAAAACAGCTGTGTCAGGGTTCGGATCTGAACCTGAGACCTCTACACTGTCTGGCTCTTCTGCCTGTGCTCCCTGAGATGATGGATAACTCTCTGCCTGATCCCTTGGACCACCTTGCCTTGTATCTTGTTTCTGGTGAACCTTGAACACTTGCTCCTCACAAGAACTTCCTGATTTAAGCCAGGTCTCTGCACTTCCTGCTTGCCAGATTATTGTGCTCTTTCAAAACAATATCTTTCTCCTTTGTGTACCTGCAGCTGTCCTCATCTTCGCTACCACTTGTTATCGACATTGGCTTGTTCAATAACTATGATTCTGTCTGATCCTATCCAGCCAATACTCAAACAGGCATACCCCACTTTTAAGTACACAATGGAACCAGAGCATGTATGTAAAACAAAAATGTACTTGAAGTGAAGCAATACCTTTTTTCACTTCTCAATGCATGTACTGCATTGCGATAGTCATTTACATAATTGATTACCTAGGCAAGTTGGCCGACCCCAAAATCAGATAAACCAGAAGCAGTGCCATGTCAAGCTGACCAAGATTTTCCATAGACGCCAATGTTAAAAACCAGGAGCAGTGCCATGTCAAGCTGACCAAGATTTTCCATAGATGCCAACGTGTCCATACTCATGAGTGTACGTAAAACAGGGTATGCCTGTACTGAATCTTGGCTTGTTCATCGACTACACTTCTGCTTGTTCCTCATCTGCTTTATCCACTATCTGACTCCCGCTTGCTTTCTTCCTGCTGGGGCAATTCTGAAGGCCGTGACCTGGCATTAGCATGCAGCAGAATCAATGTCTGTCATCATGATCACTGGTGAAGACTGGCTAGTGCTTAAAACCCGCAATTTGGGTGAGTCTGCATCATCTCTTAGTGGGTCTGTTCATGTATTAATCCAGCTGACTACTAGTGAATCTCTCATCTGCTACAGCTGCTGGCCTCTGGGCTTGACTCTAGAGGACCGTGACATGCTGTACTTTGGAAAGCAACAGGAATCTAGGCCCATTATGTTTTATGGTGCATCAAACACAATACATCAGCCTTTTCAGGGCTAAAAAAAAAATCAAAAAAAAATAAATCAAACCTGAGTTAAACAAAGGGATCTCATAAAATGTAAGTTGTCATGTTTCTTTTAAGCTATGAGAGTTCAGATGAACTGTTCAACAGCTGGATCATTTGATTATACAGTGGTGCTAAACAGAAGATTCTTATATAGAAAATCTATATATATATATATATATATATATATATATATAAATATAAATGTAGTGTAGCGAGGTCCCAGGCCTCCTTTAGTCTAATGAAAACCTCCAGGGCCAGCTGACATCTTTCTATATAGAGTGGGTTACAAGGCATGGTGGGTGTAGTGCAAGATAGATTCATGGGCGCCAGACCCTTCTTGAATGCAAAGAGATTTATTTTCTCTTGAACAGAGCTGTGGGAGAGAGGGTTTAGGGCCAGGACATCCATCGATATTTGCAATGTTAATTGGCAGACTCTGAGACTTCTACAGGTAGACAGCCATGCAAGGAAAGGCATCCAACAAGACATTGCATGTGTAGGAGCGCTGTCTCTTATGGCAACAGTCTTACTTGTTAGAAACTGATTTGTAACAAACTTCTTTACTTCCTCTACAATCAAACTTCTTTACTTCCTCTACAATCACCTCTTGTAGATCTTAGCCCACTGAGCTCCCAGTCTCTCTCACTAGATTTGCTGATTTACTGCCACTGAATCCTGTGAGCTCTTCCAATCTT
The DNA here is from genome assembly GCA_037952925.1 of Lithobates clamitans. Classification (NCBI taxonomy): domain Eukaryota; kingdom Metazoa; phylum Chordata; class Amphibia; order Anura; family Ranidae; genus Lithobates; species Lithobates clamitans. The sequence continues at coordinate 2,892,395 of JBBGZY010000374.1, forward strand.
CTCATTCAGTATCTTCCTCAAGCGTCACCCCACTGGCCCGCTCAGTCCCTGGCTTGGCACACAAGACTGCTCTGCAAGAATCACCTCCGCTGGCTGGGTCCCTGGCTTGGCACCTGAAGTTTTCCAGATTTTTCACTTTGCCTGGTTGGTGAGAATACTGCTCCGGTACTTGCTTCAGCTACTCACTGTGGTCCCTGGTAATAAGGTGGTTGGGTCCCTTAGTGGCGACAGCTTCCCCTCTACCGTCGACAGGTTCTCTGGCCGGCAGAACCGTCACTTCTGGTTGGACTGCAAGCCGCAGTTCCAACCCTACGCTGTTCTCTTGCTTCTGGATAGGCCCTCAGACAGCCTAGCAGCGAAATGTGCCCGGGATAGGCCCAAACTCCGACCTAGCAGCCAAAAACACATCCACCCAGACAGCCGTCCAGGTGGCATAGAACCCCGATCACCTGACTCCACCCAAATATATAGGTTCTCCCAGCAGGCTAATGGGCCCAAGAAAACCCCTGCCCATTGGCTGAGACATATACTCCTAATTTGTCCTTGCATCACCCTTGTCTTATCTAATGTCACCAGGTACCTGGCCACCCAGCGACAGAAGAGAGAAGTGTAGCAATTCCAGACTTAGGGTGAAATAAATTGATCCCCAACAATTGGCCAAGGCAACTATACCTGACCGGTAAATTTAAAAGCAACCCTGCCTAGACTTCAGGGTGCTACAGTAGTTTTTCTTAAACTTATGTAAATGCAATCATTCAAATTTTAAATGTTAATATATTATAACTGAACCCTGGGAACCCTCCTTTTAGAAGCAATGACTAGCATTTCCTTTTTATCTAACCTAATGTCTCCAGAAAAAAAAAGCCATGGAAAGTCAGGCTTTGGGTAGTTTCCACTGTACTCCCTGTTCCAGCACTGTAGCTGCCATTGGAACCAGTGCAGCTTCTCCTTGTGTGTACACTGAAGTCATGTTAATTTCAACAAAGTTGCAATGAATAAAATGATAATATTAACGCCAGGACGCCACCCTTGAATGATAGTGTGCTTATGAATGCCTGCAGCGAGGGACTATTCTGGCAGCTCTCTAGGACCTAGATGGATGCAAGGAGAAAAGAGGGGAGGTGTTCTGTAGTTCTAACACTTTCTATCCTAGCATCACAACACTGCTCCTCCATAAGCCAGGAAGTGTTTTGTGTTTTGCTGGCAGGATCGCCAGGTTAAAAAAAAAAAGAGGGGGGGGGGGGGGGGAGTATGAAAATAATAATGTCACTCATATCTTTGGACTTGTAAGCTGCAATTTATTACATAAATCATGACCAACATTTGTTTATGGATCCCAGAAACTGATTCCCTCTAATGTTTGATTTTATTTTTTTACTATAAAAACAATATTTAAATCCTAACTTAGGCTCGATTCACATCTATGCATGTTGCTTTTGAGCGTTTCTGCAGTGTTTTTTGTGGTGCTTGCCACATTTTTTTTTTTTCAGTGTTTAAATACTATAAAATATGATATAAAAAAAATAAAAAAAAAATAAAAAAAAATTAAAAAAAACCCCCAACCCCCCCCCCCCAAAAAAGTGAAAACACGGTAATTGCGTTTTTGGACGCGGGTCCATTGAATTCTATTACATGCAAAACGCTGCATTTTGCATGAAAAAAAGTCCCCGACCCTTTCCAAAAACGCAGAGGCACAAAAATGCATTGATGTGAACATGTTCCATAGGAACCCATGTTAAAAAAATTCCCATGCATTTCTGCAAAATGCATCAAAAAACGCATTAGTGTGAATGGAGCCTTAAATTTAATTATGTTACTACATTTGAAATTTGGTTGTCCCTTTGTTAAGGTGGCTATAAACCCCCACTTTGTGATTTTTACCTACAGGTAAGCCTATAAGGCTTACCTGTAGGTAAAATGAATATCTCCTAAACGTACACTGTTTAGGAGATATTCACCCGACATCAGCGGCGCATGTGCTCTGAAGGTCTAGCGTATTGTGCCGGAACCTAGGGCTCTCGCGTCTATGCATAGGAATGACATCGCGACTCTGGCCACTCACAGCGCCAGAGTCCACAAACCTGGAAGTAATGAAGAGGGAACATGTCAGCCCCCTAAGTGGTGACAGAGTGCCGCTGTAGGGGCTTTGTTCTAAAGGCAACCATTTCATAATGAACTAGTATGCGGTGCACATCCTAGCTCATTATGCCTTTGTCTTACAGGTTTTTTGTTTACAGGGTTTAGAACCGCTTTAAGTTTGCAAAGATTATAAGAAAGTAGAAAACATAGTATGATACTTTCTCTTGTTATAATTAACATCCTATGATATGTAACCTTTACCTTTTGTACCACCACCCCCTCCCTTTAGAATGTAAGCTCTACGAGCAGGGCCCTCCTGTACTTTTTGTATTGAACTGTACTGTAATTGTGTTGTCCCCCTTATACATTGTAAAGCGCCGAGTAAACTGTTGGCGCTATATAAATCTCGTATAATAATAATAAATAATAATGTAACAATGTTAAAGAAAGATTAGAAAGAGGGAGCATAGAGATCGAATGATAATATGTAAATATAGGTATGCAAAATATATAGACAAATTCATTCAAACATACTCACAGAGGTGTTCTTCTACAACTTTACCAGCATTTAAGGCCGATTCACACCTATGCAGTTTGCATATTGCAGGTGCATTTTGCAATACACGCTTTTGATCTATCGAAGTCTATGGAATCAAAAAACAGAAAAAAGTCCCTGGTCCTTTCCATAAAATGCACAGATGTGAACTACATCCATAGGAAACCATGTAACTGGGGACTGTAGTGCGTTTCTGCAAAACTGAAAACGCACAACAAAATGCATAGGTGTGAACCAGGCCTTACTGCATATTTTCAGACAGTATTTTCCACTTATATAACATAGTGAATATGATGCTGGTGAAGGTTTAATTACCAGAATAATGACATAGTATAAATGTTATGCCAAAGCACCAATAAACTGAGTGGCACCCCAACTCACTTGTGTTTGAGCCAGGGCCAGATTTACATCTCAGGAGCATAAAGGGAGAGAATTCTGAAGCGCCCACTCAAAAAAAAAAAAAAAAAAAAAAAAAGACAGTAAGACAATATTTTTATGTGTAAAAGGGGAAGGCTGCAACCTTTGATGTAAAGGGGAACACTGCAGACTGATGTAACGGGAACTCTGGTCACCTTTACACACAAGTCCTGAGAGTTCCCTTGTATCAGTGTCCTTGGAGTTCCCCTTTACATCAGAATCTGCATGTTCCCCCTTACGGTCCCTGATGTAAAGGGGAACTTTGATGCAAGGTGGTCTCTGGTCACCTAAGGGGCCCCCCCCCTTCCGTTTTACATCAGGGTCCACAGTGTTCCCGCTTACATCAGAGTTCCCTTTTACATCAGGGTCTGCAGAGGTCCTCTTGCACTGTGGCAAGGGGGAGCCACATCTCCGTGAAGGGAGTGATCTGTCACCGGCAATTACCCCCCCATGTCTGTATTATTATGGGGGAGAGATGTCAGCCTATAGAGTGCAATGAGTATGTATTGAATAGGGATGTCCATGGTGGCCAGTAACCTTTAATAATTGGATTAAAAAGAATGACAATTACACACTGAATATTGACCAAGACATGTCATCCACAAGAGCCTCTGTGAAATCACTGAGATCCCCCTACTGACTCTCGCTAAGATGTAACATGAGCTGATCCTGTATATTCTCCCAGGAAGGAAGCAACAGTTCAGGCACACTGACAGCTGCTCGGCTCCAGTGTCTGCAGGGGGATGGAGGAGCTCGCTCAGCCGCCAGAAGAGCCAGCGCCAGTTAGGAAGTGAGCGGGACAGAAGAGCCCACTCGACCCCTGGAAGAGCCAGTGCCAGCTAGGCCGTGAGCGGCATGGAGGAGCCCACTCAGCTTTCCCGGAAAAGCCAGCGGCAGGTAGGATGTGAGTGGGATGGGAGGAGTTCACTCAGCCCCTGGAAGAGCTAGTGCGACATGGGCCCGTTTTGCCTCTCTTTTCTATTTAAAACTGAATGAGTTGTCTTACAAGGTGATGGTTTACAATCACTTTAAAGCCCCGTACACACGGCCCGAATGTCGGGAAACATTTGCCCGTGTGCATATCAAGGATTTTGGGTCATGAGGTGAACTGTGGTTTGATATGCCAATTACCTTAGCAATTATTTGGGTGTCAACTCCGTGATCTGCCATTAAATCATCGTGCACACAGGTTGTTTTTCCAGTGTAGTCACATCCATAGGTCAGCCAGGAAGGGGGGGGGGGTCATCTTTGAGGCTGTCCCATCCCTGCTTTAATTCCACTATTCACTTCTGAACAGTGCTCTAGGATGGGGCATCTTTCCCCAACATTGCAAGCATATCCTCACAGATGCCTGCAGGAGTTAGGCCCTTCCGAGACAAATATTCAATGACCGTATGTGTCTTCACTTTCAACTCGACTACATTGCTTTTTGCAAGGAGCACATGAAAACCCGTTGTCGGTGCTCCTCTTCTCCACAGCAGCTTCTGCTACCCGACACAGGGAAGTTGGAGGATCACATGATCGGACTAACTATACATTTTTTTTTTTAACACTGCTTTTTTTTTTAATAGCATTTGTTTTTAGAATACTTGTAATATGTTTTATCTTCCACTTTAACCCTAGCTGTAAAATGGCTCTATTACATAGTAGCTATATTGTACTTTGAATTTGAACTTTATATAAAACTTGAAATATAACCATTACATCCATTCATTGTTATTTTTCTGTATATACACATATGTAAAACCTATAGAGAACAGCACACAGTCTACAAGAAACACATTTTATTATTTTACCAATTCACAGTACAGTGAAATGGTGCCTTCAAGAAATGCACCATTTGTATTAATATAATTTGAACAGAATATAGTGTTTAGGTTTATGATCTCTTTAGAGAGTTTCTTTGGGTGAGACAGAATAATAAAACTAGGCAGCCTAAAGTTTCTGTACCACCAGATGAAAAGTTACTATTAGCACTGTGAACTTGTCAGAAGATTCCCAAATAGATTTTTTTTTTGAATGGGAAATTTTACTGAAAACACTTGCCAAAGCAATGGCTACTACAAAAAACTTAGGAGAGGAAATGTTTTTTGCAGACCTTTATCAAGCAGCTTTACATTTCTAGACCGTTCAATTACTACTTAACTAAGAGTTGGTTAGAGGTAACTTCTAGTAATAAATAAATGGAAAAAACAGATTCTCAGTGAATATTTAAATTGACAGATGTATCCCAGCAACAAACCATTCAAGTAACGTAGTAAATCCTATGTACAGACTTTCGCACCATAACTCTTGTGTTCTATCAAATTAGACTTTAAGTGGTACATTTCAGTATGCAAACAAGTAGAGAATACTGAGAAGTAAAAGATTTAAGTAGAATGAAAGATAAATCAGTCTTTAAATTGAAGAATGCTTTCCATAGCCTCAATGGTGCTGGTCATTTGCTCTTTTCTGTTTCCAGTGACTGGATTACTGCTCCTTTGACAACTATATTCATAAAATGGAAAAAAAAAAAAAAAAAAAAGTTAAGATGACATATAGAAGATATCTTGAGAACGATTTTGAAAGAGAACCTATACTTAGTGTATAGGACGCAACATCCTGAATGTACACATGCACTTTCCTTAGAGCACCCACCACTGACACCTTTGTCTGACATACCATTTACAACACTAAAATGTCCTAACACTCTAATTTTGCAACCTTAAAAAGTGTCACTAAATGCAAGTTTTAAAAAAAATACACCATTTGAAGTCCTATATTATGGTTATCTGGATTGGGGCTTTGATTATACAAGGAAGGTTTAGTGGCACTTTAGGTGCTGTGTTGGTGAAATTAGAGGGTTTTTTTTCCCCAGAATTGCAAATATAACTATCAGTACATCTCTACACACATAAAATGTGGAAAGATGTTGCTGAGAGGTCTGTTTAAAAGGTAATTTCAGTCATAAGGGAGTGGCAGAACAATGCTTTTACCTTTATTCCAGAGCAATAAACAAGTTACAACTCTGGACTGTAATTTCCTAAGAGCGGTCAAAACAAGTGCTTTGAAAAGGGAACATGTCTTCCTAGTAGGGAAATTACATATATTAAGTTTCATAATTACCCCTTTTAGCCAGGAGGTGGCGAGTGTGCGTCCAGGTAGCTGGTTTACTGCTTGGCTGTACAGGCCGCCTGACTACCAGGTTCTGGTTAAGGCCCCATTCACACATTTGTAGCTGTAATCACTCATGAAGCATTGCCTGTGAACGATTAGCCCTTCATGCAGATAGCCTGTGTACAGGGCCAATCATCCACAGGTAATTGCTGCACGAGAATGACATGCGATTGGCTGCAAACAGCTGCAGGAGTGGTCAGCCTCTCAGTGCCATCAATCAGGCTTCCCATCCAAAACTAGTCACAGGGTCTCCCACAGCCAATTTTGAATGGGGCCTTTCACATGAAGAAGTCAGCTGAATGACTCAAGAGACATTTACATTGCTTCAGTTAAAGACTGCCTTTTAGATCCAGTCTTTAAAAAAGGAAATTAAAACGCTTGTACTTACAACATTTAAATGCTCACCATGCACTGCCACACAGTACAGCATGGAGAGGGCCCTACATTTGAAATGTTTACTTGCAACAAAGGATTTTATACAAATAAAAAAAAAGGATATAAATATGAGTTTACAAATGCAAACCTAAAAAAACAAAAACAAATATGACCAAAATGAACTATAGTTTCTCTTTTAAAAAGGAACACTGCCTAAGGCCCCTTTCACACTTATACGACTTCAAAGTCGCGCGATTTTACCGCGATTTGGGAGCAGTACTACTTTGTACGACTTTGCCACGTTTTTGGCATTAACAAATGAAAACATACAGTAGTTGGTATGAATCATAAGGGGGAACTCCACGCCAAGTTTTAAATAAAAAAACTGGCGTGGGTTCCCCCCAGGGGCATACCAGGCCCTTAGGTCTGGTATGGATTGTAAGGGGAACCCCCTACGCCGAAAAATCGGCGTGGGGGTCCCCCCAAAATCCATACCAGACCCTTATCCGAGCACGCAGCCCAGCCGGTCAGGAATGGGGGTGGGGATGAGCTAGCGCCCCCCCCTCCTGGACCGTACCAGGCCGCATGCCCTCAACATGGGGGGGTGGGTGCTTTGGGGCATGGGGGGGCATGCTGGGACTGTGACGTTTTAGGAGGCGTGGTCACCGGGTGATGACCACCTCCCCTTATGACGGCACAGTCCCAGCATGCCCCGGGACAGTGACCTCATAAGGGGTGGGGTTACCGCCTATATAAGTCCGTTGCGGAGCGTTCAGAGACCATTCCAGCTGGAGAGAGCGTTGTGTCAACATCTCTGGAAGAAAAGAAGAAGGCAGAAGTCCGGACCACCGCTAGCAATTGAGCTGCAGAAGAAAGCGGAGGAGCCGGCAGAAGATCAGGACACCGGGAGGAGACGCCGGAGAGACCCCCGAAGTCGGAAAAGGATCCCGGAGCTGCCTAATAAATTATTTTAAAAACCTGTGTACTGTGTTTTTTATTGACGCTTTTTTCCCTAGGTGAATGGGTAGGGGTACCATGTACCCCATACTCATTCACATAGGGTGGGGGGCCGGGATCTGGGGGCTCCCTTATTAAAGGGGGCTCCCGGATTCCGATAAGCCCCCCGCAGACCCCGACAACCAACGGCCAGGGTTGTCGGGAAGAGGCCCTTGTCCTCATCAACATGGGGACAAGGTGCTTTGGGGTGGGGGGGCCCGGCAGGGTGCCCCCCATGCCCTAAAGCACCCACCCACCCCATGTTGAGGGCATGCGGCCTGGTACGGTCCAGGAGGGGGGGGGCGCTCGCTCGTCCCCATTCCTGACCGGCCGGGCTGCGTGCTCGGATAAGGGTCTGGTATGGATTTTGGGGGGGGGCCCCACGCCGATTTTTCGGCGTAGGGGGTTCCCCTTGGATCCACACCAGACCTAAGGGCCTGGTATGCCCCTGGGGGGGAACCCATGCCGGTTTTTTCATTTAAAACTTGGCGCGGCGTTCCCCCTCTGGATTCATACCAGACAGCTGTCAGCACTGCCTGTCGCTCATCGGGAAAGGAAAAAAAAGTTTTCCTTTCCCGATCAGCGAGCCAGGCTTGTGCTTACAAAGTCGTACTGAAGTCGTGTCTATATTATTCAGGCACGATTTGCATGCTACTTCAGGGTTTAACATTGAGGTCTATGGAGTACAACTCGCATAGAAGTTGGACCAAAGTAGTGCAGGGACTACTTTCAAGTCGGCACGACTTAAAGTCATGCCAATATGAATGGTAGTCATTGCAAATCATGGAGAATGACTTGTCATACGATTTTGCAGTACAAAATCGTGGGACAAGTCGTATAAGTGTGAAAGGGGCCTAAAAGTGAAGTGAAAACTCAGGTTTAGGAGGTGGCACTCAAAGTAAAATTTGCACTCCAAAGAAGTGTACCTTGTATTCCTTCTTTTAAGAAGAAGTGGAGGCCAGTCCTTGGCACCCTGCATAATTCTAAAGTTAGCATATTTTTGAAAAAAAAAAAAAAAAGAAGTAACCTGGATTGCAGCAAAAAGTCAAGAAGTCTTTACTGTACACTCTGGTCTCCTACCAGCCCAGAATTGTTCACCAAATTAGTGTGAACCTTTTATATTTCTAGTACTTTGAGAATGGGAAGCCAGGTGCAGAACACAACTGGGGACATTTATCAAGCAAATTAGCCATGCAATAAGTTGCAAATTAGGCTGCATCGCCTTTAGCAAAGTCTCTGACAGGTTAATAGATCTGTGCATCTGTATTCCTGTGCAGCCAAGTGCAACATATTGCAAAGTTCGAAGTCAGCTTTACTCTCTAAACAGACAATGAATTAAGGAATGGTTAAAGTGGAGTTCCACCCCCCCCCCCCCTTTAAGTACCTATGTTCTCAATGTCCTCCCCCTCAGTGTACAGTGCTAAATGGACATTTTTTTTTTCTAGATACACATACACACATATCTCTCTATCTGGGCAGCACTTCCTATCCCAGCCACCTAGGCAATAACGTAATTAGGCGACTCCCATTGACTCCTGGGATAGTGGCATCATCTATCCCAAGCAGTGGTGGTGAATCTATTAAGGGCGCACGGGGGCCACCCCCTCTCTCCAGCCACCCCCCCTCTATGTATCATGGATAGATTCATGCATTGCAGATATTACAAATGTAATAAGTAACAGTTAAGGATGGCAAAAGTTGGTACTATGCAAATATTAATGTGCAAGTACTGACAATCATGATGGAGCTTAAACGCTTACCCGTGCTATAGCCGAATGACAATTACAGCGTGGAACTTAATTGGTGGGAGGCAGTCATGAGATCCCGGCCCCTTACCACGTGATCAGCTGCCAACCAATGACAGCTGATCACGTAATGTAAACAAAAGATCGGTAATCTGCTTTTTTCCTGCTCATGCTGACAGCGCGAGTAGAAAAAAAAGCCGATCATCGGCTTGTGTCAGAGGGACAGCGGTCCTGAAGAGGGTGAGACACCACCCAAGGATCTGTGCCCACCAGTGCATAGCAGTGCCACCTATCAATGCCCATCAGTTGCACCTATCAGTGCTACCAACCAGTGGCACCTCATCAGTGCCCACAACCAGTGTCGCCTCATCAACAAAGGAGAAAAATGACTTGTTTGCAAAGTTTTATAAAACAAAACTATAAAACTGTTTTGTTTTCAAAACTTGCGGCCTTTCTTTTGTTTTTTAGCAAAAAATAAAACCCCCGGTGATGATTAAATGCCACCAAAAGAAAGCTCTATTTGTGGGGGAAAAAAAATGATAAAAATTTAATTTGGGTACAGTGTTGCAACTGTGCAATCGTCATTCAAAGAGTGGCAGTGCTGAAAGCTGAAAATTGGCCTGGGCAGGAAAGGGGTTTAAGTGGCCAGTAAGCAAATGGTAAAAAGAAAAAAAAAAGATAAAGAAAAAGAAAAAAAAGAAAAAAAAAAAAAAAGAAAAAAGGAGAGAGAAGTCCAGCCAAAGCTCGTTTGGCTGGACTTCTCCTATGGATCACAAGAGTGCAATTCGTTTTGCACTCCCGTTACCCTTTTTCAGCAGAGAGCGGTCTGAAGTCCGCTCTCTGCTGACATCACAGATGTCAGTCCAGGCACCTCGTCATCCCGACAATAAAGTCTGGATCTGCCAGGTGCCTGGACTGACACCTGGCTCGGCCTCTCAGTGAGCTGCTGAGAGCCTGAGCTGGCCGCCCCCTCCACAACTCAGCACTCAAATGAGCTGTAGACTGTCAATTACAGCTCTCTGCCCATGGCGCGCTGGAAACCAAGTGATCAGTGGTGTTTGATCGCTCGGTTCTCAGTGCAGAGGCGCCAGGGGACAGATGCAGCATCGGATCCATGCCTCATCCACCTGGGTAAGTGTAAAACTGCAGGGGAAAAAAAAAAAAAGAAGTCCTTTTAATTAGGGGGATAGGAGCTCCGCATTAAGGTTGGGTTGCATTCAGTCACAAGTGTTATTTTAGAGTAGCCAAAGTAGGAATTTATCAGACTATAACCTAGTAAAAAAAAAAAAATAAATAAAAAAAAAGGATTTGCCCAACAATGTGTCTAAATGGTTCTATTTAGCATTGCTTTGTCTTGCAACAAGATTGATAAATGTCCCCCAATAACTTTTACTCAGAATGCTTTACCCAAAAACGGACTTTTCAGCTCTAATTTTTCAAAGAAAAAAAAACTTAAGTGGATTCCTGGATGAAACAGCTATAGTAGAATACATTGAGGTTGATTTACTAAAACTAGAAAGCGCAAGATCTGGTGCAGCTGTGCATGGTAGCCAGCTTCTAAGTTCAGCTTGTTCAATTAGGCTTTGACAAAACACACACACGGAAGCCGATTGGTTTCTACGCAGAGCTGCATCAGACTTTGCACTCTCCCGTTTTAGGGATTCAACCCAAAGGTCTTTAAATCTAACAGGGTCTAAGAGAAGGTGGTAGTTGAAAGTACATAAGTTATTCATCAGTGGCAGCCTAAAAGACAAAATGTGAGCACTCGGTCAGACCCACTACCAAGGAGAACTATCTACTAGGTGATGGGAGCTCAGCTTAAACAGGTCCATTTCATTCAGACAAAAAGCAAATCACTACCATTTTAAAAAACAAGTTAAAGGATTATATTTTATTGCTCTCACATATGCTTTAGCGGTGGCTTGGAATAACATGGCTAGGAAAGCTTGAATAGTTGATACTGTACCAACTTTTGCCATTTTAACCAAAGGCAAACGTTTTGCAGTATATTCTGGTGTAAGGTTTGAAAACAAACCCCAACATCAGCATTTTATCTTTGGTGTACGCAATACGGAAGCGCTTTAATGACAGATAACCTAATGGTTTACTTCCTATACAGAAATATTTTGGACACGTGAATGGTAATGGCTTTCTGAAGAAGCATTTTAGAACCAAAATTAGTAGGATTAACAAAAAGGAACAAACTCCATAGTAACGTTTCTATCCGACTGGAGATTCCTCAGCAGAGGAGATAGAAACTACACTGTGTGCATCAAAGGAAGCACAGCCCTGTAAGCTTAGGATGGCAAAGCATACCCCTGCTCCTCCATAATAACAGTGTCAAGACTGCACTGTCATCTTTCCTGTGAAGACTGGAAGTTCAGGGAAGCAGCACAGAGAGCAGGAGCAGGCAACACTGAATATTTTAAACTACAAATAAGGGTTAAGAATTTAAACTGTTTGTTAGTTCACCTTTACCAAAGAACTGCCTATGCAGGTAAGGGAAGCCTGTAGGGAAACACAAGCTGTGCAGCATTAAATAATGCCCTTGCTATAGGTGTAGGCAATTTACCTACCTCCGGAAGACCCTCCAAATGACTCCCAGAGATGGCATCATCCTGTCTTGCCAGGTTGCTAGGATTTTGCTAAGAAACTCCCAGTTGATTCAAACCCCTTTGCATGTGCTCTCCTCCCGACGCAGTAGCTCTGAACTCAGTGATATTGCGGTGGACACGATAGTGGACCACACATAAGCAGAGGTTTGAGAGCGCATTCCTGTGATGGTGGGAGTGTCTTATCAACACCCTAGCAACAAGGCAGAACAGGAGGATGCCATCTCTAGGAGTATTTTAGTCAGGCTTTGAGAAGTACGTAAATGGATTACATCTATAGCATGGGCATTACCTAACTTTAGTCAAAGCCACAAAGTTTGTTTTTAGCCCAAAGCTCCCCTTACCTGTATAAGCAGTTTTTTGGGTAAAAGTGAACCAACCCTTTAAGGAATATCTAAAGCCAAAACACACATTTTTGGTTAGTGTGCAAGTGCCAAACACCACAGAGATTCATCCTCTCGATTTGTCCTGATGTCAATAGTCACAAAGTGATAGGATATCTAATAATAGTCGCCTTCGGAACAGAAAATTAGGTAAATTCCACTACTCTAGATATGGACTAAGCTTTTTGAAATGGGTTATGTAAAGCTGCTCTTACAGTAAAGAACACTGAAAAACAGTTAATATAGGTCATGATGATATGGACACAGCCAAGCTGAGCTCCCATGAGAATTAAGAGTACATACAGATGTGCTGGGAAGGGCTTGTTGCCCCCCGTCACGGACCAGAAGAGTTCTGCTGCTTGCTAGTGTCTGCAGGACTGTGCCATTAGAAGCAAAGAACAAAAAAGAAAAAAACAAAAAAAAACAAAAAACAAACAAACATGAAAAATCCACAAAGCAAAGTAAAAAGGCAAATCTCTGCAACATGGGGCTGATAACGTACCTTGTCTGGTCACATTTTCTGCTGTGTTTAAAGCCTGACCACTCAAGTCGCTCACTACACTATCTACAGTCCGATGGTGCTTTAGGAAGAATGGCAGAATGAAGCGACTATAAAGAATCTGAGATCCATTCCATGAGAAAGGAGCCATACACCACAGCAAGAATGCACACTGCAAAAAAAAAAAAAAAGTAACACATTTTAAGTCGTCTTATAAATAAAACCCTTGGACTATGGATTCATTATTGGTTGGTAAGAAATGCTGAATTATTCTCTCTAAAATTGCATCTTTAGTTCTACTACTATTGCCTAATATTTCCTCTCCTACATGAAGTGGCTCCTGCCTCTGTTGCGAGTGCTGACCTCGTTTACTTGTTGTAGCAGATGATTCCTGGAAGCTTCCAACAGTATAGCACACCCTGCTCTGAAATATCTTGACTGCATGGCCACTTCCACCCCCTCTGCTGTGAGCTTGCTTGCCTTTCAGTAAGTGACAGCACAAGCACTGCAACAGTGTTGGTCTGAGGCAGGTTCCTAGTGCTAGAAACCAGTGCTGTCAAAGCAAATATGTATTCGTCTGCTACAAAGCAGCATAGTCAGACAGCGGTGGAGGAAGAGGTGCGCTGTTCACTACACCAGTGCTGGAACCACTGCCCCTATCGAAATGGGAAGAAGTGCTACGTTTTCTGAAAGCATTGTAGAATAAAAAGGTGGCAGCTGTAATTTTCTATGTTGCACAATATTTGCACAGTTGAAACCGACAGTACCTAAAATGTTTCATAGGCGTTGCTTAATCCATTCACTGCCAGGCCCTGTGCTACACTTTTAAACTCAGCTGGTAAGACCATTTGTGCAATTTTTCCATTGCTTTTTTTTTTTTTTTTTTTTTAAGTCTTTCCTTTACAGCTTTCAGATATTTTAAAAGACTCAGAATGGCAGTGTAGAGATATATTTTTAATTATTTTTTTCTATCTGTGTCCCCCCCCCTGCAGCATATAAACCCAGCAGGAGGGCAGAGGAGGATCAGTGTTGCGGGGGGGGGGGGTTCAGGATCAATGCGGGGGTGCGAGTTTAGAAAGATAGTGAGAGGTGCTGCAAGGATTAGTGCGGTGGGGAAGGGGTGTGTTTTAGGTTAAAGCAGGGGAAAAAGGTTACTTTACTAGCGGCAGACTGCCACTGATCAGAGTTATTGTTTTGTTCAGCAGAGTCTGCTCCATAGTTCTGATATAAGCGCATTGTCATTGAAGTTAACATGAGCTTATAGCAGAAGGAAGAATGTCAGGTCCGTACGGCCCTGACAGCGAAAGGGTTAAAGAGCTGTTACAGTTTATCAGTGTAAACCATAAGGCTTCATTCACACATGCATTAAGGCTTGTAGATGGTGAATGGGCTGTCGTTTTGTCACAAGGCAAAAAAAAAATTATCCATCCATCCATCTATCCCTTTTTTCCCAAAAACTCGTGGCAGTAAATGAGATCTGCAAAATACTCACCATGCATTTTACTAAATACCTTGGAGTGTCTACCTTCCAAAAAGGGGTAATTTTGGGGTGTTTTTCTATCCTGGCATTTTAGGGTCAAAAACGTGATAGTCAGGAAAGCCTGAAGGTGTTCATTGGCTTTTGGGCCCCTGTACGTGGCTAGGCTGCCAAAAAGTCCCACACACATGGTATACCTACTCGAGAGAAGAAGCAGAATGTGTTTTGGGGTGCAATTCCACATATACTCATGGCATATGTGAGAAATCTCTCTAAAAGTGACAACTTTTTTTTTTTTTAAAACAAAGATTTATTTTTGCAATTCCATTTTCCATAAACTCATGCCAAAATATAAAAATCTTCCATGGACGCAGCAGGTCTCTCATTGGAGGACTTTTCTTCCAAACACTTGGTCTTGCGCTGAGACAAGGTCCAATCTATATTGCTTTATGAAAGTCGAGTAGTTTGACCACATTGCTCGACAGATTTGTTCAGCTCGATCCGCCCAAGGAGCCGGTAGTGCCTGTGTGGAATGACCATGGGGGGGGGCGGGGGGTTAGGGACATTCCTTTTATTAAAATTGTGTAAGCTTCCACAATAGCTTGTTTAACCACTTCCCACATCGGCAGAATGGCATGGCTGGGCAAATGGGCGTACCCGTACGTCCCTTTGAATTTGTCGCCGTGCCATCATGTGCGCCAGCCGGGAGCTCCGCGAGTCGGGTCACAGGGATACCCGCGATCATCTCAAGGAGAGGAAGAACGGGAAGATGCTAATGTAAACAAGCATCTCCCCATTCTGCCTAGTGACAGTGTCACTGATCTCTGCTCCCTGTGATAGGGAGCAGAGATCAGTGACGTGTCACAGTTAGCCCATCCCCCTACAGTTAGAAACATTCCCCAGTAAATACTTAACCCCTCCCCACCCCCTAGTGGTTAACCCCTTCACTGCCAGTGTCATTTACACAGGAATCGGTGCATTTTTTATAGCACTGATTGGTGTGTAAATGACAATTGTCCCAAAAATGTATCAAAAATGTCCGATGTGTCCGCCATAATGTAGCAGTCACGATAAAAATCGCTGATCGCCACCATTACTAGTATAAAAAAAAAAAAAAACTTAATAAAAATGCCATATAAACTATCCCCTATTTTGTAAACGCTATAACTTTTGCGCAAACCAAACGCTTATTGCGATTTTTTTTTATTACCAAAAATATGTAGAATACGGATCGGCCTAAACTGAGGAAAACATTTTTTTTTTATATATTTTGGGGGGACATTATAGAAAAATATAAAAAAAAAAAAAAAGAAAAAAAAAAAAAAAAAAAAAAAGTTGGTCGCTTATTTTGTTTAAAACGCAAAAAAAAAAAAAAAAAAAAAAAGGAAGAAGAAGGAAGAAGAACCACGCAGAGGTGATCAAATACCACCAAAAGAAAGCCATTTGTGGTGCCGTATTGCAAAAAATGCTTTGATCAGGAAGGGGGTAAATTCTTCTGAGGCTGAAGCAGTTAATCCATCTTGCGATTGTGCCTTTCGAAGCTTGGAACCCCAATTTTTCCCCCAAATGCAAGATAAATAGAGCATTGGATTTTCTAATGCTTTTTGACAATTCCAGATACCTTAGGACACAGGCTCTCACATCCAGCTTGTGGAATTCTGTTTCCTTTGGATTAGTTGGGGACCCACAGAACGAAGGCAAAAACTATTTCCTGAATCTTGTGGAATTTTGACACTACTTTAGGCAAAAAACCTGGGTCTGTACGTAGTACCAGCCTGTCTTCAAAAATTAGCAGGAAAGGCTCCTTAATGGAAAGTGCCTGCAGCTCGCTAATGCATCTAGCTGTAGGTAGGGCCACTAAAAAGACCGTTTCCACCCGAAATTTCTTGTAGGTCACCCATTTGTTTAGTGACTTCAAATTCAATATTAGGCAGAATTTGCCCGACGGTTTCCCTACTACGAAAACGTGAGAGTAGAAACCGTGGTTTACTTCTCGCTGTGTCACTGGGACAAGAACCTGCTGGTCTACCAAGTCACCACTTTGTGACAAGGCTGTCGTCTTCTGAAGATACCTGGGAGGCATGGCTACGGACGTCCTTGCGGGCAGAGTGCCCTTGAACTGAATTTGATAGCCTTCCCCGATTATCCTCAGTATAAATGTGTTTGGGGTAGTCTTTTCCCACTATGGGAGGAACTGCCCCAATCTCCCTCCCAGGGCAACTAAGTCACTGGGATTTGGTGGTTTTCTTAGGAGAGGAAAAAAAGGACACTTTTCTGTTTTCCCCTTCCCCCAGTTTTTTTTAGGGGTTGATCCTTTAGAGGTCTGCCCCTGAGACGGCCCTTGTCTTTAGGGATGAAAAAAAACGTTTCCCTGGCACTTTCCTACTTTTAATAGGCAAAGCCTTTTTCTTGTCTGCAGTACGGTCTAGAACTTTTTCTAGATCCTGCCCAAACAAGAGGAATCCTTCAAATGGAATGCCACACAGCCTAACCTTTGAGGCCGGGTCCCCCGACCAGCATTTTAACCATAAAGCCCTGCGAGAGGAATTTATAAAGGGTAGCGGTCTTTGCCAATAGCTTGACCGACTCAGCAGATGCGTCTGCCAAATAACCTGCCGCTTTGTGCGGCATGGGAAGGAATCAAGAATTTCCTTCCTGGAGGTCCCACTTTCCAAATGACCTTGTAATTGGTCCAGCCAGACCTCCAAATTACGAGCCACTATTGTTATAGCCATTGCTGGTTTTAGATTTGTCATGGCTACTTCCCATGACCTTTTCAGCAGTACCTCCATCCTCTTGTTCATGGGTTCCCCAAGGACACCCATGTCCTCAAAGGCAAGGTCTGTTGATTTGGCGCACTGGGAAAAAGCTGCGTCCACTTTGTTCCAAATTGAGGCGGAATCCTCACTGAAAGGGAATCTCCTCTTCAGACTTTTGGGGGAAAAAAAAAAAAAAATTCTCCGGTTCCACCCACTATTTTTTAATAGAGTCCACCAGTGCGCTGTGTACCGGAAATACCCTGTTTTGGTCTTCTAACAGGGTCTGATACATCTGGTCATGTAGGGACAAGGAGGCCTGCTCTTCTTTGATATATAGCGTCTCGTAAATCACCCCCAATAAGGTATCCACCTATTCAAGTGAGAGCCTTTAATCGAGGTGAACTTGTCCCTTGGCTCGGAATATCTTTGGATGATGCAGTCTCACTTGGCTCATCCAAAGAATCTGATTCCTCCCCCCCCCCCCCGATTCGTCACCCTCTTCTGGGGCTGAAGCTGGGGGAACTGCGGCTGGTTGTTTTGGGGTTTAAAGGTTTGCCAGCATCAACTTATTGGCTTTCATTTCCTTCTGAACACCAGAAATCAATTCTTTGCATGCCCCCGTTGCCTCCTTGTAAACCAATTTATCAATACAGGGTTCAACAAAGGGGCTTGTTCCACCCTTCCTTAAATTTGTTCCTACGTGACGGACAGCTCCTCTTTCCCCCCTGACCTCTCCGGGGTCCTTTGGGCCGAGCCTCAGACAAGAGAAGGAGAGAAGAGAAGGGAGTCAAAGAAAAGGGGGGAAAAAAACAAAACAAAAACAAGCTGTTGTCAGAAAAAAATCTTAGTCAGTCAATCAGTGGGTGTATTCCTTCACTAACACGACTAGAGAAAAAGGGAGTATATGTTGAGCTTAGGAGCTACCGTTGCTTGACTACCCCACGCTCCTGCTGCTGGGCATGCACTTTTTTTTTTGTTTCTTTTTAAGTGCGGACGCCGAAATCTCTCTCTGCAGTCACTGACTTATGTATTCTGAGAGCAACACTCTGCTGCTGTCAGAATACACAGATCACTGCTGCAGCAGATTGGCATTTTCCTGCAAAGCAAACACACTAACAATATAACATTAACTCGATAAAAAAAAATTGGATTTTAAAAACAGCTTACCTGTAAAATACTTTTCTTGGAGTACATCACGGGACACAGAGCACCATAATAATGACTATCTGGGTTATATGCTACCTTTAGGTGATTGGACACTGGCAACCAATAGTAAGAAGGTTCCTCCCATATAACCCCTCCCATACAGGAAGTACCTTTAGTTTTGTAGCAAGCAATGAAGATCCCAGTAAAGAAGGGAGGGACCTCCGTGTCCCGTGATGTACTCCAACAAAGGATTTTACAGGTAAGCTGTTTTAAAAATCCATTTTTTTTATCGTACATCACGGGACACCAAGCACCATAATAATGACTATCTGGGATGTCTTAAAGCAATGCATTTGAGGGGAGGGAACATAGTATTCCTAGACCCCTTTGAAGCCAAGGACTTATAAAGCTGCTTGCATCATGCTGTGGCCAAAAACAGTCTCCCTTTGAGATCTAACATCCAGTTGGTAAAACCTGGTGAATGTATGAACCGAAGACCAAGCAGCCGCTTTCCAAACCTGAGCCATAGACACCTGTTGGCGCACTGCCCACGATGCACTAACTCCTCTAGTAGAATGAGCTTTGAGATACCGAGGTGGAACCTTGCATTTCAACTCATAAGCCTGGATAATGACCTGGCGAATCCACTTAGAGATAGTTGAACTAGTTGCTGCCTGTCCCTTCTTAGGACCCTCTGGCATAACAAAAAGGGAGTCAGTCTTCCAAAAAGGAGCTGACATGTCTAAGTAAACCTTGACTGCCCTCACCACATCCAGTGAGTGAAGCGACCTTTCCTTCTTAGACTTAAAAAAAGGAAGGTAAAATGATATCCTGATTCAAATGAAAGCTGGAAATCACTTTAGGTAAAAAATCTGGGACGGGGGCGCATCACCACCCTGTCCTGATGTAAAAACAGAAAAGGTTTTTCACAAGAAAGGGTGGCCAATTCTGACACCCTTCTAGCCATGGTTATGGCCACCAAAAAGACCAATTTCCTTGTCAATAGAATCAAAGGATAATGCCTAATAGGCTCAAAGGGTTGACTCTGTAGAGCTGATAGCACCAAGTTCAAGTCCCAGGGGCATAAGGGTGGCTTAACCAGCGGCCTTAAGTGCAGTACCCCTTTGACGAAAGTTCGTACTAAAGAAAGAGATGCAATTGGCATCTGGAAAAAAACTGATAAGGCCGAAATTTGTCCCGTAATGGTCCCTAAAGATACGTTTAAATCAATCCTTGTTTGAAGAAAGGCAAGGACCCTCCCAATCGTATACTTGCGAGGTGCCATCTTCTCTTCTTGCACCAGGAAATGTACGATTTCCAGACCCTATGGTAAATACTTCTAGAAATTGGCTTTCTAGCATTCAGAGTAGACAAGACTGAACCTCTGATACCACAGTCTTTTAGTACCCTGGTCTCAATAGCCATGCCATCAAATTCAGCGACTGTAAAGAAGGATGGTATATGGGACCTTGGGACAACAGGTCTGGACGGTATGGGAGGCACAATGGGTCCCCCACCGCCATCCTCACAATCTCTGAGTACCAGGACCTCCTGGGCCACCAGAATCACTGTTTTCTGTTCCTCTTGTATCCTGCGTAACAGGTGCAGCAGCAACTGGATCGGAGAAAAAGCATAAAATTAGGGAATACCGTTCCCAGGGAATCACCTGTAGGTATAGAGACATGGGATGATCCAAGGTTTGAACAGACTTGTCCCAAGCCTCCAGGATAGTTTTCTGGAACAACCTGGAGTGAAACTGCGCATAAGGAACTGTGCTGAAAGATGACACCATCTTGCCCAGCAGCCTCATGCACAGTCGAATTGAAGGCTTTTCTGCCCTTTTGACCTCTCGAACCAGCTCCACTATGGAGTTGACCTTTAAAGGGAGGTAAAATTACCCTTTTTTGTGTTGTTCCCAGGATCAGGCCCAGATATGTCAAGACTTGAGCTGGACGAAGGGCCGATTTGTCCATATTCAGAATCCAGCCTAGGAACCTCAGGAAACGAACGGTAGTTGTAACGTTTTCTATCAAGGTGGAGTAAGATTGGTTCCTTAACAGAAGATCGTCCAGATATCCTACCACCAAGATCTTTTGGGACCTTAGGAATGCCAGCACTGGAGCCAGAACCTTTGTGAAGACCCGAGGGGCCGTGGCTAGACCGAATGGAAGTGCCACAAACTGGAAATGACACCCCTCTACTGCGAAGTGCAGAAATCTTTGATGCGGACTGAAAATCGGTACATGCAGGTACGCGTCCTTGATGTCTATGGATGCTAAAAAATCCCCTCTTCTCAAGGATGCAATTACTGAACAAACCGACTCCATACGGAAGGTTCGGATGTTTAGAAAGGAATTGAGGGACTTAAGGTCCACAATGGGCCTTACCTCCCCGTTTGGCTTCGGCACCTTAAATAGGTTCAAGTAGAACCCCTTGAATCTTTCCTTGTGCGGAACCTCGATAATTACCTCCTGCCTTTCCAGCTGTTTTAAGGCCAGGAACAGGGCCCTCTTTTTCTATGGGTCCGATGGGACTCTGGATACCAGAAACCGAGTTGGGGGAAAATTCCGGAACTCTATTTTGTAACCTTGTGTTATAGTGGAAATGACCCACCTGTCCTGAACCAATCTCCCCCAAGCATCTGCGAACCGCCGCCAAGAGTGGGGGCGCCCCTTCACAAGGAAGACTTGGAATTGGTTTTGGACGGTTTCTGGGTCCAAGGTCTCTTCTGACTGAGGTTTTTTAAAAGTAGGCGGCTGAGGCCGTCGATACCTCTTGGGAGAAGAGGCGCCTGGCCCAGGAGCATTGGGAATCTTAAAAGAAGGAATAAGCAGCCTTCCTTTAACTGGAAGCAAGGAGCTCTTTCCTCCTGAGATCTTTTGGATACATTTATCCAGATCTTCTCCAAATAAACGCTCACGATGAAAAGGAAAAGCCGCGAGTAGCCTTTTGCATGGCGTCCCGGCTGACCAGTTCTTCAACCACAAAACCCTGCGCATATGGATTGAGAGTAGCATGAGACATCTGCTGGATCGAGTCCTTTAATGCGTCTACCACAAAATAAAGCGCGAGGAAGTTCCGACAATTCGTCAGAAAATTCCTCGTCTTTCAAAAACTGGCAAATACCGATAGCCGCAACTGCCAGTTGTACTGCTGACCCAGCCACTGCAAATGAGGCTTTTAGTAAGGATTCTAGTTTTTTTTTTAATCTGCCGGGTTCCTTAAACCCTTGGGCATTATCCACTGGACAGGTTAGGCTTTTATTCACTGAAGAAATGGCAGCATCAACCAAAGGTGTACCCCACTTCTTCCTGAATTTTTCCTCCATAGGATATAAAAAAGAAAACCTTTTTGGAGGCAAGTATATCCTGTCCGGGTGGTCCCAGTCAACGTAAATCACCTGCTACAATAATGGATGCACAGGGAACACCTGGGAACCTTGCTGAGGACCCAAGGATCCCAACGTAGAACAGGAGAGTCCTGGTCCCTGTACCGGGGGTAACTTAAACCCTGCTCTCACCATTTCAGCCAAAGATTGGGTAAACAATTTCTGGGACTGGGAAGCCGAAATTGGTTCCTCAGAACCTGAGTCCTCCGCCGAGGACTCTTCAGCCTCTCCTTCCTCTTTATCCTTTACGGCCACCTCCTCCAAATCCTCTGCCTATTCTGGATCCAGATCACAAGGACCCATCTGGCTAAGAGAGTCCTGGTGCTCAAGTGACTCTCCACTGGGACCAGGCTCAGGAGAGGGAGATCTATGACGCTTCTTCCCTCCCTGCGTTACTGAGGCAATCATACCTGCTATCTTGCCTTCAAGCCCAGCTAGGGCTGATGCTAAGTCATCCTTAGTAACATAAGCTGATGCAGGGATATTGGTAGTGGCCACTATGCCTGACAACTGCAATGGCTCAGCCAGGCCAAATGTCGCAGGTCTTTCAGGGGAGACTGATGCTGCAGTAACCTGAGGTTGATCTCCTGTTTTTGAAGGAGTCACTTTAACCCTTGGACTTGCCCTGCTCCCTGTACCTCTTTTTCTGGAAGACATTACTTACAAGAGTTGAGGAACAAGTACTCCCTCTGAGCTATATGGCTGGATCTAGCGTATAGCAGCTACCACAGCCTTTACCAGCCTTCAACCTGTTGCAACTGCCCAACTCACGTGCCCAGACCTCTCTGTCCCACCGCGCACTAGGCTCCTGCTATTGAGCTTAAACTGACAAGCAGCATTGGCACACGTGGCACGTGACCTCCCCTTATACGCGCGCACCGCCATGTGACAAACGCACGCCCGGGAATCACACTGCGCATGCGCACGCCCGCGGGGGACGTGCTGCGCACAAACAGGCATACCGCGATGCACTTGGCGAGCGCCACCCACTCGGATGAGTACAGCTGCACGGGCACGCGGAGCACGCCCCCGACACGCGCACTCGGCCCCAGTGTGGGAGACACCGCCTAGGTCGCTATTATTATGCAGCGTGTCACGTCACAATGTCTTGCGTTACGCTTCAGATGCTTGCCGTATAGCCACGCCCCGACATGTTGTTTTGTTGCAACCGACTTATTCTTGCAAGAAACATGTCGGGGCGTGGCTATACGGCAAGCATCTGAAGCGTAACGCAAGACGTTGTGACGTGACACGCTGCATCGAATGGTGGAGGCTTGAGACTAGGAATGGGTGAGACTGCACAGCTGACACACTATCCTGGGTCCACCGTGACCACTATAGATCGCTTTACCAGTGCATGGAGTTTATGTTACGATTTCCTTTGGAGTATTTTTTTGGCCTGCTTTGGTTTTCACACATGTGAGTGCGATGGTTTGAATCTTGAATACATTTGATGTACTTTATCACACTATTTGGAGCATTTTTTCATTTTCATGTGGAGCAATCACTTCTTGAGGAAAAGGATTTGTTGCATTTAGGCTCGCTATTTGGAGATCACGTTTGGAATCTGGAGATCACATTTTTCCCCCAATAAGTGTGGGTTGAGGCGAGTTATGCCAAACACTGAGGTGTGGTGGAAGATCACAAAGAACCACCAAGAGTTAATTTATAGATTTTTTCAGACCATTCATAATTATGAACATAATGTCAACACTTTATTCATTATTTTCACATCTCATCAATAACTTTTTTGTTAACATAAAGTTCATATCACGTGAATATATTCTAAGACTTCATTTATCATTTTCACATCTGCCACAAGGCGTGTTATTTTGAACATTATGCGATAGGATGCGTTTGCTCACAGTGTTCACCAATAACTTTTTTTGTCAGATCACATTCATATTGTGACTGATTTTCAATGAGGGCATTATTGTCAATATTCAAACATATATAATTTTACTGCTCATTTAGATTGATCATTGCTTTCATTAGCACATTTTTATTTTTTCATTTTTTATTTATTTGAGCGCTACTTATTCCACTTATCTCTAGAGGTTTAAATTCAGTCACGTATTTGTTACATATTAAGTGGCAGCTATAGTTTATTTAAATTATACTTTTTTCACTTACTCAGAAGCATAGTGGAGGTATCGCAAGGTGTAGGGCGTTAGCTTGTGAACCATCAGTTGTCCACTTTAAGAATAGTAAAGACTTATATGAAGAAAACAATGTAACAGAAAACCTTCTCACCTTTCCCAGATAGTAAAACGGAAACCAGAAGAGAAAAATATCCGAGAAAAATTCCACTACGCTGAACACGCCATAAACCACCCAGTACGTCAGCCATATCGTGTCATCTTTTTTGTCTGCGCTTTCAATGGCCTTAACTCTATGGAAGACAAAACAACAAATACTATACAAAACCAGCTTAAAAATTTAAAATCTGCAATTATGAACTTAAACCAGTTTTTATGGTGAAAAGAAAAAAAAAAAAAAAAAAAAAAAAAAAAAAAACCATTGCTCTTTTTATAGTTTATAAAACATTGCTCCCGCCTCCTTTCATACAATTGCAACAATTTTTTCCCCAAGCGCCGGTTCACACTGGAATGTGCAGTGTGGGAAAGGCACATTGCGTGCACATTTTCCACACCACACATGAACAAGCTGCCCTTGCGTAACGCGAAAAGAACACTTCTCCAGGTTAGTCCACTCTTGCAGACACATCGCACAGACTCTGGGTGGCAGACCAGTTTGCAAACCTGTACACGTGGCAAAGAAAGCCTGGTCAGCTGCACTCTGAAAACTGTAACCTACCTTCATTGCCAATGAATAAAACAAAGCAGCATAAAAACACCAAAATGATCACAGTGAGGGAGAGGGATATTTAAAGCGTTTTGTGCTGATCTTACGACTACAGTAAGTGCTAAGAGCAGCATGAAACATGTTATGCTCCCATCTCACCCACGATCATCATTTTGGTGCTTTTATGCTGCTTTGTTCTATTTAGTGGAAATAAAGGTGGATTACAGTTTTTGGAGTGCAGCTGCCCAGACTTTCTGCCACCTATAATTGTTAATGGCACCCCAAACACACAAAAGCAGTACGCTTGCGGGCACCAAACTGCATGGTACCTCACTGCCATGCGGTTTGGTGCTGCGCGAGCTGAAAAGTACTTGCAATATATGTTTGGCAACACAGTGAAATGATTGCACTGTCAATATCAATAACGCGCATTGTAGTGTGAACTGGCATTTAGGCTACATTAACATCTGTTTTTGCCTGACAGCGTGTACCTGTGAGAACCCCAGAAAGGAGGGTCCCAGCAGTTAGCTTTGTGAGGCAACTCCATTGAAAGCAATGGGAGGCTGCCAGCACCTGCAGCTAGTTGAACCCACTCACATGTAATCATCATGTAGCCATTACCTGCAAGTGATTTATGCAGCACAGAAAGACAAGCGGTAAGTGGCACATTAAAGTGGTTGTAAACCCTTACATACAGTATACCCAGTGAAGTGACTGGCCTCAGGTGATAGAGATTAAACACTCCTCCTACATAAGTTGTATCTGACTATCTGCAGCCTTCTCTACATCTGTTCAAAGTGCTGAATTTAGGCCTGGGTCACACCTATGCGGGTTGCTGTTGGTGCATTTTCCAGGTGTGCTTTGCGGTTTTTTTTCACACACATTTTTGGAGGGTGTCTGTTGTCTTGCAGGAAAAACCAGCAAAAACACAAAGCACTGCATTATGACTTTTTGATGCGATTCTGCTGCATTTCCATTGAAGTATATGGAACTAAAAACGCAACCTGCTGCAGGCAAAAAAGTCCCTGCCTCTTTAAATAATAGGAAAAAAAACCCCAAAAAAACACTGGTGGAAAATGCACAGATGTGAACGTGACCCATAGGAAACCATGTTAAGAAGACTGTAGTGCGTTTCTGCAAAAATAAAAAACGCACTGAAAAAACACCTAGGTATGAACCAGGACTTAAAAGGCTCTAGTCACCTTTTTTTCTCCTGGGGTCAGGAAAACTTTTCAGAAGTGATTCATGCTGATAGAGGAATGAGGCAGCAGACAGAAATAACACTCTTAAAGCGGGGTCCCATTCAATTTTTTAACTTAATCTTACCCCCGTCAGTTAATTGCATAGATGTTCAAATGCCGCACAAAATTTTTTTTTATCGCTGTAATTACCTTTATATTGTACTTTATTGTGGCACTTCCTGGGAGCTTAGTGTCAGGCTTCCCAAGATTCAGTGCGGGAACAATGACCATGCGTGTGAACAAGCTGTGAATGAACAGCATTCACCGCATCCAGGAAATCAATGCTTGTGGGCTTCACATGCCCACAAGCAAGATGGAAACAGCCAGCATCACATTTTTTAAGTTATTCTTCAGTACAAAAACAGACAGGTGGAAATATTACACCCAAACTGTGTATTATTTTGGAATTAGCAAAGTGTCTCAATGACCTAAAAAGAAAAAAAAAAAAAAAAAAAAAAAAAAAAAAAAAAAAAAAAAGGGAGAAAGAAAAGATTGGTCGCTGGACTCCCGCTTTAACCACTTCCGAACCGGCTCACACGGATATACGTCAGCACTTTGAAGAGGGATATCGTTATGACAGCAGCTAGCTACCATAACCCTGGTATCCTCTTCTTCAGTGAGCGGTCCGGTTTCAGATAAAAGTGGTCTCTGTGGCGGATTCACCGCAAGATCACTTAGCGGCGGTGGGAGAGGGCCCCCCCTCACGGGTGCCCTCTGCCACTTACTGGTCCCCACCTGTCTCCATACCATTGCAGGGCGGAAGCGACGTCAAAATGTCACTTCCACCCATAGCTCTTAAAAGAGACATTTTTTAATTTTTTTAAAATTGCATTTTAGTGTAAATATGAGATCTGAGATCTCTTTGACCCCACATCTCATATTTAAGAGGTCCTGTCATGCTTTTTTTCTATTACAAGGGATATTTACATTCCTTGTAATAGGAATAAAAGTGACAATTTTACAAGAACAGTGTAAAAATACAAAATAAAAGTTAAAAGAAATTTTCTTTTAAATGCACCCTGTCTCGCCGAGCTCGCATGCAGAAGCAAACGTATACGTGAGCAGCGACCGCATATGAAAACGGTGTTCAAACCACACGCGAGGTATCGCCATGATCGGTAGAGCGAGAGCAATAATTTTATCCCTATCCCCCCTCTACAACTCAAAACATGCAACCTGTAGAATTTTTTAAACTGTGCCTATGAAGATTAAGGGTAAAAGTTTGTCGCCATTCCACGAGCGGGCACAATTTCGAAGCGTGACATGTTGGGTATCCACGGCCGCCATTTTATTCTCTAGGTTGTTCGAAAATATATATATATATATATATATATATATATATATATATATATATATATAGTTTGGGGGGTAATTTTCTAGCAAAAAAAAAAAAAAGAAGGATTTTACTTGTAAACACCAAATCAAAGAAAGAGGCTCGGTCCTTAAGTGGTTAATTGAGACAAGTACACATTATAGAGTGATATTCTTTATTCATTTTTCATGCCTGAGGTTTACAGCCACATTAAGGCCCCTTTCACACTGGGGCGGTAGGGGGCGTCGGTGGTAAAACAGCGCTATTTTTGCGGTTTTAACCCCCCGCTGGCGGCCGAAAAAGGGTTAAAACCCCTCGTATAGCGCGGCTATAGCCGCGCTGTCCCATTGATTTCAATGGGCAGGAGCGGTGAATACACCGCTCCAAAGATGCTGCTTGCAGGAAATTTTTTGTTCTCCTGCCAGCGCACCGCTTCAGTGTGAAAGCCCTCAGGCTTTCACACTGAACAAACAGCGGAGGCTGTTCAGGGGCAGTTTGCAGGCGGTATTTTTAGCGCAATAACGCCTGCAAACCGCCCCAGTGTGAAAGGGGTCTAACTGTAGTTTTGTGTTGGGGGGGGTCTCCTCTAGGCATGAGCCTACCAAATCTTTCTTCCCACAGCCGATACAAAAACATATGAATACTTACGAAGTGTAAGCAGGATACACAAAGCCAATCAAGTTGCAGACCAGAGAAGCCCCATAGCCAAATATCAGGTACAAGCCCAGAGAGCAGAGGGAGCCTAGAGAAATGGAGTATGAAGCAGGACACCTGTTACATATCTAGCAAAGCATAGCACCATGAGGAAAAAAAAAAAAAAAACAAAAAACACAAACACACCACACACACACAACACACACACACACACACACACAACACACACACACAACACACACACCAGGTTATTTGTTAAGAAACTGATTTTTTTTTTTCCCCCCCTAATTAAACAAGATAAAAATTTCAACCACTTCCCGACCGCCTCACGCAGATATACTGCGGCAGAAGGGCTTGTACAGGCAGGTTAACGTACCTGTATGTTGCCCTTTAAGAGGCGGCTTGCGCACGCGCCGGGAGCTTCGTGACCGCGGGTCCCACGTACCAGATGTCCGCAGGGATACCCACGATCATCTCACATTGAAGAAGAACGGGGCAAGCATCTCCCCGTTCTACCTAGTGGCATGGTCCCCAATCTCTGCTCCCTGTGATCGGGAGCGGTGATCAGTGTAGTGTCACACACAGCCACCCCCCCCCCCCCCCTAGAAAACACTCCCCAGGACACACTTAACCCGTACAGCGCCACCTAGTGGTTAACCCCTTCCCTGCCAGTGACATTTTTGCAGTAATCAATGCAATTTTTTAGCATTGATCACTGTATTAATGCCAATGGTCCCAAAAATGTGTCAAAATTGTCCGAGGTGTCCCCCATTATGTCGCAGTCATGATAGAAATTACTGATCGCCGCCATTACTGGTAAAAAAAAAGTTAATAAAAATGCCATAAAACTATCCCCCATTTTGTAGACGCTATAACTTTTGCGCAAACCACTCAATAACGATTATTGCGTTTTGTTTTTTTAACCAAAGAATATGTATCGGCCTAAACGGAGGAAAAAAAAAAAATTTTTTTTTTTTTTAAATATATTTTTTGGGGATATTTATTATAGCAAAAAGTAAAAAATAGTGCGTTTGTTTCAAAATTGTAGCTTTTTTTGTTTATAGCACAAAAAATAAAAACCGCAGAGGTAATCAAATACCACCAAAAGAAAGCTCTATTCGTGGGGGAAAAAAAAAAACAAAAAAACACAACGTCAATTTTGTTTGGGAGCCACCTCGCACAACCGCGCAATTGTCAGTTAAAGTGACGCAGTGCCGAATCGCAAAAAGTGCTCTGGTCTTTGGCCAGGAAAATGGTCTGGGGCTTAAGTGGTTAAAGTAGTGCTTAAAGCAAACATGCTGGCTGGAAAATGCATGAGAAATAGGGCAGAGCTAGGCAGTTAATGCAGTGTAATAATCCTCTGTCTAGCACTGTAAGCAGCCCAGGTTCACATGATTAGTGTCACCAGACAATCATTTCCCCCTCCCCCTCTGTGGATATTTTCTGCCAACCCTTATCAGTAATGTCCATAGTCTTGATGACTGATAGAAGGGTATGATGACATGTAAAAGGAAGCACATTACAAGGCAGCACCAGTGATCTTTGGAAGTTTAGTGAGATAGATTGATAGAGAATTAATAAATATATAAAATTCTCTATTTTAATGGCAGCAGGTGGATGGCTGCACAGGCATTATTGTCACCACACACTACAATCTGCCTGTGCAATCAATTTTATGGTGGCCACACAACTTTGAAATTACCTGATTGATGTGCAATTTGACCAAATAGACTGAATCTGAAAACAAATAACCAAAACTTCCCTTCAAATTATTTTTATAACACACGATTTATATAGCACCAACAGTTTACGCAGCACTTTACAATGTAGACGAGGGGGACAGCACAATTACAGTACAGATCAATACAGAAGGACAGGAGGACCCTGCTCATGGACTTTACATTTTAAAGGGAAGGGGAGGTGGTACAAAAGGTAATAGATGCGGGCAATGATTTGATGGGGGGTGGCTCGGGGACAGTTGTTAGGTGGGTTTGGGGTAGGCTTCCCTGAATACGTTTTCAGGGATCTTCTAAAGGTAGACAGGTTAGGGGCTTATCGGATATACCGGGGCAGGGAGTTCCAGAGGATGGGAGAGGCTCTGGAGAAGTCCCAAAGGCGAGCATGGGAAAAGGGTAACAAGGGAGCTAGAGAGAAGGAGGTCCTGGGAACAGCGGAGGGGATGATTTGGGCGATATCTGCAGATGAATTTGGTGATGTAGCTGGGGGCAAAGTTGTGGATGGCTTTGTATGTTGTGGTTAGTATTTTGAATTTTATACGGTGGGGTAGTGGAAGCCAGTGAAGGGATTGGCAGAGAGGGGCAGCAGTCAAGGACTGGTTAGTGAGGTGTATGAGTCTAGCAGCAGCATTCATAATAGACTGAAGGGGGATAGCCTGTGTAAGGGTAGGCCATTAAGGAGAAGAGTTGCAGTAGTCGAGGCGGAAAATAACCATGGAGTGAATAAGTTGCATTGTGGCGTCGTTAGTCGGGAAGGGGCGAATTTTGGAGATGTTGCGGAGGTTAAGGCGGCAAGATTTAGCCAGTGATTGGATGTGGGGGCTGAAGGAGAGGTCAGAGTCAAGGATTACACCCAGCACCCTGGCATGTGTGGAGGGACCCATGGTTTTGCTGTTGACCTTAAATAGTAAAGTCATGGGGAGGGGACCGGGAAGGAGGAAATAACCAGCTCAGTTTTAGAAAGATTGAGTTTGAGAAAGTGGTGTGACATCCATACCGATATTTCATTCAGTAAGTTTGTGATCCGTGAGGAGATCGAGGGGGTGAGTTGAGTGGAGATAGATCTGGGTGTCAAATTATTGATCGTTTTGTATTGATCAGCACAAATGAAATGCTTTACTCATAATTCTGATCATATAAATGATTGACTGGATTAGGAGAATGCCTGGTGGAAGCAGAGATGAAATTGATAGTTTAGGATCTTATGTTTGAACTATCCAGCAAAAACAGACAGTAAGCGGTAAACGGACAGGCAGGTGGTCCGTTTACATCCGACCACCCATAGAGAAGAGTGGGCCGTGTCCGCTCTGCAAAAGTGGAACAGACATGGACTTGTCATCCGCCTGCTCATCGGGGATCAGCGGACAGATTCCCTGCTCAGCAAGCGTAGTCTGCTTGCTGCGAAAGTGGTCTAAATCTCTAGAAAGGAAAGTTAGAGCTTTTCGATTGTTTGCGGATTTAATCATTTTGATCGAATTACACATCAATTGGTTAAATAAAAAAGAACTAAAAGGGGTGATTATTTACCTTAGCAACGGTCCCTTGCCAGCATCTTCTTTGCTGTGCCAGTCTTCAGCCAAATTCATTGGCTGGGGTGGGATGAGGCCAATTTACCCCAGCACAAGGATCAGCCCGCTGCTATAAGTGGAGCCCAGTTTCTAGTGCTGAGGAAGGCTGGATTCACACGTATGCATAGGTGTGAATCCAGCCGAAGACAGTGAGCAGGTAGAAGCATTTTACTGCAGAAGAGACTTCTGCAATAAAAGCCTGCCTGCTCACTCCTACAGCAGAACTTTAGTTCTGCATTACTAAGTTGAACTGTGTACAGCAACCATTAGCCTGACCATACATTACACAACCCGATTGCACAATTTCTTTGAAGCAGAACTAAACCCTCCCATCTTTGCTTTGGTTAGATCTGCAACTGACATGGTGCTGCACATGTGATAAGGTATAACACCAGCCAATTGATGGCTTCACAGTTGGGTTGAGGGTAAAAGCAATGGTCACAATTATCATTCACAGCATGCCTCAAATATAGCGGTTTTGTGAAACTGAAATTGATGGGCTTAGTTGCCATCAACTATGTAGTGTATAAGGGCTCGCCCACACAAGTGGTGGTGGGGGTAAAACCCTGTGATTAAGCCACACTTTTACTACGTCAGCTTCCCCCACCCCCCTTAGCGGCAGTGGTCGGGAGTGTACACATGCCAGATTTGTACTCTGTCAGTGGGCTACAAGCATTCCGCAGCTACAAGCAAGGCACGTGGTTGTGGTGCACTAGTGCGGGATTCAAGGTGTCAAAGAAGGCTGTAAGGAGGTGTCACATGATCCAAACGCAGATCGCTCTTCAGAGAGCAAAGCTAGTGTGAAGGAGCCCTAATGCTTCATTCATACCAGTGATTAGAAACTGCAGCGCCAGCTCTGCTTACCAAAAATGGCCCACTGGGCGCTGCTGGCCCCGTTTATTACGACAGGTCGCCGGCGTCTGCAGATACTCGCTCCTCTCCCACTACGACAGGTCGCCGGCGTCTGCAGATACTCGCTCCTCTCCCACTACGACAGGTCGCCGGCGTCTGCAGATACTCGCTCCTCTCCCACTACGACAGGTCGCCGGCGTCTGCAGATACTCGCTCCTCTCCCACTACGACAGGTCGCCGGCGTCTGCAGATACTCGCTCCTCTCCCACTACGACAGGTCGCCGGCGTCTGCAGATACTCGCTTCTCTCCCACTACAACAAGTCGCCGGCGTCTGCAGATAGATACTCGCTCCTCTCCCACTACGACAGGTCGCCGGCGTCTGCAGATAGATACTCGCTCCTCTCCCACTACGACAGGTCGCCGGCGTCTGCAGATAGATACTCGCTCCTCTCCCACTACGACAGGTCGCCGGCGTCTGCAGATAGATACTCGCTCCTCTCCCACTATGACAGGTCGCCGGCGTCCTCAGATACTCGCTCCTCTCCCACTACGACAGGTCGCCGGCGTCTGCAGATACTCGCTCCTCTCCCACTACGACAGGTCGCCGGCGTCCTCAGATACTCGCTCCTCTCCCACTACGACAGGTCGCCGGCGTCCTCAGATACTCGCTCCTCTCCCACTACGACAGGTCGCCGGCGTCCTCAGATACTCGCTCCTCTCCCACTACGACAGGTCGCCGGCGTCCTCAGATACTCGCTCCTCTCCCACTACAACAGGTCGCCGGCGTCCGCAGCCATTTGCCGCTCTCTGCATAGCCAGCGATTACCCGCAGGGATCGCTGCTGGATGTACTTTTTGTGCACCCGTGATTCCTGCAGGTAATCGCTGGCTATGCGGAGAGCCGCTAATAGCAGTGGACACCAGTGCCTGACGGCCATACCTAGCTGCAGCAGGACTCTATGAATCCTGCCACTACTATTCACACTGGCTCTAATCACTGATATGGTATGAATGTAGCAGGAGATCCTGCCTGACTGAACGCTGATTAAATATATTGTTTAGATCTGTCCTCATATTCGTTTTGGTAAATCTAGAGGAGGTTGCTCAGAGATTGTATAGTGTATGGTCATTTATAGTATGTCTCCCAACTATCCAATCTCCTATATACAGGGGTAGAGAAGTCTTGTCAGTTGGATGATCTGACAACCTTCCCCCTCCCCCTCCCCCTCCTATACACTTTCCAGTCTCACCGGTAGCCAGGTAATTTTTCTTGATGCCGGTCTTCTCCTCCACCTTCCCCAGCATCCGGGACACGAAGTTGTTGCCATTCACATAGTTGTTGAACCTTTCCCGGAGAGAAGCCATGACAGGACGTTCTCACTCTTCACCCCACACAGCTCTCAGGGACAGGATGCCTCGCTCCGGGCTGCTGACGTCATCCGCCCCGCGGCTAATCAACGCCAGGGGGCGTGCCCCAGGTGTAGGTCAGGTAGATAAGGGGTTGCGTGGGCGGGCCGTTATTATCATACAACGTACAGTGCGGGGGGTCCTCGTTCTAGTCTTATTGAGATGTGCAGCTACATTATAAAGCTAGAAATATCTAATAATCCCTCCGGCGTGGCTCAGCACAGAACACTGCTTATAGTTTTTCATTCCACTCACGTGACACATTAAAGCGCCTCATAGGAGCTCAGTCAGCGAGCTGTGATTAGACTGGACGTGTTCTAATAGCCCGCTTATTTCACAGCCAATCAAAACTGCACGGGCCAGTGCACCTGACGACAGGATAGGCTGCCTTGGAAGCTCCGCCCCCCTTTAGTGCAGCAGGTCTCCGGTGCTCTGTACCCTGAGGTGAGGTGGTTGGAGAGAGGATAATGAGGAGGATTGGGCTCGGTATTGTGACCCTCCTGTGTGTGGGGGTGCCATGTCTTCTTACCCTGAAAGTCTATACCAACAGCTGGGCTGTGCAGGTTGCTGGGGGCCCCCAGGAGGTGGAGACAATCGCCAGGAAGTTTGGCTTCATCAGCCTAGGACAGGTGACCACGCTTTGCGCATCATTCTTCACACGTGTCCAAATGAAAACGCTTTGTGTTTTACCACAGCAAGACATGTCCCTTTTGTAAGGCCACGTTTAGAGGTCAGGCTGCTCTTTTAGACCCCTATCGTGCTGAGGTGGGCTTTAGCGCTAGAAAAAGCGAAACCGCCTCCCATTCATTTCAGTGTCGCTTACGGGACGTTAGGAAAAGGCCTGCAAGCAGCATCTTTGGGGTGGTTTGGGGACGCTGTATACAGCGCTTTGAAAACGCCCCTGCCCATTAAAATGAATGGGTAGCGCTTCGTAAGCACCGCAACATGGGCGCTTTTAACCCCTTCAGCCGCTAGCGGGGGTTAAAAGCACCGCTTTAACAGCGGTAAAGTGCCGCTAAAACGAGCGGTGCTTTACCGCTAAGGCGGCCACAGTGTGAAAGGGGCCTTGCAGAAACTGGCCCATGCAGGACCTGATCCTGTCATATAAAGGCCACCTTCACTTTTACCAAAAAATGCCCAGTGTGGTCGAGGGGCCTCCGTAGATATTCAAATAACTGTAGCTGCTGTTGTGAAACTTTTTATTAACCACTTAAGCCCCGGGCATTTGGCTGGCCAAAGACCAGAGCACTTTTTGCAATTCGGCACTGCGTTGCGCGACGTGGCTCCCAAACAAAATTGATGGTTTTTCCCCCACAAATAGAGCTTTATTCTTGTGGTATTTGATCACCTGTGCTGCTTTTATTTTTTGCGCTATATAAAAAAAAAAGCGACAATTTTGAAAAAAACGCAATATTTTTTAACTTTTTGCTATAATAAATATCCCCCAAAAATATATAAAAAAACATTTTTTCCCCTCAGTTTAGGCCGATACGTATTCTTCTACATATTTTTGGTAGAAAAAAAATTGCAATAAGCGTTTATTGATTGGTTTGCGCAAACGTTATAGCGTCTACAAAATAGGGGATAGTTTTATGGCATTTTTAATTGTAATTATTTTTTTTTTTACTAGTAATGGCGGCGATCTGCTGTGTTTTTTTTTTTTTTTTTTTTTTTTTTTTTTTATCGGGCCTGCGACATTATCGGACATTTTTGACACATTTTTGGGACCGTTGTCATTTATACCAATGGTCATCAGCCCTGTCCTCAGGGCCCACTAACAGGCCAGGTTTTATGTATTACTTTGGGGAGATGCAGACTAGAATACTGCAATCACTGAGCAGCAAATGATATCACCTGTGATGTATTTCAGTTATCTTGCAAACCTGACCTGTTAGTGGGCCCTGAGGACAGGCTTGATGACCACTGCTTTATACAGCAATCGGTGCTATACAAATGCATTGATTACTGTGTAAATGACACTGGCAATGAAGGGGTTAACCAGGAGGGGCAGTGAAGGGGTTAAGTGTGTCCTAGGGAGTGATTCTAACTGTGGTGGGGGGCTATGTGTGACACGACACTGATCTTTGCTCCCGATTACAGGGAGCGGTGATCAGTGTCCTGTTACTAGGCAGAACGGGGAGATGCTTTTTCCGTTCTTCCTCTCCGTGGGACGATTGCGTGTATCCCAGCGAACATTGAGTTCGCGGAACCCACGATCACACTCACGGAGGTTGCGGCGGGCGCGCCCGCCTTCAAACCCCTTCTAAAAGGGCAACGTACAGGTGCGGTAATCTGCCTGTACGTGCCCTTCTGCCGACGTATATCAGCGTGAGCCGGTCGGCAAGTGGTTAATGTAGATTGTCTGATGTCTCCCAGTGTCAGTTTTGATGCGAGCGTGTCCGCACACACAGACTCGGGTGAAAGACCGTTGGTTGCAGAAACCTTCCTGTGGGTGCGAGAGATCCGTTTGCCGTTTTTAGGGAAGTTCGTTTATGCCTCAACAAGAGACTGGCCACCTCATGGCAACTGCATCTACGCTCCTGGCAAAGAGACCTGCGCACATGAGAACAATAGTATAATCGTAGAAAACATGGCTCGCTGAGATTCGTGGAGTAGGGTTTGTGCCAATAGTAATGGTAGGAACATGCACACGGTGATCAGAGTAATGTTTGCACCCATCGCATTGTCTTGGATGCCTGCGCACACATTTCTCTGCACACGAACGATCGCATTCATCACTACCTGATATCTATTGGAGGCTGGGTTCACACTAGGCCGGTGCGAATTGCAGCTCCGGTTTCCCTGCAAAGATGAAAATGATTCATTCAGCGGTTCCTCTCTGTTGTAACTGTGGATCAGCTGACCTGGGAGAGGGGGTGGAGCCGTAAGAGGAGGGGGGAAGAATGTGTTCAGAACGAAACACATCTGCGAATCAGATGCTTTCCCATTGAAGATTATGTGCCTGCAATTCGCATCGCGCTGCCTAGAAAACTCACACTTTTTTTGTGGAGTGCGGATGCAATGCACATGTGTGAACCAGACCCATTGAAAATGACTTATTTTCAAATGTTCTGTGAATTGGATGTGGTGTAAGTCGCATCCAACTCGCAGATGTCTGAACTAGGGCTGAAACAACTAATCGATTAATCGACAACTAATCGATTATGAAAATAGTTGTCAACTATTTTCATAATCGATTAATCGGCCAGCTGATTAGTTGGCCTGCATGCAGAATGCATTATTTGTTTACATATCAGGAAATACAGTGCAGCACACATACAGCTCAGTACACCATCCATACATGTCAGGAAGTGCCTGAGAACTTGTGAATGTGAATGTGTGAGGAGCAATGCATCATGGAACATGTAGTCCTGGGCAGGAAGTGAGTGGGTCTAAAAGCAGAAGTTTTTTTTCCTTGCTATACGGGCACTCTATACTATAATTTTCAGCTTGCTATTGGGGCACTCTAAATGCAGGAGGAGCCAGAGGCATCGGTGGGGGACCCCAGAAGAGAAGAATCGGGGCTGCTCTGTGCAAAACCATTACACAGAGCAGGTAAGTATACCATGTTTGTTTTAAAAAAAATGACTTTAAAGGCTGTCCAGGGAAGATCAGCATCTGAACCCAGAGAAGGTGGAGGCGGATAGACTGGAGGTAATAGAAGGCATTACTATTACATTTAAAGTAAACTTTTACTTTGAGGCAAGCCACATTACGTGGGAGCAGGGCATATTTCAAGGAGGCAGGGCACATTACGTGGGAGCAGGGCAGATTACATGGGAGCTGGGCACATTTCAAGAAGGCAGGGCACATTACGTGGGAGCAGGGCACATTAAATGTGCCCCAGTGTGAATGGGGTCTAAATAAAAAATGTGCTCTGAGTCTGATGATATTTACCAGATTCAACCTCCAATAGCATATACTGTATATCTCTTCTGTCTGTTATTCTCAGAGTGGATTAGAGATTTTGCTCCCTAATCATATAGTTGGTTATTTATATTTACCACTGCATATAGATTTTGAAGAATAAATTGCCTTTTTTTTTAAACTTTACATATTAAATTATACACCACACTTTTTTTTAAGGTTATTATCCGATTAATCGAAACAATAATTGGCCAACTAATCGATTATGAAAATAATCGTTAGTTGCAGCCGTAGTCTGAACCCAGCCTGATTGTATACAAGTGTCTGGTCCTTTTTGAAGGTATACAAGTGTCTGGCTGATTGTGAAGCCACCTCCTCTTTGTTATCCCTGTTCAGCCCTATAAATAGGACCGCCCTAGGTCACTAGGAGGATACTGACCTCCCAACGTGATAACAGCCTCTGTGTTACTTGGTTTTAAGCAAGTGTGCTTTCCCGGATTATACAAAAGAGCTGTAATTGTGCTTATTAGCGCAGCGGAATTATTTGTTTATAGGCGAAGCTCATAATTTCCACTACACTTTGATCATTGATTGTAGTATCATAATGATGTCTCCATTAAGGGGACCTGTCACTTCCATTATGCAAAAACATTTCCATAGGCCATTTGGGCCCCCCTGAAGCCTGCCTGAAAAACACTGAGTTAGCAATCCTTGTGGCCTGCCTTTTTGCTAGAACGTGAAAACCGTTGGCTTTTGTAATGGTAGGAGTGTGTGTCTAATGGTTTTTGCATTTCAGCAACAAGGCACGATGCGTAGGTTGCTGACTGGGAGCGTTTCAGCCAGGCTTCTAGGGGGGCCCAAATGGCCTACGGAGGTGTTTTTGCATAATGGAAGTGACAGGTCCCCTTTATGGAGACATCAGGGATAATTTTGCCCGTGGGCACTGATGAAGTATGAAGACATGACAGCCAAAACCACTAGAAGAAATCCTTGTCTATACAGTGCCATCTACTGGGTGGGGTGGGGGGGAACTGCCGCACCTTCTCAGGCCCTTACCAGTGATCACTTGTAGCAGAAAGCTCATTGGTGGCTGAAAAAAAATAAATGACACCAAGATCGCGCCTGCAGCTGTGACCTTGTTATAACCACTTAAAATAGAACTATAGGCAAAACATTTTTATTTTTTCCTTCTTTTTTTTTTGATAGAGTAGGGCAATGTTCACGTTGGTGCGACTTGTCATGTGATTTGACAGGTCGCACCCTATCGTCGGCAATGAAACTGACTTTGCAGCGACGCACCGATTTGAAAAAGTAGTTCCTGCACTATTTTTGGGATTTCAGGTGCAGCTTGCATTGACCTCTGTGCATGAAATCACGCAGATGTCAGCTGAGTCACACTGACATGCAGCTTTGGAATCGTGCAATTTTAAATTTTTTTTTTTTTTTTTTTTTTAAGTGAAGTCGCACAAGTTGCATTCCGTGTGAACCAGGGCTAAGGGAGTTTTTTTTTTTTTTTTTTTTTTTTTCCAATCTGTGTTCCATATGGGAGATTTCCCCTTCACTTCCTGTCCCATAGCTAAAACCGGAAGTGAGAAGAAATCCCTGCAAATTAAGGGAATTCCTTGGTGCCCCCCCCCCCCTCCCCCCCCAAGTCACTTGAACTAGAATCTGCATTGGAAGATTTCACCTCTATTACTTTTCTGGGGACAGCCCAAAATTTGAGATTTTCTTTTAATGACAATGGTAAACCGGACAAAAAGAGAGGGTTATTCTCACTAATGGGGGAGGGGCACAGACAGCAATAAAAACTGACAGGTGTTCTAATCCCGCTCTACTCTATCCAAAATTAGGTGTTTTGTCTTTTAACTTTAACAACTTGCCCTCCGGAAGATTTTATCCCCTTCATGACAGCCCATTTTTATTGCAGTTCGGCAATCCCAAGTGTATATTGATTGGATTGTGTGAAAGTTCTAGCGTCTGCATGGTGTATGTA
The DNA here is from genome assembly GCA_037952925.1 of Lithobates clamitans. Lineage (NCBI taxonomy): Eukaryota > Metazoa > Chordata > Amphibia > Anura > Ranidae > Lithobates > Lithobates clamitans. The sequence continues at coordinate 2,931,418 of JBBGZY010000374.1, forward strand.
TATATGCTGGAATTTTTCTTCGAGGTGGGGGACCTGTGTAAGTTCACCTTACAGATTTTTCTGTACAGGTGAACTTACACTTTAAGCTTTGACAATAAAACCTGGAAGCTGATTTCCATGCGGAGCTGCACCAGATTTTGTACTCTCTAGTTTTAGTAAATCAACCCCACACAGTCACAGTACTAATGACGCTGGCTGGGAAGGGGTTTACATCTAGGGCAACCAAGGGTTTAAATATGTGCCTAACAATGCTTAGTATTTTTACTGTGTGGTATTTTACTAAGCAATCATGTGCTGTGCTGTTTTTTTTTTATTTTATCGCTGCTGTATGAAGAAGGCTCTGTTTACTGACACAGGGCTCTCTTCTGTCATTCCCTGAGCCATAAATCATTGACCAGGACCTGTTGATGCATCCTTTTGCACAGAGCGGTTCCTTGCAGCCTCTTTTACAGTCCCCTGCCAGCGCTGTCTGCTTTCTCTCCTTTCTCCAAATGCCCCCTCACTGAGCCAGGTGCTAAGGGCACCAGTGTGAGTGCAATAACAGGCCAGTAGCACCCGGCTCCCTTCTCGTAGGTGTTTGACAGCAGAAGGAACCTATGGCTCCACTGCCCTTGGTGACACCTGTGAGACCAAGAAGAGAAGGATGCAGGGTTGCAGCTGGGACAGCACTGGATCGGTGACTGTCAGATAAGGGTTTAGGAATGAAGGTGAGTAGATTAGGTAGTAGGGAGTTTTTTTCTTAACAATGCAGGTGATGGCATTAAGGTGAAAAAAACATTTCGAGTTTAGAACCACTTTAACTTCAGTGCCTTCGGAATCACTGATATATAAGAAATATGTGGATCAGGATATTGAGAAACCCATGTCTGTATACTTGGTGAACATTAGTGACAAGTATTGTAAGTGGAAGGCTGCCAATTTCTGGCTGCAGACATTGTGGTGGAATGGACTTTAGCATCACTTTGCTAATCTACTTTACAGTTATAAAGTCTGCCTTTGTTCAAAGAAGAATTCTGGTTTGAAAAAAAAAAACCTCTGATGGCAGTGCTGTTCACATGCAGTTTTGAAACTGTTTGAGCTGCTAGTGAATCTGTACCAGATACGCAGAAAATTAAGCAATTTTCCACAGGTTGAAGGAAAAAAAAATTGCATAATGTATGGCCAGTCTAAAGCCTCGTACACACGATCGGATTTTCCGCAGACAAAGCGCCAGACTTTTGTCCGAAGGGCGCGTGCCTGGATTTTGTCTTGCAAACAAACGGTACACAATTGTCGGCCAACAAACATGACCATAGTGACGTACTACGAGTCGATAAAGAGGACGTTCAATTGTCAGGCGCCACTTTGGACTCCTGCTAATTTTGTGTTAGTAGAAGTTTAAGTGTTGATGCGCACTTTTTCATTTTCCGTCAGTTTCTGAACGGCCGTTCGTCAGCCATACATGTTGCGGAATCGGAGGAGATGACATGTTATTTATTATTGGCCTTGGAGTTATTGCTTTGACCCAAGTCCAGTCCAGGAACAGGAGGAGGAGGATTTCTTGGACCAAAAATTGGTTGCATTATTAATCGTGACCAATTATGTTATATACCTTTGCTGCAGAGCTCCAGGAGAATAATCTGGATGTTTTTCGGAATTATCTCCGGATGACAGACCCCTGCTTTCACCAACTCTTGGCATTGTTGACCCCCTATATTAACTTGCATGAGGCTTTTATTTTATTTTTTGGTTGAATGATTTGATTTGGTATATTTTCTATATTTTTGGATGTATAGAATGCACTTTTTGGCTAGTTCTATTGGCAGATAGCATGTGTAATTTTATTTCTTTTCTTTTTTGAATGCACAATAAAACAATTGAAGAGAATAATACTTGGCTATGTGTTTTACTTCAAATGACAGTTTGGGAGTAGGCCGTTACATTTAAAAAAATACAATGTAAAATTAACAAGGGACCCCAACATAGTTGTATCTTTGATCTTAAAAACTAGGGGATAATGGTGTTGTGGTAACTTGCACCAAAAATAAATAACAAAATAATAATATTCTTGATATTACTAGAAAAAAAAAAAAGCCTTAGAAAATCAGTTTGCCATAACTCCATCAGTATCACCAGCAAAGCACCTTCGTTATTATCCCGTTAACCTCCCTGGCGTTATGATTATTTCAGATTTTTGCATCTCAAATTTGGCGTTTTTTATATTGTAGGCCTGTAATTCTTAGCAATAACACACTTGAATCTGTCCACCAAGAGTCTAGTAGACATCACGGGTATGATAAAGTTTGAAACACAAAATCATAAATTATAATATAAATATAAATAATTAAAAAAATATATATATAATAAATGTCCCCACGATTCACTATCGCTCAATTCTGCCAGTGTTCTAATTTATTATCGCTGTTTTCTAGCTGGTCTAAAGCCACTTTTGACGTAAAGGGACAATTTTTGGTTGCTATGGACAATCTCAAGTTTCCAGGCAGAAAGAACAGTCTATATATTATAAAACTGCATGCAGAGCATGGGCCAAGGAGTTGGGGACAAAAGGGAAGTGAAATGATTTCATACAGTACTGTAATCTGTAAGATTACAGTACTGTATGTGTTATGATTTTTACTTTTTTTTTTATTTGCTGCCAGGCTCTGCCCCGTGCGTTGCGACGCTCGCAGGGAACGGAGCCCGGCACAGAGAGGCTCCGGGCAGAGGACGGAGCCCACAGACAGCGCCGGGGGACATCGCAGGATCATGGGGACAAGGTAAGTATACTGCACCAGGATCCTGATATGTAATCTCGAGTGTGGCTCGGGGTTACCGCTAATGGTGCTGAAATTTAACCCCGAGCCACACTCAGGAAAACCATCAGGGAGGTTAAAGAAGAAGAGAATGTGTGCTGCATTTCGAGATTTCACAAATGTTAATTCTCCATTACGAGCGCTAGTTTACAAGACTGACCGCTTCCGGCTCGTCCTTGCTTCCAAGCATGCGTGTTTGAACTTTGGACTTTTGTGTGACGGACTTGTGTACACACAATACGAAAATTTGACAACAGACCGTTGTCTGATGAAAGTTTACTAGCCTGCCATCCAACATTTGTTGGCTGAAAGTTAAACAACAATTGTCTGATGGTGCGTACTAATGGTTGGATTTTAGGCAAACAGTCTGTCATCACACAATTCCCGATCCTTTAGAGTCCTCAGCCTCCCCCTTTTTAAAACACAGCAGAGTCCGCAGTCCCCTTCTTTTTAATCGGTCTTCAATTCCCTCTTCCCCTTCACATGAGTCCACACTCCTGCTTTCACATCAGAGTCCTTGGGCCCTCCCACCCCATCTTTTCACATCAAAGGCCTTGGTTTTTGTCCTCACCTTTTCTCAACAATCCTACCTCGTCCGATCTTCACCACAGCACAGGTGTGGTAGCATGGCAGTGAAGGGAGAAGGATCATTTCTAAATGGAGGCAGACTTCTGTCTCCTTCCAAATGCTGGGGCTGCACACTCCTGATTAGTGCATTCATTTCCATGGTGCTAATGGCCGGCCTGCCTGCATCATGGAAACTCATGATGCTGTGCAAAAATGCTGGACGCTTTCTAATTGGTCCGGCGGCAGAGGAAGGAGGAATGGGCTGACCATCCGAGAGACGTGGCTGCGGCCCCGTCTCCCAGAAGTGGGGAACGGTACCTGTCAAATGTGGCACGGGAGTGAGTGAGTGTGTGTGTGTGTGTGTGTGTGTGTGTGTGTGTGTGTGTGTGTGTGAGAGAGGGAGGAGACCGATAAGTGGAAGTTCCACTTTAGGGTTTGTTTTGTTTTTTCAGAAAATAGGGGACAAAAAGTCCCCTATGTGATGATTTTTAGATGGCAGGTTATAAAAGACCCTGCATATGCTCCGCTGAATGTATTGCAATGCACATCACGTTGCAATACATCCCTTCCCACCTATGCTAGCCAGGGAAAGTGACAGGGTGTCCTGGAAGAGTCGTCATACACGTCACTTTACAGTGTAGAGCGCTCTTCTCCCTCTCCTTTGCCCAGAATGCTTTGGGGGGGGGGGGGGGGTTTGCTGCGGGGTGCAGGAGAAAACGTACTTATTTTCAAAATTTTATAATTTTCGGTCTTTTTTGTTTAGCAAAAAATAAAAAACAGCGGAGATTAAATACCACCAAAAGAAAAAGCTCTATTTGTGGGGAAAAAAATTCATATGGGTACAGTGTTGCATGATCATGCAATTCTCATTCAAAGTGCGACAGCACTGAAAATTTGCCTGGGCAGGAAGTACCCTGTATTGAAGTGGTTAAAGGCAAAAAAAAGTGTTTAAGAGTTTGAGTGGTGAGGAGTTAAAAACTCTGTCATGTTTTTGTGGTCTGTATCGGAGATTCACTCTAATTGCCCTGATCATCAATGTTATCAGAAATGAAAGTGATGATAAATCCAACCAGAACAGGAAGAGGGGAAATCTTTCAGTGGGGACACTTTTTCCCATGACAGCTAAGAGGGGATATCCTTCACATTGGACAGCTGTCCTCTCACTTTTTGTTAGAGGAGCTCCAGGCTCCCCTCAAAAATTAAAAAATCAGCAGCTACAAATACTGTAGCTGCTGATTTTAAATCCAGCGGATGTCCAGGGATCCAGCGATGTCCTCACCTGAGCTGATTCTTCAACCGTCATCTTAAGTAAAGGAAACTGGAAGCCTTCTGACCTCAGCTGATTTCCTACTGCACATTATGAATAGTCCCGCAGTCTTCTGGGACCTGTCATGTGTCCCGGAAGGCTGCAGGGGGAAGGAAGAGGGGGCCAAACATCCGCACAGATCCGCTGCAGTGATCTGACCGGAAGTTGGAGAAGGTACCCAAAAATTGGCAAATGTGGCAGTGGAGAGGGGGAGGATGCAAACAAGGGGAACATTCACTTTTGGTTCTAGTTCCGCTTTAAGTCTACAGGTAGGAAGTTAATGGAAGTCTACCCAACACAAATGGCAAAAAAAACAACCCTGGCAGCAATTTTACCCATTCTATCCAAAATGGGAAAAATGTTTAAGCTTCAGTTATACTTTAAATCTAAACTTTGGCTATCTAACAGAATTAGCACAGCGACAAAGCAGTTAAACAAAAAGTACCTTTTAGCTAGAGCTGGGCGATTTTCTCCAAAAAAAACCCCTGCAATTTTTAAAAACTCGATTCACGATTCAAATCGAGTATTTTTTATTTTTTTTGATGGACACCGCGCCGGTCTTGGGGAACTGCAAGCAGGAGTTTAGGCGAGGCTGCGGCTTCGGCCTAGTCCCGAGCCTCCGGCGTTGCGGCCTCGCCTAAAAGCGCGCGCGTTGTCCGCCGGGCACCCGCGATTGCCTGTTAACCGGGCCGGACCGTGGATCTGTGTTCCCAGTACAGAGATACACTGATCGGTCTCCTCCCCTTGTACGTCCCCGCCCCCTACAGTTAGAATCACTCCCTTAGGAAACACATTTAACCCCTTGTGTCCCCCTAGTGGTTAACCCCTTCACTGCCTGTCACATTTATACAGTAATCAATGCAATTTTATAGCATTGGACGCTGTATAAATGTGAATGGTCCCAAAAATGTGTCAAGTGTCCGATGTGTCCGCCATAATGACGCAGTCACGAAAAAAAATCGCGATCGCCGCTATTACTAGTATAAAAAAAAAAAATGTATTTTTTTTTAAAAAAAATGTATTTTTTTTAAAAAAAATGCCATAAATCTATCCCGTATTTTGTAGATGCTATAATTTTTGTGCAAACCAATCAATATATCCTTTTTTTTTTTTTTTTACCAAAAATATGTAGAAGAATACATATCGGACGAAACTGAGGAAAAAATTAGTTTTGTTTAAAAAAAAAGTTGCGATATTTATTATAGCAAAAATTTAAAAATATTGTGTTTTTTTTTTTTTTTTTTTCCAAAATTGTCGCTCTTCTTTTGTTTATAGCGCAAAAAATAAAAACCGCAGAGGTGATCAAATACCACCAAAAGAAAGCTCTATTTGTGGGGAAAAAGGACGTCAATTTTGTTTGGGTACAACGTCGCACGACCGCGCAATAGTCGTTTAAAGTGTGACAGCGCTGAAAACTAAAAATTGGTCTGGGAAGGAAGGGGGTAAAAATACCTTGTATTGAACCGGTTAATCTTTCTCCTGATCTTTGAATTTCATACATTGGGTGGGGCGGGGGGGGGTGTTATCAAAACTGGAGCACAGAATCTGGAGCATTTGTGCATAGCAAGCAATGAATTTCTATCTTCAGTTTGGTTAAAGCCGAATTTCACGCAAAAGGGGAAGTTCTGCTCTTCCTCCTTTTCCCTCTCCTTTATATTTTGACATTTTTTGGGGGGGTGGGGGGGGGGTGGCTGATTTTGACAGGTTCCTGTACCCCTACTTCAGGCCAGATCACTGCGGCGATCCGAGTAGAAGTTTGGACCCTCCTCCACCTTCCTCTGCAACCTTCTGGAACACAGATCCCAGAAGACTGCGGGACCATTCACAAAGTGCAGTGCGGCTCACGCATGCGCAGTTGGAAACTGGCTGTGAAGTCTCAAGCTGCTGCCAGTTTTCCTTAGTCAAGATGCTGGCGCCTGGAATGGAAGCTGATTGAAGAATTGGGTTGGATGAGGACAGTGCTGGATCCAGGGACAGGTAAGTGTCCTTATATTAAGTCAGCAGCTACAGTATTTGTAGCTGCTGACTTTTAACTTTTTGGGGTGGAAGACTGGAGCTCCTCTTTAAACTTTAAAAAAAATATCAGCTCCAGTTTTAATAAGTTCCCCCAATGTCATCAGGATTGGGCTCTAGGAGCAGGCAGTGCTTCCTGGTGATACCTTGCCCCTCCACTGATATGGTGACCAATATTTGAATAAATGAAAAGTGAACCTAGGCAAAAGATCAGCTGCAGAACACCTACTGAAAGTGCTGTGTCATCAAGAGTTGACTTGTCTTGTGCTGTTTAAAGGATAAAGATGCCGGAGTCTAAATCTGCTTTAAGTCATGTAATCCTGTGTGGTTCAGTGAAATCATTCACTCCCTACATATATCCATCTTACCCTAGTCTAACCATTGTATGTTTATTTGTGTTGCTCGTTAACACACCGTGCGTTATTGCAAAGCAATATTGTGTCTTAGGCTCTGTTTCCACTACTGTTGTGTGGCTTGACAAATGTGAAGTCGCATGACAAGTAAAAATCCATGTATTTCAATGGTCCCCATTCTAATTGGTGCGACTCCAAAAAAGGGTTTTGAATGACTGTTCCGACTTCAGTGCGACCTGTTCTCGCATGTCACATGACATTGCATCAAAAATTGCACAACTTTGGGGGCGCAATAGTGGAAACCTAGCCTTAAACCACACTAGTTTTAAAGCGTAGTTTCACTTTTGCAGTCAAATTTGAGAAAACCCCACTTATTTTCCCACTCACACGGCACATCTAAACATTAAAAAAAAAAGTTTTCTTTGGAACGGGCCTTTGGGCAGACTGCAAGCTACTCCTACAATTTCCTATCATTAACATACAATGCAGACAAAGCCCTGAGATCTTTAAAGCGGGAGTCCGGCGACCAATCTTTTTTTTTTTCTTTTTTTTTTTTTTGGTCATTGAGACTCTTTGCTAACCCCAAAATAATACTCAGTTTGGGTGTAATATTTCCGCCTCTGTCTGTTTTTGCACTGAAGAATAACTTAAAAAATGTGATGCTGGCTGTTTCCATCTTGCTTGTGGGCATGTGAAGCCCACAAGCATTGATTTCCTGGATGCAGTGAATGCTGTTCATTCACAGCTTGTTCACGCGCATGATCACTGTTCCCGCACTGAATCTTGGGAAGCCTGAGACTAAGCTCCCAGTAGACAGTGCGGCGCCGGGGAAAGACAATAAACACGCCTAATCCCATGGGAGGAGAGACAGGGCCACAATAAAGTACAATATAAAGGTAATTACAGCGATAAAAAAAAATGTTTGTGCGGCATTTGAACATGTATGCAATTAACTGAAGGGGGTAAGATTAAGTTAAAAATTTGAGTGGAACCCCGCTTTAACCTTTTGTTTGGGCATTGTTCAAATCTAGTTTACAACTAGGGAGTTCTGCCAGTACAGTACAGGCAGGATTAATTATGGTAAACATTAAGGCTCGGTTCACACTGCAGCGATGTTGGAACCCTGCAAATCCACTGTGGGTTCCCACATTGTATGTCTCCTGGCGGCAGTTCACACTGCCCTATGCAAACTGCTGGGAGTGTCAATTAAAAGTTAATGATACCCCCAAATCATTTTGCATATCGCAGTGCGAAATGCAAATTCGGACATGAATATGGGGCAGGCAGGTTCTAATGAAATCGATCCATCGATTGACTTCAACCAACCTGTCAGGTTTTTTGCCTGATCACTGTGGCTCCATTTACACTAGTGCAATTTCTGATATGGCTTGAGTCACACAGAATTGTATGGAAATCACATGGTTTTCAATGGAGACCATTCACATCAATGAAACTGAGCATGGAACAATCTTGGAAAGGGTTTCTGTACTACTTTGGTGCAATTCCAGCACAATTCTGGCCCCATAGAATATGCTAACCACTTCAAAGTAGCATCCAAGTTGCACTGCATAATCGCACTGAGAGTCAGATTGCAGTAGTGTAAACCTAGTCTAACCCCCGAGCCCCCTCCATAAAATTACTTAAAGGATTCTCCCTCAAAATGCACAAGCCAGGATGCATGCTTAACCCCTTTGCTGCCAGAGTTTTTTGCTTTTTTTTTTTTTTTTTTGTACACATGATCTAACACTAATTTTAGCCCTGAAGTTTGCATAAAACCCCAAAAGCATTGTATATTTTCTGAAAGCAGACGAGCTAGAGACTAAAATAGTTGTAGTTCTTTTTGTTACAATTTTAATTCTTTTATGTTACACTTGTTTTAATTCTTAAATTGTTTTAATTCTTTTTATGTTACACTTGTAGTGCCCCAGTAGGCTACTAGGTTCTAAATTTAGTTTATGGCCTCTCTGTAGCCAGGGAGAGCATTTATCCGTTAAGTTAGGTCTGTTCTGGATTGTATTGGTGCAGGCTTACTTCCCCTGTTTTCCCAGAGTATTGGGAGGTAGTGGGTGGAAGAATGCAGACCCATTCCCGCAGAATGCCTCTTCAGCCAATCCCTGGTCAGTATGGTGAATGACCAGCAGGGGGTGGAGAGGGATATAAATAGGCTAGAACACAGAGAAGAGGTCTCCTTTTTCCTGGGGTAGTAAGACCTAGTCTGTGGTGTCCGTGGGAGTTCACTGGCAGCTCAAAGAATCCTTTATGGGGTCCCAGCTTTTGCTTTAGCTGGGGGACCTCTGGCCTAGCTGCCTGATGATTGCAGAGAGCGCTTCTAAGGACCCAGGACACTGGCAATCCAAGTACAAGAAATAATTGATACTGCAGGCAGCTTCACGGTATTCAGCAAACAGTGAGTACTAGCCTTCTGAAACTAGAGCCTTTCTTTGGCCTCTTATGGGAGAGCTTTATTTTTTTGTACATTCAGGACTATATTCCTGCTGAGGAGTCCCTGTTCAATCAGTTATTTCAGTATCCCTAGGCTCACCCTATCCAAGTTCATACCCCCCAAAAAAAGACATGCACAGACTGTCCTCTGACTTGATTGGGAAACACTGTGTGCCTGGCTGCTATGTGCCTATCCGGGAATGGAACCTGGGATTAAACAGCCAGACCGATACCACCTGTGCGCTACACAAGATATTACCGCAAAGGTCTAGGAAATGTAAAAAATGTCAGTAAAGCATACATTAACCACTTGCCAACCGTCCAATAACAGTTTTGCTGCTACAGGGTGGCCGCTATGTGCAGGATCACATCTATATATACAACCCCTGGCAAAAAATGATGGAATCGCCAGTCCCTGAGGATGTTCCTTCAGTTGTTTATTGTTGTAGAAAAAAAGCAGATCACAGACATGGCCAAAAACTAAAGGCATTTCAAATGGCAACTTTCTGGCTTTAAGAAACACTAAAAGAGATAAAGAAAAATAATTGTGGTGGCCAGTAACAGTTAGATTTATAGAACAAGCACAGGGAATAAATTATGTAATCACTCAATTCTGAGGAAAAAATTATGGAATCATGAAAAACAAACAAACAAAATAACACTCCAACACATCACTAGTACTTTGTTGCACCACCTCTGGCTTTTATAACTGCTTGCAGTCTCTGAGGCATTGACTTAATGAGTGATAAACAGTACTCTTCATCAATCTGGCTCCAGCCTTCTCTGATTGCTGTTGCCAAATCATCTTTGCAGGTTGGAGCCTTGTCATGGACCATTTTCTTTAACTTCCACAGATTTTCAATTGGATTGAGATCCGGACTGTTTGCAGGCCATGACATTGACCTTATGTGTCTTTCTTCAAGGAATTTTTTTCAGTTTTTGCTCTATGGCAAGATGCATTATCATCTTGATAAATGATTTCCTCATCCCCAAACATCCTTTCAATAGATGGGATAAGAAAAAGTGTCCAAAATTTCAATGTAAACCTGTGCATTTATTGAAGATTTAATGACAGCCATCTCCCCAGTGACTTTACCTGACATGCAGCCCCATATCATAATTGACTGTGGAAATTTGCATGTTTTCTTCAGACCGTCGTCTGCATAAATCTCATTGGAACGGCACCAAACAAAAGTTCCAGCATCATCACCTTGCCCAATGCAGATTCGAGATTCATCACTGAATATGACTTTCATCCAATCATCCACAGTCCACGATTGCCTTTCCTTAGCCCATTGTAACCTTGTTTTTTTGTGTTTAGGTGTTAGAGATGGCTTTCTTTTAGCTTTTCTGTATGTAAAATCCCATTTCCTTTAGGCGGTTTTCTTACAGTTCAGTCACAGATGTTGACTCCAGTTTCCTCCATTTGTTCCTCATTTGTTTTGTTGTACATTTTCTGTTTTTCAAGGCATATTGCTTTAAGTTTTCTGTCTTGACGCTTTGATGTCTTCCTTGGTCTACCAGTATGCTTGCCTTTAACCACCTTCCCATGTTGTTTGTATTTGGTACATGTTTTAGACACAGCCGACTGTGAACAACCAACATCTTGTGCAACACTGCGTGATGATTTACCCTCTTTACCTACATACTAACAAGCAGATTTAATCTGATGCAGGTGTTAGTGTTTGTGTTTGTGTTAGTGTTTGGTGATTCCATAATTTTTGCCAGGGGTTGTATACATGATCCTACCCTTTCGGGTAGGAGGTGCAAATTCGCGCCACTGGTGGCTCGCTACAGCTGTGATTATACACAGCAGGAGCCAATCCAGGGTATGGTGGACTCCATGTCTGCTGGTAATCCTGCAGAGAGGCAGAACAAGAGTCTATGTAAACTAGGCATATTGCCGTTCTAACAGGAGGGAAGGCATGGATCCTGTGTCTCTGCAAAGGAGGAACTAGGATCCATGTTTTCCCCTAGTAAAAGCACCACCCACACTGTAATAAAACACAGGCTAGGCACACAGTTAATCTTTTATTGCCCTTGATTTTAACCCCTTCCCAGTCAGTGCCATTAGTACAGTGATGGTGTATATTTTTAGCACTGGTCGCTGTATTAGTGTCACTGGTTCCCCAAAAAGTGTCAGTATCCTATTGTCCGCCACAATTATCACAGTCCCGCCATGAGTCGCTGATTGCCGCCATTACTAGTAAATAAATAAAAATGGCATAAAATATTCCATAGTTTGTGGATGTTTTAACTTTTGATTGAAACAAATCAATATATGCTTATTGGGATTTTTTTTTTTTTTTTTTTGTTTACCAAAAATATGTAGCAGAATGCATATTGGCCTAAATTGATGAAGACATTGGATTTTTTTAATATTTTTTTTTTGTTATTGGATATGTTTTATAGCACAAAGTAAAAAATATTTATTTATTTTTTCAACATGGTCGGTCTTTTTGTTTATAGCATAAAAAATTAAGAGGTGATCAAATACCACCAAAAGAAAACACTATTTGTGGGGAAAAAAAAAGGACCTCAATCTTTGGGTACAGTATGGCATGGCCGCGCAATTATCAGTTAACTGCTTGATGACCGTATACTGTACATTTAGGGGGGGGGTACACCCTATGCCGTTTTTCCTTGATTTTTCATCTATATTGCCGGGAGCCGCCAGTACATTACAGCCGCGAGCAAGTTTTTAAATGACATTTTTTCCTTTAGAAATGTCATTATTGCTGTGGCATGTTCTACACATCGCACAGATGCGGCACTTTACAGGCAGACTAAGGGGACCCCCAGGCATGATATTTAAAGGAATATAAAATTGTTATTGTTTTACTTTGAAGCATTATTAAAATAGCTGCTCTTGAAAAAATGATCATTTTTAAAACCTTTTTTTTGCATTGATAGATACATGTCCCCCAGGGCAGTACCCAGGTCCCCATACACTTTTTATGGAAACTCGCATATAAGCCTTTAAAATTAACACACTTGCTTTTTCATGTTCGTGTCCCATAGACTTGAATAGGGTTTGCGTGTTCGCTAGAACTTTTTGCCTGTTCGAGTTGTTCTGGGGCGAACCAAACCAGGGGGGGGGGGTGTTTGGCCCCCATCCTTTGCACGGATCACTGTATTGGTGTCACTGGTCCCCAAAAAGTGTCAGTTAGTATCCGATTTGTCTGCTGAAATGTCGCAGTCCCCCTATAAGTTGCAGATCGCCGACATTACTAGTATAAAAAATACATAAATAAAAATTCCAAAAATATATCTCATAGCTTGTGGATGCTATAGCTTTTGCATAAACCAAATCAATATACGCTTATTGGTATTTTTTTTTTTATTATGGGATGTGTTTTTTTATTTCAAAAAGTACAAAATATGGTATTTTTTCAAAATTGTCGTTTTGTTTTTTTTTGTTTTATAGCACAAAAAATAAAAAACAGAGGTGATCAAATACCACCAAAAGAAAGCTCTATTTGTGGGGAAAAAAGGGCATCAATTTTTTTTTTTTTTTTTTTTGGGGGGTACAACGTCACACGACCACGCAATTGTCAAAAAATGGCTTGGTCATGAGTTGGGGGGGGGGGGGTAAATCTTCCAGAGCTAAAGTGGTTAAAGTTAATATTAGGGCACACGAATGCAATAAACTGCCCAATTTTTTTGGTAATATATAAAAGAGGAGGTTCCGCTGAGTGAATACTTGACATGTCAGACCTTAAAAATTGTGAACTCCCCTACGAATGGCGACTAACTTCAGTACCCCATATTTCCCCTCAGGTGACACTTAAAAATGATTATGTAACGTGTATCTTAATCAAGTTTTCATGGATAGGCGCCTCTGACGCATGTGTTTACATTCACATGTGCATGTATGTGGGGGTTCAAAAACACGTATTTTTTTGGGGGGGGGGTCGGGGGTTAGTAATGTTCTTGGGTGTAACTTTCATTTCTTACAATTTTCAGATCGCAGGAGGAGTAGAGCTGCCTGATTGCTTATTGCTTTCATCTGACAGCCAGCAGTCAGCTTGTCAGGTATACACATAATACAGCCATTGGGAGTGTGTGAGCAACCCCTCTCTGTCAGGTCCATATGTTGTATGGACCTGGCACTAAAAAGGTTAATGCAGTGAATATATGTTACTGAACAGGTTCCAACAGTTGAACGTTCTTTGGGGTTGATTTACTAAAGGCAAATGGACTGTGCACTTTGCAAGTGCATTTGCTGTAGAGCTTAGAAAATGAGGGATACTCTGCTGACCTCCATCGTACAATCATTGCAAGCAAAAAGGCTAAGAAAGCTATATCACATGTACTAAGCTCTATGCACTTTGCAAGTGCAGTTGCTCTAGTCTGTTTTGTGTTTAGAAAATCAATCCCTATGCATCCAAAGGATCAAGCATGTCTTTCCTTGGATAGACTTTGTTACATGTGGTTTTGCCAACTACCAAGTTTTTATATAAAACATTTGTTTTCATAGTTTTATGAAAGATTTCACACAGTGCACTCTCTAGATGTTCTATAGTGTTGTGCAAGGATTCTCCAGTCTGGAGAGGGCAACAAAATTTGATTAACGCTTATCTTTGTGGTAAAAATTGAATAAAAGCACTTGGGCCCCTTTCACACTTGTGCGACCTGAAAGTCTCGCAATTGTGCCGCATGTGTTTCTTTTTTTTCTTGCTGTGACTTTGACGCAATTTATACGTGACTTGAAGGCAATGCCTGTGTAATGTTGGGGTCTAGGGACCTCAAGTCGCCTCAAAGTCGGATCAAAGTAGTGCAGGGACTACTTTGAAGTCGCTGCCACTTGAAGTTGCACAGATATGAATGGTACTTATTGAAAATCATGGAGTAGGACTTGTCATGCGACTTTGCAGTCCCAAGTCGCAGGACAAGTTGCACAAGTGTGAAAGGGACCTAAGGGCTTGGTTCACACTGTTGCAACATGGGATCTGACTTGTGAGATCCCAAGTTGCATGACATGTCAAATTCAATGTTTCCCTATGAGAGCCTTCTTAACTGATACTGCACAAGTTGCTCATACTTTAGAAAAGGTTCCTGCACTACTTTATTCCGACTTCGTTGCGATTTCAACCCTTTTACAGGCTCATAAACGGCATCCAAGTTGAAAGGAAGTCTCAGGGCAAAGTTGGACGGCTTTGCGTTTCACAGCAGTGTGAACTGAGCCTAAGGGCTCTTTAAAGTGGTTGTAAACCCTTACAGACTGCTTTTTTCTACAGGTAGGTCTATAATAAGGCTTACCTGTAGCTACCCTGGATATCTCCTAAACCTGCATGGTTTAGGAGATACTCCCTGTATTTGCCGACGTCATCGGCACATGCGCACTGAAGCAGTGGCACGTACGTGCCGTTGCTTCAGTTAGACTGTGCCATTACCGGCGACTCCCATGCGCGGGAGTGACGTCATCGCATCTCCAGCCAATCACAGCGCCAGAGCCCGCGATACCCAGAAGTAATTTCGGGAGCGATGTGGCTGGAGCGGTGAACGAGGTCCGTTGTGGGGGCTTCGATCTAAGGAAAGTAATGCATAATGAGCTAGTATGCTTTGTCTTGCAGGTTTTTTTTTTTTTTTTTTGGGGGTTTACAACCACTTTAACCCTGGTGTTGCCTTCTGATGAGCGATCCACAGTTGAATGCTGTTAAGAGAATGTTTGACAGGCAGTGAGGAGGCGTTATGTCCCCTCCTTGCTTCCTGTTTTAACCCCTAAAAACCCGCGCCATAGCCACATGCATTACACGTGGTTGCAGCAGGGCCAAGTTCAGTGGATCTCAACGGGGGAGAGGCTGCGGCATGTGTACACTCCCATCTCATGCTTTTTGCAGCTTAAGGCCCCTTTCACACCTATACGACTTGTCCCACGATTTTGTACTGCAAAATCGTATGACAAGTCATTCTCCATGATTTCCAATGACTGCCATTCATATTGGCACGACTTTAAGTCGTCCCAACTTGAAAGTAGTCCCTGCACTACTTTGGTCCAACTTCTATGCGAGTTGTACTCCAAAGACCTCAATGTTAAACCCTGAAGTAGCATGCAAAACACAATTTCAGTACGACTTTGTAAGCACAAGCCTGGCTCACTGATCGGGAAAGGAAAACTTTTTTTCTCCTTTCGCGATGAGCGACAGGCAGTGCTGACAGCTGTCTGGTATGAATCCTGAGGGGGAACGCTGCGCCAAGTTTTAAATGAAAAAACCTGCGTGGGTTCCCCCCCACGGACATACCAGGCCCTTAGGTCTGGTATGGATCTAAGGGGAACCCCCTACCCTGAAAAATCGGCGTGGGGCCCCCCCAAAATCCATACCAGACCCTTATCCGAGCACACAGCCCGGCCGGTCAGGAATGGGGGTGGGGACGAGCGAGCCCCCCCCCCCCTCCTGGACCGTACCAGGCCGCATGCCCTCAACATGGGAGGTGGGTGCTTTGGAGCAAGGGGGGCACCCTGGGGCCCCCCCACCCCAAAGCACCTTGTCCCCATGTTGATGAGGACAAGGGCCTCTTCCCGACAACCCTGGCCGTTGGTTGTCGGGGTCTACGGGCAGGGGGCTTATCGGAATCCGGGAGCCCCCTTTAATAAGGAGGCCCCCCACCCTATGTCTATGTGAATGAGTATGGGGGAAACTTTGTTCAAAAAAAAAAAAAAGTTATCACTAAATGATATATTGCTCAGACATGCCATGGGCTATCTTGACATGTCATGGCCTCCGAAACTGTGATAGGTAGTGAGGAAGTGAAATCGCCATTTTACGCCCTTAGAAAGCCAGAAGGCGGTGATTGTTTTTCGGGGTCCTGTACACGGCTAGGCTCCCAAAAACTCTCACATGTGGTATCCCCCGTACTCAGGAGAAGCAGCAGAATGTATTTTGGGGTGTCATTTCACATATGCCCATGGCATGTTTGAGCAATGTATCATTTATTGACGACTTTGTGCAAAAAAAAATTTAAATTTTGTAATTTTCCCGCAACTTGTGGCAAAATATAAAATATTCCATGGACTCAACATGCCTATCGGCAAATGGCTTTCCAAAAAGGGGTGATTTGGGGGGTTTTTGAACTGTCCTGGTATTTTATGCACAACATTTAGAAGTTTATGTCACACATCACCCACTCTTCTAACCACTTGAAGACAAAGCCCTTTCTGACACTTTTTGTTTACATGAAAAAAAAAAAATTATTTTTTTGCAAGAAAATTATTTTGAACCCCCAAACGTATATATATATTTTTTAAGCAAAGCCCTACAGATTAAAATGGTGGGTGTTGCATTTTTTTTTTCCACACAGTATTTGCGCAGCGATTTTTCAAACGCAATTTGTTTGGAAAAAACACACTTTTTTTAGAATTTTTAATGCACTAAAACGCACTATATTGCCCAAATGTTTGATGAAATAAAAAAGATGATCTTATGCCGAGTACATGGATACCAAACATGGCATGCTTTAAAATTGCGCACAAACGTGCAGAGGTGACAAACTACATACATTTTTAAAAACCTTTTACAGGTTACCACTTTAGATTTACAGAGGAGGTCACTGCTAAAATTACTGCCCTCGATCTGACCTTCGTTGTGATACCTCGCATGCATGGTGCAATTGCTGTTTACATATGACACCAGACCGACGCTTGCGTTCACCTTTGTGCGTAAGCATGGGGGGGACATTGGTGCTTTTTTATTTTATTTTTAAACTGTTCCTCTCCTTCCTTCTTTTTTTTTTTTTTTTAATCATTTTTATTGTTATCTCAGGGAATGTAAATATCCCCTATGACAGCAATAGTTAGTGACAGACCACAATTTAAAATAAAAAAAAAAATTATTAGACCCTAGATCTCTCCTCTGCCCTCAAAGCATCTGACCACACCAAGATCGGTGTGATAACATGCTTTGCCAATATCTCAATGGCGCTGTTTATATCCGGCAAAACCGAAGTCATGAAATGCTCGTAGCTTCCGGTTTCTTAGGCCATAGAGATGATTGGAGCTGTTCTGGTCTCTGATCAGCTCTATGGTCAACTGGCAGAACCACCAGCTGCATTCTCGGGTTCCCTGTTGGGACAGGAGAGCCCGAGAAAACCATGGAAAACAGTGAGAGGGGGGTGGGGAACGTTCCCTCCCACTGCTTGTAAAAGCAGTCTAGAGGCTAATTAGCCGCTATGATTGCCTTTACATGATAGCCGACCGCTGGCTGAAAAGAATGATACCTAAACCTGCAGGCATCATTCTGGTATAACCACTCAAAGTCCAGCAACATATCAGTATGTCGCTGGTCCTTGTGCATACATTGTAATGTTCTTTTTTTTTTTTATGCAGCCTGTGGGCTGCATGAAAAAAAAGAAATTGATCAGTGGGTTTGCCCACCATTAGAATACTGCCCTTCATCCACCCACTTCTAATGATGGGCATACTTGCACCATTTTTTTTTTTTTTTCAACTGTGGTGGTGAAATCACCTCCTACAGCGCTGGAGTCGCTGATTTACGTATCGTGGGAGCAAACGCTGTGGCTGTCAAGATAAATAAACCTGTGCTGCAGCTGAATGGCGTACCTGCTAAGCAAATGATGGTTAACAATAAAACAAAACAAAGTAACATTACAGTATAACAGTAATGCCCTGTACACACGATGGGACTTTCCGACAACAAAATCCATCAGATTTTTCCCGACGGATGAAACTTGTCTTGCATATACACGGTCGCACAAAGTTGTCGGAAATTCCGAACGTCAAGAACGCGGCGATGTACGACGGCACTAGAAAGAGGAAGTTCAATACCAAGTGCGTCACCCTTTGGACTCCTTCCGCTAATCTCGTGTTAGTAGAAGTTTGACAGACGATTCGTGTTTTTCAGCCTCCTGCTTTTCCGATCGTTGCTGCTCTTCGGTTTGTGCTGTCCTTTCTGGTTTTCAGTGCTTTCTGTTCGTTCTGACCAGCCGACCGGTTTGAAGCCATGAGGACCCTCACCCTGGACCAGAGGGTTTATAACTACCATCTGGCCAGAGCCAGAAGAGTGGTGGAGAACCTTTTCGGGATAATGGCCAACCGGTTCCACCTATTCCTTACGCCAATCAACATGGCGGAATATAAACCTAACCATATAATCCTTGCATGCTGCATTCTCCAACTATTTAAGGAGAAATTCAATGAACTATGTGGCCTCAGTTGTGCCTGAGGCCGGACCTCAAGAAGAAACCCTGACGGCGCTTGAAGCTGGCTGTCCTGCCTTGCCCCCCAAAGTGCCCGCGGAGTAAGACAGAAGTATGTTGAGTACTTTTGCGGGTAGGGGGGCCATTGATATGCCAGAAAATGATTAAGAAACATTTTATCATCAATTTTTGTACTTAAACTGAAAGAAAATTGTGATTCAAACTGGGGATTTCCCTCCTGATCCCATGCCTAATGTCAACATGTGCTAGCTCCCATCATGGGGGATCAATGGACGTGTTTTAGGGGTGCAACCCCTTCCTCTCACCTACTTGAGTTGCACCCACAAAACGCGTACATTGATATCCCCTGATGGCAGATAGCACATGTTGACACACTGTGTGCATCTTCAAAATTTGGCTTTGCAAATACTTTACAACTTGTTTTGAAATTCAAAATTACACGATAAAACGGTACATTTTTATATTCTGCCTAAAACATCAATGATGATCTTCATTTTTGTTGAACATCACTGATGTTTTCCTTTTAGATTTTCTAAATCACGATTGCACCCCATTATCTCCCCGATGAGGATCTGGGCACTTTCACTTGTGAAATGAGATTCTTCTTCCACAACATCCACATCACCTAAAATAAAAAAACACACCATGTATTATAAATATGCAGGCATACATCTATTACCTGGATCTGTGGTCTCAGACACTGACCTGTTGTAGTGACTATTTCGCCCAATTCATAAACCTCTCCCTCCACATCCTCAGGTTGTGGTGTTGGTATTTGCCCTTCTTCAGGAGGTGGGGGTCCCTGGTGTCCTCTGATGTCCTGAGTTTTTTCTCCCCTATGTGAAGAAAATAAAGGTATGCTTAGCACATAGATATTTGATGGCAGAAATAGGAATATGAAAAATTGCTTGGAAGTGTCATACAATTGTCTGTTTTGGCAGATTTCCAAGCTGAAGAACATTTTATTTCCTTTCTCAAGCTGGAATACTTGCCTTTTTTGTTAAAATATCACACATGGAGACACCCCTATAGTATCCACTGGAGCACCTGTGTGGGACACCCTAAAAAGTTTGTTCTGGTGTCCCACACTAGTGCTCCTGCGTCCAGATGTGAAAACACCTGCTGAGTGTCCTCTCCTTACACTGAATCAAGTTTACATTTCATTCTAGTTACAAACCCATCTAGACAACAAACTTATTTTAATACAAATAGGCCTGAACAAATGTAGTTAACCTGTATCTGCCAAAAACATCTTAAAGTGGGCGAACGAACGATGTTTCCTACGACCGATTACTGTGCCCATGAACCTCAAAGTAGCCATTTTACAATGTACAACAGTAAAGAAAAGCACATGGAGCAGCATGAACGCAATAAGAATAGGAACACACAACAAAATACTTACTTTTTTGCTGCACTCTCTTGATCTTTCTGTACTGATTGTGCTCCCTCAAGTTGAGGTTTGACCAGCGTTTCCTCAATTGATCCTTGGATCGTCGTACCCCAAAATTCCTATGCAGACTCTTCACAACTTTAGTTATGATCTTGGCCTTTTTTCACATTTGGGTAAGGTCAATGCTTCCCATCATAGTCGGCCCTCTTCAAGATGTCCATCATCTCTACAAAGGCCAGATTTGAGGCCTTCAATCTCCTCCGGGATCGTGAGGTTTGGGGCTCTGGCCTTTCCTCGTTGCTGCTCTCCTCTACATGCACATGTTGTCTCTCCACCATGTTCTCTCCCACTGCGCCAAAAGACAAGGGGCGGCGAATAGACTACAAAGTTTCGGAGTTTGCGGAGTTTCACGCATGCGCAGTGTATATTAAGCGTAACATGCGTGCGTCGTACGTACAATCTGTGAGCGGAGGTTGAAGTAAAGGAAGTGACGATCGTTATAACAAAGGTACAATTTTAAGTTGGTGCATCAGTGGCCTATACTGCTTATAGATTGAGGCCTATATTGTGTCAAGATTAGGAGAGTTTCGCCTTACATTAGGGTTTGTCTTGTGTTGTGTCTTGCAGAGAAAACGGATCTATTGAATGATCAGGACTTTATCCCCATATTCATTGATTATGTTCAGGGAGCTGCCCTGTCTGTGGCAGGTAAACCACCCCTATTATAACAATCAAACAAAGAGAAAGGCAACGCTGGATCAATTGGTGGAATTTGTGAAGCCGGTGATCCCCACGGCAGACATCCCCTATTTGAAGGCCTTAACTGGTGGCATGAGGAGTACTTAAATTAGCGTAAGAAGGTCCAGGATTCCTTGAGATCAGGGGCTGCAGCAGATAACATTTATGTCCCCAGGCTGTGGTACTATGACAGACTGCATTTTTTGGCAGGCCAGACTGAACCCAGGCCAGCACTCTCCAATCTACCCCCCCCCCCAGCTGAAGCTTCCGATGACCAACCTGGGCCTTCCAGGCAGCCACATGTGGAGGAGCCCAGCTTGTGTCAGGTATAGCATTCTTCTAAATATTTCTGTTTGTCAAATTAATGATGTTAAATATATGTTAGTTTTGATAACCAATTTCTGATTTCACAAAGTGTTTTATATATCAATAGACCGTAGTGGACACACATGATTGGGACAAGAATGAAAAATGCTGGGGTCAGAATGATGGTCTTTTCTTTTTAATAACATTCAATTTGCAACAGTCATGAGCTGAAAATTGTGTGTGATGAACAAAAAACTAAAACTATGTTTTTCATACACAGGAAAGGCTCAGCCAGGAGGAGGCCGTCGAAAGTGGCAGCCAGGAGGTGGACGGGCCCAGTAGCCTGCCAGAATCCCTGGTCCCTCCCCTCCGCCTTCCACAATACACAAGAGGAGTAACCTGAAGGAGGCAGCAATTGGCCTATTTCTAAAGGCTACTGCAGCCCTCAGAAATCCCCCCAGTCTTCAAGAGGACTATGCCTGCATGACAGCCTGCAAAATGCAGGAAATGGAGGAGGGCCAACGCCTCTTATGTGAGGAAGTAATCTTACAAGCCCTAAATTATGGGTTGAGGGGCGAACACACAAGCCAAAGCCACATTTGTGAGTTCAACCATGGTCCTCCTCCACCGGGTCGCCCTCCTCCACCTCCTGCCGCACCTCCAACACCAGAGCCACAGCCTGGAAGGAAGCGTCTAAGGAAGACCAGAGAGTGATGGGCTGGGTTTAGTCTGGTCTGGCAAAAGATGCAGGCTGTTGTATGACCACAGTCTGGGGACATATATGTCATCTTCTGCTGTTCCTGATCTCTTGTAGTCCTGGACCAGATTGTGATCCCTATTATAAGGACTCCTCAGGCCACCAATTTTGACTGTAAAATTATTATGTCTGCCCTGGGGTACAAAGGCTTCGCAAATTTCAGCAGTTTCTCCAGCGTTGCCTTCCTCTTTATTTTGTTATGACCCAGAATAAATGGCATTTTATTTTTCACAAATACTTGCCTATGTGTGTTACTTCAAAAAAGACAGTTTGTGAGTAGGCAGGTACATTTCAAAAATACAATGTCAAATTAACAAGGGACACCAACACCAACCAATCTCTTTGAGATAAAAAAATACAAGATAATAATGGTGTTGTGGTAACTTGACACACAAAGCGAGAAATAATATTATGGAGAGCACTAGAAAAATAAACAAATGCAGATCTTGATAAAAAAAAAGCAAAAAAACAAAAAAAAAATTATGGAGATGTGATGAAAAACAAAATTTAATATTATTCATGAGATCACGAGAAATACTAAAGAAATCAGTTTGTCAGAACTCTGTGTGAATATGAACAGCAAAACAACTTCATTATTCTAGCATTCTAAATAAGAAGAGAATGGGCTGCATTAAACAATTTAAAACATTGCAGCGTGACTAATGTGCTATATCCATTACGAATGTTAGTTTTACCAGACGCAGCAATTCCGTCTTGTAATTTATTCTGAGCATGCGTGGCACTTTGTGTGTCAGAATTGTCTACACGCGATCGGAATTTACGCAAACGGATTTTGTTGTCCGAAATTTTAGATCCAGCTCTCAAACTGTGTGTCGGAAATTCCGATGAAAAAAGTCTGGAGCCTACACAGGGTTGGAATTTCCGACAACAAGCTCCGATCGCACATTTTCCATCAAAGTCCGATCGTGTGTACATTGTACTTACCATACCTGCAATGCAAATACAATAAAACATAGTAAAAATAAAACATTGCAATCTGTGGCTAAAAAAATATATGCCGAAGCATAGGGGAAATAAACCCCCAATGTTAGGAGCAAATCACTCCTCCTCCCCTGCCCCCATTCTTCGGCATATATGCTCCTTTCTTCTTCTTTTTTATTTTTTATTTTTTTTTTAAACTGTGGTGGTGAAATCACCTCCGACAGCGCTGGAGTCACAGCTTTATGTATCGTGGGAGCAAACGCTGTTGCTGTCAGAATAAATAGACCCGTGCTGCAGCTGAATGGCGTACCTGCTAAGCAAATGATGGTTAACAATAATACAAACATTACAGTATAACATACCATACCTGCAAAGCAAATACAATAAAACAGTAAAAATAAAACAGAGCGAGAACGATGGATATAGGACAGTAGAGAGAGAACAATAGAGATAGAGAAGAAAAATACAACCACAACTATTTTTGGCTTTTTTTTATTTTATATATATATATTTTTTTTTTGTTTCTCACTTTTTTTCACTTATAAATACTGTAAACTGAACGTTGCAGATAAGGGTCTCTCAAAATGTGATGGCCATCACATCTTTCGAGACCCTGTGTTGGTGTGCCCTAGGACTGTGTAGTGCTGTACCCTACACTAATACTCAACTAGCGCGTGGTAGCGTTTGAAACAGTCACTGATGCAGAAACCAGGTTGGTCAGGACAGGAGGGACAATAAAATCGGGTGTCGTGCCTAAATCCACGTTTTCTGCAGACACATCTTCCTTGGGGTGTTCTTTGGGTAGGGGTACCAGGGAGGACATACGGAAAATGCCTCTCATGCAGCCAGCTCACTGCATTTGCGTTTGGAAGGTGGGCCATAGCACCGTCTGGAAACAGAAGGGCTGTGACAATCTCTTCCTGGAATTTAAGGAAGGATCCAGTCTGTCCTGAAGCTTTGTATAGCACAAAAGCATTTAGCAGAGCCAATTGAAATAAATATACAGACACTTTTTTTGTAATAGCGTCTGGCCTTACAGGCAATTTGGTACGGCACCAACAACTGGTCGTTGAGGTCCACCTCTCCCATATTAAGGTTATATTTGTGGACACAGAGGGGTTTCTGCACAACACCAGTGGACTGTCGTATCTGCGTGAAGGGAGGACAGAACGAAAACACTCCTTGAATCCCTCCATTTCACTGCTAACAAATTAATACACTTCAAGCAGGCTCTCTCCCCCCCCCCCCCCCGTCTAAGTCGGGATACTACAAGCAGTTGGGGGAAGCCCCGGCAATTAGATCACACAATGCCACATGCGGCAATTCCATAATCAAAAAGGTGACTAAAAAGTGGCACGCTCATGTAATAATTGTCCACGTACAAGTGGTACCCCTTTCTGAATAAGGGTGACACCAAGTCCCACACAATCTTACCAGCGCTCCCTATATAGTCTGGGCAGTTCTCCGGCTCTGTGACTTTTCCCTTGTAAACCATAAAACTATATGTATAGCCTGCTGCCCTGTCACAGAGCTTATACATCTTGACCCCATATCTGGCACACTTGCTGGGAAGATACTGTTTGATAGACAAGCGGCCAGAAAACTTAATCGGGGACTCGTCAACGCAGACAACTTGATCAGGAGTAAACGAGGCTGCAAACTGTTGGTTGAAGTGGTTTACGAGGGGCTGAATTTTGTAGAGCCGATTAAATCCAGGGTCACCCTAAGGACAACAGTTCATTATCATTTAAGTGTATGAACCTCAAGATCTGCTCATATTGTGTCCTGGTCATGGAGGCAGAGAACACGGACATATGGTGAATTGGGTCAGTGGACCAATATGAACGCAACTCCACTCTTTTTAGTTATGCCCATGAGGAGGGATAGGCCCAGGAGACCGTAATAGGCCTCCAATCTCTGGCAAGGGTCAGCTGGGGATTAGCGGCAATGAATTGACCAGCATACAAATTGCTTTGGTCCACAATAAATCTATAGAGTGCTTCCGTGAAAAACAGCGAATAAAAATCAAGTGACGTAAAATCAACTGTTTTCACCTGAATTCCGGGTTGGCCAGTGAATGGGGGAAGTACGGGTGCTGCAGAAGTGGTGGGTTCCCAATTAGGATTGGCGACTGCAGCAGGAAGGGCACTATGGGCTCGACGGGTCTGTGTTTGTCTTCTTGGTGGCAGCGGGACACTACTTCTGCTAGCCACCTCGCCAGCTTGAACTGCACTTATGGGACTCGCCACGTCACCAAGTGTTACTGCAGTGCTGGATGTACGACCAGGATGTACTAGGCCGCCGGTGCTTGCCAGTTCACCAGAAGGATGAGCGGCACTAGTACTGGCTCTCTGCTCCATACGAGAGCCCTAC
The DNA here is from genome assembly GCA_037952925.1 of Lithobates clamitans. NCBI lineage: Eukaryota > Metazoa > Chordata > Amphibia > Anura > Ranidae > Lithobates > Lithobates clamitans. The sequence goes on from JBBGZY010000374.1 coordinate 2,956,574, forward strand.
GGTTCTTGCACCTCAACGACAGCAGAAGAACTGGGTCTGGTACGCCTGACCTTGGCAGGGACCACAACTCCGTCATCAGAGCTATCTGTCAGGGTGCTGCTGCTGTCTACAGGTTCGTATTCTGAGCCTGAATCTGACAGATGAGTGACTTCTTCTTCACTATCTGTCATGCTCAGAAATGTGTAGGCCTCTTCACTACTGTACCTTCGATTTGACATTTTGGTCTCTAAATTTACTGGTACAGTAGTGAGACTCACAGGAAAAAGAGCTCCTGTCAGCGACTGCTTCCAATGCTACAAAAAAACCTGTTAGCGTTCTCAGGGATCAGGGGTGACTCTGCGAACGCTGCAGTTATGTGTGTTGTGTTTTGTAAGTGACAGTGATCGAGTGATACTGCACTTGGGTGGGCTGGGCTGGGCGGAGGGGCTAAACGCAGGTACTAGCAGGTATCTGGGCTGCTCCCGCTAACACTGCGTTTTTGGGAACCCAAAACTGCTGGGGACACTAGTATAAATCTGATCAGATATCGATCCGTTCAGACACTATACTACTAAGGGAGGCGTATGGTGCGTGCGTGGGTGTTAGCGGTACTGGCACTAATCTGACACTTCCTGGGGTGACGCAAACCCTATCTGACACTAAAACCTAACTGATATCACCCACCGGGTGATCAGGGGGTTAAACCTTTAGGTAAAATACGGCGGGTGCCCTGCCGCTATAAAAAATAAACTAGCTAACCAGCATCACCCATGACACTAATACAATGATCACTGGTGACTGGTTGATCAAGGGGTTAAACCTTGGTCAGGGGGGGTCCCTAGACCTATCTGGGCTTACACTAGTACCCTAACGCTGATTTTTGTCACTAATGACACCGGTACAGTGATCAAAAAAAAATATGGACACTGCACTGGGTGACACAGTGACAGGGGGTGAAGGGGTTAATTGGGAGGGGTTGATCGGGTGGTGGCAAGTGTACCTACTTTGAACTGGTGTCAGTGTAGTGTTTTGGTGCACTTACTCTGAGATGTCTTCTCTCCTCTCTCTGGAGTGAAAAGACTTCCACGAGGAGAGAGATTACATCACTTCCCCTGCTGTTTACACTTACACATGCAGGGGAAGGATCTCATTCGCCAGGAGAGATCACCAGGTCCAGGCCAGATACCATTGGCCTGGGGATTAATCGGTTCTGGATCTAATCTGATTGTCGAGGCCGCGTGACGTATAGCTACGACGCTTCGTGCAGCCGGGCCAACCTGCCGCAGTATAACCACCATAGAGTGGTGAGGTTAGAATCCCTGCCAGGTTTTTATTGCTGTCTGTGTCCCTGTTTGGGAGATGCACTCTCTCGACGCGTCCTGGAAAGTCCAAACGCATTGCAAATTTTTGCTTTATTAAGGGCCAATTCACACTTTGTGCGGTGACAGACTTTCTACCACAATGACTCTTGACATGTGCGACGATTATGTAATGTGTGTCGCAATCAATGTTTTTATGGATAGGCACCCCTGACCCCTCACTTCCTGTGTTATCTCAAAGACAGTATTTGGCCCTCAAAGTTCTTATCTTGGAACAACAGAATAATGAATGTCTATGTTGTGCAGATAAGACAGTGGGTGGTTTTGAGTAGTTAAGCAAAAGACAACAGGGCAGGGCTGACACAATAGAACTTTAAAAGCATTGGCCCCACGATGTGCTGTTGCAGAACAAGGCTCTTGCAGACAGTCAGTGTAAGCTGTCTGCTTGTTCCTTTTATGGGCATGCAGTTGCACACTGACAGGATGCATCAATGAACTACCACATCGCTCAGCAACGACCTGGTAGTTGATTGAGAACTATAAGCCAATAGCCACAAAGGCTGTCGGTACTTGTAGTTCTCACATTCACAGAACTGTGTGACTCGTGCGGCTTGGTGGGCAGAGCCTCACACAGCCGTGTCTTCTTTTTTTTTTTTTTTTTTAAATTGTGACATCGAGTGCGGGGAGAAGATCTCCCCCCCCCCCCCTGCTTGCTGTCACAAGGGAGGATGGGGGGGTTACTGCACATGTTGCCCCCTGAATATGGGTGTAACATGTAACCTGTTACGAAAGGTGAACTTATCCTTTTAATGAGGTCTTTACAAGGATTTATCATGGGCAAATGTGCTTGCATTGTAGAGATGTACTGCATTTTTTTTGTTTTTACCCTAACATACAGTTAAATCCTGTATGATGTGTCCTGTCTGCAGGTTATTCTTGGCAGTGATTTATACCATTTTCAGCATCGTGGAGTGCAGAGGAAATCTTTCACCCCTCATCGAGGCAGGCACATCAGACTGAAAAGGGAACCTAAGGTAAATAAAGCAGGACTGGAGGTTACAGCAATATATACTTATACATCCCCATCCCCTGCCCTCCCCCTTCCCTACATGCTGTGTAGCTTTCTTACCTTTTTTAAAATCTGAAGTGTTCTACCTTCTCTGAAGTTTTTTATTTTGCTCTGCACTGGCTTGTGGGAAGGGTCAGGTGGAGCCAGCAAGCACATCCCTGTAGTAACACCCACTTAAGGCTCCATGCAAACTGGCTTAAAAAATGTTGCTTCTACAGAAGTTTTGTGTTCTGCCTGTAGAAGCAGCTCAATGTTATCCTATGTTCGTGCACGATTAGAGGCATATTTTGAGCTCAATGTTTAGAGGCAGGAAAAAAAAAACACCTGGTTCGCGTTTCTGATTGAAGCTTACTGGCAGAAAAAAACGTAAAACTCTCCTAAACTCGTTTAAACGTTGTACAAAAAGTGCTCTATATGAGCGTTTTTTTACTCCCAAGAGAACAGACTTTTTTTTTTAATCCCAGTGTGCATGGAGCCTAACAGTGTTTAAAATTGTTGATTTCATGTTCACTAACCCACAAAACCTTGTCTGAAGGTAAAAGGTGGTAAATCAGATGGTGTGGGTTACATGTGTTAGCAGTCCAGCTTAGGGATGCACCAAGTAAAAGGGGGATTAATTCCAGAGATAAAACGATAATTCTCCCGCTCTACAAGACTCTGGTCCGGCCGCACCTAGAGTATGTTGTCCAGTTCTGGGCACCAGTCCTCAGGAAGGATGTACTGGAAATGGAGTGAGTACAAAGAAGGGCAACAAAGCTAATAAAGGGTCTGGAGGACATTAGTTATGAAGAAAGGTTGAGAGGGGATATGATTTCAATATACAAATACCATACTGGTGACCCCACAATAGGGATAAAGCTTTTTCGCGGAAGTGAGTTTAACAACACTCGTGGCCACTCATTAAAATTAGAAGAAAAAGAGGTTTAACCTTAAACTACGTAGAGGGTTCTTTACTGTAAGAGCAACAAGGATGTGGAATTCCCTTCCACAGGCGGTGGTCTCAGCGGGGGGCATCAATAGTTTCAAGAAACTATTAGATAAGCACCTGAACGACCACAACATACAGGGATATACAATGTAATACTGACATATAATCACACACACAGGTTGGACTTGTGTCTTTTTTTTCGACCTCACTTACTATGTAACTATGTAATACCATTTTTTTTTTTTTTTTTTTTTTTTTTTTAACGAGTACCGATATTTTACCTCAAGTACTCACCGCTACCAATTACCGATACCTGTTTTTTAAAACTAATAATGAAAAATGATTGCAGTTTCTTTATAATATGAAGAATTTGTAACTCGAAAGACATTATGAAGCAAATAAAGTATTTTTTATTTGCTGGTCACAAAGCTGTGAAAGCTCAAATTGCACAGAACATGTTACATTATAAATGTCAATAACATGTAAATAATGCAAGTTCACAACCAACCAAGTGCAATAGTTAGTTAACCGCTTCCCGACCGCCTCACGCAGATATACTGCGGCAGAAGGGCACGTACAGGCAGATTAACGTACCTGTTCGTTGCCCTTTAAGAGGCAGCTTGCAGTCGGGCGCCCGCCGGGAGCTCCGTGATCGTGGGTCCCGTGGACCCGATGTCCACGGGCATACCTGCGTTCGTCTAACGGTGAGGAGGAACGGGGAGATGCTGATGTAAACAAGCATCTCCCCGTTCTGCCTAGTGATACTGTCACTGATCACAGCTCCCTGTAATCGGGAGCAGTGATCAGTGATGTGTCACACACAGCCCCTCCCCCCCACAGTTAGAATCACTCCCTAGGACACACTTAACCCCTACAAGCCACCTAGAGGTTAACCCCTTAAATGCCAGTCACATTTACACAGTAATCAATGCATTTTTAATTGCACAGATCGCTATATAAATGTGAATGGTCCCAAAAGTGTCCGATGTGTCCGCCATAATGTCGCAGTCACGATAAAAATCGCTCATTGCCACCATTACTAATAAAAAAAATTATCAATAAAAATGCCATAAAACTATGCCCTATTTTGTAGACTCTTTAACTTTTGCGCAAACCAATCAATAAACGCTTATTGCTGGGTTTTTAAAAAAAAAAAATTTACCAAAAATATGTAGAAGAATACATATCGGCCTAAATTGAGGGGAAAAAATTTTTTTTTATATATATTTTTTTGGGGATATTTATTATAACAAAAAGTAAAAAATAATGCGTTTTTTTTCAAAATTGTTGCTATTTTTTTGTTTATAGCGCAAAAAATAAAAGCTGCAGAGGTGATAAAATACCACCAAAAGAAAGCTCTATTTGTGGGCAAAAAAGGAAGTCAATTGTTATTGTTTGGGAGCCACGTCGCTTGACCGCGCAATTGTCAGGTAAAGCGACGCAGTGCCGAATCGCAAAACGTGCTCTGGTCAGGAAGGGGGTAAATCCTTACGGGGCTGAAGTGGTTAAATATTGTTGTTTAGGCATGAGGAGGAGCAAGAACTCTAGAACAGTACCTCAGTCAACTTTTTGTAAAAAAAAATAAAAATAATAATCTTATGTGCTTGCTTCTAGTTCAACTTCTTGGGCCCCTTTTACACGGGGACGGATCCGCTCAGAGGAGTCTGCCAGCTCAGCAGGAGATTGCTCCATTGATCTCCACTGAGCCGGCGGATGACGGTCTGTCTCTGCTAACTGAGCAGGGAGGGACCTGTCGGAGCCCCGCTGATTTTTATGTGGAGATCGGACGAAAACGTACAGCATGGCTGTTTTCATCAGATCTCATCCGATACGTTCAGCCATCCGTCTAGCAGATCGCCATACGTCCGTCTTGAGCAGATCAGATGGCAGATGGGTGTCAGCGGACACATCTCCGCTGACACCCGCTTGCCCATAGTCAATGGATGGCCCGCTCGGATCCACCTGAAAAATGGACAGGCGGATTCGAGTGGGCTTGTTGTGTGAAAAGGGCCTTACACATTTGTGAAAGGAAAAACATTTCACAGACAAAACTAATTATGTTCATTCCAGGATGGCAAGGATGTAGTAGCACTGCAGTAAGGCTTCATCATAATGCACAATGCAGCTGAAATCAGCTGCTCCTCCAGGGGTTTGAGCTGTTTTGAGCTTTTTCTCTGCCTGTTAACTGCCTTCCATGTTTGCCTATGTGTCCATGGCCAGGCATGTACACTATAGGTGTTTTCAGAAGTTTAGTGGCAGGGAACTAGAGGGATCTAGGGGATCTGAGCACGGGAGTTTTGCTGAAAGGGCCCATACAAATGTGTGGCTAATGTTGCTGCCACTCAGAAAAGTGATATGTGGCAGATCACTTTTCAGAGGGTTTTTGACAGACTGTGAGGGGCAATGTGTCACCTCCTCCCTGCTTGTTTTAACCACTTCAGCCCCGGAGGATTTGGAAGCTCAATGATCAGAGCACTTTTTACAATTTTGGCACTGCACTGCTTTAACTGGTAATTGTAGTCAGAGTCTTCGAGTGAGAAAGTGATACTCCTAAGCACTAAGGCCTGAGGTGTGCCTTGGCCTGATTGGTCAGTATGCCTGAAAAGAGGGCATACCCTGAATGTAAGAAAAGTATTATGAGCATGCATGAAAATTTGGGGGAAACGGGTGGGTGGGAACCCAGAAACGCCGACGAGCCCTGGCCTGTGAGAGGAGGAGGCTTAAATAGCCCTCTCAGACTCCTCCCACAAATACAGGCTAGCCTCTGGCTAGCCTTAACACTTGTAGTCAGAGTCTTCGAGTGAGAAAGTGATACTCCTAAGCACCAAGGCCTGAGGTGTGCCTTGGCCTGATTGGTCAGTATGCCTGAAAAGAGGGCAAAAAGACACAAATTTAGGTGAATAAGGGAAGGTGAGAATCCATCAAGTGGAGAAGCGCGCGCCTGGATGGCAACAGTATATATCCGATAAGTATCCACTATGACAGGAGAAACTTCGACTCCTGACTTGGTTATGAGACCGAACCCCCTATAGAACGTGTGAAGCTGCCCAGAACCCAACTAAACGTCCCGTGAAAGATTGGATCAAGCCTGAGACGACCCAGACTTGAGAATGAACTGCTTGTGAATGAGAGGATACGTGGAAGAAGGGGAATGGCTGTCCTGAGGAGCCCCTGCAAAATGATAGCCGAGAAGATCGAAACTTCGACTGGACACCAGAGAAGTGCTCAGTGAACCCCTCCCCCCCCCAAGCCCTGACCTACCCATACTGGTATGGGAAAGTGCAAGGGTGAGTGCCAAAAGACAACTGGCAGGAGTTCAAAATGCTAAATACCTGAAGGATGTGATGGAGTAGTTGGATGAGGCCCATGCACTATGGCAATGAGCATTGTCAACATGGCGAAACCAAGCCAGACACAGAATACTGGTCCCACCGGATTTGATCCGGTCGTGCTTCAGCCTTTGACCTGGCAACAGAGTCTGAATCCTGAACCGAGGAAGAAGGGCCAGACTCCACCCCGGGGAAATGAGTCCCATGGCATGAAACAGTCATACCCAAAGTGACTGAAACCCCCCTACCTGGAACTGGCTGGAGACCGGAAAAAATGACTGGACTGACCGCCCCTGCAGTCTTCCAGGCCACATCCTAGCCCAGAGATCAAAGCAGAAAATGGAATCCAGAATCAGGACGACGTTGCCCAACCTACCACTTAAGGACCAACAAGGGGATGATGGATGCCAACGCAGCCCAACCTGAGAACACGAACAAGAGAAATGACAGACAAGACATGAGAACAACAACGCCCCTCTGTGCCTACCTAAGTATGAGAACAGGAACAAAAATGTCAAGACCACTATGTGTGAATGAACCTGCTGACGGATCCCCCCCCTCGTGTAAGTGGTAAGTGAGCCTGAGTAACCTGCAGCGCAGAGACAGGCAATTAAACTGAAAACTCAGGGCTGGTGTACCCACAGACCGTGGTGGGTGATTGTACAGGTGTGGTGAATGAACGTGCATCGTATGACGTATGGTATACGGGCGAGAAGATTGTGGTCAACAATCATTAACAAACGAAACCTCAGCCCGTATGGATCTGTAGACGTGACAGATCCTGACATGTGAGCCCTAGCTAACTGACCGAGGTACAAACATGAACAAAGATACGATGAGACATGACAAACGACGAAGATGAGAACAGCTACTGGAGTATGACGTAACTGAACAACAACGCCCCTCTGAGAAACGATGATGGCTGAAACCCCGAGCCTGAAACGATGATGACTGAAACCCCGAGCCTGAAACGATGATGACAGAAATGCTGAGACTGGACGCTGCGGCAGAAACGTTATGACAGAAATCCTGGGGCAGAAACGCAAGGACAGTGACGGTATGACAGAAAACGCTTACGGACAGAAATGCTGAGACTGAACGCTGAAGCAGAAACTCTGACAGAAAACCTGGGGCAGAAAACGCCCGGACAGCAATGCTATGACAGCAATGCTGAAACTGACGCTAAGGCAGAATTTGAAATGAGAGAAATCCTGGGGCAGAAACGCTATAACGGAAACGCTGAGACTTAAACGCTAAGCCAGAAAGCCATTACAAAATTGCTGGGGCAGAAACGCAATGACAGAACGCTGAGGCAGAAATGCAATGACAGAAATCCGGGGCAGAAACGCTGAGGCAGAAATGTCATGACAGAAATCCTGGTGCAGAAATGCAAGGACAGCAACGCTAAGACAGAAATCCTGGTGCAGAAACGCTGAGGAAGAAATGCCATGACTGAAATCCTGGTGCAGAAACGCAAGGACAGCAATGGTAAGACAGAAATCCTGGTGCAGAAATGCTGAGGCAGAAATGCCATGACAGAAATCCGGGGCAGAAACGCTGAGGCAGAAATGCCATGACAGAAATCCTGGTGCAGAAATGCAAGGACAGCAACCCCAAGACAGAAATCCTGGTGCAGAAACGCTGAGGAAGAAATGCCATGACTGAAATCCTGGTGCAGAAACGCAAGGACAGCAATGGTAAGACAGAAATCCTGGTGCAGAAATGCTGAGGCAGAAATGCCATGACAGAAATCCGGGGCAGAAACGCTGAGGCAGAAATGCCATGACAGAAATCCTGGTGCAGAAATGCAAGGACAGCAACCCCAAGACAGAAATCCTGGTGCAGAAACGCTGAGGCAGAAATGCCATGACTAAAATCCTGGTGCAGAAACGCAAGGACAGCAACGGTAAGACAGAAATCCTGGTGCAGAAACGCTGAGGCAGAAATGCCATGACAGAAATGCTGAGGCAGAAATGCCATGACAGAAATGCTGAGGCAGAAATGCCATGACAGAAATCCTGGTGCAGAAACGCCCGGACAGCAACGCTAAGACAGAAATCCTGGTGCAGAAATGCTGAGGCAGAAAAGCCATGACAGAAATCCGGGGCAGAAACGCTGAGGCAGAAATGCCATGACAGAAATCCTGGTGCAGAAACGCAAGGACAGCAACGCTAAGACGGAAATCCTGGTGCAGAAACGCTGAGACAGAAATGCCATGACAGAAATGCTAGTGCAGAAAAGCAAGGACAGCAAAGCTAAGACAGAAATCCTGGTGCAGAAACGCAAGGACAGCAACGCTAAGACAGAAAATGCTGAAACTGAATACTGAGGCAGAAACGAAATGACAGAAATCCTTGGGGCAGAAACGTTATGACAGAAACGCTGAGACTTAAACGCTGAGGCAGAAAGCCATTACAGAAATCCTGGGGCAGAAACGCAACGACAGATTGCTGAGACAGAAATGCAATAACAGAACTCCTGGAGCAGAAGTGCCATGAAAGAAATGCTGAGACTGAACGCCGAGACGGAAATACTGGGGCAGAAGACCATGACAGAAAAACGCCATGACAGAATTCCTGGGACAGAAACACTATGACAGAAATGCTGTGAAAAACCCTGGGGCAGAAACGCTATGACAAAAATGCAGAGACAGAAATGCTGGGGCAGTACGCTGTGAGAGAAAGCTATGATGGAAAGCTGGCGCCGAACGCTACGATGGAAATGCAGGGGCTGAGCGCTACAACAGAAACCCTGGGGCAGAAAAACGCTATGACAGAACTGGGGCAGAAAAACGCTATGACAGAAACCCTGGGGCAGAACCGCTGAGACAGACATGCTGGTGCAGAAAAACTGACAGAAACCCTGGGGCAGAAAATGCTATGACAGAAATCCTGGGGCAGAACGCTATGACAAAAAATCTGGGGCAGAAACGCACTGATAAATGCCGGGGCTGAACGCAGTGAACATCAATGCAGAGACTGAACGCAGTAGACATAAATGCTGAGACAGAAAGCTGGGTCAGAAAAACTGCTATGACAGAACACCTTGGGGCAGAAATGCTATGACAGAACTGGGGCAGAACCGCTATGACAGAAATGCTGAGGCAGAAAATGCTATAACAGAAATGCCGGGGCAGAACGCTATGGCAGAAACCGCTATGACAGAAATCCTGGGGCAGAAAATGCTATGACAAAACGCTGGGGCAGAAAAACGCTAGGACAGAAATACCGGGGCAGAAAACGCTAGGACAGAAACGCTGGGGCAGAAAAACGCAAGGACAGAACTCCTGGGGCAGAAACGCATGATATGAACATGTGACTGAAGTAGTGGATGCCCGGGAGGCGTGCGGGGATCCCCCCCCCCATGAGTATCGGGAGATGAGCAGGCAGGTGAGCACCCCCTCCCCCATGAGAGCTGTGAGGCGTGCGGGCGTCCCGTTCATGCTTGGCATAGTTCCAGGGAGGTGAAGTGGCGGGTGAGTGGCAAGTGACGGATGAATGGACATTATTCCCCCCCCTCAAAGAGCGCCGGGAGAAGCATGCAGTCGGCTCCCACGATGCTGGCAGGAAACGCTGATGAAAGGGAGAAGCGGGCGGCCCCACCCCCACCATTGAGCCAGGCTGAGGTGATGGAAGGATAGAAGGACGGACGGACAGGCCCCCCCGCCGCCGCATGAACGCCAGGAGAAGCGGGCGGGGCATCCTGGCCAGATGGAGCCGTGGGTGGGTGGCTGGAGGAGGGATGGACGAACGCCCCCCCCGCTCCCCAACCCCCGGCACGAACGCCGGGAGAAGCGGGCGGGCGGCTCCCACGGCACTGGCAGGAACACAGTGATAAGGGAGAGAAGCAGGCGGCAGGATGATCTCAGCTGAAGGGATGGATGGATGCTAGTCCCGCCCCCATGAGCGCCGGGAGAAGCCGTGGAGCCTGGCCAGATGGAGCGGTGGAGAAAGTGGGTGGAGGAAGGAAGGGGGACGGTCTCTCCCCCAAAATGAGCGCCGGGAGAAGCGGGCGGCCCCCCTCTGATGCTGGGTGGAACATGGGCTGAAGGAGAGGACAGGCGGGGTGGCCCCCCTGATGCTGGTGGAACCCAGGGAAGGCAGAGACATCATGGCTGCGGCCGACTGCCGCTCTGTAAGGAGGCCGGAAGTGACGTGCAACCAACCCAGAAACGCCGACGAGCCCTGGCCTGTGAGAGGAGGAGGCTTAAATAGCCCTCTCAGACTCCTCCCACAAATACAGGCTAGCCTCTGGCTAGCCTTAACACTTGCGCGGTCATGCAATGTTGTACCTAAACGAAATTTGCGTCCTTTTTTCCCCACAAATAGAGCTTTCTTTTGATGGTATTTGATTGCCTCTGCGATTTTTATTTTTTGTGATCTAAACGGAAAAAGACCGAAAATTTTGGTAAAAAAATATTTTCTGCTTTTTGTTTTAAAAAAAAAATTAATAAACTCAATTTTAGTCATACATTTAGGCAAAATGTATTCAGCCACATGTCTTTGGTAAAAAAAAATGTCAATAAGCGTATATTTATTGGTTTGCGCAAAAGTTATAACGTCTACAAACTAGGGTACATTTTCTGGAATTTACACAGCTTTTAGTTTGACTGCCTATGTCATTTCTTGAGGTGATAAAATGGCAGGGCAGTACAACCCCCCCCCCCCAAATTACCCCATTTTGGAAAGTAGACACCCCAAGGAAATTGCTGAGTCATGTTGAGCCCATTGAATATTTTATTTGTTTGTCACAAGTGATTGAAATGTGACAAAAAAAAGGTTACACAAAGTTGTCACTAAAGTATATATTGCTCACACAAGGCATGGTTATATGTGGAATTGCACCCCAAAATACATTCTACTGCTTCTCCTGAGTATGGGGATACCACGTGTGAGACTTTTTGGGAGCCTAGCCGTGTACAGGACCCCGAAAACCAAGCACTGCCTTCAGGCTTTCTAAGGGCGTAAAATGGTGATTTCACTTGCTCACTACCTATCACAGTTTCGGAGGCCCTGAAATGTCAAGATAGCACAACCCCCCCCCCCCCTCCCCAAATGACCCCATTTTGGAAAGAAGACACTTCAAGCTTTTTACTGAGAGGCATGTTGTGTCTATGGAATATTTTATATTTTGCCACAAGTTGCGGGAAAATTACAAAATTTTTATTTTATTTTTTGCACAAAGTTGTCACTAAATGATATGTTGCTCAAACATGCCATGGGCATATGTGGAATTACACCCCAAAATACATTCTGCTGCTGCTTCTCCTGAGTACGGGGATACCACATGTGTGAGTTTTTGGGAGCCTAGCCGCGTACAGGACCCCGAAAACCAATCACCGCCTTCAGGCTTACTAAGGGCGTAAAATTGTGATTTTACTCCTCACTACCTATCACAGTTACGGAGGTCCTGAAATATCCAGATAGCACAAACCCTCCCCCAAATGACACCAATTTGGAAGGTAGACACACCAAGGTGTTTGCTAAGAGGCATGGTGAGTATTTTGCAACTCTCATTTGTTTTTGAAAATAAATAAAGAAAAGAAAAATGTATTTTGTATTGTATTTTTTTTATATGTATTTTTTTTTTTTTTCAATTTTCAAAACGTTGTGACAAAAAGCGAGATCTGCAAAATGCTCAACATGCCTCTCAGCAAATAGCTTACGGTGTCTACTTTCCAAAATGGGGTCATTTGGGGGGTGGGGGGTTGTGCTATCTTGACATTTCTTTCATGGCCTCTGAAACTGTGATAGGTAGTGAGGAAGTGAAATCGCCATTTTACGCCCTTAGAAAGCCTGAAGGCGGTAATTGGTTTTCGGGGTCCTGTACACAGCTAGGCTCCCAAAAACTCACACAGGTATCCCTGTACTCAGGAGAAGCAGCAGAATGTATTTTGGGGTATAATTTCACATATGCCCATGGCACGTTTGAGCAATATATCATTTATTGACGACTTTGTGCAGAAAAAAATTAAAATTTTGTAATTTTCCCGCAAATTGTGGCAAAATATAAAATATTCCATGGACTCAACATGCCTATCAGCAAATGGCTTGGGGTGTCTACTTTCCAAAAAGGGGTGATTTGGGGGGGGGGGGGGGTTGAACTGTCCTGGTATTTTATGCACAACATTTAGAAGTTTGTCACACATCACCCACTCTTATAACCACTTGAAGACAAAGCCCTTTCTGACACTTTTCGTTTACATGAAATTTTTTTTTTTTTTTTTTGCAAGAAAATTACTTTGAACCCCAAAACATTGTATATTTTTTTAAAGCAAAGGTCCTACAGATTAAAATGGTGGGTGTTGCAATTTTTTTTTCACACAGTATTTGCGCAGCGATTTTTCAAACGCAATTTTTTTGGAAAAAACACACTTTTTAGAATTTTAATGCACTAAAACACACTATATTGCCCAAATGTTTGATGAAATAAAAAAGATGATCTTATACAGAGTACATGGATACCAAACATGACATGCTTTAAAATTGCACACAAACGTGCAGAGGCGACAAACTACATACATTTTTAAAAGCCTTTGCAGGTTACCACTTTAGATTTACAGAGGAGATCTACTGCTAAAATTACTGCCCTCGATCTGACCTTGGTGGTGATACCTCACATGCATGGTGCAATTGCTGTTTACATATGACACTAGACCGACGCTTGCGTTTGCCTTTGTGCATGAGCACGGGGACAGTGGTGTGTTTTTTTTTTTTTTTTATGTTTTTTTTAAATTATTTATTTTGCTTTTTTATTATTTTTAAACTGTTCCTTTTTATTTTATTTTTTTTTATCATTTTTGTTATCTCAGGGAATGTAAATATCCCCTATGATAGCAATAGGTAGTGACAGAGTCTATTATACCCTAGATCTCTCCTCTGCCCTCAAAGCATCTGACCACAGAAAAATCGGTGTGATAAAATGCTTTGGCAATTTCCCAATGGCGCTGTTTATACCCGGCGAAACCGAAGTAATGAAATGCTCATAGCTTACGGTTTCTTAGGCCATAGAGATGATTGGAGCCGGTCTGGTCTCTGATCAGCTCTATGGTCAGCTGGCGGAACCACCGGCTGCATTCTCGGGTTCCCTGTTGGGACAGGGGAGCCCGAGAAAACCATGGAAGGGGCGTTCCCTCCCACTGCTTATAAAAGCAGTCTAGAGGCTAATTAGCCACTAGAATTGCTTTTATATGAAAGCCAACTGCTGGCTGAAAAGAGTGATACCAAGATGATACCTAAACCTGCAGGCATCATTCTGGTATAACTACTCAAAGTCCAGCAACATACCAGTACGTTGCTGGTCCTTGTTGGGCATACATTGTAATGTTCTTGTTTTTCATGCAGCCTGTGGGCTGAACGAAAAAGAGATTGATCAGTGGGTATGCCCACCATTAGAATACCGCCCTTCATCCACCCACTTCTAATTAAGGGCATTCATGCGCCATTATTTTTATTTTTTTTAACTGTGGTGGTGAAATCGCTTCCGACAGCGCTGGAGTCACGGCTTTATGTATCGTGGGAGCAAACGCTGTTGCTGTCAAGATAAATAAATCCGAGCTGCAGCTAAATGGTGTACCTGCTAAGCAAATGATGGTTAACAATAAAACAAAGTAACATTACAATATAACAGTAATTTCTTGCCATACCTGTAAAACAAATACAATAAAACATAGTAAAAATAAAACCTTGCAATCTGTGCCTAAAAAAAATAAATGCCGAAGCATGGGGACAATCCGCCCCTAATGTTAGGAGCAAATCGCTCCTCCACCCCTGCCCCCATGCTTCAGCATATATGCTCTTTAAACTGTAGTGGTGAAATCACCTCCGACAGAGCTGGAGTCACGGCTTTATGTATCGTGGGAGCAAATGCTGTTGCTGTCAAGATAAATAAACCAGTGCTGCAGCTGAATGGCATACCTGCTAAGCAAATGATGGTTAACAATAAAACAAAGTAACATTACAGTATAACAGTAAGACTTACCATATCTGCAAAGCAAATACAATAAAACATAGTAAAAATAAAACGGAGAGAGAACGATAGATATAGAACAGGGGTATGCAATTAGCGGACCTCCAGCTGTTGCAAAACTACAAGTCCCATCATGCCTCTGCCTCTGGGTGTCATGCTTGTGGCTGTTGGAGTCTTACTATGCCTGATGGGAGTTGTAGTTCTGCAACAACTGGAGGTCCGCTAATTGCATATCCCTGATATAGAACAATAGTGAGCAGACAGTAGAGAGCAAACAATAGAGAGAGAAGAAAAATACAACCACAACTATTTTTGGCTTTTTTTTTTTTTTTGTGGTGTTTTTTTTTTTTTTTTTTTCACTTTTATATAAACTTTAAAAAAACTTCAAACTGAATGTTGCAGATTAGGGTCTCTCAAAATGTGATGGCAATCACATCTTTCGAGACCCTGTGTACATGTGCCTAGGACTATGTGCTAATGTACCCTACACTAATACTCAACTAGTGTCTGTGGTATCGTTCAAAACAGTCACCAATGCAAAGACCAGGTTGGTCAGGACAGGAGGGACAATAATAGCGGGTGTCACGCCTATATCTGCGCTTTCTACAGACACGACATCTTCTTTGGGGGTTTCTTTGGGAAGGGGTACCAGAGAGGACATGCGGAAAATGCCTCTCATGCAGCTGGCTTACTGCATTTTCGTTGGGAAGTTGGGCCAAAGCACCATCTGGAAACAGAAGGGCTCTGATCTCTCCCTGGAATTTAAGGAAGGATTCAGTTCGTCCTGAAGCTTTGTATAGCACAAAAGCATTCAGCAAAGCCAATTGAAATAGACACTTTTTTTGTACCAGCGTCTGACCTTACGGGCAATTGGGTACGGCGCCAACAACTGGTCCACCCCTCCCATATTAAGGTTATATTCGTGGACACATAGGGGTTTCTCCACAACACCAGTCGCCGTAGGAATTTGGACCATCGTGTCTGCGTGAAGGGAGGACAGAACGAAAACATTCTTATTATCCCTCCACTTCACAGCTAGCAAATTATTACATCTCAAGCAGGCTCTCTCCCTCAGCCTCAGACTGGAATCTACAAGCCATTGGGGAAAGCCCGGGCGATTAGATCGCACAGTGCCACATGCGCCAATTTGATGATCAAACAAGTGACTAAAAAGTGGCACGCTTGTGTAATAATTGTCCACATACAAGTGTTGCCCCTTTCCGCATAAGGGTGACACCAAGTCCAACACAATCTTACCAGCACTCCCTATGTAGTCAGGGCAGTTCTCCGACTCTACGTAACTTTCTCTAGTCCTCTTCCAGAACGGCATAACCTGAGAGATGACTGGTCCACCTGACAGGAAACACAATCAACATACAAGGTTAAAAGGCTCCTCCCTTCCCCCTGCACCTCAGTTCTTGATTGTGTTTCCCGGCAGCGAAACGTTTGTTGTTTTTTTCTCAGACCTAAAGCTGGTAGCGGATGGTCCCACCACCCCCCCGCCCCCGAGGGCTGGACGCAAAACCGGGGAGGGAGGCGGGTCCTTCTCAGGGGGTCCCCCAATGGCCAGGGGAGAGAGTCTTCCCCGGCAAGGAGCCTCCCGGTTACAGAGGGGTATCCCGGAACTCCTGTGAGCACATACCTCATGCTTTTACCTTCCACCCAGTCAGGTACGGAGGTGATGAAGGAACTGGGGCTCAGGCTGGTGGCTAGGCCTCAGAGGGGGTAGAGGACGCCAGCCAGGTCGGTACCTAGGTGCCTTGTAGGGCTGGTAGACTTCCTGGACTTTCATAGGGAATGCTGAAGCTCCTGTGTATGGAGGAAGCATTCCGGCTGGGTGGAGTAAGATGGCGGCGTTTACGGTTCTGCTGTGACTTCCGACTTCCGGTCTATGCCAAAATGGCGGATTCGGACACTAGAGGCCAAAATCCCCCCTCAGACAGCGGCTCTCCAACAAAATGGGGCCGATCACCGGTGTATAGGAGACACTCAGCGCTCCAGGGAAAAGCAGGAGGCCTCACGATTTTCCTCTCTTGGGGTCAGAAAACCTCGCAAAGCAGCAGATATGGATGGAGTGGAGGTAACCGCTGCACCCTTAGCCTAGGAAGAGACCACAGGTGGTGAGTCCTCTTCCATTTTGAATGTGGTAAAGTAAGAGGGGTCTTACCTACACCGTGGGGGAGGGGGGGGGGGGAGACACAGAAAGTCTTAGGAAACTGGTTAAAGTTTGGACTTTGTCTTTTTGTCTACCTAGATCCTGGCGGCTCTGCTCATGGGGCTCACAAGGTGAAGGGCAAAAATCCCCCTCCTCCCAGGTCAAAAAGATGTGGGAACTGTAATAAGCTACCACAGGACCATGTGAAACCTTTTTGCTATAGGTGCATACAGAGACTGTCTAGTAAGGAAACCTCACCGGTTATGAGGGACTTCCTTGCGGTACAGTCGGAGATGCTTTCTACCCTCCAGTCTATCAAGACAGCTATAGCACCTAAGGCAGATGATAGAGAAATCCTGTCCTCTAGAGAAGGCACTTCTTCTCAGGAAGGTATTTCAGACAGGGGTCAGAAAACCTCGCAAAGACCCCCTTCCTCTGTCACTTCGGGAGTTGAGGAGTTTGAGGACCCAGAGGAGTCAGAGGAGGACTCATTAGAGGAAGGGGAAGACAGACGCTGACAGCCAGGATAGTGACAGTCCTAGAGCTAGTAGCCACCTCTTTCCCTTGGAAGACATGGTGCAGTTACTTAGGGCGATCTATGTCTCTGAGGATATCCCAGAACCTCCGGTTCAGGTGTCCGCCCGGGACAAATTGTACAGTGGTTTGGGAAAGCCTCAGTCCAGGGTGTTCCCAGTTAATCAGGCCCTAAAGAAGGTGATTTTGAGAGAGTGGAAAGACCCGGAAAGAAAGGTTCTTAGACTCAAAACTTGGAAGAGAAGGTTTCCTTTTGGGGAGGAAGAAGAGCAGAAATTCTTTAAAACCCCTAAGTTAGACGCAGCCCTGTCGCAGGTTTCTAAAAAATCTGACTTTTGAGGATTCAGGGAACCTAAAAGACCAATGGACAGAAGGACGGAGACGCTTTTGCGCAGAGCATGGGATTCCATTGCGGCTGCCATGGCTCCTGCTTTGGCGTCAGCATGCGTGGCAAGAAACGCATGGTTAGGCAGACTTTCCAACCATGTTTCTAGAGGGAGTGATTCTAAGGAAATCACAGACTCGTTAGAAATAATAGGTAAGGCTGTGGCTTATTTGGCAGATGCGGCAGTGGAGTCTGTCAGGAACACAGCCCAATCTGCGGCCCTCCTTAACTCAGCAAGAAGGGCAGTCTGGGTCAAATCATGGGAAGGGGACCATATGTCGAGATCAAGGCTATGTGGTTTGCCCTTTGAAGTATCACAACTCTTTGGACCTGGCCTGGATCAGGTGCTGTCAAGGTCGGCAGAAAAGGGAAAAAAGTTCCCGGTTAAGGCTAAAGGAGAAAGGGGCAGGAAGTTTTTTCGTCCCCCCTCTAACCAGGGTCAATTCAAAGGAAAAAAGGATGCGACTAGAAGGTGGGGAAAGGGAAAGAGCGCACAAAAAGGTAGTCTGCTCTTTTCTGGACCTAAAGACGCCACCAAGCAGTCTAAGTGATGTGAAGATATAGGAAATATAGGAACCATATCTTTTACTTATCCAGAGTTCCTCTTCAATATGAAATTGTATTTTTGCACTTAACTTGTTTTTCTGTTTATGAATTCTTTTGGTATTACAACACATGTGGCTGGGCTGACCAAGTTGACATCTCAATGTTCTGCCAATGATTCTCGGAATATGAGATAGTTTAAGATGTTGACATAGAAAGTCCCTGTCTAAAAGCCAAATTAACTTCTTCCAAATAATTATTCTTCCTTTCTGTCAAAACAACTTGTCAGTTTGAAATATTTTGGGTTATGATGACCCCTAAAAGTTAATCTTTCTGGCCAAACCGTTAGCCAAGCCTGTGTTGAAATATTTAATGAAATGCGTACTTGTGATGTGTAACTTTGGGCTTGTGCCCGCCATAAGATTACTGTATAACCCTTCTCTATAAATATCTGAAATCATTTGTAATCGGGACCACTCCTGACTCAGAAGGATGGTCCGCTGTACAGTGTGTATTCTTGAGTAAACCATGTGTGAGACGTATGCAGCTGGCGTTGATGTCCTTTATTTCAAGGTTCAACTTTACATTTGGTGACCCTCTGACGTTTCTTCTTGTTTGCATCTCCACCACCGGCTCCCCACCTTCTTCAGGACAGACAGCAGCAATGAGGCCTCAGGTGAGAAAACTTTTATTTTCTCATGATAAATACTGTCTTTTCTGTGCGGTGTTGAGGGACCGGTTGGGGGAGTGCAGCCACAGAAGGTAACACGTTTCCTATTTTGATTTTGCCTGCAAACTTGTCTCTGTATGGTTGCTAAAGAATGTTAAAGGTACCTATTATAATTTAAAGCATGCTAAGAAATAATCATTTTAAGCGCTTGCCTTTTTCTCCTTGTCTCCAGAAATGACAATATATATATATATTTTATGAAGGGATGTATAAGTGCAGGTACCACAATTTCTGAATAGTGAGTAGAAGTTGGTGGTGTGTTGAATTTTTTTTTGTATAAACGTTTGTGGTCCTAAGGCAGATTGGTATTGCCTTCAGCGGATATCCACAAATGGGTGAATGGTGTTTTTTGCGCATTTGTGGTCCTAAGGCAGATTGGTATTGCCTTCAGCGGATATCCACAAGTGAGGTGAATGACCTGCTGTGTGTTCTCTGGGATAGGGAGTCTAGATAGGGACTAGCCTATTACCACTCAGAAAGGAGACGTCCTTCTGAGAGTAGAACGAGCGAGATATCTCAACTTATGTACTGGGCTGCTGGTACACAGCCATAATGTTAAACGGTGGAGCTCTCAGTCCCGGAGTTCCAAATTATTGTCATTTCTAAAGAGACTAATGAGAAATTGTGATAAATATGGGAAAAAAAATGTTTTGCCTGTCATGAATACATTTGGGTTAACTAAAAAGAAAAAAAGTTATTGAACATAGCAAAAGCAACAGGGCTAAGTATTGTTAAATTGCAACCAAGTGCTCCTATCAGCAAAATGATGGTGAGTGGAGACCCAGATGCCCTGAAACATTATGTAAAATGGTGTAAACTAACAAGAAAGGAGTATGAAGAGGGCCCATCTGAATGGCCGCCAGAGGGGTCCCTTGATACACCTGAAATTGATGTATTGTTTAAACTGCTTTTTAAAAGGTCTGATTGTGGGGGGATTGAATGTTTAGCAGCCTGGGAAGAATTATCTAGGAAAGATATAAACCACCCCCCCCTATAAAATGTGCTCAGAGAAAGCTGCTTTACATGTAGAAAATAAGGATAAAATATCCAATGCTTGGGTTTCCCCTTATGACTCAATAAGAAGGGAATTATTAGGAGCATCTGCACCTATGGTATAGCAAGTGGAAACTACAGGAGGGTAGTAAGTTAGTGATGATAGAGGAGAGGCGTCTGGTTATCAGCAGACCACTCCAGCTATTATGATAGAAACTCCACAGTATAGACACATAGGTAAAATTGTTAATAAACAGTATTCCCTACATTACCGTAGAGAGGAATCATTCTATGATGTAGATAATACAATGACATTTGAAGAAGATGGGGAACTGTGGCAGTATACTCCAGCAAGAGCAGATGCCTTAGCAAGATTAAATAAATTAAGTAAATCTGATACTAATACTTCTCCAGCAGGGAGTTATAGAGATCATGCCTCACCTGTATTAACTAGGCAACAGGTAAAACAGATGGGATTACTACCCCAGCGTACCCCAGAAGATAGACAAAGGACAAAAGAGTATTTTAAATCCAAATTAGAACCATTTGGACAAATGCCCTTGAGAGAGGTAGCTTTACCGGGGGAGGAAGATGACCAGGGTAATTACACCGCAAGACAAGGAAAAGTTTATGTCCCCTGGAAACCTAATGAGATTAGGGCAATTATTGTTGATCTACCCAACTTAGAGAGATGTCAAAAGAAGTGGTATAAAAAGTTGATGTGGATAGAGAAAACGCAACAAGCTACATATATGATATGTGAATCTTGATTGATTGAGCAGTGTCAGAAAAGTATGTGTATGTATTGAATGTATTTGCAAGATATGCGAGCATTAATGGATGTTGTGCAAAAGAAAGGTGAGGATGTGTTGGATTACTGGAATAGATTCAAAGATGCTATTCAGAAGCATAGTGATTGGATTCCAGATGATGAGAGTGATATGAAGTGAGCAGAGTTGGTGAATGTATTGGTGGATGAAATGTTGTCTGAAATTAGGGAAGAAATAGAGATTCGTACGGTGGGATTGAGAAAGAAACCTGCCCCTGAATTAGTTGAGATTTCTCAAATAACTTACGAAGTGTTGAAAATAAAAGGAAAGACATGGTAGAAAAGAAGAAAACAAAAATGATGAATATACAACTACTAGAGGTTAAAGAAAAAGTCCTAAGGGGGTACCAGTATCTACAGTGCAGGTAGCACCTCAGGGTGTACCAGTAGCGGCCCCCCCCCTTACCCACCTTCGGGAGTAATATATATCTCTAATTATGGGGCGCCACGGCAAAGACGTGGAAATTGGAGACAAAATGAGGGACAGCGCATTAACCCTGGAATTCAGTCCCGATATCAACAAATCATCCTAAATAGAGTAAGGCTCCCAACCCTGCAGCCTCATGCCCTCCCCACTTGCTACAAGTGTGGATTGAGTGGGCATATAGCCAAGGACTGTAGGGAGCGCTAGGATAAGCTGGGATGTGGTGACAATATAGATAACACATTTTATCAAGCTTTAGCTGTAATTGAAGTTGATTCTGTTGATGAGCCAATAGTTGTAATAAATGTAAACAGTATTGATTTGTGTGGTCTTATAGACACACGGGCTTCACGGTCTCTTTAAATGTCTTTGATCCTAACTTACCACTTTCCAATGAAAGAGTTTCTTTGGTTGGAGTAAGTAATAATATAATCTCAGCAAGGGTTACGCAATCTCTACCGGTGACATTGGGAGAGCATTCAACAGAACACTCGTTTGTATTGTCTCCACATTCCCCCTGTAATTTATTAGGAAGAGATCTACTTTCTAAAATGGGGGTAACAATTGCTTTATCTCCGGATAAAACTGTCATTGACATACCACATAGCTTAAAAGTAGAAGCAACTGACTTGTTGTTTATGCCTTTATTAGTAGCGGATATGGAGGGAGGAATTTTAGAAGAAAAAAAATTAACCCTTCTATATGGGTAACAGGAGTAAACACTCCTGGCCTTATGAAAGTTGCTCCGGTTAAATAGAGACCCTACATTGCCAGTACCTAGACTACCTCAATACCCCTTATCTCCTGAATCAGTTGAAGGTATTAAGCCAGTAATGGGGAAGTTACTACAGGAGGGTGTTCTTACTCCTTGTAGGAGTTCAGCTAATACTACTATTTATCCAGTTCCCAAACCTATAAAAACAGGAGAGGATAGCCGTTGATGGAGATTGGTGCATGATTTGCGCGCAGTCAACAAGGTAATTATACCATCAGTACCTGTGGTACCCAACCCCTCTACTATACTGGCAACAATACCTCCTTCAGCAACTCACTTTATTGTAATTAATCTTGTCTCAGCTTTCTTTAGTGTTCATGTTCATCCGGATGATCAATGATTGCTAGCCTTCACGTTTGAGAAAAAGCAACTTACCTGAACTAGATTGCCAATGGGGTATCATGATTCCCCCAGTTGCTTTTCTCAGGCGCTCAAGGATAAATTAGATGAGTGGCAGCCACTCATGGGATCAGTATTAGTGCAATATGTGGATGATCTCTTGCTAGCATCTTCTGATGAACATGCTTTTACTAAGGATTCTATTTCTTTAATGAATTTTCTAGCCAGTATAGGGCAAAAATTAGATGTTGCAAAAGTACAATGGGTTAAATTAAAAGTACAATACCTGGGCCACTATGTCTCCCAAGGTATCAAACATTTGACAGATAAAAGGAAAAAGGTAATTGCAAAGCAACGAATGCCCAGAGCTCTAAAACAGTTGAGAGCATTCCTTGCATTAATGGGATATTGTAGATAGTTTTTACCTCAATATTCTACAATTATAGATCTTAGTTGTTCAAATTAGAAGGTAAAGATGAGCTAAGTCTAGTAGAACGAATATGTATGTTACAAATGTCCCAATAGTGGGGGTTTAAATTCAGCACATAGTGGAGTATGGTGATTTGATTAATGAAAATTTCATTCCTTCCCTGAACTTGCTGTCTTGAATTTGGGACAAAATACAGAACCAGTGATTGATGTGTCAGTTAATGGTTTGTCTATTCTGTGTTTAATAGATAAAGGCGATTCAAAGAGTTTGTTAAATATATGTGATGCCAATGTTACCACTTCGAATCAGCAGGTAATTTTGGTCGGGATAAGTAATGATGTAATTACTGTCAAAGTTACTGAACCTCTATAAGTAAGAATGAGAGGTCAGTGCCATAAATGTTCTTTTGTTTTATTGCCATACTCCCCTGATAGTCTACTAGACAGAGGTATAGTAATAAATATAGGAGTAACTATAGTTATAACCATTGAAGGAATGGGAGTAAAACATACTTGAAGTAAAGGGAAACTTTAGATTTGCTCCTTATGCCAGAAATGTATTAACTCCAAGCAGAAGGGGCTATTGTAAATATTTATAGTGACTCAACCTATGCTGTAGGCATAATGCATAAGTTTTGCACAACTCTGGCAAGAAAGGGGTTATCCGTCAGCAGCAGGAACTCCTATACAACATAAAGAGTTAATTGCTAACTTATTGTCAGCGGTCCAGCTGCTTCTTAAAGTTGCAGTAATTAAATATAAAGCACATACCAGAGCAGATGATAGTATATCACTTGGAAATGCTTTGGCTGATAGGTATGCTAAAGATGTAATACATTCTTATGAGCCAACTATAGCGCTTCCATCATTCCTGCTCACAGATCTTCAAGTGGATCTGGATATTGTATCAACTCTACAGGCAAGTTCGCCTCATACATCCTTTTGGACCACAAAGGGAGCTGTTTGTGGAGCAGATGGTATATGGAAACTAAAAAAAAAGGCTGGTTGCTCCTCCGACATTGTTTCCTTCTTTGTTTTCTTTGAGCCATGGGCCTTGCCATGTCTCAACAGGAGGGATGTGTCGGGTGGTAGCCAGAGATTGGTGGGCTTCAGATTTTTCTGCATATGCTGCTAAAAAGTTACTGAATGTTCTATATGCCAAATGCATAACATTGGAAAGTCAGTGCCCACTCCCATGAAGCATATTCCGCATACTGAGGAGCCATTTCAAATTGTGCAAATTGACTTCTCAGATATGCCCCCTTGTGGTCAATTTAAGTATTTTTGCATTGATCAATTTTGGAACTGGCCAGAGGCTTGGCCCACGTCCAAGAAATGATGCCAGAACTGTGGTAAAATGTCGAGGGAATTGATCCCAAGGTTTGGTATAGGGTCAATAATTTCCTCAGATAGAGGTACATTTCGATAGTAAACTTATGGCAGAAGTAGTGAATATTTTGGGTATGAAACAGCAATTGCATACTCCTTGCAGATCTCAAGCTAGTGGGATGGTGCAACGCAGCAATCAAGCCCTGAAGAGGTATTTACCTAAAATAACTGCTAATGGACAAAGCACATGGGTAGAAGCGTTACCTATAGCCTTTAGGACTACCCCTAAAGAGAAACATGGACTGTCACCTTTTGATATATTGTTTGGGCGACCGCCCAGGAGACTACATTCATCTCTTGTGCAGCCAGAGACAGTGACTTTAATGAATGGACATTGCTAATTGGCAAATGTGTTTTCTGATACTTTTTCCACCAGACACAAGTGAAGGAACACATGGACTAAAGACAGGAGATTGGGTGTATATCAAGAATCACACACCCCGGACTACTTTGTCTCCTAAGTGGAAAGGACCATTTCAGGTCATTCTTGTATCTCCCACTGCAGTGAAGCTGAAAGACTATAAGAATTGGGTGCATGGTTCGCACTGTAAAAAGACTGTGACTCCAAAAGAAAATATAAGCCGGTCTGCCGCTGGCAAGAATTGTTCTGTATCTTTATCTTCCAGGTCGTCTCCTCCACTGACTCGTGCGCGAGCAAGAAGACTGCAGAATGAATCTCCTAGGGTCTAAGATGAATGTGAAGCTCTGGAGTGTTATCCTCTGGAGTGGTGGTATGGATTACAGTCATGGCATATGAATGAACATACAAGGAAGAAAAGGGTAAGATGCAAGACACTTTTCTTTTTAATGCTACTGTAACGGAAGAAATGTCACAACTTGAACCGGTTTCAGATGCAAGCTGCCAAGAAGCTGAATATCACTAACTGTTGGATATGCACACATGCACCTATTAAGAAAACCAGCTGTCTGCATTAACTTTTACTTTGGAAGAGTCATACCAGCTACATGTTATATGGAGGATAATGACTTTCAAGAAACGCAGCTCCACAAAATACCTATACACTTTCTTAAAGAAGACTTAGTGCACCTTATTAAAAGGGATCTCTCTGATCAGTCAGCTCCAGGAGAAGATGAAATCCCAGGAGGACAAGAGGAAGAAGACTCCGGGATTAATGTGAAAAATGACAATTCTCCTGATAGGCCTACATTTTATCCTAAGTCAGATGATAATTTTACAAATGTTGAATCACATGACAGAGAGATTAAACCATTGTTTTCTATTCCTTGGGTAAATAGATGTTGTATTAAAAAGGCTTTCAGTTTCATCATTAATTTGGCAGGCTTGATGGATAACATTACTGCCCTGTATGATAGAAAATTTATAGCCCTTGCTATAGAATTGAAAATGATCAAAAAGGAGGTTTTGCAGCACCAGCTGATGCTGGATTATCTCACGGCCAGTCAAGGAGGAATATGCGCCATAGTGGGAACTACTTGTTGTAACTACATCGAAAATGATACTAAGACTGAAGATACCATCATTTCACATGTAGAAAAGGTACAACAAATGAAGGTTAAAATTTTGCAAAGAACATACCGAAACTACTTGGGTTGAAGGTAACTGGGAAAGCTGGCTTTCCTGGCTCAATCCTCTCAACTGGTTTTCTGGTATTGCAGGATGGTTTTCTGGAATTTTACATGGTATTTTATACATTGTTATAAATGTTATATAAATGTTGTTTGAAAATAATCACACGTGCAGGTACTAATATTGGTTCTTCTGAGCCCTTAAGGTCTCGAGTTATAACTGCTCATGAGATGGTGATCCGAATACCTGAAGATCAACCTAAAGACACAGAAGAAGCTTAAAAGGGATACCGAAAGAATTATAAACACAGGAGGGGCTGTGAAGATATAGGAAATATAGGAACCATATCTTTTACTTATCCAGAGTTCCTCTTCAATATGAAATTGTATTTTTGCACTTAACTTGTTTTTCTGTTTATGAATTCTTTTGGTATTACAACACATGTGGCTGGGCTGACCAAGTTGACATCTCAATGTTCTGCCAATGATTCTCGGAATATGAGATAGTTTAAGATGTTGACATAGAAAGTCCCTGTCTAAAAGCCAAATTAACTTCTTCCAAATAATTATTCTTCCTTTCTGTCAAAACAACTTGTCAGTTTGAAATATTTTGGGTTATGATGACCCCTAAAAGTTAATCTTTCTGGCCAAACCGTTAGCCAAGCCTGTGTTGAAATATTTAATGAAATGCGTACTTGTGATGTGTAACTTTGGGCTTGTGCCCGCCATAAGATTACTGTATAACCCTTCTCTATAAATATCTGAAATCATTTGTAATCGGGACCACTCCTGACTCAGGATGGTCCGCTGTACAGTGTGTATTCTTGAGTAAACCATGTGTGAGACGTATGCAGCTGGCGTTGATGTCCTTTATTTCAAGGTTCAACTTTACAGTGACGCCAGCATCAGGGTAGGGGGGGGGATTGTCTCACTTTGTCCCTCAGTGTAAGAGGATTTCCGAAAGCCCCTATATCTTGCAGATTGTAACAGAGGGATATCGTCTGGAACTTCTCTCCCCTCCCCCTCAGAACTTTTTTCTGACACGTCTCCCCAAGGAAACTTCAAAAGCTGCAGGGCTGTTGGACAGCTTGCAGGGATTGGCGTTCCAGGAGGTGATCATCCCCGTTCCACCGGAAGAGCTTTACCAAGGGTTTTATTCCCATGTGTTTGTCGTTCAAAAACCGTCAGGGAAATTTCGCCTGATATTAAATCCCAGGAAGTTGAACAAGTTTTTGCGACAAAAGAGCTTCCGGATGGAGAGTATATACACAGTGCGCAGGCATCTATTAAAGAGTGCATTCTTAGCCACGATAGATCTGAGGGATGCTTACCTTCATATCCCGATCACCAGGGAACATCAGTCCCTGCTGAGATTTGCAGTCCTTACGAGCGAAGGGATTCAACATTGGCAATTCCGAGCTCTTCCCTTTGGATTAGCTGCAAGTCCAAGGATCTTCACAAAGGTCCTGGCGGAGGTTGTAGCTTACCTACACCTACAGGGGGTGTCCCTTTATACCCTACCTAGACGACCTTTTGGTATACGGGCAATCCCTAGAGCAGGTGGAAGTAGACGTAGGCAGAGTGATTTTCACTCTGGAGTTCTTGGGCTGGATAGTAAACAGAGAGAAGTCTTCTCTGGCACCGTCCCAAATAAAAGTATTCCTGGGATATCTGGTGGATACAGAGGCTCAGAAACGGTTTCTTCCAGAGGAAAAACGATTAAAGGTGGTTACAGCAGTATTCTCTTTAAAAGAACCCAGGGGGTACTCTCGCAGGCATATCATGAGAGTTCTAGGTCTAATGACCTTGTGTATACCAGCGGTTCCCTGGGCGCAGCT
The DNA here is from genome assembly GCA_037952925.1 of Lithobates clamitans. Classification (NCBI taxonomy): domain Eukaryota; kingdom Metazoa; phylum Chordata; class Amphibia; order Anura; family Ranidae; genus Lithobates; species Lithobates clamitans. The sequence continues at coordinate 2,984,077 of JBBGZY010000374.1, forward strand.
CCATTCCAGGGAGCTGCAGTTCTTCCTTTTGTCCTGGAACAAAAGGAGAGAGTCATTAGATGGAAAGGTGTCTATCTCAACAAGAGTAAGGACCTCCCTAGATTGGTGGCTGGATCAGGACAAGCTCAGGTTGGGTCTACCCTGGGACCAGTGGAATCCCACAAGAATCACTACCGATGCAAGCGCCTGGGGTTGGGGCGCTCTCCTGGGGGATGTCCAGGCACAGGGGGCCTGGACTCCTGTTCAGGCAGGGGCATCCTCCAACCACAGGGAACTCCTGGTGGTGGGCCAGGCGTTAGTAGCCTTTGGAGACAGGATTCAGGGCTTAGAGATCCAGATCTTGTCAGACAATGTGACAACGGTCTCTTACCTAAATTGTCAGGGGGGCACCAGATCCAGGAAGCTACTGGGTTTAGTCCTGGACATCTTGAACTGGGCCGAAGAGAATCTTCAGTCCATATCGGCGGTTCACATAAGAGGAACCGCCAATCTGGTGGCAGACTTCTTAAGCCGGCAACCCATCCTCCAAGGGGAATGGGAGTTAAATCAGGAGGTCTTTCTCCAGATAAGTCAGAAATTCGGGATTCCGGATATAGACCTTTTTGCCCACAGAGGGAACAAAAAAGTGGATCGTTTTTTCTCTCTTAACAGAGAAGGAGGATCTCAGGGAGTGGACGCTCTGTCTCAGGAATGGGACTTCCATATAGCATACGCCTTTCCCCCACTAGTCCTAATACCATGAGTCTTTCAAAAATTGGCCTGCTCTTATCCTTCGGTACCAGTGGTACTGGAATTTTTACAAGCAGGGGTGGATCAGGGGATTTCCCCGAACACCTTGAGGGTACAGATAGCAGCGTTATCTGTATTTTTGGATCAGAGGCTCGCACTAGAACCTCTGATTAAGAGATTTCTTCTGGCAGGGGAGAGGTTAACCCCTGTCAGGGTGAATGTATTCCCTCCATGGAATTTATCTCTGGTTTTGGAGGCGCTGACGAAAGCGCCCTTCGAACCAGCGCAAGAGATTTCAGTTAAGTTTTTGACTCTTAAGTTAGCGTTTCTGTTGGCCATAACCACAGCCAGAAAGGTGAGCGACCTACAGGCCCTGTCAGTTAAGGAGCCTTTTCTGTTGATTCTGGAGGATAGAGTGGTTCTTAGACAGGACCCACTATATCTTCCCAAGGTCGCATCTAAGTTTTTAATAGATCTCAGGAGATCGTTTTACCCTCCTTCTGTGATAATCCGAAAAATGAGGAGAGGAAATTTAATTTATTAGATGTCAGGAAATGTTTGTTGACATATCTAGATAGAGTAAAGGACTACAGAAAGTCGAATCATCTTTTAGTTTTACTTAGCGGCCCTAGAAAGGGAGGGCAGGCATCTAAATTACTGTGGCTAGGTGGATTAGGCAGACAATAACATTGGCCTATGAACAGACCGGCTCCCCAGTACCAGGGAACCTTATGGCCCACTCAACAAGAAAGAGAGCTGGGGCCTCGATAGAACAGGTCTGTCGCACAGCCATTTGGGCGAAGCAGGATACCTTTTTGAAACACTATAGAGTGGAACTGCTGTCGCCCCAGGATCTGACATTTAGAAGAAAGGTGCTACAAGCGGTGGTCCCGCCCTGAGGTAGGCCTTGAACTCCTTGTCCATTCTCTCAGGTTATGCCGTCCTGGAAGATGACTAGAGATAATTGACAGTTACTTAATGATAGCTGTTTTTCTAGGATATCTTCCAGGACGGCAGGCCTACTTCCCACCCATGTTTTAATATAAGTACTACGGGAAGAGTTTCTCTCTGTCACTCGGATAACCTATTACTTTGGGAGAACTGAGGTGCAGGGGGAAGGGAGGGGCCTTTTAACCTTGTATGTTGATTGTGTTTCATGTCCGGTGGACCAGTCATTTCTCAGGTTATGCCATCCTGGAAGATATCCTAGAAAAACAGCTATCATTAAGTAACTGTCAATTATCTCTTTCCTTGTAAACCATAAAACTATATGTATAGCCTGTCACAGAGCTTATACAGCTTGACCCCGTATCTGGCATGCTTGCTGGGAAGATACTGTTTGAATGACAAGCGGCCAGAAAACCTTAATCCGGGACTCATCAGTGCAGACAACTTGATGGTGAGTAAACAAGGCTGCAAAATGTTGGTTGAAGTGGTTTACAAGGGGCCGAATTTTGTAGAACCGATCAAATTCAGGGTCACCCTGAGGACGACGGAGTTCATTATCGTTTGAAATGCATGAGCCGCAAGATCTGCTCATATTGTGTCCTGGTCATGGTGGCAGAGAACACGGGCGTATGGTGAATTGGGTCCGTGGACCAATATGACCGCAACTCACACTTCTTTTTATTTTTAATTTTTTTTTAGTTAGGCCCAGGAAGGTCTTAAATTCGGAAACCGTAATTGGTTTCCATTCTCTGGCAAGGGTCATCTGGGGATTAGCGGCAATGAATTGACCAGCATATAAATTGCTTTGGTCCACAGTAGATCTATAGAGATCTTCAGTGAAAAACAGCGAATAAAAATCAAGTGACGTTAAATCAACTGTTTCCACCTGAATGCCGGGTTGGCCAGTGAATGGGGGAAGTACAGGTGCTGCAGAAGTGGTGGGTTCCCAATTAGGATTGGCGAATGCAGCAGGAAGGGTACTATGGGCTCGACGGGCCTGTCTTTTACTTCTTCTTGGTAGCAGCAGGAAACCACTTGTGCTTGCCACCTTGCCACCTTGCCAGCTTGAACTGCACTTATGGGACTCGCCACGTCACCAAGTGTTACTGCAGTGCTGGATGTACGACCAGGATGTACGAGGCCGCTGGTGCTTGCCAGTTCACCAGAAGGATGAGCGGCGCTAGTACTGACTCTCTGCTCCATGCGAGGGACCTGCGGTTCTTGCACCTCAGCGACAGCAGAAGAACGACGGGGTCTTGTACGCATGACCTTGGCAGGGACCACAACTCCATATCTGTCAGGGTGCTGCTGCTGTCTACAGGTTCGTATTCTGAGCCTGAATCTGACAGATGAATGACTTCCTCTTCACTATCTGTCATGCTCGGAAACCTGTAGGCCTCTTCACTACTGTACCTTTTGATTTGACATTTTGATCTCTAAATTTACTGGTACAGTTATTGAGACTCACAAGAAAAAAAACTCCTGACTGTCAGCGACTGATTCAAACGCTACCAAAAAAAACTGTAAGCGTTCGCAGGGATCAGGCCTGACTCTGCGAACGCTGCAGTTGTGTGTTGCTATAAAAAATAAACTAGCTAAACGGCGTCACCCGTGACACTTATACAGTGATCACAGGTGATGGGGTAATCAAGTGGTTAAACCTTTGTTAGGGGGAGTCCCTAGACCTATCTGGGCCTAAGACTAATTACCCTAACGCTGATTTTTGTCACTGATGACACCAGTACAGCGATCAAAAAAAAATCTGAATGCTGTACTGGGTGAATGACAGGTGGTGAAGGGGTTAACTTGGGGGGTGATCAGGGGGTGAATTGTGTGCCTACGTGACCTGGTGTCAGTGTAGTGTTGTGCAACTCGCTTTTAGATGCTCTCTCTTCGGTCTGCAACTGAAAAGACCGACACAAGGAGAGATGACATCACTTCCCTGTCAGTGTTTACAGTTACACGGACAGGGGAAGGATCTCATTCGCCAGGACTGATCACCAGGTCCAGGCCAGATTTCATTGGCCTGGGGATTGATCGGTTCTGAATCGACTCCGATCATAGGGGGTGAGCGAGTTCCAACGTTCAATTTAAAAATTTTTTTTAAACAATTCATAAGTTCATATAATTTAAATGTAACGCTCACTTCTTTTTTCCAATATAAGCCCCTGATATCTGGTTTTGTATAAAAAAACAAAGTTGTATAATGTCTCCCTGGCAGTTTTCATCTTGCCTGTGGGCATGTGAAGCCCACAAGCAGATAGTTCCCGGGATACGGTGATGCTGAGCTACCAGTATGCACTGTCCGTTCCCGCACATGCCCATTATGTAGTGTGCGCAGCGCTGTAAACTTCGAACGTTGCCATCACAACAGGCGTCGTCGTCGGAAGTGCTTGCCCTGTTGTGATGGCAAACGAAGATAAACCAAAACACTGCTTGCCCTCATTTAAAATGGAGGTTTAGGAAACGCCTTCAAGACGTGACTGGTGTCATTGCTTCACTTCCGGTTTCGGAAGATCGCGAGAATTAGCGGCGGCTAGCCACGCTGACTCCTGGAAATAATGACACATAGCTCCCAGGAGACAGTGCGCCGCCGGATATGACCACCATACCCGTGGGTGGCAGAGACAGGAAACACCATAGAAAACAAGGCTATACAGGTAACCCCTAGGGGAAAAAAAAAAATCTCCATTTGACAATGTATGTAATGCGAGAATGCTATTAAGGTGAACTTCAAAAATTGTGTGGAACTCCGCTTTAACTCACTGACCCACTGCTCTGCAGATGTGTGCATTGCATGCAGCTGCAGCGTGGCCCTGTTTTTTTGCTGTGGATGCAAAACAAAGCATTGTGGTCATGGCATGTGTATAGGTTGGGGGTGGTAAAAACTTGGCTCAACTGCTTGTTTTTAGCGCCCTTGGCCCGCCCATGTAAACAAACCCAACAAGGACCTTTTTTACACTTGTGGTTGGGGGTGTGGTAAAAACAGGTGGCCAAGATGTGCTTTTACTGCCTCTCAACTGCCCCCCCCCCCCCCCCCCCAACAAGCTGCAATGGCAGTCAGTTATATACATGTGTGGCAAGAATTACAGAATTGTATCCCCTGTCACTTTTGACAGGCAGATATCCCGCTGAACATGATCCATGCAAGCGAATGGGGCTGAGCTGCACGTGGTTTTGGCATGTGTTATGGGGTTAAAATAGGTGGTAAAGGGGGCATTATAATGCATTCTCTCTGTCTGTCAAACGATTTCTGAAAAGCAATCCAATGTGAATCACTTTTCAGAGGGCCATTGTAATCTAGCCCTAAAGCTCTGATTCAGCAAGGGATCTGCTGATGGATCCCCTGCAGATTGAAGTGGGCTCTATCCTGTGTGAAAGATCTTTGGGGCTCCCCATACCTGGGTGCTTGAACACAAAACATATAGCTAATACCAGCTGGTCACATGCCACAGCCACTATGCTGAGATTAAACAGCATGTTGCTTTTGGTGGGCAGTGCTACCGCTAAACCCGAATAATGTAGTCCATTGAAGCGACCCTGCAACCACCCCACATCTAACTGTGGTGCAGTAGTATGGCAATTATCCGGTTAAATCACCACCTCTCAAACAGTCCTGAAAAGTGATCCAAGCATTGCTTTTCAGAGGAGCAACAGTCACTTTCATGTTTGTGAACGAACAAAGAAAAATGTTGCAGTTGGTCTTCAATATTGAGAAAAACCATGATGCCTAGGTCAGGATTGAACTGTTTGAGAGAGGACCCGGACAATCCTTCTCTCTTTTCATTATAGCTAGATAGTATAGCTACCTCTAACACTACCTCCAGTAGTTAAAGAGGAGGTCCAGTCAAAAAAAAAAAAATTAAAAGTCAGCAGCTACAAATACTGCAGCTGCTGACTTTTAATTGGACACTTACCTGTCCCAGGGTTCAGCCATGCGGGGGATCGAAGCCCCACTCGTCTCCCCCTCCGTTCAGCGGCGCCGGCATTGCAACTGTGGGCGCTGGGCTGTGGCTTCACAGCCTGGCACCCACTGCGCATGCGCGAGCGGCGCCACGCGCAGTGATTGGCCACTCAGTCACCTGGGACCTGTAATGGGTCCCAGATGATTGACAGGAGGGAGGGAGCAGAGCCGAGCCCTTCCTGTGCCGAGGGGGAAGTGATGTCACCAGCCCGGGCAAAGGAAGAGGCAGACTACGAGGGACCCCCTAGCAACAGGCATTTAGAGGTAAGTAAAAAAAAACACCACATCAGACCTGTCTGACCACCTCCTGTGTACAGCACCTGATCCAGACCTCACAGGATCTCGAGCCTGTTTGACCCACTGTCGTACGACACGGGGGTCCACCCCAGTCGGTAAGAGTATTTATTCGCTTACCTTCGAAGTGTTACTGAGAGTGGCTACAGACAATTGATTTTCCATCCCCACTGGTTTGGTGACACCGTCACAGGAAGAGTTCTTCTCTTCACATCTATGTAGACTGTTGTTTTATGTTTGATTTATACACTTACTGTGTAAGCACAGTTATTTTTGTTTTGTTTGTTTTTCACATATCACACTTGGTTTTATATGTACCACATTTAAGGTACATGCACTATTCTTCTTCTTCTTTTTTATTTTATTTATTTTTTTTTTTTAGTGCGCATATTAGCGCCACACTGGTATTTTAATATTCACGTTGAACTTTGTGTGTTGGCAGCTTTTTTTCCTCACTTTGAATTGCTTATTTATATTGTAGTGCAGTCTTTTCCCCACATTCCCCTCTGCAGCAGTAAAGTACTCCAATTAAGTAAAGGAAAGGGTGCACACTGCATGCACAGCTGAGCCTGCTGACTGAGTTTGAATGAGGACAACTCAGAAACTGGATAACTAAGCAGTACTATCTATATGTATGCATGTGCCATCCTGTGTGATAGCGCTAGCTAGCTAGTGGCTACCATTAAGTACAGAAAGACGCATGACAAATGTTAAGCAAGAGACAATGCGGGACATGTAACAGCACTCACTGGCTGCCATGCGGGATGTGGTGTAACCACGCTCACCATGTGGGGCCTGTAGCAACAGACATACGGGATGTAACCGCACTCGCCACCATATAGAGGGGCCGCAACCTTATCCGCTCCCAAGATCCACCCTAGCTGACATAACCTTCGGTATCTACCTTCTGGTATCGGAGCATTTTCATGAGTACCGATACTGCCACTTAAACTGACCAATCTGCATGTCTCACTGACTACGGTCCTGTAAGACATCAGCCCCAGCCATCCCCCATGGACAACTGCACTCCTGGAACTACAGGAACTCTCTCTTGTTCTTCCTTTCTTTAGCTTCCTGTACTTTCTGACCAGTGAACATTCCTGGGGCAGTCATGTACCAGTAGGCTAAGCTGTCAGAAACCATGAATCGGACTGAGACAGAAGTACAGTTAAATCACACCTGTTTAACCTCTTCGCGCCTGCGCTATTGCCATCCCTGGACATCCTCCTGTTTACTTCCACGATGCACGCTCCCGCGGGCGCGCATCGGGAAAGTTCTGTGCTGGCCGTGTCCCTTGGACACAGCCAGTCACAGATCACTGAAAACGCCCAATCATAGCGTCCGTTTTCAGTGTGATCGGCGGTGCCAATGAGAGATGATCTCATATGTAAACATATGAGATCGTCTCTCATCGCCGGCTCTCCCTCCTCACACAGAGACAGTGTGTGAGGAGGGAGAGCGAACCGCTGCAGCGGAAAGAAAGAAAAAAGTGTCCCCACTGCCATCTGTCCCCACTGTCCTGTCCCTGCCATCTGTGCCTACTGTCATCTGTCCCCACTGCCACATATTAGTGCCATCTGTCATCAGTGTCACGTGTCATCAGTGCCACGTATTGGTGCCATCTGTCATTAGTGCCATCTGTCAGTGCCACATCAGTGCCATCTGTCATCAGTGCCACGTCATTGTCCTGGTGCTCCAGGGCCTTCAAAAGTGTAATAGGTAGTCAACAAGTTAGATATGTATTTTATGCTCCTAGAACACCTGATGGTGCCCCCTGCATGTTGGGCCTCTCTATGTGGCCATGCTCTAAAAAAGTCCCACACATGTGGTATCGTAATACTCAGGAGGAGTAGCAGAATGTTTTTTGGGGTGTTATTTGTGGTATATACATGCCATGTGAGAGAAATACCCTATTACAATGACAATTTTGTGGGGGGGAAAAAAAAAAAATCTTCATTTTGCAAAGAATTGTGGGAAAAAAAATGACATCAAAAACCTCACAATGCATCTTACTAAATACCTTGGAATGTCTACTTTCAAAAAAGGGGTCATTTGGGGGGTATTTGTACTTTCCTGGCTTGTTCGGGTCGCAAGAAATGAGATAGGCCACCAGTACATCAGGTGTGATCAATTTTTTTATGATTTGCACCATAGTTTGTAGACTCTCTAACTTTCACAAAGACCAAATAATATCCACTAATTTGGGTTATTTTTACCAAAGATATGTAGCAGTATAAATTGTGGCCAAAATTTATGAAGAAAAATTAATAATTTGCAAAATTTTATCACAGAAACTAAGAAAAATGTTTTTTTTTGTTTTTTTTCAAAATTTTCGGTCTTTTTTCATTTATAGCGCAAAAAATAAAAAACCCAGAGGTGATCAAATACCACCAAAAGAAAGCTCTATTTGTATGAAAAAAAGGTCAAAAAATTAATTTGGGTACAGCATTACATGACTGAGTAATTGTCATTCAAAGTGTGAGAGAGCGCTGCAAGCTGAAAATTGGTCTGGGCAGGAGGGGGGTTTAAGTGTCCAGTTGTCAAGTGGTTAATAATAATAATAAAAAGGTAAACAAAGTAAACTTAGTCAAAACTAAGCCAGAGTTCAGGAACCGGAATGGATATTCAGACAAGCCAACGCGTCAGGGAGCCAGAGAACAGCAAGCAGGATCTGGAGCCAGAAGAAATGTCAGCCAAGCAAGTCTTTAACCGCTTCCCGACCACCTCGTGCAGATATACTGCGGCAGAAGGGAATGTATAGGCAGATTCACGTACCTGTACGTTGCCCTATCCGCAGGGATACCCTCGACCTTCTCGCGGAGAGGAAGAACGGGGAAATGCTGATGTAAACAAGCATTTCCCCGTTCTGCCTAGTGACAGTACACTGATCACAGCTCCCTGTAATCAGGAGCAGTGATCAGTGTCATGTCACACACAGCCCCCCCCCCCCCCACAGTTAGTATCATTCCCTAGGATACACTTAACCCCTACAGTGCCACCTAGTGGTTAACCCCTTCACTGCCAGTCACATTTACACAGTAATCAATGCATTTTTAATTGCATTGATCACTGTATAAATGTGAATGGTCCCAAAATCGCGCCAAAAGTGTCCGATCTGTCCGCCGTAATGACGCAGTCATGATAAAAATCGCTGATCGCCGCCATTACTGATAAAAAAAAATATTACTAAAAATGCCACAAAACTATCCCCTATTTTGTAAACGCTATAAATTTTGCGCAAACCAATCAATAAACACTTATTGCAATTTTTTTTTTTTTTAACACCAAAAATATGTAGAAGAATAGGTATTGGCCTAAACTGAGGGGGAAAAAAATTTTTTTATATATTTTTGGGGGATATTTATTATAGCAAAAAGTAAAAAAATGCGTGTTTTTTTTTCTAAATTGTCGCTATTTTTTTGTTTATAGCGCAGAAAATAAATGCAGAGGCGATCAAATACCACCAAAAGAAAGCTCTATTTGTGGGAAAAAAAGGACGTCAATTTTGTTTGGGAGCCACGTCGCACAACCGCGCAATTTTCAGTTAAAGCGGCGCAGTGCCGAATCGCAAAAAGTGCTCTGGTCTTTGGCCAGCCAAATGGTCCGGGGCTTAAGTGGTTAACAGGAACACATCAGAGCGTCTCTAGAGATGTGACCAAGGCGAAGGCAGAGATCATCTGGGCTGGACGGCTTAAGTAGGCAGGACTGACAAACAGGATATTATCCACAGGTGAGTCACTGTGGAGAGATAGGAGCTGGCAATTAGCTGACAGCTGAGCAGCCAGCTCAGAGAAGGAATGGCTGAGCCCAGCCCTGACATAAGCTTGCTTGGCTTATAGGAACAGGGACTGCTCTAGGTGACACTACACTAAGCTTTATTCCCTGATCATTGGTAGAGACAAGCATTACAGTACACTGTTTTTGATACAATTGGTTGATTTTTGTGATACACAAGAATCAGCCTTTTGTTGCCATGGTAACCGCTATGCTTCCCAGGTGATCTTCACTAGGGTTCCCCTTTCTTGTTCAGCAGGTGCATAAAGCCTGCCTTTAAGTTACACAAAGCAACAGGTTTAATTGTGCACCATTACAACCTTCTACCTGCCAGGCATTTTTAATAACCAGTGATGACGTTGGTTGATAGGGAGGACGTTGGGTGCCTGCACAGCATCCTTGTTTGCCTCTCCCCTGTACCTTTCCGTCAGCACTGGGGTCACATTGGCTAAGTGAGGGAGAAAAACTGAGGGATAAGAGAAACATTGGAATACTAGTCAGTACCAGAGTGAAATGCTGTGTTTGCTTTGTAGGAAATAGTCACCGGTTGGGTGTCCTAAGGGTATGGATGCTGTTGCATTATGTAAAACTATTAGGTTCGTTTTTACATTTTAGAATGGGGTGCCTCCAGAATGTGTACAGAATTTTAAAGGGTGTCTTGACTAAAAAAAGGTTGAGAAACGCTGTTCTAGACCATGTAAGCAGTTTACTCATCTACTTTATCTGTTGGTGAGCATTATACTCTGATATCTTTTTGTTTTTTACTTTGCAGGTGCAGTGGCTTGAACAACAAGTTCTGAAGAAAAGGGCTAAAAGACATATAAGTGTGGTGCCTACAGATCCCTTGTTCCATAAGCAGTGGTACATGGTAGGAAGCTGTTAGCAGCAACATAATTAGAAGATCATCTAATAACTGTAATAGAATAAAGAACTGAAACTCCTTATTCATCAAAGCCCTTCAATGGAAGCTATTTAAAAGTAATCCTTTCACAAACTTTAAAGTGTATCTATTGACAAACTTTTTTTTTATTTGGATGGAGTAGGGAATGATTAGGAACCCTATCAGATTTCTTTTTAATGCCTGCGTCCAATTGGGGAGATTATTTAAACATTTTTTTCATCACAAGCTTTTAGTTGCAATGGTGATGTTTTGGGGTGCTGCTGAGGACCCCTACCTTAGGCAGCAGTGTCTGATGCATGAACTGTTGGGGCATTTTCTCTTACTTTCTATTCTGCAGAGGATAGATATCCTAGAGGAAATTTCTATTAATCCCCTCTCAGATAGCTACCACTAGAACAGGTTTGCCCTGTTCCAGTGGCAACTGTAGAATTCTGTATTTCCCAATCATTTAGTGTCCTAGTGAAAATGGTTACCTGAACAAACAAAGAAATTGAATCTCCCTGTAGGGGGGATCCATCTAACTCTATCAAAAACTTAGTGATACTAAAAGGATGTGTTATATATAAATTTCAGCTGCTTGGGTGAAGACTTGCCTGACATGCTGGCTTTTTGTTGTTGAGCTAAAAACCAATGAGGGTTTACTGCAACTTTAACACAATGAGCACAAAATGTTCCCCAGTAAACTATTTAACATTCTTAGCACAGCACTTGCAGTTTACAACATTCAATGCTGCTTGCTCCTGCTCTCTGTGCCGCTTCCCTGAACATCCAATCTTCCTAGGAAGAAGTTAAAGCTGATCTCCAGCTTTCGTTTCAGTTAAGTTTTTTTTTTTTTTTTTTTTTTTTTTTCGGGTAAAGCTTGCCCAAGCAAACTATCTCCCTCACGAACATGTGTGTCTGCTAGGTGTGCTGTGTAAACGGTATGTAGCTTAGGCTACATACAGTATAATTGGCGTAGAGGCAGGCTGATGGTGTCACAATCTCAGACTCAGCCAATTAGAGGATGCTTTGCGTTCTTTGATAGAATACAATGCTGCCTATGATTGGCTGTGCGACACTCAGGCAGACACTATTTTTTTCCGGGTGTGAGACAGAAAGGTTTACTCCCAGCGCCCACACTAGTGAGGGAAACCATTTGTTTGGGCCAGCTTGGCCCAACAAATTATTTAAACTGAAACTAAAGCTGGAGATCAGTTTTAACAGTGGACAGTACAGTCTGGATCCAGTCTGTTAGCTTGGAGGAGGTGAGTGCCTTTGCCATGCTAGGCAATGTGGCTGTGTTTTTGTTGATGCACACCGTGTAAGGAGACATGCTGGTTGGCTCCATAGGAAGAGAAAGGTGCCACTGTGAAACAGGAAACCTGGGGCAGTGGTCATGGCACCAGCTTAAACAGGAACATAGGCAAAGAATAAATGGGAATACTCAGTAATTGATTAAAACAGCTGTTGAAAGTGCTTTAAAACCTTCTCACTGAAACCTTTGGACACAGCTGATCACAGATTGCGGTAAAGGGCCAATCACAACGGCTCAGTTCCTGGAAGACGTTCATGGATGTCCTCCCAGAACCACACCTCCTGGGCACGTTCTGTGGCAGCTGTGTCTTTTGGACACAGTTGATCGCGGTAAAGGGCCAATCACAGTGGCCCTTTACCATGTGATTAGCTGTGTCCAATCACAGCTGGTTACATTTAAACAGACTTGTCGGTTATCGCCATTCCTTTCCTCACGGCAAAGCTGACAGGGCACAGTGAGTACATTGTTTACACTGATAATCGGGGCACTGATCATCATTGCCCTGATTATCATTGCCCATCAGTGAAGAAGAAAAATTTGCTTAATTGCAAATTTTTTATTTTTTATTTTTTTTCCGGTCATTTTTCATTTGTTTAGCAAAAAATAACAAACTCAGATTAAATACCACCAAAAGAAAACTGATAATTAAAACAAATGATAAAAAAAATTCATTTGGATGCAATGCTGCATGACCGCGCAATTGTCATTCGAAGTGCAACAGCAAAAATTGGCCCGGGCAGGAAGGGGGTGAAAAGATATTGAATTGATTAAAAAAGAGGGTTTAATATCACTTTGGGAATGTCTTCCTTCCTGCTACTTCAGCTTTCTGAAAATGCTAGTTGCCTTGCTCTCATATTGATGCAGAGCTCTGATTTCCATATTTTTTCAGTTAGTGGTTCAGTCAGCACCAGCATGCAGATATGGATTTTCCTCTGACACTCATAATCTTCATAATTCATAGCTGTCTAAAGAGAAGTCCTGTAACAGATAGCTGGATGGTATGGGTAGTGGGGTTTGGGCTCTGAGCTGGAGTGAGATCGAGCACATGCCTGGTAAAGAGGGCGGGGGGCTTGGTCTGCAGTGATTTTGCAGAGCATGCAAGAAAAGAAAATGTGAACAAATACTCTAAAGCACTTGCAGAAAACTTTAAAAAATGTTTATATATACAGTGCGTATGTATGTATGTGTATATGTGTGTGTGTGTGTGTGTGTATGTGTGTGTATATATATATATATATATATATATATATATATATATATATCTCTAAACCCCAAAAAAATGAGCGTATGGCATCTTACCATCTGTTCAGTCAGTTTACATTTTTCTGCAGGTGTTTTTCCTTATTTGCTTCTGGTGATCCTGCTTTATCTGACACTTTTTCAGTCCAGTTTTGACAACAATCCTGTGTGTATGTATCTGTGCAAAAACGGCATTATCACTCTAGGCTGCACACTCCCTTTGTGGACTGCAGACCAGTGCACATCACATCCGCAGGTTGAGCATGAGAGAGATGTAACCTGCGGCTAGGACACTGATTTACAAACCAGAAACGGCTGCTGAGAGACACAGAGTTGAACACTTCAAAGAATAAAAAAAAGAAAAAAGCATTGATAATGTGTATTCTGTATTAATTTATCAGACAGTTGATTTCATGGAGGTTTTACTGCTACTTGACTGAAACACAGTGAGTAGTGATAGAAAAAAAAAAACATTACAAAGTCAGCAAACATACAGGTAGATGTGCTTCTTGCTAAACTTGTACTGGTAGAAATATGGGGGCTGCAGTGCTGATGTAATTCAAGTACAAGACTTGCCCAGCTTTCTTTGGCTTCTATACTTTATGAAACATTGACCTGGAACTAGCATGAAGATAAGAAAGGCAGCATAAATTTAAAATAAATATATATCATAAATAAGATATATTCTCAGAATGAGAGGTCAGCATAGAAATGGCAGCTCTTGTAGTATTTTATTGTAGGTTTACGTTCTGTAGTCCTTTCTCACTGTTACAGTGCATCAAGTGCCAAATCTGGTGCATATAAACTATCATATTTATGTACAACTGGCTTTCTATGTAAATGTATCTGAAATGAAACAATCTGTTGCTCCTAACAACATTGCATTTGTGATTGGGCAACACAAACTCACTTTTCTCCTCCCTCTTATATAAATAAGCATTAAAATTACATTGGGTAAGTTTGCATCTTTCTTTCATTATGAAATGGTGTCTGGGATCTGATTTACAGAACAATGACATTAGTCCAGACTTGAACGTGTTAACTGCATGGCGTCGTGGCTTCTCAGGAAAAGGTGTGGTGGTGACTATCCTGGATGATGGAATTGAGAAAGATCACCCGGATCTAGAAGCAAATTATGTAAGCCATTATATATTCTAGTAGGTCAATGATAAATATTATGTTTCAAATACCACTTTGTGCATTGACATACTGCCTTAGACCCAGTCTGTTCCAACAGTGTAGTCACCTGCTGACTTGGCACCATCCACAGGCAGCCTAACTGTTCAGTAAGACACAGAAGTTGAATCCACAGCAATTAGCTGAAGTAAATTGCATTTAAGGAGATAATAAAATATAAGAGCTCCGCTCTTAATACAAATCTAATAAGGAGATGTTTTCCAGTCTTTTTAAGAGTAATGCCCCGTACACACGGTCGGATTTTCCAACGGAAAATGTGTGATAGAACCCTGTTTGTCGGAAATTCCTACCGTGTGTAGGCTCCATCACACATTTTCCATCGGATTTTCCGACACACAAAGTTTGAGAGCAGGATACAAAATTTTCCGACAACAAAATCCGTTGTCGGAAATTCCGATCGTGTGTACACAAATCCGACGGACAAAGTGCCACGCATGCTCAGAATAAATAAAGAGATGAAAGCTATTGGCCACTACCCCGTTTATAGTCCCGACGTACATGTTTTACGTCACTGCGTTCAGAATGATCAGATTTTCCGACAACTTTGCGCGACCGTGTGTATGCAAGACAAGTTTGAGCCAACATCCGTCGGAAAAAATCCTAGGATTTTGTTGTCGGAATGTCCGAACAAAGTCCGACCGTGTACGGGGCATATGAAGACAACAACTCTCCTAAGCCCCATCTCTGTGAAGTACTAAAACTGACTTGAGGAAACCTGAAAGTAACTGGGAGAGTCTAGCTAGGACTGAACTAAATGGAACTAAACGGGTGGGGAGGACAGGGGGAGATACCAAATCATATTAGCAAACAACATGTAGTGGCCCAAAAATGCTACCAGATGTCGGCATACTACAAAACAAGCTGATGCAGTTCAATACAGCAGTGTTTCTCAACTCCAGTCCTCAAGGCGCACCAACAGGTCATGTTTTCAGGATTTCCCTCAGATGAAACAGCTGTGGTAATTACTAAGGCAGTGAAATTGATTAAATCACCTGTGCAAATTAGTGGAAATCCTGAAAACATGACCTGTTGGTGCGCCTTGAGGACTGGAGTTGAGAAACACTGCAATACAGCACAGAAGAAATACATGTAAGTGGGGCAGAATAAGGTGTGACAAAAAGAGGACAGGCAAAACGTGTGTGTGTGTGTGTGTGTGTGTGTGTGTGTGTGTGTATATACACAAGTCCAAAGAAAAGTCAGGTGAAACCTAGGATGATCTTGACTTTGGTGTCCTGATGCCTAAAACTGTACCTGAATGCATCAAGTCACTTGTCCAAGTAAGCATGCATAACCACTTGGAGGTTGAAGTGGAACAGTCACTCTTGTTGATCCGAAGGAGCTCTGGATTATTCTGTCTTCATAACTCTCTGCTTTCAACCTGTGCAGCAGAGAATCTTCTTATTTTAAAGACTTGGGTAGAAGACTTGGATGAATTTCTTAGGCTGCTGACTGTAGGATTCCTGGTGCGTCGCCCAGGCTGTCAGCCTTGTAACCTTGGGTCTTAAGCTGGATACACACTATACAACTTTTTTTTTTTGTTCAATTTCCTTTAGATTTACCTTCAGCTATGAAGTGCAAGGGCCTGCCTGATTGCATACAAACTGAAAGTGTTTAGGTTTGACCTCATATTATATGGTTTTGGTAAATCTAAAGGAAAAAAATCTAAAGAAAATTGTATAGTGTGTATCCAGCTTTAGATATGCAACTGAACCACAGCTTAGGCCGAATCTACTTTTGCAGTAATGAGAAATCCATGTCCCTGGGACTCTCCATATGAAGTGACATTACTGTTTTGCAGTTGCCAGGTGTGCAGTTGCTTCGATTTTAAAGGACAGGCTTGAGGTTGCAGCTGGTTCACTGTGCGCAACTCCGTGGTATCTACCAAAAGGGTCCGTGGTTACAAAGTCCATGAGCTGATGAACATGAGTACTGTCATGCAAAATCTTGATATTAGTAGATTCCAGGACACCTATTGAAAGTTCAGTGTTGTTGCCATCAGAGCCGTGTCAGCGAAACAATATCTCAAACTATTGCTAAGGTGATTCTATGATGTAGATTTGATTGCTCACGGGAAGTCTCTTGTTGTAGCATGAGTTTTGAGAGATGAAGGGAATGTTTTTGGATTCTCTCAACAATAGCTTTACAAGTGCACATACTGATTGAAATATGTTTCTTTCTGGAGTGAGGAATGCTGATAATGGCCCAGCCTAGTTTGGGCTTTTGGGGAATAAGGATCTTATGAATATCACCTGTGTACTGTTTTTGTACCACGTTGACTCTTGGAATGTCTCATCCCAGTACAAGTATGATTTTGGCATTATCTTCCAATGGTGATACGTAGACCTGTTTTGAAACTTTAAAATCATACATGAAAGTGCATCTTCCAGTGTAGGGATTTTCTTTCTGCCATTAGGTATTTCATTGCACTTGATAAATGTAGAAAGATGAATTCCTTCAGTCGCTTTTTATGTCTGAAATAATGAAATCCCCAGCAGAGGCGATTCTTCCTGCGGTTTCTACTTTGCCAGTACATGTGTAGAACAGTACATCTCCCCTTATGTTGTGTATGTCAAAGAACTCTGACGTGGCAAATAAATAACTGCTTTGGTCATCCAAAACAGCATACATCCTGACAGCTTTCTCTGCTTGTCCATGAAGAAACACTTTCACCAGACATATGTTTGTAATGGTTTTCTGTGAAGTTCCTTTGTGATTTAGCTCACTATTTTTAGATATGATCATTGATCATTGAAGGTGACTGCTTTAACTGTAGCCCTACAGCCTTGGAAAAAGTGGTACGTGGATGCGCAACATTTGAAGCAAATGTCATGGTTCTTTAGAAACTTCTTGCATTAGTCAAAGAGCTTTCCTTTCCTGTGCATGCCACTTTCTGAGATTGTGGTTTTGTTGTGATTGAGACAGTAGAAGTTTGGATTGTTTCATCTTTCTCCGCTGTCACTGCTGGTAGCTGGCGTAGTTCTTCTCTTTCTAATGGAGACAACATTTCTAGAATCTGTATTTAGCGGTCAGAATTTCTCTTTTTGTAGCTGTAGAGCTAGGAATGTTAAAGTAAATAAAAGACTCTTGGATCATACTTGGCTTTAGCTAAATCTTTGAAAATAAGGAGTAAGGTGGAAAACAAAGTTGATGACTGCTCCTTGTACTTTGAACCCACTGTTGCCAATTTTTTTTGAATATTGCATGATAATTTTGCTTCTACCGGGTTAACACTGTATGCATTGTCCAAGTAGCTAAGACCTGGTAATGTGGGTCTTCCCTGGCAACTTCAAGCTCAAGAAGATCGCTTAATTCCTGGAACTTCTGGTTGTCTTTGTTGGACAGTTTTAGAAAGTTCTGCAGTCTCTTGAGCAAGGCAGGCTTAATAACTTCAGGGCTGCCATATGTTTGCTCTTTCCCATCAGGGCTTTGTCTGGTTCATGGATATGAACAGTTTTAAGTCCCTTAATACAGACTGAGGACCTAACCATCTGATTTAACAAATCAAGTTCTTGAATAGGTCATCTGCTGAATTGGCATCATCTATAGACAGCTTAACTTGGTAATAAGCGGGCTGTAATCTGATCCTCAGTAGCTTCTAAGCAGAAGAGTCTGTAATGTACTCACACAAAGTGCAGACAAAACCATGTGGCCGAGGATCAGGGTTATGATTTATTGCAGGATGTGCTACATCCTCCTCATGAACATGTGACATAAGTTCATGTTGGCCTGGGTTTTTAATTTTAATTAGGGAATAAGAAAACATCTCTGTAACAAGTCAAAATGGCAAATTAAAAGGGCATATGTTGCATAAGTGGCATTGGTGAAAAGGCCAATTGTATGGTGACTAAACAACTTCTGTTCAGGTGAAGCTTTGTCAGACAAAAATATGATTTTTGGGGGCATCTGTGTTAACATTATGAAATGTTTATTTTTCAGGATACCATGGCAAGCTTTGATTTCAATGATAATGACCCTGATCCTCAGCCACGATATACCCCTTCTAATGAGAACAGGTGGGTATGTGTATGTGCGTTCATGCTCCGCCAGTAAGATCTCCCCTAAAAGCGCACTCCTTGTTATCCATGCTAAACCCCTAGTGGTATGTGCCACCAACCAAACTTATTCTCTTTTTAGTAGCTCCTGGGACTTTCTACATCTCTCCTCTGTATGCCCCTCTCCCCCTTTTCTCTGTTTGCAGCTCTTTGGACTTTGAACCCTTCTTCTGTGTGCAGCTCCTCCCACTGAATGTTTTTCCTTGTCAATCTTATTAAAACTATCCTTATGCCCCAATTGCCTTATTTTTTTCATAACACACTAGTTGTAATTCTACTGAAGATATTTTGGGTAATTAACACTATATTTCATTCTTTATTGGGATTTGGCTGGATAAGGTGCTCAGGGTTAAGCTGGAACATCTGCAGCAGCTTAAATATGGAGGTTGTATGTTTTAGAGGCTCTCCCAATTATATATAATATTACCTGTACACTATACCCCATCCTAATTAAGTACTATGGGTCTACTGAGAGAATGGATGTGTACTAGATGTCGCCAAGATCACAGTGACCCGATACATATGCTCTGACGATGGCCTAAGCTGCATAGATGCTGGGAAACTGTTGTAAATTTTTGTAATGGTGCATTTGAAACCAATGTCAAATTAGATCCCAATCTAGTTTCTAGTGCATTATTTCAGGCCCGTAAACTCTTTTTAAAATATTGGAAAATGGAGACTGTCCCGATTCCAGAGTGGTTATTTAATATGGATAAAGTAGGGGGGAGAAAAACAACATATTTTTGTAGGTTTTTTTTTTTCCCCCTGTTGCTCGGAGGTAAGGCTTTGTAAGGCCTCATGTACACTGCTGCTGGTAAACGGACATTTAGGAGCAGTTGGGAATTTTTTTTCAACTGCTCCTGAACTCTTCTCAGTTATCTTATCAGTACATGTACACAGGTTCGTTTATAGTCGTTTAGAGGCTTTTTTTGGAACCCAAAAAAAATGCATTCAGAAGCTGTGTTAAGAGGCATTTAAAATGAGTTTAAATGCGGTAATTCGCGTTAGCCGCATTTCATTTACAGGCGTTTTTCGTTTTTGGCTATTTTGAAAAGAAGAAAAAAATTTTCTAAACACGGCTAAACGGACGTTTTTAGACACCGGTTTCTAGCTGTCAAGTTAAATCGTTCAGGAGAGGTTGAACAACGTCCCATGTACATGAAGCCTAAGACTGTCTCTGTACTGGTGTTATGAGCAAGTGATTAGTTATGAATGTTATAGACAATGTTGTTTGGATAAATGCATGCTCTGGAATGTTAACTCTGGAAAGGAAGAAGTTTGTATATTTTTTGTAATTTTTCAATAAATTGTGTCTGATTAAAAAACATTAAAACAAAAAACACAAGGGTTTTTTTTGCCTTCCTCTGGATCACTGCAGGTTTAGGTTTCTGAGAGAGCAAGGTTTTCAGTCTTTTTTTATGTATTTTGGTTTATCCTTCTTTTAACTTGGCAATGGGGTTTTTCTAAAGGCTGTTCACTTAGCTTCGTAAATAAGATGAAGCTTCCTCCAATTTTGAGGAAAGAATAATCTAATAAAGTAAAAAAATAATATAGCGTATACAATTGCAACACAAGTCAGTTAACATTCAATTACAATCGTGTAGCGCAGGGGTTTTATTACCCAAGCTATCATTTCAAATGATAAGTTGTTTCTTAAATAAGAGTTTGGCTCCCTCTAGTGTCTTTTTAATGCTATTGAGACTTTTGAACTAGTTCTGTAATCAGTGTTATAATGCACCGTGGGAGATGTAGTTTAATGAGGAAAGGACTCATGTGTTAACTTAATTCTTAGAACTACTAAACCCACCATTCCAAGCCACAAACCCACAAGGCAAAGTTACTGCACTGCATGCTGGGAGCAGTAATAAAAAGGACAGCGTGGCCATTTTCTGGTCTCTTGGGACGCCATTCAATACCTGCCTACAGCGAGGTCTGTGAGTGTGACCGGGAGACTGCGGCCTGTAAGGCGCGGAGCGGAATCGATTGGCCTCTCAGGAGTTCCAGAGCACAGCCAGCTGGATCTGAGTGCGGACGGACCTGAGGACCCAAGACATCTGGAGTTCCCCCTGCATTCCAGTCATCAGCCATCTGAAGGTGCGTTGTGACGGTACCGGCTTTGGATCAGACTGAGATCGCAGGAGGGAAGTTCGGAGGGAATCCTACAGTACCTGGGCCTGTTTTGGTGAGCGGGCACTTGCCCAGACCAATGGAATACACTGTTTGCTGGTGAGACTTGTGGTTCCACAGAGGTGGTTCTGCTTATTCATAGGCCGTGCACAGCGGAACTCTGGGGTTTATTAAACCAATACTGTAGAGGTGGTACTGCATTATCATTACAGTTCACCAAGAAGAGTTGTTTGTTCATCACCAACAAAGGAATAGTTCTCATTACACTTCTCATTCTACAGTCTGTTCCTTTATGTTCTCTCATGTTGGATTACAAATAACTGCATTTCAAATCAAAGGGCTAGCTAAAGAATAAATCAAGATAAAGCACTCTTGTCACCCTCAGCAAGGCATCAGGGTGTCACTATACTCTCGGAACATTGAATTGCAGTCTAGGGGGAGCCATAGAGTATATAGAATTCAATATTGTACTGCATTATCCTATTTATGTGACTGTAATATGTTTGGGTTTGGTGTGTGCATTGAGGCTGCAGTGGGAAAGTGCTTAATATAAGTGTTGTATGATATTGAGCATTTGTCCCACTGTACATCTGTCTGCATATACCCTCCATGTGATCATTGAATTCTCAGTTCATGTACACATTGACTGTTTTCTACTGTCATTCATGTGTTTATTGTGCTAAACCTTCTCTTAGTAAGTGGTTAATTTACAACTTGTGTGAGACTCCATCTATTACTACAGTGTGTAGTGTACCATGAGAGCCCTTTCACACTGGGGCGGTTTGCAGGCGGCGTTGCGCTAAAAATACCGCCTGCAAACCGACCCAAAACAGCCGCTGCTGTTTGTTCAGTGTGAAAGCCCAAGGGCTTTCACACTGAAGCGGTGCGCTGACAGGAGAAGAAAAAAACTCCTGCAAGCCGCATCTTTGGAGCGGTGAAGGAGCGGTGAATACACCGCTCCTAAACCTCACCTGCCCATTGAAATCAATGGGGCAGCGTGGCTATACCGCGGCAATACCGCGGCTATAGCCGCGCTATACGAGCGGTTTTAACCCTTTTTCGGTCGCCAGCGGGGGGTTAAAACCGCACCGCTATCGGCCGAATACCGCAGTAAAGCAGCGCTAACAATAGCGCTGTTTTACCGCCGACGCCCCCTACCGCCCCAGTGTGAAAGCAGCCTTACTGTGTTTCTCTTTACCACTGGGTCTCACACTAATATTACCATACAGGTGTGACAGGGGTTGAGCCTAAAAAAGAGGTGGTTGGGTAGTCCTCAATGTGATACAGCACCTCATCCCAATGTTTTCAAAAATTGTATAGAGGGCGGAGGATTGCAAGGATTATAGCGGTGCCAAAAATACACAACCGAACTTGGATAAAAAGCATAAACATTTTATTAGGAAAATTTATAAAAAGGACATAAACGAGGTGTGCATTTACAGATTCAGACAATTAAAAACATTTGTAGCGACATTTTACGGGAATCAGCCAGGAGAGTGTGGCGGCCAGTTCCGTAGACAGGTATATTGAAAGTCCTACATGTTTCGCCAGATATGGCTTCTTCAGGGACAGGTGTTTATGTCTTAAAGCGCTACTATACAGTCTATGAAAAAGAAATTTAACAATCAATACCAAATATGTCATATTTAACCTCAATTTAAATCCAATAATAAATAAATTGAAAAGGTGTAGATAGACAGTTTGTTATGTTTACGAGCTGTCACACATGAACCCACACGCATATGCCCGGAATGTATCAGCAGGTACCACATCCCAAATAGGTAGGCATCCCACCCTCCACCCCCAACCCCCAACCAGGCTAGAAGACCCACAAGATGAAAAGAGGGGGCTACCTGTAAGTCACCAGGGATGGGCACAAAGAACTCCCGAAGCTACCCCGTGAGCTCAGGGTACAATAGGAGGCTGCAGGGGGCAAAGAGGAGGACCAGGCAAAAAGTATTTTCTAAAGAAAGAAAGCAAGTACAGTGATTATAGTAGATCCCAAATTAATTGGGGCACAAGGGGTACATAGGCACATAATAGGACTAAAAAGTCTCTGAATACTTACAGATTTTATTTAAAAAGGTTGTATACAGGACATGGGAACACACTGAATTTGTAACGTAGCAACTGCCTTTTATCACAAATAGGGTCCAAATACAGAATACCTGAAAGTAACGAAAGTAAAAAAAAGGGGGGAGGGAAGGAAAATTATATTTTGAATTGTATAAGTATATATGCACCCAACAGCAATGTGTTGGGAGGATATAAATGGTGTTAAGATGGTTATTGGTAGGGACTGATATGGGAAAAGAGGTAGGTGTACAGCACTTACCCGTAGGGATAGAGCAGTACATAGGTTGGATAACTAGTGCTGGGATTGCATCTACTTGTAACACCGCATTTAGAGTGCTAAGGAGATAGATAAAACATATAAGACACCAAGCCCATATAAGCTTGGGCCTGTTCTTGGGGTTGATAGGCAGGGTACAGGATTATGCATTCAATAGCAGCTCCTACGGGGGTAGTGCTACAATAGTGTAATTGAATATTTTATCAGAAATTATCTTTCTATTTTCAATCTGCATCCACTGTTATTTTCTGTAAAATGCAACACAATATGGTTACCTGGAGGCATTCTGTACACAGATTGTGTACAGAACACCCCCCAGAAATGTCCTTTTTTGCTTGTGTGATTGGATCACTGATTTTCCCAGAAATCTAAACGAAGATGCAATTTTTAGATTTTGGGCACCCCCTGCAACAAAAATTTCATTTTTAGCGAGGTACTTCCAAAGGAAAATCTGATCTAAAGGGATGCAGACCTTGCAACTTTCCCTATCAGAACCCTGCAGGGGAAAAATCGTTATTTTTCTTCAGGATAACAAAAAAGGTAGGAATCTGCAACAAAGTTTGGCAATATCCTCGCAATGTACATTGATCACCCAGAGTAGACTATTTTGTTGAGAAAAAATTGAAGTTACTCTTTTTAAATACTCATTCTAGTGCAAGGAATAGTAAAAAAAATATCGTTTTTACTTGCACGTGATTGAATTATTTCCATCTCTAACTTTACTACGCTAACAACATTTTACATAGTGAACATGCTTTATTAAGTAAATTAAAGACTATGAAAAACTAATTCACACCGTTAAAGTGGTTGTAAAGGTGCAAGGTTTTTTTTTTGTTTTTTTTTTACATTCATGCATGAAGGTTAAAAACCTTCTGTATGCAGCAGCCCCCCCCCCCCCCAATACTTACCTGAGCCACATCTCGATCCAGCGATGTCCAAAAGAGCCTTACTCCTTACCTCTCTGGGGACTCGCACTCCTGATTGGCTTTTGGCAGTATTGGCTCCCGCTGCTGTCAATCACAGCTCGTGAGCCAATCAGGAGATGAAGGCGGGCTGAGCCGCATGCTCCATGTGTGAATGGACACACACACACACAGCCGTGGCTCAGGAGCATGCCTGCTTGGGTACCCTCAGAGCAAGCTGCTTGCCGTGGGGGCACTCAGCAGGAGGGGAGGAGCCAGGAGCGCCAACGGGGGACAAGAGAAGAGGAGGATCCGGGTTGCTGTGTCCAAAACCATTACGTAGATCAGGTAAATATAACATATTTATTTAAAAAAACAAAACAATTACACATTCCAGAAGGTTGCAATCTGTATACTATGCAGTACAATTCAACATATGTCCTAGATGGTGGCAATCTGTACACCGTGCTCTGCATTTTGCGATGCAATGTAAAATCTGCCTACTGTCTATTGTGCCTCTTCCAGTTGGCCAAAAAGTGGATTAGGTTCATCAATATATACTGTATGTGAAAGATCTATTTCTTTTTTAAAGTGTGTACCTGACATTTATCAACATGGTTCTTTTCTTACCGTTTTTACGTACTTCCTAGCCATGGAACACGTTGTGCTGGAGAAGTGGCTGCAGTAGCAAATAATGACGTCTGTGGTACAGGGATTGCATACAACGCAAGAATAGGAGGTAATGCATGCTGAAATGCTTCATTATACAAAGAAAGACTATAAGGTGGCTCTCAACTGATATAAACGATATACATATCGTTGCTTTCATTCTAAATTGATTTATACTCTAGGCATCCGGATGCTTGATGGATTGATCACTGATATTATTGAAGCTCGGTCTCTGAGTCTGAATCCACAGCACATTCACATCTACAGTGCAAGCTGGGGACCAGAGGATGATGGAGTGACTGTTGATGGACCGGGCATTTTGGCTATGGAAGCCTTTTATAGGGGAATAGCACTTGTGAGTTCTGTATGAAATACTCTTATTCATTGTTCAGTTGCTTTCTGTCTCTTATATTAGTAGCATTAACTATCTTGGTCGCATGAGTTCATTTTATGTCACATTTTCCTCATCAGAACAGTCAATATATCAGAACAAGAAATGAATATGTTACTTTTTTCAGATTAAAAGTCCGCAGTACCTCTTCTAGGACAAATTCTCTGAAATGTTTTGCCTTTTTAAAAATGTACTTATTTTTTGTGACCACGTCCTAAAAAAAAAAATAAATTAAAAAATGTTCTGCTTAAAGTAAAACTATAAAACTAAAGGATAGAGTATTTGGATAGACTAAAGGAGGAGGGGGAGTTGCCATCTTTGTCCCATTGGGGAGACTCCCCTTCACTTCCTGTTCCATAGCCATAACAGGAAGTGAGAGAAAATCCTTCTGAAATGAGGGAATCCCTGGTTGTTACCACAACTAGTGTGTCCCCACTTGAAGATTTCCCCTCAATTTCTGTTCTGAGGACAACTCAAAATTTGAGAATTTATTTCACTTTTGGTGATAATGGTAAACAGGACAAATGGGGTACATCTCTCTAACAAGGGCACAGACTACAATAAAAACTTGACAGGTGTTTTAATCTCTTTACCCTATTCAAAATTAAGGTGTCCTTTTATGAAACTGTGGTAAGATACCACTATTCAGTTCTCAGGTGATCTCAGAGGAGATCGCTCTCCTCTGAGTGCCTGTTTATGATGGTCTGTAGCTCGTTCTCATGTTGAGTTGAGAAGCGATCTACAAGCGCCGGGGACTCCTGAGAACGGCTCCTCTCACTGTAATCTCGCGTGATGTAGCGGGATTACAGTATGAGAAAGTGTAAAATACAAAAGTTGAACACGAATCAGCACTCATTATTCCCCAACATATTAATAAAATAATAAAGTTAAATTCTCCCTACACAATGTCTTTTAAAAATTTGGTTAATGTATATTGTTTTTATCAATATTTAAAGATCATACATGTGCCTATTTAAATGTGAATGGTGTATAGTAAATGAATGTAATCCACATACCCTGCTTCCCCGAAAATAAGACCTAGCGTGATTGTCAGTGATGGCTGCAATATAAGCCCTACCCCCCAAATAAACCCTACCCTGTTTCCCCGAAAATAAGACCTACAAGGTCTTTAACTAGGGCATATTTGGGAGGTAGGGCTTATATTGCAGCCATCACCGACAATCGCGCTAGGTCTTATTTTCGGGGAAACAGGGTATGTAATGCAGCTATACACCATTCATATAAATGCAAAATACATTTATAATCATTAAAAAATAATTTTAATAAAGTATACAAGTATAAATATTAATAAATTACAATAAATATATTTCATAATTGATAAACACCCGTATAACTGTAATAGAACATGCCATGGGTAAAACCATATTTGAGGGCTTACAAAATTTTATTTACTAATTAAAAATTATATAAAAATTACATTAATAATGGCATTTAAATACAGGTAGAAAATTGTGTATGTGTGTGTATATATGTGTGTGTGTGTGTATGTATGTATATATATATATCTTTATATATAAACATATATGTATATAGATATATATATAAAGAATCGTTAACAGTTATTTACAATAAATATATATGTTATGTCAAACAAACCCCCCTATATCTCACATTTTTTAAAATATTTTATCATATCTTTTCATGTGACAACACTGAATAAATGACACGCTACAATGTAAAGTAGTGAGTGTACAGCTTGTATAACAGTGAAAATTTGCTATCCCCTCGAAATACCTCAACACACAGCCGTTATTGTCTAAACCGCTGAAAACAAAAGTGAGTAGACCCCTAAGTGAAAATGTCCAAATTGGGCCCAAAGTATCCAAAATATTTTGTGTGGCTACCATTATTTTCCAGCCTTGCCTTAACCCTCTTGGGCATGGAGTTTACCAGAGCTTCACAGGTTGCCACAGGAGTCCTCTTCCACTCCTCCATGACGACATCACGGAGCTGGTAGATGTTAGAGACTTTGCGCTCCTCCACCTTCCATTTGAGGATACCCCACAGATGCTCAATAGGGTTTTGGTCTGGAGACATGCTTGGCCAGTCAATGACCTTACCCTCAGCTTCTTTAGTAAGACAGTGGTTGTGTTGGAGTGTTTGGGGTCGTTATGTTGGAATACTGCCCTGCGGCCCAGTCTCTGAAAGAAGGGGATCATGTCATAGTACATGTTGGCATTCATGGTTGTCTCAATGAACTGTAGCTCCCCAGTGCCAGGAGCACTCGCAAAGCCCCAGACCATGACACTTCCACCACCATAATTGACTGTAGGCAAGACACACTTGTCTTTGTACTCCTCACCTGGTTGCCGCCACACACGCTTGACACCATCTGAACAAAATAAGTTTATCTTGGTCTCATCAGACCACAGGACATGGTTCCAGTAATCCATGTCCTTGGTCTGCTTGCCTTCAGTAAACTGTTTGCAGGCTTTCTTGTGCATCATCTTTAGAAGAGGCTTCCTTCTGGGATGATAGCCATGCAGACCAGTTTGATGCAGTGTGTGGCGTATGGTCTGAGCACTGACAGGCTGACCCCCCACCCCTTCAACCTCTGCAGAAATGCTGGCAGCACTCATACGTCTATTTCCCAAAGACAACCTCTGGATATGACGCTGAGCATGTGCACTCAACTTCTTTGGTCGACCATGGCGAGGCCTGCTCTGATTGAAACCAGTCCTGTTAAACCTCTGTATGATCTTGGCCACTGTGCTGCAGCTGAGTTTAAGGGTCTTGGCAATCTTCTTTTAGCCTAGGCCATCTTTATGTAGAGAAACCATTCCTTTTTTTCACATCCTCAGAAAGTTTGTTGCCATGAGGTGCCATGTTGAACTTCTGGTGACAAGTTTGAGAGAGAGCGATAACACCAAATTTAACACACCTGCTCCCCATTAACACCTGAGACCTTGTAAGACCAACGAGTCACATGACACCGGGGAGGGAAAATGGCTAATTGGGCCCAATTTGGACATTTTCACTTAGGGGTGTACTCACTTTTGTTGCCAGCGGTTAAAACATGGCTGTGTGTTGAGTTATTTTGAGGGGACAGCAAATTTACACTGTTATACAAGCTGTACACTAACTATTTGACATCATAGCAAAGTGTCATTTCTTCACTGTTGTCACATGAAAAGATATAATAAAATGTTTACAAAAATGTGAGGGGTATATTCACTTTTCTGAGATACTGTAAATAGAGCGAGAAAGAGGCTGCCATCACAATTGTGCAATCACAGATATTGCATGTGACGCATTGCTCTGCATATCACATGCAATGTTAGTGCGATGCAAATTTATATCATATTGCATTTGCATCAAAATGGTACAGGACCCTTTATTTGGTCCGCACTAGAATCGGATCGCATGGGTGTGAACACCCATGCGATCTGATTCCTGCACCATTGCATAGTTCGCACTGCGATCTGTGAAATGATCTGGGGGTGTCATTAACTTTACATTGACACCCGCAGTGGTGTGCAGATGTCAATGCAGGTGCGATGTGGAAACCCGCACAGGAATCACGATGGTTCACGCACCGCACAAGTGTGAACCCAGCCAGAGACGAAATTTTTTATATATATATATATGTGATATACATGTGATATGCAGAGCAATGCGTCACATGCAATATCTGTGATTGCACAATTGTGATGCCAGCCTCTTTCTCTCTCTATTTACAGTATCTCACAAAAGTGAATATACCCCTCACATTTTTGTAAACATTTTAGTGCAGTGCCTGATATATCTATCTATAGAATTCTGTCACAGATCGCCAGTGAGGTGCCGAGATCGCACCTTCATACACTGGCTGTTTCTGTGACAGTCAGTTACAGATTCTCACTGTGCTGCGATAATCAGTGGAGAACATGTTCTCCACTGATTACCTCAGTTTCATACACTGGTAATAACCTGAGATCAGCGGCGAGACTCTGGATCGCTGCTGATCTCAGTTTCATAAAAGGACACCTAAATGCAAAGTTTTTTGCCTTTAGTTATAATTTAAAATTATGCTGGACCATCTTGGAGACATGTAAAGGTTTTTAGATCTCTTGTGATAACTAGCACTGCGTAAAATTATCTGGTCATCCTGCTGACCTTATCTGCGCTCCTCACAGCTTCTTGGTCCTCCACGTCCACCGCTGAAATAGGCTGTCTTGGCTACCTAGGAGAGCGGGCAGATCACTTCCCCAGTCATATGACAGTGCTCAAGCCTGGTGATTGGATGCTGTCCTTTGCAAAGACTCTATCACTTTACCCTGCCTATATTGTGATGTTTTGCAGTTTCATATATGTAATTGAAAATACCAATATTGCAACTACTCATGTATAGCACAATACATTTTTTTTACTTTTATAATGTCTTCTACAATAGTCCAGTGTAGTATAAATAAACACAGCTCCAGATCAGCAGAAATCCATCCAAAATATGAAACAATCTGGTTAATGCGTATAAAAGATCCAAGGAAATTTTCACATTGCTACTATGTACAATTTAAACAAAAGAATTATTGCGCAGGTTTTGCTTCTATTGTTTCTCCTCCTCCTCTGCATCATGGCGGCTTCTGCCATGTGTCTCCTCCCTCCTCCTCCTAGGCGTCCAATAGGATCGCCTGTCACTTCAGCCAATCGGGTGAAGGGTCTCGGGACCCGCTTCCTGATTGGCCGGGAGGAGGATCAGTGACAATAGCAAACATTCATTCGCTATTGTCACACAACTGGGTGGGCTCAGAGTGCGGTGCTCTGCGCCCTGAGCCCACCCTTTTCATGAAGCCCATTAGAGCCTCTGGCTCTAATCATGTGCTTCAAACCCCCCCCCCCATTGGAATCCATGCGTCCGGCACCCTGCATGTAGATTAGGGGCCGGACACATGGATGGGGGGGTAGCGCCCGTACGCCCCTAATGGATGGGCCGCCACTGGTAGAGATGCAAAATAACATCCCGAAGAGTAGTTTTTGTGTGTATATGGTATGTATGTAAGTATAATTCTATATATCCCTTTTTCTCCCTCCGCCTTTCAGGACAGCACCTTGGAGAGAGCGCAGCTCCACCTTTTCACAGGAAACACTGCATAACGCCCCTTTTAAAAGCAGCTGCTTCCACCATGCCGTCGGTTTTAGTGTTTCCTCCGCCATGGAAGCATTGCTTGGGGAACCAGAGGGGCTGCACTCTCTCTCCAAAAAGGGGGGTTTTGGCAGTACCTTTTTCGTTTTATGTCCGGACCAGCCCAGCTCCTTCCCGCATGAGAGGGGGGTGCTCCCATGTCCCTTCCTTCGCCGGCTCACAGGAGTAAAGGTCCGCAAGAGGTCGTCTGCCCAGTGTGCTCGGGGGGGCGTGGGTGTACTCATTCTGAGCATCCATGCCAGGTCTCAGCATGGCGGCGCCAAGTCCCGGATGTGGGTAATGTCAATTTCAGGGGCGGAAACTTCGATTGCTTTCAGCTGCTGGAACGCAGGAGGTCTTCTGGCCAGGACTTACTTCCGCTCTGCACAGTAGAAGGAGTTATTTACAGCACACAGGCGGCTGCTGCGGCATTCGCAATGGAAGAAGGCTGAATCGTCGGCAGCTATGGCGGATGCAGGCGCCAAGGTTCCCGACCAGGCCCAGGTAGGAGAGGTGCAGTGGCGCCTCTTTCCTTTTCTGTTTCACTGGGTGTTTTTTTCTGTGTGTGGCTAGGACCTGCAGCTCTCTGCTATAGTGTAGATTTTCTTATAGCAGTTCAGCATTGAGGGAGACTCTGGGGCACTTTGGGGTGTCTGCTTTGGGCACTGTGTGTTCTCTCTGTTGGCAGCTATGTATCACCCTAATAAAGGGATCTGGGGCTTCTGTCTTGCTGTGTTTTCAGAAAGCCACCACCAAATCAGAGAGAGCAACAGGAAGAAAATGCCCTTCATGCAAGAACCCATTAAGGGACTCCTGGCCCAAACCGCTGTGCAAATCCTGCATTGCAGGTTTAGTGAGCAAAGAATCTACACAGGAGTGTAAAGAATTTTTTTTTCTCTGTGAGAAAAGAACTAGCAGAGACCTTAGGGACAGTACGTTCCCTTATGAAAAAGCATGGCCATGGTTCCAGCCAGGAACAGAGCTCCCAGTCCAGTCTTCCTCCTACCACTTCCAGACCAATTGAAAGTGAGTCAGAGAAAGTATTCCACCCTCCCTTGATTCCGAGGAGGATGAGGAAGAAGAAGAAATTATATCTTCTAGATACAAACTAACGCTTGAAGAGGTGGACGATCTACTTAAGGCAGTCTATACCACCTTGGAGATTCAAGAAGAGAAAACCCAGCTCTCAATACATGATGAAATGTATCAGGGGCTGGAGGAGGCCAGACATAGTTTTTTCCTGTCCACAAAGTTTTGACCGATGCAATCAAAAAGGAAGGTAAAGATCCAGAAAAAGGCCAGTTTTCTTCTAAAGCTCTCAAAAGAAGGTTTCCTTTTGAGGAAGACGAAACGTTAGTTTGGAATAAGAAACCAAAAATTGATGCCGCTTTTTCTCAAGTGTCTAGACGGGCAGACCTGGCATTCGAGGATATGGGCGTGCTTAAGGACGCCATGGACAAAAGAGCTGATGCGCTATTAAAGAAAGCCTGGGACTCGTCCTTATCTAACCTTAAGCCGGCAATGGCCGCTACAGTTGTTGCTAGAAATATGGTGAGTCAGCTGGAGCAACTTTAAAGGCCATGTGGTAGCAGGCACTTCTAGGAAAGATCTGTTGGAGTCCTTCCCTAACCTTCTGAGAGCGGTCAAATATATGGCAGATGCCTCACCAGAAACCATCAGGATGTCGGCCAGATCCTCAGCGCTTGTTAACTGAGCCAGGAGGGCTCTTTGGCTGAAAACCTGGTCAGGGGGCTCGGCCTCAAAGGTAAAGCTTTGCGGGATTGCCTTTTACAGGTGACCTGGTATTCGGACCAAAATTAGAGACAGTCCTTGACAGGACGGCAGATAAGAAAAAAGCTTTCCCACAGAAAAAGAAAGTGGTGCAGCACAGAAAGAATTTTTGTCCTTTTCAGCAAGCCCATAAGAAAAGGGATCAAACCCAGAAAAAGCCCTGGAATCCTCAGAAAGGGAGAGGCAGAGGAGGGGTGCTCTTTAAACTACCTGAGCAGACCCCAAAAAAGCAATGACCATCTCCCAGTAGATGGGAGGTTACAGGACTTCCTGCCAGCTTGGGAAGAAGCAACAAAAAGTCAGTTTGTTTTTAATTTAATCCATCAGGGATACCAGCTAGAATTTTTACAGATGCCCCAAGTCGGTTTTACGTGACAAACCTTCCAAGGGAACAGGAGTAGGCCCTGGCTATAAAATCTTTTAGGAGAATTGATGCAACAGGGTGTCATTTCCCAAGTCCCAAAAGATCAGCAGGGGAAGGGGTTTTACTCCCACGTTTTTCTGGTCAGAAAATCATCAGGAAACTTTTGGCTGATTCTCAACCTGAAAATTTTGAACCAATCCATAAAGTACAAAGAATTAAGGATGGATTTCTCTGTGAGGAATTTACTTACCCCCAGATGATACATGGCATCTATTGACTTTAGGGATGCCTATCTCCATATACCAATCGCAGTCTCGTCACAGAAGTTCCTGCGATTAACAGTCAATCTGGGGGTGGGGGCGATTTGGCACCTGCAGTTCAGGGCCCTGCCTTTTGGCCTTTCCTCCTCTCCCAAGGTATTCACGAAAGTGATGGCAGAAGCTTTGGAATCCCTGAGACGGAGGGGGATCCCAATAGTACCCTACTTGGACGACTTACTACTGTTCGCCGACTCAAAAGATCAAGTAGAGGTCAACCTGCAAGTAACTCAAGCACATCTAAACAGTTTGGGCTGGCTTCTGAACCTTCATAAATCAAATCTGGTACCATCTCAAGGAGTAAGGTTTCTGGGATACGAAATAGATTCAATAGAACAAAGAATCTTTCTCCCTCAGGAAAAGGTGGAAAAAATGAAGATCTCAGAGCTCTGAAAGCAGAGCAGAGCCTCAAAACAGGGGTTTCTGTAAGGCAAGCCATATCTGTGCTAGGTCTATTGATGGCAGCAATCCCCTTAGTACAGTGGGCCAGGTTTCATGCTCGACACCTGCAGACGGACATTCTTCTGAACTGACAAGTGGGTGTGGTGCTGCGCTAATCCAGGTACATAAACAAATGCATGAGTGCAACCGTGCTACAATGTTGATGAGTCAGAGGCTAGTCGCCTAACGTGAGCGTGGAGTGTGTATTATAATCAAACATCATTGCGAGAAACTAAAAATATGAATATAATATGCCCAGTCTAAAAGAGTGAATAAATTGGGTCAAACTATCCGGACTATGAAAAATTGCAATAATATCAATATAAAGAAGTAAACAGCATGCAGTGTCGAACTAAACATATAGTGCATATATAGGCAAGTGAGTGGCTAAAACATCAATAGCACAATATACAACTTTCGGAAAAAAAAAAAAAAAAGTGCAATGTTACACTGTGCGTCCGGGGAGATCACAAAGCCTGTGAAAATACAATAAAGTGTCCAATGCAAACAATAAGTGCTCAAAATTGTCTAAAGACATAAATACAGTCCAAAAAAGTGGCTTGTGCAACAGCAAAATCTCCAATGATTCATCAATCCTCAAAGTTCCAAACAGTGAGATAGTGCAAGCAGCAAACTTGATTCTAAAGTCAATCACTTGGATGGGTGAGAAGTGTGAAGTGTATAGATCAATCCTCTCCATGCAGCAATCCTACACTGGTGGATAATGGCCCCTTACCTCATTAGACTGAGGTTAACAGCATAAGTCAGTCACCGCTTATGGCAGCTCCTATGGAGGTTGGTCCTGGGTCCCGGACTATGTCTCTATATGCCTCAGGTCCACAGGGGGCATGGTGGCCGAAAGGGGAAAAAGGATGCCATATAGTGTAGTATTTTTAAGGCATATCAATTTTATTCACAATAAAAAGAAGGTACTCACACAGTAAACTTTTCCCAGAGGGACATCTCTTCTTGGGGACTCTGTAGCTGTATTTGAACAAAGGGAGTTCCACAAAGGTTAACCACATTCTCATGTGCAATGGTATTAGTTTCTCATACCTTATATAATCGCAGGCGAGGCTGTAGATCTGTAAATAAACATTTGTGATAAAATAAATAGCTGGTTAAAATCTGTATTATGTGGAGTGGTTAAATTTCCTACCTACATGTTCATATAAATGCTTTTAAGGCTTGTTTGCTAGGGTGTACTTGAGGGGTAAATCCACTTTCGTGGGGAAAAAAAATGGCAAATAAAAAAAAAAATATTATAGCATAGTGATGGCAAACCATGGCACCCCAGATGTTTTAGAAATACATTTCCCATGATGCTCATGCATGTAGTTGAGCATCACCTGAAAATGTAGTTCCAAAACATATGGGGTGTCTAGGTTAGCCATCACTAGC
The DNA here is from genome assembly GCA_037952925.1 of Lithobates clamitans. Classification (NCBI taxonomy): domain Eukaryota; kingdom Metazoa; phylum Chordata; class Amphibia; order Anura; family Ranidae; genus Lithobates; species Lithobates clamitans. The sequence goes on from JBBGZY010000374.1 coordinate 3,018,347, forward strand.
ATATACAATTGCGACACAAGTCATTTTGTAATTGAATGTTATTAAAAATTACCTTTCCAAGCTGCATCTGTCATCTTCTGTAAAATATGGCTACCTGGAGATGTTCTGTACACCTGTGTACTGATCGCCCCCAGAAATGCTTCCTGCTTGTGATTGGCTTACTGATTTTCACAGAAGTCTGTACGAAGATACAAGTCGGATATCAGGCAAAAAAAAAAATGTCATTTTTGGCGAGGAAATCACTTCTAAGTCTAGGTTTACATTTATGCGTCTGCGCTTGATGCATTTTTCAGGCATGTTTTGCAGTGCATTTTGCTTTTTTATGCGTTTTGGCATGCAGTTTTCATGCATTTTATGTTTTCACTTTTTTCCTCTTTAAACACACTGTAAATACACTGTATATAGCTGGTTGCTAAGGAGGGGGCCGGGAAGCCGGCCTCCACGTCCTTAACCGGTGAGCCATCAACTGTCAGCAGGGTTCCCCGCTGACAGCTGAATGTAAAAAAATTAAAAATTGCCGGCAAAAAAAAAAAAACTCGTGGGGTTCCCCCCCAGGTCTATACCAGGCCCGTCGGGTCAAGTATGGTTTCGGAGGGGACCCCACTGCCAAAATTTTTTTTTTTAAATAGCGTGGGGTTTCCCCCCCCCCCCCAAAATCCATACCAGACCCTTATCCGAGTATGCTGCCCGGCAGGTCAGGAAAGGGAGGGGACAAGCGAGCGCCCCCCCCCCCCCCCCCGCTCTCGAACAATACCAGGCTGCATGCCCTCAACATGGGCGGGATGGGTGCTTTGCTTACAAACGCAATTTTTTTGGAAAAAATACACTTTCTAAAAATTAGCCCAATTTTTTTTGTATAATGAGAAAGATGTTACGCCGAGTAAATTGATACCGAATATGTCATGCTTTAAAATTGCGCACTCTCATGGAATGGCGACAAACTACAGTACTCAAAAATCTCCATAGGGAACGCTTATGCCGCGTACACGTGGTCGGAACAAATGTTCGATGGGAGCTTGTTGTCAGAAATTCCGACCGTGTGTAGGCTCCATCGAACATTTGTTTTCCAAATTTCCGCTGAAAATTTTTTGAGAGCTGGATCTCAAATTTTCCGACAACAAAATCTATTCTCGGAAATTCCGAGCGTGTGTAGACAATTCCACGCATGCTCTGAATCAAGTACGAGACGGAAGCGATCGGTCTAGTAAAACTAGCATTCTTAATGGAGATAGCACATTTGTCACGCTGCAAATTTTTAATTTTTTTTTAATGCAGCGCATTCTCCTCTTCTTCTCGCAAACTGATTTCTATATTATTTCTTGTGATCTCATGAATAATAATTTTCATTTGTTTCGTCAGATCTCCATAATAATGTTTAGAGATACATTTTTATAGTGATCTTTTTTTATTTTTTTTATCAAGATCTCCTGTTTTTGTTTTTTTTTTGTTTGTTTTTTATAGTGATCTCCATAATATTTTTTGTCGTTTTGTGTGTCAAGTTACCACAACACCATTATTATCTTGTATTTTTTAACCTCAAGGAGGTTGGTTGGTGTTGGTGTCCCTTGTTAATTTGACATTGTATTTTAGAAATGTACCTGCCTACTCACAAACTGTCTTTTTTGAATTAAAACACATAGGCAAGTATTTGTGAAAATAAAATAGACATTTTATTAGGGGGTCATAACAAAATAAAGAGGAAGGCAACGCTGGATAAACTGGTGAAATTTGCGAAGCCTTTGTACCCCAGGGCACACATCAACTATTTGACATGCAAAATTGGTAGCCTGAGGAGTCCATTTTTTAGGGAGCAAAATCCGGTCCAGGACTCCAAGAGTTTAGGAACAGCAGCAGGTGACATATATGTTCCCAGGCTGTGGTCTTACCACAGCCTGCATCTTTTACCAGACCAAACCCAGGCCATTACTCTTTCTTGTCTTCCTTACACGCTTGCTTCCAGGCTGTGGCTCTGGTGTTGTGACAGGAGGTGGAGGAGGATGGTCCAACTCACACAGGTGGCTGCCACTTACCCCCGCCAACTCCTGGCTGCCACTTACCCCCGCCAACTCCTGGCTCAGGCTTTCCTGTGTATGAAAAAGGGACATAGTTTTAGTTGTATTATTCATCAATCGCACACAATTTTGAGAAATCTGTTTTAACAATGCTATACCTGACTCAAGCTTGGCTCCTCCACATCTTCTTCCTGGGTGGAGGGCCCAGGTTGGACGTCAGAAGCCTCAGCTGGGGTGGAAGGAAGGGTTGAGAGTGATGGCCTGATTTCAGTCTGGTCTGACAGAAACCGCAGTCTGTCATAGTACCATAGCCTGGGTACATGTCTGCTGTGGGGATCTGCGGCTTCACAAATTTCAGCAATTTATCCAGTGCTGCCTTCCTCTTTAGTCGATTTGTATAAAAGGGGTGTTTTGTCTGCCACAGACAGGGCAGCTCTCTGTACAAATCAATGAATTGGGGGAGGAAATCATGGTCGTTGAATCGATCCATTTTATCTGCAAGACACAACACAAGACAAACCCTAATGTCAGACTAAACTCTCCTAATCTTGTCCCAATATAAGTCCCAATCTATACAGGAGGTCCCTAGAGTTCCGAACCTCCGACTTGCGAACGACTCCTACTTATGAACGGGAGACGGCGTCGGCAGGCACATCGGAAAACTACAACGGAAAACATCGGAAAACGACGTCTCTGCCATTCTGCGCATGCGCTTCCGACTTACAAACAAATCCGACTTAAAAACAAACAGGAAGTCCCTAACCCATTCATAACTCGGGGACTGCCTGTAAGCAGTATAGGCCACTGATGCCCCAAGTTAAAATTGTACCTTCGTTAGAACGATCGTCGCTTCCGCTACTCCTTCCTCTGCTCACAGATTGTACGTATGCACGCGTGTTCCGCTTTTATATACACTACGCATGCATTAAAGCCCGCCCCTGACCTTCTTTCTAGTATTTTCCCTGCCCCTTCTCTTTTGGCGCAGTGGGAGAGCACATGGCGGAGAAAGAACAAGTGCGTGAAGACCGCAGCAACGGCGAAAGCCCAGAGCCACAAACGTCCTGGTCCCGGAGGAGATTTAAAGCCTAGAATATGGCCTTTGTAGAGATGGTGGAAATCTTGAAGAGGGCCGACTATGATGAGAAGCATGGACCTTACCCAAACCCAAATATGAGAAAGGTCAAGATCGTGACTAAAGTTGTAAAGAGTCTGCATAGGAATTTTGGGGTACGACGATCCAAGGATCAATTGAGGAAACGCTGGTCAGACCTGAAATTTGAGGGAGCACGATCAGTACAGAAGGATCAAGAGAGTTCTTCAAAAAAGTATTTGTTGTGTGTTCAGGTTCGTGGGCACAGTAATTGTTCGTAGTAAACATCATTCGTTCGCCCACTAATGCAATGTTTTTTGCAGATGCAGGTTAACTAAATTTGGTCATGCCTATTTGTCTTAAAAGAAGTTTAGTACATTGTTGTCTAGATGGGTTTGTAACTAGAATGAAATGCAAACTTGATTCAGTGTAAGGAGAGGACACTCAGCAGCTATTTACACATCTGGATGCAGGAGCACTAGCGTGGGACACCAGAACCAACTTTTTAGGGTGTCCCACATAGGTGCTCCAGTGGATACTAGGGGTGTCTCCATGTGTGAAACTTTACCAAAAAAGGGAAGTATTCCAGCTTTAAGAAAGGGGGAAAAAATCATGTCTTCAGCTTGGAACTCTGCCAAAACAGACAATTGTACGTCACTTCCAAGCAATGTTTCATACTACTATTTCTGCCCTCATTACTATTTCTGCCCTCAAATATCTGTGTGCTAAGTATACCTTTTTTTTATTCACATAGGGGAGAAAAGACTCGGGACATCAGAGGACACCAGGGACCCACAACCTCCTAAAGAAGGGGAAATCACAAAACCACAACCTGAGGATGTGGAGGAAGGGAGAGGTTCATGAATTGGGCGAAATAGTGACCACAACAGGTGAGTGTCTGAAACCACAGCTTCAGGTAATAGATGAATGCCTGCATATTTATAATACATGGTGTGTTTTTTTTATTTTAGGTGATGTGGATGTTGTGGAAGAAGAAACACATTTCACAAGTGCAAGTGCACAGATCCTCATGGGGGAGATAATGGTGTGCAATAGGGATTTACAGAAGATCAAGGAAGATATCAGTGATGTTGAAAGCCTCAAAAACATCATTGATTTTTCTAACTTTTTTCTTTACAGTGTGAAAGCCAGATTTTGAAGATGCACACAGTGTGTCAACATGTGCTATCTGCCATCACGGGATATCAATGTACGCGTTCTGTGCGTGCAACCCCTTCCTTGCAACTAAAGTAGATGAGAGGAAGGGGTTGCACCCCCGTAACACGTCCATTGATCCCCCATGATGGGAGCTAGCACATGTTGACCTTAGCCATGGGATCAGGAGGGAAATCCCCATTTTGACTCTCAATTTGTGTGCATCTTCAAAATTTGGCTTTCACAGGGGTGACATCACCCCATCTGATGAAGGCAATATCAACACAGTTTGAACATACTAATGTCTGATATTGCCTTCAATTTATCAAAGTTGAACTTTGTAAGTTCCCGAGTTGTGTATTGTTTTATGGTTTTAAACATGCCCGTTTACCATAAAAAAAAATATTTCCACTGTCAAAAAATAAATAAAAAAATATGTTGGTTTGTTAAAAAACCCTTTTCTAACGCACATGTGAATGTGCACAGAGTAAAAAATTGTCTACTCAACAATATGTGGCTTTTTCTTTCAATGCTCAATATCATTTTTTTGAGTAAGTTGGTTTTTACAGTGACAATGGGGGTTATTTACTAAAGGCAAATCCACTTTGCACTACAAGTGCAGTTTCAGTGCACTTTCAAATGCACTTTTGCAGTGCACTTGTAGTGCAAAGTGGATTTGCCTTTAGTAAATAACACCCACAGTGCTTTATAATTTGCAACAATCAGACCATTTTCGTCACTCCAAAAAATTAATTCATGGTGCTAAAAATGATGAATATTTTTAACAACAAAAACAAGGGGTGTGTGTGTGTGTGTGTGTGTGTGTGTGTGTGTGTGTGTGTGTGTGTGTCTGGCAGACTCCCAACATAATAGTTGGCTGAAGAGGAGATTGTCACCTCATGTATCAAAGAAATTACGTTTGCAGTATTGAAGAGAATGGCCAAAAAGAAAAGCCCATTGAATAACCTAGGAAACGGCTAAAAGAAACACAAGCAGGAAATCAAAGGAAATATTATTGCAGTTTAAAATAAAAATTTATTTTAAAAATGTTTCTTAAACATTTTCGGGCATATCAATGGCCCCCTACCCGCAAAGTACTCCATATATTTTAGATGGACCTCACGGGCACTTTGGGGGGGCAAGCCAGGATGGCCAGCTTCAAACGCCGTCAGGGTTTGGTCTTGAAATCCAGCCTCAGGCCCAACTGAGGCCACATAGTTCATAGAATTTCTCCTTAAAAAGTTGTGGAGAATGCAGCATGCAAGGATTATATGGTTAAGTTTATATTCTGCCATGTTGATTGGCTTCAGGAATAGGCGGAACCGGCTGGCCATTATGCCGAAAGCATTCTCCACCACTCTTCTGGCTCTGGCCAGCCAGTAGTTAAAAACCCTCTGGTCCGGGGTGAGGGTCCTCATCAGGAACGGCCGCATCAGGTGATCACCCAGCCCAAACACTTAATCAGCGACAAAGACGAACGACAGACCAGCCACGTTGTCTTTCGGAGGTGGCAATCCCAAGCCACCACTCTGGAGCCGTCCATAGAACTCGGTCTGGGCCATGACTCCACCATCCAACATCCAGCCATTTTTCCCCACGTCCACACAGAGAAACTTGTATGTTGCTGACCCCACCCCCAACCTCACAATACTATTAAACCCCTTATAGTTGTAATAGTATGACCCCGAGTTGGGGGGTGGGACTATGTGGACGTGTTTCCCATCAGACATGTGCATTCGTTTTCGTCCCAATCTTGTGTATTTTCGTTATGGTTTTAACAAACGATTAAAGAACGTGCAGAATCTGAAAACCAAAAGATCCGACATAAATAAATGCTTTAAGTTTTCGTTGCAACAACAGTTCAATATAAATAGGAGATTCGACATGACGCTGACAATAGCGATCTGTCTCCATCGAACCTGTTGTCGGAATGTGCCTAACCTTAGCTCTATTAGTCCAAGATTATTCTACATAGAGAGAAAAGATTCGACATAGAGAGAAAAGATTTGACATTATAGAGACCATAGCAAAAAAGGTCGAATGTGCCTAACCTAACTCTCTTAATCCAAGATTATTCGACATAGAGAGAAAAGATACAACATGATTCTACGAAGCAGTCGCCGCGAGTGGACACTTATGGTCAAATGCTCCGCCTCCGCCCATAGGCTATAGAATAACTCTAATGTTGGTTAACTAGTAGTAATTAATATAATTATTACTAGTGTCATACAACATTAGAATTTTACTATAGCTTGTAGGCAGAACATTCGACCAGAAATGTACGATTGCGGCGTCGTACAGTTTAACTGCTCCGTCGAATCTTCTTGGAACATTTGATAGACACCATAAGCCTTCAATGACAGATGCGACCTTAATTATTTTGGATTTTCGGACGAATGCATTTTTTTTTTTTAACAAAACTAAATAAATAAAAACGAATTTCGGGAGTAACTAAATAAATTTATTTTTCAAACGAAATTCCGAAACGAAATATTTCAGTATGCACATGTCTACTATTAAACCCCTTATAGTTGTAATAGTATGACCTCGAGTTGGGGGGTGGGACTATGTGGACGTGTTTCCCATCGATTGCCCCTCCGCAGTTGGGAAAGTCCCACCGCTGGGCAAATTGGGAAGCTACAGTCTGCCATTCCTGTGGCGTTGAAGGAAACTGTGGAGTGAAACGAAAAAAAAAATTATTTTTGCACATAACATTGCAAGCAGATTAGACACAAACATTCTTGGCCAACATCAGTATAACATTTATTTGAAGGAGTATTTAAAGACAAACATATATAGTCCACTTATCAGATTCCTCACCCCCTCTGATGGCCCATTATAAAATTTTTTAGGGGGGGGAGCTGTTTTGGACAGGTAACCCTCTCCACTTCGTTGAGAGCTTAATGCATACATAATGTGTGTTACTTTGGCCACCCCCTCCTTACTTTACACTATTGGCATCCCACTGGACAGGTAAGAATTGTCATACTCCAAAAATATGAATACACACTGTACTTTTTGAAGCACATTTTTACATTCTTATTACCTATGAAGATAATAGGAGAACAAAAATGTAAACAGTACCAAAGTATTCAGGCAAGACCTTTCACGACATGCTTTGGTGAATTCATCCATAAATATGACCACAAAAGAGGTAGGTATAGTGTGTATTGGTTTGGCAAAGTCAGCAGATAGAGGATTGGTATCAGTTGACTTAGTGGTTGGGGTAATGGAGGGTTCCAAATGAGTTTGGGACCCCAGAAAAAAACCTCTGGTACTCTGCCTGAATTTAAGGACACAAATAACATTTGTACACATTTTAGGGGTTGTTTAGGGTAAAGCAGTATAATGGAGCTGATAAAATGCATTAAGTGACTAGGCTAGGTGTGTATGGGGAGGTTAGTGAAGGCAAATATGCATGAAGGACAAAAAAGGAACTTTAAAAACTTCAGGCATGCATGAGGATAGAGTACATTCACAGCATATTACAATCATGGTAATTGGGGAATGATGAAAGAAATACAGTACATTAGCAAACATTAAATACATATAATGTTATTATTATTATTATTATTATACAGGATTTATATAGCGCCAACAGTTTGCGCAGCGCTTTACAACATGGGGCAGACAGTACACTTACAATACAAATCAATACAGGAGGGATCAGAGGGCCCTGCTCGTTAGAGCTTACAATCTAGAAGGGAGGGTCAAGTGGAGACAAAAGGTAATAACTGTGGGGGATGAGCTGATGGGGAAAAAAAAAAAAAAAAAGTACAGTTAGGTGTGGGTAGGATAGGCTTCTCTGAAGAGAAGGGTTTTCAGGGATCTTCTGAAAGCTAATAAAGTAGGAGATAAGCGGACAGATTGGGGTAAGGAGTTCCATAGGATTGGAGAGGCTTTGGAAAAGGCCTGGAGGCGAGCATGGGAGGAGGTGACAAGGGAGCTAGAGAGCAGGAGGTCTTGAGAGGAACAAAGAGAGCGAGTAGGTTGGTATTTAGAGACTAGGCAAGTGATGTAGCTGGGGGCGAAATTGTGGATGGCTTTGTACGTAGTTAGAATTTTGAATTTAATTCTTTGGCCGAGCGGAAGCCAGTGGAGGGATTGACATAGAGGAGTGGCAGACACAGAGCGACAGGTAAGGTGGATGAGTCTGGCAGCGGCATTCATAATGGATTGAAGAGGTGATGTGATGTTAAAGGAGAGATCTTACCTTAATATAGTCCTTCTGCAGGACCTGAATGATGGCAGAACAGGTCTCTGGAATAATGATCCCCAGAGCCTGGTGGGAGATGCCTGTCGAGAACTTGATGTCCTGCAAATTTCTCCCTGTCGCCAAGTACTGCAAGGTGGCGACTGGCCTCTGTTCAGGAGTGATGGCTTGCCGCATGCAGGTGTCCTGCTTCGTAATATAAGGGGACAGCAAAGCCAACAGACGGTGAAAAACAGGGTTCCGTCCTCCGGAGATAATTCGTAAAATCATCAGGATTATTCTCACGGCTCTCCCGTAACAAAGGCATGTGAGAGAATTGGTCGCGCTGGAGCAACCAATTCTTCGTCCATGAACTCCTCCCCACCCTGTTCATGGACTGGGCTTGGGTCAAAGTAAGAACCCCAACACCAAGCCCCTGCACAGCACGAACGATGAGTATGTACCCGCAACATGGCTAGAAAACGGTCGGCTGGTCAGAACGAACTAACAGAATGTGCTGAAAATCAGAAAGGCCTGAAGAGCGAGCTGAAAATCAGAAACGAGCCGACAAGAACGCACTGAAAATCAAATACGTAATAAAAAAATACGCACTGAAAACCAGATGCCAACTGACTACACGCACTGAAAACCAGATACAAACCCACAAGCACAAACTGAAGAGCAGTAACGATCTGAAAAGCGTGAGGCTGAAAAGCGCGAATCGTCTCTCACCAAACTTCTACTAACACGAGATTAGCAGAAGGAGCCCAAAGGGTGGCGCACTTGGTATTGAACTTCCCTTTTTTATAGTGCCGTCGTAGGTGTTGTATGTCAGCACGTTCTTGACGTTCAGAATTTCCAACAACATTTGTGCGACCGTGTGTATGCAAGACAAGTTTGTGCCAACATCCGTCGGAAATAAATCCAGGATTTTGTTGTCGGAATGTCCGATCGTGTGTACGCAGCATTAGAGTTACAGAGAATATCTAGTGCTAGAATTATTGCTCTCGCTCTAATCTAACGATCGCGGATCATTTCCGCTTCTGCTGATCTCTCCGGGAAGCGGCAGGAAATGGGGGGGGCACTTCTCCCACTGCCCATAAAAGTGATCCCATGGTGAATCCCCCACTGGGACCACTTTTAGGTGAAAGAGGATCGCCCACTGTGTAAAAATATACCATAGTTATGGCAGCTAGCTGCTGCCATAACCACAGTACATAATGTCAAAGTAGCAACGTATATTTACGGTGGGCGGTCCGGAAGTGGTTAAAATCCTTGTAATGTACATAGATCACCCAGAGGGGAAGGTTTTTTTCTCAACAAAAGTTGAGTTACTCTTTAAGCTTACATCTGTGCAAATACTGTGTTTGCCCGCATGGGATACACAGGTGTTTTCTGCATCTACATGCAAGCAGTCTTATTTATGTCTGTTGGGATGCAGCAGCTGTAAAGACACAGCTACTGCTCCCAATTTAACATCCATGTGGGTGTAGGTGCTGTTTCATGTGGCCCTTGTACCCACTCCGCCACCTGCGGCTCTCGTCCTCCGCTCCCTGCTCACCACTGTCACTTGTAAACACAGAAGCCTTCTGTGTTTATAAGGACAGTTTTCCTCCCGACTGCTCTCACAGATCTCGCATAACTTTTGCCTGCTGTCGCGTACCTTGTGGCAGAGCCTGACGTCTAGAGGGAGGCTTCTCGTACAGCCCCGGCTCTGAGACCACTGATGTTATAATAGTGGCTATGAGAGCACGGCTAGGTATAGGTGCCTGTGAGATGTCCATTAGCTTTGGCAGTGGGCAGCAGGTGCGTCGCCAGAGATGCAGCAGACCCCAGATTGGGCAGGCGGCAGGTGCTTGACAGGCAGCTGACAGGTAACAGGTGCAGAACCAGCAGGAACCAGGTAGCATGCAGAGCAGGACGGGTGGATAACTGGATGCAAGGTCAAAAACAGGCGGTCAGATACAGGCATATACGGCAGGCAGAGAATGTTCAGGATGCATGCAGATGCCAGCAATGTAGAATCAGGCAGATGAGCACAAGGCAGAGCAAATCCAAAGACAGGCCAAGGTCAGGGCAGGAGCGTTCAAGCAAGGTCAGGGCAAGCCAGGTAAATAACATTAGTCAGCACAGGAACAGATACAGAAGCAAGGGTAATAGCTGTAGATCAGACAGCACTTGCTAATAGAACTTCTGCAGTTTAAATAGTCACATTGGCGCCCACATTCGCGATGTGAGTGCGTTTGCGCATACGCCTTAGCGAACTGTCATTCACAGGCAAATGGGCGACTGCACATCTGCACCTGCACAACTGTGTATGTCTTAAAGGCTTCATCTGTACTATTACTAGTGCCTTTCTGACATTGCCTCCTCCCTATGGGTAGCCTCTGGATGCCCTTATGTCTTTCATCTCTGGGTGGGCACGGAAGAAAGCACGAATAAGCCCCTTAGCATAGACATTCAGTTCGGGCTCCCAGGAATTATCTTTAGGACCATACCCTTTTCACTTAATCTGGTACTAAAGCTGGTTCCTCCTCTTCCTGCAATTCACAATACCTTCCACTTCTTCATATTACTCATCTCCATTTATAAGCACAGGTTCAGGTGGCCCAGAAAGGAGTAAGTCACTGCGGGCTTCAAAAAAAGCTAAACACTTCCAGCGCTCAGTGCTCCTCATCAGAGGGATGGCCAAACCAGTGACCCATCACATACATGGTCCAATGCCCCGTGGATGCAGCCCTCCTCAAATAGGGGTATCCAGTGTGGAACAACAAAAAAGGAAAGGCGCAAACCCCTGGTGCATAACCCAAGTAAAAAGGTATTAAAATGAAAGAAAACCAAATTGTAGGCCCCTCGCAGATCCAATTTTGTAAAAATTGTTGCGGACATTGAAACCGTTCTGGTACAATGGGAAAAGGGTAGCGGTTCTTTACCGTAATCTTATTAAGTTCCCGGTAGTCTACGCATGGCTGCAGGGCGTGGTCCTTCTTCTCCACAAGGAATATTTCTGCTCCCGCTGGAGACGTGCACGGACAGATGAAACCCTTTTCCATGTTTTTTTTTCATCCACGTACTCCTTCAAGGCTTCCAGTTCTCGCTCTAATAGTGGGAAGCTTCTCCCGAAAGGAATCTCAGCTCCTGGAAGAACTTCAATCGGGCAATCATATGGTCAGTGTGAAAGAAGGGTATCATCTCCCCACTTGCTGAACACATCGATATTCATGGTAAGGCTCAGGCACTGCCTGACGGGTCTCATTGTCGGAGTCCATGCACAGCAAAATGATTTGACGATTCTGGTAGGCAATGCTCCCGGCAGTAGGTTGAATGGAACCTGATATCTCCTGAAATCCAATGGATCTGTGTATGGTGTGCCTGCAGCCAAGGCAGGCCCAGGATAACAGGAAACAGAGAGGATGCAATGGCTTCAAGACTCAACAGTTCTTTATGCTTAGTAGGGAAAACAGGCAAAGGGAGGAGTCTCCCGAGGTACTAGTCCTGATTTAATTCAGGAACCGTCTGACAGATATACCGAAAGTCCTTGGGTCTTTGACTGCAGTGGCATGCGTTTCTGTGTTGCAAAGGTTAGGTCAATAAAACAACTGTATGCCCTGGAATCGATATCTGTGATGATTGGGATAGTTCTTCCTGGAAGCTGAAACAAGTTTGGGAGAGCAAGATGAGTTGCACTGGCAGATAATGGTGGCCGGTTAGCAGGAAAAATAGACAAACATTAACGCAGCTTCGCAGGGCACACGTGTACATAGTAGCCGGCTTCCCCACAATATAAGCAGAGGTTGTGCTGCTGACGACATTGGCGTTCCTCAGGTGACAGAATCAACCTAAGTTGCATGGGCTGTGGAATGTTGGATGAAGGAAGAACAGGGCTGGCAAAAGCTGAACCGGCGGGAGCAGCGTTAGTGGGAGCAGTATGAGCAGGGGCTGGAATTCTGGACAACATCCAGGGTGGGTGGGGTGACTGAGTAGACTTCTCCAGCCTGCCGGTCAATCTGGATGGCCAAAAAAAAATCTGAGTGTCTAGGGTATTTGGTACGCCAACCCAGGCTTACTCATCTTTTAAACTTTCAGCGAGGCCTAGGTGTCGTGGGGAACAGTTGTTCGAGGTTATCGAACAACTTCATTGCGTGTCTGCACTCCAGCATCTGTAGTCCGGAACGTAGTCCTTGGCTGCTGTGCGGCTTTGCTGGAGCGCATGAAGAGCAGCCTCTGCTGTAGAAGTCCACTGCGGGTTGTCATACAGCTGGGCCATGGCAGTGTAGAATGAAGTCATGGTATGCAGTTGTGCGTTATTCTCCTCGAGCAGCCGGTCACCAAGGTTTGAGGTTCCCCTTGAAGTAACGAGATGATGAACCCCACCTTAGTGGATTCCAGGGAGAAAGTCCGTGGTTGCACGGAGAAGTATAGCTGAACTGCGTTACGGAACACTCTAAATTTACTTTGATCCCCTGAGAATCTCTCTGGAGTAGGAAGCCTGTGTTTAGGAGGCAGCACCATTACAGTGGGTGTAGTAGCGGTCTCTAAATGTGCTGCAGCAGAGGATCAGGTAGAAGCTGAGGCAAGACTCGTAGATGTATTCAAAGATTGCACACTCCTCCAGCTGGACTCATACCTCCTGCAAGGGCTTAATAGTTTGGATGAGGGCTGTGAGGTGTTGGCAAATCTCATCCATGGGAGAGGTCCCTCCTGCAGGCTCAAACATGGCTGTCTGATGCTGTCACGTACCTTGTGGTAGAGCCTGACCGATAGAGGGAGGCCTCTCGTACAGCCCTGGCTCTTAGACCACTGATGTTGCAACAGTGGCTGCGAGAGCGTGGTGAGGTATAGGTGCCTGTGAGATGTCCATCAGCCGTGGCAGTTGGCAGCAGGTGCATCACCAGAGACGGGTCAGATCGCTGGAACAGCAAGTGGCAGCAGAGACCGCAGACCCCGGACTGGACAGGCAGCTGGCAGGTAGCAGGTGCAGGAACCAGGTAGTATGCAGAGCAGTACGGGTGAATAACTGGATGCAGACGAGCCAGATCAGCAACAGACTGTCAGATACAGCCATATACAGCAGGCAGAAAATGGTCAGGAAACACGCACAAGTCAGCAACATAGAATCAGGCAGAAGGCAGAACAAATCCAGAGACAGGCCAAGGTCAGGGCACATAGCTTTCAAGCAAGGGCAGGGCAAGCCAGGTCAATAACAGAAGTCAGCACAGGAACAGATACAGGAGCACGGGTAATAACTGTAGATCAGACAGAACTGGCTTATAGACTTTTAAGTTTAAATAGTCTCATTGGCACCAACATTAGCGCTGGGCGAACGCGTTTGCGAATGGTTATAAACAGGCAACTGAATATCTGCGCCTGCACAACTGTGTATTTGTTGAGGCTTCATCCGTACTATGATTAGTGCCTTTGACACCTGCCCTGCACCTGCTTCTAAAATTTTGCAAATGAGTAATTTTTCTTCTTTGCTGATGGGCGCTGAGTGTGCTGCACTTATAATCAGGACACTGATGATCAGTGCCCCGATTATCTGTGTGAACAATGTGCTAACAGCCCTGCTGGTTATCGGCACTCCTTTCCGAAGGACACAGTGGTCACAGAGTGTGCCCGATGCATGCTGCGAGGTTCTGGGAGGATGCCTATGAATGCCCTCCCAGAACTATAGCACTGCGCTGTAGCTATAGCACGGTACTAAAGTGGTTAAATATAAACTTTTCGATACAAAATAATATAATCTAAAAATGTTATTTTTGTGTTTTTATAATTGCTAATAAACATTGCCTTACGTTTCTTGGTACCATCAAATTCCCAGATAGGGTTGTAAATTTCTTTTGCATGTATTGATTGGGATTAATGTACGCTTTATTACCTGTACCCATACCCCTCTGGTAATTAACTTGATTTAATAAATCACTTTTTTGTAGTTAGGAGTTAATATATATATTAATTATTAATATAGGGAAAGTGCATGTATGATGCCTCCTAGAGTGATATTTTTTTTCTTTTCACATATTTTGAATGTTTTTGTGGATTACCTCAACATGGCTCTACTACTTCTGCAGTATTTTTAATATTAAATGTGTACCTAAATGTATAATGTGTTGTAAATTTTTAGTGGAACCTTGTGGAGTTGTAAGCCTTGTTGTAGCGACTCGCACTAGTTTCATTTTCTAAGTTATGACATTTGACTTGTAACATCTTTGTATAATATGTGTATGGTTGGTAGTTTAGAAATATATGTGAATCTGAGAAGAAATGCATGTTAGTCCGCAAAACTAGACTGCTTTTTATTTATTTATTTTTATTTGTTTTTTGTGTGTTTAATGCTGGTTCTGAATTTTAAATTGATATAATAAAACCTACAATTTAACTTTCAGTGGTCCTTGGGTAATGAGAAGTTTTGTCCTTGCATCTTTTGGGCATGCCAGCTATACTGTTGTCAGTTTGTTTTTGATGGATTTTCGCATTTGTCCTAAAGCAAAATGCATTAAAATACAACTAAATGCTTCTTTTATGACAGTCCAAGCAAATACCAAGTCAAATTATTATGTGATGTACAAGTTTCAAAGTAAAGGAAAAAAAAAAAAACAACTTTCCCTTTCCTGACTGAGCCAAGTCCTCCTTCACATGTGTCTCACACACTTTCCCTCACAGACACTGCCACTCACAGTGGGAGGGTTTCAGCAACAGAGGCAGTGCTGTCAAACGCAAAAACCAGTGGGCAGAACTAGGTGTGGCCAGGTGCTTAGTTGTGAATCAGCCATGATCATGCTGACAGGCACACCCCCGAAACATTTTTCCATCTCACTGTAGTGCAAGCAGGCAAAGTGCCTACATGGCAGCAGCAACACTGCTCTGAATTCAGGAGCAGTGCTGCATCATTCCACACCATCACAGTGAGCTGAATGAGGAGGACTTCACCCGCACTTAAAAGTAAGTGTTGCAGTACTTTTTTATTTTATTTTTGTGAGGCCATAGTTCTATTTTGAGTGGAAAAACCTTGACAATGCTTGCAAATCATGTGCCTCATTTCAAACCTAATTCCAGTAGGTACAGCTTCTTTATGTTGAACCTTTTAACTGTATGTCACTTTGCACCATAAAGCTGCCTTGCTTTCTTCATCACTTGCCTTCTCCGTGTTTTTTGTTTTTGTTTTAGGGACGTGGTGGACTTGGTTCCATTTTTGTTTGGGCATCTGGAAATGGTGGCCTGCATTATGACAACTGTAATTGTGATGGCTACAGCAATAGTATATACACACTATCTGTCATCAGCACCACGGAGAATGGAGAGATTCCATGGTATAGCGAGGCTTGCTCATCCATACTCACTACTACATTTAGCAGTGGCAAAAAGAAAGACAGGCAGATTGTAAGTATCTGTCATGATACTTGCATTCCTCACAGCCACCACTCTAATGCACCCACTCCACTACCCTCTCCACCGATGCATTTCACAGAGATGTTCATCATTCGGAATAGAAATTACACAACTCCTCAACCTTTCAGGTCTCAGAACCAAAAGTCAGGAGGGCATAGCCAGATGTGGGTCTGACCCCACCCTAATGATAGCAGTGTTTTGTGTTTTTTGGATTGGCTGCAGCTCAGTGCTCACCTCTATAAACTCAGCATTAGGAAAAAGGGTAGGTGTTTTTTTAACCGTTTATAGAGATAATGTGAAAACTTCAAAGATGCTTGGGAAATGCTTTTGTTTGAAAGCTTATTTTTTCATATAGTTCATGATAGTGAAATTTATATCCACCAGATCCCTAATATATCAAGTGGCTGCTGTAGCCATAATGCAGTTTTGAAACAGTTTAAAGCGGGGTTCCAATTTTTAACCTAATCTTACCCCCTTCAGTTAATTGCATAGATGTTCAAATGCCGCACGAAAAAAAAATTATTGCTGTAATTACCTTTTTATTGTACTTTATTGTGGCACTTCCTGTCTCTCCTCCCATGGGAGTAGGTGTGTTTATTGCCTTTCTCCGGTGCCGCACTGTCTCCTGGGAGCTTAGCGTCAGGCTTCCCAAGATTCAGTGCGGAAACAATGATCATGCGCGTGAACAAGCTGTGAACGAACAGCATTCACCACATCCCGGAAATCAATGCTTGTGGGCTTCACATGCCCACAAGCAAGATGGAAACAGCCAGCATCACATTTTTTAAGTTATTCTTCAGTACGAAAACAGACAGAGGTGGAAATATTACACCCAAACTGTGAGTATTCTTTTGGGATTAGCAAATTGTTTCAATGACCTAAAAAAAAAAAAAAAAAAAGATTGGTTGGCGGACTCCCGCTTTAAGGATAAGTTCACCTTTTGCACTATGTTACGTTACTCCCAGTATTTAGGGAGTAACATGGTGCAAATGCTTCCGCCCGGCCCTTACACCACCCTTTCCTTTGTAACAACGTGGGGTTCATTTGCACCACAGCCATTGTCACATTTAATATTGCCCACACAGCCGCATCATTTGTTCACAGGGATCTGTGAATGAATGATCTACAAGCCCTGTTTGCCAATGCGGCAGATGGACTTCAGTTCTCAATAGATTAGGGGTGTGGTAATCATTGCTCTCTTAGTCCATTGGATCCTCTCAGAGGGGAGAGAGCTAGAGGATGTCACCAACAACCGCAATTATCTCCTGCATATAAGTGTAGGGGGAGGTATAAGTAAATTCCACTGCATATATAATCTCTTGAAGCCTTGTTGCCCTCTAGGACTGGGGATGTCCTTTGGCCACTAAAAAAACAAACGAGGCCTAGTGCATTATCCGACAAGTTTTAATATAAATTTGATAAAAAGAACTACTCACAAGCAAATGGGTTAAAAGCACTCATTAAGCTACTCTTCCGTGGCTTAATACTTCCAGACTAAACTGTCACCAGAGCAGAGGGGGGACCTTACTGGAATCCCTGCAGGCTAATGCATTTCGAAGGGATTTCTTTTTTCCCTCAGAGCCTGACTTTGCACCCACGATCCACTGATTGCGGGTACAGTGCTCTGCAGGCTCCTGGTATAAAAAGAAATGCACATTTTGTTTTTGTTTTTCCTACAAAAAAAAATGTCCATTTATTTTTTTTTTATACAGGTGAACCTAGCCTCTATAGTAAACAGGTTAATTATATATGTGAACAGATACAGTAAGTAGAAACATTATGAGGTTATGTGAACATACAGTGCATCCGGAAAGTATTCACAGTGCTTCACTTTTTCCACATTTTGTTATGTTATAGCCTTATTCCAAAATTGATTAAATTCATTATTTTCCTAAAAAGTCTACAAATACCCCATAATGAAAATTGCAGCATCAAGTCTTTTTGAGTATGATGCTACAAGTTTGGCACACCTATTTTTGGGCAGTTTCTCCCATTCTTCTTTGCAGGACCTCTCAAGCTCCATCAGGTTGAATGGGGAGCATCAGTGCACAGCCATTTTCAGATCATCCAAGAAATGTTCAATCGTTTCAAGTCTGGTCTCTGGCTGGGCCACTGAGCCCAGGTTCACACTGAGCTGCGGGAATGAAGCCGTGTGAGTTCAGCTGAACTTGCACAATTTCACTCTCGCATGTCAGTCCCGATTTCGGCCGCGATTTCACAGACATTTGTGCGGGTTTCTGCAAAAATGTAAATGGAAAGTGCACCCTGAAATCGCAAAAGGTAGTACAGAAGCTACTTTTTGAAATCAGTGTGGCACCGCAAATACAGCGTCGAACCGATAAGGATGGTGCCATTGCGGCCGATTTGACATGTCAAATCACATATCAAAAGGCACCAGTGTGATCCAGGGCTTAAGGACATTCGCAGAGTTGTCCCGTAGCCACTACTTTATATTGGCTGTGTGCGTAGGGTCGTTGTCCTGTTGGAAGATGAACCTTTGCCCCAGTCTGAGGTCAAGAGTGCTCTGGAGCAGGTTTACATCAAGTATGTCTCTGTACATTGCTGCATTCATCTTTCCCTTGATCCCGACTAGTCTCCCAGTTCCTGCCGCTGAAAAACAACCCCACAGCATGATGCTGCCACTACCATTCTTCACTGTAGGGGATGGTATTGGCCAGGTGATGAGCGGTGCCTGGTTTCCTCCAGACATGATGCTGGCCATTCAGGCCAAACAGTTCAATCTTTATTTCATCAAACCAGAGAATTTTTGTTTCTCATGGTCAGAGTCCTTCAGGTGCCTTGTGGCAAACTCCAGGCGGGCTGTCATGTGCCTTTTACAGGGAAATGGCTTCCGTCTGGCCACTTTACCACACAGGCCTTATTGTTGGAGTGCTGCAGAGATGATTGCTGTTCTGAAAGGTTCTCCTCTCTCCACAGAGAAACTCTGGAGTGCTGTCAGAGTGACCATCGGGTTCTTGGTCACCTCCCTGACTGAGGCCCTTCTCCCCCAATCGCTCAGTTTGGCCGAGTGACCTGCTCTAGGAAAAGTCCTGGTGGTTCCAAACTTCTTCCATTTGTGGATGATGGCAACCACTGTGCTCATTGGGACCTTCGATGCTGCAGAAATTTTTCTGTACCCTTCCCCAGATCTGGGCCTCAATATAATGCTGTCTTGGAGGTCTTTACAGGCAATTCCTTGAACTTCATGGATTGGTTTGTGCTCTGACAAGCACTGTTAACTGTGGGACCTTATATAGACAGGTGGGTGCCTTTCCAAATCATGTCCAATCAACTGAATTTACGAAAGGTGGACTCCAATCAAGTTGTAGACACATCTCAAGGATGATTGGTGGAAACAGGATGCACCTGATCTCAATTTTGAGTGTCATGGCAAAGGCTGTGAATATTTATGTACATGTGATTTTTTTTATTTTTTTTATTCTGTTTTTTACTTTTAATAAATTTGCAATGTTTTAAACAAACTTATTTCACGTTGTCATTATGGGGTATTGCTTGTAGAATTTTGAGGAAACTAATGAATTTAATCACTTTTGTAATAAGGCTGTAACATAACAAAATGTGGAAAAAATGAAGTGTTGTGAAAACTTTCCAGATGCACTGTATGTTTAAACCAGGGTGGCATAGCATGGAGCAGTGATTTCTCCTACACCAAGTGTAATTTTGTTATCTACAATGGCAGTTTATGTAGGAAACAAAGTAGCACTAAATGTATGTGAATGTCTGGTACTTTACCCTGTATAGCATGTATGTTAGCAGTCTCATCAAGATTGACTCTTCCCAATTTTTTTAGACCACGACTGACCTGCGCCAGCAGTGCACTGAACACCATACAGGAACATCAGCATCTGCACCTTTGGCTGCTGGGATAATTGCCCTGGCACTGGAAGCTAAGTAAGAACTACAGTCAAAAATTGTGAAAATTAATGACTTAGGAGAAATCCTACATATGATTTATTTGTGATTCTTGCACAGCCCTGCCCTCTCTTGGAGGGATGTCCAGCACATTGTGGTGAGATCATCAAGTCCTGCAAATCTGGTTGCCGATGACTGGGAGATAAATGGAGTTGGGAGAAAAGGTAAGAAAAGGAATCCTGTCTCAATGCGTTGGAATCTTTTCATTATCTTTTTAATTAAAGCACACTCAGTGAACATTTACCAAGAAACTAGTGTCACTTAAAGAAAAGGTGCCTAAGGGCCTTAGGCAATTGTTCTGGCAGACCCCACTCATCTTTCATCTTGTGAGGGTCAAGGAATGTGCATGAGTAGCATTACGAGATATTGTGGTTTGCCGAAATGCTTAACTTGCTCTCTATAATTTGGGATCTTCGTGTCTTGCACAAATGGGTTCAGGGCTTCCAAGGGGATGCCTTTTCCAAAGGACAAATAATTATGCATACACCTCACTATATGAGGTGTTTTTATGTTACATTTATAACAGCAGGCACAGATTGGGCATTGCCATGTTTCAATATACTAAAGTGTGCATTTGTACCACAACTTATATTTGTGAAGCCAGCCTTAACTCACTATCCACAACACAATTCTTTCCTATGGGGTCCCATACTGATGGTAGCCACCATAACTACGACTGTCCTTTAAGAAGGAATTTGGTTGTGGCATGCATGCCTACTTGAGGAGGACCCAGCAGGACCTTTTTTGGATTGAAGGCTGTGTGGCTTCGTGTGTAAATGCACAGTGAATATCACCAAATCGGTGCTAAGAGCAAGAGCATCTTCTCCAAGGGCCTGAGAATTGTACATACACCTTGCATGAGGTATTTTTTATATTGACATTACATTTATAATCACAACAGGCATGCTCTAAAGGCAGCTATCACAAAATTAACTCATATATATTCCTGGCCATCCTTTGGGTAAGCAAATTGGTGTGTATTGGTCATGTGCTATTGAGGCCACTTTTATTTCCAGGTAAACTGCACAAAAGGCACACCCCTTTCTAGATTACCTGCTCCTGCATTTCCCCTCTCCTTCATGATGTAGAGAGGTTATAGTGCAAGAAATTGAATTTAAAAGGTAGACCATCACACTCAAACCTCACTCATCCATATGAAACCAGCCAGCTAGTCCTATCTTCATAAGTGAAATGATAGGGGGACAAGCAAGCGCTGTAGTAAGAACTGTCACTATACTGATAAACTAAACTTGAGATTACAATAGAGCTTTAATGTATAGGTGAAACCCAGCTGAAATGTATATTTTATTTTTTTTGTCCCCTGGTTTTCTAACCCAGATGATTAAAACTCCAAGTAGCTGTCTCAGCACACATTGGGTTACATACACAGGCAGTTTGTCCTGTCAGCATCAAATCTTCGCTTGTTCCAGTGCTCAGGATGTACAGGTGCAGTGTCCAGTATCTCTGTCAGAAATCTGTCAATATCCTATGACTGGCTGAAAATGCAGCAGCTGAAAAACGCAGCAGCTTGGACACTGTACAAAGCTGTACTCGCATTTAGGACTGTATGCATTCAGGGACGTATGCCACGAATGCAGATTTCCTGTATTCGGGATATACTGTTGTCACCATCAGGGAACCTGACCTGAAAAATGCCATGTAGCCATTGCTGGAGTGTAGGCTTATAGACTGAGAGTGGCTGCTAAGAGGAGATCAGCAGCACTGAAATGCAAAAAAAAAAATAAACAGGCAATTGTTCAATACACAGCCTCCTCAGCTAGTTCAGTTAAGCTTTAAAAAGTTAAAGATGAAAGCTGATTAGTTGCCATGCAGAGTTGCTCCAGATTCTGGATAGATTCAGTTAGGGTCTTTTATATGATATGAGGTGCTTTTATATTAATGTTACATTTATACTACTGTGAAAAGTTTTAGGCAGGTGTGAAAAAAATGCTGTAAATTAAGATTGCCTTCAGAAATAGAATTGTTAATAGTTATAGTTTATTTTTTTCAATTAACAAAATTGGAAGTTTATGAACAGGAGAGAAATCCAAATCAAATCCATATTTGGTGTGACCACCCTTTGCCTTCAAAACAGCTTCAATTCTTCTAGGTACACTTGCACACAGATTTTGAAGGAACTTGGCAGTTAAGTTGTTCCAAACATCTTGGAGCACTAACCACATATCTTCTGTGGATGTAGGCTGCCTCAAATCCTTCTGTCTCTTCATGTAATCCCATACAGACTATGATTTTGAGATCAGTGCTCTGTGAGGGCCAAACCATCACTTCCAGGACTCCTTGTTCTTTTTTACGCTGAAGATAGTTCTTACCACGGTGACATGAAACTGGCTTCCACAACCTCACCTTAGTAGCAGAGTTTAGCTGTTCCTCGCCCAGTTTTAAGTTCCTACAAAGCTGTTTCAGGTAATGATTGTATTTCAACCTACATATGAAATTGATGATCATTAGCACATGGTTAGTATAATTGAATAATCCTACAAAATTTTTGACTTTGTGCAAGCGTACAAAGTGTAAGAATTTTATGCTGGTTTGAAGCCAAGGGGTAGTCGCACCAAATATTAATTTGATTTTGATTTTTGTTCTGTTCACTCACTTTTCATTTTGTAAATGAATAAAAATAAACAATTAAATATTTTTGAAAGCATTCTTACTTTACAGCATTTTTTCACACCTGCCTAAAACTTTTGCACAGTACTGTATATTAATAGCATTAGCCAACTGAAGTAACTAACAGTGATCAAAATAAATCCACCTATATAAGCTGTACCTGTTTATCTGCAGCTTTCTCTCTTCCACAGTCTTCCAAAGTAAACAATTTAGATGGTATTTCTTAGGTTCAGATGGGGATCTAATGTCATGCACAGAGCTGCGTGTAATCTGAGACCTGTGTGGGGAGAATGGACACATAACCCTCTACTCAGTCTCGTAAGAGAAACTTGGGCCTCTGAACATCTGATGCTGTCAATCGCCTAAAGTGTCCTAGAGGATTAGACCAATATAAGTGCAGCACTAATAAACGATCTCCGAATAAACTAAGGTTAGGTAGTGGTCATGTGACAAACATATATATAATAAACCTGTGAAGAGAGTTGATCATATAAATCAAATATATAATGAAACCTATGAAGGGACATAATCAAACGAGTCCACAATACAAATAAGTTGTGTATATAAAGTGAGCGTGAAGTCCACAGAAAAAAGAAATCAAATGTGTGAATGAGTCCAGACACCTAAAATGAATTATTATGGCATCAAAAGATGAAAATGGGTATGAAGAAAGGTTGCAAGTAGATTATCCACCACCAAATGGAAGAAGGCTTACAGGAGGGCTTGGGCTCAAAAGGACTTATGCTTGATGAGTCAACAAAGCTTGTGGTGAAGTACACCAAGAAATGAGGGTATCCTTGTAGGTGACCTCTGACTGGGATTTAGGTATTCCTAGGGTCCTTCCGATGGCTCTCCAGGACGGTGACCCACAGGATAGTAAATCAAGGAGTGGGGTGGATAAACTCTCCCATGTAATGTGGTTAGGAAGAAGAATAAAGGGCCACATAGTGTAATTCCATTGAGTAAAGGGGTATTTATTGAATAAAAAAGGAACGCTTACATTTTTGAAGATATTAAAGTGGGGTCAGATGTCTTGTTAGATGAAACGCGTTGGCTGGGCTCCGCTGATGCCATTGCATCAATTGTACCAAAACGCTTTTATATCTTCACAAATGTGAGAGTTCCTTTTTTATATTCAATAAATACCCCTTTACTCAATGGAATTACACTGTGGCCCTTTATTTTTCTTCCTAACCACATTACATGGAAGAGTTTATCCACCCCACTCCTTGATTTACTACCCTGCGGATCACCGTCCTTGAGAGCCATCCGAAGGACCAATTCCTGATTCCAAGCCAGAGGTCACCTACACGGATACCCTCATTTCTTGGTGTACTTCACCACAAGCTTTGTTGACTCATCAAGCATCCTTTTGAGTCCAAGCCCTCCGGTAAGCCTTCATCCAATTGGTGGTGAATAATCTACTTGCAACCTTTCTTCATACCTATTTTCATCTTTTGATGCCATAAGGATGCCATGATCATTCATTTTATGTGTCTGGACGCATTCACACGTTTAATTTCTTTTTTCTGTGGACTTCACGCTCACTTTATATACACAACTTATTTGTATTGTGGACTCATTTGATTATGTCCCTTCACAGGTTTCATTATATATTTGTTTGATTTATATGATCAACTCTCTTCACAGGTTTATTATATGTTTGTCACATGACCACTACCCGATCTTAGTTTATTCTGAGATTGTTTATTAGCGCTGCCCTTATATTTGTCTTTTCTTTTTGCAACTTCTTTTTGCTGTGCTGGCTGCTGTTGTATTGTTTAAAGGGACAGCGCGTTATTTTTTTTTCACGTTTTTCCATTTGACTACCGTATTTATCGGCATATAACACGCACTTTTTTCCCCTTAAAATCAGGGGAAAATCGTGGGTGCGTGTTATAGGCTGATCCCCGCCAATTTTGTTTGATGGCCGCCGCATACACAGCTGTGTGTAAACTCAAATATGGCGCCGAGACTGCAGGGACTCGGCGGAGCCGAGATACACATACCCTAGTGTCCTCGGCTTTTCTCGGCGCCGCTCACAGTCACGCCTAGTCCAGCCATTGGACCTGTGTTATGGCCATCATAGGGCGGGACTGGGCATGACTGTGAGCGGCGCCGAGAAAAGCCGAGCACACTCGGGTATGTGTATCTCAGCTCCGCCGAGTCCCTGTAGTCCCGGCGCCATATTTGAATTTACACATGGCTGTGTATGTCGGCGGCGATCACACAAGGCTGCACTGGGGCAAGGCTGCACTGGGGCAAGGCTGCACTGGGGCAAGGCTGCACTGGGGCAAAGCTGCACTGACAAGGCTGCACTGGACACTGGGGCAAAGCTGCACTGACAAGGCTGCAGATGGACACGATAAGGCTGCATTGATGGGCATTTTAATGTAAGATTTTCTTCCTTAAACTTTACTCCTAAAAGTTTTTTTTTTCCTTAAAATTCCCTCCTAAACTTGGGGTGCGTGTTATATGCCGGCGCGTGTTATACGCCGATAAATACGGTATGTCCTAGAGCAGGGATATGCAATTAGCGGACCTTCAGCTGTTGCAGAACTACAATTCCCATGAGGCATAGCAAGACTCTGACAGCCACAAGCATGACATGATGGGACTTGTAGTTTTGCAACAGCTGGAGGTCCGCTAATTGCATATCCCTGTCCTAGAGGATTGCCTGTGCTGGACTGTCCTTAAGGATTGCCTGGTATCTGGAAAATACTTTTAGAAGTGACTTATGCAAGTTGCAGAGGAAAGGAGAGAGCAGACAGGATCCACACTAAATACTATGGACTGAGACAAGTGCACGCTATATGAGGATATGCTTTGTTCATTTTTCATTTCATAGGTTTACAGCCACTTAAATGCTGTATAAATTATTACAGAGCTTCATTACATTTTCCCCTTATCTGTCTGGAGTTCAGCTTTAACGTGTAATGCCAGCAATGCATATATGTATTTCAAAAGCGTTTACTTTATATATGCCACGTAAGCAAGATTTCAAGTGTTGGAAAGAGAATTAAGACAAAATCAAATAGAGCATACAGCATGTGGAAGATTGTGTTGTCTGAGAGAGTATATTATTCAGCATCGGGCTCTGTTTATTTTTTCTCTAGTGAGTCATCATTATGGTTATGGGCTTTTGGATGCTGGAAAACTGGTGGATCTTGCCCAAAAGTGGGAAATGATGCATCCGCAGAGAAGATGTGAGGTCAACATTATAAACAGCCCTCAGTTAGTATTGTGTTTTATATATATTAGAAATATTTGCTACCCTAAACCAAAAAACCGTATTCCCTTAATTTGATTATATTATCTAGCACTGTAGTTTGTTGAAATATTGTGTGTTACCATATGGTCCTTGTCTAAAATTACCTAATGGTGACTTATTTCTCTACCATTTGTATGCGCAGCATTTCTGCAAGAATAACACTTTGCTTTTTAGCTATATAACTGAAAAGGGATTGATTGATAAGGTAGTTTGCTTTTTTAAAGGGCACACACTAGGCTCCATAAATATTTGCTTCCCTGTCTCTTCTGTGTGTTGTGTTGGTGTGCCATTTAAAACAAAAATCGTCACAGGTTGTGCATTAACATATTTGGCGGTAATGCATGGTAAAGCATCCGTTTTTTACCACAACTCATAGGTGTGACACCACCATTCTTTTACAGGGAGCGGAAGGGGGGCCCCTGGCGCTGCTGTTTCTGGGTTCTCCTGTTCCACTGGGGAGCCAGAGACCACCACATAAGATTGGGGCCAGTTGCAAACAGAGGTTGTAATGGAGTAAATAGAAGCCAAATATGTCAGGTCTCAAACCTGCATACCCCCACGAAATGGTGAAAAATAACTGTACTAAAAATTAATAGGTGGAGCTTTACTGATCATCAATTTTAGAGTAAACCATAAATGATGGCCCCAAAATTATTGCTCTCACTCTGACTTTTGCACCAATAGACAACATTTGTGGCACAGTCAGTTTACATACATGTCTGCACCCCGTGCGCGCGTATGCATTTGTGGGTCTGGGCAGGGTGATGCGGTTGTGTTTTTTGTGTACGTGTGTGTGTGTGTGTGTGTGTATGTGTGTGTGTGTGTATGTGTATATATATATATATATATATATATATATATATATATATATATATATATATATAATATATATATATATATATATATATAATATATACATATATATGTATATAATGTGTGTGTGTTGCATTGGACAGGTGACTGGTACTATTTATGGAGACATCAGGGGTTTATTAGACCCCTGATGTCTCTCCTGCCCTCTGCTACAGCTGATCAAGCACGGCACTGTACTTGATCTGCTGTGCACTCTGCATTTGGGCTGAGTTTCGGAACAATTTGAGCTGTGCATTTCTGGTTTACGCACAACAAAGGAGGTCAGGGCACTAATGTTCTCTAATCTCCCTCTCACCTTCCTTAAGTCACTAGTTGTGGTCCTGGGCTCCTGACAAGAGTGGGAGAGCCTGAGAACCACATAGAGTAAAAGGAAGAGGGGAGAGAGGCAGAAACCTGCAGCTAAAATTGATACTTTTGTTCAGCTAGCTTTCAAATCTAGACCTTTAAGACTACAGGTGGCCATCTCAACACAGGCTTGGTCCGTTTTTGTTACCATCAGAAAACCAGTCCAAAAATTGCTATGCAGTCATTATTGGAATACATACATGTAGACCAAGTGTGCTCAACCTGTGGCCCTTCAGCTGTCGCAGAACTACAAGTCTTGAGGCATTGCAAGGCTGACGGTTACAAGCATGACCTGCAGAGGCGTGATGGGATGTAGTTCCACAACCGCTGGAGGGCCACAGGTTGAATACCAATGATGTAGACGGACCACCGATTTGGAGAAGCAGTGAATATGGGAGTTTATAGACATACGTTTATACTATTTTACATGTACCTCCCACTGACCAAATGGGGAGTACATGTAAATGGATTCTTCTAGCTTTTTTGTGCAGATTTTTTCTCCACTTTAAGTGTTTAACAAGAGTGGCAAACTCCCAAGACCTTAACAAATATAATATGTAAATCTCCCTGCAATGGTGTGGTCATTTGTTTTACAGTTAGCCACAAACAAATATATACTTGGACTTACCAAAAGACAAATATCTGGTACATATACTCCAGAGGACACTTCTAATAATACCCTTTGCTGCTATGTTCTCTGTGGCAGTGGTATCATAAATGAAACAATGGTTAAAACTTTTAATATACCGGTAAAGGGAACTGCCATTTTTATGGAAGGTCTGAAAATATATATATATATATATATATATATATATATATATATATATATATATATATATAAATTTACTGTATAATTGTGTGTATATATACATTTTATATTCATGCTGATGTCATACACTTTAAAACATCTGCATTCTTAGAGAGCAGCTCATTGCTACTTGGAGAGATTGCAGCCTTTTCATCTGAGGACTACAAAAGGTTATGCTCAGAATCCGGGAATGGACAGACCTGCATTTTGATTGTAGTGATTTGAATAAATGGCGGCCACATACTTGCCCCTTTTCTGATGAGGTGTGTTGCCTGAACTGGTTGAATGCAGAAAGTGAATATTGGATTTACATTCTTCTTTTGGTCCTGAGCAGCGCTTCATCTATAATACTTTAACAGATGTATTGACCAGAAGCTGAAAAGCTGATGATTGTCTCCAAGATTTCTTGGGGGAAAAAAAACTTATTTATAAAAAAAAAAAAGTTTGTGGAGTCAACCAATTTGACCTATGCTGTGAAAGTAATTTTCGTGACAAGTTTTTACAAGTAATTTTTTTTAAGCAATTTTAATCTTCTCAATTATAAATGCTACACTTTATTTTCAACACTTGGTTTAAACACTGCAAATTATCTTATCAGAAAATTGTAGTTGCCTGGCTGTGCTTCTGATCCAACAGCTTGAGTATTTTCTAAACCACAGACCTTGAACGAGAATGCAGATTAAAGAGTACTGACTTTGCACTGACTTTCCTTGCTGCCGGCTTGCTCTGCGTTTGACTAAGAAAATATTGCATTTTAAAGTGATTCTAAAGGTTAAAATAAACATGTTATACTTATTACTTAACCTATGGTTTTGCACAGAGCAGCCCCAATCCTCTTCTTTTTGGGTCCCCTGCTGGCAGCCTTGGCTCCTCCCCCTGCCGAGTTCACCCGAATAAAAAGCCTCTTGCTATGGGGGGACTTGAGCAGGCTCGCTCCTGTGAAGAGATTGTCCTTTCTCACACACACAGCGTGGCTCTGCCGGAACCCCGCTCTCTCCACGTTGGCTCACTGGCTGTGATTGACAGCAACAGGCGCTAATGAGGAGAGGGAGACCCGGGGGACCCGCTGCTTTCATGCACATTGCTGGATCGAGATGGAGCTTGAATAAGTATAAAGGGGGAGGAGGGGGGGGGCTGCACCCAGAGGGTTTTTTACCTTCATGCATAGAATGCATGAAGGTAAAAACCATCTGCTTTTAGAACCACTTTAAGACCACAAGGCAACTAGCTTTTTCAGAAAAAGATCAGCAATGAATTTCCCATTTCCTAATTGTACATTAAAAGACAGGATGATGTAGTTCAGGTACACAGTTATGCTGCTGCCTTCAGGAGATTGGACTCTGGCAAAAAAAAATCTGTAAAGACAGCCCACTATAGCTCCTCTCTCTACCAGTTCCCCCTCCTTTTGAGTGAAGCAAGCTACAATGTACTTATGCGCTACCTTTTTATCAAGATTTTCTCTACTAGCAAGATTATTCAGCTGCTGCAGAGCCATAGCAATTTTCAGGTTGAAGGACACTCGGCATAGCATTGGAGGCTATACTTGGAACCCTCTGTAAGGGAGATGGCAAGGCCAGCCTGTAATGTGCACCTGAGCTCTGGACTCAGCTTGCCTGCTGTACCATGTACTTGTATGGGAAAGTATCCTGTTCTCTTTGTATTGCTTCCTTTATGTGAAATCCCTGGTGTTCCTGCTAGTCCCTCTGCTTTTCTAATAAAAACTCACCACACTAAGCAGGAGAGCACAGCGTGGTCAGTTCTCTAGTTATGCTGGGTACGCCGCCTGCTCTCCTCCAATGATCAGATCTCTCCTGACATGCTCCCCCTGCACAGCCATTCACTGGAAAGCTCAGTGTGCTGCTGCTTCTCCTCCGCCAGCTCTTATGCAGCTAATACTTATAAAAAAGGGAAAAAAGGTATTTATAATGGTTTTTTTTCTCGTACATCACGGGAGACAGAGCCTCGGTAATTACTGATAGGTTATCACTAGGTGATTGGACACTGGTCACACCCTAGACAGGAAGTTCAACCCCCTATATAACCCCTCCCCTTCCTGGGGATGCCTCAGTTTTTTCACCAGTGTCTTAGGTGTTGGTCACGGATAAGATGTGCTGTGCTAAGCTCCAAAGGGATATCCTATACTGGGGCAAGCCATGCAACCGGATCCATTCAAAGTGCTTTTTTAGGCCAAATTGGATGGTACCCGGGCCTCGTGTCCGAAGAAACAAGGTTTTACCTGTAACGCTTCTCTTTAGAGAGCTGGACCCCGGGATCCAGTATTTGGTTTTTCTAGCCATATCCCTGGCGGGGTGCTTTTACAGGCCCAGAACTGCGGATGCTCCTATTCTAGGGGGCCCCTGTCTCTGAAGGTTTTTCCAAACGGAGCCCACCGTGAGAGGTGAAGATTAGGTCTGTATAGCAGAACCCTGCAGCTGGATAAGGTAACGGAGATTCCTCAGAATTTTTTAATTCTAGTAGGTTTCTCTTTTAAGTAAATGTATGCTATGCCTATTGTCGCCACTTGGGGCTGCCAAGAGCACATACCTTTTCATGCTTGATCTGTCTGTCTCAGTGTCCACGCTGTAGGCTCCTCCAGCCAAGCTCCAGGTAGGATGGGATGGAGGCTCTTTCCTTAGGGATATCTCCCCCTGAGATTTAGGGGGGCTGGGGTGGCCTGAACTAAACAGCGGTAGGCCACCGCTACTATTCGGCAGGTTCCTCATCTACCAGCCCTTCTCTCTCCTCCACCCCAGCCTCCTCTCCATGCTTGTCCCGAGGATCGGAGCCTCGGCTCGCGCGGGAAAGTGCACGTTTTTGAAAAACCAAGGAGAGGGATGGGAGAGGTGGTCGGAGGAGGGGGGGGAGCATTAACGCGACGTCCGGCGTGTTTAAATGCCCACATCGCTGGCTACACAGGCTATAAAGGGAGCACACTTTCAGGTGCACACAGCCTATGAAGGGACACAGCTGACGGTCGAATGTGAGGTGGGACACAGGCATTCTCCCAGGCAGCATTTACTTAGAAACACTAGACTGGGCATTGGTAGCAGCGGCAGTTGCTGTACTACATCGCTCAGCAGTCAGTGTTCTTTTGTGGTACCTCCACCTTTTTGTTGCTTTGCACCATGGGTAGAAGAGGTACAAATACCCCGAAAACAAGAGGCTCTAGGGGATCTCCCTTAGGCTCTGAGGACCCCCCTTCTGCAGCACCTTCCCCCCTGAAGGACCTGGGATGGCTGGCCAGGGAGAGTCATCGGGGTCAGGGGCTGCATCTGCTTCTGGCACTTAAGCCCCTGTTTACATTACGCAGGAGGTTTTTTCCTCAACCATTAATGGATTAGAGGAAAGTCTAAATGGCCTTAATCGCATCTTCACTCAGTGGAAGAAAACGCACTAGGTCTCCCTCTGTTACCCAGGACCCTCAAGCTGAGGAACTCTGGGGAAAAAGGAGAGGAATCCCTCTCAGAGGATCAGGATGGGACTGATGATTCCTCTTCTGAGGAATCAAGTGGAGAAGGGCCCTTTTCAGCTTCTCAGGATGAGAAGGTGTTGGTGCAAATTTTGGCTGGATTGGTCCGCTCCACATTCAGGTTACCCGTATCTGAGTCAGTTAAAGAACCCTCCTTTGGTTTGGGTTCACTGAAGCCTTCTCAAACTACACATGCTTTTCTGTTTATGGTTACTGAAAAAGCTTATTTATTCTGAGTGGGATCACCCAGATAAACATTTTTTTTTCCGCCTAAAAAAGTTTTACAACACTTTATCCTATGGAGGAAAAATTTACTAAGATGGGGGTATACCGGCAGTTGACGCCGCCATTCCTCGGTAAATAAGTCTGGCTTGTTTTGTCGACAACGCTCAGATACCTAGGGATCCAACTGATAAGAAATTGGAATTCCTGTTGAAAAGTGTTTTCTTTTTGGCAAGGTCCTAATAGCTCGACCTGCAGTGGCAGCAATCAGTCCGTCAATACTTGAGAGACCATGTTAAAATAGGTCCTCAAAGTTTTACCTGAACAGCAAGCCCGGGGGTTTGCCAACCTACCAGCGGTTTTGTGTTTGCTGTTGACGCAATCAGAGATTCTATCATCCAAACCTTTCGCTTTGCGCTTGGGTTGGTACATATGTGTAGAATCTTATGGTTGAAAATTTTCAGCCGAATCACCATGTCAGGAGCTTCTGGCTGGGTTTCTCCTTTATGGTGCAAGGCTGTTCGGAGAGGATTTGGTATACGTCCCTCTTTTAAACAGGCTCTGTTCCCAGTGCCAGGAGCATCAGCCTCCAGGTAGTTGCAACGGCCTCCTCCGTCAGGCTCAAGAAATCTCGGAGTCGACCCAGGGACAAAAGAAGTCCTGTGGGAGGAAGCCTACTAGACAAGACGCTAAAGCCTCTTTATGGTAGGAGGATTTCCAGGACAGATGGGTGATGTCCACATTAACTCTAGGTTACAAACTAGAGTTCCGAGTATTCCCCTCTCCTCGTTTCCTCAGATCAAATGTTCCCAGAGACCCAGAGAAAAAGAAGTCTCTCTTCCAGCAGTGGAGCGACTATTGTCGCAAAAAAGTTATCGTGGTTGTTTCCCACGCAAAGGCAAGGATTGGGGTTTTATTCAAACCTTTTCAGGGTTCCAAAAACCAAATGGAGATGTCGGACCCATTTTAGATTCCAAGGATCTAAACCGATTCCTAAAGATACGATCCTTTCACATGGAATCGATCCAATCGGTAGTCTCCATCCTACAAGAAGGAGAATTCTGACGTTAATAGACATCAAGGACACATACCTGCATGTACCTATTTTCCCTGCTCATCAAAAGTACCTGCTTTTCAAAGTAGAAAAACGCCACTTTCAGTTTATAGCTCTGCCTTTTGGGCTAGCTACTGCCCCCCGGTGTTTATAAAAATCTTGGCCCCTCCGCTGGCCAGATTAAGGGCCTAGGTATAACGGTAATAGCATACCTAGACGACTGACTCTTGATAGACCGCTCGGTATTCCGCTTGGACCAAAGCTTGGTCACCACAGTCAACTACCTGCAATACCTAGGTTGGCTCCTTAACTCAGAGAAGTCTTCTTTGAAACCAGTGAGAAGACCAAAGTATTTCGGTCTAGTCATAGATACAGCCCAGAAGAGGGTATTTTATCCCAGGCAAAGATCAGTACCATAAAAGAACTGATTCAGGTAGTCAGGGCAAAGAAAGATCCTCCTATTCGCCTTTGTATGAGGCTACTGTGGAAGATGGTGGCTTCATTCGAAGCAGTTCCCTATGTTCAGTTTCATTCGAGACTGCTGCAAAACAGTATCCTGTCTGCCTGGAACAAGGAGGTACAGGCATTGGATTTCCTGATGCGTCTGTCTCCTACAGTGCGTCAGAGCCTCGGTTGATACCCGAAAATCTGCAAAAAGGGAAACCCTTTTTTTCAGTTGCCTGGACAGTGGTAACAACAAATGCCAGTCTTTCGGGTTGGGAAGCAGTCCTGGAACAGTCGACTGTCCAGGGGAGATGGTCCAAGACAGAAAGGACCTTACGCATCAACATTCTAGAGATCCGTGCGGCTTATCTAGCCTTAAAGGCCTGGACACTCAGGTTACAGGGTTGCCCTATCAAGATCCAGTCCGAATGCCACAGCAGTGGCTTATATCAATCACAAGGGAGGCACCAGGGATCGTGCAGCCCAAGGAAAAGTAAACCAGATCTTAATCTGGGCAGAAGCATGTGCCGTGAATACTTTGAACCCCCAAACATTATATATTTTTTTTAAAGCAAAGGCCCTACAGATTAAAATGGTGGGTGTTGCATTTTTTTTCAACCAGTATTTGCGCAGCGATTTTTAAAATGCAATTATTTTGGAAAAAACACACTTTTTAAAATTTTAATGCACTAAAACACACCATATTGCCCAAATGTTTGATGAAAAAAAAAAGATGATCTTATGCAGAGTACATGGATACCAAACACAATATGCTTTAAAATTGCGCCCAAACGTGCAGGGGCAACAAACTACATACATTTTTAAAACCCTTACAGGTTACCATTTTAGATTTAGAGGAGGTCTACTGCTAAAATTACTGCCCTCGATTTGACCTTTGCGGTGATACCTCACATGCACGGTGCAATTGCGGTTTACATATGACGCCAGACCGACGTTTGCCTTTGCGCATGAGCACGGGGGGACGGGGATGTTTTTGTTTTTTTTTTAATTATTTTGCTTTTTTATTATATTTTTAAACTGTTCCTTATCTTCTTTTTCCTTCTTCTCCTTCTCCTTCTTCCTTTTTTTTTTTTTTTTTTTTAAATTGGGGTCTATTAGACCCTAGAACCCTCCTCTGCCCTCAAAGCATCTGACCACACCAAGATCGGTGTGATAAAATGCTTTGCCAATTTCCCAATGGTGCTGTTTATATCCAGCGAAACCTAAGTCATGAAATGCTCATAGCTTCTGGTTTCTTAGTCCATAGAGATAATTGGAGCCATTCTGGTCTCTGATCAGATCTATGGTCAGCTGGCGGAACAACCAGCTGCATTCTTGGGCTCCCTGTTGGGACAGGAGAGCATGCGAAAACCATGGAAACTGTGGGGGGAGGGGGGGACGTTCCATCCCACTGCTTATAAAAGCAGTCTAGAGGCTAATTAGCCACTAGGATTGCATTTACATGAAAGCCGACCGCTGGCTGAAAAGAATGATACCAAGATGCTACCTAAACCTGCAGGCATCATTCTGGTATAACCACTCAAAGTCCAGCAACATACCAGTACGTTGCTGGTCCTTGTTGGGCAAACATTGTAATGTTCTTTTTTTTTTCATGCAGCCTGTGGGCTGAATGAAAAAAAGAGATTAATCGGTGGGTATGCCCACGATTAGAATACTGCCCTTCATCCACCCACTTCTAATGATGGGCATACATGCACCATTTTTTTTTTTTTTAAACTGTGGTGGTGAAATCACCTCGGACAGCACTGGAGTCACGGCTTTACGTATCGTGGGAGCAAACACTGTTGCTGTCAAGATAAATAAACCCGTGCTGCAGCTGAATGGCATACCTGCTAAGCAAATGATGGTTAACAATAAAACAAACATTACAGTATAGCATACCATACCTGCAAAGCAAGTACAATAAAACATAGTAAAAATAAAACCGAGAGAGAGAGCGATAGATATAGAGCAATAGTGAGCGGACAGTAGAGAGCGAACATAAGAGAGAGAACAATAGAGAGAGAGAAGAAAAATATAACCATTTTTGGATTTTTTATTTTATATTTTTTTTTGTGTGGGTTTTTTTTCACTTTTTTTTAACTGTAAAGCTGTAAAAAAAACTGTAAACTGAACGTTGCAGATTAGGGTCTCTTAACATGTGATGGCCATCACATCTTTCGAGACCCTGTGTTAGTGTGTGGTGCTCTACCCTACGCTAATACTCCACTAGTGTGTGGTAGCGTTGGAAACAGTCACCGATGCAGAGACCAGGTTGGTCAGGACAGGAGGGATAATAATGTGCGTTTTCTGCAGACACGACATCTTCTTTGGGGTGTTCTTTGGGTAGACGTACCAGGGAGGACATAAGGAAAATGCCTCTCATGCAGCCGGCTCACTGCATTTGCGTTGAGAAGTTGGGCCAAAGCACCGTCTGGAAGCAGAAGGGATGTGACGATCTCTTCCTGGAATTTAAGGAAGGATACTGTCCTTCCTGAAGCTAGCACAAAAGCGTTCAGCAGAGCCAATTGAAATAAATATATAGACACTTTTTTTGTACCAGCGTCTGGCCTTACGGGCAATTGGGTACGGGGCCAACAACTGGTCGTTGAGGCCCACCTCTCCCGTTTTAAGGTTGTAATCGTGGACACAGAGGGGCAACACCAGTTGCCGTAGGAATTTGGACCATCGTGTCTGCATGAAGCGAGGAAAGAAAAAAAAAACATTCCGTGAATCCATCCACTTCACTGCTAACAAAATATTACACCTCAAGCAGGCTCTCTCCCCCGTCTAAGTCGGGATTCTACAAGCCGTTGGGGGAAGCCCTGGCGATTACATCGCACGGTGCCACATGCGCCAATTCCACAATCAAAAATGTGACTAAAAAGTGGCACGCTCGTGTAATAATTGTCCTCGTACAAGTGGTACCGCTTTCCGAATAAGGGTGACTCCAAGTCCCCCACTATCTTACCAGCGCTCCCTATGTAGTCTGGGCAGTTTTCCGGCTCTATGTGACTATCTCCTCGTAAACCATAAAACTATATGTATAGCCTGTTGCTGTTGCCCTGTCACAGAGCTTATGCATCTTGACCCCGTATCTGACACGCTTGCTGGGAAGACACTGTTTGATAGACAAGCAGCCAGAAAACTTAATCGGGGACTCATCAACACAGACAACTTGATCGGGAGTAAACAAGGCTGCAAAACATTGGTTGAAGTGGTTTACGAGGAGCCTGAATTTTGTAGAGCCGATCAAATCCAGGGTCACCCCGAGGACGACCGAGTTCATTGTTGCTGAAGTGCATGAACTGCAAGATCTGCTCGTATCGTGTCCTGGTCATGGAGGCAGAGAACAGGGGCGTATGGTGAATTGGGTCAGTGGACCAATATGAACGCAACTCACTCTTTTTAGTTATGCCCATGAGGAGAGATAGGCCCAGAAAGGTCTTAAATTCAGAAACCGTAATTGGTTTCCAATCTCTGGCAAGGATCAGCTGGGCATTAACTGGGGATTAGCGGCGATGAATTGACCAACATACAAATTGCTTTGGTCCATAATAGATCTATAGAGATCTTCCGTGAAAAAACAGCGAATAGAAAACAAGTGACGTAAAATCAACTGTTTCCACCTAATTCTGGGCTGGCCAGTGAATGGGGGAAGTACGGGTGCTGCAGAAGTGGTGGGTTCCCAATTAGGATTGGCGAATGCAGCAGGAAGGGCACTATGGGCACGACGGGCCTGTGTTTGCCTTCTTCTTGGTGGCAGCAGGACACTACTTGTGCTTGCCACCTCGCCAGCTTAAACTGCACTTATGGGACTCGCCACGTCACCAAGTGTTACTGCAGTGCTGGATGTACGACCAGGATGTACTAGGCTGCTGGTGCTTGCCAGTTCACCAGAAGGATGAGCGGCGCTAGTACTGGCTCCCTGCTCCATACGAGGGACCTGAGGTTCTTGCACCTCAACGACAGTAGAAGAACGGGGTCTGGTACGCCTGACCTTGGCAGGGACCGTCATCAGAGCTATCTGTCAGGGTGCCACTGCTGTCTACAGGTTCCTGAATCTGACAGATGAGTGACTTCCTCTTCACTATCTGTCATGCTCAGTGTAGGCCTCTTCACTAGTGTACCTTCGATTTGACATTTTGGTCTCTAAATTTACTGGTACACTAGTGAGACTCGCAGGTAAAAAAAGCACCTGACTGTCAGCGACTGATTCAAACGCTGCAAAAAAACCTGTTAGCATTAGCAGGGATTAGGCCTGACTCTGCAAACGTTGCAGTTATGTGTTTTTTGTTTTTGTAAGTGACAGTGATCGATTGATACTGCACTTAGGTGGGCTGGGCTGGGCAGAGGTGCTAGCAGGTATCTGGGCTGATTCCACTAACATTGCGTTTTTGGGAACCCTAAACTGCTGGGGACGCTAGTATAGATCTTATCAGATCATATATCGATCTGTTAAGACACTATATTGCTAAAGGGAGGTGTATGGTGTGTGCATGTTGTCGCTACTGGCACTGAGCTGACGCTGAATGAGGCGACGCAGACCCTAACTTTGATCACCCGCCATGTGATCAGGGGGTTACACTCTTATTGGGTAAAATACAGCGGGTGCCCTGACGCTATAAAAAATAAACTAGCTAAACTGCGTCACCCGTGACACTTAAACAGTGATCACTGGTGACGGGGTAATCAAGGGGTTAAACCTTTATTAGGGGGGGTCCCTAGACCTATCTGGGCCTAAGACTAATTACCCTAACGCTGTTTTTTGTCACTAATGACACCAGTACAGCGATTAAAAAAAAAATAATCTGAATGCTGTACTGGGTGATACGGTGAAAGGTGGTGAAGGGGTTAACGGGGGGGGGGTGATCGGGGGGTGAATAGTGTGCCTACGTGACCTGGTGTCAGTGTAGTGTTGGTGCAACTCACTGTTAGATGTTATCTCTCCTCGGTCTGGAATGGAAAAGACCAACACGAGGAGAGATGACATCACTTCCCCTGTCGGTGTTTACAGTTACACGACAGGGGAAGGATCTCATTCGTCAGGATCGATCTGGAGTCGGGGGGGGGGGGCGCGTGCGGGGGGGGGGGGGGGGGGCGCGTGCGCAACTTATAGCTACGACTCTTCGCGCAGCCGGACCAACCTGCCGCAGTAACTGCGGCGGCTGGTCCGGAACAGGTTATTCCTGTGTCCTATAATGTATGATTAAAAAGAAAAAAAAGCTACAATATCAAACACCTGTCCTTCCCTTCTATTATCCACTCCTGCTAATGCTTGTTAACAAAATGAGGGCATGCTGGGATTGGGAGGGGTTAAAGTTGGCTTATTTTGTCTGTGTCCTGTGTCCTGTGTCCTGTGTCCTATCTCCTAAAGGCAGCAGCATAATCAAATGTACCTGAATTGCTTCATCTTGTGTCCCATAATGGACTCCAAGAAAGGGATTTTAAAGCAAGTCAAAACTTTTATATCTCTCCTCAAGGTTTCCTTTAAATGGTGGTTCGGTTTTTCTCTTTTTGAATCTCTTACAGGAAACTGACTTCTGGGCTTATTGTAAGCAGAAACATCAGTGCCTGTGCTGGATCTCCTAACTATATACTGTCTTTAGAACATGTCCAGGCCCAAATCTCTCTTAGTTATACCCGGAGGGGTGACCTTCAAATTTTCCTCACCAGTCCGATGGGCACGCGTTCTGTTCTGGTATCTCTAAGGTGAGAATATATTTTTTAAAAAGGTGTCCTCATAATTGAAGGTCCTTAATGTTTGGATTGTCTTCACAGACCGTATGACCTGAGCAGCGCAGGTTACAGAAAATGGACTTTTATGACCACCCACAGCTGGGATGAGAACCCACAGGGTACATGGACCCTAATGCTCGTCAACAAAGGAAACGTCCGGAATAATGGTGCGTGCATTAGCTTTTTTTTTTTTTTTAAGAATTACTTGTTTAGTGGACATTTGTAATCAATATATGGATATTTATGAGATGACATTGCTTTTTTATGTGGTAGTTTTTCTATAGATGCTTAAGGTCTTATCCTCTTTGAGGATTTGGGGAGTGATATATACAGTATCTCACAGAAGTGAGTACACCCCTCACATTTTTTGTAAATATTTTATTATCTTTTCATGTAACAACACTAAAGAAATTACACTTTGCTGCAATGTAAAGTAGTGAGTGTACAGCTATAACAGTGTAAATTTGCTGTCCCCTCAAAATAACTCCACACACAGCCATTAATGTCTAAACTGCTGGCAACAAAAGTGAGTACACCCCTAAATGATGGGCCCAATTAGCCATTTTCCCTCCCTGATGTAATGTAACTCGTTAGTGTTACAAGGTCTCAGGTGTGAATGGGGAGCAGGTGTGTTAAATTTGGTGGTATCGCTCTCACACTCTCATACTGGTCACAGGAAGTTCAACATGGCACCTCATGGCAACGAACTCTCTGAGGATCAGAAAAAAAAAGAATTGTTGCTCTACATAAAGATGGCCTAGGCTATAAGAAGCTTGCCAAGACCCTGAAGCTGAACTGCAGCACGGCTAAGACCATACACTTGTTTAACAGGACAGGTTCCACTCAGAACAGGCCTCACCATGGTCGACCAAAGAAGTTGAGTGCACATGCTCAGCGTCCTATCCAGAGGTTGTATTTGGGAAATAGATGTTTAAGTGCTGCCAGCATTGCTGCAGAGGTTGAAGGGGTTGGGGGGTCAGCCTGTCAGTGCTCAGACTATACGCCCCACACTGCATCAAATTCGTCTGCATGGCTGTCATCTTAGAAGGAAGCCCCTTCTAAAGATGATGCACAAGAAAGCCAGCAAACAGTTTACTGAAGACATGCAGGCTAAGGACATGGATTACTGGAACCATGTCCTGTGGCCTGATGAGATCAAGATAAACTTATTTGGTTCACATGGTGTCAAGCCTGTGTGGCGGCAACCAGGTGAGGATTACAAAGACAAGTGTGTCTTGCCTACAGTCAAGCATGGTGGTGGGAGTGTCATGGTCTGGGGGTGCATGAGTGCTGCCGGCACTGGGAAGTTACAGTTCATTGAGGGAAGCTACAATTCGTTGAGGGAACCATGAATGCCAACATGTACTGTGACATACTGAAGCAGAGCATGATCCCCTCCCTTCGGAGACGATCACTGCCTTGCTAAAGATGCTGAGGGTAAAGGTGATTGACTGGCCAAGCATGTCTCCAGACCTAAACCCTATTGAGCATCTGTGGGGCATCCTCAAATGGAAGGTGGAGGCACGCAAGGTCTCTAGCATCCACCAGCTCTGTGATGTCATGGAGGAGTAAAAGAGGACTCCAGTGGCAACATGTGAACTCCATGCCCAAGAGGGTTAAGGCAGTGCAGGAAAATGGTGGCCACACAAAATATTGACACTTTGGGCCCAATTTGGACATTTTTACTTAGGGGTGTACTCACTTTTGTTTGCAGCGGTTTAGACATTAATGGCTTTGTAGATTTTTTTTTTGAAGGGACAGCAAATTTACACTGTTGTACAAGCTGTGCACTAACTACTTTACATTGTAGCAAAATGTAATTTCTTTAGTGTTGTCACATGAAAAGATATAATAAAATATTTACAAAAATGTGAGGGGTGTACTCACTTTTGTGAGATACTGTAGGTCTGAGAGATGCATTTTGCGTTATAAACTTTTATATGTTTCTAAACTAGTGATCCCATTTTTCTCCCCTATGTTTGAATAATAATAGTGCCTACAAGGATCACACTGCTTAAAGCTGTATTAAACCCAAAAAGAAAAGTGTAATACAGTAAAACCTTGGATTGCAAGCATAATTTGTTCCGGAAACGTGCTTGTAATCCAAAGCACTCGTATATCAAAGCAAATTTCACCATAAGGAATAATGGAAACGCAGATGATTCGTTCCACAACCATTTATTCAGAAGCCCTTCAGTCTATAGTCCTTATAAAAAGATTATAGCTAAGTAACTTCAAGGCAACCTCAGGGAATGCCTGGGTAATCTTCCTGTAATGTCGGATCCAAATTGCATCAGTTAGGATGAGGATCTTAATAAGGGCTTATGCACACTGCAACTAAAAAAAGAAAAAAAAACTGCTTTTACAGGCATTTGAGCTTTTATTTCAGCTTAAAAAAGCTTGTACTTCTTTTTTTTGTGCTCTTGTGCATGTTTTTATTGAGTTTTTGTGGGCTCCTTTTGAGCTTTTTTTGAGCATACAGGTTTTTTCACAAATCCTCCATAACCACTTGCCTACAAGGCACTTTCACCCCCTTCCTGCCCAGGCCAATTTTCAGCAATGTCACATTTTGAATGACAGTTCCACGGTCATGCAACGCTGTACCCAAATTAATTTTTTATCCTTTTTTTTCCCACAAATAGAGCTTTCTTTAAGTGGGATTTAATCGCCACTGGGTTTATTTTTTACTTAAAAAAAAATTGAAAAAAACAGGATTTTTTTCTACTCACCGTAAAATCCCTTTTCTCTGAGTTCATTGACAGACCCAGCACTTCCATTCTTGACCTTAGGGTTATATCGCCACCATCAGGAGTAGGACTAGGCAGAAAAAAAGAACAAGCACAGCACCGCTTAAGGGCAGTCCTTACTGGTATTAACCTCCCACTCTGCTACAGGCAGCTCAGTTTGTTACAAAGCAGTACAAACACAAACAGGAGGGGTGGGTGCTGTGTCCATCAATGAACTCAGAAAGGGATTTTACAGCGAGTAGAAAAAAATCCAGTTTTCTTCTTCATTCATTGACAGACACAGCACTTCCATTCTTGACTCTAGGGACGTCCCAAAGCAAGTGCCACAATGAGGGGTGGGAACACAGAAAAAAAGGAAAAATAACCTCCACCCAAACAAAACCCCCTGTAAGGAGAGACAAAACCTCAGACGCCCACCTGCAAAAACTTTGCGGCCGAAACATGCATCCGAAGATGCCCAAGCATCCACCCTGTGTAACTTGGTGAAAGTGTGCACGGACGACCAGGTAGCCGCCTTACACACTTAAACAGACACTTGATGTCGGAAGGCCCAGGAAGCACTAATCGCCCTGGTAGAATGCGCCATGATTGGAAAGGGGGCACCCGCACCCTAATGGCAATAAGCCTGGATAATAGTCTGATCCAATGAGAAATCGTGGCCGAAGAGGCCTGTCAGGCCCTTCCTCTGGCCATCCACATTTACAAACAGTGAATCCGACTGCTGAAAAGGAGCCGTAGCCAACATATACACACGGAGAGCCTTAAAAACATCCAAAGAGTGCAAGGCGACCTGCTTGGGGTGAGACGGTCGAGGACACAAGAAAGGAACGACAATGTCCTCGTTTAGATAAAAGGCAGCTACCACCTTAGGGAGAAACGAGGGATGCGGACATCGCCTTATCCTTGTGGAGAACCAAGTAGGGAGACCTACACGACAAGGCCGCCAGCTCAAACTCGCTGAGCGGACGTAATAGCCACTAGAAAGACAACCTTCTGAGAGAGCCTGAATAAGGGGATCTCCCTAATGTTCTCGAACAGGGGCTTCTGAAGTACAGAGAGCACCAGGTTTAGATCCCACAGAGACAGTGGTGAGCATACCGGGTGGGCCACGTGCCAAACCCCTTGAACAAAGGTACGCACCGAGTGAGCAGCCAACGGCTGCTGAATAAAGATAACCAGAGATATTTGCCTCTTGATAGTGCTCAAAGCCAGATTCTGATCAACCCCATTCTGCAGGAATACAAGAATCTTAGACACCGAATAGGAGCGCTGATGCCACCCCACAGCCTCGCACAAAGAAATGTAAGCCTTCCAGGTGCGATGATAAATCCTCCGTGAAGTGGACTTGCGTGCCTTCAACATGGTGGGAATCACAAACTGGCAACCCCCGGTCTCTCAGCACCTGGTTTTCAATACCCAGGCCGTCAAAGCCAGAGAAGGTAAAGCAGGGTGGAATATCAGTCCCTGGGACAGGAGGTCCTCCCGCACCGGCAGGCGCCAGGGGGCGTCCGCCACCATCTGTACCACGTCCGCGTAGCATGGATGCTGAGGCCAATCTGGAGTGATTAGAATAACCGGTATCCCCTCGGCCTCTACCCTGCACAGCATATGAGGGAGGAGCTTGAGAGGAGGGAAGGCATAAATGAGCTGATAATGCCCCTACAGCACGTCCAACGCATCTGCCAAGGGATCCCTTGTTCTGGCCACAAATCTCTGCCCCTTCCGATTGAGACGGAAGGCCAGAAGATCCACGTCCAGCGTGCCCTACCACAGGCAAATGAGACAAAACACCTCCGGATGCAGCGACCACTCCCCCTAATCCATTAACTGACGGCTGAGGTAGTCCCCTTGCCAATTTTCTACACCCGGAATGTAGACAGCAGAGAAAGCCGGCATGTGAAGTTCTGTCCACCGTAGAATGTGAGAGACCTCCAGCACCGCTGCTGAGCTCCTCGTCCCCCCCTGGTGCTTGACGTAAGCACCACCGTGGCATTGTCCAACTGGATTCCTGAGCGGACGACCGTGCAGTAGCTGTGTCCAAATGGAGAGGTATAACCTGATCGCACGTAACTCCAGAACGTTGATCGATAGACAACTCTTCCGACGTCCAGCGGCCCTGGGCCCATCGAAGGCCCAGAAACTACCCCCCCGCAAGCCGTTGACGCTGGCATCCGTCGTGATCACCGTCCAATGGAGGGGAGGAAACGACTTCTCGGTCCGTGGGGCCAGTGACCGTAGCCACCGAAGCAGCGAGACCCCGGTCAGATGGCCCGCGCAGATCTGACAATCCAGAGATACCGGGATTTTTCCCATTTGGATAAGATCTCCCTCTGCAAGATCTAAGTGTGAAACTGGGCATACGGGACCGCCTCAAAGGTGGATACCATGAGACCCAGAACCTGCATGCAAAAACGTAGAGACAACCACTTGCGGGACAGCAGCAACCGTACTGCGGAGTGAAGGGTCTAACGTTTTATCGGCGAAAGAAAAACCCTTGCCAGCGCAGAGTCCAGCAACACAGACTTCTGGAGGGTTAACACCCAGCCGAACTCTTGTAAGGCTTACATGGTGATCGCCACATTGTCCCTCCAGTTCTGAAGCTGACGCCGCTCACATA
Source organism: Lithobates clamitans (assembly GCA_037952925.1). Classification (NCBI taxonomy): domain Eukaryota; kingdom Metazoa; phylum Chordata; class Amphibia; order Anura; family Ranidae; genus Lithobates; species Lithobates clamitans. The sequence goes on from JBBGZY010000374.1 coordinate 3,062,335, forward strand.
TTGCCCAGGTAGCCCACGACCTGTCTCCGCAATGCCAGAACCAGTGCCAGCACCTTGGTGAAAACCCAGGGAGCCGAGGCCAGGCCAAAGGGAAGTGCCACAAACTAATAGTGTGCGTCCCAGACCGCAAAGCACAGGAAACGCTGGTGTCTGACACAGATGGGGACATGCAAGTACGAGTCGATGTCCAGGGAGGCCAGGAAAACCCCTGATGAAGCACTGCCACCACAGAAAGAACGGACTCCATCCTGAACCTCCTTACCTTCAAAAAAACAGTTAAGGGCCTTGAGGTCCAGGAGTGGACGAAGCCTTTCCTTCTTTGGAACCATTAACAGATTGGAGAAGAAACCCCCGAAACCTTTCCGAAGCTGGTACAGGAACTGTCATCCCCCGAAGAAGCAAGTCCTGCACCACCCCAAACAAAGCCTGCTGACGAGACTGGGGAAGATGAAGATGAAAAAACCTGTGTGGTGCTGTCCTGTCGAAAGCAACTCTGTTTTGTAGCCGGACAAAATTAGTTTGCGGATCCACTGGACGGAAAGAAGGGAAGTCCACCGGTCCGCAAACCACCGAAGGTGACCCCCCCACCCGTAACTCGGGCAGGGGTAAACCTTCATGTGGAAGAGTGCTTGTCCGCGGGCTTGTTGAGCTTGCGATGCCAAGGACGCTTTGGTCCACCTGCGGGAGCCTTGGTGGGCTGGGGAACCCTTGCTAGCAGAACCGGGAGGTTGAAAAAAACTCTTGTGAGCGGAGAAAGAGGGGCCCTGCCTGTGATGGGGCTCCTTGCCCTTTTTGGACTGCAGGAGAAAGTTACCCCCCCCCCCCCGACCCCCCCCCCCCCCTCCCAGTAACATCCTTTATAATGTCATCCAGAGTGGCTCCAAATAGCCGCCCACCCTGGAAAGGCAAATCTGCCAGAGCCTTCTTAGATGTTTGGTCTGCCGACCAGCACTTAAGCCAAAGCAACCAGCGAAGAACCACGGCCGACACAGATTTTAGAAAGGAACGTGTCCAAGGCCGCATCACAAACATACTTGAGCCCTTGCACTAACTGGTCTGCCAGTTCCACACAGACTGGACAAACTTGCTCATTACCCAACTCGCGGTGTAATAGCTTAGCCCACTCAGAAGCGTCTGTGACACCAGAGCCGTGCCTAACACCGAACGAAGGGCCGAACCTGCCATCGTAAACATGGACCGAGCGACCGCCTCAGCCTTTCTGTCGGCAGGGTCCTTGAAAGAAGGGGACCCCTCCACTGGAATCATGGTCATCTTGTTCAACCTAGATACTGGAGGATCAACAACAGGAGGGGAAGACCGTTTCTTCAGCAGACTCTCTGCGAAGAGATAATGCACCGAAAAACGCCTCGGGACTGAAAAGGACCATTGCGGCCATTCCCAATCCTTGTAAATAAACCTATCGAAATAAGACGGGTTGCGTAGTGCTTTTTCATGCACAGCGACTGAGTCCTCCCGCACGCCACTTCAACCCGGGAGATGAAGGATTCCAGGACTGTCGACAAAGGTCCCAGCAGGGAGCCAGGTCTATCTTCTAGACTAGGAAGAAAAAAACTGCGCTACCTGTAGCAGAGTGGGGGGTTACTACCAGTAAAGAACGCCCCTAGTTCTACTCCTTAAGGTGGTGATATAACCCTATGGTCAAGAATGTGCTGTGTCTGTCAATGAACGAAAGAGAAAAAAAGTTTGCACTGATAGGTGGCACTGATAGGCGGCACTAATAAGTGGCACTAATGAGCAGGCACAGAATGGCATCACTGGGCACAGATTGGTGTCCCTGGTGGGCACTGTTGGGGCTGCACTAATAATCCGTGCCCTAGTGATCAGTACAGGTCTCCCCTGTGAGGAGATGCCGCTGATCGGCTCGCCTCTCCTCACACTGTCAGTGTAGGGCAAGGAGAGTTTATTAACTGCACTTCCGTGTTTTACCCATATGATCAGCTGTGTCTAATCACAGCCAATCACATGTAAAGAGCTGCGCGATCACGGTGAGATGTTGGCCCAGATACCGCCCGCCATCTTTTGTCCATATGGCAGGCGGGAGGCGGTTACAGTCTAAGGGCACAAGTTGGATAGAAGTCGCATTGAAGGAGTACAGGAAACTTTTCTGAAGTCAGAGCGACTTCAGTAGTGCCAATTAAGACAGCTCTCATTGACTAAAATGGGATTTCACAAGTCGAATCCCAAGTCGCGGCAGTGATGTTGTACCTTCATTAAATGTAACCATATTGCTACACTTAGAGGCGCCTCTCTACTCTTTTATACTCATTTGTGATGTGTGATACTCTTATTGCAAGACCTTGCTCGTTTTATCAAGTTAAAATGTATTTAAAAATTTTGCTTGTCTTGTAAAACACTCGCAGACAAAGTTACTCGCAATCCAAGGTTTTACTGGTATATTGGAACTGACCAAACCTTAGATGTGATGGCTGCATTCGTTTGTTTTGTTTTTTTTGTTTGTTTGTTTTTTTTAAAGGGGTTGTAAAGGTCATTTTTTTTTTTTTTTTTTTTAAATAACAAAGTTATTTAAAAATAACTTGCCGCGTCATTGGATGTGATTGACAGCAGCGCGAGCCAATGGCTGCGCTGCTTTCAATCCATCCACTGTAGCCAATCAGCGGCCAGGCTATGTGGCGAAATCGATGTCGGGAGCGAGCGCGGGACTTTCGGGGGGTCAGGTAAGTAAAACGGGGGGGGGGGGGGGCGGCGGTATTGTCGGAAGTTTTTTCACCTTAATGCATAGAATGCATTAAGGTGAAAAAACTTTTACCTTTACAACCCCTTTAAGCTTTTTCTCCTTATATTTTACCTGGTGATCCAGCCAGTGACACACTTCTGTCTTGGGGTGTCTGCACTCTGGATGAAGCAAAGCAGACTTCTTTGGACAGCAACATTTTAGTCTGGGCAGAGGGTAGTGTTAGCTTAAGTTCAGCTTCAGTTTGTTGATGAAGTCCATCTAAATCTACTAGTCTAACAATTTAACGGCTTCCCATCCAGGCCATTGTAAAGTAAGATCACCAAGAAACCTTATTAAAGAACACTCTGAACCTAAAAAAACTACTTTAATGAAAATAAATTATTTGATACAAAAAAAAAACCCTTCTGTGAGACGAGGTGGTGAGCATACTGATGAATAGCGGCTACATGCTGCCCAGTGATTGCAATATGGGATTTATGTGTTGCATCCTCGCCAATCTTTTTTCACCCAGCTACATGTGGCTGTGAATCTCCTGTCGGGGGGGTTGACTTACACAGACTTTTGTGACTGGTTCAGCTGTTTATCCCTAGACCTCATTCAAGGTATAGCCAGGTACTTCCATTTCCATCCCGCCCTTATCTCCCCATCCAGCCTGCAATACCCTCATCGGAGTTTGATTGAACACTCCGCTTCAGGTGCATTCTATGTGGATTGTTATACCCTTCGATTGGAGAAATTCCAGAGAAATTCCAGAGTTGGTCTCTGTGGATTGAGTGATTTACCATTGGAATAATCTAATCCTTTTTATCCCACTGTCTATGGAAGAGCTCATGTATCCCCATAGACTTATTGCAGTGTGGACTATGTGTGGTGGTGTATGAGGTGTGCTGCCGGCAGGTATGAGTTGTTTGACAATGTTGTAATTTTTTAATGTTTGCACTAGTTGTAGCTTTTTATATCAATTAATTTAATCATTTTCATTAAAGTTGTTTTTTAAGTCCAGAGTGTTTATTAACCGATTCCCGACTGTCGCACGCCGATGTACGTTGGCAGAATGGCATGGGTGCGCAAAAGGGTGTACCCATACGTTCCTTTGTATTCCAGGGCACACGTGCCCACGGATCCCGTGGATTCTGTCTGCCGGTGGCCCATGAACGCGACGAGGAGAGGCAGAACAGGGAAATGCCTGTGTAAACAAGGCATTTCCCCATTCTGCCTAGTGACATGACAGGGATCTACTGCTCTCTGTCATACGGAGCAGTGATCTCTGTCATGTCCTAGGTAGCCCATCCCCCCCTACAGTTAGAACTTGCTGAGGGAACACAGTTAACCCCTTGATCGCCCCCTAGTGTTTAACCCCTTCCCTGCCAGTGACATTTACACAGTAATCAGTGGCTATTTTTAGCTCTGATAGCTGTATAAATTTCAATGGTCCCAAAATAGTGTCAAAAGTGTCCGATCTGTCCGCCGCAATGTTGCAGTCCTGAAAAAAATCGCAGATCACCGCCATTCCTAATAAAGAAAAAAAAATTATAGTAAAAATGCCATAAATCTATCCCCTATTTTGTAGACGCTATAACTTTTGCGCAAGCCAGTCAATATACACTTATTGCGTTTTTTTTTGTGTTTTTTTTTTTTTTACCAAAAATATGTGGAAGAATACATATCGGCCTAAACTGAGATATATATATATATATATATATATAATATCAAAAAGTAATATAGTTGTTTTTTGTTGTTTATAGCGCAAATAAATAAAAACCGCAGAGGTGATCAATTACCACCAAAAGAAAGCCTTTTTGTGGGTGAAAAAAGGACGTCAATTTTGTTTGGGTACAACGTCGCACGACCGTGCAATTGTCAGTTAAAGTGACGCAGTGCTGAATCGTAAAAAATGTTCTGGTCATTAAAGGGGTAAAATCTCCTGGTTAATAAGGTTTCTTGGTGATCTTCAATCCCCATTTTTTTCAGTTTTTGCATGACCTTCGGCTGGATTCACACCTATGCATTTTTAGTGCTTTTTGCATTTTTCAGATTTGCACTACAGAACGTGTTCCATAGGAAACCATGTTAAATGGACTGTAGTGCAAATCTGCAAAATGCAAAAAGCACTAAAAATGCATAAGTGTGAATCCAGCCTTAACCACTTGACAACTGGGCACTTGAACTCCCTTCCTAACCAGACCAATTTTCAGCTTTCGGTGCTCTCACATTTTGAATGACAATTACTCAGTCATGCAACACTGTACCTATATGAAATTTTTGTCCTTTTTGTCACACAAATAGAGCTTTCTTTTGGTGGTATTTAATCACCGTTGGGTTTTTTATTTTTTGCGCTATAAAAGAAAAAAGACTGAAAATTCGGTAAAAAAATGAAATTTTCTTTGTTTCTGTTATAAAATTTAGCAAATTTAGTAATTTTTCTTTGTAAATTTTGGCCACAATTTATAATGCTACATATCTTTGGTAAAAATAAGTACAAATCGGTGTAAATTATTTGGTCTTTGTGAAAGTTATAGAGTCCAAAAGCTATGGTGCCAATATCTGAAAATTGATCACACCTGAATTACTGACGGCCTATCTATATTCTTGAGACCTTAACATGCCAGAAAAGTACAAATACCCCCCAAATGACCCCTTTTTGGAAAGAAGACATTCCAAGGTATTTAGTAAGGGGCATGGTGAGTTTTTTGAAGTTGTCATTTTTTCCCACGATTCTTTGCAAAATCAAGATTTTTTTTTTTTTTTTTTTTCTTTTTCCACAAAAATGTCATATTAGCAGGTTATTTCTCACACACCACATATGCATACCACAAATTACACCCCAAAACACATTCTGCTATTACTCCCGAGTACGGCGATACCACATGTGTGAGACTTTTACACAGCGTGTCCACATACAGAGGCCCAACATGCACGGAGCACCTCCAGGCGTTCTGGAGCACCCAGGCCAATTCTGACATTTCTCTCCTACATGTAAAAATCATCATTTATTTGCTAGAAAATTACATAGAACCCCAAAACATTATATATGTTTTTTTTGCAAAGATCCTAGAGAATACAATGGCGGTTGTTGCAACTTTTTATCTTGCACGGTATTTGCGCAGCAATTTTTTGAACGCTTTTTTTGGGGAAAAAAAACAGTTTTGTGCTTTAAAAAAAAACAAAAGCAGTAAAGTTGGCCCAATGTTTTTGCATAATGTGAAAGATGAAGTTACACCGAGTAAATAGATACCTAACATGTCACCCTTCAAAATCGCTCACGCTCGTGGAATGGCGCCAAACTTCGCTACTTAAAAATCCCCATAGGCGACGCTTTAAAAAATTTTACTGGTTACATGTTTTGAGTTACAGAGGAGGTCTAGGGCCAAAATTATTTCTCTCGCTCTACCGATCGCAGCGATACCTCACATGTGTGGTTTTAACACCGTTTTCATATGTGGGCGGGACTTACGTGTGCATTCGCTTCTGCATGCGAGCACACGGACAGGGGCGCTTTAAAAAATTATTTATTTTTTTTTATTGTTCATTTTACTTTATTTTAGTTTGACACTTTTTTCCCAAAAAAAAATTTTTTGATCACTTTTATTCCTATTACAAGGAATGTAAACATCCCTTGTAATAGGAATATGGCATGACAGGTCCTCTTTACAGTGAGATATGGGGTCAATAAGACCCCACATCTCACCTCTAGGCTGGGAAGCCTGAAATAATAAAAAAAAAAAACGATCCTGGCTTCGATCGTAGCGCTGAGACGGTAGAAGCACCGGAGGGCGGCGGGAAGGGGGGGGAGTCCCCTCTCGCCTCCCATAAGAACGATCAAGCAGTGGAACAGCCGCTATGATTGTTCCTATGGTGTAGGGAATCGCCGGCTGAAAAAGATGATATCTGAATGATGCCTGTAGCTGCAGGCATCATTCAGATATCCCCGCACAAAGTCAAGGACGTCGTATGACGGCCGGCGGGCAGGAAGTGGACCTTTTTTTAACACAAAGCATGTACATACCAAAAATAACACCCCAAAATAGATTCTCCTACTCCTGAGTACGGCGATACCACATGTGTGAGACTTCCACAGCCTGGCCACATACAGAGGCCGAGTACAGCTGAATATGGCTGCGCATGGCAGGGTATGGCTGCACATGGCTGGGTATTGCGGGGTGTTGCAGAGTATTGCGGGGTGTTGCAGAGTATTGCGGGGTGTTGCAGAGTATTGCGGGGTGTTGCAGGGTATTGTAGGGTGTTGTGGAGTAGTACAGAGTATTGCGGGGTGTTGCGGAGTAGTGCAGAGTAGTGCAGAGTATTGCGGGGTATTGCGGGGTATTGCGGGGTATTGCGGAGTGTTGCGGAGTGTTGCGGAGTAGTGCAGAGTATTGCAGAGCATTGTGGGGTATTGCAGAGCATTGTGGGGTATTGCAGAGCATTGTGGGGTGTTGCGGGGTATTGCGGGGTATTGTGGGGTGTTGTGGAGTAGTGCAGAGTAGTGCAGAGTATTGTGGGGTATTGCAGAGTATTGCAGAGCATTGTGGGGTATTGCAGAGTATTGTGGGGTGTTGCAGAGTAGTGCAGAGCATTGTGGGGTATTGCAGAGTATTGTGGGGTGTTGCAGAGTAGTGCAGAGCATTGTGGGGTATTGCAGAGTATTGTGGGGTGTTGCAGAGTAGTGCAGAGTATTGTGGGGTGTTGCAGAGTAGTGCAGAGTATTGTGGGGTATTATAGTATGGAGGGATGGCTGATCATGGTGGGATGGATGGATGGATGGATGTGACTGTATTTGTCACAGAGCAGCGTTGTGGGCACTACAGATGCAGCCCACAACGCTGCTACCATCCGATCCCTCCCCCGCCCCTCCCCCTCTGTACCGATCGGCACACAGAGGGGAGGGAGGAACCGGCGTCATGACATGACGCCGGTTTGTTTACATGCGATTAGCGGCCGTTCACTGTGATCCGTGATGCGCCGGGTCCTCTGGACCCGGCGGTCACGAAGTTCTCGTGTGCGCGCCCCAGGGGGCGCGCGAGAGCAGTATTCTGGGAGGACGTCCATGGACGCCCTCCCAGGATAAGCCGACCGCGCTGTGGCCGTCTTTCGGCTATGGCCAGGTTGGCATGTGGTTAAAGTGGATGTAAACCCAATGTCATCCTTTCTAAACTACTGCCATAGGGGTTATCTATAAGGATATACATGCCTCCTGCATGTATCTTTACCTGTCAAATGTCTCCCCTCTGTCTGTTATAAGAGCTGAAAAACTGCAGATTCTGTAGGTGGGTCTGTTGTCTGAAGCTCGGTGGGTGGAGTCATGATGTCAGTAGACTCCCCGCCCACCTCTACACTCCCCTTGTCAATATGCATTTTCTCCTGTGTATTTCTAACTGAACTTCTGCTATGATCTCTAACATCCAGTGAAAAGACAGGAAAGTAACCACATGACTTCAGCATGCCAAATCATGCTAAGGTGTGATACAGGTGATTTACATCTCGTGCACTAGCCTAAGAGACATGCAGTATTTAATTCCCTCCCACGCCTTTCTTCAGCAGCTCTGCTAGGATTGGCTGTTCCACACCTCAGCATGATTTGGCATGCTGAAGTCATGTGGTTACTTTCCTGTCTTTTCACTGGATGTTAGAGATCATAGCAGAAGTTCAGTGTAAGAAATACACAGGAGAAATTCATATTGACAAGGGGAGTGTAGAGGTGGGCGGGGAGTCTACTGACATCACGACTCCACCCACTGAGCTCCAGACCACAGACCCACCCACAGAATATGCAGTTTTTCGGGTCTCATAACAGACAGAGGGTAGACATTTGACAGATAGAGATACATGCAGGAGGCATGTATATCCTTATAGATAACCCCTACGGCAGTAGTTTAGAAAGGATGACATTGGGTTTAAATCCACTTTAACCCCTTTCCTGCCAGTGACATTTACACAGTAAACAGTGGCTATTTACTGCACCGATCGCTGTATAAATGTATAATACACTCACCATGCCTCTTACTAAATACTTTGGATTGTCTGCCAAAAGATAGCTCTATTTGTGTGAAAAAAAAAGATAATGTCATATGGGTACAGTGTTGCATGAATTGTCATTCAAAGTGTGACTGCGCTGAATGCTGAAAATTAGCCTGGGCAGGAAGAGGGTAGAAGTGTCCAGTATTGAAGTGGTTAAAAACAGAGCAAAACATTTTTTTTTCTTTTGGCATAAAGGCCTGTTCACACAGCAATGAACAGTGGAAACTGCCTGTTATTGTGCAGCAACTGCCAGTTTTGGCTGCAGTTAGCCAGCGGTAGGGAGCAATATGGTGTGCATTTCAGCGCTTTACACAGCTCCCCTTTTGTTTTCTGCTTTAATTGCTTTCATGTTGCTATACATTAGGGCGGTGCATTGTGCTGCTGTACAGTGCCGTGTGATCCTGTCCAGCTCGCTGTGATAAAAAGCAGCATGTCTACAAGTCGACATCGCTGCATTCCAGGACAGGTAAGTGTCCCATTATTAAAAGCCAGCAGCTGCAGTATGTGTAGCTGCTGACTTTGCATTTTTGCAGTGGTGGGTGGACCTCCGCTTTTAGGTAAATAACTTGCAAACTGCACATTCTCTACTCGTTTAGTAAGTCAATCCCATAGACTTTTATTGTTAGAAGGAGCAGTAAAGCACTATTGTGTAGGACTGCAAAGATATGAAGTAGAGTATGGATATGTAACGGCCTAATAAGCCACATCCATATTCTTACTTAATTCAAACGATTCACAAAATAAAGTATTAAATCACGTTAAATAAATATGTGCCATAAGTTGATCTTTACATTAGGGTTGCACCGATACTAGTATCGGTATCGGTGCATATACTGAGTATTTTGCACAAGTATCTGTACTCGTGCAAATGCACCGATACCTGAAACCGATACTTTCAGGCTCAGGTCTTTGAGCTGTCAGTGGGTCTCCCCGGTGTTAAAGAAGTCCGGTAACTGGAGCTGTCAAAAAAAAAGCAGCTGGCAATGTTTATTACCAACATTGCTTAGCCCTGAAACACTAAAATAAAAAGAAGCATTCTTTTTGTATATTTCTGTGTCTTCATCTGCAGATCAAAGGGATGAACAAATGTTCCTATGTTTAACCACTTAATAACCCTTAATTTACTCTAATCAGCCTTAATTAACTCCCTATTCTTCTCCATTAAATTATTATTTTCCTGCTTTTTTTCTTTTGTTCGCGTCTATTTCTTTATCGTACATCATGGGACACAGAGCCTTAAGTAATTACTTAATGGGTTATAGGCCACCTTCAGGTGATGGACACTGGTTATACCCAATCCAGGAAGTTCACTCCCTATATAACCCCTCCTCCTTCCATGAGCGCATCAGTTTTTTCGCCAGTGTCTAAGGTGTTGGTCACGAGTTAAGATGTGCTCCGAGGAACTTCAGGAGGGATCCATGCTGGATTTAAATAGCCTCCATAGACCAGATCCAGCCAAAGTGCCATTGAGGCCTAAAAGGATGGTACCTGGAGCCTCGTATCCGAAGCACAAGGTTTTTGCCTGTAACGCCTCTTTGTAGGGCTGGACCCCAGGAACCCAGGGCTTTGGTCTTGCTACATTACCTAGCTTTCCTGGTGGGGTGCTTTACAGTGCCAAGGAAGTTGGAACCCCGATATCTAGGGACCTGGTCTTTGAAGGTTTGCTAAACGCAGCCCGCCGTGATGGGTGAAGGTTGGATTGTCTGTTAATTCAGTAAATCCTGCGGCGGGGATAAGGTAAATGAAAAAACTTGGGTATTAAAAACACCTATGTACAGTTAGGTCCATATATATTTGGACACAGACATAATTTCTATACTTTTGGCTCTGTATGCCACCAGAATAAAATTAAAACAAAACAATCCAAATGATTTTGAAGTGCAGACTTTGAGCTTTAATTCAAGGGGTTGAACATAAATATCAAGTACAAATTTTAGGAACTGCAACCATTTTTAAACACAGTCCCCCCATTTTCAGGGGCTCAAATGTAATTGGACAAGTGAATATAATCATAAATAAAATGTTCATTTTTAATAATTTGAGAATCCTTTACAGGCAATGACTGCCTGAAGTCTGGAACCCATGGACATTACCAGAGACTGGGTTTCCACCTTTCTGATGCTTTGCAAGGCTCTAACTGCAGCAGTCTTCAGTTGTTCTTTGTGGGTCTTTCTGCCTTCAGTTTTGCCTTCAGCAAGTGAAATGCATGCTCATTTTGGTTGAGATCATGATTGGTTCTTTTCCTTCAAAAGCTCCTGGCTTGCACTTGCAGTGTGTTTTGTATCATTATCCATGTGTACTGTGAAGCGCCATCCAATACTGGGCTGACAGTATATCTCAAACACTGCAGAATTCATCCGGCTGCTTCTGTCTTCTGTCACATCATCAATAAACACCAATGACCCGGTGCCAGATGACGTTGTGTGCTTTGGATCATGAGCTGTTCCAAGCCTTCTCCACACTTTTTTCCTCCCGTCATTCTTGTACAGATTAATCCTTAGTTTAAGATTATTTTAGCATTCTGTCCAAAGAATGCTTTTTCAGAACTGGTCTGGCTTTATTAGATGTCTTTTGGCAAAGTCTAATCTGGCTTTTCTATTCTTCAGGCTTATAAATGGTTTGTACCTTGTGGTGAACCCTCTGTATTTGCTCTTGTGAAGTCTTCTCTTGATTGTAGTCTTTGACAATGATACGCCCACCTCAGATCTCATATTTGGACTTTTTAATGCAAAAAAAAAAAAAGTCATTTGAAAAAAATGGCGACAAAAAAATATGCCTTTAAGACGTATGGCCGGAGCTGACGTTATGACGTCGCTTCCTCCCTCCTATGGTATGGAGACGGGTGGGGGCCATCTTCCCCTCACTCGTCTCCATACCACGGACGTGACAGGTCCTGATCGCCTCCGCCGCTACTGACAGCTCTGGTAAGCAGCGGAGGGCGCAGGAGGGGGGTGGCACCTCTCCCGCCGCCGATAACAGTGATCTCGCGGCAAATCTGCCACAGAGACCACCATTATCGTACACAGAACCGCCGGCCCTAAAGATGGATACCTCGGTTGTGGCAGCAGCTGCTGCCATTACCGATATATTCACCTTCAAAGAAATGATGTGTATATATACAGTGGCCGGTCAGGAAGTGGTTAAAATCTACTTTTTCCTTGGCAGGTGCCGTTACTCAGCCTGCAGTCGCTGCAATAGGCGTCTGTCAATCACTAAAGGACCAATTTAAAGCAGAGGTCCACCCTAAAATAAAAAATTACATTGATTCTCAAAAAAATATATAAAAAAACATTTTGAAGAAAAAAATTTTTTTACTTACCAGAAACACCTGTTGCTAGGCAGTCTTCCTAATCTGCCTCTTCCTATTCCGCAGCGCTGTTCTCCTCTTCTGCGAGATGCCCTGTTGTCTTCTGGGACATGTGTGTGTCCCAGAAATTAACAGGGCCATTCACAAAGCTTCGCGCGACTCGCGCATGTGCAGTAGGAAACGGGCAGTGAAGCCGCAAGCAGACCGCCATCAGATGTGAGGACCTATACTGCTGCCTGCAGCACACTGCGCCCGAAGGTGGTATCCTCATGCCCTTTCACATCCACCCGAAAGAATTCGGTGAATGTATGGATGGAAGACCAAGTTGCAGCCTTGCAGATCTGAGCCAAGGAAGCCTGGTGAAGCACTGCCTATGAAGCACTTAGTGCTCTAATTGAGTGCGCTCTCAAATGAAACCATAAGCCTGAACAATAGCCTGCCAAATCTACTTAGAGATAGTGGATTTTGATGCTGCCTGGCCCTTTCTAGGACCTAGCACAAACAAAGCATCAGCTTTTCGTATCGGAGCAACCGCTTTCAGACCTTGACTGCTCTTACTACATCAAGAGAGTGTAACAACCGTTCTTCCGCAGAATGCGGACCCGTACAAGGTCGGTAGGACAACATCTTGGTTCAGATGAAATCCTGATACCACCTTAGGCAGCAAAAAGCTGTTAATTCTGATACCCCTCTAACAGAGGATATGACAACCAGAAACTCCATCTTCTGGTCAAAAGAACCAAAGGAATATGGCATATTGGTTCAGAAGGCTGTTTTTGTAAAAAAAACAGACCATTCAAATCCCACGGACACAAGGGAGACTCAACTGGCGGAATTAAACGCGACACCCCTTGGATAAAAAGCCCGGACTAAGGAATGAGAGGCGAGTGGCCTCTAAAAAAAAAAAAAAAAAAAATATTGATAAGGCCGAGAACTGACCCTTGATGTGCTCAAGGCCAGTTTAATTTCAAACTGTAGAAAGGCAAGACTTCCGCCACTGGCATACCTTTTTAGGATGCCAACCCCTGGATTCACGCCAGGAAACGTACACCTTCCAGGCTCTGTGATAGACCCTAGCATTAACCAGAGTAGAGCGAACTGAACCTGAAAGCCCATGACTTTTCAGGATGTAGGTATCAACAGTCAAACCATCCAATTTAGATTCCGTAAGGAAGGATGGAATACTAGTCCCTGCGAGAGCAGGTCTGGGAGTAGTGGAAGAATTCACAGCCTTCCTACTGCCATCTTTACGATTCCTGTATACCAAGGCCTTCTGGGCCAGGCTGGAGCCACCAGAAAAACCGGTTACTTCCCCGCTCCGATCCTGTGAAGAAGACGCAGAAGGAGCGGAACCAGAGAAAACACCTAGGCCAGAGAGAACTGATACTAAGGAATTATCAATGCATCTGTTCCTCATGCTAGTGGACCCTTTGTTCTTGACAAAAAATCGTCCAGCTTCATGTTGAACCTGGAGGCTAGAAGATCTACATCCGGGGTACCCCATTTCTGGCATATAGCCTGAAATATGGAGGGGTGTAGAGACCATTCTCCTGGCCACAGCTGCTGGCGGCTTGGATAATCCGCCTGCCAAATTTCCATCCTTGGAATGAAGGCTGCAGATGGGCAAGGAACATGCCTCTCTGTCCAAACAAAAAAAATGGTTCACCCCTCTCTGGGCATTCGGACTCCTGGTGCCTGCTTGATTGATATAGGTCACTGCTGTAGCATTGTCGGATTGTATCCGGACAGGACAGCCTTGTGACATGTAAGTCCATGCCCTGAGGGCCAAATGTACTGAATCTCCAGAATATTGACGGGCAGGAACTTTTCAGTTTGGACCACTTTCCTTGGAGCGAAAAGCTCTTCTAGGACTGCACCCCAGCCTATAAGGCTGGTATCCGTAGTTGCCACTTTCCTGGTGACTGGAATAAAGGATTTTCCTGTAGACTTTTGGCTAGCAACCACCAGCTAAAGATCTTACGTACTTCTAACGTCAGGCACCTGGGAAAAAACTAAGGCTTAGATCCTCTTGCTCCAAGTAGACAGTATGCTGTTCAGTAATGGCTTTGAGTGAAATCTGGGCGAAATTAACAGCCTTAAATGAGGCCACCATTTTCCCGAACAACCTCATATAAAAGCAAATGGGAGGTCTATCCCTTGCTTTGCCCACTGGGGCCAAATCTTTATGGTATTGGCCATTGATTCGGGTAAAAGATACCCTGCTTTGGGCTATGTCCCCAAATACTCTAGCCTCCATAGGGGCTAAAAAGACCATGCTGGACACACTTAGGTCCAGCCATGCTACAGACTGATCTATCGGCAGCAGACTACCTTGGTATGCCATTACAGCTATACCCTGAGCCCTTTAGACCCGCTAGAGGTGGGCCTTAGCAGTTTATAAAAGACTTGAGCATGGTGGCAAACCACAAGGGCAAGCCTGCCAACCAGAGGAGGTGCTGTTTCCATGTGAAAAGCAGACAAGTTCTGAAAAAACATATGCAAACGATTCTCCATATGTGTAAGGTAAGTGGCAAGAGTTAATGCTTTATGCCTCAAAAGAAGCGTGCATTCATGGAAGCATGAATTTTCTACAATATGTTTAAACACAAAAAAGTGTGCGCTGTACTAGTACGTGTGCTATGGAACGGGCACCTTGCAAGCAAGCATGCGTCTCTAAATGTGTAATGCAAGATTACACATTGTGTATCCAGGCAGACACGTATTCCTATGTGAACATAAGGAATCCTGTACAATTAAGGAGGCTAAATTATCATGCCTCATTATGCAACCATGCCAATCTAGGTGATCATGCAACCTTAGGCGATCATGCATTCTTATGCGATTCAGCATCTCTTATGCGACCAAACATTCTATGCATTATAAGCAATGCCATAACGGGCAGTACAGTGGTGTAGTGGGTAGCACTCTCACCTAGCAGTAAAAAGGGTCGCTGGTTCGAATCCCAACCATGACACTACCTGCCTTGAGTTTGCATGTTCTCCCTGTGCCTGCGTGGGTTTCCTCCGGGTACTCCGGTTTCCTCCCACACTCCAAAGACATGCTGGTGGGTTAATTGGCTTCTGTCCAAAATTGTCCCTAGTATATGAATGTGAGTTGGGGACCTTGGATTGTGGGCTCCTTGAGGGTAGGGTGCGATGTATGTGTGGAGCGCTGCGTAAATTGACGGCGCTATATGGGTACCTTAAATAATAATATAATAAATGAGCATCTTAATGAGACACAATGTACAGGGATAGGGAGAATTGTAGACACACACCCACACTCATGTTGAACTGGATAGACTGGTGTCTTTATTCAACCTTACTAACTATGTAACTATGTAGCACTACTGTGCGGACAAGTACGCTTGAGAGACCCAAGGACTCTTGTGTGATCAAACACCCTGGTGTGATCACACAACTTTATGCACCCAAGCATTCTTATACGATTTGGGCATTTCTGTGAAAACAAGATTTTCTGCGTGAGCAAGTATCCCTGGGCAAACAAGGACTCTTGTGGGGTCAAGCACTCTTGTGCGACCCCATATCTTTATGCAAACAGGCAATCATGCGATTTTTACGCATTTCTGCCCAAATAAGCACTTAACGACCAAGCATTCTCATGCGACTATGCAAGTCCACCGCAAACAGAAAAAAAACATGCATCTCTATGTGTATTACATGTTCTTCCACATGCATCTTGTACATTCCAATACTCAGGTAATTTATGCAAATATGTGGACTGATAAAAAGAAGTTATCCTCCACTGACGTGCTTTCCCACACTCATGCGTTTAGCTGTTTGTGTTAACAATGTGCACAGAACCTGGTATTCCCAGGCGGTCTCCCATCCAGGTGCTAACCAGGCCCGACCCTGCTTAGCCTCTGAGATCAGACGAGACTGGGCGCTTTCAGGGTGATGTGGCCGTAGGCATCTCAGCAGTTGTGCGTTTGGCTAGTTTGTAAGCAAGCACCTGCATGAGGACCTTGTGGAGGTTCTACACCTCTTTGTAGTAATGGACATACTTAGAAAGGTACAAGAAGCCTATGGGAATTTAAGAAAAAAACCCAAGTAGGAGACAGAGGCTTTGGCCGTCTAGGCTGAGGGTAAGCTATACGCAGCCTGAATCTTTGTAAAAGATTGCAGCTATAACTCCAGAGGTTGTGAGGCCTCTGATACCTCCGCCTCGTCAGATTGCACCTGTTCCTTGTCCCCTGATGTTATCTTTCATCATCTGATTGTTGAACCTCTTGATTGAGAATTTAGGGCAGGGGAAGGGGAACTACGTCAATTTCTGCCCAATTGTGAGGATGCTGCGATTAAGCAGCTAACTTCTCCTGTACACCACACACTGCAAATGCAAACAACAGTCTGTAAAAGACCTATGCAGGGCTGCAATGTTGGGAGAGGCTGCAAGCCTGACAGGGGCAATGGCTCATCCTTTGCGGTTGCCTCCAGTCTTTCAGGGGGGATAGAACCCTTAGATCTAGGTGGGGATTTCTTGTTGGCTCTTTTACCTGCCCCTGAAGCCCTCTTACCGGGAGACATAGTCCTAAGCTGACAAAAGCAGAGGTACTAGTATAAATGCAATCACTGTTGTGCCTAGTTTTACAATATTATTATTATTAGCTTATTCTGCACAACCTGATGCTGAGTAGGTGTCTTAGATATGCCTGGATCCGAACCCACCGAGATACTTACTGCCCACAGCTCTGTGTCCCACTGCTTACAGGGCTCTGGCGTCCTGAGCTTTTAAAAACAGCCGCCTCACGCCCTGCACACTGATGCGCCATGCACGGTGCTAGCAAACACGCTCCTTCTTCACTGCCAAATCCGCTGTAAAAGCGTGCCCTCGTAGGACCAACATGGCCGGGGGCGAGGGGGGGGGGGGAAGACAACCGGAGGACTACGCGGGACCCTCTAGACTTCGTGGGATCCCCCCTTTCAGATCATGTGGCAGAGCCTGCAGTGGAGGAGGTGAGCGACTTCTCAGACCAGCTTCACTGAGCGTCTATCCTGGATGGCATGTTACATAGTTAGTGAGGTTGAAAAAAGTCCAAGTGCAACCTATGTGTGTGATTATGTGTCAGTAATACATTATATATCCCTGTATGTTGCGGTCATTCAGGTGCTTATCTAATAGTTTCTTGAAGCTATCAATGCTCCCCGCTGAGACCACCGCCTGTGGAAGGGAATTCCACATCCTTGCCGCTCTTACAGTAAAGAACCCTCTGCGTAGTTTAAGGTTAAACCTCTTTTCTTCTAATTTTAATGAGTGGCCGCGAGTCTTGTTAAACTCTCCTCTGCGGAAAAATTTTTTTTTTCTATTGTAGGGTCACCAGTATGGTATTTGTATATTGAAATCATATCCCCTCTCAAGCGTCTCTTCTCCAGAGAGAATAAGTTCAGTGCTCGCAACCTTTCCTCATAACTAAGATCCTCCAGACCCTTTATTAGCTTTGTTGCCCTTCTTTGTACTCGCTCCATTTCCAGTACATCCTTCCTGAGGACTGGTGCCCAGAACTGGACAGCATACTCCAGGTGCGGCCGGACCAGAGTCTTGTAGAGTGGGAGAATTATCGTTTTATCTCTGGAGTTGATCCCCTTTTTAATGCATGCCAATATTCTGTTTGCTTTGTTAGCAGCAGCTTGGCATTGCATGTCATTGCTGAGCCTATCATCTACTAGGACCCCCAGGTCCTTTTCCATCCTAGATTCTCCCAGAGGTTCTCCCCCCAGTGTATAGATTGCATTCATATTTTTGCCACCCAAATGCATTATTTTAAATTTTTTACATTGAACCTCATTTGCCATGTAGTATCCCACCCCATTAATTTGTTCAGATATTTTTGCAAGGTTTCCATGTCCTGCGGAGAAGTTATTGCCCTGCTTAGCTTAGTATCGTCTGCAAATACAGAGATTGAACTGTTTATCCCATCCTCCAGGTCGTTTATGAACAAATTAAATAGGATTGGTCCCAACACAGAACCCTGGGGAACCCCACTATACACCCCTGACCATTCCGAGTACTCCTCATTTATCATCACCCTCTGAACTCGCCCTTGTAGCCAGTTTTCAATCCATGTACTCACCCTATGGTCCATGCCAACGGACCTTATTTTGTACAGTAAACCTTTATGGGGAACTGTGTCAAATGCTTTTGCAAAATCCAGATACACCACGTCTACGGGCCTTCCTTTATCTAGATGGCAACTCACCTCCTCATAGAAGGTTAATAGATTGGTTTGGCAAGAACGATTCTTCATGAATCCATGCTGATTACTGCTAATGATACCGTTCTTATTACTAAAATCTTGTATATAGTCCCTTATCATCCCCTCCAAGAGTTTACATACTATTGATGTTAGGCTAACTGGTCTGTAATTCCCAGGGATGTATTTTGGGCCCTTTTTAAATATTGGTGCTACATTGGCTTTTCTCCAATCAGCTGGTACCATTCCAGTCAGTAGACTGTCTGTAAAAATTAGGAACAACGGTCTGGCAATCACTTGACTGAGTTCCCTAAGTACCCTCGGATGCAAGCCATCTGGTCCGGTGATTTAATAATGTTAAGTTTCTCAAGTCTTTAATTCTGTCCTCTGTTAACCATGGAGGTGCTTCCTGTGATGTATCATGAGGATAAACACTGCAGTTTTGGTTACTGAAGCCCCCCGATTCCCTCGTGAAGACTGAGGAGAAGAATAAATTCAATACCTTCGCCATCTCCCAATCCTTTGTAACCAGATGTCCTTCCTCATTCTTTATGGGGCCAATATGCTCTGTCCTCCCTTTTTTACTGTTTACATACTTAAAGAATTTTTTGGGATTTTTTTTGCTCTCCTCCATTATGTGTCTTTCATGTTCGATCTTAGCCCTCCTAATTGCACCCTTACATTTCTTGTTGCATTCTTTATAAAGTCTGAATGCTGAGGATGATCCCTCAACCTTGTATTTTTTGAAGGCCTTCTCCTTTGCTTTTATATGCATTTTTACATTGGAGTTAAGCCATCCAGGACTTTTGTTCGCTCTTTTAAATTTATTACCCAATGGGATGCATTGGCTAATGCCCTTATTTAATATGCTCTTAAAGCAAACCCATCTCTCCTCCGTATTCTTTGTTCCTAATATTTTATCTCAATTTATGCCTTTTAGCAAGGTTTGTAGTTTTAGGGAAGTTGGCTCTTTTGAAATTCAGTGTCTTTGTATTCACTTTAGGTTTCCTATTTGTGTGATTTATACTGAAACTAATTGACCTGTGATCGCTGTTACCTAAATTGCCCCGTATTTCCACATCCGTGATCAGGTCTGTATTGTTGGTAATCAGTAGATCCAGTAATGTTTTATTTCTAGTTGGTGCGTCTACCATCTGACCCATAAAATTGTCCTGCAAGACATTAAGGAACAGGCGAGCCTTAAAAGAATGCGCGGTTCCCTCCGCCCAGTCTATGTCTGGATAATTAAAATCCCCCATTATGATAACACTTCCCATCCTTGCTGCTAATCCAAATTGTGATAGGAGATCTGTCTCCACTTCCTCCCTCAGGTTAGGGGGCCTATAGCATACTCCCAGTATTATTTTCCCCTTAGCTTCATCCCTTTGGAGCTCTACCCATAAGGATTCCACCTCCTCCCTAGCTCCCTTAGCGATGTCATCTCTCACATTTACTTGTACATTATTCTTTATATATAGGCATACCCCTCCCCCTTTTTTACCCTCTCTATCCTTGCGGTATAGGGTATACCCTTGAATGTTTGCCAGCCAATCATGAGAGCTGTTGAACCAGGTCTCTGAAATTCCCACAAAATCTAAATCCTCCTGGTACAACATTATCTCTAGTTCACCCATCTTGTCCGTCATGCTCCTGGCATTGGTGAACATGCCACATAGTTTAGACCGGTTGCGTATTGTCCTCGTATTGGGTGTTTCGAGATTGCAACTAGGACTTGCTACTATACTTACCTTGTGTTTTTGTGCTTTGGTTAACCTACCACTAATGCCCCCAATACTACCCTCTGGAATATCTTCTGCGCTGGCTATCTCTACCTCTGGACCCTCCCCCCCCCCCCCCCTGCCTAGTTTAAAAACCCCTCTAACTTTTTGGCCATCCTCATTCCCAGCATTTCTGCACCCTCCTTATTTAGATGCAGTCCGTCCCTTCTATAGTACCAGTTATCGACTGAGAAGTCGGCCCAGTCCTCCAGGAACCCAAACCCCTCCTTACTACACCAGCTCTTCAGCCACTTGTTTACTTCCCTAATCTCCCTCTGCCTTTCTGGTGTGGCTTGATGTACCGGTAGTATTCCTGAGAATACTACCTTGGAGGTCCTTTTCCTCAATTTAGCTCCTAAGTCCCTAAAATCGTTCTTTAGGACACTCCATCTGCCTCTGACTTTGTTATTGGTGCCAACATGCACCATGACAGCCGGGTCTTCCCCAGCCCCTCCCAGTAATCTGTCCACAAGATCCGTGATGTGCCGAACCCGAACGCCCGGTAGACAACATACTGTTCGGCGCTTCAGGTCTTGGTTACAGAATGCCCTCTCTGTCCTTCTAAGAATTGAGTCCCCTACCACCAGAATCTGTCTTTCCTTTCCCTTCGCTACCCCCCCACTCTCACTGGAGGAGTTCTTCCCCCGGCAGCTAGGAGAGTCCCTCAGCTCCAGCAGTGCTGGTCCCTGACTGGTTTCACCAATGTCACTCAATGGAGCGTACATATTGGGATGCTCCAGTCCTGGATCGGCCTCCCTGGCACTTCCCCCTCTACCCTTCCTGACTGTCACCCATCTACTCTTTGCTAGTGCCTGAACCTCTTTGTCTCCACCCGCCTCTGTGCTGGCCCTTGCCGGCACCTGTCGTATACGTTCCTGGCTCTCCTTTAGTATGGAGGGAATTCTCAGTGCTGACAGTTGCTTCCCCAGATTTAGAACCTGGGCTTCCAGGGAAACAGCACAGCAGTATTCGCCCTCGATCGGATGATCAAGGAACGCATACATGCAGCAAGATGTACAAAGAGTCACCTCTCCACACCGCCGGGCATCGTACCTATTAAATTTAGTGGGGATTGGGGATTTTACCCTGTTCAAATTACCGAACAGCTAGCTTCCTGGCACTAATACTCAACACAATACACAGGTACACAACAAAATACACAGGTACTCGCAGACCTACGTGCACTTGCAATACACAAGTGTACAGTACACATGTACTAACAATCCACACACACTACTCAGACAACACTCAGGTACTTACACTACACAGGTACTATGACCCCTGTTATAACCTCCTGTTTTAAACTCTGGTTTTTAACTCACCACTTAGACCAGTTCCACTTACACAGAGTTCCAACAGCCTCACAATGAGCAGGCTCACTTATGAGTCCTACACAAAGTTATATAGGCCTAAAGCACCTGTGAGCAATTAACCACTCCCCTTAATTGTTAGTCTGAAACCAAAGAAGGGAAAAAAAAAAAAAGCTATTTAAAAAGTGACAGAAAAAGGTGATTGAAAAGCTAAAAGGAAAAGCCCAAAAAATGCAACCCAGCAAACAAAAAGTAAGTCTTGTTCACTCTCTCTCTGGTTTTTAACACACCACTTAGACCAGTTCCACTTAGAGTTTCAACAGCCTCACAATGAGCAGCAATGACCAGGTATGTCTCTTACTCC
The DNA here is from genome assembly GCA_037952925.1 of Lithobates clamitans. Classification (NCBI taxonomy): domain Eukaryota; kingdom Metazoa; phylum Chordata; class Amphibia; order Anura; family Ranidae; genus Lithobates; species Lithobates clamitans. The sequence goes on from JBBGZY010000374.1 coordinate 3,084,036, forward strand.
CTCTAGTGGTGGAAACCAGGTAAGACATGCAAACTACTCAAAAAAAAAGAAGATAATCCATAAGGTGTATACTTAGGCTCGTCTTCCCTTACCTTATCCCTGCCGCAGGAAACTGCTGATAACAGACAGATCCAACCTTCACCCATCACGGCGGTTAACGTTGTGCCAACCTTCTGGGTTCCTACGCACAGGATCCTCTTCCCTGGACCTGTAGAAGACTCTGCCAGAAAAAACTTTTCGCACAACTTAAATTTTGTGCACCAAAGCGCTGGATCCCAGAGCCCAGTCCTCAAAGAGAGACATTACAGGCAAAACCTTGTTTCTTCTTTCACGAGGCCCGGGTACCATCCATCTTAGGTGTATTGGCCCGAGGCATGGATCGGGTCGTATAGCTCCTAGGCCCCCGCAGAGACCATTAAATAGCTTTCTTTTTAGCACATCTCTGTGACCAACCACCTTAGACACTGGCGAAAAAACTGAGGTACTCTCCATATGGGAGGGGTTATATAGGGGAGAAACCCGCCTTGTAATTAGGGTTTGCCAGTGTCCAATTGCCTGATGGTGACTATCTAACCCACTAAGTAATTGATAGGGCTCTGTGTCCCGTGATGTATGACCAAGAAATAGGATTTTTAAACCAGCTTACCAGTAAAATCCTTTTCTTGGAGTACTTCATGGGACACAGAGGTCCCTCCCCTCTTTTTTGAGATTTAAGTATATTGCTTTGCTACAAAAATTGATGTGCTCCTGGAGAAGGGGTTATATACGGAGTGAACTTGCTGGATTGGGTATAACCAGTGTCCATCACCCGAAGGTGGCCTATAACCCATTAAGTAATTACTTAAGGCTCTGTGTCCCATGATGTACTCCAAGAAAAGGATTTTACAGGTAAGCTGTTATAAAAATCCTATTTTTATAAACAATTAAAACTTCTTTTTTGTTTGCTTTGTTAGTGAATATTTTTACACATATATATTAACCTCCCTGGCGGTATGATTATTTCGGATTTTAGGTGCTGAAAGCGGTACAATTATTTTGCATGGAAATTTGGCGTTTTATATTGTAGGTCTGTAAATCTTAACAATAACACACTTAAATCTGTCCAAACCAGAGTCTAGTAGATATCCCGGGTATGATAAAGTTTGAAACACAAAAACATAAATTATAATATAATAAATAAAAAAAAATAGTAATAAAATAAATTTCCCCACAATTCACTATCGCTCAATTCTGCAAGTGTTCTAATTTACTATCGCTGTTTTCTAGCTGGTCTAAAGCCACTTTTGATGTAAAGGGACACTTTTTGGTTGCTATGGACAATCTCCAGTTTCCAGGCAGAAAGAACAGTGTATATCATGTAAAACTGCATGCAGGGCATGGGCCAAAGCACTGGGGACAAAAGGGATGTGAAATCATTTCATACAGTACTGTAATCTGTAAGATTACAGTACTGTATGTGTTATGATTTTTACTTTTTTTTAAATTTGCCGCCAGGCTCCGCCCCCGTGCGTCGCAACGCTCGCAGGGAACGGAGCCTGGCAAGGAGAGGCTTCGGAGGAGGACGGAGCCCTCGGACACTGCGGGGGACATCACAGGATCCCGGGGACAAGGTAAGTAAGGAGGCACCAGGATCCTGCAATGTAATCCCGAGTGTGGCTCGGGGTTACCGCTAATGGTCCTGAATTTTAACCCCGAGCCACACTCGGGAAAACCGCCAGGGAGGCTACCATATATTTACACATTTTGTGATGGATCAGAACCTCAATCGGGTTCAAATTAGAGGTCTGCTGCTGTTTCTAATTTGTAGTGTAGATGTGCGTGCACGCTGGAAGCAACCACACTGGCATGTCAGTTCAATCACTTCCTCATCTCTGTTAATTGCAGGGCAGTGCCCAACGTTTTATACACAAAGAACAATGGATTATACGTCACTACTATGTAAATGTGGTCAGTCTAGAAGGTACATCTTATTGGCTGAAATACAAGAGGAATGCAGAAACTTGATGCTGGAGGCTTGGTGGTTGTTGCTTCTTCTTTACTTCCTCATACCTCCAATGCGGGGGCAGTAGGGGGTAGGCCCCATCTTTGGTTCCAAAGCAGAGCTGAGCTGTTTTACTATATAATAAGTAAGGAGTTGCATAGAAACATCTATACACATAAGAAAATAGGCATTTTCTGATTATCATTATGTACATTTGTTTTGCTTGCGTCTATCTAGCAAGATTACTTTGTGTTATAAGCAAGGAAGCTGAGACTTCTGCAGTGTGTAAATGTGCTTTTACTATACAAAGATGCTGTACATAAAAAACTATTACAATATTAGGAATACAATACAAGACTGACAGATATCTATAACAAGCAAAATGCTTAGCAAATGAACAACCTATGGTCTATAACAGTACAAATACATTTAAGAGTTACTTAACTTCAGTTACTATATGTTTGTGATCTCCATTGGCAACGATTCTCTTTGGGACCAGGAACCTCCTTGTATTATGAGTGGCTTCTGATCTTAAAACATGATGTGTCCCTAGCTTATGCCTGAATCCCCTTTTATATGTCGGGCTGTTTACCATAGTTACCAAACAGAAAACATGCCTGTTTACTGTAGCTGTAGAAACAATGGACTGTTGAAACTGTCATTTGAATACAACAATGGTATCTATGTACCCATTGTATGCAGCAGCATTTGTTTGAGAAATATCTACTCATGAGCAACCACTATTGTCCTATGTAATGTTATGTCTGATTAATATATAAAAAAATATCATATCTTAACAAACGCAACACATTCCGCCCTAGATTTTTTTTTTTCTTTCAGACTCCATACAGAAAATCACTTCATTACTAAGAAAAACTCATTCTAAACATTAATTTTCCTTGTATGCAACACTCTCATATTTCTGTCATTGAAAAGGTGTTTCCCTCTTTAACTAGAAAGTTCATTCCAAAGTTCTTTAGAAACAAGTCCAGGCTTGTAATACATCAAAGGCCTTGCTTTCCACTTTTGCGATCTCCCGTCATTCTTTCCATCGTGTAACCACTTTTCTCTCGTCTTCCTATGGATCAAATGGAGACAGCCTGTGGAGTGGAAAACAAAGCGGATTATCTGTTCCTTCTAATAATACATAAACAGTAGATCTAGGCCCTTCAGCTAAAATTTTTCCTTTCCAGGCTTCTTGCCTGGATATCTAACTAAGGGCCCTTTCACACTTATACGACTTGTCCCACGATTTTGTACTGCAAAATCGTATAACAAGTCATTCTCCATGATTTTCAATGACTACCATTCATATTGGTACGACTTTAAGTCGTGCCGACTTGAAAGTAGTCCCTGCACTACTTTGGTCCAACTTCTATGCGAGTTGTACTCCATAGACCTTAATGTTAAACCCTCAAGTAGCATGCAAATCGTGCCTGAATAATATAGACACGATTTCAGTACGACTTTGTAAGCACAAGCCTGGCTCGCTGATCGAGAAAGGAAAACTTTTTTGCCTTTCGCGATAAGTGACAGGCAGTGCTGACAGCTGTCTGGTATGAATCATGAGGGGGAACGCCGCGCCAAGTTTTAAATGGAAAAAAAAATGGCGTGGGTTCCCCCCCAGGGGCATACCAGGCCCTTAGGTCTGGTATGGATCTTAAGGGGAACCCCCTATGACGAAAAATGGGCGTGGGGTCCCCCTCAAAATCCATACCAGACCCTTATCCGAGCATGCAGCCCTGCGTGCTCGGATAAGGGTCTGGTATGGATTTTGGGGGGGACCCAAAATCCATACCAGGGGGATTTGAGGGGGGGGTTGCACTCACTTTTAGGCAATGAGCGCACGCCTCAACCCACGAGCGCCGAGCTCGTATAGTCCCAGACTCTGAATCTTCTGAGGGACTCTCCCCGCTTCCAATTTCACCACCCGTTGTGCGGAGTTGTTTAGTGCGGTATATAAAAGACAGAAACCACACATAGCATAATCCCGTATGTCATATAATTTATTGAAACATTCATATAAATTCGTACACTTACATTTAAAAACAGCTGGGGGGTAAAACATCCACGAGCGCCGAGCTCGTCACATCCAGCTAGTGTATGGCAGCGTCCCGTGCTCCTGACGCGTATCGTCACGTGACTTCTTCAGAGGATAGCACGGGATAGAAAGCCAATGCTTATAAAGGGTCCCCGTGTGATGGACACACGGCGGCCATTTTCCCGAAGGGCGCTGATGTAAAGGATAGGACAAGCAACCATCGGCCATTTTCCCAGAGCTTCTCTCTATATATAATGTCAGGCGGAGCAATATGTTAAACCTTTTGAAACGCAGTCAATTATAGGATTATACCAGATAGACAGCCCAGGGCTGCGGGAGAGGTCTAGAACAATACTTAGGTAGGAAAATCGTTGATAAAAAATTTTACATGTGCTTCAATGTCTGAATACATCGATCCACTAATATTAAAAATAATAATAAGCTAATCCATAAGGAATAAACAAAGTTAAAATTATAAAAAATTATTATATAAAAAAAAAGGAAACATTATAAAAAAGAAAAGATATATTGATTGTCTTTTTAAGGGGGTACTATTATAAGGACTGTAAAATGGGCAACTAGTGGCCATTTACAAAATCCACCATACTACACAGTGTCAGATGGAATAATGTATCAATAGTACAACCTATTTATGAGGTATAGAGCATACCTAATGGGGACATAGTCAACCCAAAGTTGCAGGGATAAACCGGGGGGTTACTAACAAGGGGGCATGCTTGAGATAAGAATCAAATTAAAAATGCTAATAATACAAGTAACAAATTACAAAATGCTCCCGTATATAGATACAGGGAGCACTCTGCATAGTGTATAGAATAATGGACAGGCAATAGGGAGAAAAGGGGATATTTTAAAATATTATAGATATTTTTGCTCACTTTTAAATGGTAATTGTGGACATAAAAACGAGGAATACAATAGTCAACGAAGAATGAAAAAAATATATAAAAAAATATATGAAATATCAAAAATTGTCGAAAAATCGTCTCTGGAGCTTGGGAGGTGTCAGACACCAACTATACCAATACTCACACCAGAAAATAATACAGGCAAAGAACAAAACAAGACACCAACTTAGATCTAGACTAATGGCCTATAAGTCCATAAAAATGCATAGGTAGATGATTAAGTCATAAAAAAGAGAGAGAGGAGTGCGGGGGGGGGGTGTTGAGGGGGTTTGATACTAAAAATCGCTTATGAAGCAATTTAGGTCGAACTCAATATTGAGTCCCTTTGGTGCTAGGGTGTCCATGGAATATATCCATTTGGACTCTAATTTGCTTAGAGCCCTCACTTTGTGGCCCCCTCGCCAAGGTCTCCTGTAGGGTTCAATCCCCCAAAATTTCAGATGCCTAGGATCTCTATTATGATGTTTATCAAAATGCCTAGAGACATTGTGCTTATCAAAGCCATTTTTTATATTTTGAACATGCTCCTTAATACGGATTCTTAATAATCTTTTGGTGCGGCCTACGTACTGGAGGCCACAACTGCACTCCAATACATAGACCGCACCTTCGGTATTGCATCCAATAAACTCGTTAATGTTAAATTTGGTGCCATTACTGTTTGATTGAAATGAGAATACTTTTTCATTCGGGTGTTTAGTTCGGGTGCAGGCATAGCAGCGTTTACAAGGATAAAATCCTTTTCCAGTAAAGAAGGAGAAAAGTTTTTTTGGGGGATTAATCACGCTTTTTACTAGTCGATCTCTCAGGGTAGATGCCCTTTTATATATAAATACAGGTTTTTCTGGTAATATTTCTCCCAGGCCTTTATCTGATTTAAGGATATGCCAATGACGGGATATGATATTTTCAATCTTCTTATGTTGGAAATTATAGTCAAAGATTAAAGGAACCTGATCCTGTTGACGGGTAGGTGTCTTTTTCTCGAGTAGTCCCTGTCTTTGCATCCGTCCTACCTCTATTTTATCATTTATAAATTCTTGGTCATATCCTTTTTCTATAAACCTTTTTCCAATCACCAGGGCTTGTGCATGAAAATCCTCATCTAGAGTGCAGTTGCGTCTTAATCACATTATCTGGCCTTTAGGAATGTTAAATAGCCAGTTTCTATGGTGGCAGCTGCTCAAAGGCAGATAGCTGTTACGGTCGACATTTTTAAAAAAAGTCTTGGTGATATATTGGTTGTTGATACGTGAGATCTCCAAATCTAAGAATGGAATGGACTGTTCTTCAATTTGCCAGGTCAGTGTAATGTTATTAGCATTATTATTCAGTTTGAGAAAGAATGATGTTAAACGATCTCTTTCACCCTCCCATATAATAAAAATATCGTCGATGTACCTTTTAAACATACGAAGTTCTTTAGGGGGATCTGAGAACACCACTTCCTCTTCCCATTGGGACATAAACAGTCCTGCAATGCTGGGGGATGCAATGCTAGCCACTCCTGTTTTCTGATAATAGAATTGTTTACAATACCAGAAGTGGCTATGTTTCAAGCAAAAATCTAGGCACTTAACGAGAAATTTCCTTTGGTGGAGGGGGAGCTTGGTGAATTTTCTCAAACCCCACTTCGCGGCTTCACATGCCGTGAAGTGGGGTATGATGGTATAAAGTGATGACACGTCGGCTGTAGCCATCCAAATGGTGCCGGTGTCATTTCTCCCCTCTAATAACTGGAGCATTTGTTTCGTATCCCTCAAGTAGGCTTTCGTACTTTGGACTGCAGGCTGAAGGTACTTGTCAATATATTCGCCCAGTCTTGCTGTAATCGATTCTATGCCATTGACAATTGGTCTAAAAGGAGGGTTAGTTTTATCTTTATGAATTTTGGGTAGTGCGTAAATAATTGGTGTTCTGCAAGCCTCCGGGACCAAGTATTTAGCTTCTTTCTTATTGAGTATACATTTTTTAAGGCCCAGTTGGACTACCTGTTCAAGTTCTTTCTTCCATTTGAATATAGGGTTGTTGAGGAGTATGGTATATGTATTCAAATCTTCTAATAGTTTCAGCATGCCATTATGATATTGTTCAGTGGTTAAAATTACAATGCCACCACCTTTATCTGAAGGCCTGATAACAAGATTCTTCCTTTTGATAAGTTTTTGAATACCAGTCCGTATCACTCTGGGTTCTTCTCTTTTTTTGTATGTTAAGTTCTTGATTTCTTCTGTTACCAGGTCCTTGAACACCTCTATGTGGGTGTTGTTCTTAGGTTTAGGGTTATAAATGGATTTATTCCTCAGACTGCTATGTAATACTGGATCTTCTTGCACAGTAATGGTACTAATGGGTTTGTCCAATAGATATTTTTTAATGTTTAATTTTCTTACATATTTCTGAATACTGATGTATGTTTCAAATTTGTTTAAATTCTTTACAGGTGCGTATTTTAGCCCTTTATCCAGCACTGTTAGTTCTTCCTGGGTTAATGGTATGTCTGTGAGGTTAAAAATACCTTCCCCTAAGTTGCCTTTTTCCTTTTGTTTTCTCTTTCCTGCTCTGCAACCTCTTTTTCTGTGGGGCTTTTTTTCCTCTTTGTTTCTTCTAATCTTCTCGGGGGGTGGTGATCCATTCCTTTCTCTAAAAAAGATCTATTTTTGTTCATATTGGTTATCATGTTGATATCTTGCATCTCTTTCTGAATCTTGGATATCTCTCAAAGGGGCATAATAGTTATACGTGTGAATCGGACTGCGTTCCCTAGGCCTATAAGGTGCATATGGTTGATCTCTACTTTCTCTGGGACTGCGTTCCCTAGGCCTGTAAGGTGCATATGGTGGATCTCTTCCTTCTCTGGGTCCATAATGGTAGTTAGGGCCTGGACTTCTATCACGAGGCCTGTAATACTCGTGTTGCCCGTGTTGGTTTTCTCTTGTTTCATAATGTGTATAGGGATATGCTGGATATCTCTCTTGTCTATATGGTTCTTGTGGCGGTCGTCTTCCATCTCTGGATGTATTCGAAGGTTTTGTCCAATAGGGTCTTCTGTTATTATTCCTTCTATTATTAGGTTTCTTCCATCCTTGTTGTGGAGTACGTGGTGGGTAGAAAGGTTGTCTCCGGGTATTATATGGAGTATTGTTGCTGGGATGTCTATATCTGGTATCAGTGTTTGGGTATCTTGAAGAATCATCTCTGGGAGTATAATTCTCTGGCTGTTTCCGGGGGGTACCTGACCGAGAGGTCTAGGTATGGGAGATAGGTCAACTTGACCCGGATTGATTTTCACCATCTTTTCTGGGGTGGATGATGCAGAGATGGGTTCCATCTGCCCAATATTATTCTGCCATTTGAATACTAAATCTTTTTTGAAGTCGCCAATATCTCTCGAGAAGACCTGCTGGTAGGTTAATTGGCTTCTGTCCAAAATTGGCCCTAGTATATGAATGTGAGTTGGGGACCTTGGATTGTGGGCTCCTTGAGGGTAGGGACCAATGTGAGTGTGCGATGTATGTGTAGAGTGCTTCATAAATTGATGACACAATATGGGTACCTTAAATCAATAGGGATAATTGTAGACACGCACCCACACTCACTCAGGTTGAACTGGATGGACTGGTGTCTTTATTCAACCTTACTAACTATGTAACTATGTGACTTGTTTGGGACAACCATGACCAACGACAAGTTTCTGGAGCAGTTGAAGCGTTGCGGCTTGATCTGCATGTTTGCAAGGATGAACAAGCATAAGTCCTGAATAGGTGTCCACTGCAGTGCAACAATATCTCAGTCCATTGTTTCCCGGGGCAGGGGACCGATGAAGTCAATCTGCCAGATCTCTGCAGGCCTCTCACCCCTCTTAATCGGCCCGGTGGAGTACTTTTGCAATGGCCATTGTCGCACTTCTCCACAAACTGTACAGTTCTTTTTTACAGTCTTTATCATGTCTATGGATATAGGCAATCCTCTCTGCTGTGCCCATTCATATGTTGCTTTCTCCCCCAAATATCCAGATTGCTTGTGGGCCCAGTTGGCCAAGTTCACAACTGCCTTCACTTTGGCGATTTCATCTGCAACTCTGTTATAGTTCTCAAAGTCTGGGACTAGGGGCACATGTGCATCAACATGCCCCACTTTTATGGTGTGGGAGTGAGCTTCCTTCCAGATGTAGTCCCAGACTTCCTTGCCTCTCCACACCACCTTTCCATGAACCATGCATTCTTTGGACTTCCACGTGGGCATCCAAGTTGTCAATCCTTTAAAAACCACCCAGCTGGCAGTGTAGATAGTGACATGGGAAGAAGGATCCTCCCGAAGAGTCATCACTAGAGCTTTCAACTCTGCATACTGACTGGACCCTCCAATTCTGGTCTCCTGCAGGACTGTGTCAGTACTTGGGTTGTAGGCTGCTGCTGTCCATTCACGCCCAGACGAGGTGACTATGGCTGAACCATCAGTGTACCACGCTGAGTCCTTCATGTCTTCTGACAGAGACTTTAAGGGTGGAGCCTCTTGAATGGGGGATGACTGCAGCACAGGATTTTCTTCTTCTGGCCAGGTGCTGGTTAAAAGTAACAAGCCCTGCCAACTATTTTGAAATGTCTCTAACATCCCCAGCTGCAATACCCCCTCTTTCTTGAAGGTACCACTTCCATTTCATCAGTGTCTGGTTCTGGGCTACAGCTGCCCTAGTGGTCAGTCCATTATATCTCACCTATCCTGCTATTGGCAATGCAGTATGGATGGTGACTGTGTCCTTTCATGTAATGGTCTCTACATGTTGAAGTGCTGTGTAGGCCCCAAACAGGTACTTGTTTAGGGGCATGTATCTCTTCTGTGCCCCTGTCAGTTGTTTGGACCAAAATCCAATGAGTATTGCACTCAGTCCTTTCTTTTCATTTGGCTGCCATAGACTCCAAGATATGGTACCATTCTGCTCCACTACATCCAGCTGAAATGGTACTCCTTATCTCATGGGTCCTAATCCCTGATGCTGCAAAATAGCTTCTTTAGCAGCCAGAAATGCAGTATGCTGCTCTGAACCCCATGAGAACTCAGTCTTTTTTCTGGTGACATTATATATAGGCCTCAGAATCAGTCCAAGATGTGGGATGAACGATCTCCAGAACCCCACAACTCAAATGAACTTCTGTGCCTCCTTTTTTTTTTTAGTAGGGGACGACAGCACCTGGATAGTTTGCACAACTGTCCCTGGAATTTTCCTCTGTTGCCCAGTCCACATCATTCCTGGGAATTTCACCTCTGTGGTAGGTCCTTGGACTTTGTCTCTGTTGATAGAGCACTTGGAGAACAGAGGGTGGGCTATCAGCAGGTGCAGTGCTTGTTACATCTTCTTTTGTCCCAGAGATCATGATGTCATCAATGTAGTGAAACACAGCGACTTTCAAATTCAGGGTACTTAAATCTCAGGCAATCAGTCCATGATAAATCATTGGAGAATGAAGATAGCCTTGCAGAAGGACAGTGAAAGTGTACTGGCGGCCGTCCCACACCATAGCAAACTGGTCTTGGGTCTATCAAAATTGAAAAGAAAGCATTACCCAGGTCTATCACAGCATGATATTCTCCTGCATTTTTTAGCAATTTTCTCAACAATTGGGATCATATCTGGTACAGCTGACTTCAATGGAGGTGCCACTTTGTTTAGACCTCTGTAATCCACAGTCATTCTATATGTCCCATCAGGTTTCTTTACTGGGAACACCGGAGACGAGAAAGGACTTAAAGCAGGTCTAAGGATCCCTACCCTCAACAGTTCTTGAATGGTCTCCCCAATTTCTTTGTTGCCTCCAGGAAGTCTGTACTACTTGAGACAGACTGGCTTCTCTGGTGGAGGAATGTACAACCCCTGGCAAAAATTATGGAATCACCAGTCCCTAAGGATGTTCCTTCAGTTGTTTATTGTTGTAGAAAAAAAACAGATCACAGACATGGCCAAAAACTAAAGGCATTTCAAATGGCAACTTTCTGGCTTTAAGAAACACTAAAAGAAATCAAGAAAAATAATTGTGGTGGCCAGTAACAGATTTATAGAACAAGCACAGGGAATAAATTATGGAATCACTCAACTCTGAGGAAAAAATTATGGAATCGTGAAAAACAAACAAAATAACACTCCAATACATCACTAGTACTTTGTTGCACCACCTCTGGCTTTTATAACTGCTTGCAGTCTCTGAGGCATTGACTTAATGAGTGATAAACAGTACTCTTCATCAATCTGGCTCCAGCCTTCTCTGATTGCTGTTGCCAAATCATCTTTGCAGGTTGGAGCCTTGTCATGGACCATGTTCTTTAACTTCCACCACAGATTTTCAATTGGATTGAGATCCGGACTGTTTGCAGGCCATGACATTGACCTTATGTGTCTTTCTTCAAGGAATTTTTTCAGTTTTTGCTCTATGGCAAGATGCATTATCTTGGTAAATGATTTCATCATCCACAACATCCTTTCAATAGATGGGATAAGAAAAGTGTCCAAAATTTCAATGTAAACCTGTGCATTTATTGAAGATTTAATGACAGCCATCTCCCCAGTGCCTTTACCTGACATGCAGCCCCATATCATAATTGACTGTGAAAATTTGCATGTTTTCTTCAGACAGTCATCTGCATAAATCTCATTGGAACGGCACCAAACAAAAGTTCCAGCATCATCACCTTGCCCAATACAGATTCAAGATTCATCACTGAATATGACTTTCATCCAATCATCCACAGTCCACGATTGCCTTTCCTTAGCCCATTGTAACCTTGTTTTTTTGTGTTTAGGTGTTAGAGATGGCTTTCTTTTAGCTTTTCTGTATGTAAATCCCATTTCCTTTAGGTGGTTTCTTACAGTTCGGTCACAGATGTTGACTCCAGTTTCCTCCCATTTGTTCCTCATTTGTTTTGTTGTACATTTTCTGTTTTCAAGGCATATTGCTTTAAGTTTTCTGTCTTGACGCTTTGATTTCTTCCTTGGTCTACCAGTATGCTTGCCTTTAACCACCTTCCCATGTTGTTTGTATTTGGTCCATGTTTTAGACACAGCCGACTGTGAACAACCAACATCTTGTGCAACACTGCGTGATGATTTACCCTCTTTACCTACATACTAACAAGCAGATTTAATCTGATGCAGGTGTTAGTAATGAAAATTTACAGGGTGATTCCATAATTTTTTCCTCAGAATTGAGTGATTCCATAATTTATTCCCTGTGCTTTTTCTATAAATCTAACTGTGCCACCACAATTATTTTTCTTGATTTCTTTTAGTGTTTCTTAAAGCCAGAAAGTTGCCATTTGAAATGCCTTTAGTTTTTGGCCATGTCTGTGATCTGCTTTTTTTCTACAACAATAAACAACTGAAGGAACATCCTCAGGGACTGCTGATTCCATAATTTTTGCCAGGGGTTGTAGACAGGGGTCCATTTCGCATGACCTCTGACCACAGCCTTCACCAAATAAGCTTTTTTTAGGATACCCGAATGTGAATGTATCTCTTTCAGTCTGAATTGACTGACCTTGAAGTACATTCATCCCAAGAATATTTTCGGGTAACTCTGATACCAAAACATTTGTCATAAATCCTGATCCCTTGCCAATAGCCTATTTCACCCGTATCCTAACTGCCTGTGTAGTTTGCCCTCACAAACCTTCTACATTAATCAATTGTCCTTTGTGATGGGAAGGATTTCCTTGCAAAAGTGTAACTTCAGCTCCGCTATCAACTAAAGCCATTACATGTGTAGGAGAAGATTACTTCCCCCGCCATACAGTGACAGGTGCATATGGGCGTCGGTCTCCTGCTGTCACTGCCCTCACTGCTATTACAGGAGACTCACCTTCCCTTCATAAAGGATAAGGAACCTCCCAATCCCCTTTTCTGAGTCTCTCTAACTTCTCCCCAGGATAAAGGGATTTGGGTTTGGGTTCATGTTCAGTTTGGGAATTGGTTTGGGGTTAACAGGAGGGGTCTGTTCTGTTTGTTCTAAGTCTAGGCTGATGCTATCTTCACTAGGAGTAGTGTTTCTAACCCTGACAGTTTTCCCTACTAAATGTTTCCACCTCTTCAGCATTTCTGCAGTAGAAATGCCATCTATCTTATCTTTAGGTACTTCTGCCTTTAATAGGTCCACCCACATTTCTTTCCTAGAAATAACTATCCTGGTTTTCTCTTTACCTCCTGTCTTCTCCACCCCATTCCCTTTCTTCTCTGTTCTTTTTTGCTTGTATTCTTCCTGTCTGGCCTTGACCTTATTTACTGCCCTGACAGGTTTTGTTTGAGTCTCCTCTAGCTCCCCCAACTGGCTTATAATGGTTGTGGCTTCATGAATCTTGCTGTTTAATCCCAGGCCTCCCAACAAGGACAATAATGGAGCCCTGAGATTAAATGGCACAGACTTCATCAGCTTAGAGCGCAGAGCAGACGTAAAGGGTTCCATATCTGGACCTATCCATTCTGGAAATGTATTTAATCTGGTTATACAACCCATCTAACGTAACCTGGAAATACCCTCTCCTATTGATCTCCAGGAGTAGGTATTTTCCAGGTCAGTAGGACTAGCGTATACTTGGACTATTCCATCTCTCACAAGGTCTAACAGTGAACAATTCACGCTAAACTCTCAGACTTTTCGCATTGCCTTACGCAATTGTGGATCATGGGTAAACACTCCCATAGCCACTGCTCCTTACCTGACAAAACAACACTGTCCGCCCCTTCATCCCATAAGGGTAGGAGCCAACTCAATAGGGGCACCCCAGACCTTTGTATTGTTTTGCCAGCTCATGGAGTTCAGTTTGTGTAAACTCCCATACTACTTCAAATTCAACATCTCTGGGGTTGCGATAATGCACCTCCCGATCTGCCATATCCTCTCTATCATGTTGCCGTTTCCAATGCTTAGTAATGAGTCTGGCATACTTTTTCTTTCCCACAAACAGATCATGCAAAATATCAAACTCTATCTCCTCATCCTCACTATCATTTGAGGAGAGCACATCCTCACAATCCCAATTTTGGGATGTGACAATGGCACGTACCCTGGCTTTACTAACAGGTTTACGCCCCTTCCTTTTCCTTAAAGTGGATGTAAACCCGAATTTTTTTTTTCTTTTTATGTCATAATGTAGAGTATAAGAATTCCTATCATTTGAGCCCAGTCTTGCCACAAAGAGTTAATCCAGCTCTGAGCAATCCTCTTATTGTTCAGGGAGATAAAACTTGACAAACAGAGAAAAACTTTGTCAAATCTTCCTCCTTGCTGTGAGTAACAGGTGATTTACATATCTTGTGCACTAGCCTAAGACATGCATTATTTTTTAATTCCCATCCCCACTCTTTTCTTCAGCTCTGCATGGATTGGCTGTTCCACACCTCAGCATGATTTGGCATGCTGAAGTCATGTGGTTACTTTCCTGTCTTTTCACTGGATGTTAGAGATCATAGCAGAAGTTCAGTGTAACAAATACACAGGAGAAAATGCATATTGACAAGGGGAGTCTAGAGTTGGGCGAGGAGTCTGACATCACGACTCCACCCACGAGCTCCAGGAAACAGACCCACCCACAGAATCTGCAGTTTTTAGGTTCTCATAAAAGACAGAGGGGAGACATTTGACAGGTAAAAATACATGCAGGAGGCATTTATATCCTTATAGATAACCCCTATGGCAGTAGTTTAGAAAGGATGACATTGGGTTTACATCCACTTTAAGGCATTAATTGATTTGGTCATGAAGGCTGCACACCGCTCTTGCAAATCATCAGCCCGACTAGCGGTTGAACGTACACACTCTGAAGCAACTGCTAGCTGGTCTTTTAATACCTTAACTTCTGCCTCTGCCTTCTTCCTTCTATTTGATTCGGTATAAATGGCATGAAGAAAATACCAGCTCACTGTGGACACTGTCCTCTTCTCTTTTTTTTACTTAAATCCAACCTCTTAAGGCTAAAATCTACAAAATGATCTGAGACTTTATCACCCCAAGTCAGCTTCTAGGCAGAAGCATACTTCACAAATTCTTTAGCAGGAGGCTCCCACTCATTGTCTCTGGCCCAGATAGGTAAGCTGCACACTTCTTTCTGGCTACCAGAACCCTCTGCAGCCTTGCTTTTCCTAAACAGCTTACGCAGCATTTTACCTTGCACAAGCTACACAACACACTACAGAAAAACAGGTCCACTTCAATTGAATTCTAGCACAGATCACGGCACGAGCCCCCAAATGTTTTGCTTGCGTCTATCTAGCAAGATTACTTTGTGGTAGACGCAAGGAAGCTGGGACTTCTGCAGTGTGTAAATGTGCTTTTACTATACAAAGATGCTGAACATACAAAACTATTACAATATTAGGAATACAATATAAGACTGACCGGTATCTATAACAAGCAAAATGCCTAGCAAATGAACAACCTATGGTCTATATCAGTAAAAAATACACTTAAGAGTTGCTTAACTTCGGTTACAGTATGTTCGTGATCTCCATTGGCAACGATTCTCCTTGAGACCAGGAACCTCCTTGTATCATGAGTGGCTTCCGATCTTAAAACATGATGATGTGTCCCTAGCTTATGCCCGAATCCCCCTTTTATATGTCAGGCTGTTTACCATAGTTCCCAAACAACAGAAAACATACCTGTTTACTGTAGCTGTAGAAACAATATACTGTTGAAACTGTCATTTGAATACAATAATGTTATCTACATGCCCATTGTATTGCAGCAGCATTTGTTTGAGAAATATCTACCCATGAGCAACCACTATTGTCCCATGTAATGTTATGTCTGATTAATATAAAAAAAAATCATATTTTATCAAACACAACATTACATTCCTCCACAGTCCCCCCCTAAAATGGGTATTTTCTTTTCTGTCCCTCATGCTAAAGGTCCTACTCACCTGGCCCATTCTCCTCAGCAACTCTTTTAGGCTGTATATAGAGACGGGCAGCAACTAGTTCACTACCCCCCTCGATACAGTTAGAGAAGGGCAGTCAGGCGCTATCTATCTCTATAACCCTATAGGATTGTGAGATTATGGACAGGGAGTGACTGTAGAGGGCTGAGGGGGTTTGTCCTCTTCCATCATAAGGGGGTCCTCCTCTTGGTGGAGAAATGTAGGTGTGCTGTTGTCTACAGCCTTGCTCATTAGCTTCTTTACGAAAGGTAGAATACAGCATACAATCAGGGCTAAAAGAACCAGGATTATTAATATCGTTACCCCTATCTGGGCGAGCACTTTTTGCCAACCACTCATCCAGCTAAAATATTGATCCCATGGGTCTGTAATACCTGAGTTCTTCAACTCTAATGACAGATCTTCTAATTTCTTTATAGCTAGAGTAACCTTTTCATTTGGGCCAGTATTATCAGGAATGTAGGTGCAACAGGTTCCCTTTTTTTTTTTTTTTTCTATCATTTTACAGACCCCTTTCTCAGCCAACACCATGTCTAAGGCCATCCTGTTCTGGAATGTCATGTAGGAAGTGGGGGTTAACTGGTCAGCAATTCCCTGGAGGGCCTCTCTGGTATAATTCACAAATCTCTGTTGGTTATAGTATATGTAGTTAATCCAATCTACATTTTTGTTGACAGTTATTATGGGGATCAAAGACTCGAAACCAGCTTTTACCTGGTCCCTGGCTTTAAATTCATCAGGGACCCCCTTGGGACCCCTATGGCATCTATGTACACATGATGTTCAAAGCTTCCGGAGGGAGCTGCCCGCTTCCTCCTGCGACTGGGTGTTGAGTCAGTGTATGTATCAGGGGTATCTTCTGTTAGGATATGGAGAGGCATAATGACCTTTGCGAGGGCACATTCACCGGTCCAGATTCCCTCCAATCTGGTCCTGATTTTCAAATCCCCACAGATCCAATACACATCACCAAGGGACTGGACCTGGTTTTGTACCTGCCTTCCGCAAAGTCATTCTGCTTATCGGGGACTTTCCATTTTCATCTTTCTTGTCTAATGCACTCTGTGGCCGGTACCCCAGTCTGGCCCTGTGTTCCAACCCACTGCCCCTAGGAACCACAACTCTGTCCCCAGTAACTGTCTGTGACGCACACATATATATATATATATATATATCCTTACCGTCAGGGATGTCACTGTACCAATGGCATTGTCATGAAGGGTCAAACGGACAAGGTACTATGTCACAGTAATCAAAGGTACAGGTGGCCACGTGTGCTTGAAGAGTTATACCAAAATGTAATTATGTTATCATTTTTTGTGATGGCCACCTCCTGGGCCCCCCCTAGACCAAACAGAAAAAGGATATGCAGCATGGTCATCATGAAGTGGGCGGGATCTTGTCCTCAGGGGTTGGAGCTTTCTTGCAGTGGGAAGCATGTATCCAGGTGTTCTTCCCGGCCAATTTGACTGAGGTGGCTGTAGTCAGCAAAACTTGGAATGGACCATCATATCTTGGATCAAGGGAGTGCTTCCTCACAAACTTCTTTACCAGCACCCAATCTCCAGGCAGTAGTTGGTGTGTACCTGTATCTAATTCAGGATCTGGAGTGGAAGAAAACACCTGGGCATGCATTTGGGTAAATTCTCGTGATAATGCGGTTACATAATTAGTCAACACATCAGATTGTAACTGCAACTGCTGTGGGAAGTAACAGCCAAGTCTGGGGGCTGAACCAAAAAAATTTCATAAGGGGATAGGGCATGTTTCCCCCAGGGGGTGTGTCTTACACTGAACAGGGCAATGGGCAAACTGGCCCAACTCATGTAAGTCTCTTGGGCCATCTTTAACAGCCAGTTTTTTAAAGGCCCATTCATCCTTTCTACCTTCCCGCTGCTTTGAGGGTGGTATGGGGTGTGTAGCGTCAACTGAACCCCCAGTGCTGCCCAAATCTCTTTTGTAAGGGTTGCTGTGAAGACTGGGCCCTGATCGCTCTCTATCACCTCTGGGACCCCAAATCTACATACTATCTCACTCAGTAGTTTCTTATCCGTGGTCCTGGCAGTCATGTCCACCACCACCACTAGGGCGTATTTGAATCTGACACTTTTTGGCATTTGGATGTGATCAATTTGTATCCCCTGGAAGGGGTATAGGGCTTTTGCCAGGTGCTTTTGTGGTGCCTTTTCTGTGTGTCCTGGGTTACATTTGGTGCAGAAAGTGCATGATCTGCAGAAGTTGTTGGTCAGTGGAGTAACTCCTGGTTCTACATAGTACTTGTTGATAAGAGAGTTCATAAGAGTCTTTGACAAGTGGGCAGCTCCATGTGCCCATTGCACCACGGCTGGGTACATACTCCTGGGTAGACGAGGCTTCTTGTTGCACTCGAATAGTCCATCTCTGAGAGTTGCTCCTCTCCGTTTCCTGCTTTCCTTCGCATGCAGACTTGCTGCTTCTAGTAGTTGTTTCAGATAAACTCTGTCCACTGGAAAAGTCTGTAGGGCAAGCACTGGGTGGTCGTCTTCTACCACCCTGCTGTCCACTTCCCGTGGACCGCTGGCTGTCTGGCAGCTGAACTAGCTAGATGATTGCCTCAGGCTTCCTTCGAGTTCAGTTTGCCTTGTGCTTTTACTTTCAGAATAGCCACTTGGGTTGGAAGGAGCAAGGCGTCTGTCAAGTCCTTGATGGCTGAACTGTGTTTCACAGGTGTTCCTGCAGCCGTCAGGAATCCTCTGTCCTTCCAGATAACAAGATATGAAAGCATGTCTTGAGTCCGTATGAATGTTGGCTATTTTTCCCTATGCCAATTTACATGCTGTAGTAAGTGCTTGCAGGTCTGCCTCCTGTGCAGACATCACCGGTGGTAAGGCTTCAGCTTGTAGAACCATGTTTTCAGTGGTGACCGCGTATCCTGTGGGGTATTTGCCTTGTTCATCAGCAAACAAAAATTGTTGGGTCTGGATTCTGCAGGGATATTTCACTCACGGTGGGGAGATGCATGGTTTCCAGCCGCATTAGTTGGAAGGAGTCATGGGTGGCAAGTCAGGACTCGACGACTCCTATTCCCCCCTCGGGAAGTGGAAGAAGGGTGGAAGGGTTCAGTGTTTGACAACGTAATAGAGTAATGCGGTCCGGTAGACGGAGGGAACATAGGAGTCTCAAGTGTCTGGCAGTGGACAGATGTTTCGGCTGGATCTGGTTGAATACAGCAGCAATGTCATGGGGAGCAAGCAGAACGAGGCAGTGTCCGAGGAACAAGTCCAAAGTTTTGTCAAGCAAGGCTTGTGCAGCAAAGACAGCTCGCAGACACGATAGGCCTCCTCTTGCCGCTGCATCCAGCCGACAGGAATAATATCCTATGGGGCGTAGGCGGTTGCCGTGTGATTGGGTGAGTACACATGCAGCATGTCCCAGATGTTCGGATACAAAGCTTGAACTATTTGTCGTAGTCTGGTAGCCCTAGCGCTGGGGCAGAGGAGATGTCGCTTGAGGGCCTTAAAGTTGAATATTGCTCAGAGCATCATACAAAAGGTTGCATCAGTAGGTGGGCTTCTGGAATCCATGCTCTGCAATAGGAAATTAGTCCAGGGAAAATGACAGATGTTGAGCACCACTGCAATTTTGGATTTGAGGCTTTGCAACCCTGGTTGTCAAGATAGCACAACAGGCTCTTAGGTGACTTCAACAGTGGGTAAGTCACCTGCGCAGAGGAGAAGGTCAATCACTTCCAGTTGATCCTCTTGCCATGTGTCGAGGATTATAGCTATAGCTTTTGCAAACTGGCTTGGAGAGTTCTATGCCCCTTGTGGCATAACTGTCTAGGTATGTTGCTGTTTTTTCGTGGGTGAATGCAAAAGGTACCAGCAGGAGGGGTGAGGGTGGACACTGAAGAAAGCGTTTGCAAGGTCCACCACTGTGAAGTACTTTGCGGTCAGAGGCACCCCCCGCAAGTAGCTTGTTCTCTTTTAGGGGTTCTCTTCTTCACAGGGAACAGAGGTATGTTGCATGGAGATGTACAGGGTATCAGGGGTCCATTTGACACAAGGGTCTTGACATGCTTTGAAATAGCTGCGGATTGGGCTCACTTTAGAGGGTATTGTGGTTTCCGGGGCAATGATGCTCCCTCTTTGAGCTTGAATGAAACTGGTGGCACTTTTAAG
The DNA here is from genome assembly GCA_037952925.1 of Lithobates clamitans. Lineage (NCBI taxonomy): Eukaryota > Metazoa > Chordata > Amphibia > Anura > Ranidae > Lithobates > Lithobates clamitans. The sequence continues at coordinate 3,104,073 of JBBGZY010000374.1, forward strand.
TGACCGATGTCTTCCGGTCCTGTAGACCATAGGTACACAGGGATTCTGTCAAGTATTTCCTGTGTATCCTCTCTGAGCCCTGAGACAAAAGCAGTTGATAACATGCTTGTGTTTGCCTTTTCATAGTGAGAGAAGCCCAGATTATCAGTCTAGCATGATACTTCTCCACAGACTCCCCTTTATCTTGGGCAATATCTTGGATTATGGTGGTCTGACATGTCCTGCTTGAATTTGGCATAGGCTGATCAAGTTTTTTCCAGGCAGCTGAGTAAGTTTGTGTATCTGCACTATCCTGTGGTAGAAGGGCATTGGCTGTTTCTCTGGGTCAGGCAGACTTGTCACTAACGCCGCTGCTTGTGATGGGGTAAAAGCGACATACATCACCGGAGCCCCGTCTGGTAACCGAGACTGGTCTTGGGGCGGGGCTGAGAAGGGGCACTGTTCCTTACGGTTGCCAGCATATGCTTGAGATCCTCTCGGAACTGTGAGTCTGGAGACGGATTGGGGGTTAAATCAGTGGGTGGCCTTGCTGCCTGCTGTTGGTCTTCCCACTCAGACGCTTCTTCATCATTAATATATCCGGCCTGTGAATGTGGCGCTTCCGTATTGGGGAAGACGGGTGTGTGGTAGGAATAATCCTGGTTTAGAACAGGGAGAACTGGTTGAGCCTTCTGGGTGTACCAAGATGGCCGCCTGCAGGTAGTGCACTGGGCGGGGCAGGAAGTGAAGGTATAGGTGCACTAAGATGGCTGCCACAGGAAGTTGTCACAGTGGGTTGTGCTTGGGCTGGAGTGGTGAGAAGGAGGTGGGCATTAGGCAGAGGGCAGGGTTGTCCCTCCCCTCCTTTGTTCAAGGTTCTAACCTAGGGCGGTGGTTCAGACACATTATCAACTTTGTGGTACACCTACATAATACAATCGCCATCTTTCTTTGTTTTCTCTATCCAACCTTTTATGCAATGTCTTTGCCGTTCTATACCAAGCCTCCACCACATCTAGCAAGCCGTTATCACACACAATTCCTCTCTTCCTTTATCAGTATATGCCACTCCTCTGGCTGCAGTCTGCCAGCACGGTCTTTCAAATCACAAACTTTCGCTACTTTGGACAACTTTTTAACTGCTTTGGTCACCTTCTCTCCTCTTCACAATATCACATGCTAGCATTCCCTTCTCCGGCTTCAAGGGGGGGGTGTAACTGGCAACTAATGGGTTAATATCGCTGCTCCGTTCTACACAGGAGTCCAAGGGTGGGGGCTCGTAGCGCTGCGAGGAAAAAACTAACGGGCTTATCTCCCTGTCCCCTCCGATATGCAAGCTCCAACCACCCTCATAGATGCCAAACATTAATCCACATACACATTCAGAACATGACATTTACCCCTGTCACCCTTTGCACCGTGAAGCTTCAGTGGCTGAGCTAAACTCTCAGGGGTCTCCCACACTGTCAACCCAGAGTCAGCGTCCATAAACACTTGTTGCAAGGTTCCGTCTTCTCAGGAGCCAACAGCTTACTTGAGTCAGGAAATGGTATTGGTGCATCCCTAATTTACATGTATATCTAAAAATTAACTTCCTATGCATTTCCGTCAGGGCAAATTTTTAAAGTGTTTTTGATTTTTTTCCTTCAAGGTTGGTATCTATGCTTTTAGAAGCTCGTTCTGCAACCATCCCTACCGTGAAGGTTGCAGTACAGCACTGGGTTTTCATATGTAGAATGTACCTTCTACTGCACTCTCATATGTCCAGGACTCAGAGGTAGGGTATCACTGTGCTGGTTTTATGACTTGCTTCATATTTAACCACTTGCCTACTGGGCACTTTTACCCCTTGCCTTCCCAGGCCAGTTTTTAGCTTTCAGCATTGTCACGCTTTGAATGACAATTACGCAGTCATGCCACACAAATAGAGCTTTATTTTGGTGGCATTTATAAGCCACTGTTTTGTTTTTTGTTTTGCTAAATAAACAAAAAAAAAAAAATTTAGGGAAAAATTGATTTCTTATAGTTTTGTTCTAAAATTTTGCAAACCAGTAATTTTTCTCCTTCACTGATGTGTGCTGATGAGGCGGCACTGATAGGTGGCACTGATGAGGCGGCACTGTTAGGACTGCACTGATAACCAGTGCCCTGATTATCAATGTAGTTGTCCCTTTCACACAAGCCGGTTATTGTCTCTCCTCATGCCGTGAGCGTGAGGAAAGGAATGCTTATAATCGGCTTGTGTTTACATCTTGATCAGTTGTCATTGGTCACAGCTGATCACGTGGTAAATGGCCACTGTGATTAGCCCTTTACCCTGATCTGTGATCAGCTGTGTTCTAAGGACACAGCGATCACAGGGCGCACTGCTCACACACTGCAGCAGACGCGACTATGGGAGGATGTCATATGACGCCCTCCCAGAACGGGCCAGCCACGCTGTAGCCGTCATTCAGCTATAGCATGGTTGGCAAGTGGTTAAATATCAATTGTTACTAGCTAACCAATTATTTTTTTGTTTTTAAGCTGTTAAATATTTCCTTTTATTAACATGAAATCTACTGTTTTGTTATTTGTGGCATTTTATATATTTAAGGATTCTTAAACCGTTTCACGCTTATTCTGCATGGCACTGATGAAAATGTAATCGCTAGAAAAGTATCTGAGCCTGTGTTACGTGACTGTGTGACTCGTGACATCAATGGAACATGCCTGGGTAAGTGCTTTTCTTTTTTTTTTTTTTTTTTAAACTCTGATCTAAGTGTTTTTTTTTTTTTTGTTTTTTGTTTTTATCGTTCCCAGGGTGTTAAATATTAACAACTCAGGCTGAAAAACTTTTTTTTTTCCAAAGCTGTTCTCTCCAGTGAGTGGCCACCCCCTTAATCTTCATGCAGGGAGCCAGACGCGTGGATTTCAATGGGGGTTTGTTTTGTTTTTTGTAGCACGGGATTAGAGGCTGAGGCTCTAATTGGCTTAAATAAAAGGAGGCTTTGGAGCGCAGAGCACTGCGCCCTGAGCCCACGCAGTTGTGTGACTTCCTGATTCTCCTCCCAGCCAATCGAGAAGCGGGTCTTAAGATCTGATTGGCTGAGAGGAGAAACTACTATATTTGCCGCAGAGGAGGAAGAGATGCAGGGTGAAGCCATCGGAGGAGAAGCAGGAAGGATCCGAAGCTGCCCACAACCTATATGGAGAAAGTGCAGGGATGGTGGGTGGATGAGCGAGTAAGCGACCAGGAGGTGGGGTGTTTAACCGACTGAGGGGGGGTGATGGGTGTTTTTTTTGCTCTCTCCCCCCCCCCCCCCCCCCAAATGGAGCACCAGCCATCGCTGTCTCCAGTGCTCTTTCCTTAACCCAAAAAACTGAGGACCTCTTGTGGAAAGTGGAATCCAGCTTTAATATCAATGTAAATGGTTTATTTAGCCACGTACAATAGTCGGCACTGTGTTCTGGCAGCGGTACAGGCAACTTCCCATCTACTGCAATTAAATAGCCAGGTTGAATGCATCTACTCCATTCACAAGAAGCCTTCTATTTTTATGAATTAATACTAGGCTTCCTCTGATTTTGCCAAGTTGGAAAAGTTTTCAACCTTGGCCAATCAGAGGGACCCTTGTATTCATTTTCCAGCTTGATCCAAACAAACTAAGCGCTTAACGACCGCCCACCGCAGTTGTACTGCGGCAGGTCGGCTCTCCTGCGCAAGTCACCGTCGTTGTACGTTGGATAATGCAGGCATCCTGCGATCACCTAGTACAAAGGCAGAATGGGGATCTGCCTTTGTAAACAAGGCAAATCCCCATTCTGACAGATGACATGACAGAGATCTACTGTTCCCAGTCATCAGGAACAGTGATCTCTGTCATGTCCCAGGCAGCCCACCCCCATACAGTTAGAACACGCTGAGGGAACACACTTAACCCCTTGATCACTCCCTAGTGTAACCCCTTCCCTACCAGTGTCATTTTTACATTGATCAGTGCTATAAAAATGCACTGATCAATGTAATGATGTCACTGGTCCCCAAAAAGTGTCATTTGGGGTCAGATTTGTCCACCGCAATGTTACAGTCCCACTAAAAATCACCGATCGCTGCCATAACCAGTAGAAACAATAAAAAAGTCCCTAAATCTATCCCATAGTTTTGTAGACGTGATAACTTTTGCACAAACCAATCAATATACGCCTATTGCGATTTTTATTTTTTAACAAATTGTTGCTCTATTTGTGGGGAAAGAGGATCGTACATTTTGTTTGGGTACAGCACCGCACAATTGTCACTTAAAGTGACGCAGTGCTGTATCGCAAAAAATAACCTAGTCATTAAGGGGGCAAATCCTTCCGGTCCTTAGGTGGTTAAAGTGATATTAAAGCTGGGATTCTACTTTCAATGATGCCCTGCATTCACTGTATAATGGCTGAAACAGAGATGACTGCCCAGACCAAAGAGGATGTGAATGGGATCCTGCAGCATTCCAGGGCCAATCTGACGACTTTGAAAAAAGTAAGCATAAAAAAATACAGCAAAAAATGTTTCCTGCCTGGGAAACTTTCAGAGGTGGAAATAGTTATAGCTATGGATGGGAGTCTGGAGCCCTAAGTTTGGCTTTAAATACCTCAATGACTAATAGGTTTATATAAATCATACCTAACCCTTTCGCTACTACCGAGGTAAGGAATACAGAGGTAATGATCCGCATAGCTGACAGGTTATAGCCTTAGGTCAGCTCCATTCCCCCTTCTGTTAAAAGCTCATGGGGGTTGATTTACTAAAACTGGAGAGTGCAAAATCTGGTGCAGCTCTGCATAGAAACCAATCAGCTCACAGACAATAAAACCTAAGTTTAATTGAACAAGCTGAAGTTAGAAGCCAATTGGCTACCATGCACAGCTGTGGCGGAATTTTGAATGCTCCAGTTTTAGTAAATCAACCCCAGCAAAAATGCTGTGATCGATAATTTGGCAGGCATGTGAGTGAGCAGCCCCAAATGCACACTGCCTGCATTCAGGGCTGTGCACCTAAATGGGACCTGCAGTCACAGTATGGAGGGGGTAGGACTCATCTCTTGCATTCATTACATTCAGACGTTGTGTATCCATCTGGTGGCACTTAGTGTATCATAAGCTTGTGCTTCCTGCCAAACTAGAGTTTGATAGAACAGTTACCATATTTTCCCAAGTTGTCTTCCAGGACAGCCCTTGAAAGATGGAGTCCCGCCCATCGACCCAGGAAACACATTGCCAACAGTTCAAAAAGGCGGTCCCTCAGGTCCCTGGCCAGTCATTTGTGTTTCCTCCTTCGGAGGAACATGTTGCCAGGAACCAGGTCAGAAGGACTCTATCTCTCAGGTGCTGCCTGAGGGGAGCAGAGCCACACAGGGGGACCGGGTCCTATCCAGCGGTCTCCAAGTTAGTCCTACCTCTTTTTTTTTTTTTTTTTTTTCTTGGCTCGGGTACCGTCCGGCTGGCAGGAGCAGACCCGTTACCCCCCTCTTTACAGTGCCGAGGTGGCCAGTGGCAGGTTGATGCATGTTCCCCCCAGGAGCGGTGTAGATGGTTTCTTCCATCTCAGCACCGTGCTGTAATGGCGGTGAGGGTCGGAGAAGCCGAGCGTCATTTCCGGCGGAACCGCGTCATTGCTGTGTGCCGAGGCTTCCGGTTTCGGGTCTCTGGAGGCACAAAGAGGAAGGGAAAAGCCCACGCTGGGCCTGCAAATCCCAACCAGCGTCCAGCCATACCGGACTAGCGGCGGGATCCGGAGCTCGAGAGGGGGACAATGGAGGCTAATCCCCAGGACACTCCGGTGGATGCAGGCAACAGCCAAACACAGGTAGGCTGCTGGGCAAGCCCTTACTGTGTTTATTTCTGGGGTTTTTATTGTAAGGCTGGGATTGGTAGTACCCCATGGTGGTGGTTATCTCACAGTCCCAGGTTTATGCAGCAGTGGTGGCAGCACGGGTGTTTTCTAGTGAGGGTTAAAGGGGTTTTGATGCTAAAGATCGTTTATTCTTTATTTCAGGCTAAGGAGGATACAAGGGAAGACAAGTCAGGCCGCAAAAAGTGCCCTAATTGTGGAAATAAGTTGTCCTCAGGCTCTAACAAAGCCTTATGCAAGCAGTGTATTGCAGGCTTACTTAAAACAGAGGCAGACTCTCCCTTGGTGAAATTCCTTGGCTCCTTTAAAGATGAGATGGCATCAACCTTTAAATCTCTCTGGGAGTTAATCGCAGATGTAAGCACGTCTGCTTCCACCAGTAAAGCAGCTGCGATTGCCTCCTCACCATGCCTTACAACACCCAGTTCTGGAGAGCCCCGTACAGTCAGGGAGCATAGCCCTGTGTTGGTTAGTCCTGAATTCTCTGACACAGACTCAGATCAGGAGGAGGATCAGGTTGTAGCCAACAAAGCAGCAAAATACAAGCTGTCTCTTGAGGAAGTAGATGAGCTGTTGAGCGCCATTTATGATACGCTGGAAATTGATGAGGAAGAAACTCAATTAACCAGACATGATAAAATATATGAGGCTCTGGGGAAAAAGAAAGCTAAGGTATTCCCTATACATAAAGTGCTTTCTGACCTTGTCCGCAAGGAGTGGGCCGAGCCAGATAAAAAAGTCTTCTTTCCAAATTCCCTTAAAAGAAGGTTCCTCTTTGATGAGAGCCCAGAGGCGGTCTGGAATAAAAATCCTAAACTAGACGCCCCTCTATCCAAAGTCTCAAAACAGTCTGACCCTGCTTTTGAGGACATGGGTCATTTAAAAGGACCCAATGTACAGGAAAACAGACAGTCTTAAAGAGGGCCTGGGATGCTTCTATGGCAGGTTTAAAACCAGCTCTAGCCACTTCTTGTGTTGCCAGGAATCTGGAGTTCTGGTTATCTCAACTAGAATAACACCTAAAGGCAGGCACGCCTAGGGGGGAGGTAAAAACAAAAATTGCGCTTACACTAATAAATATAAGCTGCGACTAAAAAGTAGTAAACCATAAATCATATAAAAATCAAAAAGTCGCGCTAAAAACTGAAGGTGACAACAGGCAAATGCCTAAAAAAACCTCATAGGAGTATGAGGGTAAATAGTAATCACTAAATAAATGAGTTTTATAGGAGTGCTGAGCAATGTACATACACACTATAAAAATAAACAAAACTAAATGCTGTTAGTTAAATGGGACACAGATAATATTAACTATGTCCGTGTGAAAAAATCAATATTGCATGACCCAATCCATGACAGGTGAGTATCTCAAATAACTAAAGGAACACTATTGTGACAAATCTGTGGCTAAAAAAACTAAACCATGATAAATGAGGAAAAATGATAAAAAAAATATAAAGAAAAATACAATAAACCCAAAAAAAGTCCGTAGCTCAACAAAAACAGTAATGATATAAGTCCATCCGTGTTAAATTAACATGCATAGAAAAGGACTTGTCTCCAAGTGCTCTATAAAATAATGTAACAAAATCTTGCTGTGGTGAAAAATAGAGTGCATAGACAGACCTCCACCTCTTGGAAAAATTGCTGCCTCTTACCAGATAGAAATGGTCTCTTAATTACAGGAGACCCAGGGAGCGGATGGCTGCAACCCCAGCCTGGGATCTTTAAAGCAGGCACTCAGCGTCCAGATCCAGGGACTCTCTCCCACCAGCCTCAGCAAATAAGGAAATGTCACCATGCAAAAAAACAAAGTGCTCCACATAGCATAAAACCAGCGTTTTATTGGATAAAAAAAATTTAAAGGTTGCACTTACAGAAACATAGTAGTTTAAAACGTGTGAGAAAAAGCCGGCCGGCTCCAAAGTAACCCGTGTCTTCCGGGTATGTGAATCGCGGTGTCGTCGGGACGTAGCTCCTCCTCCCTACGTCGTTTCGTCACAACAGGACGTGGTCACGGGATGTGAGCAGCGTCCCGACGCACCGCTTATATAGACACATCAACAACATCTCATTGCCACAACAGAATGAAAGCGCCATCTTGTCTAAGGGAAACAGTGTGGGCAAGGACAAAACGTTACCTAAATAATGAATGTTTAGGGCACAAAAGATGATAAATAAAACATCTTTATCAAGACTATCAAAATCACACATATGTGGCCAAAAAATTGCAGAGTTACTGCTGCAACAGATTGGTGGGTTAACCCAAAACAAGAAAAAAAATATATAGAAAGTGCATGCAGTCCCCTCATAATTACAGGGCTGTATGTATAAATAAGTAATATCTATTACGTGTGCATGTTTCTGTGACAGAAACGAGTGCACTACAATTCAAAATTTTGACCTTGTTTCTGTCACAGAAACATGCACACGTAATAGATATTAATTATTTATACATACAGCCCTGTAATTATGAGGGGACTGCATGCACTTTCTATATATTTTTTTCTTATATTTTTTTTCCTTGTTTTGGGTTAACCCACCAATCTGTTGCAGCAGTAACTCTGCAATTTTTTGGCCACATATGTGTGATTTTGATAGTCTTGATAAAGATGTTTTATTTATCATCTTTTGTGTCCTAAACATTCATTACTTAGGTAACGTTTTGTCCTTGCCCACACTGTTTCCCTTAGACAAGATGGCGCTTTCATTCTGTTGTGGCAATGAGATGTTGTTGATGTGTCTATATAAGCGGTGCGTCGGGACGCTGCTCACATCCCGTGACCACGTCCTGTTGTGACGAAACGACGTAGGGAGGAGGAGCTACGTCCCGACGACACCGCGATTCACATACCCGGAAGACACGGGTTACTTTGGAGCCGGCCGGCTTTTTCTCACACGTTTTAAACTACTATGTTTCTGTAAGTGCAACCTTTAAATTTTTTTTATCCAATAAAACGCTGGTTTTATGCTATGTGGAGCACTTTGTTTTTTTGCATGGTGACATTTCCTTATTTGCTGAGGCTGGTGGGAGAGAGTCCCTGGATCTGGACGCTGAGTGCCTGCTTTAAAGATCCCTGGCTGGGGTTGCAGCCATCCGCTCCCTGGGTCTCCTGTAATTAAGAGACCATTTCTATCTGGTAAGAGGCAGCAATTTTTCCAAGAGGTGGAGGTCTGTCTACGCACTCTATTTTTCACCACAGCAAGATTTTGTTACATTATTTCACAGAGCACTTGGAGACAAGTCATTTTCTATGCATGTTAATTTAACACGGATGGACTTATATCATTACTGTTTTTGTTGAGCTACGGACTTTTTTTGGGTTTATTGTATTTTTCTTTATATTTTTTTATAATTTTTCCTCATTTATCATGGTTTAGTTTTTTTAGCCACAGATTTGTCACAATAGTATTCCATTAGTTATTTGAGATACTCACCTGTCATGGATTGGGTCATGCAATATTGATTTTTTCACACGGACATAGTTAATATTATCTGTGTCCCATTTAACTAACAGCATTTAGTTTTGTTTATTTTTATAGTGTGTATGTACATTGCTCAGCACTCCTATAAAACTCATTTATTTAGTGATTACTATTTACCCTCATACTCCTATGAGGTTTTTTTAGGCATTTGCCTGTTGTCACCTTCAGTTTTTAGCGCGACTTTTTGATTTTTATACGCCTAGGGGGGAGCTCTTGAAAACCTTCCCTATGCTTTTTAAGGCGACAAGTTTCATCTCTGACGCTTCCACTGATGCCATAAAATTTACGGCTAAAACTGCGGCACTTTCTGTTGCAGCCAGGAAGTCAGTATGGATGAAAACTTGGGGGGGAGACACAGCGTCTAAAACACTCATGTGCAGTGTACCCTTTACAGGAGACTTAGTCTTCGGGCCTGAACTAGATACCGCCTTGGAAAGAACGGCGAATAAAAAGAAAACCTTTCCCATTAAAAAGAAAAATTTTCAAAGAAAATTTTTTCGTCCCTCAAAGGAACCCTCCAAGTCAGAGAAGGAGTTCAAACCCAAAAAGCACTGGACAGGACAGAAAGGAAAAGGGGGCATACTTTTTAACCGCCCCAATTCAAACCCTAAACCCCAGTGACATCAGGGTTTCGGTGGGAGGAAGGTTAGTAAATTTTCTCCCACAGTGGGAAAAGATAACCTCAAACGAGTTTGTCTTAAACATTATAAAAAGAGGGTATGCGCTGGAATTTCACAGTGATCCACCCTCAAAGTTTCTTGTGACAAAGCTTCCAAGACACTCAGAAAAGGCCACGGCCTTACCTCTGTTAATAGGGGAAATGGTGGATCAAGAGGTATTGACACCAGTCCCTATTCAGGAACAGGGGGACGGTTTTTACTCGCACGTTTTTGTGGTAAAAAAGCCGTCTGGAAAGTTCTGACTAATCATGAATCTCCGACCTCTGAACCGCTCCATCCGATACAAAAAATTCCGTATGGAGTCCATTTATTCTATAAGGAATCTTCTCCAAAAAGAGGTGTTCATGGCTACCCTGGATTTAAGGGACTATCTGCATATCCCAATAAGGAAGGAATGCCAGAAATTTCTTCGGATGGCGATCCAGATAGACACCGAAATTTATCATTTCCAGTGCAGAGCACTTACCTTCGGACTGTCGTCCTCCCCGAGAATCTTTACCAAGGTTCTCGGGGAGGCATTAGTTCCGTTAAGACTACAGTCAGTCTCGATTATTCCGTATCTAGACAACTTACCCCTCACGGCCCATTCAGAGAAACAACTTCGTCGGGACCTAGAGTTGACACAGCTCAGCCTGAGTCAGTTGGGGTGGATAATCAGTCTGGAAAAGTCCAAGACTACCCCAACGCAGGAAATTCTGTACTTGGGGTACAAGATCCTGTCAGTAGAGCAGAGGATAGTCCTGCCAGAAGAAAAGATATTGAATCTGCGGCAGAGAATGTCTTTTCTTCAAAGCAGCGCCAAATGTACAGTGAGGGAGGTGATGTTGGTCTTAGGACTTATGACAGCAGCCATTCCAGCTATACAATGGGCCAGGTTCCACCAAAGAGACCTTCAGAGGTTTCTGTTGGAACAGTTAAAAGACAGGGATCTGGAAGAAGAGATTTCAATCCCCACCAGAGTAAAGCGCTCCCTCTGGTGGTGGAAGGAGACAGAGAATTTAAACAAAGGGGTTCTCTGGATCTCTCCTGTCACATCCATACTAACTACGGATGCGAGCAGCTGGGGTTGGGGAGCCCACCTCAACTCAGACTGGGCACAGGGCAGGTGGAAGTCAGAGGAAAAGCTTCTCTCGTCCAATTGGAAGGAGCTAACAGCTGTCCTCAGGGCTCTGCTATTCTTTCAGAATACAATACAAGGTCATCATCTACAAGTCCGCTCAGACAATATGACGGCTGTAGCTTATATAAACAAGCAAGGAGGCACCAGAAGTCATTGACTAATGTTGGTGGCCAGTCGCATATTTCAATGGGCAGAATCCAATCTAGCATCCATCTCTGCAATACACCTGAAAGGGGAGCTGAACAACACTGCAGATTTCTTGAGTTGACAACGAGTGTCGAATCAAGAATGGTCTCTACACCTGGAAGTGTTCAAATACATAGCAGCTTACTGGGGAAAACCAGTAGTGGACCTGTTTGCAAACAAGGAGAATGCAAAAGTTCCAAATTTTTGCTCGCTATACCCAGGAAATCATCCCTGGGCAGTAGACGCCTTACAGGCTCCATGGACCTTCAGCTTAGCGTATGCGTTTCCTCCGCTTCACCTCATCCCGAGGGTTCTAGCGAAATTTCTAGTGGAGGAAACGTGTTTTAATCTTAGTGGCACCGTTTTGGCCCAAGAGACCATGGTTCACAACGTTGCTACGGTTGACAGACCAACCTCCTCTGAGGCTTCCCTGCAGAACAGACATTCTGTCTCAGGGATCTCTCTTTCATCCACAAGTATCCATGCTGAACCTCTCAGCGTGGTTACTGAGGAGCAAATATTGAGGAGCAAGGGCCTGACTGATAGAGTGATTCAGACCCTGCTACAGAGTAGAAAACCTGTCACTCAAGCCATTTACAGGAAGGTCTGGAGGAAATTTAACAGCTGGTTGAACAGCCGAGGTGAGGTAAACATGGATACAGCAAATATCCTACAGTTTCTCCAGGAGGGGATAGAGAAGGGGCTAACTCCTAGTACTATTAAGGTCCAGATAGCGGCCTTAAGTGTATACTTAGAGAAAAGGTTGCAAGAAGATCCTTTCATTGCTAGGTTCTGTAAAGCAATCTCCAGACGCAAACCAGTCAGAGTTAACATAGCCCCATCCTGGGATCTATCAATCGTTCTAAAGGCATTTTTGGGGTCACCTTTTGAACCTATCTCAGAGGCCTCTCTAAGTTTGGTCACTTTCAAGACAGTACTACTTGTGGCAATCACTTCAGCACGCACAGTTAGTGAAATCCAAGCTCTCTCTGTCAGGGAGCCATTCCTCCAAATTCTAGAAGACAGTCATCCTAAAGACAGACCCTGGGTTCTTACCAAAGGTGGCATCTAATTTCCATAGGTCACAAGATATTGTCCTCCCTTCTTTCTGTCAGAAGGCTTCAAACGAGAAAGAGAAAAGCGTTTTCATTTATTAGATGTGAGGAGGTGTATCCTAGAGTATCTTAGGGTAACCAATCCATTCAGAATCTCGGATTCACAAAAAAAAAAATCACAAATTCACGGACAACGTAAGGGGCAAAAAGCTTCTAAAGTCACCATAGCTAGGTGGATTAGGCTAGTTATAGCAGAGGGTTATAAGACCGTAAACAAAGATCCTCCTGGGGGTATTAAAGCCCACTCCACAAGGGCATTATCAGCATCCTGGGCAGAAAGAGCTGATGCCACCCCGGAGCAAATATGTAAAGCAGCTACCTGGTCAAGCTTTTCCACCTTTACAAGGCATTATCGATTAGACTTAATGTCCAGTCAGGATCAGGCTTTTGGGAGAAAAGTTCTCCAAGCCGTGGTCCCCCCTAATCTGGTGAGTACTTGGGGATCCTCTCAAGGGCTGTCCTGGAAGACAACTGGGGAAAACTGGAGTTAGACTTAGACCGGTAACTCCTTTTCCAGTGGTCTTCCAGGACGGCACGATCCCACCCTTTTTTGATTATGTTAATGTACTAACATTATTACCTGTTATGGTTATGTTTTTGCAGTTCCATCCTTCGGTTCTTGGTAAATGACTGGCCAGGGACCTGAGGGACCGCCTTTTTGAACTGTTGGCAATGTGTTTCCTGGGTCGATGGGAGGGACTCCATCTCTCAAGGGTTGTCCTGGAAGACCACTGGAAAAGGAGTTACCGGTAAGTCTAACTCCAGTTTTTCGCTCCATAAGACGCACCTGATCATAAGACACCTAGGTTTTAGAGGAGGAAAATATGAAAAAAAATTCAGAACCAAATGGTGTACTAAAATATTTAATAAAATATAACGGAATATTATTTCTACACTGACGACCAATCTAAGGGGGCACCCTACACTGATCCCCAATGTAACTGGGACATTTACATGACCTCAACACAACAGGAGTATTTACATCAACCACCAATGTATTGAGACATTTACACTGACCAGTGATGTAACAGGTGTATTTACAGTAAACTTCCCTTTACTTTCTTATCTCCCACTCAGTACAACTCTGCCCCTCTAACTCATCATCTGCTAACCTCTGCACTCCAACACCTCCTTCCCATTCAACTCTGCACCTCAAACCCCCCTCTATAATTACCTCTACATCGCCCCTATGCGCACCTGTATGCTGTTCAGCTGTACATCTTCTAGGTGGGCGGCATGCAGAGAAGGGGTTTAATTTGCATATGAATTGCGGTGCTCAACCTCGTTTACATAACAATGCCCTCTCGATTTACATGTGAATGCCGATCCTGTGGTGGTTAATTAAAGAACAATACCTTTTTTGTTTCTCTCCCTCCAGCAGCTGAAGGCAGGGGAGAAACAGGATTTAGCTGGGGCAGAGTGATGTACAGGGCATCGTTCTGCCGCCGAAACGATCCCCCTATTAGCGGCTCTGCTGGTCAGTATTCGCTCCATAGGACGCACAGACATTTCCCCCCATTTTATATGGGGGTGGGTGCGTATTATGGAGCGAAAAATACGGTATATGATATATTGTAATAAATAATGTTACAGTTCTATCCACTAGAATGATTTTACATTGTATAGTAGTTGCTTATAATGTCTCTAATAATGTACACATGACTCCATTTTTGTTTTTCTTCCTAGAATGTGAAATGCCATTTTTTGCCTTTGGACACTTTTGCATTACTTACTGCCCTTCAAAATACTTCAAGACATTGCAGCCGGTTAGGACAACTGAAAAATTGTCTGCGATTCCTCGCATTGCCCGAGCCTGTACTCCTTGTCACTACTCATGCTCCACCTGCAGGGGACCCTCTGCTAATAATTGTACTGCCTGCCCACTCTTTTCTTCATATAATGAGAAAGGACATTCCTGCTCACAGCCTTCCTATCCAGAGATAGATCTCAGCACCAGTAAATCCAAGAAACTCTTCAGTTTTGCCATAATAATAGCCATGGTTTTAGGAGGCATGGTGTTCTTCATCTTCCTGGTTTCTTCACTTTTCCTGATGTTAAACAGAATACATGTCTACAGATTCTCATCTCCTAATATGCCACACACACCTGGCCTGGAAATGGGCAATCTCCAAAGTGAGGGTGATGAAGCTGCTGTTGAGACTTAAATGAAAGATTTAATCTACTGTGACAGAAGAGACTATAAAGTCCTAAATATAAGTGTACAGGTAGCATGAGGATCATCACCTAAATATAAATATAAATATATTTTCATTTTATTTACAATTTGTCTATAATTTATTATAAAATTATATATGTTTATAATGTTATTTTATTAAATATATAAAGTAGCCATTTTGCTTGTGAAAGGATTTGCAAAACTTTTCAGCCAGTGCTGAGATTTACACATCCCATCAGACATTAGAGCCAGGATGATGACCTGACTTTTCTGAGCTGCAGTTGAGGAACGTGGTAGGTCACCACTTTGCTCCCACGTAACCGATTAGGAGAAACAGCAGATTGTTGAAGTTGTCCCACTGTTCACTACTCCTTTTTTTTTTTTTTTTTTAAAACAAGTTCCCTATTATATGTGCATGCAGCACACCCTTTCCAGTTTGATTGGTGCTTTAAAGGGAATTACAAGAGACTCGTACCAAGTCAAATTCAAGTGTTCATACTATCTGCATTTAATTACCGTATTTATCGGCATATAACACGCACTTTTTTCCCCGGAAAATCGTAGGTGCGTGTTATAGGCCGATACCCTCCCCCAATTGTGTGTGATCGGAGCGATCGCGGCAATTGCCGCGATCGCCGCCGACATACACAGCCGTGTGGAAATTCAAATACGGCGCCGAGACTGCAGTGTCTCGGCGGAGCGGAGCTACACATAGCCGAGAGTCTTCGGGTTTTCTCGGCTCCGCTTACAGTCCCGCCCATAGGGCGGAACTGGGCGGGACTGTAAGCGGCGCCGAGAAAACCCGAAGACTCTCGGCTATGTGTATCAGCGCTCCGCCGAGACACTGCAGTCTCGGCGCCATATTTAAATTTACACAGGGCTGTGTATGACGGCAGGGATCGCGGCGATCCCACAAAGCTGCACGGGGGGGCAAGGCTGCACGGGGGGGCAAGGCTGCACGGGGGGGCAAGGCTGCACTGGGGCAAAGCTGCACTGGAGAAAAGCTGCACTGACATGGCTGCACTGACATGGCTGCACTGGGGCAAAGCTGCACTGACAAGGCTGCACTGGACACTGGGGCAAGGCTGCACTGACACTGACAAGGCTGCAGATGGACACCGATAACGCTGCATTGATGGGCATTTTAATGTAAGTCTTTCTTCCTTAAACTTTACTCCTAAAAGTTTTTTTCCTTAAAATTCCCTCCTTAACTTGGGTGCGTGTTATACGCCGGCGCGTGTTATACGCCGATAAATACGGTATACATTTATTGAAAACATAAAACTTTTTCTTTGCATCAGCTTTAAGCTGTTTTTATGCAAATGCATTCCAAAAACAAAGTATGGGACAATGCCCGTAGTGAAAAAATAACACCAGTTGCTCAGAAAATCCAAAATGATATGAAAGCACAAGGAAAAAGACTAAACTGTCATCACTTTTGGGGATGTGTGGCCACTTGGACACAGATTAACCTCCTCCTACTTTTATAGCAACACATTGTATTCATGTCTGGGGAACACACAAGACCAAGGCCTGAACCTAACACAAGCTTGGTTACAATGAGCTTGAGAGTATCTGGTTCAAGCAGGAGTTTAGAAAAGACATTTGGCATATTGCTGGTCTAGTGTATGTTTAACAAGTCCTTGTCAACAAATGTTTAGGGCCCATACAGTTAGTTTATAGCACTGTATTGCACTAGACAACCCATTCATTGTGTGCAAAAATAAGTGTAAAAATAACAAATCACACAGTACCATGTCAGAATACTTAAATAGAAATACATCACACATACAAAATAGGTGCACTTATTACATCTAGTGTTAAAGCATCAAAGACACTAAATACATTAAAGCAAAAGTGTATTCATCAAAATGATGTACAGTGCATCCGGAAAGTATTCACAGCACTTCACTTTTTCCACATTTTGTTATGCTACAGCCTTATTGCAAAATTATTTTCCTCAAAATTCTACAAACAATACCGCATAATGACAAAGTGAAAGAAGTTTGTAATCTTTGCAAATTTATAAAAAAATTAAAAAAAACCCATGTGCATAAGTATTCACAGCTTTTGCTCAATACTTTGTTGAAGCACCTTTGGCATCAATTACAGCCTCAAGTCTTTTCAAGTATGATGCTACAAGCTTGGCACACCTATTTGTGGGCGGTTTCTACCATTCTTCTTTGCAGGACCTCTTAGGCGCCATCAGGTTGGATGGGGAGCATCGGTGCACAGCCATTTTCAGATCTCTCCAGAGATGTTCAAGTCTGGGCTCTGGCTGGGCCACTCAAGGCCATTCAGCGGTTTCCCATAGCCACTCCTTTGTTATCTTTGCTGTGTACTTAGGGTCATTGTCCAGTTGGGAGATAAACCTTTGCCCCAGTCTGGGGCCCAGAGCGCTCTGGAGCAGGTTTTAATCAAGGATGTGTCTACGTTGCTGCATTCATCTTCCCTTGATCCTGACCAATCTCCCAGTTCCTGCCACTGAAAAACATCCTGACAGCATGGTACTGCCACCACCATGCTTCACTGTAAGGATGGTATTGGCCAGGTGATGAGCGGTGCCTGGTTTCCTCCTGACATGACACTTGCCATTCAGGCCAAAGAGTTCAATCTTTGTTTCATCAGATCAGAGAATTTTGTTTCTCATGGTCTGAGAGTCCTTCGGGTGCCTTTTGGCAAACTCCAGGTGGGCTGTCATGTGCCTTTTTACTGAGGAGTAGCTTCCATCTGGCCACTCTTACCATACAGGCCAGATTGGTGGAGTGCTGCAGAGATGGCTGTTCTCTCTCCATAGAGAAACGCTAGAGCATTGTCAGAGTTACCATTCTTCTCCGTTCGCTCAGTTTGGCCAGGCAGGCTCGCTCTTGGAAGAGTCCTGGTGGTTCCATTTATAGATGATGGAGGCCACTGTGCTCATTGTGACCTTCAACGCTGCAGAAATTTTTCTGTACCTTTCCCCAGATCTGTGCTTCAATACAATCCTGTCTCAGAGATCTATAGACAATTCCTTGGACTTCATGGCTTGGTTTGTGCTCTGACAAGCATGGTTAACTGTGGCACCTTGTATAGACAGGCGTGTGCCTTTCCAAATCCTGTCCAATCAACAGAATTTACCACAGGTGGACTCCAATCAAGTTGTAGAAACATCTCAAGGATGATCAGTGGAAACAGGATGCACCTGAGCTCAATTTTGAGTGTCATGGCAAAGGCTGTGAATATTTATGTACATGTGATTTTTTTTATTTTACATTTTCAAAGATTTCAAACAAACTTCTTTCACATTGTCATTATGGGGTTTTTTTTTGTAGAATTCTGAGGAAAATAATGAATTTAATCAATTTTGGAAAAAGGCTGTAGCAAAATGTGGAAAAAAGTGAAGCGCTGTGAATACTTTCCCGATGCACTGTATAACTTCGTGCAATAATAAATGTTTCACAGATTTTCTTCAATTGAGATTTTCAATTCTGGTAAGAGGCAGTGGAGCACTGGGGTTGTGCACAAGTTGAAGTTTGCAGTAGTGCACCTAAGGTTATTTGTATATTCTCACGGTAAAATAATTGAAGAGAATTCAGGACTTGATGATTATATATGAGCAATTATTGTCGCACAAAGTTTTACACCATTTTGATGAATAAACATTTGCCTTCATGTATTTGGTGTCTTTAATGCTATAACACTAGAAGTAATAAGCGCACCTGTTTTGTATGTGTAAATATATTTTCAATGGGCTGCTGATGTACCACAACAGAGCCAAAATGGGAAATTATTTTTTTTCCTTTTTTAGCATTGCAACACAACACACATACATGTGTGTTGTGGTCTGGGTGCATTGCTTGCTACTGTATTAGTGTGTTGGGGTGCCATTCAATTTTATTGTAACATAGCTGGATTTATTTATTTTTAGATATAAAATTAATGGTCATTGAGAGCCACATTTGTACTAGGAGACTCTTGTGGATAACTAGGGAAAGGAAATAGGAGATCTAGAAAGTGACCTGGGGTGTGCCGTGGTCACAAGGTCGGTATGCCTAACACGGGGCAAAAAAAAACACAGTAGGATGAGTATGGAAAGGAGGTTATATTGAAACAAAAACATTACGGTTACTCAGCCAAATGTAAGAACACCCGAGACATCTCAATGAGCGGCTCCGGAATGTACCTGGCATAGCATGACAACCTCCACCTGCCTAAGCTCTTGATTATGTGGACAGGGACCCCCTGGCCAGATGCAGCAGAAGCAGCCCCTATTCTGAAAGTATGACCCGAGTAAGACTTGGGATCGAACCCCAGATTCCTTAAGAGGGTGCAGCAATGTTTGATGAAAAGCGCTGAGGTGAGAGGGTCCCCGTGAAATGGCAAAAGTGGACTATCCCTGGGTTCGTCTGCCAACTGGGCCATGAGTATATCCAAGTAAATATACATGTAAATTACCCGGTCGAAGAAACCCATAAAAGGCTAAATATGTAGCTGCCTTGAGCCCAAGACTAGGCAGCTGCCCAAAAGGGGACCTAGACAACATATCTGACATGCCCCAGAAAACGTGCCCTGTGACTGAAAGCCTGTTAAAGGTATTCAGAAATGCAATCCCCCCTAGACCTACTAAGGATGGCTTTAATGGAATGAGCTGCAAACACTGAAGGCCTACTGGGATGTCGTACAGAAATGTAATGCTGGATACCTGCCAAGTATCCCTTGATAGTATTGTGAGACAGTTTCAGTCGGGAATGACAGTAGGCCACAAAAGGTATTGGCTATTGAAGCAATCCGGCCTAGGGTACACTGTTTGAAAAACCTGAAATGTTTTCCAGGCTGTGCTGTAAGCCTTTCTCGTTTTGGCAGACAGTGACCTGTCGATCAATCCTAAAACGCCCGCCCAGTGTGCCTCTAATCCATCCTCAGGTGCAAGCAATGCAGGGACGGAGTGGCAAAGCTGTCTGCGTCTGGAACCTGCTGAAAAAATTACGGAAAATTTAACCGAGATAGAGCGTCTGCTGCTGTATTCTGTACACCACTGATAAACCTGCAGTGAATGTGAACACTAAACTGAAGAGATAACCAAACAAGTCTGCGTATGAAAGCCATGATGTGCAGAGAACACAACCTACCATTGTTAATGATCTTGGAAATTGCCTGATTGTGCAGAACACCGGTGTTGCCCGTCCACAAGTGACCCGATGCCTGGGCTGCCGCCATTATGGGGTAGACCTTGAACAAGGCAGACGTCTGTGTGAACCTGGGAATTGCCCAACACTCATCTGACCATGGTCCTTCCAGCCAATGTGTGCCAAAAATAGCCGCATAGCCTCTGGTGGCTGCATCAGTGATGGCCTGAAAAGAAGACACCGAAACGGCAGGAATGATCATGGAAATGCAGTTCCAGTGCTGGAGGAACTCATCCCACATGCGCAGGTCAGACAAGGCAGCTGCGTCTAACTTTACCCTGGAATCTGAGTCAGGGGCTGAGGGTAGCAATGGCAGCAACCGGGAAATGATCCTCATGGCAAAGTTTAACATGCCCAACAGTGACTGCAAATCTTTCCTGGAAATGGCTTGCGAAACTGTAAAACCATGGATACGATCCCTGGTCCTTGCCAACTTATCTGCTGGCAGACTTGCCTGCATGGACCGGGAATCTCACACAATCCCCAAAAAAGTCAGAGTGGTAGCTGGGCCTTCCATTTTCTTACTTGTCAATGGCATGTCAAGTGCAAAAAACGTGGCCACGAGCTTCCGCAGATCATTGGGTGCACGGATTCTACTCTCGATCAGAAGGAAATCATCCAAATAGTGGATAACTTCCTGACAGAATTCCCTATGCATGAGAATCCAACTGAGTGCTTCCGCAAAGACATCAAAAAGCCAAGGGCTGCTTTTGGACCCAAAAGTGAGCTTGGAGGTGAAATAATACACCCCCTCCACTTAATGCCATGCCACTGCCAGAGAGATGGTAAAATAGGGAAAAGCTTGAAAGCATCTGAAATGTCCGCTTTGGACAACCAAGCATTCCTACCTATGCAGATGATATGTTGGCTTGCCTGGTCCACAGATGCATATTTGAGCGAAAACTCCTCTCACGGAATTTAAGGAATTCAGACTGGGCACATGCGAACAATGAGGGGCTGACAAATCGTAAATGAAACAAAGTTTTTATTTGAAAATTTCCCCTTAACCATGCCAAGGGGGTTTACCCTCCAATTATTAAAAGGTGGTGTGGAAGAAGGCCCTATGACCAAGCCTTTTTCCAGCTCGGACTGGAGCAGCAAGTCCACCGCCTCCAGATCTACTACTGCTGACAACAGATTTTTACACTCGAACGTGCCCTGAGGTAATGTAATGAAACCTGTGTGAAAACCCTGCGTGAACTCTTTCACCAAAAACTGACAAAACAAGGGGGAAGGATGGAAAAACAGACAGGCCTGTAAGAAAGGGACATTGATGTGGCTTAGTCATGAGGGTTTGATCTGATTCAGTGAACAGGCAGATTTGGGGTGTGCCCTATAGCAGCTGGCACAGACATGTATGAGGTGGCACTGGGTGTAATTGCACAAGCCATGCCTAAAATTATTACAGATCTGTGACTTGCCTAGAAATTGAATCTGGCGGCCAAGTTTGTCAAAGGGAGTCGAATGAGCTGGGGTTGGTAACAAACTTGAGGGCGCCCTGGAGGTACCTGGAACAGCAGGGGGTCCCATGAGGGCACCAGTAGGTAGTATGTGTGGAAGACTGACACGTGCCACACACAGGAGACCTTAACCCGGCAAAATGGCGACAAAAAAGCTCAGTATCCACATTGCTCCAGTCAGGCATCACCTGGTGCTGGGCAAAAATAGCTCCAGCCTTAGCAGAGAAAGAATGATCATATTTTTGCTCCAACTCCACTACAGCATAAAGGTAGAGATCAAGTTCCTCCCTCCTCTGCGGACTAACCGAGCACACAACATCCCTAAAAATGCTTAACGCTAGAACAAAATCTGGAATGGAGAGTTTGCGATTGAGCCTATAGTCCCTGGTCTTGACTACCAACGAAACCTCACCACAAGCCTATTGTTAACAATTTCATGAGCCGCTATCAACAGGGAAGCTAAATTGACATCTTTACCATCCAAAATGTCCTTTTTAATATTAGCCGGGATGAAATGAGCCGGAGTAACAGACAGCGAGCTAGCGGTTTTACCTGCGACTAATGGCACGATCAAGAGTGACACGGAGACTGCTGACGTGCTGGGGATGACAGGTGCCTCCGGGGCCAGGCATGGAGGGTTTTCTAAGACCTCAACCCTGGCTCGTAATTCCTGAAAGGACGTTGCCAATAAACTTAGAGTGGAGTGGATTTGCACGAGTGATGATCCGACTGACTGAAGGGTGACTTGCTCAGGAGCAGAGCCTGATGCACTAGGGAACAAAAGTTTAAAAAGTTCCGCTTTGCGCGCTGATGCTGGGTAAGAGATACCCCTGCGCTGTAGTTCAGCCATCAATCTGGTAATGGTCCAGGACCTCGGGGAGGGCGTACTGCCGTGTTCAGAACTCCTAGCCAGGGAAGGAGGGATGGACGCAAAATCCTCTGTCTGCCGCCTGAGACATGACCGAATTGACATAAGGTGATAGTGAATTAGTATATTAAACGCCCGGACTGAAAGCGTGCCGGTATGTGACATTGAAATGATGAGCGAGTGGATTTTTTTTTTTCAAATATAAAGTTTATTAATCTCCAAACATGGGCGGAGAACCCACCGATATAAGCAATTATACAGAGATGAGAAAGAAAAAGCCATATTACAATTGTGGTATATAGGAGAAAAATATGCATTTCGAGCATCAAATATGTTTACAAAACTTAAAGTACATAAACAAATGGCTTGTCAAACATTAAGGTACATTCCATGGGAATTCTCAGCTCGTATTGGGCTTTAAGTCCTCTATGTATGGTGGTCCGCCCCCAATTTCCACTTTACTCTAAAAAGAAACTAAAGCATCCGAAGGGTAGTAAAAAGATGTAGGAAGAGAGAAAAAGGAGAGGTGTGTAAGTGAAAGAACGAGGGAAGAAAGGAGGGAAGGGAGGGGGGGGGGGGAGGGGAGGAGGGGGGGGGAAGAAAGACATGACGGTGGATAGGTCCAATACTAGAGGCCGGCCAAGAAGACGAGGTTCACCTATCAGCTCAATAGTCGTTGGCCTTCATCCGAAAATATGAACATATTCCAATTGTCCCATGTCTGTTTAAACGTCTCTTGTTTATGTTGTTCTGTCAAAATCAAATCCTCCATCCTCTTAATTTCCTCTACTCTTTGGAGCCATAGTTTTATAGGGGGAGGGAGGGTTTGCTTCCAGAAAATGGGGATGCATCCCTTCGCTGCATTAAGTAGATGTCGTACTAGTGATTTTTTATATGTCTTAATGGATATCGAGGAGAGGTGGAGAAGAAAAAAGGCGGGGTCTTCTGGGACTATGTACTCAGTAAATTTTTGTGTAATTCTCCTAACTTCACCCCAGAAGGGCTGTATTTTAGGGCATGTCCAAAAGACGTGGATCAAAGTTCCCTCCTCCTCTTCACATCGCCAGCACAACCCAGAAGAGTCCGGGAAGCATTTTTTTAATCTAGATGGTGTCATGTACCACCTAGTGAGCAGTTTAAAGTTGGATTCTTGTATCTTGGTGCATAGCGAGGATTTGAGGGAGAGGGTAATGATCCGAGTCCTCTGTGAGGGTGAAAAGGTACAGTGTAGGTCTTTTTCCCAGCTGGTAAGGCAAGTCAGATGCGGTTGCTTCGTTGGTGTGTTTAGGAGGGAGTATGTTTGTGATAAAATATGGGCCAATGGGGTGTCCTCAGAACATAGAGCCTCAAATGGCGTTAGTTCTCGGGTAAAATTATGTGGTTCTGGAAGTGAGTGGAGAAAGTGATGCAGTTGTAGTGCTTTCCAGAAGGAGAGCCGGTATAAACCCGTTGGGTTAGAGAGTTCAGCTAGAGTTGGCCATTTCCCACCGCTAATAAATTTGATTGCGCAGTCCCTCCCTGTTTCTCCAAGAGGTGTTAATTCCCTTGTTTCCATACCTGGTTCAAATCTTGGGTTGCCCAAAACTGGAAATAGGGGTGAGGTCTTTGATGTGAGAGCTGTGTGGAAAGCAGTTTGGTGACTGTTCCTCAGGGTGGTTCCTATAATAGGGTGAGATTTCAGAGTGTTTGGGAGATCGCCTACACACCACAACGCCCCCCCCAGAGGTACACTCAAATGTGATTGTTCGAGGTTGATCCATAATTTGGAGATACTATTTCTCCTCCAGTCGAGTATACGGCCCAGGTGCGAGGCCATGTAGTACAAGCGGATATCGGGCATTGCCAACCCCCCATGTTGTTTGGGTAGGGTTAGCTGAAGGTGGCGTAAGCGAGGTCTTTTGTGTGCCCATATGAATCTTGTAAAGAGTGCGTGGGTCTGTTTAAAGAAAGAGGACGGGATGTGGATTGGTAGGGCTTGAATCAGGTAAATGAATTTTGGTAAAATACTCATTTTAAGCAAATTGCATCTCCCGAACCAAGAGCGGAAGCCCGAATGCCATCTATCTAACAATGCCCGGGTCTTTGCCAATAGTGGGGGAAAGTTTAGATCAAATGTTCTTGTTACATCTGGGGGGATAAATGTACCCAGATATTTCAATGCTGATGAGGTCCATTTGAATTTAAAGTTTGACTGGAGGTCAGTTAGTATGTTGGGGGGGACTGAAACTCCCATAGCTTCAGATTTAGTGAAGTTTATTTTTAAATTTGAGATTTCCCCATATGTTTTGAATTCTCGCATTAGATTGGGGAGGGAAATTTTAGGGTTTGTTCGGGAGAACAGAAGATCATCAGCGTAGGCTGAGATCTTGTAGTGTGTGTTACCTACCTGAAGTCCTGATATGTCCGGGTGCGACCTAACCCTACACAGGAAGGGCTCAAGGGAAAGGGCAAATAGCAATGGAGACAAAGGGCACCCTTGTCTCGTGCCATTCCTAATGGGAAAAGGTCGTGAGAGTACACCATTGGCCTTCACTTGTGCTGATGGAATCGAGTAGATACTACCAATCCATTTCATCATTCTGTCTCCTAAGCCGACTTGACGGAGCACTGAGAACATATAGTTCCAGTGCACCCTGTCAAAGGCTTTCTCTGCGTCGGTGCTAACGAAAATGCTGGGAGTCTTCCTAGTCCTAGCTACATGGACAAGGTTAAGGACTTTAATGGTATTATCCCTGGCCTCTCTGGTAGGGATAAATCCCACTTGATCTAGGTGGATCAGGGAATTGAGATGTGTCGCTAATCTAGTGGCTATGATTTTAGAAAATAATTTAAGGTCTATGTTTAGTAGAGATATGGGACGATAACTCCCGCACGAGCATGGATCTTTCCCCTCTTTGTAAATTAGAGAAATATGAGCTTTAAGAGTATCGTTAGGGAAGTTAGAGCTTGTCCCTAGTGTGTTGAAAAATGTCACGAGTCGTGGGCCTAATACTGGTAAGAAAGTCTTGTAGTATTGGACTGTGTAGCCGTCCGGGCCTGGTGCTTTACCTATTTTCATGGATTTGACTGCCGTTTGTAATTCTTGTAATGTGATTGGTTCCTCTAACAGGGACCGAGTTTCCTCTGATAGTGAGGGCATTCGGGCCTCCGAAATGTATTTGTCAATCTCCGCTGGACTGGAGGGGGGAGAGGGGAGATTGTATAGGTCAGCATAAAAGGTTTCGAAGCCCTGTGCGATTTGCCTTGGCAAGGTGGCCTTTCTACCGTTTGGTAATGTTATCTGCGGAATGTACGAGGCTGTCTTAATTTCTTTTACCGATCTGGCTAACAGCTTCCCACATTTCTCTCCCGACTCATAGGACATCTTGCGGCAAAACTGCAGAGCAGCTTTTGCTTTATAGAGAAGCAGATCTGTAATCTGTGTGCGCAAGGTCCCCAGTTTCAATTCAAGGTCTCGATTAGGCAACTGTTTATGTTGCAATTCCAATGTAGATAGGTCAGAGAGTAACTTGGTAAGCTGTGCGTTCCTCTCTTTTTTAATAGTGGCCCCATGTTTGATAAGTATGCCCCGTATTACGCACTTGTGTGCTTCCCATAAAATACCGGGGTCGCAGTCCTGGGAGTCGTTTTCCTGAAAATATGTATCTATGGCTTTGGACACATCTTCCAGCACCCTCGGGGTCTGCAGTAAGCTCTCATTTAGGCGCCAGAAAAGGGACCTCGGAGATGGACTCTCGGTGAGTGTGTATGTAAGGTGGATTGGCGCATGGTCTGACCATGTAATCTGACCAATTGTGGAAGTTTCCACCAGGTGTAGTTGGTCATGCGGCAGCAGGAATAGATCTATTCTGGAGTATATTTTGTGAGGGGAGGAGAAAAAGGTGTAATCCCTCTCTCCCGAATGTTGGAGTCTCCAAATATCTATTAGATGGGCCTCGTGCATAGATTGTTTGATACATTTTCGGTGAGACTGTGACAGCGAGGAAGTGCCAGAAGACGTGTCCACTGAAGGATCTAAAGGTGCATTAAAATCTCCCCCCAGGATCAGCTGACCTGTTCTGTATTCCATCAGTTTCTTGATTGTTTTCCTAATAAAACTTGCCTGCTGCTCATTGGGGGCATAGAGAGTGGCCAGCGTAAACTGAGCCTCTCCCACCTGTCCCTTAAGGAATAGGTAGCGGCCCTCGGGGTCCGCTAGCATCTCCTGGAGTCGCCAAGGCATCCTGCTAGAGACTAAGATCGATACCCCCCTGGATTTGGCATTGCAGTTTGTAGAGTGGTAGACATGTGGGAAGGTCCTATTCTGGAGTGCAGGGGATTTATTTGTTTTGAAATGGGTCTCTTGAATAAACGCAATGTCTGTATGCGCTTTTTTAAGGTCATGTAGTAACATGCGCCTCTTTTCGGGTGTGTTAAGGCCTTTAGCATTAAGACAGGTTACCTTGAAGGTGTCCACCGCCATGTCTTCGGGGGGGTAAAGGGAAAGATTAGCAGGGGTCACACACAGATAGGGAGGGGTGGTGGGGGGATAAAGTAAGGGGGTGGAAAGAAAAGAAGGAGGAAAAAAAGGAAGGTGTTATAACAGCGACTACTCAAATTTCAGCTGTCTACACCTAATTATAAATCTAAATCAGTAAGACAAAGCCTACCTAAAGAGCATAGTACCCCAAACCTAGGGTATATGCAGTGGCCTATGTGGGGTGTGGGTGAACATTGCCCGCGAGAGAGGTCCCGGGACCTCCTCCCATCCTGGTCCACTTAAGAAGCAAAACTGAAATTAACAACTATCAAAACAGAATAAAGAAAAGAAAAGTGGTCAAGGTAGCTGTCCCAGTACTAGTTTACTCAGGGAAGCCGCTTAGGGGTTCCCTCCCTTCCTCCGTGATCACCATCTGGAGACAACTGGTGAACCACTACATATACAGCTAGAGACCCGTATCATAATTGTAGAGCCCTCAAGATCTTTTTCCGCTTCAGCAATGTGGGTTGGGGTGCTACCACCAAACGGTCATCAACCCAGCTATACAGTGGTAGGTCTGGACGGACCCGTCTCTTGCTGAAGTCACCCATCGGTAGAGTAAAGTCGTCCCTCTCCCCCCAGGAGACACCAACACAGCGCCTCCCAAACCGCCCCTCCCCCCCCCCCCCTCTTCACATGGGCAAGCCTCCCCCCCTTGTGAGTATGATGTGCTCACACTTGGCTGTACATTTTGCAACATAGCGAGATATGAGTTAGTATTACATGCCTTCCCTAGAATTCAGACCTTCATGAGAACATGGAACAAAAAACATGAAACATAATGCTTAATATACTAACATAAAGGCAAAGTCCAGCGGATGTAAAGCTCTGTTTCTCTCTCATCTTACTTGCTGGCAGGGAAGCGAGGCATCTGCTTATGGGGAGAGTTTTAATGTAAGTAGGATGGATTAGTCTCTGGTATGCCCTGCAATCAACTGGGCTCTTCATAGAGGCCGGGGGTTGGCAGCTGCAGGCCAGGTAATGGCATGGTCACCGGGATATCTTGCAGAGAGCATGAGGGGGGTCTGGGAAGAGAGTCCCTCGGGAAGTCTATCGTGGATGGTAAGCGGGGGCTGCCATGGGTTACAAGTGAGGTGGATGACACAGTTTGGCCCGTGTGGGTCAAGATTCGTTGGGGGTGGAACGGACACCCGGGATCAGTGGGGGTCACTCCAGCGGGGCGGTGAGACGGTGAGAAGGGAACCTCCACGGCAGTCTAGATGTCGTGGGACAACAACTCCTTTTGTGAGGCAGAGAGATGGACAAATCAGTCTACTTACATTTCCCGCTGACTCTCCCGGGAGGGAGATCGGAGGCGACGACCATTCCTCTGTGTTCTTTGCGGTCTCGGAGCCCGTTGTTGCATCGCATTGGGGCGGCCCGGCGCTCTAGGCAGATAGTCCAGCCAGTTGGGTATGTCGATTGGATCTGTACCAAGGAAGTTAAACAAGGCTGGGAGGGAGTCCGGGGAGCGCAGGAGGAAGGACTTCTGTTCCCTGACGAATGTGACAGACAGTGGAAAGCCCCATCTGTAAGTGGCATTGCAGCGCCGTGCCAGGTCTAGTAGCGGCTTCAAGATGGCTCGGCGGATAAGGGTTGCTCTTGAAATATCTGGCAATATCTTCACCTGCGCGCCATCGAACTCCAACTCTCCCGTCTCCCACGCTCCTCGCGCAATAGCCTCCTTGTGGGTGTAGTGGTGGAGGCGGCATATGATATCCCTGGGTCTAGTCGGATCCGATGATCTGGGGCCCAAGGCTCTATGTACCCGGTCAATTTCGACCCGCTCCGGTAAATGGTCTCCCGCCACTCTCCGAAAGATATCCGTTACTGTGGCCTGGAGATCTGCATGGCCTGTGGCTTCCGGAAGGCCTCGGAGCCGCAGATTGTTCCTGCGGCTCCTATCCTCCATTTCTTCCATGCGTAACTGGAGTTCTATTGCTGAGGTGTTTTGGTCCACTTGAGCTGTCTCTAGAGAAGACACTCTCCTCTCCAGGACCGCGAGCGAGGTCTCTCCTGAGGACAGGCGCGTGTTGAGCGAGTGCACCTCCCGCTTCACCGCGTTAAGTTCCTTCCTATGGGCTTCTTCTACCCTCCCCACGAGGGCCTCGATGTCTGCCCTGGTCGGCAGCGCTCGCAGGATAGCCTTCAGCTCCGCATCCGCTCCCACCATGAACGGCTGGCAGGGCGAGCTGTCCGGGAGTGTCTCAGTTAGGCTGGGAGTGGTAGAGAAGAGTCTCGGGCTGCGGGGCTCCTCTAGGAAGGCTGGAGCCGCCATGTGGTCAGGAGTCTGCGAGCGGGATGTACCCGGGTCCGCCATTTTGAGATCCGGAGAGTCGGGGCAAGATCTGCCAAAAAGTCTCTGTAAGTCCCCCAATGCAGGCGTGATCGGAGCCGGGCTGGGTTTCTTCTTATTCCGTCTGTATGTGCGCTTCTTAGCGGAGAGCATTCTGTGAAAATAGAGCTAGAATTGCCAAGATGGGTTAGGAGAGGCCGGGAGCTCCGTGCAAGCGTGACTTCACTCGACCATGTCCAGACCATGCCCCGAGCGAGTGGATTTAACCCATGAAATAACCCCCCCTTTTTTTTCCATATAGTGCAAGTGGTTAGCCAGTGACATTCGTGTAACAATAGACTGAAGACGTGTCAGTAAGTGAAATGGAAAGAAGCCGAGTCACCTGAGGCGTAGCAGGTAATTAAAAACGTACACTCAGGCCCCGAGAACCTGAAAACGTGTCAGGTAAGAAATCAGAGTAGTGAAATGCAAACGTAGGACGTATGTGAAACGGATGAGCGAACTTGCCACCGCACGAGTCAATTAAAAACGATCATCTCAACCCATTCATACCTATAAACGCGATAGGTAACCAAGTGACGGTGAAAACACAGTGAAACCTAAATCAGCCATGTAGTGATGTAATGTAGATAAGGTAAACAATATAATACCTACCTGAAACACGTTGGAACTTGAAGAAAAAATGAAACCCCTGGGTCCTGCTAGACACGCAGTGAAATCTTGCGGATATGTAGAAATAAAACTACAGAACAAAAAGGACCAAAGCTGCCCTACGGGAACAAATGCTAGAATACGAACAAGACAGGTTTTAAGAAATGAACCGCAACCTGACTGAGACAAACCGTACTCGTGTAGTAGTGGACACCGTGAGAGACCTCGGTGGAGGCGATCCGAACATGGTGTACTGTGTGACCCTTCCCCAGCTGACCGTGGGGTTCCTAGGTGCAATCTGGTAGGTACCCCTGACACATCATCCCCCCCAGTGATGGAGTGAAAAGTGTGCCAGCCGATAGACACAAAGAGGGTGGTAAGTGGCGAAAGGTCACGCAGACCAAACAACCCCGTCCTGACAAAGATAAAGACCTGAGCGGAATGAGACCTTGAAACGAATGATGTGCGAGTGATGGGTGACAGGCCCTGTCATCGTATAAGACAATTAACCAATCACCCCCCACTGTAACCCCTTAAAACATGACAGATAAGCTAGCGATGGTGTCAGGCCGTGATACCTGACTAGAGAAATCTTGACCTACCCATGATTGAGAACAAAAGAAAGTTTGGTGATTTAATAACATACCCACCTGCAACAACCTGAAACCGAGAGAAAAATATGAACCACCTGTGTCCTGAAGGTCACGCAGAAATGAGAACTACGGAAACCAAAAAGACAACCAAGCAAGAGGCTACCACCTGGCAATGAAAGAAAAACCCTAGAGGATAATAAACATGAAGTATAACAGTAACAAGACTCATGTGACCTCCAGCTGGAACTTGGAGCACATATGCCCGCAACCCTCCCCTTTTCTTTCTTTTTTTTTTTTGTGGGGCATCACAATCTCCATGATATTAAAACAGGGAAAATAACATAACCAAGCAAAACCATAACCTACTGAAATGCCCCCACCCGCTATACCTCGGTGACATGTACCCACAAAACACCTCCTGTCAATGTAATACTTACCATTACTCCCACCTATTAGAAAACATGGTACATATTTCCCATGCATGGAGAATGCGCAGCTGCAGTTCAGAAATGGGTCAGCAACTTTCCCTGCTTTCTCACGGCTACAGCAGCCTAGTCAAATGACTGTACTGCCATGTCACATACATGCGCCCCGCAACAAAAAAGGTCAGAGGCCCAATATCCCCATATGACAATTTGGCTACCAGCTGGACAGCTGCACTTGACTATATGGCTTGATCCTTGATGTTATGTTCCCTTTTCCAGCCTGTTCTAGACATATCCACAGAAATGAAAAGCAGAGTATCCTGAGCATTTCCTGCATGCATAGATGGAAAATATAAACCAACTGCACAGAGGGTAATCTTATCTTTTAGAAATTGTCCCCTCTCCATGTATTTAGTTGGACACATCCTAGTAAGCTGAAAAGATTCTTAGTAGCAGAAAATCATTGTGACACGCAAGTCAAATGAGTTTGCTGCATGTGTTAAGACAGAAAAAGAGGGGAGATAGACCTGTCAGTGGGGTAGCCATAGCAACTGAGGAAAATCTATGGCTGCCGATGCAACACAAATCCGTGAGCTGCCATGGCTGTTAACCCCCCCCCCCCCCCAACAGACAGCTGTATCCCCCCTTACCTTCGTCCGAACGTCAAAAAGTCCCCCGTATAGTAGCTGCGAGCTACCATGCTGTAAAAAAAGGAAACCCGAGCCGCTGATGTCACGACTAAACCGGAACTAAACGAGCCTGATGCACCCCTCCAACATAAGAAGAACGCTGACAGGAAAGGAGGACCAGGGGCATGCCTTTAAAGGTGAGGCTCCTCCCACAAATTCAGGCGGGCCTGTGCCCCGCCTTCCTACGTGTTTGTTGTTTTTTGTTTTTATTTGAATTTTATAGTTTATTCTCTGGAATGGATAAACAACTCCAGGCTCCCTATTTGTTATGCCTTATGATATGAAATACCAGAAACATTCTAATTACAACTTTTTCTTGGTACATTATGGGGCACAGGATGAGTATTCAGACACATAGGGTTATATAGCTTCTTTCCGGAGATTGAATACTAACAAACAGAGTTGTAAGGCCAGCCCAGCATAGCCCCTCCCACTCCTAGCATTTCTCAGTTATTTGGTGGTGGCCCTAAAAAACAGACATCTTCTGAGAAGCAAACAATTTCCTTTTTTCTTTATCAACATTTTGGCTGCATGGAACAAGCAGGCTGAGTCTATGGTTCATTCCATACCTGACTAGCAAGACGATGTTCGCCCTGGCATGGTGGGTCACAAGTTTGGCACTGGAATCTTGAAAATCCTTCTTTCCAATGGTTTGGAATGTCCTCATGATGGTCCTCAGGCTGGGGATCAGTGGAAGCTCATCTCCTGACCAATATTCTAGAACGTAGAGCTATTCAATTATCGATTTCAGTGCTGGAACTCTTGCCTGTGAGATCAACCACTGGAGGGGATCCAGAAGTATTGTGACCTTAGAGATCTACGAATCTACTTCTGGCTTGGGAAGAGCTTTGCTTTCCAGCCCCATCTGCTGTGCACATCCAAGGTATGGATGTTTGTCAAGCAGACTTCCCCAGTTGTCGCTGTTTGGAAACCCAATGGGTTTCAAGCACTCTGTTGCAGGTGGGGCATGCTGGACATGGACCACTAGGCGTCCAGGTTCAGCAACAAACTAAGCAGGTTTGTTTCCATCTCCAGGGATCCTCTAGCCTAAACAGTGGATGCTTTGGTGATTCTCTGGGATCTTTTAAGAATGATTGGCAACTTTCCACCTCTGAAGTGCCTTTCTTACCTATTCCACAAGATTGAAATGGAGGGCATCACACCACACTGGCCCAGAACGACCTGTTACTCAGAATTCATCAGGCTCCTGCCAAACTCCTCTGTAGACCCTCCCAGACCATCTTCTGTCCCAAGGGCCTGATTGCCACTCTGCTTCTTGGTAGCTGGATTATACAGCTTGACTATTAAAGCTCAGGCCTGTGGGCCTGAGCTTCATGAGGTTTTGTCTTTCAAAGTCTACCATTGCACTTGGAAAGAAAATTTCTCTTGGTGTGACGCAATGAAATTCCTTTCCAGGGAGTTCTTCGTGGGACAAATCCTGTCTTTCCTCCAGTCTGATCTGTATCAGCATTTGTCCTCCAGGACCAACAAGGGTCAAACATACACTTAAAGCGGAGTTCCGTCGAAATAAAAGTCAGCAGCTAAAAATATTGCAGCTGCTGGCTTTTAATATATGGACACTTACCCGTCCAGGGCGCCAGCGATGTCCTCACCCAAAGCTGACCTGTCCCTCGGCTCCTGGGTGCAGGCGCCAACATCTTCAGTGAGGGAATCGGGAAGTGAAGCCTTGCGGCTTCACAGGCTGGTTCCCTACTACGCATTCGTGAGTCACGCTGCGCGTCCCAACTGGTCCCTGTTGTCTTCTGGGCCCTATGTGTCTCCCAGAAGACAGCGTGGGGAACGGAGGAGGGGCCAGATGTGGTGTAGATCGCTCAGATTCTGCAGCGATCTTTCGCTGGAAGTGGGAGCAAATACCTGTATTAGACAGGTATTTGCTCCCCCCCAAAAGGTGCCAAATGTGACACCGGAGGGGAGGAGGCACTGGATAAGCTGGATGGAATGGAACTCAGCTTGAAGCAGTTTTTCAGAGACTGCTTGCCTCTCACTCCTTAGAGAAGGCCCTTGTACAGTGTTGTTCACACTGTACCTCCTGTACAATCCCAAAAGACTCAGTGAAATCTCGTGGTTCTGCCAGGTCTCCAAAGTTAATACTTTGAAACTGTTAGAGATATTCCCTTGTCTATCCTTACAAGGTTGTCTTTATCGTAATCACCACTTCTGTGGTAAAAGTTTTTGAGTTGGAGGCCTTGTCCTGTGAAGAACCAATTTGACATGTTTGGATGTGGTATATGCTGTTTTAGTTCATCTATCGGCTATTTTGCATTCATAGAAGTCCCCTGCTTACTGTTTCGCTATCACTATTTGGTCTTGATAGCTCTTCTTTCAAGCTTCTGACCTCAAGGGCAAGGTTCACCCTTTAGTGTACATAGTGCACACCACTAATTTAGTTTAGTTCCCTTTTTTGTCCTTCCTTTTCTTCAGTAGCTACTCATCTGTGACCCCATCTAATTTCTCACATGATTATCAGCACACTGGGTGCCCTTATTTTCTCTTGTTTTTAGCAAGATACAGCCTGTGAGTAATTCTGAGGCTATGTTAGCCCTATTTCCCTATGGTTGGATATTCAGACCTATTCTGGGCATCCACCAATACTATGGAATTTATACTTTGTTCTCTTCTTTGTTTGCCGGGCCCCTTTTTTTCGCCCCCTGCAGCCACCCTATTTGCGACATAGGATCTTCGGTTCACTCCGGGGGATTGTATGTCCGCCTACTGTGAATTACCGGTAGGTATCTGACAACCATCGGAACGGGAGGTGGGGTTTGGGGTGACCTGATGGGCGGGGAGGTGTTCCCTTCGGGGGGGGGGGGGGGTTTGGAGTGGTCGCTCGCCCTGGAAATCTCTTTCTTGGGGGGAATTTGCTCAACCCTCAAAATAACTCAACACTGCTGGCAACAAAAGTGAGCACACCCCTAAGTGATAATGTCCAAATTGGGCCCAATTAGCCATTTTCCCACCCTGGGGGCATGTGACTCGTTAGTGTTACAAGATCTCAGGTGTGAATGGGGAGCAGGTGTGTTAAATTTGGTGTCATCACTCTCTCATACTGGTCCCTGGAAGTTCAACATAGCACCTCATGGCTAAGAACTCTGAGTATCTGAAAAAAAAATTGTTGCTCTACATAAAGATGGCTTAGGCTATAAGAAGATTGCCAAAACCCTGAAACTGAGCTGCAGCATGGTGGCCAAGACCTTACAGCGGTTTACCAGGACAAGTTCCACTCAGAGCAGGCCTCGCCCTGGTCAACCAAAGATGTTGAGTGCACGTGCTCTACATCCTATCCAGAGGTTGTCTTTGGGAAATATACATATGAGTGCTGCCAGCATGGTTGAAGGGGTGGGGGGGGGGTCAGCCTGTCAGTGCTCAGACCATACGCAGCACACTGCATCAAATTGGTCTGCATGGCTGTTGTCCCAGAAGGAAGCCTCTTCTATAGATGATGCACAGAAAAGCCCACAAACAGTTTGCTGAAGACAAGCAGACTAAGGACATGGATTACTGGAAGCATGTCCTGTGGTCTGATGAGACCAAGATACACTTATTTGGTTCAGATGGTGTCAAAACGTGTGGCGGTAAAGAGGTGAGGAGTACAAAGACAAGTGTGTCTTGCTTACAGTCAAGCATGGTGGTGGGAGTGTCATGGTCTGGGGCTGCATGAGTGCTGCCAGCACTGAGGGGGTGCTACAGTTCATTGAGGGAACCATGAATGCCAACATGTACTGTCACATACTGAAGTAGAGCATGATCCCCTCCCTTCAGAAACTGGGCCGTAGGGCAGTATTCCAACATAACAACCCCAAACACCTCCAAGACGACCACTAGCTTGCTGAAGAAGCTGAGGGTAAAGGTGATGGATTGGCCAAGCATGTCACCTAAACACTATTGAGCATCTGTGGGGCATCCTGAAACAGAAGGTGGAGGAACGCAAGGTCTCTAACATCCACCAGCTCTGTAATGTCATCATGGAGGAGTGGAAGAGAACTCCAGTGGCAACCTGTGAAGCTCTGGTGAACTTCATGTGTAGGCATCCTGGCGGTATGATTTTTGCGTCTCAAAGCGGTACATTGTTTTGCATAGAAATTTGGCGTTTTATATTTTAGGCCTGTAATATTTTAGTAATAACACACTTAAATCTGTCCAAACAAGAGAGTCTACTAGACATTCAAGGTATGACAAATTTGAAACACAAAATCATACATTATAATTTAATAAATATAAAAAATAATAATAAAATGAATTTCCCCACAATTCACTATCACTCAATTCTGCAAGTGTTCTAATTTACTATCGCTGTTTTTTAGCTTGTCTCAAACTGCTTTTGACATAAAGGGACACTTTTTGGTTGCCATGGACAATCTCAAGTTTCCAGGCAGAAAGAACAGTATAAAAGTGCAAGCGGGGCACTGGACAAAGCACTAGGGACAAAAGGGATGTGAAACGATTTCATACGGTAATGTAATCTGTACTGTATGTGTTAAGAATTTTGTACTTTTTTAAGTTGGTTTTGGGCTCCGCCCCCGTGTGTCGCAATGTTTTCAGGGAACGGAGCCCAGCACATAGAGGCATTGGGCGGAGAGCATAGCCCAGACACAGCGAGTGGACATTGCAGGATCCTGGTGCAAGGCAAGTAACCTGCACCAGGATCCTGAGATGCAATCCCCCGGCTCGGTGTGGCTCGGGGTTACCACTAATGGTACTGAAATTTAACTCTGAGCAACTCTCGAGAATACCACCAGGGAGGTTAAGGGAGTGCTGGAAAATAATGGTGGCCACACAAAATATTGACACTTTGAGCTCAATTTGGACATCATCACTTAGGGGTGTACTCACTTTTGTTGCCAGCGGTTTAGACATTAATGCCTGTGGGTTGAGTTATTTTGAGGGACAGAAAATTTACACTGTTATACAAGCTGTGCACAAACTACCGTATTTATCGGCGAATAACACACACATTCATTTTAAGAGGGAAGCTTCAGGGGAAAAAAAAGCTTAAATTTTAAATAAGGAACTGTGAAGCAAAATAAGCGTCAGTGCCCATCCGCAGCCTCACCATTGCCATCAGTGCAGCCTGATCGATGCCCATCTGCAGCCTAGAGGGCTCAGAAAGGGGGACGGGATGAGCGTCGACAGATTCTCACTGTATGTAATCTCCTATGATAGACATAACAGTGGTCCAATGGCAGCCCAGGAGACTGGACTTCCTATTACAGAGGCCACCAAGTAAACAGGAGATTCTCCCTGTATGTAATCTAATGGCGCTCGTCCCGCCCCCGCCCTGTCCCCACCAAGGCAGCTAAAATTGAAGTATCGGCATATAACACGCACACGCTATTTGCACCCGATTTTCAGGGTGAAAAAGTGTGTGTTATACACCAATAAATACAGTACTTTACATTGTAGCAAAGTGTCATTTCTTCAGTGTTATCACATGAAAAGATAGAATAAAATATTTACAAAAATGTGAGGGGTGTATTTACTTTTGTGAGAATAAATATATAAAAAACACAAACATAAAATTCTTTATATATATATATATATATATATGTAATAAATTATATACATACATATCATATATACATACACACAGTTGTGCTCAAATGTTTACATACCCTGGCAGAATGTATGATTTTTTTTGGCCATTTTTCAGAGAATATGAAAAACACAAAAACTTTTTTCACTCATGGTTAGTGTTTGGCTGAAGCCATTTACTATCAAATCAACTGTGTTTACTCTTTAAATCATAATGGTAACAGAAACTACCCAAATTGCCCTGATTAAAAGTTTACATACCCTGGTGATTTTGGCCTGATAACATGCACACAAGCTGATGCAAAGAGGTTTGAATGGCTATTAAAGTTAACCATCCTCACCTGTGACCTGTTTGCTTGTAATTCGTGTGTGTATAAACTGTCAATGCGTTTCTGCACTCCTGACACACCCTTGCATCTTTCATTCAGTGCTGCACTGACGTTTCTGGATTCTGAGTCATGGGGAAAGCAAAAGAATTATCAAAGGATCTGCGGGAAAAGGTAGCTGAACTGTATAAAACAGGAAAAGAGGAATAAAAAGATATCCAAGGAATTGAGAATGCCAATCAGCAGTGTTCAAACTCTAATCAAGAAGTGGAAAATGAGGGGTTCTGTTGAAACCAAACCACAGTCAGGTAGACCAACTAAGGTTTTAGCCACAACTACCAGGAAAATTGTTCGGGATGCAAATAAAAACCCACAAATTACTTAAGGTAAAATACAGGACTCTCTGAAAACATGTGGTGTGGCTGTTTCAAGATGCACAATAAGGAGGCACTTGAAGAAAGATGGGCTGCATGGTCGAGTTGCCAGAAGAAAACCATTGCTACGCAAATGCCACAAAGAATCCCGCTTACAATACGTTTAACAGCACAGAGACAAGCCTTCTGGCACAAAGTAATTTGGAGTGATGAGACCAAAATTTAACTCTTTGACAACAACCATAAATGCTACATTTGGAGAGGAGTATGATGAAAGGTACGGAGGTGGATCGCTGATGTTTTGGGGATGTGTGAGCTACAAAAGGCACAGGAAATTTGGTCAGAATTGTTGGCAAGATGAATGCAGAATGTTATCAAAAAATACTGGAGGAACATTTGCATTCAAAAAAAAACAAAATAAATACTACTAAAGCAATTGATATAAATTTTTGTATTAAGGCCTTTCAGGGTGAGGGTGTCAAATATAAATTCATTGGGTT
The DNA here is from genome assembly GCA_037952925.1 of Lithobates clamitans. NCBI lineage: Eukaryota > Metazoa > Chordata > Amphibia > Anura > Ranidae > Lithobates > Lithobates clamitans. The sequence continues at coordinate 3,142,106 of JBBGZY010000374.1, forward strand.
TCTTTTTTTTTTAGAAACATCCTGTACTCTATTGAAGCCCCTCCAATGAGGGTGGACCCTATCAATGGCCCAAAGCTGTAAAATCGGGAAGAATCCCTATTATCAACCTGCCTTAAAATATAGGGATATGTTGCTTAAAGCCACTCAAAATTTTGCATTTGCTCCGATATTCTTTTTTTTTTAACCACTTCAGCCCTGGAAGAATTTACCCCCTTCCTGACCAGTGCGTTTTTTACGATTCGGCACTGCGCCGCTTTAACTGACAAATGCGCGGTCGTGGGACCTGGCTCCCAAACAAAATTGACGTCCTTTTTTTTCCCCACAAATAGAGCTTTCTTTTGGTGGTATTTGATCACCTCTGCGTTTTTTTGCGCTATAAACAAAAAAAAATAGCGACAATTTTGAAAAAAACGCATTATTTTTGACTTTTTGCTATAATAAATGTCCCCAAAAGGTATTTAACCTGTTGCCGCCCGCCCACCGTCATATGACAGCGGAGCGGTGCGGCTCTTGTTCTGGACCGCCATCATATGACGACGGCTCATTTACACAGGGCGTGGGCGCGCAGCCCTGCTCTGTGTCACCGTGTCCCTGGGAACAGCGCTTCAGCGACAGGGGTGAACAGCCATTGGGCATGGCTGTTCACCATGTGATCGGCTGCGATTACATCACGGCCGATCACAAAGGGGTATTCCCTGCTTTAGACAGCGCATGCGCGTGATCGGGAGCGCACAGCGCAGTCACGTCGGTGGTGGAGTGTTCACACTGCTCGTCACCGACAAGGGTAAACGGCCAATGGCTGGCGGCTGTTTACCACGTAATCGGCTGTGATCCATTCACAGCCGATCACTAAATGTAAACATAGATCGGTTACTAGCTGTTACCGGCTCTTCTCTCCTCACACACCGTTACCAGTGTGAGGAGAGAAGAGCCAGGAGCAGTGAGTGACCGATCTGTGTTTGTACTGTACTGCACCAACACAACAAATAAAAGAGAACCTGTCACATCGCCGCCCGCCCATTACAGCTGTCACCCAACAGTCACCACATCAGTGCTTATAAAAGTGCACCTGTTACCCATCAGTGCCCACAAAGTGCACCTGTCACCCATCAGTGCCCACAAAGTGCACCTGTCACCATCAGAGACTGCCGTCAGCAGTGCACCTATCACCCATCAGTGCCCACAAAGTGCACCTGTCACCCATCAGTGTCCACAAAGTGCACCTGTCACCCATCAGTGCCCACAAAGGGCACCTGTCACCATCAGAGACTGCCGTCAGCGGTGCACCTGTCACCCATCAGTGACAGTCATCAGTGACCCATCCGTGACCCTCATCTGTCACCTATCAGTCCCATAAAGTGCACCAGTCACCATCAGAGACTGCCATCAGTGACTGTCACCCGTTACCTGTCACCTACCAGTGACCGTCACCCATCAGTGACCGCCACCTATCACCTGTCACCCATCAGTAACCGTAATTTGTCACCTGTCGCATAGCCCATTAGAAAAAATGTCCAAAAGATTCTATACAAGTGAGGAGGCGTTTCAGATCCTCTCCATGACTGATGAGAGCAGATTCATCAGATTCAAATGCCAATTCCGATTGTGAATCAAATTCAGCATTTGAACGATCAATAGTAGTGGATCGGCAAACAAATCAGAGGAAGAATGGATCCCTCCTAAAAGAGCAGGGTGCTCTGGAAACCAGGCAGCCACCAGCAATATACCCCAGGATCAAATTCCCAGGCCCATTACCAGTGCTGCTGCCAGCGATAGACCCCAAAACCAAAGGCCCAGTACCAGAGCTGCCGCCAGCAAAAGGCCACAAGAAATGCCCAGTACCAGCACTTCTGCTGCATCATGCGCAAATGCCAGCACAGGAACTTCAACTACCAGCACTGGAGTACCACGTCCCCCAAGAGCCAGGGCCGCTACATATCTCCCAGATGGTCTTGCCAATCCAACATGGCTGCCTTCCGACTCAGGATCAGCAAGAATTCCCCCTTTCACCGCACAGCCAGGTGTACAGGCCAATACACAAAATTTTTCTGAAATAGATTGTTTTAATTTATTTTTCCCCAACACTTTGCTTCAACTCATCGTGGACCAGACCAATTTATATGCCCAGCAGCATATTGCCAACAACCCCCAATCTTCATACGCCCTTCCATTCGAGTGGAAGCATTTGACTCTGGAGGAGTTCAAAATGTTTATGGGCCTCACCATAAACATGGGGCTTACAAAAAAAAAAATGAAGGACATGCCTATCGGTCCACCCACCCTATTCACCACATGCTCATTTATTCTTCTGTAATGTCCAGGTCCCGATACGAGATGATAATGTGCTTTCTTCATTTCAGTGACAACACCAAGTGCCCTCCCCGCAATCATCCAAATTACGATAAATTATATAAAATTCGTCCACTGATTAATTTCTTTTCCCAAAGATTTGCAGAACTCTATGTCCCCGATAAGCATATATGTGTAGATGAGTCCCTGGTACCCTTTTCAGGCCGGCTAGGAATAAAACAATACATTCCTAGCAAAGAGGCCAAATATGGAGGAAATTTTATAAGCTTTGCGAGAGAGTCACGGGATATCTGTATGCGTTTCGCATATACAAAGGAAGAGATTCCCAGCTCCAGCCCCGAGTGCCCGGTCTACATGTGCACAACTCGTAAAATTGTATGGGACCCGGCCTACCCACTGCTGAAGAAAGGTTACCACATATACCTGGATAACTTCTATACAAGCCTGCCCCTTTTCAAACACCTATACCTCGCACAAACCCTGGCCTGTGGAACCTCCAGAAAGAATAGGAAGGGCTTCCCACAAGCCATAGTAAATAAGAAATTGCGAAGGGGAGAAAGAGCAACTTTGAGATGCAACAAAGTGCTGGTCTTGAGGTGGAAGGATACCAGAAATGTGTACATGATCTCCACTATCCATGACAACACTACAGTTGAAGTTCAGAGAAGACGAGGTCCCATTGTAAAGCCAAAATGTGTACAAGATTACAATCTGTACATGGGGGGGGTGGATTTCAATGACCAAATGCTTCAGCCCTATTTAGCAATAAGGAGGTCCCGTTTCTTTTACAAGAAAGTAGCATTCTAATTCATTTGGCCATTTATAATGCCTACATAATTTACACCAAATCCACCGAAAGCCCTGCCCACTTCCTAAAATTAATTCAAGAAGTGGTCACATCCCTCATCTACCATCAAAGACCCCCCCCCAGAAAACCTTCGCTCTGATGCTGTTAGCCGACTTCATGCACACCACTTCCCGGACCACATTCCACCATCTGAAGCAGGCCGAAGACGCCAAAAAAGATGTCGAGTATGCAGCAGTAAAGGATTTCGAAGAGATACCAGCTACCATTGTCCCCTTAAACCCGGCCTTTGCATTGGGGAATGCTTCAGACTATATCACACATCCCTAAAATATTAGCCCATATTCTTAAAGGGGTTTTAAAGGTAAACGTTTTTTCACCTTAATGCGACCCGACTCACGGAGCTCTGGGCCGGCGCACACGCAATGGCACGGTGGCAAATACAAAGACGTATGGGTACGCCCATTTGCCCAGCCGTGCTATTCTGCCGGCATACATCGGCGTGCGCCGTTCGGGAACCAGTTAAACATTTCTTAATATGCCCCACATACTGAAATGGGCATTGGAGAACATATACAACATGTGTTGCATTACATGACACAAAATGTTTAATATAAATTTTACCTGCGCTGGCAGACTCAAATGCCAACCTTCTTTACCTTTTTGGTCCTACAACCCCTGCACCGTCCACAAGCATAAAAACCTACTTGATTTAAGAAAGTCACCTGCTTATTTTGTCCTTCAAAATTAGGGGCTTTTCTATATACAAAAGTCGGCCTCTCCAAAAGACGGTGATCTATTTTCAGTATAGACCATCGTCTAGAGAAGACTTCTTTAACTTCCTTCCTCCTAAATTGAGGCTTATCCTGCTCAGAGAACATCCCCAAACTACTAAAAAGTGATGAAATGCATCAGAGGCGTACCTAGGAGTGATGTGCCTTGGTTGTCCTGTGGCTTTGAATACCTGTGTGTGCAGCTGGTACGCAGGGCCTCCGCCTGGCAGTGGTTACTTGCTAGATATTGAATACTTGAGGTTTGAAAGTAGATGATTTTATGCACAATAAATGGTCTTGAATGGCTTTACACTACTGAGCTTTTTTTTTTTTTTTAAATATATAGATACTGCAGTGGATTGTGAGGGATTGATTGTCTGAGCTGTGAAGCTGCCTGGAGGATTTCTGACAGCTTTAAAGCTAAAGAACTGCCTTTCTTTATAATAAAATTTGTTGTACATTTTGTGTGTGTATATATATATATATACCGTATATACTCGAGTATAAGTCGAATTTTTCAGCACATTTTTTTGTGCTGAAAGTGCCCCCCTCGAATTATACTCGAGTCAAGCACTTTTCTGCAGCAAAAAATTTCATTTTCCGAACCGACTTTGGGGCCCCGTATCTCAGGGCCACTTGGTGCTAGAAACCCCAAAGTTGGTATGCAAAAAAAAAAAAAAAACTTTCATAGTTTGTTATAAAATTTTGGAAACAGGTAATTTTTCTCCTTCACTAATGTACGCTTATGAGGCTGCACTGATGGGCACCGATTGGCTGGAGTACATCCCTCCATCATACGTATCTGTCCCCTCTGCTCTCCTCTCTCCCCCCACCCTCTCCTTCCTGCCTGTCATCTCCCTCTCTGTGTCTGTCGCCCTGATGACCGATATTCTTAAAACAAAAAAAAACAACTTAAAATTGTCATTGCCAGCCCCTCTATTGGAGGCTGGCATAGCACACTATGTAAGTGGATTTAAAAAACGAGCATTCTAAATACCAAACTTGAGCTGTCTTCAGGCCGATCATGTGACTTGCGGCCGCTTTACAGCTACGAGACAGGGATTCTGCGGAGGAGACGAGTGGTCATGTGATCTCCCCGGCTGAGGCCAGAGGGAAATCACCGCTCCACCTGCAGAAGACATCAATCAGAGCTGTAAAGCTGCTGCGAGTAATGTGACCGGCCTGAAGACAGCTTAATTTGGTATTTAGAACGCTTGTTAAAACCACTGACAGTGTGCTATGCCAGCCTCTAATAGAGGGGCTGGCATAATCTTATATATAAGGGTTAATAAACACTTCTAAAGAGTTTGTTCACCAATGCCAGAAGTCTGCCAAGCAAAATAGGCGAGTTGGAAGCTCTGGTGCACGAGGAGAGCTATAATTTAATCAATATTGCCGAATCTTGGATTCATTCTTCACATAACTGGGCTAATATTCCTGGCTATGCACTCTTTCCGAGAGACAGGGTAAAAAGGAAAGGTGGCGGTGTCTGTCTCTATGTAAGAAAGGATCTCAAAGCGAGTGTGAAAGAGGACCCAGTTGATAAGGAGTGTGATGTGGCTCAAGCATTATGGGTGGAACTGCATATAGACATGCGTAGTTCAAAGTTAAATCGTTGGAGTTTATTATAGGCCACCCAATGTTAATGAGGAGGTGGGGACTCCGCTCCTTGCACAGATGGAAAGGGCTGCAACGTTAATAATGGGGGATTTTGGGGGCGTGGCCTGACACAGCATGGAGTAGGACGTGTGGACTCAGAGCTCCGTCCATTACTCCTGTTTTATTATTAATCCTGGACTGATTGCACTTGGTCGCGGGCTGGATTGTCCCCCTGAGACACCTGGGACAGAAGAATCTGGTTCCTGAAGAGGAGGAGCGCGTAGCGGCCCGAACGGAGCGGCGATCTCCCGCTCGGCGTTCAAAATAAATTTAGACCGCGGCTTCAGCCTACAACCAGAGGTCGCGGCCATCTTGGTCCTCCTCACCTGCGGCCCTGCCTAAGACCTGCTGCATCATACAGGTACCCTGCTCCTGGATAGCTACCTGGGTGAGCTGGACTGCACTTCTCCCCCTGTTTACTGGCTTATTTACACACCAGAGACCCAGGGAGACTGACAACTATAACCGGCCTAGATTGCGGCCTGGGCCCACATGTAGTGAACGGCGGCCATCTTGGCACACCTACCTCCTCTGCCTGTGCTGTGAACACTGACTGTGGCTCTGCTATTCCCCCCTAAACAGTGCCTACTCGGTCCCCTGTATCTTGCAGGATACGGCTTCAGACTGCCAGTGCCTCTGAGAAGGGAGGGGTGGCACCTCACACATTAACTTTACAAGATCAGCTCCTGTCCCCGGGCACCTGGGTGAATATTAAAAATAGGACTGCATCCTTTTCTGATTACCAAGCACGTCAGTCTGCTATCTTGAGTTGGGAGCTATCAGAGTTTTTCAGGATCTTTACAGTATGTCACCAACTAAAGCACAAAAAGCAGCGGCAGCAAAACTTGATCAATACCGCTGGCACGAAAAGGAGGACATGGAGGAGGACGGGGTTGCTGAGAAGGCGGGGGAGGGAGAGCACACTGCGAGTGACACCGACAAACTCCTTGAAGCAATCACCTTTTGTAGAACTTCTCTCACGGCGCAGATAGAGGAGGTCAAGATGGATATTTCCCTTATTAGACAGGACTTTCATTAACTCAGAGAAAGAGTGAAAGAAACCGAGACCAGATTGAGCGAGGTGGAGGATGCTATTATATCCTTACAAACATCCTCAGACCGTGTGCAAAGACAAATACAACAACTCCTTATAAAGCAAGATGATATGGAGAACAGGTTGCGAATATGTAATATACGCCTGATAGGCTTGCCGGAGGGGTCTGAAGGTAAGGACACTACCACATTTTTGGAACAACTCCTGATTGCTACCTATGGGAGAGAAGTCTTCACCCCTATGTTTGCGGTGGAACGGGCACATCGCATGCCGGCAAGACCCCCCCCCGCAGGGTGCTCCTCCCCGCACATTCATAGCTAAACTCCTTAACTATAAAGATCGGGACACTGCTTTACGAATGGCAAGGGAGAAAGGCAACATCCCAGTGGGGAACGTGAAAGTGGCCATCTTCCCGGATTTCTCCGCAGAGGTGCAACGTCGTCGCCAGAGCTTTACAGAAGCGAAGCGTAAGCTAAGAAATCTGCAATACAAGTATTCAATGCTCTTCCCAGCTCATCTCAGGGTGGAGCATGACAGTCGTGCGGTCTTCTTTAAGGATCCAGAGGAGGTGATCTCTTGGTTGGAAAGACGAGCTAATCCTCAACAAGCTGATTGATCAAGCCTCACTTTTAATACAGTCGTGACCAGGAAATGTTTCTAGCCGGCGCAAGTTTACAGCATAAATCCTGGATACCCACAGTGCAAGAGTCAAAGTACCTTCCGGGGCTCCGGGGAAGACAAAGTCCTACAGATAACATGCACCGTGCAGCGAGACTTTACCCCACATAATCCTGGGAAACAGCACCATGAGCATTGGAACACTCTTCGGAACATCGTTGTTACAGCCAAATGGAAACAAGAAGATCGAGAAATCATATTACACCTTCTGCGAGTGATATGGCTGATATTACTCATGCTATTTAGCTTCCGAAGACTCAAACAACTGTTCTACATTCTATTGATTAATAAGAAGTTAGAATGTTTCCCAGTTCACAACCAGTTAAGGGATTATGCCCACACAAGTTTGGGTCAGTGTAGGGCAGGGAGGGGGGTGGGGGTTAGAAGGTTTACGGTTCGGTTACACTCTGTTGTGCATATTTGTGATAGAAAACAGGTAACATTACATGTGTTAGATCTATGGAAACGTACTTATGTGGTATATGCTATACGCCTAAGGCAAATGTGTTTGAAAATCAGAAACCTATGTGCCTTGTGCATGGAGAGCAAACTGCTTTATATAAATACTTTATTAATGATTAAAAAGTTTTGCCAATGACATCTTTGAAATTTCTTACATGGAATGTGAGGGGCCTCCGTGAGAAATTTAAACGCGCGGCGGTCTTCACATTCCTAAAGAAGCAATGTGCTGATATAGTGGCATTGGTGGAAACACATATAGAGGGCAGTGTTCAGATGGCGCTCCGTAGGCCATGGGTAGGGTGGGCGTATCATTCTACCCACACGTCCCATTCCAGAGGAGTCTCTGTATTAATAGCCAAATCGGTACATTTTGAATTGTACGAGTTAACCACTGACCCACAAGGCCGATATGTCTTTATCTATGCTAAAGTATATGGTGAACCTTTGCTCATAATGGCCTTTTATATACCACCTCCGTTTAATGTCTCCATAGTCCAGGAAGGTATATCATTTATGACCCGCCATTCAAATGTAGCAGCGATACGGTTAGGAGACTTTAATGTCACTTTAAACCCGACTTTAGACAAATTACAACCGGCTTCAACTGTCCATAATGTTCCCACTGAAACTAGATTCTCTAAACTTGTCTCCACCTTCCATTTAATAGATACTTGGCGGCACAAATTTCCACAAGTCAGGTCATACTCATGCTTCTCGTCCTCTCATGGGTCCATGTCCCGTATAGATTTTATACTTATCTCACGCAGATTGGCCCCAAGGCTCTTGGAGGTAATGTTTTGCCCTAGAATACTATCGGACCATAGCCCTTATTGGATTACGTTAAGTATTCCAGTAGCAAAGCCACCACGCACTTGGCGTCTAAACCCATTCTGGCTCTCTCTTCTACCAGAAGATAATGAGCTCATGGATAAATGGAAAATAATGGGGGATTTTAACTACCCGGGAATTGACTGGGAGTAATGGCACTGCTGAAACAGTTAAGGCTGGGTTCACACCTATGCGAATTGGATGCGTGTTTCTACGCATCCAATTCGCATGACACAAGATTGTGACCGTCTCTCTGTTGTGGCTGCAGAGCGGCTAGCACAAGAACGCTGCGAGTCTTTTGGCTCAGTTTCAGGGCTGAATTTGGGCAAAAATTTGGGCCCTGATTCGTCCCTGAAACAGAGAACAAGAATGCACTGGACCCCTGCTGCGAGCCGCATCCGTTGGGAGGTGTGAACCCAGCCTAAAGGGCAAAAATTTATAAACCTATTACAGGACAATTTTATGCTACAATTCATAGAGGCCCCAACTAGGAATGTTGGATCTGATAATTTCAAACCATGCAGAGCTTATTACTAATGTTCATATAAAAAGGAAAATCTTGGTAGCAGTGACCATAAGATGATTTAATTTAATGTTAGCTGTAAGCAACAAACATATACGGGAAAGATAAAAACACAACTTTAATAGCAAATTTTCCAAGGATGAGGGCTGCTCTCCAAGACTTAGAACACAGAATAGAAATGGGAATTCTTCAAAGTGACTGTATGTGAACTCACTGCAAAGTATATTCCCATGGGCAGTAAGTTTAAAAAGGTTAAAAATTAAACCTACGTGGCTCACAGAAAGAGCTTTTATAAAATATTAAAAAAAAAATTTAAAAAAATGAAGGAACACTATCATTGTTTATATTTTACAAAGACTATAAACAGAATATGTAAAAAAGGAAATCAAGGACGCAAAAATTCAAACCAAACGACAGATTGCAAAAGATAGGACAAACCCCCAAAAATTCTTAAAATATATTAATAGTAAAAAGGTCAGGTCTGAGCATGTGGGCCTTTTACAAAATAATCTAGGAGAGTAATCTGGGGTTAAAGCAGGTGGTGATAAAGCAACACAACACTGCCTGCTTTAACCCCTTGTTTGCTGTACTGCACAAGGTTGCAGGGCACTTACGAAGCAGCCTCATTCACTTGAATGGGTCATGCTAGGCAGGTGCTACACCCATAAACCATTCGCATTCTGTAATAGGGAGTGGTGATTTTGTATGGGGGGGGGGGAAGAGATGTGAGAGGGAGGGAAACGGAGTGAGTCAATGGAATATGGGCCTTTTTTCTTTACTTTTTCTAAGAACTTTGAAGAAAATATATTCCAGGAGTGATCCATTCTTGTGTTTGTTTTTGAATGATATATATATATTTTTGGAATGATATCTAAGGTTTTATATTTGTATAATAAACTAATAAAAATAATTTATTTAAAATAAACCATGACAGGGCGTAGAATTCTTGCTGCCGCATGTGTACTCCCCTGGCCACTGCATGAAGGGGGTTCGGTCGGGGCGGGGATGATAAAAACACATCTTAACTATGAAGTTATCGTTCTGCACAGCACGGGGCACAGCTGCCAGCCTGCCTCCCCTGTGTATCCATCACTCTCAGTGCCATCTTGGGGCCCCCAATTTCGGGGCAGCGTGGGCTCAAGGACCAGCTTCTTTGGGAAACATGCAGGGGCCCCCCCATGCAGCTGGGGCCCCTGCGCACTGCCCAGGGGTGCCCTCTCATTAAGACAGCCCTGGATATAATAGTCTATGGCTAAGCGCAGCAAACCTGCAGGAAAGCTGCACGAACACTGCACTGCACCCGCTGTGTGGGTAAACAGCAACACATGAGTGTGAAAGTAGCTTTATACTATTATGCCCAGTGTATTTCTTCACACTGACCTGAAGATCGCTTCTTTCCTGCTGCTGGCACCACTCTGGAGTCCGCTAGCCGGGATAGAAGGTGGAGTGTAGTTGGTATCACTGCGCATGGGACAGGAGCCAGCATTACAAAGGAGGCATCGACTTATGTAGCTCTTGCTCCCTACTACAGCTCCAACTTTACAAGCAGTCCCTCTACATTACACTCTGATGCTTTGGTTGGGGGGGGGGGGGTCAGCAATCCCAGACCGTAATCTACTGGTTGCGAACCCCCTACTCCAACTGCTACATCTGTAGGACAGCTTGTTCTGTTGAAAAACATACTTACTGGCCAGATCACCAGGTGAAAACAGAAAAAAAAAGGAGAGCTCAAAAAAGAAAAATGCAGCCGTCACATCTAGGAATTGGCAATTTGCAATATATTACAGGTTTGCTGTAAATATAAAAAAAAAATTAAAAAAATGAAGGAACACTATCATTGTTTATATTTTACAAAGACTATAAACAGAATATGTAAAAAAGCTCACTGAGAATTTGGATCTCTTGCTACTAAAAAAAATTACCTACATACTGGTAGCCCCCTTAAAAAGGTTTTGAGTAGCTCAATCCTGTTTCATAGGGAGTAATCTGCTCTATTCATTTTTAGCAATCATTTGTTAAAGCTGATGATTGAATCACTAGCATTTGGAGCGACTGTTAGATAATTTGTTATATTTTAAAAAAATAAAAGAAAAAGGAATAAGCAACACTGGTCCCATTGCTTGTTGAAGCAGCCCTGGTAACAAAATGAAATGACAAACAGATTAAAAAAAAAATTAAAAAAAGTATTCTTTGCACTTTACTAGCTATCAGCTTTGAGATCTCTGAATGTAGTTTCAGTGCTGGTTCACACCACCAGACATCGCATGTGATTCGCACGGCATTGCTGTGCAGATCACATGCAATGTCTGTGCGATGCAATTCCAGCCATACAAACTGTATGACTGAAATCGCATTCGCACCAAAATGGCGCAGGACCCTCTTTTGGTCCGCACTGGAAATGGGATCGCATGGATGATTGCACTGCGATCTTTCAAATTGATATGGGGGTGTCATTAACTTTGTATTGACACCCGCAGAGGGCAGTGTGAACCGCCGTCGATTCAGGTGCGATGCGGGAACCCGCCTTGGAATCACGCTGGTTCCCGCATCGCCCACCGAGCCTTAAGCTGGATACACACTATACAACTTTTGTTATTTGATTTCCTTTAGATTTACCAAAACCATGTAGTGCAAGGGCCTGCCTGATTTGCATACAAATTGAAACGGTTAAGGTTTGACCTCATATTATATGGTTTTGGTAAATCTAAAAGGAAAAATCTAAAGAAAATTGTATAGCGTGTATCCAGTCTTTTATAAATAGATGTCAAATAATCAGTGAGGAGCTACTTAATATTGGTAAAGGGACTGGTATACAAAATGCCAGGATATTTCAGATTCCATTTTAGCTATCCATACTTTACATAGAGATTTAAAACAATTTATTGCATAAAATTTATTGCATAAAGGTTATAAATTAAGACATAAAATCAATATTAAAATGGAAAAAAAAAAAAAAAACGAACGATAAACACAAATATTTTAAAACATGCATAACGCTGCTCAAGTATCTGCATCCAGCTTGCCAAGGTGGAACTGGCTTGCAATTACCAAACGCACATCATCCTGTTCAGGTGAAAGATTCCACAATTCAAAAGAAAGAGAGAGAGAGAGAGAGAAGAGAAGAGAATTAGGAATAAAAAACTGCGTCTCATAATTTATCATCATATAATTAACATATAGTTAGGTCCATTCATAAACAAGAAAAAATTACTACATGGGGGAAAAATATAAACACATTTGTTAGTGTGAATATTTGTAAAATAAAGTTATTATAGAAGTGATGAGGCCTGGGCTTCCTGGCATGTCTTGTAACTTTATAGCAACACTTTGTAGAATGATATGTGGAGGATTGCATTCATAAATTGTTAAACCGTGTTTATTTTTTTAACTTGGAATGATGGTGAACAAAGCTTCTCATTGAGCAAGAAAGGTCTGTGTTAAGTGTGGAAATTGTTAAATCACATTACATTTGCCAACGCTGAGGAAGGCAGCCTATATTTTATAGTGCTGGATAGTGTGACATTCTTTTGAATGTACAACTTTGTCATTTGTTGAAAATTCTGTGGACAGGCATTTTCTATCCGAGGATCCTTAGGTAAGAGAAAGGTTCAGTATTGGGGTTAAATGTGGCCTCATACTATGTAAATATCTGGATAATTGCTTGCTATATAGTAATGCTTAACAAATTACTGTAGCAATGACCCCCTAAAGACTTGACAATACACAGACATACAAATGGTGATAAATGATAAAACTAGCAATAAGCCCTGAAGATGAGTAGTGGTTAAACAAGCTTAACAATAGTTAACCACTTTAGCCCTGGAAGGTTTTACCCCCCTCCTGACCAGAACACTTTTTACAATTTGGCACTGCGTCACTTTAACTGGTAATTGCGTGGACATGCAATGCTGTACCCAAACAAAATTTGTGTCCTTTTTTTCCCACAAATAGAGCTTTCTTTTGCAGGTATTTAATCACCTCTGTGGTTTTTATGTTTTGCGATATAAACAAAAAAAAAAAAAAGACAGAAAATTTTGAAAAAAAAAAAAGTAGGATTTTTACTACAGCTTACCTGGAAAATTCTCTTCTTGGAGTACATCATGGGACACAGAGCAGCATAGTAATTACTATGTGGGTTATAGCCACCATCAGGTGATGGACACTGGCACACCCTAAACAGGAAGTTGCCTTGCTATATAACCCCTCCTCCTACCAGGAGTACCTCCGTTTTTGTAGCAAAGCAATACAGTAAAACCTTGATTTGAGAGTAACTTGGTTTGAGAGCGTTTTGAAAGACAAGCAAAATTTTAATAAATTTTGATTTGATATACAAGTAGTGTCATGCCACAACTGAGTATAAAAGAGGAGAGGTGCCTCTAAGTGTAGCAATATGGTTACATTTAATGAATGTACAACATTTAGTAACATATTGCTACACTTATAGGAGCCTCTCTTCTCTTTTATACTCTGTAGCTCCTGCTGGATTTTGCTTCTAAACCCCTTGGTGGCTTCCATTTGTGGATGGACATTTTATGGTTACATAACCCATTACATTGCTAGAATCTTTTTATATGGACTATAAACTGAAGGACCTATGAATAAATGGTTGTGGAACGAATCATTTGAGTTTCCATTATTTCTTATGGGGAAATTTGCTTTGATATACAAGTGCTTTGGATTACAAGCATGTTCCTGGAACAAATTATGCTTGCAATCCAAGGTTTTACTGTATACATATACCCCAGAAAAGAGGGGTGGGACCTCTGTGTCCCATGATGTACTCCAAAAAAAGGATTTTACAGGTAAGTTGTAATAAAAATCCTACTTTCTTTATCGTACATCATGGGAAACGTACCATAGCAATGCTATTTGAGGGGAGGGAGACACAACCCGTAGGGGGCCAACAGACTTGAGGACCTATACTGCTGCCTGCAGCACACTGCCCCCAAAGGCGATATCCTCATGCCTTTTTTTTACATCCACTTGATAAAATCTGGTGAATGTATGGACTGCTGACCAAGTTGCGGCCTTGCAGATCTGAGCCATGGAGGCTTGGTGAAGCACTGCCCAAGAAGCACTAACCACTCTGGTAGAGTGCGCTTTGACTTGAAAAGGTGGAATCTTACCCCTTAAATCATAAGTCTGAATTATAACTTGCTGAATCCACTTAGCGACAGTGGATTTCGACGCTGCCTGTCCTTTCTTAGGACCCTCTGGCAGTACAAATAAGACATCTGTAAGGGCTTACCTAGGTTGGAGTCCATGATGCAGAGATGTAGGCTCACCCTTGCAAATACACACAGCCCACGGTAACAGGGTAATAAGCTATCTGGGCTGTGAATCTGTGCACGGGGCTTTGACAGGAATTTGCCAAAGGATAGTCGAGGTAAAGCCATAGTCAGGGATTCCAGAAGACAGAATAAATGCTAAGCAGAGCCAGGGTCAGAAGCCAGGGTCAGAAGCCAGAGTCAGTCTTAGAACACTAACTAGAACACTGGAACCTTAGGCAAAACAGGAAACAATGAACTGACAAAGCCCTCAGAGTGAGGCAGTGTTTTATACCCAGCTGATTGGATAAACTGCCTCAGCTGAACCAAGAGAGACAGGTACAAATTGCAACAAGATCCAGAGTATGGCCCTAGTATTTCATTCAGAACTATGCAAAGCTGGAAAGCAGGCTGAAAGGAACTCAGGTGTGGCTCAGAGGCAAAGTAACAGGAGCACTAAACAGGCAGTCATAGGTTTAATACCTCCTTGAGCCACTTGGGGCGTGACCACGCCTGGCTGTCTGCATGGCACGGTAGGGACCGTGACAACATCAGTCTTCCGGATCTGAGCAGTCGTCTTTAAATAGACCTTGACCGCTCTCACCACATCAAGACAATGTAGTGACTTCTCTTCCCTGGAACATAGTTTTGGAAAAAACTATTGCAGGACATTATCTTGGTTCAGGTGGAAACCTGAGACCACTTTTGACAAAAAAATCTGGACGAGGGTGTAACACCACTCTGTCCTCATGAATTATCAAGTATGGCTCTTTACAAGAAAGAGCAGCCAATTCCGAAACCCCCCTTGCTGAGGATATAGCAACCAAGAACACCAGATTCCTTGTCAGAAGGACTAAGGGAATATGCTGTATTGGTTCAAATGGCTGTTTTTGGAACACTGACAAAACTAAGTTCCCAAGTCCCAAGGGTTCAAAGGTGATCTAACTGGCAAATTAATCCACATCACCCCTTGCATAAAACCCCGGACTAAAGAATGTGTAGCAAGCGGTCTTTGAAATAAGACTGATAAAGCTGAGACTTGGCCTTTAATAGTACTCAAGGCCAACTTCATCTCTACCCGCAATTGTAGAAAGGCAAGAATTCTGCCTATGATATATCTCTGAGGGTGCCAACCATTGGATTCACACCAGGAAACATAAGCCCTCCAGACTCTATAGTTCTAGAATACTCTATAGAATATATTGTTCTGGAAGCCGTGTTACTTGCATTAAAGTAGAGATAACTGACCCGGAAAGCCCATGTTTCTTCAGAATGTGGGTTTCAATAGTCAAGCTGTTAAATTTAGCATTCTTAAAGGTAGGATGGAATATCGGCCCCTGTGAGAGTAGGTCTGGCCATAGTGGAAGGGACCATGGATCCTCCACTGCCATCTTTACGATTTCTGCATACCATGATCTTCTGGGCCATGCTGGTGCTACCAGAATTGCCGGCTTTCTTTCCAGCTTGATCCTGCAAAGAAGTTGTGGCAGCAATTGAATAGGGAGAAATGCATTGATCAGTGAGAACTGATTCCACGGGATCACCAACGCATCTGTTCCACATGCGAATGGATCCCTTGTCCTGGACACAAAGTTGACCAACTTCGGACTGAGATCTTCTAGCATCAAGATTCAACATAGAGTCCCCCATCTTTGACAAACAGCCCAAAAAATGTTGGGGTGAAGAGACCATTCCCCTGGAAATAACTGCAGGTGACTCAGGTAGTCCGCCTGCCAATTCTCTATTCCCGGAATGAAGACTGCCAATAGGCACAGAATATTCCTTTCTGTTAGAATATGGTTCACCTCTGTCTGCATTGCAAGACTCTTGGTGCCCCCTTGGTGATTGATATAGGCCAATGCTGTGGCGTTGTTGGATTGGATCCTGACAGGACAATCTCGTAACCTGGAAGTCCAGGCCTTCAGAGCCAAGCGCACTGCCCAAATCTAGGATATTGATGGGCAAGGCTCTTTCGGATCTTGACCACTGTCCATGGACAGTTGTCTTCTCTAGTACTGCTCCCCAGCCTGAAAGGCTGGCGTCTGTCATTAGCACTTTCCAGATAACTGATCTGAAGGATTTTCCTTTCAGCAGATTCTGGGTTAGTAACCACCAATTGAGGCTTTGGGACACCCTTGGGGACAGTCGCATTGGTAAGTCTAAAGCTTGGATGATTTGCTCCAAGCATATAGAATACCGTTTTGCAACAGTCCCGAATGGAACTGGGCATAGGGAACCGATTCGAACGAAGCCACCATCTTTCTTAACAAACCTCATGCAAAGGCGAATGGTGGGATCTCCTTTCGACCTGACCATCCGCACCAACTCTCTTATGGAGTTGATTTTAGCCTGAGGCAAGAACACCTTTTTCTGGGCTGTATCTATGATCAGAGCCAAATACTCCAGCTTTCTTAGGGTTTTTTTTTTAAGGAAGACTTCTCTAGGTTGAGAACCCAACCCAGACTTTCCAGGTAACTGGTTGCAATGCATATACTTTGCTCCCAACAAGCTTTTTGTGAACACTCGGGGTGCTGTAGCTGGCCCGAAGGGCAAGGCTACAAACTCACTGTTCTACTTCGAACCGCAGAAAACCTTTGGTGAGCGGGAAATATAGGGATATGCATCCCTGATGTCGATAGACGCTAGAAGTTCTCCTCCTTGTAGGATAGAAACTACTACGGACCTGACTGACTCCAACGAAAGGAGCTGATCTTCAGAAACCGATTTTGATTCTTTAGATCTAGAATGGGTCTCTTGAATAAAACCCCAAACCTTGCTCTTCTGTGTGGATCTGTGCATGTACAGGAAATGCATGAAAAGGCTGTGAAGGTTTTAAGGAACCTAAAGAAGAAACAGAACTTACAGCTGACTCTGCTAGAAGTAGCTTGAAAGAGGCCCGAACCATCTCTGTAAGAGATTGTACCAGCAATCTCTCAGATTGTGAGCCTGAAAGGTTCACCTACCATTATTTCCTCCACAGAGGAGTAATTGGTTTGCCTTTCTTCCTGATCTCCTTTGGGTAACACCTCATCCTTTACCCACTGTTCCCTTAATAAGGGGTCTAAGGTGGGGGGGGGGGGGGAATCTCACACGCTTCCTATCCTTTTGCATAGCGGATGTGATTAAAGTCGCTAATTTTCCTTCTAGGCCCTGCAAGGCAGAGGAAAACGCATTTCAGTCATGTATACAAGGGCTGAAATGTGAGAAGCAGTTGCACCACCAATTGGTCCCAATGACTCACCCTGGCTTTTTTGCCATATCTGGTATCTCAGGCGACGATGATAGTGTGGAGACAAGACTGGAGTTCCCAGCACCTGGGGGTAGAATTTTTGGTACCTTTGGGGTGTCTTTTTTTGGGAGGACGGTGTTCCTTGCATGTTGGATCTCTGTATGTGGCCAGGTTGTGTAATCGCCATACTCAGGAGTGGCAGAATGTATTTTGGGGTGTCATTTTTTCTATGTAAATGCTATGTGTTGGAAATATCTTATAAACCGACAACTTTGTGCAAGGAAAAATGTGTTTTCATTTTTTTTCCCCCACATTTTCCAAAAACGTCTGAAAAAAAAAAAAATGAACCGTTCAAAAGACTCATTATGCCTCAGATTATACGTTGGGTGTTAGCTTTCCAAAATGGGGTCATTTTGTGGGCGTTTCCATTGTCCTGGTGCTCCAGGGCCTTCAAAAGTGTAATAGGTTGTCAACAAGTTAGATGTGTAATTTATGCTCCTTGAACACCTGATGGTGCTCCCTGCATATTGGGCCTCTGTATGTAGCCAAAAATTCCCAACGTGGAATTCCCAATGTGGTATCATAATACTCAGGAGTAGCAGAATGTATTTTGGGGTGTCATTTGTGGTATGCACATGCCATGTGAGAGAAATAAGCTATTACAATGACAATTTTGTGAAGAAAAAAAAAAACCACGTAATTTTTCAAAGAATTGTGGAAAAAATGACAACTTCAAATAAGTCGCTATGCCTTTTACTAAATACCTTGGAATGTCTACTTTCCAAAAAGGGGTAATTTGGGGGCATTTGTACTTTCCTGGCTTGTTAGGGTCTCAAGAAATGATAGGCCGCCAGTACATCAGATGTGATCAATTTGTTATGATTTGCACCATAGCTTGTAGACTAACTTTTACACAGACCACATACCGTACATACTCAAGTATAGGTCGATCCGAGTATAAATCAAGGCTAATTTACCACAAAAAACTGGGAAAAACTTATTGACCTGAGTATAAGACGAGGGTGAGAAATGCAGCAGCTACTCTAAGTGGAAAAAGAGGGTCAACAATGCCCATCTGCATCTGTATACCTCCCTGTGTCCTGTGCACGCGTCACCTACCCGTGCATGCGTCACCTACCTGTGTCCTGTGCATGCCTCCGTGTGGCGATCTCCATCCTCCGTGTGCTGCTCTGCACCGATCAGCGTGTGATAATACCATTCAGCCATTCTACTGTTCAAAAGCCGCGCTTCCTCCTCGTCCGGGATAGGCAGAACACTTCATTTCCCAGCAGTCAGCAGTCAGCCTATCACGGACATTCTCTCATTCTCAAACCACGGACGAGAATGAGAGAATGTCCCTGATAGGCTGTACGCTGACTGCTGGAAAATTGAGTTTTCTGCTTATCACAAACTAGGAGGAGGAGGAGGCGCAGCTTTTGAACAGTGAATGGCCGCCGAATGGTAATATCACACGCTGGCCGCCGTCTGTCTGCATGACACGCTGATCATGTAGGCAGTGACTCGAGTATAAGTCGAGGGGGGCACTTTCAACCCAAAAAAGGGCTGAAAATCTCGACTTATACTCGAGTATATACGGTAATATCCACTACTTTGGGTTATTTTTACCAAAGATATGTAGCAGTATAAAATTGTGGCCAAAATTTATTTAGAAAAATGACTAGTTTGCTAAATTTTAATCACAGAAACAAAGCAAAGTGCTTTTTTTTCCCAAAATTTTCATTTATAGCGCAAAATATAAAAAACCCAGGAGGTGATCAAATACCACCAAAAGAAAGCTCTATTTGTATGAAAAAAGGACAAAAAAAAATCATTTGGGTACAGTGTTGCATGACCGAGTAATGTCATTCAAAGTGTGAGCACCGAAAGCTGAAAATTGTTCTGGGCAGGTGGGGGGTTTAAGTGCCCAGTAAGCAAGTGGTTAACTAATCCAATCAATATTGGCAGTTCAGTTTTGAAGTGAATTGAATTTTTAACTGCAGTATGAATTTGTTTTACTTTTAAATCAAGGGAGATCCATATATTGTTATATCTCACAAAACTGACTTCAAAGTCTTAGAATAGGATTGGTTATAGTACGTGTTGAACCATAGATTCATTCTAAATTTAAAAATAAGTCTTGATTAAATTATCAAGCCCTGTGCACAGTATAACATTTTGTCCGTGCATTTTTAAAGTTTAAGCTAGAAGGTCTGTTTGTTTTGAGAAAGAATCACAAGTGTTAATGTCAACACCTAGTCTGTTTATACACGTCCGTTGAGCCACGGAAAGCTATTCACTAAGAGTTACCAAGTCTAAATTTACCAAGTTATCATTCAAGTATTGAAATATGGTATTCTGTAATAAGAGCTTGTGGTAGAAATGTGATTATCATCTGTATCCCCATATGTATTTGAAAGTATATCAAATTTTGTATTATCACCAAATATATTTGATATTATTTTACACTGAATTTTTAGGTAACAACGATATGCTAAAAATATATATATTTATTATCACTTGTCTTCAAAATAACACAGATAAACTTGAATTACTTGGTTGTATTTGTGGCAAAATGTGAAAATCTTCCTAAAACCACAGATATTTGCATAATTCCATAAATATAATACTGTTTTAATATTTCAGTATAAAGATTCTGACAAAATGTTCCTACCTAGATAACCTGCCAGTAACAGCATTGATGCCAAGCCACTGTCTCGCATTGGCAGCAGCATGGTCATCCTGCTAGGTGTGCTTCAGTAGGCCAATGGCCGTCCTGTCAGGTCCAGATGCCAACTGAAGGAGCATGCATTAAAGGCTGACAATGCTGCTGCTAATCGTGAGGCACTGGCTTAGTATGCACAAGGAAGTGCTGCTAATTGAAGGTTCTTTAGGAAAAAAAAAAAACTTACAATTTCACAAAAAAATGTTATGCTTAAAGGCTTAGTTCACGTTTTGTACCAAAATTTTATTTTTTATTATGAAAACCTTTACCTAAGCCACTCCTATGTTTTCTCCCTTGTAACCCCCCCCCCCCCAAAGCAGTGAATTTTCATTTTGCCTGCTATCAGCTTCAAAAGGTATGCCGAGTGCTAGGCTTCCTGTACACTACAAAGCCTGCAGGAAAACCACAATTCTCATGATTCCAAGGTGGGCAAACTTACCAGTGACGTCACGCACAAGCCAGAATTTTTAGGGACACTGTCAACATTCAAGCTGCCCTGCATGGAGCACAGAATGCCTGCACGGCTAGAAATTTTGGTAGTAAGTCAACTGATGGATAAGATGGGCCTGTTCCAGCACTTAGCCATTGCTTTCATATTACTGGGAAAAGAGGTACTGCATTCTATGCATTAAAGGTGAAAAACTTCTGCACTGCAGCTGCCCCGCAGAGCCCCCCTTTGTCTTATTGGCTAATGGACTTTGACAGCAGCAGGAGCCAATGGCGACACTGCTGTCTCTCAGCCAGTCAGGAGGCCGATGCACTCATGTACATCGCTGGTTAGAGAATGACGTTAAGGTATATATTAGGGAGGGGTTGAGGGGGCTGCTACACACAGAAGGGTTTCACTTAATGTATTGAATGCATTAAGATAAGGAACCTTCTGCCTTTACCACCACTTTAAATATGCTTAGCAACCCTTTAATGATAATACCTTTAAAACCTTTCAAAGCTTTTGTATCCCTTTCAAAATTCAGTATCCCAAATTCCTAATTTTAGGGTGCTTATATAGAGCGAAGACACATTATTGTGGCATAATTTGGACTGAGGGATATGAGACTACAAACCTCCCTCCCAGATTACATAGTTAGTCAGGTTGAAAAAAAAAATTAAAAATTAAAAAGTCCATCTAGTTCAACCAATAAAAAAAAAATAAAATAAAATAAAAGGAAGGAAGGAGGATCATGCAATCCCATATACACAATCCTTCACCCACAGTTGATCCAGAGGAAGGCAAAAAAACCCCAGCAAAGCATGCTACAATTTGCTAGAGCAGGGGGAAAAAATCCTTCCGGTACCCCCGAGAGGCAATTGGATTTTCCCTGGATCTACTTTACCTTGCAAACCTTTGAATAAAAGTGATCATTCAAAATGAATCTCCAAACTCTGCCCTACTTTGTTTATCTACACGAAGGATAGACAGGTAAATAGCAATGGCAGATAAATATTTAATCTATAGATGAGATTTTGGAGGATATAAGCTGTACACAATTTCTTCCATTATCTCAGCTAAAAAGAAGTTAATTAAATTAAAATATTTACAAAGAATTTATTACACACCATACAGATTACACAAAATTGATAATTCCCATACCTAAATGCACTATGAAAATGGGGAGCTCTACCACATAGTATATAATTGTTTATGTATTAGAAATGTTTGATCTACAGTAACTGCATTTATCACTGAACAGTTATCCCTACCAAATATTTGTATCCCAGCTCCCTACCTAATGGGTGTTTTTGATAGGGAGAAATTGGGAACTGGACAAAAATCATTGCTTTGTTACTTATGCTTCTATGCAAAAAAAAAACTTGTACTTAAGATTGAAGGAGTCTGATCCACCTACCTTACAACTATGGATGGACGTATTTAATAACATTTTCCCTTTATATAAAATAACATTTAGCTAAAGGTTGGCCCCCAAAAGTTGACAATTTAGTTAGGATGGGTGCCTTCATTATTGACTATCATTTAAAAACTGTGGTTCCTCTTCTATAACTTTGTGAACTGACCCTCTTGTAATTAGAAACCTGGTATGAAAACACTTCCCACTATTCACATCTATAGGATACTGGCAAATGACTGCTTGTTAAGATCATATATAACTAAAATACAGTGCCTTGAAAATGTATCCATACCCCTTGAAATTTTCCACATTTTGTAATGTTACAACCAAAAACGTAAATGTATTTTATTGGGATTTTATGTGATAGACCAACACAAAGTGGCACATAATTGTGAAGTGGAATGAAAATGATAAATGCTTTTCATAATTATTTACAAATATCTACAAAGTGTGGCGTGCATTTGTATTGAGCACCCGTTACCCTGATACCCAAAACTAAAATCTAGTGGAACCAATTGCCTACAGAAGTCACCTAATTAGAGTCCACCTGTGTATAATTTAATCTCAGCATAGATACAGCTGTTCTGTGAAGCCATCAGAGGTTTGTTAAAGAACCTTAGTGAACAAACCGCATCATGAAGGCCAAGGAACACACCAGACAGGTCAGGGATAAAGTTGTGGAAAAGTTTAAAGCAGGGTTTAGGTTAAAAAAAATAAAATATCCCAAGCTTTGAACATCTCACGGAGCACTGTTCAATCCATCATCCGAAAATGGAAAGAGTATGGCACAACTGCAAACCTACCAAGACATGGCAGTCTTCCCAAACTGACAGGCTGGGCAAGGAGAGCATCAGAAAAGCAGCCAAGAGGCCCATAGTAACTTTGGAAGAGCTGCAGAGATCCACAGCTCCGGTGGGAGAATCTGTCCACAGGACAACTATTAGTTGTGCACTCCACAAATCTGGCCTTTTTGGAAGAGTGGTAAGAAGAAAGCCATTCTTGAAAGAAAGCTATAAGAAGTCCCGTTTGTGAGAAGCTATGTGGGGGACACAGCAAACATGTGGAAGAAGGTGCTCTGGTCAGATGAGACCAAAATTGGACTTTTTGGCCTAAAAGCAAAATGCCATGTGTGTCGGAAAACGGACACTGTACATCACCCTGAACACACCATCCTCACCGTGAAACATGGTTGCAGCATCATGTTGTGGGGATGCTTTTCTTCAGCGGGGACAGGGAAGCTGGTCAGTTGATGGGGAGATGGATGGAGCCAAATACAGGGCAATCTTAGAAGAAAACATGTTAGAGTCTGCAAAAAGACTTGACTGGGGCGGAGGTTCACCTTACAGCAGAACAACAGCCCTAAACATACAGCCAGAACTACAATGGAATGGTTTAGATCAAAGCATATTCATCTGTTAGAATGGCCCAGTCAAATTCCAGACCTAAATCCAATTGAGAATCTGTGGCAAGACTTGAAAATTGCTGTTCACAGACGCTCTCCATCCAATCTGACGGTGCTTGAGCCATTTTTCACAAAATTCACTCTAGATGTGCAAAGCTGTTAGAGAGACATACCCAAAAAGACTTGCAGCAGTGATTGCAGCAAAAGGTGGTTCTACAAAAGTTATTGACTCAGGGGAGCTGAATACAAATGTACGCTGCACTTTTCAGATATTTGTAAAAAAAAAAAGAAAAAAAAATTAAATTAAAAAACCGTTTATCATTTTCCATCTACCTCACAATTATGTCCCAACAAAATACCTTTACGTTTTTGGTTGCAACATGACAAAAAGGTGGAACCTTTCAAGGGGTAGGAACACTTTTTCAAGGCACTTACTTTTATTTATATGTGTATATATATATATATATATATATATATATATATATATATATATATATATATATATATATATATATATATATATATATATACATATACATACATACACATACATACATATATATATATATATATATATATATATATATATATACACATACACACACACACATATATACACATATATACATACATATATATACACACACACACACACACACACACACACACACACACAAATCTCTAGAGCTTGTTGCACAAGTTCTGTTAAAACATAACAGTTTGTCATTAGATGCACACAACATAACAAAACAGCTGGCACACTGGTCAGATCTGGAATTACCAGCAGAGTACATCTACCAGCACCCACTTCCTTTGTAGCATTCAGCAGAGGAAGTCTTCCAGAGCCGGCTTCCTTTGTGGCTCTGAAAAGTCATGTAACCAAATGCCAGGAGTCACGAATACAGCTGATGTGGATGTCGTCAAAGGATATGTGACAATAAACCATGACCTTGGTACAATTCCTTTAGCGTGTAGAGAACTATCCTTACCAAGAAAGGACTAATTGGTTTTGTATGCTCCTAAGCCAAAAGCTTTTCAATCCTGCACTGTATATTAGACATGTGCACACTGAAATATTTTGTTTCGGAATTTCGTTTTCGTCCAATAAATAAATTTATATAGTTACTCCTGAAATTCGTTTTTATTTATTTAGTTACGTTAAAAAATGCATTCATCCAAAAATCTGAAATAATTAAAAAGGTAGAATCTGTCATTGAAGGCTTATGGTGGCTGTCGGATGTTTTAAGAAGATTCGACGGAGCAGCTAAACTGTACGACGCCGCAATCGTACATTTCCGGTCGAATGTTCCGCCTACAAGCTATAGTAGAATTCTAAATGTTGTATGACACTAGTAATAATTATATTTATTAATTATTATTACTAGTCAATCAACATTAGAATTCTTCTATAGCCTATGGACGGAGCATTTGACCATAAATGTCCGCTCGCGGTGACTGCTTCGACGATTCTTCATGTCGAATCTTTTCTCTCTATGTCGAATAATCTTGAACTAATAGAGTTAGCTTAGGCACATACGACCTTTTTTGCTATTGTCGCTATAATATCGAATCTCTTCTCTCTATGTCAAATCTTTTCTCTCTATGTAGAATAATCTTGGACTAACAGAGCTAAGGTTAGGCACATTCTACCACAGGTTCGATGGACACAGATCACTGTTGTCAGCATCATGTCGAATCTCCTATCTATATCGAACTGTTGTCGCAACGAAAACGAAAAAGCATTTTTTTATGTCTGATCTTTCGGTTTTCGTATTTTGCACGTTCATTATCGTTTGTTAAATTCGTACGAAAATGCATTCGGACGAAAACGAATGCACATTTCTACTGTATATATGTTAATGGGACTGTACGTACAGCAGTACTTAAAAGATTAGGTATGACATCAATTTTGAGGTCTTAGGTCAGAAGAGGTTAATTACTACTGGCATTAGAAAAACCTAGTAATTCCAAATGTATTGTTATATCTGACAAATACTTACAAAAGACGTCTCTCAGATTTTGGTTAAGCATGAAATTTGAAAAAGACACCCAAAACTACAAAATTGGTTTTAAAACCGGCCATCTCCACCCTTCCCAGGTCTAATATATTTCAGTGAATTTAGGGTAATTTTCCCAGTTTAAATTGCAGGACTGGGGTAATTTGACATGTTAACTGCTTTTTTTTTTAATCTACCTAGATGTCAAAAACATTCAGAAATAGAGAAAACTAAAAGGGGTTGGGGGAAGGCAGGTATGTCTGCAACCTGTGTGGCACACATCAAAAGACATCCCTCAAGGCGTCCCTGAACTCAGAAGACTAATCTGAGATGAACAGTCATCGCAAAGATTTTGTGATCAAAATCCCATTACATCATGGTACTCCAGAAAACAAGTAAACCCATTCCAGATGTTTTGCAGAAAGAATTTTCCTTATGGATTTTCCAATACCATGATTTACTCCATCAATTTGATTTTGTTAATGTTAAACTATAAACTGACCAGGGGTGGAGGGGAGGGGTTCACCGTCTGTTTCCAAAGGAGCAGAATACTGCTTTAGCTGCATTTTGTAAGCAAAGAAGCATTTTTTATTAGCAAAGAACGTTTATCGTTTCAATAAAATTGGGGTTAAGAGGAGGAAGGCTGTAGCGTTTTCTGGCATGTGGATGACCATTAATTTGAGAATCAAGCATCTGGCCTTTGCTCGGAACTCTGTGATATCTATACAAGACCAAAAAAAATGCGTATTAAAGAGCCTTCCTTTTTGCACCGCCAGCAATAAGAGGATTCATTTTTATTGAAAAAAGTGTGGAACTCTCACAGTAATAGCATTTACATAGCTCAAGTGAGGTGCATTGTGGGAATATCTCGGCTTGCTTTCTTTTATCTATAATGCTCCTCATTCTACGTTTTGTCTATGAGCCCAGACACTTCACCTTTCTGGGACCTCCATGAATACCTGCGTCCTTGGAAGCACTCATATTTTCGGTGGAACGCACGCTGGACGCAGCATTTCCCATCTGTTTTTTTACTGCAAAACCTCATACGAGCTTAATTCTGCTAGCAATTTAATACACAAAAATGATGTGACGTTAAAAATAGATGGAGATCTCACCACGTGGGTTAGATGTTCCAGTGATGGAAGCAGTGACAGCAGCTCTTTGTCTTTCTGGTTTCCAGTCCAGTGCTGCACTGGAAATCTATTGGTTAGCTAGTAAGAAAAGCATAATATAAAGTCCTTGTACATGGAATAAAAGACAGCTCAAGGATCAGTAAAACATGCATAAAAGGGTATACTCACATGGTATGGTAATGTATAAGCTACTGTTTGTATTGCAACGGTCTTGGCCAGATCTCTCCAGAGAACATTCAGGTCCTTCACGTAAAAACCGGATACACACATACAGTGGTCTTGATATAATCTGTGCCTGCATGGATCACACAATGTTTGTATGTGTTATGCAAGGCACAGTGAATATTTTTTGCTGAAAAAAATCAATCCCTATAGAAATACTGCTACCCATAATGAACAAAATAAATTTAGATCAAGATGGAGTTTGACTTGGAGGGCATTTGTCTCCTGGGCCAGTATCACCAATATGTGTTGGGCTGAGTAGTGCTTCTCCATTCTGACACCAGAGTAGGACCAGTCAGCTGGTGACAACTGATGTGCATTATAGCTATTGTCACCTGTTTAGACTTTTGATCATAGCGCTTTAGCAGAGCGAAGTCTTCAGCCAACAACTTCCTTTGCTGCTTTGAGATGTTCTATAACCAAATGCAACACAAGAATGACAAACTGTGAAATGTTCATTGTTAAAGAAAGCTGAATGATGAGGATCAAGTCCACATTTTCAAAGCAGTTATTTTACCCAGTTCAAAGGGCAATTCATTGATCAAGATACATTCCTTACAATCCCAGTGTTTGAGAATATATATATATATATATATATATATATATATATATATATATATATATATATATATATATATATATATATATATATATATATATATATATATATATATATATATGCTAGCCTGTATTTGTGGGAGGAGGCTGAGAGGGCTACTTAAGCCTCCTCCTTCAGGCCGAGAGGGCTACTCCTCCTCCTTCAGGCCAGGGCTCGTCGGCGTCTCTGGGTTCATCAGGGGGTGGGGCCTACATGTCACTTCCGGGTCGGCTGCAACATGGTGGCGGTGCCTCTCTCGGGGCTTCACTGGGGAGTTCGCCTGTCCACCCACCTGGTCCCCCCTTGGCACCCACATGACGGGTCCCTGCTTCTCCCGGTGTTTCGGGGGGGGGGGGTGTGCTCGGCTGGCCACCCGCCCGCCGCCGACTCCTCTCCCTATTCAATTATCTAACATAGCTCCACGAGGGAGCCTCTCGCTGGCCAGCCCCTTTCTCCCCATTACCAGCCTGCCCGCTTTCCCGGGTGTTGGGGGGGGGGAGGGGGGGGGGGGAATGTCCAGCCAGCTGCCTGCTCCTCCCTGCCACGGCGCCCGCCCGCTTCTCCCGACGAGTATGTCGGGGGAGGGGGGGCCGTCCGTCCTCCACCCACCCTTCTTCCCCTCGACTGCAGCTGGTCAGGTGCGGCCCGCCCGCTTCTCCCGGTGATTATGCCGGGGGAGGGGGGGCCGTCAATCCATCCTCCGCTCATCCTCCTTCGGCTGCAGCTGGCCAGGTGCTGCCCGCCCGCTTCTCCCGGCGCTCGTGCAGGGGGGGAGCGGGGAGGGGGCGTCTGTACATTACCTCAGACGCCTCTCTCTTCATCTCTCATTCAGGTGCCGGAGCTGTCGGGCGGCGCTTCTCCCGGCTCCCGTGGGGGAGGGATGTTGTTCATCTCTATCTGGGCACAATCCCGCATAGTCGAGGGGGGGGGGGCCACCGCCTGCTTCTTCCCTATGTTCACTCTGTTCTTCATCCCTCTGTTCCTGACAGCATGGGGGGAGGCCACCCGCTTCTCCCGGTACGTACGTACGCCGTGGAAAAGGGGGGGGGGTTGT
Source organism: Lithobates clamitans (assembly GCA_037952925.1). NCBI lineage: Eukaryota > Metazoa > Chordata > Amphibia > Anura > Ranidae > Lithobates > Lithobates clamitans. The sequence goes on from JBBGZY010000374.1 coordinate 3,170,669, forward strand.
GCCGTCTGTCCGGTCATCCATCCTCCAACCACCCACAGCCCATCTGTCCGGGGCGCTGCCCGCCCACTTCTCCCGGCTCTCAGGCCGGGAGGGGGGGGGGGGGCGCGTCCAGCCATTCTTCACCCACCCATTTGCCACTCGCCCGCCAGTTCACCTCCCTGGTACCATGCCGTACATCGTGGTGGGGACGCCGGCACGTCTCCCAGTTCGCATGACCGGGGGGGGGGGGGGGGGCGTTCACCCGACCGCTCACCTCCCCGTATTCACGTGGGGCATCATGTGGGGGGGATCCCCGCACGCCTCCCGGGCTTCCACCGTTTCAGTCACAAGTGTTCATATCGTGGCATTTCGGCCTCAGGATTTCTGTCATAGCATTGTGGCACAGGTTTCTGTCATAACGGTTCTGTTTAGGCGTTTAGTCTCAGCCCTTGTGTTTCTGTCATGGCATTTTTCTGTTATAGCGTTTCCTGCCTCAACATTGTTATTGTTGCGTTCTGCCCCAGCATTTTTGTCAGGGCATTCGGCCCTATTATTTCTGTCATGGTGTTTCTGCTCCAGTGTTTCTGTCGTAGCGTTCAGCATTTCTGTCGTAGCGTTCAGCATTTCTGTCGTAGCGTTCAGCATTTCTGTCGTAGCGTTCAGCATTTCTGTCGTAGCGTTCAGCATTTCTGTCGTAGCGTTCAGCATTTCTGTCGTAGCGTTCAGCATTTCTGTCGTAGCGTTCAGCATTTCTGTCGTAGCGTTCAGCATTTCTGTCGTAGCGTTCAGCATTTCTGTCGTAGCGTTCAGCATTTCTGTCGTAGCGTTCAGCATTTCTGTCGTAGCGTTCAGCATTTCTGTCGTAGCGTTCAGCATTTCTGTCGTAGCGTTCAGCATTTCTGTCGTAGCGTTCAGCATTTCTGTCGTAGCGTTCAGCATTTCTGTCGTAGCGTTCAGCATTTCTGTCGTAGCGTTCAGCATTTCTGTCGTAGCGTTCAGCATTTCTGTCGTAGCGTTCAGCATTTCTGTCGTAGCGTTCTGCCCAGCATTTCCGTCATGGCGTTTAGCATTCTGTCGTAGCGGTCTGTACAGCATTACTGTCATAAGAATTCTGCATTTCTGTGATAGCGTTCTGCCCAGCATTTCTGTCATAGCGTTCAGCATTTCTGTCATAGCGTTCAGCATTTCTGTCATAGCGTTCAGCATTTCTGTCATAGCGTTCAGCATTTCTGTCATAGCGTTCAGCATTTCTGTCATAGCGTTCAGCATTTCTGTCATAGCGTTCAGCATTTCTGTCATAGCGTTCAGCATTTTTGGCTTAACGTTCTGCTCAGCTTTTCTGTCTTAGCGTTCAGCATTTCTCTCTTAGAGTTCTGCCCTAGCATTGCTGTCATAAGCGTTCAGCATTTCCGTCTCAGCGTTCTGCCCTAGCATTTCCGTCATAGCATTCTGCCCCGGCATGTCTCTCTTGGTGTATAGTCTCGGCATTTCTGTCATAGCGTTTCTTCCCCAGGGTTCTGTCATAGTGTTCTTCCCCAGGATTCTCTGTAATAGCGTTTCTGGCTCAGGATTTCTGTCATGGCATCTCTGCCTCAGGATTTCTGTCATGGCGTTTTTTCTTTATTCGGTCATGGCGTTTTTTCTTCATTCGGTCATGGCGTTTTCTGTCAGTGTTCTGCCCCAGCATTTCTGGCTCGGCGTTCAGGCTCAATTTTTTTTTTTCTGTCTCGGCATTTCCGTCATAGCGTTTTCTGCCCCAGGATTCTGTTTTTGCATTTCTGCCATCAGTATTTCAGTCATAGCGTTTCTGTCATTGCGTTTCGGTCATGGCATTTCTGCCTCAGCGTTCTGCCCCAGGATTTCTGTCATCACGTTTCTGCCTCTGCGTGCTGTCAGAGCGTTTTTCTACCCCAGCATTTTCTGTGATTTCATTTCTGCCCCAGGGTTTCTGTCATTACATTTCTGCCCCAGGTTTTTCTGTCATTACATTTCTGCCCCAGGTTTTACTGTCATTACGTTTCTGCCCCAGGTTTTTCTGTCATTACGTTTCTGCCCCAGGTTTTTCTGTCATTACGTTTCTGCCCCAGGTCTTTCTGTCATTACGTTTCTGCCCCAGGTTTTTCTGTCATTACGTTTCTGCCCCAGGTTTTTCTGTCATTACGTTTCTGCCCCAGGTTTTTCTGTCATTACGTTTCTGCCCCAGGTTTTTCTGTCATTACGTTTCTGCCCCAGGTTTTTCTGTCATTACGTTTCTGCCCCAGGTTTTTCTGTCATTACGTTTCTGCCCCAGGTTATTCTGTCATTACGTTTCTGCCCCAGGTTATTCTGTCATTACGTTTCTGCCCCAGGTTTTTCTGTCATTACGTTTCTGCCCCAGGTTTTTCTGTCATTACGTTTCTGCCCCAGGTTTTTCTGTCATTACGTTTCTGCCCCAGGTTTTTCTGTCATCACGTTTCTGCCCCAGGTTTTTCTGTCATCACGTTTCTGCCCCAGGTTTTTCTGTCATCACGTTTCTGTCTCAGCATTTGGTTCAGCATTTCTGTCTTAGCGTTGTTGTCCTTGTGTTTCTGCCCCAAGATTTCTGTCACAACTTTCTGCCTCAGTGTTCAGCCTCAGCATCTCTCAGAGGGGCATTGTTGTACAGTCACGGCACATACTCCGGTAGCTGTTTCATCTCCATTGTTTGTCATGTCTCATCGTTTTGTGTTCGTGGTTGTACCTGCGTCAGGTAGCTAGGGCTCACATGTCAGGATCTGTCACGTCTACAGATCCATACGGGCTGAGGTTTCGTTTGTTAATGATTGTTGACCACAATCTTCTCGCCCGTATAACATACGTCACACGATGCACGTTCATTCACGACACCTGTACGATTACCCACCACGGTCTGTGGGTACACCAGCCCTGAGTTTTCAGTTAATTACCTGTCCCTGCGCGGCAGGCTACTGGGGCTCCTTCATTACTCACACAAGGGGGGGGGGTCCATCATCAGGTTCATTCACGCGCAGTGGTCTTGACATTTCATGTTCTCATACTTAGGTAGGTATGGAGGGGTGTTGTTGTTCTCATGTCTTGTTGTCTGTCTTTTCTCGTGTGCATGTTCTCAGGTTGGGCTGTATTGGCATTCGTCATCCCCTTGTTGGTCCTTAAGTGGTAGGTTGGGCAAACGTCGTCATGATTCTGGATTCCATTCTCAGCTCGGATCTTGTCTAGGAGGTGGCCTGGAAGACTGCTCAGGGACGTCAGTCCAGTCATCTTTTCCGTTCCCCAGCCGGTTCCAGGTAGGGGGGGTCACTTTGGGTATGACTGTTTTCATGCCACGGGACTTATTTCCCTGGGGTGGAGTCTGGCCCTCCTTCCTCGGTTCTGGTTTCAGACTCAGTTGCCAGGTCACAGGCTGAAGCACGACCCGATTGCATCAGTTGGGACCAGTATTCTGTGTCTGGCATGGTTTCTCCATGTTGTCAGTACTTATTGCCTTAGGGCATGGGCCTCATCCACCTACTCCATCACATCCTTCAGGTATTTAGCATTTTGAACTCCTACCAGTTGTTCTTTGGCACTCACCCTCACACTTCCCCATACCAGTATGGCCAGGCCAGGGCTTGGGAGGGGTTTCACTGAGCACTTCACTGGTGTCCGTTTGTAGTTTTGATATTCTCGGCCATTCATTTGCAGGGGCTCCTCGGGGCAGCCATTGCTCCCCTTCCCCCACGCATCCTCATTCACAAGCAGTTCATTCTCATTTCTGGGTCGTCTCGGACTTCAGGCCCTGTCCAATCGTTCACGGGATGTTTAGTTGGGTTCTGGGTAGCTTCACAGGTCTGTAGGGGGTTCTGTCTCATCACCAAGTCGGGGGGCGGGGGTGTTTCTCCGGTCATAGGGGACAATTTTCGGATACATACTGTTGCCATCCGGGCGCAGGCTACTACTCTTGATGGATTGTTACCTCCCCTTTTTCACCTAAATTTGTGTCTTTTTGCCCTCTTTTCAGGCATACTGACCAGTCAGGCCAAGGCACACCTCAGGCCTTGGTGCTTAGGAGTATCACTTTCTCACTCGAAGACTCTGACTACAAGTGTAAAGGCTAGCCTGTATTTGTGGGAGGAGGCTGAGAGGGCTACTTAAGCCTCCTCCTCCTTCAGGCCAGGGCTCGTCGGCGTCTCTGGGTTCCCACCCACCCGTTTCCCCCAATCTTCATACATACTCATATTACTTTTTCTTACATTCAGGGTATGCCCTCTTTTCAGGCATACTGACCAGTCAGGCCAAGGCACACCTCAGGCCTTGGTGCTTAGGAGTATCACTTTCTCACTCGAAGACTCTGACTACAAATATATATATATATATATATATATATATATATATATATATATATATATATATATATATATATATACAGACCACCCACACTGGTCTTTTTCAGTTCCAGTGCGCGGTATTACATCACCAGGCCGACTCTGCCAGCTCACAGCTCACTGCGTGTTCGAACTCTAGGGTGTTGCAGTTCCCCGTTTATAGGTTTTCATTGATCGTTCCACGCTCGCTGCGACAGGTAGGATTCCTTATTACCCTTCCTACAAACTGACCGTTGGTCATCATGTTCCCTGTTCGTAAACGGTTGTCACCAAATGTTGTAAGTCCCTTGCCTTATTCCCGCTGCTTCGTACAAAATTTTACCACATCATTCGCAGCATGTATTCGTACATAGGTTTTTTTAAGCGCCACTACCACCCATTTGGGAGGATTTTGTACCTCATTCGAGTCGCATCTGCGACGCAACGACTCGTGTCAGCCCACTGCTCAGGACTATTCGTCTCAAGTCGCCTCAAAAGGCACAAACGATATGAATCCACAAAACTCACGCACACTATAGCCACTTCCGAATCAAGTCGCATCGGTGGCATATGTCCCAAATCCTCTGCCCTACATACCATATCATTCACTGACCCTTCAGCCCGATCCGAATCTAGTCGCATCAGTGGCACAACGACTCAGATCCTCGGCGCTACAAACCTCACCATTACTCACACTCCAGCCCGATCTAAATCTAGTCGCATCGGCGGTACAAAACGCAGCAGCACAACGATTCGGATCCTCGGCTCTACACACCTATCAAGCATAAACATACACATCTCACTCCGTTTATTCGTACGTTGTTGCGGTCGGTCATTCCTACATGCTCAAATTCCGCTATCTTTGTTTTTGCCTTCCTGATAAGGCTGCTTACTTGCAATCGTTGCAAGCATCTATGCAAGTGGCTCAAATCGGCCACTCTTCGTCTCTAGTGGCAAATCGTCCATTCACCTATTCTCTGTCGCTTCCCCCTTTAGGTCAGTAGAGTTCCAGTTGGTCCATCCTGCACCAGGTGTTCATGAAAAAAAAAAAAAAAAACAAAAACACACGGGCGACAGGGCTCGCACCTTCACCAGGGGGCCAGCCATGCCCCAAGCAGCTCTTTGAAACCCCCCTTTTTTAATCAATTTCCTATGCCACCTTACTACAGTTTCTCGGTTGACCCAGTTCTCAACCCCAACCAGGACTTCAACAAGCTAGGGCATCAAATCAGGTGCATAGTTCAAGGGATCCTCCCTAGCATTTTCCTTAACCACTTGCTTCCCGCCCACCAGCAAATGACGGCTAGGCGGTGCAGTTCTTGTTCTGGATGGACGTCACATGACGGCCTCCCAGAACAACCGCTCTCACGTGCCCCCGGGGTGCGCAGATCGCGGCCGCGCTGTGTTGCTAGGACGCGGCGCGACCCCGATCTGTGTAAAGAGCCGCGGCTCTTTAACCATGTGATCAGCTGTGTCCAATCACAGCCGGTCACATGTAAACACGGAGATGCCGGTAATCGGCACTCCTCGCCTCACACTGACAGATTGTGAGGAGAGCCAATCAGCGGCATCTCCCCACAGGGGACAGCTAAGTATGTAATCAGGGCACTGATCATTACATCTTAATGGATTACAATTAAGTGCCCACAAGTGCCAGCAATCAATGCCCACAAGTGCCAGCAAACAGTGGCCCTTAGTGATGCCAGCCAGTGCTGGCTATCAGTGCTGCCCTGTGCCACCCAAAAGTGCGGAATATTCAAGCCTCATCAGCGCCCATCAGTGCCGCCTCATCAGCGCCCATCAGTGAAGGAGAAAAATTACTTATTTACAAAATTTACTGACAAACTAAGAAAAACTTTTTTTTGGAAAAAAATTTAAAAAACCCAGGAGTGATTAAATACCACCAAAAGAAAGCTCTAGGGTAGACTAAAGGGTAGACTGTCTGCATGTTTTCACAATCTTGAGCAGATGGGTCCAGGGCTTTTTGTCTCAGAAAATAGGTGCAGGAACTCAGCCACGACCCCACCACACACACCCTCCACCCCCCATCAAATAGAGGGTATGGTCAAATTTCATTAATAGTGGGAGGGTCTTAAAGGGGCATTAAATAGCAGGAGTGCATTACGTGCAGAGTTGGGGGGAACAACACAGAATGAAGAGTTCAGGGGTGCGCTACATGCAGATTGCAGGGTTCAAGGGTGCTTGGAAAACAGAGTGCAGAGTTCAGGGGTGCACTACACACAGAGTGCAGAGTTATGCCTTCTTCTACAGCTACTAACATCTGCATTATCAATCCACATCTCACTTTCACCCCTCTTCAGGTTTGACCTCTGCATGCAAACCTCTCAACTGCCCCCCATATTCTCCGCCCCTTCCTTAAAAGTTCCACCATCTTCCACCTTACTTTTGTTGCTGTATTAGGCTAAAGCACCCAGCTGGCTCTAGTATCTCCCCACACACTGTAGGTGGTGCCACCTCTCACTTGCAGGGAGATCATCCAGTGGGGGTGTCGGCATCCTTATTGCACCCAGGCACCTGCATCTCCCTTGTCCCCATCCTGCACTCAGTGGGAGCCCATCAGGAGATCAGATCTATGGGAGCCTTTGAGAGTCAGGCTGTCACTTGTAAACACAAAAGCCAGACTTCTTTATTTACAAGTGATAGTGATGCACAGGTAGCAGAGGGCCAGGGGTGGTGGAATGGAGTTCCAGCAGAAAAAAAGCTCTGAATGGGTCTCTGGAAGGCCGGACAATATGCACAAAGGCAACAGCGTAGAGCAGCATGCATTATTTTGCCCTTGCAAGTGCTAGGAAACACCTAGCTGTCCATACATTAATCATTTTTTTTTAAATTTCAACTCAGATTTACCTTCAACTATGTTTCGCAAGGGCCTGCCTGATTGCATACAAATTGAAAATATTTAGGTTTGACCACATATTATATAGTTTTGTTAAATCTTAAGGAAAATTGTACAAGAACATTGTATAATGTATAGACATCCATATAAGAAGACTGCTGAATGAGAAAAGCTGATAGGGCAAACTAACTAGAAATCCTTACACGCAGATCATTGTTCCGAAGAGAACAGTAGATTGAAGTACTGTATCTTTAAAGCTAAATTCATTCAGCAGCTCTTCATTACACCACTCAACACATATAGGCAATAAACCCATTTTTAATTCATTACTAGCTTAGAAAAGAATGATCCATGAATGTAAAACGTATTGTTAAATTCATGCTTATGTAAAAGAGCTGAATTTCACCTGATCAAAGTTTTCTGTGGGTCCAGGATCTCCATAATTTGCTCTCCATACTCCTTCCTTGTGGTTGTATATATAAATAACTGCATGAAAAGAGAATTGTTGTAGAACAGAAGTATTGGTGTGGTGAGATGTGATATGTGATAGACCAGCACAAAAGTGGCACAGAATTGTGAAGTGGAAGGAAAACGAAAAATGGTTTTCAAAGTTTTTTACAGATAAATATCTGAAAAGTGTGGCGTGCATTTGTATTTAGCCCCTCAAGTCAATACTTTGTAGAACCACCTTTCGCTGTAATTACAGCTGCGAGTCTTTTTGGGGATGTCTCTGCCAGCTTTGCACATCTAGAGAGTGACATTTTTGCCCATTCTTTGCAAAATAGCTCAAGCACTGTCAGATTGGAAGGAGAGCGTCTGAACAGCAATTTTCAAGTCTTGCCACAGATTCTCAATTGGATTTAGGTCTGGACTCTGAGTCATGTTGTGGTTTATGTTGTCAAATATGCAACTCTTCTGGGCGGCATAGCTATAGCACTGAGCTTTGGGCTCAGAGAGAATGTATCTTCCTATTCTTGAAAAGAGATTTTTTTTAAAAAATACAACTAATAGGGTAGTAGAAAAAAGCTTTCTGACTGGCTGAACCAAATTAGACCTTGGTAGTACAGTGCATTTTAAAAGTGTTCTTAGTATAATGGCACTTGTAGGCCAGTATCTGTCCGCTTCTGAACGTTTGCGGTTACATCCAGCACAAAAATGATGGGAGGGGATGTTGGGAGTCATAAGGCTCTTCAAAGTTGAGGAAGCTTGAAACAGTCTTGTCTTTCTTGGTAGATTGCACATTTAAAATATGGCTAGGATTATAAATCATTTTTACTCCACCAATGCAACATTATTCAGGTATGCCCGGGTCAGGTTCTATGTATGGCACTTCTAATGTGACCAAAGCATGAAAGAACTGTTATGTGTAGCACAAGGATTCCACTGCTGCAAGATAATGGAGTTTGTAAAGGCATTTGATGCACACAAAGTGAATTTATATCCTTTGAGGCTTTTGAAATATACAGTATATTTAAATTAGGATTTTTGTGGCAGAGTTCAACGTTATGGTTTAACAAAAAAAGAAATAAAATCTGTGGCCTTGCCCTATTCTAAATTTCTTCTTGCTACCATGCATGAAATGGTAGTCATGCATGCAAATGACCTACAATCAGGCCATTTATGAAATACTAGGTAGGAGGTAGAATGTTGTTAGATACCAAGGAAACATTGGCACAATCACCACCCTACAAAATCAGTAAGATAGAGTCAGACATTTTGTTGGCAGGAAATAAAAATAGGGCACTGCTCTTCAAAAGCAGGGGCGAGCCCTTTCATTTGCTGTGCTAGCTAGATGTTTACCTTATGATTGTCAGCTGAATCGCATTGCGAGTCCTGGAAGGTGATGACATTTTATTTTACATCCTGTCCTCTATGAGACTACTGACAGCCTACAGCTATTCTAAAATTACAAGTTTTTTTTTATCAGTTCTTACCTCATATAATTTACTCACAGCCTGAAGGAAGTTTTTGACATGAGGTCTCACTTTCAAATACACCTGCAATAGAATGATCATTTATTTAATGTATAACATGAATTCGTAAGTAAAACCAAGCATACTAGACATACATCATTATGTTGTAGACACAACTCTGGTCCTGATGGACCTTCAGCAGATAAGGCTGTTTTTTCAGCTTGTCAGGAAGCAGCACAGCTGAATTAGTTAGTAGCACAGAAGCCATATGAGAAGGCAGGGCCAGACTGGCCTACCGGGATCGTGGGAAATTTCCCGGTAGGCCAGCTGCCCTTAGTGATCTGTGACCACTTTGAGCTAGGAGCTTGCCTGTATCGCTGGAAGAGCCGTGGCGGCAGCCACATTTTACAATGCAAAGGCTCTTCTTCCGATCGCAGCGCTGCCCACTGAACTGATTTCTGTGAAGTGATATGCCTGAAGGCAGCGGGAGAATGGCCGTGGGCCGGAAAAATGAAGACGCTGTATTCCTCTATCTGGCGCTGCCCACTAAATTGATGCCTGCGGACAGTACAGAGTCATATGCAGAGAGAGAATAGCCGTGGGGCGGAAGAATTAAGGTGCTGGATTTTTTTCTCTCTCTCTCGTTAAAAAAAAAATTTGCATTTATTTACATAACCTGCAGAGGTTTGCACCCGGTTGCATTTTCCCTGGCTGGGGAAATCCAACCATGTTTTACACTGTACATCCCTAGACACTGTGCATGCTGTTGTAATTTTGATGAAGAAATAACCATCATAAGTTTAAGATGGGGACATATGGTTGCAAAGTCAGTTAGGCCTCAAAACAGAGGTCAAGCCCAGGGTGGTCACATGAGAATTTTTTTAAAGTAGAACATGCTGCGTTCTTATCACTCAGTTATAAATCTGTACATAGATTGTCTGATCAAAAAGTATATTTTATTATCTCTAAACAAGATTCAATTGAGAAGCTTTGAAGCAAGAATAAGGCTTGGGAAACCCAGCAAACGCCATTGTTTTCCCAGGTGAGACAAGCCATTACCAAACAAAGTCTTTAACGAAACTTATTGTGAGGACCCCAGGGATGTGTGTACAGCTGGGCTATCTAAAAACAAATTGAGCCTGCCCAAAGTTAATTTCAAACATTTCTGAGAAACATCAGAATTCTGTCGTATATTCCAGGTCATAGAAACAATTATGACTTTAGTGTCTACTGACCCAATGGTTATTCTGTCATAAGGTAAAAATATAATATTTTGATGTAGAACAAATTAGAAGAATTGTTTTAAGATACCAATCGTTGTTATGAAGGACATATAAATCGTGACAACATCTGCATAAAAATATACATATAGCATGTGCTGTTCCAAGATAAATAAGTATTCATAGGAGCGGGGGACTTGAGAGGGACGAGTCGGATGTGGGCAGCTCACCTGACGCGATGCTGAGCCCGGGAGGCTTAGGATCCCCTCCCTGAGACGCCGACCTATGCACAGCTAGGGCCGGCGCGTCCCTTCTCCCGTCCGCTCTGCTGCTCGTCTACCCCCCCCCCCTGCCCCGCTGTATCTCCCTATGGGGGAGCTGACCTCCTAGCCGTCTGCCTGCATCGTTTGTACCGCCGAAGACTGGCGGTTTACAGTCTTCCCGTAGCCTGCTCCAGCCTCCTCTGCCTTTTCGTCCACCCCTTGTCTATACAGGAACGCCGTCGCTACGGAGACGCTGCACAGCTGAGTGAAGGAACCGAAAGCGGCAGGGAGCTGTGTGCACCCGTCCCCTGGCTGCCTCTCTTAAACCCGCCTGAGAAAGACGCTGCTCTCAGTGTGGGGGCTCTGGGCTAAGGTAAAAAGGATTGGACTTCTAAAAAAAAAAAACCAAAACAGGAAAAAAATAAAATAAAAAATAAAATACTAAATACGAAAGGAGAGAGCCTGGAGAGAGCCTGGAAACCGCAGGAAGGGGCAAGTGCTGTTAACCCCAGTTTTATCCCAGTAAGGGGGAAAATTGAAGGTAACAAAGGAAAAATAACAGCCTCCAGAACAGAATGGAGAAAGAGGAAGACGGGCAAGTAATATAAAATTTATGCTTTATCTCTGGTTTGTCTACTTGGTCTTATAGTGTGGATTGCATATGGCCTGGTGAAGATGATGTATCCTATAATACAGTTAAACACTGTATAAATTCGGTCTAAAGGTTGCGTTCTAGAGGGTCTGCCCCCAGAGGGAAAGGATATTAATTTAAAAAAAAAAAAAAAAAAAAACAGGAACGTTTTAGTAAATTATATCTAAACCTACACCTCATGACCACATATAATATAACATCTTTGGACCTGGAGGAAAGGGGACTAGCTCTATCCATATAAAAGAAAAAAAAAAAAAAAGAGGATTGTTGTAACTCAAGTTGTGTATAGAGGAAAATCTGTCTGATCACACACCAAGGAACACCTGTGTTACATATCTACGCATAGAGTATAATTGTGGATTTGGTTGTATAAACATTCATTCCGAGTTAAAAGGCTGTTTTGTGATATCAACATATTTTTCATCCCTCACAGCTAATATATAGCCTAGGGGAGGAGGTCATCGCCCCTGTGAGAGCAGAGGACTGAACGCTTGGGAGGGGGTACCCTGCTGGGGGGACGGGATCTACCACCCTGTCCCGGCCGGACCAGGGCTACAGTGAAAAAAAAAAAAAAAAAAAAAAGGGGGGACAGTTACAAAAATTTTCTGTCAGGGTGTTGAACCACTTGGATAAGACGGCCCTAATTATACAGAGGGGAGGTGGTGGGCTGTTTAGTCGCCAAGCAGCAGTAATTAAGTCGAATAAATTATCTTGGTAGCCAACTTAGTCAGTGGAGATGTTTGTCTAGAGACTCAGGAGCCCTCTTTTGATAGATATCGCAAGTCTGGGCCAGACCTGTTAAAGGAAGCAGGAGCTCCCTGGGACCCAGAAGTGAGCCCTTGGAACAGGGCAGGCGGCCGGAATAAAAAAGCCTGACTCAAGAGCAGTTCTAGGAAAGAAATGAAAGGTAAAACCACGAAAGGAGCGTCTGCTAACACAGCTAACCCATCCAGGACAAGTGCAAGCCCGGGAACCATTAGAAAGTACATGGTGCAGGATTCCGGCAAGAATAGTCCAGGCAAACAAAAAGAGACCAAAATCAAAACACCTGAGTGCACCCCTAGGATAGGGACAAGAAGACAGACAGTAGAGGCAGATATCCACATAGGAAGCAGTGAAATAACTGAAGAGGCAACAATGGAACCCCAGCAAAAAAAACTACTCCCCACTAAAAGTGAAATGGCGGAAATGTTTGCCAAACTGGAAGTAACTATAAAAGGGGGAAATAGGCTCTCTCCGAGAAGAGATGAATCATATGCTGCAAAGAGTGGAAGAAGCAGAAACAAAGATGGATAAACAAAATGAAGAGATAAAGGAACTTAAATCCCAGATGGAAGAGCTACAAAGAGAACAGAGGAATCTACGTTACAGAGCGGAAGACCAGGAAAATAGAAGTAGAAGGAAGAATTTACGGATCAGGGGCTTGCCGGAACCACAAGGGGGAACCGAAGACCTTCAAGGAGTGATGGACGAAATATTTGGGAGAATGGTGTACACTCCGGAGAATGTGAAAAAAATAAAGTTCGAGAGAATACACAGGATAAGAAAACCGGCAGAAATAAAGGGTGAGGTCCCAAGAGATGTCATTGCAAGATTTCACAAGTACAGCGACAAAGAGAAAGTCAAGGAAAATCTGAAAAAGAACTACCCAGTGAAGTACGGCGAGACAAAGTTGCAGATATTTCCGGACCTGGCAGCAGAAACACTAGCTAGGAGAAGAATACTAAAACCACTCCTTGAACAGTTAAAAGTTCATGATGTCCATTATTCATGGGGGTTCCCAGCTTGCCTTACTGGTCGCAAAGATGGCAGATCGGCCACTTTAAGATTCCCAGAAGAAACAGCTAAATTTTGCGATCGATTAGAGGTTCCTCTGGTGGAAATACCGGGTTGGTGGGTTAAAACTGGGGACGTAGAAGTTCATGGGATGCAGCAGGCTTGGAGGCCAATATTTAAAACGAGAAAACCGTAATAGATCAGTCATGAGACCTAGCCAAACAAGGTTAAACTAAGATCTGGGGGTGTGTGAGGGATGGGGGGGGGGGGAGGGGGGGACTAACCAGGCCTGGGCACCCCCCAATACCAGGGGGAGCATTGGGAAAGGGGCGGCCCAGTCCGATCTCAACCTCAGGGGGAGAACCGAAGGGGCGGGTGGAGATGGAGGAGCCACGGTTTTTTTCTTGGGCCATGAGAGGGCCTAATATCCCCATGGGGGAAGGGGAGGGAAGGGGGAGTGGGGTGGGTATTGGGAGAGGTTGGAGGGGGGGGAGGGAACGGGTTGGGGGAATAGGAAGGAGTGGAGGGCCGGTAGGAAAGTACAGCGATTAATTTTGAATCCCCCGGACACCACTCTGCTGCAGGGACTAGGAAAGAACTTCTGTAAGATAGATGAGCAATATTAAAATAATCTCTTATAATGTACGAGGTTTGAACGCAAGGGTGAAGCGTATTAATATTCTGCAGGAACTGAGATTCCGGGGGGCTGACGTGGTTTTTCTTCAGGAGACTCATTTTCTCCTGGAGAGGAACCAAAAAATCTTCTCCAAGGACTTTCCAGTTTGGTTCTATGGTGACTCATCCACACCACGCGCAAAAGGAGTAGCCATTGGGTTTGCCAATGGAGTAAGGTTCGAACTACATGAGAGAAGGACTGACCCAGAAGGTCGGTTTTTGTTCCTAAAAGGGAAACTCAATGGTGTTGAATGTTCACTGGCAAACATTTATGGCCCAAACAAAAACCCACATAACTTTATGATCAGGAGGTTGGCAGAATTTACCGAATTCAAGGAAGGCCTAGCTATAATGGCTGGGGACTTTAATCTGTGTTTAGAGCCGGAGAAAGATAAATCGTCCCATGTGCGGGGGGCAAGTTCGGTCTGGGTCAGTAGAGTGAGAAAGAAAATGCACCAGTGCCAAATGGTGGACGTGTGGAGGACGCAGCATGCCGACAGTAGAGATTATACGTTCTATTCCCCCGTACATGGGACTTATTCTAGATTGGACTTCTTTTTGATCGAGCATTGCTGGTTAGAGGAGATCGTTAGCTCAGAGATAGGGGTGGTGACTTTCTCTGACCATGCGCCTGTAGATTTGACGGTAAACATGAGACAGACCCATAATAAGAGCTTTAGTTGGAAGTTGAATGAAGAACTAATAAATGATAAAGAGATACGGGACTTGGTGTTGAGGGAACTAGAGTTTTATTTTAAAACTAATGAAACAGCTGAAGTTTCAGAGTCAATAATATGGGAGGCCCACAAAGCCTATATTAGGGGGATCCTGATTAAGGCAGGTGCGGAAAAGAAGAGAAAGAGAAGGGAAGATAAACTTGTAATCATGAGTGAAATAGAGGAACTTGAACAGATCCATAAAAAGGAGGGGGGGAAGAAGGTGCTCCTTAGACTCCACAACAAAAGAGAGGCCATGAGAACCCTAATAGAACAAGACACGCGAGAAACGTACAATTTATTAAAGAAAGAGAGATATGTGGGAGGTAATAAACCGGGGAAGTTCCTAGCAAAGATCCTAAAAAAAAGGAAGTCCAACAATTATATCGAGAAAATCAAGACTCTAGAAGGGGAGGTAAAATATAAAACAGGAGAAATTGCCAAAGTTTTCCAAAAGTACTATGAGGGACTGTATTCGATCAACAGTACTACCTCAAAAAGAGAGACAGAAAAAAAAAGGGAAAGAACTAAAGTTTTCTTTCAGGAACTTGGTTTAAGGAAAATAGAAGAAGATATATATAATCTACTTGAGGGTCCCATTACGGAAGAGGAAATTAAAAAAACTTTGAGGGAGACGTCAGTAGGGAAAAGTCCCGGGCCTGATGGTTTCTCAGTAATATATTACAAAAGGTTCCAAGATCTCCTAATTCCTAAACTCTGTACATATATGAACGGGATAGGCACGAAGTGGGAGATGGGAAAAGAAGCGTCAGAAGCAATTATTGCCATCATTTTGAAGGAGGGCAAGGACAGTACTCTCTGTTCCAGCTATAGGCCAATAGCGCTCCTAAACGCAGACACGAAACTGTTCGCGAAAATACTGGCAGGGAGAGTGAAGCATATTCTAAATAATATGATACACCCAGACCAGGCGGGATTCATTCCGGGTAGGGAGGGACGGGACAATGGGATCAGAACCCTTATGGTAATTCAAAAAATGAGAGACAGCGGAGCCCCAGGTCTACTCCTGTCAATAGACGCTGAGAAAGCTTTTGACAGGGTAGACTGGGGCTTCATGTTCAGTGCGCTGGAGGACATAGGATTCGGACCAATTATGATCAGAAGGATAAAGGCACTGTACACATGTCCCTCAGCAAAGGTCAATGGAGCGCTCTCAGAACCGTTTAAAATGTCAAACGGAACAAGACAGGGCTGGCCATTGTCCCCCCTTTTGTTTGTGCTGACGCTTGAGCCCTTGCTCGAACGGATAAGGCTCAACCCGGATATTTCGGGGGTTTCGGACGGTGAGGAAGAACACAAACTGGCTGCTTTTGCAGATGATATTTTGTTGTATATTACTAGACCTAGAATAACTCTTCCTAACCTGCTAAAAACTCTGAAAGATTACGGAGAAATATCAAACTTTAAGATTAATCCAATTAAATCCGAAATATTAGAAATCAAGACTGACAAAAAAGATCATATGGTCCACAAAGAATTCCCATTTTCATGGGGAAAAAAGGAGATAAACTACCTTGGGGTAAAAATAACAGGGAATAGAGAGTCACTGTTTCAGGCTAACTTCATTCCCCTCCTAAATGAGATCAAGAAGGAGTTGAATAGAATCACAAGAGGACAGCTGTCATGGGGGGGAAGAATCAATATTATTAAAATGGCAATCCTACCAAAGATTCTATTTAAAATGCAGATGTTACCAATCCCGCTTCCACAAGTATATCTTAAAAAACTGCATTCTCTTATTATTAAATTTATTTGGAGGGGAAAAAAGTCACGTATAAGTTATGACACTTTGGCAAGGGATAAAGAGAAAGGGGGGTGGGGAGCACCAGACATTAGATTATATCACGAAGCAATCACTTTATCTAGAATTATAGACTGGGCAAAAGGAAATAATGAGAAGAGGTGGGTAAAAATGGAAAATACAATTAGTAAAGTAGAGTTAAGTAAAGTTATCTGGATACCTTCACATTATAGGAAACTTTGTTTTGAGGCACACAGTATCACTAGACATACTCTGAAAATATGGGATAATTTGCACAGGAGGGAAAAATGGGAGTACAACTCTCCTTTGATCCCTCTGAGGGACACCGAGTTTTTTGCACCGGGAATGGAGAATCTAAGTGGGAGATGGATACTGCAAGGAGGAGCTCAGCTAAAAGATGTTATGCAGAAAGGTAAAATATGTTCATTTCAGGACCTGAAAAGTAAAAGTGACCTTCTGACCCTTAACAGGTGGCGATACAGTCAGTTAAAAAACTTTGTCGAAACGCTCCCCCAACCAATTAGAATGACGGATAACCTCAAACCGTTTGAGAAGCTCTGTGTTGGTCAAGATGGGAAGAAGGGGATTTCAAAAACCTATAGGATACTAGTGGACCTGAAGGGAACAGACATTCCAGCATACATCAAAAAAATGGGAATCAGAACTAAAATCAAAACTTAAAGAAGATGAGGTTACAACCCTACTGAAACGAGTTCATAGTACTTCGGTAAACTATAAAATGTCTGAGCTTAATTACAAATGCTTGTCAAGATGGTATATTACCCCAGATAGAGTTTCTAAATACCAGAACGAAATTTCACAACTATGCTGGAGGGGATGTATGGAATTGGGCACAACGGCACACGTTTGGTGGCACTGCACAAGGATAAGGGAATTCTGGGATGATATCAGGAAAATCACTGGTGAGATAACCCAAATAGCTGTGCCGGATGACCCATGGGCATGTCTGTTCCACGGCTCCAGAATGTCAACTGAATTATATCTGAGAACACTAGTCCCCCAAATGTTGAACGCAGCTAAGAGTTTGCTGGTAAGCCATTGGCAGGAGAAACATGGTCCAACAATACAAGAATGGTACGACAAAATAAACGAAACCCAGAATTTAGAGTATTTGAGGTGTACTGAGGAAGCGGAATTGGAAGAGTTCGAGGAAAAATGGAAGAAGTGGCAAAAATTTAAAAGCTCACCAAGGGTATTAGAGGTCTTGAGAACTCAATAGAGCTTGCTGGGGGAACCCAGCGAGAAGGATAGAGGAACAGGCAGCGGAAGTGGTGTCCATTGTGGGAGGGGGATTCAGTTAACATGATGGAGTACGGAGGAAGAAATATAAGTTTTTGTGAAGGAGTAGGCCGAGGTAGGGGGAGGGAGGGGAAGGGTAGGGGGCTTGATTAGTGGGGTTTAAATGGGGTTTAAGTTCAGATCTACGATTAAAAATTAGATAGATCAGTTTGATGCTACAAATAAGTAGATAGCTACAAAAGAGATCTGTAATATTGAAAGAAAAAACAAGAGACAAAAGGTATTAAAGCCACCATGATGTGAGTAATGAGTCGGGAAAGTATTGAACCGTTAAGGTGAAACTTTCACCCCCGAAAACGAACACTGATGTGGCAGAAAAAAAAAAAAAAAAAAAAAAAGTATTCATAGGATATACAAGAATTATACGTTTATCCATATAGATAATCATTTTATGTGATATTTATTAATTAAAATTATACTGAGTGTATTGTATATTGTACCAGTTACCAGAGTCCCTGAATAATATAGATATATATTCATCAGCACCATTATACAAAACAGATACACATTATGAAAGTAGAACATATTATTTAACAGATAGTTCAGAACACGTTTTTCTGCCCTCAGACATGCCTAGTGGTTGAAGGTGATATTACCTGAATTCAGAAAAAAGTTTAATCATTAGATCTTTTTTCCAACCAGTGGAAAAGAAGTCATACCTTTTGGGCTGAGCTTATTATAATTTTTATTATCCTATTGTTGGACAAGGTATTTAGGAGCCATATAGATGTCATGGAAGGACACTCAATCACCCACTCAATCAGACACGCACACACACACACACTCCATTCATGAAGATTTCTGGACACTTTGAAACTCGGAGGTCACAAGAAATAGGGAAATAATCCTCTTTAAGAGTAATCATCTTGAAAGCCATGACAGCCATTCTAAAAACTCTGGTAACCAGCAATTCAGACCAGTAGCCATTTTTGGAATGAGTAATTATGTTCTGTTGATTTTTACCTTATATTCATTTGTGTTCTCTTAGATATTGATTTATTGAGTATTATACAGTTTATAATTATTCTCTCGAATCAGTAACCGCTTTGTAGATTTCTCTCTAAAGATTCAGTTTCAATATTTTTTATTTGCATGGTCTTCATTGTATTGACATAACAAACGTCTAATTTTATTTCACGTTGTTAACCACTTACAGTTGATATTCAAGCTTTTATGTAGCACAATTATTATTTTAATTTTATGTAACATTTGTTTTGTCAACCAATCTGTATAGAACTATTTTAATGGTTATATGTCTGGGAAGTTTATCATTGCTGTGACATTTCAAAGGTACAACACTCCCATCAGTGGGTATTTGAATTGAGACTCTTAATTTTATGTAGCACAATCTGTATTTTAATTTTATGTAACGTTATGTCAACCAAAAACAAAAAAAATATATATATATTTTGTATGATTAAAAGTCTGGTGAATACATTTAATATTTTTAGATTGATCATATTTGATTGATCCTGTATCTTAAAATATTATCATCATTTAAAAATGACTCAATCATAAATACTGTGCAGGAAAATTATCCTCGTAAGCACGACAGCACTATATCTGAACAGGCTGCACTACGGGGCACTGGTGAGGCTGCACTGAGGGGCACTGGCGAGGCTGCACTGATGGGCACTGATGAGTATAATACACTCTTCAAATGTGCTTTAAAATGCATGATTTTCCCCTTTATGACCAAGAAAATAATGACGTTATGCTGTTGGACTGGTATAATGCTGCTATGGGGCCGGTATGAAATTATTTCCAGGGCTGGTTTTTATTCCTAGTCTGGCCCTGTGAGAAGGTGATACAATTGGAAGATGTAATGGGGCCTGTAGAGGGCAGGAAGCTAGCCTTGCAATCCCTTACCCCTGTGCTACTCTGCTAATCATCCCAATCTAACCTGGATATTGTCATGTATTCTGTGAAAAACCCTCCATTATATCTAAATTTATCTACAGGTGATGCTACACAATATATTTGAAATTCTTCTGATTCCACGGATGCCAACTAATAAGACTCCAGGAAGATCTTGCTGTCCAGAGATGAGAACTACAGATTTTGAATGAGGGACAACAGATTTATGGTATACAGAGAGTTTATGATACGTGGATTTATGTACCGTATATACTTGAGTATCAGTCGAATTTTTCAGCACATTTTTTTGTGCTGAAAGTGCCCCCCTCGACTTATACTGGAGTCAAGCACTTTTCTGCAGCAAAAAATTTCATTTTCCGAACCGATTTTGGGGCCCCATATCTCAGGGCTACTTTATGCTAGAAACCCCAAATTTGGTATGCAAACCCAGTGGACCTAGTACCACAACATATCCAAAGCTGAAGTTCCTAGCACTAAGTGGCCTCGAGATACGGGGCCCCAAAATCAGTTCGGAAAATGTCATTCTCTGCTGCAGAAAAGTGCTTGACATTTTCTGAACTGACTTTGGGGCCCCATATCTCAGGGCCACTTGGTGCTAGGAACCCCAAATTTGGTGTGCAAACCCAGAGGAACTGGTACCATAATATATCCAAAGTTAGGGTTCCTAGCACCAAGTGGCCCTGAGATATGGGCCCCAAAACTGGTTCGGAAAATGTCATTCTCTGCTGCATAAAAGTGCTTGACATTTTCTGAACTGATTTTTGGGGCCCTGTATCTCGGGGCCACTTGGGCCTAGAAACCCCAGCTTTGACATTTTATGGTGCTAGTTCCACTGGGTTTGCACACCAAATTTGGGGTTCTTAGCACTAAGTGGCCCCGAGATACGGGGCCCCAAATTCGGTCAACTGTGTCTATCTGCAGCAATGTCATTTCGGGACCCTTTGGGTTCAGAGACCCCAAATTTTGGCTGCAGCTAGGGGGCATCTAGGAACCCTTAACTACCAAGTTTGAAGTTCAGGGGACCTATGGCTGCAAATGGGCACAGTGAGACATGCAAATGGGCACAGTGATGCTGCAAATGGGTATTGTTGACCCTCTTTTCCACTTACAGTAGCTGTGCATTTCTCACCCTCGTCTTATACTCGGGTCAATAAGTTTTTCCCATTTTTTTTTTCTCCACTGTCCATCTGAAAAGTGGCAGGAGCTGCAGTTCTTCTGCTGTGCAGGCTGTCAGCGGTAGCTGAGGCGCCACAGACACTCTGGGGGGAGGGCTCCCTTATCTACACACCTGACCAAGGAGTCCAAACTATTTTTTTTAGCTGTGTTTCTTTCAGAAAATGAAATTGTTACACCAGAATAAGGAGATATGATATAATTGTAGCAAACTTAAAGTGGAAGTATAGGCAAATCCTAACTTTAAACCTACTCTCAGCCACATTCTAAGCCTAATCTAGTTAGCCCTGTAAAGAGAAAAATCGCTATACTTACCTGTTCTGCAGTTGGTACGATCTCCAGCGGCACCCTATGTGTTCAGGAGAAAGCCAACGGCTGCGAAATGCCTCTGCAAGTGATGTCACCCATAGTGTTACTATGGGACTTCCATTGTCGGCTGCCTCTCCTACACACTGAAGCTGCCGCTGACAGCTCAGACTGGTAAAGGACCAGAGCGGCTGCAGAACAGGTATGTATAGAGATTATTTTTTTATAGGATTAGACAGGTTAGGCTTAGAATGTGAATAGGGTTAAAGTTGGTTAGGTTTTGTCTTTACTTCCACTTTAACAATTTTACCACCTCAATGGGATAGCTTTGTACAAATTTTTGAACAGTCATACTATCTATCCATATTGTAATCTAATGTCTAGAAATCTTTTTCAGTTCTGTTGACATCTGCACACTAGTGAAGCGCCACCCCAGAAGAATACAAAAGGAGACCAGAATTTACAAACCTTGTAGAAGGTGTCCTGGAAGGGTGTTCCAAATGTGTATTCTGCATCATCAAGTGGGATGAGTGAGCTCTGAACCAGGACATCCTGCATGCAAACACACATTTCAGAAAATGTAAAATGATCATTTTTTTGTGCAAGTTTTATAAATTAATGGCAAAGACCAAAACAGTAGGTACACCTTTGAAAAAAATTTACAATCTACTTGACTTTTATTAATTTGAGGATATGTTGGAATAATTTACAAACTATAAAGAGAAGCTGAGATGTGATCAACAGCATCACTTGGATGCTTGCACTTAGCGATGAGCCCGATGTTCGAGTCGACAGTAAGTTCGACACGAACATCGGGTGTTCGCCGAAAAGCAAACAATTTGGGGTGTTCGCGGCAAATTTGAAAGCCGCGGAGCACCCTTTAAAAGTCTATGGGAGAAATCAAAAGTGCTAATTTTAAAGGCTTATATGCAAGTTATTGTCATAAAAAAAATGTTTGGGGACCTGGGTCCTGCCCCAGGGGACATGTATCAATGCAAAAAAAAGTTTTAAAAAACAGCCGTCTTTTCGGGAGCAGTGATTTTAATAATGCTTAAAGTGAAACAATAAAAGTGAAATATTCCTTTAAATTTCGTACTGGGGGGGGGGGTGGTGGGGGTGACCATAGTATGCCTGTAAAGTGACGCATGTTTACCGTGTTTACAAGTCATTAAAAAAAACGGCATGGGATTCCCCCACAGTCCATTACCAGGCCCTTTGAGGAATATTAAGCAGAACCCCGAACCAAAATTAAAAAAAAAAAAAAAAAAACGACGTGGGGGTCC
Source organism: Lithobates clamitans (assembly GCA_037952925.1). Lineage (NCBI taxonomy): Eukaryota > Metazoa > Chordata > Amphibia > Anura > Ranidae > Lithobates > Lithobates clamitans. The sequence continues at coordinate 3,192,800 of JBBGZY010000374.1, forward strand.
CCCTCAAAATCCATACCAGACTCTTCAGGTCTGGTATGGATTTTGAGGGGAACTCTGCATCAAATTTTTTTTTAAAAATGGTGTTGGGGTCTATACCAGAGCCTTATCCAAGCACGCAACCTGGCAGGCCACAGGAAAAGAGGGGTGGACGAGAGAGCGCCCCCCCCCTCCAGAACCGTACCAGGCCACATGCCCTCAACATGGGGAGGGTGCTATGGGGTAGCCAAAGCATAGTGTCCCCACGTTGATGGGGACAAGGGCCTCATCCCCACAACCCTTGCCCGGTGGTTGTGGGGGTCTGCAGGTGGGGGGCTTATCGGAATCTGGAAGCCCCCTTTAACAAGGGGACCCCCAGATCCCGGCCTCCCCCCTGTGTGAAATGGTAGCGGGGTATGTACCCCTACCATTTCACAAAAAAAGTGTGAAGAAAGAAGAAAGGAGGAAGGAGGAAGGAGGAAGGAGGAAGGAGGAAGGAGGAAGGAGGAAGGAGGAAGGAGGAAGGAGGAAGGAGGAAGGAGGAAGGAGGAAGGAGGAAGGAGGAAGGAGTTTCATTTTTTTTACTTGTCCCCAAGCCGTGTCATGTCATTTTTACCATTTTCACATTTTTTTTGTGAAATGGTAGGGGTACATTTGTACCCAGTTACCATTTCACACGGGGGGGAGGCTGGCCGCGAGTACTTTTAGCTGACTTTTTTTCCTTTATAAATGTCATTTTGTTCAGGGACTGTTGTAAACACGGGAAACATGCGCCACTTTACAAGCATACTATAGACACCCCCCAGGTAGGAAATTTAAAGGAATATTTCACTTTTATTGTTTCACTTTAAGCATTATTAAAATCACTGCTCCCGAAAAAAACGGCAGTTTTTAAAACTTTTTTGTTGCATTGATACATGTCCCCTGGGGCAGGACCCAGGTCCCCAAACACTTTTTATGACAATAACTTGCATATAAGCCTTTAAAATTAGCACTTTTGATTTTTCATGTTCGTGTCCCATAGACTTTAACGGTGTTGGAACAAATTTTTTGTCTGTTTGCATCTTCTGCTGCGAACCGAACCAGGGGGTGTTCGGCTCATCCCTACTTGCACTCATCATCTTAGTTTGTTACTTTCAGCTGGAATCTGATTGTTGCCCAAGGCAACAGACTTTTTTATATTACTAATTTAAAAAGAGAATAGGATTTCAGAAATTTAGATAGTTTGGATAATGCATTTTTATCCAATATGTTAGCCAATAGCGTAAGATGTTGTATTAAAAAAAAATAATAATCTTGATGCACTCATGTGGTCATCTTTCCCCCTTTGTGTAATTTTCTTCTTTTTTTTTTTTTAACTTTGTTTAAAAAATAAAAAGGTGTCCTTGCCCAATTTCCCAAAAGGATGAGAAGCCAAAATGTCAATTGGGAAAGTAATGAGAGGGAAATGACAAATTCTCTCACTTCGTGAATATGTAAACACTTCTCATATATACAGCAGCTGTAATCTCATAACCATTTACCAGATCTATGACTAGGGTGTATTTTGGAGCACTGCGGGTTTTAATAGGTATGTCCTTCTTCCTCCGGTGCAGAGTGCGTGAAGCTGCTTGAGCATCACTCATAAAACTGTATCTGAAAAGAAACACGCCCTGCAATTATTACTTTTTCTTGTAAAACATGTTGTAATACAGTAACTAAATATACTCACAGATTGAAGTGATCTCCAGAGTTACCTTTCGGGATATTACTAAAGTACTGATGATCTGGAACAGGGACCAAGTTTCCTTCTACATGTCCAAGTAAAGTGCAGTCATCTGAAACATGTCAGTAAATGGAAGATTAGATATAATATGGCACAATCCTTTTCCACTTGTATTACTTGTATACAGTGAGATCCCACCTATTGTATGCGTTTGTTGGGGCCTACAGAGAAAAATGATTAAAAAGAAAAATTAAAAAGAAAAAACCTGCTCCAAGCGTAGCTGAACACATCAGTACTATTACCTATTTCTATGGAATTGTAATGGCCATCAAAGACTAAGCAAGTGCCCCAGAGCACAATACTTTATAAAGGATTGGGATAATGTAGCATTAGGAAAAATTTGGATATGATTAAAGCAGAACTCCAGGCAAAAACAACAAAATGAAAGTTAAAAAAGTCAAGATAATAAAACTCTTTGCTGCAATATTACCAGTCAAGCCAAAATTTTCTCCTGCAGTACTTTTATGCCACTAGATATCCTCAGTCTGAGGAGCTCATCTCTCTGTCATTCTGCTTTCTCATGCTTCTGATCAGCGCATGAACGGAAGAGTTCTGTTTTATTAGCGTTTATCATAAGTAGTCCGGCTGTAGTACCACCGTCACGGCAACCACACAGCCTGGGCTATCACACAGCCATCCCCACCACAGCTCCCCATGGATCAGCCATGAGGCCAGAGAGGAGAGGGAGAGACATGAAAAAGGACTGCACCTATAGCGGGGTCAGAAAGAAGCCCCACCCATCACCCGACAGGAGGAGAGCAGCAATTGGCTAAAGTCGCTGCAAGGGAGCCCCTGACCAGGAAGAATTGTTTAGGCGTCCCAGGAAGACTTTGAGCTTCAGAAGTAATTTGGGGTAACAGTCTCACTTTGAGAGCCCTGTTTCCCTGGACTACACTGCTACACCTTTACAGAGACTGCTATTGCTGGAAGAACACAGCAAGATGTGGGAGAGCACATCTGCGCCTGGAATGTCTATAGTTTCACCAGAGGCGGCTCTAGGCTTTGTGAGGCCTTAGGCAAATCTTAGACATGAGGCCCCACTCACGCCCATAATGGGAAAAATAATTAAAGCGATAAAAAGAAAAATAACTGTATGTCCCCCCACAGCGCTGCCGGCTTCCCTCCTCTTCTCTCCTACTGACTGCTGTGGGGAACCTTCAGGAAAAGGGGCTGGTAAATATGTCATCTACCAGCCCCTTCCTTTACCGATCACTCACTGTGTTCATTTAGAACTGATCACTCACTGTGTTCATTGATAACGGTGTTTACTCTGCTTCAGTTTATGAATTAACAGGAGCCTCCTGTTCATTCATTTGCAGTGCAGCTGAGGCTGCTGAGAAATGAACTGTGGAATGCGTTTCCTCTGTCCCTTTCTCTGTCTCAAAAGTGAGACTTCAGGGGTGTGGTTAGATCCCTGATATTTCACCAAAGAAACCAAAAAACTCTCACCAAAAAATGTAAAATCAGACTAAAATTTCTAAATCAGACTAAGAAGCCATGCACAATATGTAGCATAATTTAGCCACACTCACTATATGCCACAGGTCACCATCTCCCTAGTAGGGGACTGTAGATTTTGTAGAAGCAATGATGAATAGTCAGATGAATCTTGTGAATAGCTTGTTCATTCCAGTCAGCGGAGAGCCACATGAAAAACCTATTTCTTCTAGTTTCACTTCATAACCTACTTCCTTTTCCCACCCCCAGGTCCTCACACAGCTATGTAAATACAACACATACATATTCTACAGCGTCCCAGTGCATTACTTTGCCCATGATGATATTATGATGGCACTGTACAATGGTTTGTAGAAGAGGAAAGTGGAGAATATGACAGTGGGTAGTATGTACATGAGAGGGATGCGGAGTGTATGGAGGTGGGTAGTATGTACATGAGAGGGGTGCACATGGTAGAAAAGTGGTATATGGCGTGAATGAGCCTTAATTTATTGCTCCATCACTGCAGAGGCCAGTTTGCAGTGGCATGCATGGAGCAACTGAAGTTAGCAGCACAGCACTAGAACTAGCCTCCCACCCTGCTGCAGACTCTGCTCTCACCTCCCCCTGCCCCATCTCAAGTTCCTGCACACAAGTCTCAAGTTCTCCCACAAAGCTGCCAGCTCACCTTCCTCCACACATCCGGTGTCCTGACGTCGAACGAACTCCTGCATGTGCATGCATCCCTCCTGGCGGTTTCAGCAGCGGCCGGCAGCTCCGTCTTCACCTCTAGAATCTGTCTGCAGGCGGCGCTGGAGGACACAGAGGGTACGATGGGGAGTGCAAAGAGAGGCAGAGGGAGGAGGTTTCAGGTCAGTGCGGCGCTGGCGATATAGCAGCACTGCAGCTGTATACTAGAGACCTTCTACCGGCCCGGTCTTCCATCCGGCTCGCTCAGTGGGGACACTGACAGGGGGACATCCCCTCACACACACACACACACACACACACACACACACACACACACACACACACACACACACGTCAGGCAAATTAGGTGGCCGCAAGGCCCCTGGGAGTGTGAGGCCTAAGGCGACCGCCTAATTTGCCCAATTGGAGAGCCACCTCTGAGTTTCATCCAGGATTGCTGCAACAGTGTTTAGACCTACTACCATTGTCCTCGGAGATTGCGCGCCCCAGCGCCATTTTGTCCAAACCAGGAAGTGCAGTGTTCACATGTAGGAAGCACCAATTATGATCACAGTACATTTGAGAGGATTTGGTCTAACAAGTTGGCTGCTTCTGAGGACTGCTTCTCTGTGACATCTCTTGACCAATTGGACTATCTTCCTTCCTGATCTGGAGCCCAGACGTGGAGGACCCATACTTTGGTGTTTACACCATATGCCTTTGAGACTCACTGAGCATATGCCCATTTGAGTCCTCTTACTCCGGTAAGCCTCCTCACTAACTGGTGGTGGTTCTATTGTCTGTGTCTTCACTTCAACACTGATGTCATGTGGAATTCCACTTCTGGCTACATAATCTGTTTTCACAGTATATCCAAGGACTTATGTTTATGGTTTAAAAATCTTTACATAATGGCACATGGACTTTAGTTTGGGTGTGAATTTCACATCACTTTTCACAGTTTTTTTGTGGTCATTGCACAATATATATTAGTTTGTACATATATCAATTTTTGAGCACGGCACAAAATTTTATCTTTCACATATCTCTGTTGGATAGCCAAAGATTTAGATACCATGCTACAGGCCTCTAATGTGTGATCAAAACTGTGGCCAGTCACAGGTACTTGAAATCCCCACATTCTTTGCCGAGGTTCACATGCAAGTGACAATTGGTGGTCCACATCAGACCCGAAATCAACTGATCCATTTATTATAAAATCTTAACTCACTAACATACTTACCAGACCAGCTGATGGGAAGTGAGTAGAGAACCACAGGCGAGTTGTAAATAGGTTTCTGTTCTGGAGAGGACTCATCCAGCTGAAAATGCACTCTAACAGATCGCTGTATATGTGGGGAATCTGGATGGGTGGAAACAAATGTCATTAACCAGATCATTATTTTTGCTTGATGTTCTCAGGCACAAATACTAATAACAAAGCCAAACTCTGAATATCAAATACGCTGAATGAGGGACAGACCTAAAACAGAACAGAAGGCTTTTCTTTGTTTGTGGAAATAGGCACCTTGTCCTTATTGGCCATATAAAAAGTGTAGAAAGAGACCATGCAGATTTTTTAAATACATAAAGCAATGAATGTGATATTCACCAAACGTTCTGTACTGATCTTAAAAAGATGCGATTGGACCGGAGGAGCCTCCCAGGGTTGACCCACTGCAGTCACAGCGCAAAGGGAACGTATATATATATATATATATATATATATATGTGTGTATGTATATATATATATATATATATATATATATATATATATATATATATATATATATATATATATATATATATATATATATATATATATATATATATATATATATTTATTTATTTATTTTTTCATTCTACCACTGTTGCTTCAAATGTTACATGTAAGATTTTTTTTTTTTTTATTTCAAATGATTTTTATTGAAAATAAAAAAGGAAGGAAGAAGAACCAGTTAGGTTATTCAGAATTAATGTGATAACATGTTGTATATCTTAGCAATGGTGTTTGAATTAATCTCAGGAAGATGATGCACAAAATGAAAGATAGGAAAATATTGTGTTTCTTTTGTTTCAAAGGGTTTACCCGATTAGGAAAATACAGTATCTAGCAGTGGATGCAGAGCAATCGTATGAATACCCAATAACCACACACCTGTGATTTCTATGGCGTACCTAAAGTGGGTGCCAAGAAGACAGCATGCTTATGTGAAATTGTATCTGGTATGATTATAAAGAATTGAACATTAGTCTTTATTAGTAACACTTCAAGGTTGAGTGGGAAAGCTGGGAGTATTTGTATGAGATTTACAGGCAACCCAGGTAAAATTTTGCACTAGTGACTCCCTAATAACACTTTTGTACTCCCTGCTGCATTATAATATTTTTCAGGGTCACTAAAATATAGACTATCAGTGATTAAATTACACAAATCAATGACTTTATAAATAGAGATTTACCTTCCTCCACATAAACATTCCTCAAGTTATAGAAGTGGCGGGGGGTATTTTTTTTACAAGATAGTGTGACTGCATCATCCTTAAAGGATTTCTGGGAAACTTCAGGTGATTTCAGCTGTACCTAATGGCAAAAATAAAAGTCCAGCACAACAGTTTATTTTATACAGAAACAAAAGTTAATAAACTACCTTTATGTATAATCCTATTTATTAGAAGTTTTCAGACAGTACAATACAACATGACATTGTACAAACTAGCATAACCATACAGTGCATCACCATGAATTCAAGGTACATATCAAAATCATGAAGAATAAAAGCATACCATGTATAGCATGCACATTATCATAAGATAGGCAGGTGCCTATCAAACGTACAGTAAATGTGGTGATGAAAAACAAGTTGACCAGGCTGCAATACCCTACCTTATTTACTAGCTCAAAAATCCTTATATGCTCGCTCTGCTTTGTTATGTTTAGGAGGGGGAGGTGGGGTAATGTTTAACATAATTAAAGTGGCACTTTAGTCAGAAAATTAGGTCCTGCTAACAGTGGTGGCACGTCCATAAGGGGTGCAGGGGCACTGCCCCCCTAATCCATGCGCCCGTCCCCTAATCTATATGCAGGGCGCTGGACGCATGGATTTTATTTTTTATTTATTTATTTATTTTAGAAGCACATGATTAGAGACTGATGCTCACCCAGTTGTGTGACAATAGCGAATTAATATTTGCTATGGTCTTCCTGATTCTCCTCCTGGTCAATCAGGAAGCAGGTCTTATGACCCGATTGGGCGAGAGGAGAAGCGATTATATTGGCTGCAGAGGGAAGCCGCCGTGAAACCGGAGATGCAGGAGAAGCCACTGAGGAGGAGATGCAGGAAGGAGCCGAAGCTGCCCGCGACCTAGATGGGGTAAGTGCGGGGCTGGCGGAAGGACGAAAGAGCGAGTGTTGGGGGAGGTAGGGGTTTGACTGATCGATCGACCGACCGACTGAGTGGGGTGTGTCTTGTTTGCTGCCCCCCAAACAAAAAAATGAAGCACCAGCTGCCACTGCCTGCTATATTACTTCAGGTATAGTCATGTAAAACATTAAAAATAAGGTGCATATGAGGGGGCAGGAGGCGGAGCCTAGCGGAGCAGACATGCATTGTTAGAGCTCCACACCGCTGACGAGAGAAGAGAAGGACAAAGCGGAGCCTGCAGGCTCAAAAGGTATCCATTTGAACCTTTTTGCCCCAGGGAACAAACTGTGAAAGTTTGGGCAGGAAATATGGTACTGGGAGGAAACCGTGGCAGAAATAAAAATCACCTCACAAGTATGAAACGTTTAACTGTCTAGCTAACCTACTCCGTTTTATTACTAACTGTTTATATTGCCAGGCCTAACCGTCCAATGTTTGGATGACTATGTGCCAAATTGAAATGAGACACTACGACTTCTTTTTATTCCTGTACCCAATACCATAATGCTGTAATTGTTAATTTTTCCTCTGTTGAAAAACAATAAAAATTGTCAATTATAAAAAAAAAAAAAAATCACCTCACAAAGAGCTCACAGGCACTCACTGCAGCTGAAGCAGCTCCAGTCACCTCACAAGATACAGCATCAGGGCGCTCTCACAGACAAAAAATGTCACAGCAAGACTCTCCATTTGAGTCAGATACAGAACAAATCCTCTCACAAACTTCTCCACAAGCCTCCTCAGTATCCCCAGTAATATTATTACAGTTTGAAAAGATGCTTCATAAGGCTTTAAAACAAACCTCAGACCAAATAACAAAAAGCCTAACCAAAGAAATAAGAGAGCTGGGAAACCGCACCGCAGCCTTAGAAATAAAAATGGATGAAATTGAAAATACAACCCAAGAAAATATAACAGAATTGGAACAATTAAAAGAAGATAATTTAATACTTCAAACTAAGCTCGAAGATTACGAAAATAGAGCCAGACGTTCAAACTTGCGCATAAGGGGAATACCTGAAACTGTGACAGACCTGCAATCTACTATTACTGCTCTATTACAAGAACTAAAGCCAGATATCCCTATTGAACGTTTAGAACTGGACAGAGTACACAGAACCCTCACAGCTAAAAAGAAAGATGGACCCCCACGTGATATAATCACAAAATTTCATTATTACAGAACGAAAGAACAAATACTAATTGCTGCAAGAGAAAAAAAAAGGAACTTAATTTTCAAGGACACAATTATCAAATTTTTGCTGACCTATCCCAACTTACTATTACTAAAAGACGATCCATGAAACCCCAACTAATGGAACTGCAACGCCACAACATTATGTATCAATGGGGCTTCCCCTTTTCAGTCAGATTTAACTACCAAGGTACAATTTACAGAAGCAGATCAGCAGATGAACTACAACAAACCCTTTTAAAATTAAATCTGACAGAACCCACAAGCAGCAACTCTCCCACACGCAGAAGAATGACATCATCTTCACCTTCAGGCAGCACCCAGAAAATTTCAGAACAAAATGGGAATCATCATTCTCACAAAAGAGGTCGTTATGCCACATCATCCATGGACCAAGAAGATTCAATGGACTGACATCCTAATTCCTGATATCTCTTCATTTATTATACTAAGAGATGGTTCTCTTTAAAAAACCTATATTTATAACTGAATGTAACTGCATTCTGATAGTCACACACTGTGTGGGATCATGTTACATTCCAGTTATATTTCTTATTACTTCTGATTCATATAGCCTTAGAATATATAAGTGAAATAAGGAAATTCTTGTTCAGTTATATTTTATCAGGTAATAACAATAGATTTATTACTTTTTAGGACAAATATGTTCAATAATCCAGAAGTAATGGAAGCTTTTTCTTTCTTTTCTTAAAACAAATATATTATTACCTAACTAGTTCCTAGAATTATGTTTTTGTTTATTCTAATTTGAAGCAATACAACCTCAATTTTATGAGTTAACATATCTAAACAGTTACATATGAATAAAATATGTAATTGTTTACTCTAAAAGGGTTAAAATCCCAAAATAATTCAAACTATCTTCATCAATACCAAAGTTATTAACAGTACCTTTCTAACTGAATTATTTAGCCTAGGGCAAGACTAACCATATACAACCACCCTGGAATAAATAATTTCAACAAAAACTATATTCTGCACTCCAATTAATGAAACATCATTTTGATGTCTTTTGACATAGCACTTCTCTCCTGTAAGCGGAAGATCCGTGTACCCCCATTAGCCCTCCTCATTCTCCCAACCATATTATGTGGGAGTGTGACGAAGGCACTTATTCCCCTGAGAGAGACATTTATTCTCTTTCACGGGTAAATTGTGATTACTTGCAAAAAATAATTTATACAATGTATCATTTAATCTCATATGTTTTTTGTTTACTCTTTACTCCAGAATTCACTGGTTACTTTTCTATCTATTCATCTCTTCAGTCCACACAGGTTGATCAGCGCAGTCAGCTCTGCATAACAAAAAGTCAAAACTATTTGATCTATTGCCATGGCACCACTGAATATACTTTCCCTGAACGTTCAGGGAATAAATGTCCCTCAAAAAAGGACCAAAGCCTTCCGTACTTTCCATAACAAGAAGGCTCACATAGTATGCCTCCAAGAAACACACTTCACCAAAGATTCTACTCCAAAATATATTTCTCCTTTTTATCAACAAATTTACACGGCTTCTGCCTGTACCAAGCAAAGGGGAACTCTAATTGCATTTCACCGATCCACACCATTCACCTTATCAGAAATTAAAGACCCAGAAGGTAGATACCTGATACTCATGGGTTATATAATGGATACAGCAATCACGGTGATTTCCTACTACGCTCCTAACAAACAACCTACACCATTCCTCTCACATATATTACAAGTGATTAATACACACAAAATAGGAACAGTGATAATGTGTGGGGATTCGAACCAGGTCCTCCTCCCATTTCTAGATAAATCACCTTTTACACCATCCAAAATAACCTCTAGATTACCTTTTTCTCAACTTCTTTCCAAATACAATCTGGTAGATTCATGGAGAGAAAGTAACCCAATGAAAAAGAAATTCACTTATTTCTCGCTCCCTCATCAAACCTTCACCAGAATAGATCATATTTTTCTAACAATAGGAATGATACCGGAAATTATTGCATCAGATATAATTCCGATTCCGTGGTCTGACCATAATGCAGTATACACTACTATAGCCTCAGCCATACCAAAAGCGCATGACCCAACGTGGTACTTACCGGACATAATGCTCAAACACCCACTACATCAGATGGCCATTGAACAAGCTTTAAAGGAATACATATCAATTAATAATACAACAGACATCTCCCCAATAACACTGTGGGAAGCTCATAAGCCTGTCTTGCGTGGTACAATACAAAGACAAATGGCACTATTTAAACGGGAACGCAAAAATCTAGCAAAAAAACTAGAACTCAATTTTAATGCAGCCTACATATCATTTCAAGATAATCCATCTCAGAGTACAAAATCTCATCTGGAAAAATCTAGATTGGAATACGATCTATTTCTCACTGAGTCAGTTGATAAATCCCTCAAACGCTCCAAACACAATTTCTACATGAATACAAACAAACCAGGTACATGTTTGGCTCGGGCATTAAATTCAACTAACAAATCTTTCAAACCAATACGTTTGAAATTATCAAAAAATGTTTACACTTGTAATCCAGTTAAAATAGTCCATAAATTTCACTCACATCTCGCAACTTTATACAAGACAAACAATGAATTTAATCCTACAGAAGCTGAATCCTTCTCAAAAATAAACTTACCTGAGTTATCTCAGAATCAAAAAAGCAGTTTGGATGAGCCTATAACTATAGATGAAGTTGCTAACGCCATAAAAGACCTAAAACTTAACAAAAGACCAGGCCCAGACGGCTACTCGGCTTTATACTATAAAACATTCTCAGAAATACTCTCTCCCATTCTCACTGAAACTTTTAACAAACTTCTAGATGGACATTCTTTTCGGCAAGAAACACTAATGGCAATTGTTTGTATGATCCCAAAACCCCTTTCTGATGATACTTCCTGTGTGAATTATCGGCCTCTCTGTTAAACCTCAATATTAAATTATTAGCAAAAATAATAGCAAAACGCCTCAATAGCATTATAGGAAAATGAATACATAGAGATCAAGTAGGCTTCAAGCCAAATAGACAGGCAGGCGATAATATACGCAGGGCAGTGTTATTGGCACATATTGCTAAAAAACGGAAAATCCCTTTATGTTTTCTATCTCTCGATATTAAGAGGGCATTTGACACAGTATCCTGGCAATATATGCAATATTCATTACAAAAATGGGGTTTTGGACCCCACTTTTTAACATGGATCAAAGCATTATATAATAAACCCAAAGCCTATATAAAATATGCTGGATACAAATCTGAAGCCTTTAATATCGAAAGAGGTACCCGACAGGGTTGCCCATTATCTCCCTTATTATTTGCCCTTATACTCGAACCCATGGCCCAATACATCAGAACAAACCAAACTATAACTGGCATTGAAGTAGGAGGTATTACACACAAATTATGTATATTTGCAGACGATATATTACTTTTTCTATCATCACTACAGGTCTCTGGTCCTAACTTAATACCAGCTCTTGATGGATTTGCAGCCCTATCCGGCCTTATGATTAATCCTAAGAAATGCCTAGTGCTTAATATTTCACTCACAAACATGGAGTTGATCCCGGCTAGGGCTGCACTCCCATTCACATGGGCAGAAAAATCAATCCCATATCTTGGAATTCATTTAACAGCATCTCATTCTGACTTATTCTCAACCAATTATCCTCCTGTATTAAGACAGATCACAAATCTAATAAAACAATGGTCGCAACTTCCTTTATCCTGGATAGGGAAAATTAATGCAATCAAAATGACTATTCTACCCAAATTGCTTTATCTATTCAGAGTCCTCCCTATTCCAATTCCTTCCTATTTTTTGAGAATAGTACAAAAAAAAAGCAACTTCGTTTATATGGGGCTCTTCTAAACCACGTATACCTATACACACACTACATCTTCCCAAAAATAAAGGAGGCCTGGGATACCCTAATTTTACTAACTACTACAGAGCAGCACATTTGGCCAGTCTGTCCAAATACCATGCAAAACAGGAAATCCCATTATGGGTATTTATAGAGGCTTCAGAAAATGACCCTCTATTAATATCAAATTTATTATGGCTTGATCCTAAAGACCGCTTTAAAATTCATAATCCCATAACTAAACACTTCTTATCTCTCTGGGATAAACTAAAAACCAAATATCAGTTACAATCTCCACACAATCCTCTCCTTTCTTTTATCAGAAATCCGGCCTTTTATCCGGCATGGATCTACCCAAATTCTTTTAAAGCTTGGACAACATCAGGCATTCAGACACTAAATGACTTCATAGCATCTAAATCATTCCTTTCATTCCCATCGCTTAGAGAAAAATATGATCTACCAAACTCTGAGATATTTAGATATCTCCAAATAAAAAATTTCTATACACCATTCCTAAAGGAGGATACACCATTATCCCAATTATCCATTTTTGAATCAATCTGTACAAAAGATCCATTTGCTAAAGGTACAATTTCATCACTTTATAATCAATTATATGGAGTAGCAAATCTTAATAGACCCTCTTACGTTCAGAGGTGGGAGGACCTGGGACGAACTTTAGAAGACACGGACTGGTCTAACATATGGCTCACATCTAAGTCATCTCCACCCAACATCTTAGCACTGGAGACAAATTATAAAGTCCTAACTCGCTGGTACCTTGTACCCGCTAGAGTGGCAAAATATTCACCTAATACCTCAGCTCTTTGTTTGAGGATGCCCAGAAATAGGCACATATTTACACATATGGTGGACGTGCCCAGTAATCCAAACCTTCTGGAAGGAAGTTTTCGTGATTGCATCTAAAATATTTTAAAAAATAATACAACCAGATCCATATTTAACTTTACTTAATCTAAAACCGGAATGGTTAACACTCTCTCAATTCAAACTCATGATCCAACTAATAACGGCTGCAAAACAAACAGTGGCCAAGGCATGGAAATCTCCTACATTGGTACTAGCAGAAACAATTCACAGAATGAATAATACAATGTCCCATGCTAAGATGGTAGCCATCGATCAAAATCAAATTCCAAAATTTGAAAAACTTTGGCACCCTTGGATAAAACAACAGTTCCTGTCAAATTTCAATGACTCTGTCCTGTTGCCATGGTAACAGATTAAATGACTTACAGAGACACCCATTTTAAGGCTTCAAAGAGAACTAAAAAGAATAATAAACTGACGAGCTGGACAACCTTGTGGACCATACCTCTACCTTTCAACCCTTTTTCTTCTTTCTCTTTCCTTTTCTCCACCTTACGATTAAAGCTCATTATCAGAATTTATTTGACCTATATACACTCTACTTGTAAACAATATGTATAGTAGGTATAAATCATTTAAATACCTACAAAAGTAACTTAAGGAAATGATATATATCTTTAATTTAGGTTTACGTGAACCCAATGTTTAATATTTGAAATTTCATGATATTTACCTATATAAACCCTACTGTAAAACAATGAGCTTACTTTATAGATCCTTGTAAACTTACTTTATGTATCTTTATAACATTGTATACTCAATAAACTTCTTTTGACAAGGAAAAATAAGTGCATATACTGTTTAAAATCCAGTAATACATGGCCTCACCCTGCTCTGCACATGCTCAATTGTGCTCTATTTTTCAGCACAGTGCCTACCTTTAGAGCCACTTCTCAGGGGCCCTTGGCTTCAGAAAAATGGCAGCCTCCTGCAAGAAGAAACCGGAGCAATGCTGGAGGCAATGAACAGCACACACATTTTGGTAGCATAATTATTAATGTGGAATGTATGTTCCTTGTTAACCCCTTGCCGACCAGCTCACACCGATATACGTCGGCAGAATGGCACGGACAGGCATAATAACGTACCTGTATGTCGCCTTTAAGACACGGCATGGTTGGCGCGCGCCCGCCGCGAGCGTGATTGCGGATCCCGCAGACTCGATATCCGCGGGGATACCTGCGATCGTCTCACAGAGAGGAAGAACAGGGAAATGCTGATGTAAACAAGCATTTCCCCATTCTTCCTAGTGACAGGACACTGATCACAACTCCCTGTGATCGGGAGCGGTGATCAGTGTCATGACACACGTAGCCCATCCCCCCCCCCCACAGTTAAAACACACCCCTAGGACACACCTAACCCCTTCAGCAACCCCTCCTGGTTAACCCCTTCACTGCCAGCCACATTTACACAATAATCAATGAATTTTTATAGCACTGATCGCTGTATAAATGTCAATGGTCCCAAAATAGCGCCAAAAGTGTCCGATGTGTCCCCCATAATGTCGCAGTCACGATAAAAAAATAAAAAAATAAAAAAATCACTGATCGCTGCCAAAAAAAAAAATTAATAAAAATGCCATAAGACTATCCCCTAATTTTGTAGACGCTATAAGTTTTGTGCAAACCAAACGCTTATTACATTTTTTTTTACCAAAAATATGTAGAATACGTATCGGCCTAAACTGAGGAAAAAAGTTTTTTTTATATATTTTTGGGGGATATTACAGCAAAAAGTAAAAAATATTGGGTTTTTTTCAAAATTGTCGCTTTTTGTTTATAGCGCAGAGGTGATCAAATACCACCAAAAGAAAGCTCTATTTGTGGGGAAAAAAGGACATCAATTTTGTTTGGGAGCCACGTCGCACAACCGCGCAATTGTCAATTAAAGCGACGCAGTGCCAAATTGCAAAAAGTGCTCTAGTCTTTGGCCAGCCAAATGGTCCGGGGCTGAAGTGGTTAAAGAACATTCTTTTTTATCAAGCTGTAATGGGTAAAGCTCCACTTTAATCCTGTCTGTACTGTGTTGCAGATCATTATCAAACGTAAACTAGATTTGAACACTGTCTAGCCCAATTTAGAAAACCGCCCACCGGCAATGTATGTTAATAAGGGATAGTGTAGGCATAGGCACTTGAGACTGTCCAGAAATTCTTTGAACCAGCCATGACACCTTCTCTTTAGAAACATCTAAAAAGGTAAGAAATATACTGTGCGTAATATATATGTATATAATATATACAGTATCTCACAAAAGTGAGTACACCCCACACATTTTTGTAAATCATTTATTATATCTTTTCATGTGAAAACACTGAAGAAATGACACTTTGCTACAATGTAAAGTAGTGAGTGTACAGATTGTATGCTTAGTGTAAATTTTCTGTCCCCTCAAAACAAATCAACACACAGCTATTAATGTCTATACCGCTGGCAACGAGTACACCCCTAAGTGAAAATGTCCAAATTGGGCCCAATTAGCAATTTTCTCTCCCCAGTGTCATGTGACTCGTTAGTGTTACAAGGTCTCAGGTGTGAATGGGGAGCAGGCGTGTTAAATTTGGAGTTATCGCTCTCACTCTCTCATACTGGTCACTGGAAGTTCATGGCAAAGAACTCTGAAGATCTGAAAAAAAGAATTGTTGCTCTACATAAAGATGGCCTAGGCTATAAGAAGATTGCCAAGACCCTGAAACTGAGCTGCAGCACGGTAGCCAAGACCATACAGCGGTTTAACAGGACAGGTTCCACTCAGAACAGGCCTAGCCATGGTGGACCAAAGAAGTTGAGTGCACGTGCTCAGCATCATATCCAGAGGTTGTCTTTGGGAAATGGACATATGAGTGCTGCCAGCATTGCTGCAGAGGTTGAAGGGGTGGGGGGGGGGTCAGCCTACCAGTGCTCAGACCATACGCTGCACACTGCATCAAATTGGTCTGCATGGCTGTCATCCCAGAAGGAAGCCCCTTCTAAAGATGATACACAAGAAAGCCTGCAAACAGTTTGCTGAAGACAAGTAAACCAAGGACATGAATTACTGGAAACATGTCCTGTGATCTGATGACACCAAGATAAACTTATTTGGTTCAGATGGTGTCAAGTGTGTGTGGCGGCAACCAGGTGAGGAGTACAAAGACAAGTGTGTCTTGCCTACAGTCAAGATTGGTGGTGGGAGCGTCATGGTCCGGCGCTGCATGAGTGTTGCCGGAACTGGGGAGCTACAGTTCATTGAGGGAATAATGAATACCAGCATGTACTGTGACATACTGATGCAGAGCATGATCGGCTTCCTTTGGAGACTGGGCCGCAGGGCAGTATTCCAACATGATTACGACCCCAAACACACCTCCAAGACAACCACTGTCTTGCTAAAGAAGCTGAGGGTAAAAGGTGATGGACTGGCCAAGCATGTCTCCAGACCTATACCCTATTGAGGATCTGTGGGGCATCCTCAAATGGAAGGTGGAGGAGCACAAGGTCTCTAACATCCACCAGCTCTGTGATGTCATCATGGAGGAGGAGTGGAAGAGGACTCCAGTGGCAACCTGTGAAGCTCTGGTGAACTTCATGCCCAAAAGGGTTAAGGCAGTGCAGGAAAATAATGGTGGCCACACAAAATATTGACACTTAGCACAATTTGGACAATTTCAATTAGGGGTGTGCTCACTTTTGTTGCCAGTGGTTTAGACATTAATGGCTGTGTTTTGAGTTATTTTGAGGGGACAGCGAATTTACACTGTTATACAAGCTGTACACTCACTACTTTACATTGTAGCAAAGTGTCATTTCTTCAGTGATGTCACATGAAAAGATATAGTAAAATATTTACAAAAATGTGAGAGAGGTGTACTCACTTGTGTGAGATACTGTATATATATATATATATATATATATATATATATATATATATATATATATATATATATATATATATATATATATATATATATATATATATACACACATATATATATATACACACATATATATATATATACACACACACACATATACAGTGGTGTGAAAGTATTTGCCCCCTTCCTGATTTTGTTTTTTTTTGTATATTTCTCACACTTAAATGGACTCAAACTAATTTTAATATTACACAAAGATAACCCAAGTAAATCCAAGATGCAGTTTTTAAATTATTAAGGGAAAAGAGCTGTTCAAACCTGCATGGCCATATGTGAAAAAGTAATTGCCCCCTCCCATACTGAATCAAGAATGAACTGTGAATAACCACAATTTTTTGGAAAGCTGAGTTAAATTTCACTTGCCACACCCAGGCCTGATCACTGCCAGACCTGTTGAATCAAGAAATCAAATAAAATAGAAGCTGTCTGACAAAGTGAAGCACACCAACAGATCACAAAAAGCCACACATCATGCCACAATCTAAAAAAACAGATTAGAAACAAAGTAATGTACATGTATTGGTCTAGGAATGGTTTCAGGGCCATTTCTAAGGCTTTGGAACTTCAGTGAACCACAGGGAGAGCCATTATCCACAAATGGAGATAACTTGGAACAGTGGTGAACCTTCCCATGAGTGGCCGGCCTACAAAAATTACTCCAAGAGCATAACGATGACTCACCCAGGAGGTCATAAAAGAACCCAGAACATCTAAAAGAACTGCAGGTCTCACTTGCCTCTGGTAAGATCAGTGTTCATGATTTAATAAGAAAGACTGGGCAAAAATGGCATCCATTGGAGAGTTCCAAGGCCAAAGCCACTGCTGTCCAAAAAGAACACAAAGGCTCATCTCACAATTACCATAAAACATCTTGATTATCTCCAAATCTTTTAGGCAAATATTCTGTTGACTGATGAGGCAAAAATTTTACTTTTTGGAAGGTGTGCGTCCCGTTACATCTGGCATTAAACCAATACAGCATTTCATAACAAGATCATACCAACAGTCAGACATGGTGGTGGTAGCGTGATGGTCTGGGGCTGCTTTGCAGCTCCAGGACCTGGACGACGTACCATAATTGATGGAACCATGAATTCTGAGCTCTACTAGAAAATCCTAAAGGAGAATGCCCGGCCATCAGTTCGTGACCTCAAGCTCAAGTGCACTTGTGTTATGCAGGACAATGATCTGAAACACAACAACAAGTCCACCTACAAATGGTTTGAACAAAGCAAAATTTAAGTTTTGGAGTGGCCTAGTCAAAGTTCTTAAATCCAATTGAGATGCTGTATGACCTTACACAGGCCGTTCATACTGGAAAAGCCTCCAATGTGGCTGAATTAAAACAATTCTGCAAAGAGTGGGACAAAATTGCTCCACAAAAAAGACTCATTGCCAGTTATCGCAAACACTGGATTGCAGTTGTTGCCGCAAAGGGTGGCACAACCAGTTATTAGGTTTAGGGGGCAATTACTCATTGACATAAAGCCAGGCAGGTTTGGACAGCTTTTTTGCGATAATGAAATAAACCATCATTTAAAAACTGAATTTTATATTTACTCTGGTTATCTTTGTGTAATAATTAAATTTGTTTGATGATCCGAGTCATTTAAGTGTGACAAATATGCAAAAAGAAAAAAAAACAAAAACAAATCAGAAAGTGGGCAAATACTTTTTCACAGTGCTATAATTATATTATAATTATATTATAATATATATATATATATATATATATATATATCTTGCTTCCGGTCCGTTTTACACCAAAGAACCGAATGTAAAAGGAAATTTTGCCAACAGGAGCGTAAACACCAATAAATAAAAATTTTCAAGTAATGCTTGGAAGGTTTAAAAAAATCTTTTAGAACTGCGTTACTGTCTGTGAGGGAGATTACTCCTTCCTTTATCCAGATAACAAGTGACAGGAAGAGAAGACAAGAAAACTCTATATGGGGACATACCATTTTAAATCTGGAAGAGATTTTATCCTTCCCTATGTTATGGAAAAATGTTTTGCATTGGACATTCAGTAAGACTAGATATATCTTTAGGATAAGGAACAAAGGGGCCCATTTACATCCTTGTGTTGCATTTCATCAACACATGTTATGTCGTCATGTAGCCCATTCATCTGAATAGTATGCCAATGTTCCACAACACAGACATAACAGTGCATTACTACAGTAGAGGTGTGTTGCACCAGGGGCATAGATAAGGGAGCATAGGCATCTAACCAAGCACCCGGGGTCTCAATGCCACTGCAGACCACTGGCGCTCCTGTCCCCTCCCCACGGCTGAGTGCACCCATAGCAAGCTGCTTGCTCTGGGGGCCACTTGCTGCTCACTCCCTAGCCACTTCTGTGCGTCTTTGAGACGCACAGCATGTCTCAGTCCTTCCCCCGGCTCCCTCCTCAATGGCTGTGATTGAAAGCAGTGGAAGCCAATGACTCCTGTTGCTGTGTATAAGCCAATGAGGAGGCAGAGACCTGGAAGAGCTTCTGCTCATGTGCACATTGCTGGATCTGGCTCAGGTGATTATAGGAGGGTTCTTAAGGGAAAGCTGCACACTGAAAGTTTTTTTTTTACCTTTAATAGATTGCCTTTAGAACCACTTATTGCTGCTTAATATGAGATTGCATAGTGCTAAAACTATTTCATAGACACTGTACAGTACTGACAATACATTCTCTACTAATCTATAAAGCATCCCTATATAGAAAGATTCTCCATGCCGCTGCCCCTCTCCATCTGTACTGGGGTCACATTAGCTGAGTGAGGGAGAGATACTGAAAGAGAAATATTGGAATACTAGTCCGTACCAATGTACAAAGGTGTTATTGCTTTGGAACACTAAAAAAAACTCTAATGTTGGATGTCCTACATGTGTGGATGTTGCTGTGTAATGTAAAACTATTAGTTTGATTTTTTTACATTTGAGAATGGGGTGCCTGAAGAATAAAATTATGCACAAAGGGGGCCCTGAATGAAAAAAGGTTGAGGTTGAGTTTGAATTGGTCCTAAAATTGATGTGGATATCCTAATGAATTCTCAGGGATCTCACACTCTGAACAACAAGCAGTTAAAGTTCTCCACACTCACCCTTCGCTGCCTTCTTTTGATAGACTGTGGGGACGGGGTCTTTCTACTGCCACAATTATTCTTGGGGGTGATAGGCTCCTTTGGAGGCCGGGCTTGGATTTTACGTGACCTCAAAATCATTTCCTGACTGCATGTGGAATCCAAATTCACCAGCTGAAATTCTTTACAAAAGAAGTTTTCTAAAACAAAAAAATTAGATCAGCTCTGAGTTTATAATGGGATTTGTAGATAAACGTTAGATAACTAATCATTGGATGACCACGGTCCCTTGTCCATAGGTTTAATAGTATGGGACAACACCCTCATCCCTCTTCTGATGGGATGGTCTCAGGTTCACAAAACACAAACCTTTGGCCTTCTCATCTAGAAGCATTTTCTTACATGGTCCTTCATCTGAGTACCACCTTTTTTCTTTGCTCCTAAATAATGTATTTTCCAGTGCCCCTCCTGTTGGTCCATTATTTGATCCTACTCCATTATTTGCTTCCTTACTTTCACATTTTTTAGTTTCCCATTACAGGTTCTCTCTTTTGTCATACATCACTTATTTTCATTTTTATTCCCCTCCTTTCTCGTCACAATTTTTATGGCTGCTAGTATTTAATAATTTAGATACCATAGTAGATTTGCTATACCACATGTAATGTTTTTTATGTACACTGGATCACCAAGATCCGTAACTTTTCCACGACGTGGATGGGGTTATAAGGGAGGGCGATGTATCCTCCACCATGGGTAGCTGCTTAATCATGTTTGCTAGAGCAACATTTTAACGTCTGATGATTTTTTATGTAATGATCTGTTATTTTTTATGTAATGTATATATCTTGCTGTTGCTTACTCATACAGGGTTTTTCATGTCTTATGTCAAGGTCTGGACTACAGTCTATGGAGAACCCATAACTTTGTCAGAAACTACTGCTGGGGGGGGGTCGCTACACACCAACCACCCAGGAAGAGGTATCGCGCTGGGCACAAAAAAGGAGAAGGCACAGCACCAAGCACTCCGTTTCCCCCGGGTACAGAGAAACAACAGCCCATTAAACCCAGGAGTCAACAACCAGTTCCAAGAAACATGTTAACCCCCTGTCCGGAGTAAAAACTAATACTGAAGGGGAGGGCTGGAGGACCATCTTTGAAGTGGTGGGGATTAACGTGTTTCCTAATCCAAAACCAAAAATGTATTATATTGCAGCTTACCAATCATTAGATGTGATGGCTGCATCAGTTTTGTATTTTTTCACCAGTAATGCTGGGCATAAAACGGTTAGAAAATCATTAGTCAAAAACGTTCAGAATTTAAAATATGTCAAACGTGCATGGATAACGCCATCAATAGATGGTCCCCCAATTATTGATCGATAACATAAACAGTACATTTTTCCCTCAATCGATTATACGATCAGCGGAAATGATGTTTTGACCTTTGGGAATCCTCCCACTGAAACATGTCATATTGTTGCCGTGCATGACACATCCGTCGTTGGAGGTGTTGTTACATTCTGTTGGCATAGTCGTGGATTGTGGTCCAGCTATGGATGCATAGAAGAAAAGGAAGATAGCAATTAATATGCTGGCAATAATGGCACTGGATAAGGAGGCAACAAAAAAGAAGGAAAGAAAAGTAATGCCGCGTACACACGGTCGGACTTTTCAGCTACAAAAGTACAACAGCCCGTGCGACAGACTTTCAACTGACTTTGGCGGACTTTCTAACGAACGGACTTGCCTACATACGATCACACAAAAGTACGACGGATTCGTACGTGATGACGTACACCGGACTAAAATAAGGAAGTTGATAGCCAGTAGCCAATAGCTGCCCTAGCGTTGGTTTTTGTCCGTCGGACTAGCATACAGACGAGCAGATTTTTTGACCGGACTCGAGTCCGTCGGAAAGATTTGAAGCATGTTCCAAATCTAAAGTCCGTCAGATTTTCGACTGAAAAAGTCCGCTGCAGGTCCGATGAAGCCCACACACGGTCGAATTGTCCGCCGGATTTGGTCCGTCGGACCAGTCCGGTCGCAAAGTCCGACCGTGTGTACGCGGCATTAGAGTTTGGAGCAAGGATTGGCTTCTGAGGATAGATGTCATATATGCCCTTGCTATCCAGCTTGCGGGAAAGTTATCCTGACGACTACCGTAATTATCTCAAGCTGTCCCAAGAAGCTTTCAACATTCTACTTGAACAATTTGGTCCTCACATACAGAAGACAGATTCCTTAACCACTTAAGGACCGAGCCTCTTTTTGAGATGTGTTGTTTACAAATTAAAAACATTTTTTTTGCTAAAAAAATTACTTAGAACCCCCAAACATTATACATTTTTTTTCTAACACCCTAGAGAATAAAATGGCGGTCGTTGCAATACTTTGTCACACCGTATTTGCGCAGCGGTCTTACAATCGCACTTTTTTTGGAAAAAGAACACTTTTTTGAATAAAAACAAAAATAAGACAACAGTAAAGTTAGCCCAATTTTTTTTTTATATCGTGAAAGATAATGTTACGCCGAGTAAATTGATACCCAACATGTCACGCTTCAAAATTGCACCCGCTCGTAGAATGGCAACAAACTTTTACCCTTAAAAATCTCCATAGGCGACATTTAAAAAAATTCTACATGTTGCATGTTTTAAGTTACAGTGGAGGTCTAGGGCTAGAATGATTGCTCTCGCTCTAATGATCGCGGCGATACCCCACATGTGTTGTTTGAACACAGTTTTCATATGTGGGCGCTACTCACATATGCGTTCGCTTCTGCACGCGACCTCGGCGAGACGGGGCGAGTTTTTTTTTTTTTTTTTTTTTAAAAAGAAAAGTTTCTTATTTACTTTCCCTTTTGTTTTTACACAGTTTAAAAAAAAAAATTGTGTCACTTTTATTCCTATTACAAGGAATGCAAACATCCATTGTAATAGAAAAAAAAAAAACACAAAAAGACCTCAGATCTCCCATTTACACTTAAATGCAATAAAAAAAAAAAAAAATAGCCCTTAAGGAGCTATGGGCGGAAGTGACGTTTTGACTTCGCTTCCACCCTGCAATGTTATGGAGACGGGTAGGGGCCATCTTCACCTCACCCGTTTTCATGCCCAGCAAGGGTGAAGATCCGATCGCCTCCGCCACTGCCGGTGGGTCCGGTAAGCGGCGAAGGGCACCGGAGCGTGGCAGGAGGGGGGCCCCCCTTTCCCGCCACCGATAAAAGTGATCTTGTGGCGAATCTGCCACGGAGATCACTCT
The DNA here is from genome assembly GCA_037952925.1 of Lithobates clamitans. Classification (NCBI taxonomy): domain Eukaryota; kingdom Metazoa; phylum Chordata; class Amphibia; order Anura; family Ranidae; genus Lithobates; species Lithobates clamitans. The sequence goes on from JBBGZY010000374.1 coordinate 3,216,330, forward strand.
TATCGGAAAGCGGACTGCCGGCCGAAGAGGAGGATACCGGGGTTATGGCAGCTAGCTGCTGCCATAACAACGATATCCCCCTTCAAAGTAAGGATGTACCCCTGATGATGTCAGTTGTGACGAAACGGCTGTAGGGTTCCAACGTGAGCACGCATCGCGCATGCGCGATTCCATTTTAAGCGGCAGAGGAGTTTTTATGTTGTCCCTGCTAGGATTTTATGCTTTTTACACTGTTTTCATTTAATAAACGCAGCCCTAGTTTGTCTGCACTACTGAAGTCCTTTTTTTCTTTTTGGCATCTATGGTTCACCCTCGCTGGACTACTCTGGAAGTAATCACCGATTGCCTTATAGGAAGTGCCCCTGGGACTACATCCTTCGAATTGGTTCCCTGTTTGTTGCTGATTAGCGTCCAGGAAGAAGGTTGATAGGACATCAAACAGAGCTCCCTGCGGGACATTCCCTGAGGTCCATATATCTCTACTAAGCCTGTTTTGACCCCCCTGAATAAGGGTGGTCGCAGGCTCTCTAGTAAGCCTCCATTACTTTATCACCAGGTGGTGGGCAGCACTAGCAGTGGAATATTGATCATCATAACTTTTGGACTTTACTTTCACCTTCACTTTATTATATGAACTGTTTCTCACTATATTTATCTTTTACCATGCCTTTTGCAATTATTTATGAGCACTTGATTGATTTATATATCAGCCGGTTTTATTGGCTGTCATTCACTGCTGTTGGTTATTTTTATTTATTTGACATAACACATTTCACACTTGTGACATTTGTCCAGCGCTGCACTACTCTTTTTACACCTATCTTTCGTGCCCTCGTATTGGGGTTATAGTGTTCAGCAGCAGGACTCCCTTCACGGTTATTTACTTTAAAAAAATTTTATATATTGTTTATGCACCTAGCGCAATTCTTTTTCTTTATATTAAGGATGTATATCGGCGTGCGGCGGTCCAGGAGTGGTTAATGAGGAAAGCAATCAACCCAGAGCAGAGACCTATAGCAACCCTGCACTTCTTAGCAACAGGAAGAACCCTTGAAGATCTTAAATTCACAACAGGGAGATCAGCGCAGGCATTGGGCCAGATTATTCCAGAAACATGCAAGGCTATCACCAATGTCTTAAAAAGAGTATTTGAAGGTAGGTTAATTTTTCTCAATACCATTTTATTTAATTGTAAACATAAACAGCACAGAAAATAAAACCTCAAATGGTTGAATATTGTGCATTAAACACATACTATAATGAACAAATAAACAGGCAAACTATTGATTTGTGAAACTGGCATCCTGTGTCCACAACTATTTTCTTGTTCCTGGCCAGGCATTCCTTGCCATGTGTTGTCTGCCTGTGAGTGAGGGGGCATGTTCACATGCGTTGCCATGTGGGTTGTGGTTGGGAGTGCATACTGCATTGCGATGTGGGTTCAGGCTGCGTTTGGGAGAGCATATGCATATTTGTTTGCCAAGTGCTTTCAGGTGTTGAAGGCGTGTGCATATGCATATGTCATTGCCATGCTGGTTCCACCAACGATCTGTTTTGATTGTGCACTGGCCAGTTATTTACATGCTGAGATGCAGGAGGATTAATACCTGCAATATGAGTGTTAAATGTAGCTTGTTTCATCTGTCCAATGCTTAGAAGTTGGTACATTAAAGGCTCAATAATTTGTCATTGCTGGGGAGACATCATGCGACATCTTGCAGTAACCAGATTTCCAAAGATATCGCAGTCATTTGCTTCTTTACCACATGCTTCCCTGAAAACCATTTGGTATACTCATCTGCTTTTCTCTTTTTGCCACATTGAGGTCTGGCCTGTTGTGTTTGGAATGTTTCAGGAGTATTATATTCCTAGGAGAATAGAAAATCATGATGAATGCACAAACAATTGCATAGCATAACTAATTTTTATATATAATTTCCAACTTGCCCTGAGGATTGGCAAAGATTTTTTGGATATGTGGAACTTTCCTAACTGTGGTGGAGCTATTGACGGCAAACATATCCAGATTATGCTGCCAGCACACTCAGGTTCCTGCTACTTTAAGTATAAATGCTACTTCAGCATCATACTCCTGGCAATTTGCAATGCCAAATATGAGTTCATCTATTTGGACATTGGAAGGCATGGTTTGAATTCTGATGGTGGAGTTTGACAGGACTGAATTCCTAAGACGTCTTGCGAGTGGAGAAATACATTTACTACCTGAAGAAGAGAATGTGGATGGCTTAAAGTTTGTTTTTGTGGCTGATGAAACATTCTCTCTGCTGGATAATATTCTAAAGACATACCCTATGCGGAACCTAACCCAACAACAAAAAAAGTAAAGAATGAATTTGGGATCACGTCAAATAGGTTCCGCATATTTCATACAGCCATCAATCTGAGTTTGCCCAAGATGGATGGGATAGTGGAATGCTGTTGCATGCTGCACAACTTCCTGCATTGGCAAACCAGCAAGTACATGCCTCCATCTTCCAATGACAGAGGACCTGGTGACAGGAACCCTAATCCCTGGAGAGTGGAGATCAGAGAGTGTTGGCCCTGCTTGCCAACAGCTTCTGCTAGACAAAATCGGGAGAGCTTCATGGATTTTTTTTTTTTTTTTTTTTTGGGAAGGGGGGCCGTTTTATGGCAAAACAATCTATAGTGGCCTGTTTCTTGCTTAATATTTCCTGCCAATTAGGTTTGTTTACCATAAAGGTTTTACAGCACATGACATGTGTATACCTGCTAAAGATTTCAGTTATTAAAACATTTTGTGTATTATTTTACCTGTGCATCAATGTTTTCTTCATGGTAAAATATTTCAGGTGATATGGGTGACTCAGAGGAACTAGGGTCCAAGGAGCAGCGATTAGTTCTTGGAGTCTCCAGAGCAGAGAGAAAATGTAGGCTATTAAAATACCACAATCGAGGTACATAGACATCATCAGCTCCAGCACCAGATCATTTGGAATCTTCTATTTTTTTACATTCCTTCTTAAAGACGTTGCGAAGTTTTCCAATCTTACATAGTTAGTTACATAGTTAGTCAGGTTGATAAAAGTCCACCCAGTTCAACCATAAAATAAATAAATATCGTACAATCCAATAGACCCAATTCTATACCCACAGTTGATCCAGAGGAAAGCAAAAAACCCCAGCAGAGCATGCTCCAATTTGCTACAGCAGGGGAAAAAATTCCTTCCTGATCCCCCCCAAGAGGCAATCGGATTTTCCCTGGATCAACTTTACCTATAAATGCTAGTACCCAGTTATATTATGTACATTTAGGAAAGTATCCAGGCCTTTCTTAAAGCAATCTACTGAGCTGGCCAGAACCACATTTGGCGGGAGTCTATTCCACATTTTCACAGCTCTTACTGTGAAGAAACCTTTCCGTAAAATATCTTGCCTTTGACATCTAACACAGTAGCATGTGGCGTTAAGGTTTTCAGTAAGTCTGGTAACTTTCGGTATGCCTCATCTCGCAACTGTCTATTGGAATAGTCCTTTGATGTCACATTCCAGAGCAATGAATTTTCCCGGTACAGATCAATAAATTGTGGGAGGAAAAGTGGGGAGGTAAATTTGGTTGCCATTGCTGTAGGGAAATGTAAAAACAGGATATTAGTCAAGAAATATAAAAGTATAACACCAAAACTATATGACAGAATGCAAAGTCAAAGAATTTGTGTATTCAGGCAACAAATACATTTACAGCAGGTGGGGTTAATGGTGTTTAATCTTGCTTCTGGATTCACTTCAAAAAGCTATTATTAAACCAAGTACTAAAGTTGCAAAATACCTACCGACTAATCCCGGAAGTCCAACACCGACACAAACGTTCTTGTGAAATGAACGTTTCTTCCTAATGAATGGGCGGCAATGTTGTACATCTACGATCTATGACCCACCCCTTCTCTCTCCTGGTGTGGGCAGAAGAAAGATGACAGAGATGGATGAGGACAGAAATGTGTCCATCGGCAGCAGCAGCTCTGACAGGGAGAAAAGGCAGCCTACCAGACCAGGCCTAGGAAGCCAAAAAAGGCAACACACATGTCCTTTGAGATGGTGGAGATGGCAGACATCCAGATCCGAAAAGATTGCGATGGAAGAATGGGATCCTACCTTAGGCCTAATGCAAGAAAAGAAAAAATTATGGAGAAAGTGGTCTGTGTCCTGCAAAAGAAGTTTGGGGTGAAGACAAAGGAACAACTCTGCAAAGGTTGGTTGGATCTGAAATTGCGAGAGGAGAATCAGTTTGCAAAGATCAAGAGAGTTATAAAAAAAGTGAGTATATAGAATGTCTTCATGTCCCTTTCTTTTTGTGCCACTGTGTTTTCCTATAATTCTGCACTGTTCATTCGGCCTTCTTTCTGTGCCATGTGATATTCTTCATAACCTGTAGTGTGCTTAGTTTTATCGGCTGTTGTAATTCTTCGTTCGTAACAATTATTCTTTTGTATATCATGTTGACCAACTGTAATCTGTTTGATTTTTTGGGGAGCACTTTGTACAGTGCACAGGGTAGTTGCACAGAAGGTAGGGGAGAGGAGAGCCAATGCAGGAATTGCATTGGCCCTGCTCGGTGCAGAAATTCCTGCAGTGACCCGTTTTAAAAAAGGTGACAGTTTGCAAATAGCTTTGCCAACATATATACTAGTTGTTAAGAACTTTAATGCATTTAATTTCCATACCCTGTGTGCCAAGATGTTTTTATTGATTTTAGAACAGGAGATAAAAGAAGAAGAGCTGCTCACCAATTGACTGACACGAATGTCACAGCAACTGATGACACACAGCAGAGCAGCCAGAGAATCCTAGAGAATAAGAGGCGATTTTGGAGCTTTTGGGAAATGTCACAATCACCGGTAAGTTGGTAATACCATCAATGTTTTGGAATCATGCATGCAGAGCCGTCTTTAAGGCAGGGAAAAAGGGGCAGCTGCCCTGGGCCCTGTCATTGTTGTGGGGCCCAAAGCAGCTGCCTCATATTTGCCAACTATCCCAGTTTAAATTCCCTTGTCCCTTGAAGTTTTAGTCCTGTGCTGTGTCCTGATATCTCAGTGTGGAGTGCTGCTACTAATGCTGCCCAGCTCCGCCCTATTGTTTTGTACAAATGACTCACCAGCAGACCCTGTGTTTACATGTAAATAACCGACAATCATATATAAATAGCTGAATCTGACGGCATAGATATGTAAATAATGGCGGCATTCATATGTATATTATGCCCCCTGATGTGCTTTAACTTCTAGCAACCAGTGAGCAGTATTACTGTACAGTAATCTCTAGCAATCAGTCAACAAGCAGAAACCATGTGCCTTAACATCCAACAACTAATCAGTGAGCCATAACGTGTGCTGTAACCTCTAGGAACCAGTCAGTAAGCGGTAATGATACACTGTAAAGCTCTGGCAACCAATCGCAATCGCTGCCTGATCTGATTCAGTAAACGGATTTTAAGTCTAGCTGCTATTTATTGTATGTTTCAGAGCAGGTGGAGAGCGAAATTGTAAGGGGGGGCCCCCCCCAAGAAAACATTTGCCCAGGGTCCAATCAGTATTAAAGATGGCCCTGCATGCATGCATTAGATCCCTAATGATTTTTTTTTGTGGTTGTAGGAGAAATGGAGGTCTATGGGGAAGACTATTTTACAAGTGCCAGCACACGAGTGCTCATCAATGAGCTTATAGCCTGCAAAGCTGAGATCCAAAAGATTCCAGACCAATGCCAAGTTGTACAGACCAGAATCAATACAGTTATTGACCTGTTGGGGAAAGTGTAATTTTTTTCGTGTGGAATGTTTCTTATGTGCCAAGAACCTGTTGTCCAATAAAAAAAATGAATGCTGCTGTTGTGCACTTTCTGTATTTAGCCGGAAAAAAAAAAAAAAAAGTTAGTTTTCTACTTTTATACAAAAATGAATACTGCTGGATACAATCTTCTGTGCCCAAAAAAAATAAAAAAAATGTTTTCAGCATTTGTCTGTGTCATTTTTTTTTTTTTTACAGAGATAGAGCTACTGAAAGGGGCTGTAAGGGCAAAACGTTTAGCTTAATGCATTCTATGCATTAAGATTAAAAAAAAAACCTGTTTGGGTAGCAACCTACCCAGCACCCCCTAATACTTACCCTGAGCCCCATCTCTCTCCAGTGATGTTCACGATTCCCCCGGCCATCCGGGACTCTTCCTGATTGGCTGGGGCACAGCCACCACCCTATTGGCTCCTGCGGCTCTCAATCAAAGTCAATTAGCCAATAAGGGGAGAGAGGGGGTGGGACTGAACGCCAGCTCAGTGTCTGAATGGACACACAAAACTGTGACTCAGTTCGGGTGCCCCCATATCAAGCTGCTGGGCTGTGGACAGGGGCGGATCCAGGGGGGGTTGCCCCCCCGAGAATGTGGGTGAGTGGGCGTTCTGCTCCGTGGGTGAGAGAGCGGGCGGCTCCGCGGGCGGGCCGGGCTGTCGGCTTGCTCTGTTGAGTGAGCAGGAGGCTCGGCGGGTGAGAGAGCAGGCGAGCGGCTCGGTGGGTGAGCGGACGGCTGGCCAATCAGGGAGCCGGCGGGCGGGGGAGCAGAGAGAGGACATCTCTCACAGCCCAGCACCCGCCCTGCATCCCTGCAGTGCAGCCGCAGGAAGCAGAGAGATGACATCTCTCTGCTGCCTGACTGATAATCTGCTGCCTGACTCTGGGACACAGCAAGAGACCACCTTAGCAGGAAAGTGACACAGCAAGAGACAATCTGCAACATGTGGCAGGCAACGTGGCAAGTGACAATCCGCAACGCGTGGTAGGCGACGTGGCTAGTGACAATCAGCAGCGTGTGGCAAGTGACGTGGCTAGTGACAATCAGCATCTGGTGGCAGGCGACGGTGGCAAGTGACACGCTCAGGGCTCCCACTGATTCTGCATTATGGTGAGTTGAACTATTTCATTATATATTATTATATTATATATTTATATTACAATGTAATAATAGAAATATTGCGCTTCAATCATCCTGACACCATATCAACCATGGTGCAGTGGTGATTTAAGCGCCGACACCAGCCATTTTCCTGATAAATTTCCCCCAAAAAATGTATTTTCTGGCAGTGCCCCTCCCGAGACTAGACTCTGGATCCACCCCTGGCTGTGGGGGCACTCAACAGGAGGGAGGGGCCAGGAGCAGCAAAGAGGGACCCAAGAAGAGGAAGATCCAGGCTGCTCTGTGCAAATTCACTGCAACAGGGCAGAGAAGTATAACATTTTTTTTTTGTCAAAAACAAAAACTAACAGACTTAAAAATCGCTTTAATGGCTTTTCAGTGCAAAAAGGTTCTGTGCATGATGATAGATTGCTCTGCACAACTTTCTCTATACCCATTCTTCAAAAATATGAGAGGTGCTAAAAATGTTTTTTTTTGTTGATTTGCCTTTTGTTAATGCTTTCACATAGTGTTAAGTGCAAGTACACCATTTTAAAGTTGCATTGCATGTGTATCTATGCGTAGTTCACACATTTCCCTCTGAGAAACCTTTAACATTCCAAACACTTGTTTCACAAACACTACACATTAGGTGACATGCTGTCAGGTGTCAATCTCTGTGTCAGAAGCGTAACTAAAACCTTGAGGGCCCTGGTTCAAGAAACCATGATGGGCCCCCATGCTCCTCCTTCCCTTGGAGCCCCAAGCTTCCAATTTTGAGAGGTCATCCATGGACATCCCCCCAAAAAACCCTTCCCCCTGCGAGCCCCCCTGGTGCGCACTCGGCGCACTGACTGCTGTGTCCTTCGGGTGATCAGGGACAATTACAGCTGATCACATGTAAACAGACTTGCTGGTTATTGGCAGCCCTTTCCTCCCATGCTGGGTCTGTGTGAGGAAAGGAGAGCTGTTAACCAGAAAAACTGTCAATACATTGCTTACACTGATAATCAGTGCAGCCTTTCAGTGTCACCTATCACTGTCGCCTGCCTCCTCAGCAGGGCTCTGAGCTGAGAGCATCTGTCGCATACAGCCGAAAGCTGGCCAGACATTGACATTTCTCCCTCCTCCCTTGTAGGGAGACACCGCGTCAAGTGTGAAGCAAAGTTCGGAGCTGAATTTAATCAGGGAAGCACACTTCTGATGGTGCACACAGGAGAAGAGGTGCAGGGAGAGAAGGAGCAGATCGGCTGTCTTTTTCCCCTCCATGCGAGGGGTGAGGGAGGAGGGAGAACTGTCAAGGCGGCTCTGAGCTGTATGAGAGAGATGCTTCCAGCTGAGAGCCGTAGAACTAGCAACCCCGCTGTGGGCCCGGTCGCAAGTGCGACTGTTGCACCCCTGGTAGTTCCGCCACTGCTTTTTGTACCTTGCAGGTGCATAACAGATTGCAAATACAGCAGATTATGGGCACGATTTACTAAAACTGATGCACACAGAATCCGATGCAGCTGTGCATAGCAACCAATCTGCTTACATGTTTTTTTGTTATAACAGCTTAAAAGAAAAAGTTAGATTTATGAGCGCCAGACACTTCTTGAATGCAAAGAAATGTCAGAGAGGGTTAGGGCCAGGACACCCTTTAGTAGTTGCAATGTTAATTTAGCAGACTCAGACTTCTATAGGTAGACAGCCATGCAGGGAAGGGCACCCAGCAAGACACCACATCTGCATGAATAGGATCGCTGTCTCCTATGGCAACAATCTTGAAACAGTTTCTAACCAAAAGGTGGTAATGAACTTATTCACTTCTTCTACAATCTCCTATTGTAGATCTTGACTCAACTGAGCTCCTAGGCTTTTACTAGACTTGCTGATCCACTGCCACTGGATCCCCTGAGCTCTTCCAATCTTCTTATTTAGTATCTTCCTCAAGTGTCACCCCCCACATCCCTGCTAGGTCCCTAGCTTGGCACTCACAGATACTCAAGCGTCACCCCACTGGCATGCTTGGTCCCTGGCTTGGCACACAATATTGCTCTGCAAGCGTCACCTTCACTGGCTGGGTCCCTGGCTTGACATCTGCTGAAGTTTGCCAATTCTTCACCTTCCCCGGTTGGTGAGACTACTGCTCTGGTACTTGCTTCAGCTACTCACAGTGACCCCTGGTAGGTGGATGGTCCCTTAGTGGTGACAGCTTCCACCCTACCTCAGACTATGACAGGTTCTCCGGCCGGCAGAACCGTCACTTCTGGTTGGACTGCAAGCCGCAGTCCCAGCCCTACGCTGCTCTCTTGCTTCTGGATAGACCCTCAGACAGCCTAGCAGCCAGATGTCCCTGGGATAAGCCTCAGGCTCTGGCCTAGCAGCCCAGGACAGCACAACACACGTCCACCCAGACAGCCGTCCAGGTGGTATAGAACCCTCATCACCTGACCTCACCCAAATAGGCTCTCCCAGCAGGCTAAGGGACCTAAGAAAATCAATTCCCATTGGCTGAGACACCCCATTCATTCCTAATCTGTCCTTGCAATGCCCTTGTCTTATCTAATGCCACCAGATCCCCAGCCATCCAGTGGCAGAAGAGAGAAGTGCAGCAATTCCAGAATTATGGCAAAATCAATTGACCTAACAATTGGCCAAGGCAACTATCACTTGGCAAATAAATTTACTAGAATATAGGAGGGACAGAGATAGTCAACTGTAAGCACCACATCCCATAATTAGGTAATGAACAAAAACTAAAGGCTGTTAGGCCTAGAGAGAAATGGGGAGGGGAGGGATCTTCCCCAGGGACTTTTAAGGTGCTATTTAATAAACAGTATATTCAAAAAATTCTGTACAGTCATATTGATTAAAATTAATATTTTATTGGTATTAAATCACATTAAAATATTCATGTCATACTTGAAGAGTAAGACATGTTGATAAGAACACTATACTATAAACAATGTCACCCAAAAGAATTTTTCGATTAAATCACAATTAGACCGTGCAACATGAAGCAACTATTTAAAGATGCCAAAACAATCTGCCGTTCTCGACATGTTTCGCTCTAAATGTGAGCTTCTTCAGGAGTTTAAAGGCAATGATTGTGACGGACTCAGGCTGTAGCACATTAATCTGACATAAATCTTTCAATAGATCGACAATACTGCTGCTATTTTCAAACCGGAAAGTTCTCACATATGAGGGATATCAATGCCATATAATGACCACAGGGGAACATAAAGTTTACGAAGCGGCCTTCACAAGTGGTGGTCCGGCATACAGGCTGAGAAGAGCATCACGCTGCCTCTGTAGGATCGCACCGGTAACCAGGTTACTGGTGCGATCCTACAGAGGCAGCGTGATGCTCTTCTCAGCCTGTATGCCGGACCACCACTTGTGAAGGCCGCTTCGTAAACTTTATGTTCCCCTGTGGTCATTATATGGCATTGATATCCCTCATATGTGAGAACTTTCCGGTTTGAAAATAGCAGCAGTATTGTCGATCTATTGAAAGATTTATGTCAGATTAATGTGCTACAGCCTGAGTCCGTCACAATCATTGCCTTTAAACTCCTGAAGAAGCTCACATTTAGAGCGAAACATGTCGAGAACGGCAGATTGTTTTGGCATCTTTAAATAGTTGCTTCATGTTGCACGGTCTAATTGTGATTTAATCGAAAAATTCTTTTGGGTGACATTGTTTATAGTATAGTGTTCTTATCAACATGTCTTACTCTTCAAGTATGACATGAATATTTTAATGTGATTTAATACCAATAAAATATTAATTTTAATCAATATGACTGTACAGAATTTTTTGAATATACTGTTTATTAAATAGCACCTTAAAAGTCCCTGGGGAAGATCCCTCCCCTCCCCATTTCTCTCTAGGCCTAACAGCCTTTAGTTTTTGTTCAAATAAATTTACTAGCAACCCTGCCTAAACATTAGGGTGCTACACGTATACTGTAGTATAGGCTTTACGGCACCATGTCTATCTGCAAATGTGACAATCATAGTGTCCAAGCACAGATAATACATATCTAATGGCCAAACATCCTTGTGTCTCAACACATTTGTTGCCTGGTCTGCCAATATAGCAATCGTTTTTTAACAGGTGTTCACCCATGTGTTTCGGAAATGCATATTGGAAAATCACACACTTCAATAGTTACAATATTTTCTATTTGCCTATGTGAACGAAAAGTCGACAAGAAAGATCTTTCTGTTCGTTGCTTGTAGAATTGACTTCCGGGGTTACATTTTAACCCACGCGCTGTCGATTTTTCTAAATATTTTCGATCGATTACACTACTAATCTTTTGAAAAACAATTGTTTTGGGGGGGGGGGACTGACATTGCGGTTCGTTTTTTTCCATTTAAATTGCTATTTCGACATCCAAAATTAGCCCATTACAGTTTTGAAAGTCGAACGATTGAGCATATAGAACAATTTTCTAACCATGTATGGCCAGCATAACACACCTCCTGTATTAGTGAGACAACTCTGGAGGAATGTGTACAAGAGGCACAGTGGACAGCAGCATTGTCAGTCTGTGGGGGGAGGGTAGTGTTAAATATATTAGCAGATTTAGATACACTGACAAACTGAAGCAAAACTCCAGCTCACACTTTATAATCAGTTACAGCTGTTTTTTTCCTTTTGTGATAAAGGTTTTGCATGCGTTAATAAAAGTTGATTTTAATCACCCCTGCCAGCGTTAAATGGTTTGTCCAGTTCATGTAAACTCATACGTTCTGCTGCATCACAATTATGACAAATCACGGCTTGAACTATCTTGCTTTGCATGTAATGAGTCTACCTCATATATTAGTTTCACCTTGGGAGCCATGTCATCTGCTGGTGTTGGTCCACTGTGCTTCATTAAGTTCAGGGTCAACGCAGCCGTCTACCAGGAGATTTTGGAGCACTTCATGCTTCCTTCCACAGACAAGCTCTATGGGAATGCTGACTTCATTTTCCAGCAGGACTTGGCACCTGCCCACACTGCCAAAAGCACCAAAACCTGGTTCAATGACCGTGGGATTACTGTGCTTGATTGGCCAGCAAACTCGCCTGACCTAAACCCCATAGAGAATCTATGGGGCATTGCCAAGAGAAAGATGAGACATGAGACCGAACAATGCAGAAGAGCTGAAGGCCGCTCTTGAAGCATCCTGGTTTTCCATAACACCTCAGCAGTGCCACAGGCTGATAGCTTCCATGCCACGCTGCATTGGGGCAGTAATTGCTGCAAAAGGGTCCAAACCAAGTACTGAGCACATATGCATGCTTATACTTTTCAGAGGTCCGATATTGTTCTATGTACAATCCTTGTTTTAGTGATTGCATGAAATATTCTAATTTTCTGAGATTGTGGATTTGGGGTTTTCATGAGCTGTAAGCCATAATCATCACAATTATGACAAATCACGGCTTGAACTATCTTGCTTTGCATGTAATGAGTCTACCTCATATATTAGTTTCACCTTTGAAGTTGCATTAGTGAAATAAATGAACTTTTGCATGATATTCTAATTTTTCTAGTATCACCTGTAATAAAATGTTTGCTTTTGGTTTTATTACAGCTTATTTCATATATATGCATCAAGGTAATGCACACTAAAATGCTTTTCTGGTTCAATCGTTTTTATAAATTATTTTGAAACATGCAAAAGAGAAAAAAATCACTTAGAGCAGCGAACAATCCTCGCGTGCTCCGTACATGTGATACAGTAGTAGGCAGGGAGAAGAGAGATAGAAGAAAGCCATAACAGTCAGGTTGGGCTTTCTATGATGCCCCATGGGAACACAAACTTGTATGTAAAGGAAGAGCAAATGGCTGGCCATAAACCTCAAAGTGCAAGGACATCATGAACTAAGGGACAGCCATCCAGCTGACCACCTAGTGGATTATATTTCTGCAAATCAGAAGAACCCTGGGATCATAACACTAAAATAAGTTTGTTGCTACAACACCTTCTAAAACATGTTGGTGCATTAAGGAGCCAATCATTAGGTAGAACTAAAACTGGCACCCAGACGCACTATTATAGAAGGTCAATACTTTATGGTGACACAATGTGGTGAGAATTACTCCTGCGCTTGTGAGAGCGTTTGTTGTGTAATTGGGTAGTATTTGTAGATGGTGAAAAGTATAAAAGGAGATCGTAATGCGTGTCCCGCTGCCTCAGCTGACCAGGGGTGGTCTGGAGCAGACTGTGTGGCAGGAGGTGGAAGGAGGGCGTGTGATCAACCGCTTACATTAAAACATATTTTGGTTTAATCATGTATAATAGAATACATTGTTGGTTTATTTATTTGTTTTGTTTGTTTGTATTCTATTATACATGATTAAACCAAAATATGTTTTGATGTAAGCGGTTGATCACGTGCCCTCCTTCCACACTTTATGGTGCACTGTATTAAAACGAAAGGGGGGTCATGTTTGAATTTTGAGCTGTTCCCACACATTGACAGCCCATTCATAATGAACAGGCTGCCCTACAGGCCAACTTCACCTTGAAACATGTTTGAAAGCATTTTTTGGGTGGTCTGACCCTTTAAATTATCAAAATTCAAAGATACAAAGCTACATCTAGTATTATACAAGTATATGCAATGCAAAAACATACCAGTTAAACAGCACAGGATGGTGCAGAGTGATAAATTAAAGTGGGGTTCCAAAACAAAAAAACAAAAAAACATTTGAATTTTTTTTTTTTTAACTTACCTCTAAATGCCTGTTGCTAGGGGGTCCCTCGTAGGCTGGTGACATCACTTCCCCCTCGGCACAGGAAGGGCTCCGCTCTACTCCCTCCCTCCAGTCAATCTGGGACCCATTACAGGTCCCAGGTGACTGAGTGGCCAATCACAGCGCGCATGCGCAGCGGGTGCCAGGATGTGAAGCCACAGGCCGGCGCCCACAGTTGCAATGCCGGTGCCGCTGAACGGAGGGAGAGACGAGAGGGGCTTCGATCCCCCGCATCGCTGGACCCTGGGACAGGTAAGTGTCCAATTAAAAGTCAGCAGCTGCAGTATTTGTAGCTGCTGACTTTTAAATTTTTTTTTTTTTTTTTTTTTACTGGACCCCCTGGGTGGAACTCCTCTTTAAGATCACCAATATTACAAGGTATAAATTAAGGGAAAAAAAAAACCCAGGCAGTTCACATTATGACCAAATGTATAAGCAGAGAAAAGCTTCACCACTTTTCAAAATGGCAAGTAGACCCAAAGATATAGGCTGCAGCAACTGACTTCACGTCTGAATTACCCATTGAAAGGTAGATCTGGATTTCTGACACTATTCTAGCATGGCTATGAACTTCCTGAGTGAGAGGGCTCATTTAATTAATGTCTGTTTTGCTGTGAAAGGAAGACACAGCAATAGAGGAAAAAAATAAAATAAAAAATTTGCTAGCAGATTTTTTTTTTTTTTTTTTTTTTTTTACACAGTTCACCAAAATGCACTCTAGGTGTGTTATGCTGCAGTTGTATTGCCACCTACTCTATTTGTGCATTGGGGTGCCATTCTAAAAAGGTAGCACAACAAACATATTGTGTTTTAACATAAGTTTTGTTACTGCATGCTGATCCAGTGGCCTCAATGCTTTCTGAGTCACTGACCTGAATAAAGTATGCAGATTGTGAATGCGAACTTTGCTACATGCTTGCTCTCAGTTAGGCCTGGTTCACACCTATGCATTTTTTTTAGTGCATTTTCAGTTTTTCAGAAACACACTACAGTCCATTTAACATGGTTTCCTATGGATGTAGTTCACATCCGTGCATTTTATGGAAAGGGCCCAGGACTTTTTCTGGTTCCATAGACTTCAATGGGTCAAAAACGTGTATTGAAAAACGCAAAATGCACCCGGAATATACAAACCGCAACCTCCATAGGGGTTGCAAAGGTAATTTTTTTTTTTTTTTTTTTTAAATAACAAACATGTCATACTTACCTTCACTGTGCAGCTCGTTCTGCACAGAGTGGCCCCGAACCTGGTCTTCTGAGGTCCCTCGGCGGCTGTTTCAGCTCCTCCCCGCAAGAACCACCTTAATGCGAGCTCCCTCGCATGGTGGTTAGTTATTGCGGGCGCGCTCCCGTGATACAGCCGGCGGCTATAGCCGCTCACTGTATCACTCGGCCCCGCCCCCCGGCGCGCCGCATCATTGGATGTGATTGACAGCAGCGCAAGCCAATGGCTGCGCTGCTTCCAATCCATCCACTGCAGCCAATCAGCGATAGAGATGACGGGAGCGAGCGGCTGAGTTTCGAGGTGTCAGGTAAGTAAAACGAGGGGGCTGGGGGCGGCGGTATTGTCAAAAGTTTTTTCACCTTAATGTATAGAATGCATTAGGGTGAAACATTTTTTACCTTTACAACCCCTTTAAGGACTAAGAAAGAGGGCAGCAATGGAATCCTACATATTCCACTTGCTAATTTGAGCAAGTCTCCAGGTTATTACTAAAATTCCAGCTGACAAATAAGAACTCACAATTACTATTGTGCTGTCCATTGTACTTTTGGATCTGAAATGGTTATTGCCTATCACCCCTGCGCGGGTGTTTTTCTGCACTTTTGTTTCATTTTTTTATCTGAAATAAAGCTCTTTTGAAAACTAAAAAAAAAAAGTATTGTAAAACATGAATGTTTTGCTAAAGTGCTCTAAAAATAAAAATAAAATTAATAATAACAATAATACACAAAAAAACTTTTACAAAGCATGTATATTATTAAAATATAGGTTTGGCTAGCATTCTCCTTTAAATAGGTTTTACTGAATACAATTAGGAAAAAGCAAAAGTAACAGTGATCATTCCTAATAAGTCAAACATGATCTACAATTTTTTTTTAACATATAATACTGGAGAGCCACTCTACAGCGATCATTCCTAATGAGTTTACTAGCCAGCCAAGCCTGACATATGTGGCACATTATAAATATTTGCACTACAATAAATATATAAATTCTAACTGCCTTCACATACCACAAGTCTCTTTCTCAACCCTTACAATAATAACACACAAACAATAAAATACTATTTTGATTGGTTGTCATGAACAGCACAAACCCTTTCAGATCTTTTTGTTACACAAGACCCAGTTTGCATGCGCTACATTAACAGCGTTTACTTTTTGTAGTGACTGGCTATTAGTAGGTTGCTTTTTCTGAAAATACAACCTTTTTGTTAAACATTAATTCTAAACTATTATTTTTATCACTTTCATTAATATTTTATTTTTGATTACTAATATTACCATAAACACCACAGTACACATAGAGCTTCACATGGGCAGCAAGTCAGTCCTTCTGTTGCTGTGGGACTCTGGCTAGTAAAAATAATTGCTAATTAATTACACCAGGGTTAACTTTAGTGAAACATTCTTAACCTTTTGTCTGCTGAATTTAATGGCATAGAGACACCAATGCGGACTTTAAAATGATATTATTTGAAATTGTAACAGTGATTAAAAAAAAGTTTTTTTAATTAGCTGAATATATATATATTTCATTTATGTTTGATTTTGGGTTAATTCATATCTACCTTTTGTCTATAATTTACATTTACCAATTATCAGTTTTTTTTTTGAGCAGGTACGGGTTCTGGGGCAAGGATTAGATTTGTCCTTTTTTTGACATTGGAAAAAAAAAAAAACACTTAATGCTGTTAAAAAATAAATGCTTACTTACTTATCAACAAGACCTATTTTACTTTTTAGTAATAATTTAATTCAGAGAATTAAATTCCTGATCACAGCAGATTTTTGGTGATGGCCCGACGTGTGATGATTTTTTAGGATTTGTTGACAACTCAGAGGGCATCAGCTGTATAAGGTCTCATTTATGCATACATTACCCTCTGAAGAGTAACCTGTGATGGATCACTCAACAGAGGGCATTTGACAAGCAGTTACACAGGTTCTGAGGCTAATTTAATGCAGATATGGCACTAAGTGAGTTTAATTAGCACCTTAACCAGCCACAGAACCTGTGTAATTATTATGTGTTCGCGTTTAAAGGTATGAGGTGGCAACCCTAACTTAGGAGACGATATGTTGCCTCCTTACCACCCCTAAAAGGCCACACCACTGTGACACTGCGAGTGCATCACACGTGGTTTCAGAGTAGCTCTGTTCACTGTAATGGGTTGCATTTTGTGGATGGTACTGAGTTTTGAAGTCTGTAAACCACCATTATCTTCAGGCTGGGTTTGCACTATCGCCGCATGCGGCTCACAGCAAGGGTCCGGTGCGTCCTGGTTCAGGGTTTAGGTCCGATTTCAGCCCAAATTTTTGGCTGAATTCGAACCTGAAACATACCAAAAGACACACAAGACTCCTGTACAAATTCGCAACAGAGCCGCAGCAGAGATATATAAACCGGCTCAATTGAGAGCCGGTCAAAATCTCCTGCTATTGCAAAACCGCATCCAATTCGCAATAGTGTGAACCAAGCTTTAGTTTGAAGGGATTAAGCACAAATCTTAATAGGAGTGCTGACGGCCAATTAAACAAGCAGATAGCAGGCTTCAGTGGGGTCCAGCTCTACTTGAGGTTTGGTTTACACTATTGCGAATTGGGTGCGTATTTTTCCGCATCCAATTCGCATGTCAGGAAACTCTGGGACCAGCTCTCAATGGAGCCAGTTAACACAGCTCCGGGACGGCTGCAGAGCGATTAGCACAGGAGTCCTGTGCGTCTTTTCATCCTTTTCAGGTCCAAATTTAGCCAAAAATTCTAATCGAAATGGACCTGAAATGGTGAACACACATTGGACCCCTGCTGTGAGGCGCTCCTCATGGCAGTGTGAACCCAGTCTGAAGCTTGTTAAATGCCAGCTATAGTCTTCTAAAGCTGACCACACACTATACAATCTAAATGTACAATCGCCTTTAGACCCCTTTCACACTGCAGCGCTGGTCGTTTTTGCCGTGCTTTAGCGGCTCTTTTCGGGCACTAGCGGGGCGGATTTTTTTAAGGTCACGTAACAATGTTAAATAAAAAAAATCCAGTTTTACGGCACTTCCAAATCACTTTTAGGGCGCTTTGGAAGCTCTGCCCATTCATTTCAATGGACAGGGGCGTTTTGGAAGCGCTATTTACAGCACTCCCAAGCCACCCGAAAGATGCTGCTTGCAGGACTTTTTCAAACGTCCTGCAAGCACACCGCCCCAGCAAAGAATGGGAGGCAGTTTTAAGGCACTTTTTAGTGGCTATTTCTAGCGCTAAGAGGACTGCCTCAGTGTGAAAGAGGTCTTAAGGCCCGTACGCACGATCCGAAAATCGGATGGAAAAATTTGTACGACGAACTGTCTGACTCAATGTCCGATTTTCGTTTCATTAGTACAGTTTTCGTATGAACAAAAATCATAAGAGCAAGACTACGCATGCTCAGAAACGAAAGAATACATACAAAAACTATTCAACACATTACGTCACTTCTGACATTGTATTCTACCGTACGAAAATTTTCGTATGATAAGTAACCCCTTCACTTTCGACATGAGACTAGCATGCCACAAAAAAACGACGTTCGGTCGTCCGAAAATCTAAGTATGTGCACGAG
Source organism: Lithobates clamitans (assembly GCA_037952925.1). Classification (NCBI taxonomy): domain Eukaryota; kingdom Metazoa; phylum Chordata; class Amphibia; order Anura; family Ranidae; genus Lithobates; species Lithobates clamitans. The sequence goes on from JBBGZY010000374.1 coordinate 3,234,804, forward strand.
GCTTTAGAGTTACCAAAATGATGTAATATTAGGACAAACCTAAGCAACCAATTCAATTAGTATCAATCAAGCAGGCCCTTGCACTACATAGTTCATGGTAGATCTGTTGTTTATAATTGTATCTTTCCTCTTCCACCTGCCCCCTCCCTTTAGCCCTACTACCCTTGTTCTTAAATTCTTTAATAAAATTTATCCATTGAAAAAAATCAAATAGACATGCTATATAATACACATTAACCAGTTGCCGATCGCCGTACGTCGGCACAATGACACGGGCAAGCATAAGGGCTTTACTTGTACGTCCCTGCCTGCCCGCGGGCGGGGGGACCCCCCCCCCCCGGTGCCTGCGGTGGTCGGATTAGCTCCAGGAGCGATCCGTGCTAAGGGGGAGGCCACTGATTCATGGCCACCCCCTCACGATCGCTCCTGGCAAATGAGGAGCTTCCTTTTCGTTCCGTCGTTCCGGCTTCCGAGGAGAGAAGACATCAAGTAAGTTTGCACCAACACTACATGTACAGTAGAACATGCAGGCACACTTTTCACCCCCCGAGCACACCCCCTGTCACTAAGGGTTGCCACACCATCCCTTTAATCCAGGACACATATTATTACACAGGTTCTGAGGCTGATTTAATGCAGATAAGGCACCAAGTGAGTTTAATTATCACCTTAATCAGCCTCAGAACTAGAGTTGCCACCTCATCCCTTTAAACCCGAACACATATGAATTACACAGGTTCTGTGGCTAATTGAATGCAGGTAAGGCACTAGGTGAGTTTAATTACCACCTTAATCAGCCACAGAACCTGTGTAATTAATATGTGTTCGGGTTTAAAGGGATGAGGTGGCAACCCTACTCAGAACCTGTGTAATTAATGTGTGTCCTGGATTAAAGGGATGATGCGGCAACCCTACTGTCACTAGGGTTGCCACATCATCCCTTTAATCCAGGACACACATTAATTACACAGGTTCTGAGGCTGATTTAATGCAGATAAGGCACCAAGTGAGTTTAATTACCACCTTAATCAGCCACAGAACCTGTGTAATTGACCACTTCCCTATAACAGATTGACGGCCGGGCGGTGGTTCAGTTATCCTGACTGGGTGTCATATGACGTCCAGCAGGATAACAGCCGCCGCGCGCCAGTGGGGGTGCACATCGCGGCGATCGGTGGAGCAGTGTGTCAATCGGACACACTGCTCCACTGATCTTGGTAAAGAGCCTCCGCTGGAGGCTGATCACGATGTCAATAGGAAAAGCCATTGATGATTGGCGGCTCTCCTGACAGAGGGGGTCTGCGCTGATTGTTTATCAGCGCAGTCCCCCCTCGGATGCCCACACTAGACCACCAGGAACACCAGGGAAGGGGGGAACATGTGGTTGGCCAGGTATGTACCCTATGGCCATCCACATGTGCAAATTATGCCCAATCTGTGCCAATCAGTGCCCACAAATGGGCACTGACCAGCACCATTATATATCAGTGATGCCCAGCAATGCCACCCATCAGTGTCATCAGTGCCACCAATCAGTGCCATCAGTGCCACTCATCAGTGTCATTGGTGCCACCTGTCAGTGCCCACCTATCAGTGCCCACCCGTGCCACCTACCAGTGCCACCCATAAGTACCCATCAATGCCACCTACGAGTGCCCATCAGTGCCGCCTATGGGTGCCCATCAGTGCCACCTATGAGTGCCCATCAGTGCCACCTATGAGTGCCCATCAATGCCACCTACCAGTGCCCATTAGTGCCACCTATCAGTGCCCATCATTAGTGCCCGTCAGTGCCACCCCATCAGTGCCACCTCATTGGTGCATCGGTGCCCATCAGTGCCGCCTTATCAGTGCAGCCATATCAGTGCCCGTCATTGAAGAAGAAAACGTACTTATTTACAAAAATTTTTAACAGAAACAAAGAAAAACTTGTTTTTTTTTTTTAATTTTTGGTCTTTTTTTTTGCGCAAAAAATAAAAACCACAGAGGTGATCAAATACCTACAAAAGAAAGCTCTATTTGTGGGAAGAAAATGATAAAAAATTTGTTTGGGTACAGTGTTGTATGACCGCGCAATTGGCATTCAAATTGCGACAGCGTGAAAGCTGAAAATTGGCCTGGGCAGGAAGGTGTCTAAGTGCCTGGTATTGAAGTGGTGATGTGGCAACCCTACCTGTCACAGTGACACCAATAGCAGTTTTTTTTTTTTTTACTGATTATTGCATTGGTGTCACTGCCAAGCTTATCCATGCTAGGGTCAGGGGGCATATTAAAATCACCTGCCAGTAATATGGCCGCTGCTGGGTATTGAGCCAGTATAGGGGTCAGTTTGTGAAGAATCGCCATAGAGGCCGAGGGCGGGACATACAAACCAACAACTCCCCATTTCAATCCTGTCGCACATAGCATGTATAGCAACACATTTTCCTCAGGATCCAAGTGGAGATCTAACAGGGTAAAGGGCAATGATTTGTGGATTAGGACACTGACTCCCCTGGAGTAGGAATAGGTTGAGTGGTAATAGGAGCCCACCCAGTGTTTCTTTAGAGCCAGCGTCCTGCTCCCTGTTAAATGCGTCTCCTGCAATATGCAGATATGGGGTTTGTATTTTTTGATGTAAGTGAAAACCAAGGAACGTTTTATCTTGGAGTTTAGGCCCCGTACATTCCAAGACAGGACATTGAGGGGGGTCATTCTGCCATTATGGAGCATGTGCAACAGGATTAGTACAGTTTTAACTCTATAAAGAACTCGCACAACATATCGACATATCTAGCAGTGTATATATTTGTCATTGCACAGTTATATAGATTTTTCCCTCTAGTGGTAGCAGAGTAACATTACATGTCTTACTCTGAGCAAACAACTCATCATGCAATCCGAGGAGATGATAAACCATTAAAAATAATTTAAAAAAAACCTAACTTGGAGTAGAAACAGCCACTCTGGAACGTTCCCCCCTCCCCGCACCCCCCCCCCAAACTTTGGGATGCTTGTCCCCCGTAACTAGTTGTAACAACTGCCCATGGGGCCCGTGAACAATGGAACACCAGAGCGACTTAATCTTTGCTCAGAAAGTGCAGTCAGTGAGACATAAATGTCAGGATAAACGATCCCTGCAGATCAAATTGTCTCCCAGAATGTTCCGGGGGTGTTATTCTTAAACTGGAACATGTTGCAAACCTGGGACTCCAGTCCCACTGTCAAAAGTAATGACAGGGTCGGGAAGCTCACTCCATCCTATTTGCACTTACATTCCCTGGATACCAGCAATAAATACTCACAGTACAGGATCTCATGGGGATTGCAGGGATAGCTCAGTAATTGGTGGATGGAGGAGCTGAGGAAAAAGAAAAAGAAAACAAAAAATATGAAATGTTACACTGGCCCTGGAGCCGGCAGGTGAGTCAGGCCTTTGCTGAACTATAACTCAGGATATAATAAATGGGGTTTGACAAAATCAGCATGGTCATCCTCTTGGAAGTGTTTCAAGCCATCTGGATGACTCTTCAGGAGAAGTGAAAAACCGCACCGATTCCCCATCTTGGACTCTAAGTCGGGCTGGGAATAACATGCTATACTTAATTTTGTGGTTGCGGAGATCCATTTTAATTTGATCAAAAGATCTTCTTAGCTTTTGTGTGTCAATTGAAAAGTCGGGAAAAATCATGAGTTTCGCTCCCTCATGGCGGAGCACTTCAATCTTTCTCGCCTCCCGCAAGACCAGATCCCGATCTCTAAAGTTCAGGAGTTTTAAAATAAGTGTGCATGGAGGAGCACCTGGGGGCCCCTGGGTAGCAGGCATTCTGTGTGCCCTCTCTACCACAAAGAAGTCTGAGAATCGGACATCTGGAAGGAGGGTAGGCAGCAGATGTTCAGTAAATGCCGTGGGGTCTTTACCTTCTGTTCCCTCCGGTAGTCCCACTATCCGGAGGTTGTTCTTTCGGTTTCTGTTTTCAGCATCTTCTGCACACGCTTCCAGGGCTTTCGTTTTGGTCTGCAGCCTGCAGAGTGAGACTCCTTGATTTTGCAGCATGTCCTCTGCCTCCCCCACTCTCCTTTCAGTTTCAGTGAGCCTGGAGCGAAAACAGTCCATGTCTATGTGGATTAGACTTATGTCCAGCTGCATGCTCTCTATTTTCCTTGTCAGGGTGGTCTGGCGGGTGGTGATAGCCTGCATGAGGGCGTCAAAGTTGTTTTGCTCCCGCAGTGCTGGGTCTGTGTCCTCCGTCTGGGACGCCATATTGGCCGCTGTGGCGGGAGATGGGCGTGCTGTGGAGGACGGTGTTTTCGGGGTATTTCTGGACTTACGAGACACCAGAGTGTATTTCCCTCTGGGCATACCGGTCTCGAGCTGATCCTGTGCCGTTTGGGTCTGGTTTCGGGTCGGGTTCTGCAGGGAAACAAATAATATGCCGGCTGGGTCTCAGAGCTCCCTTAACCACTTCAGCCCCGGAAGGATTTACCCCCTTCCTGACCAGAGCACTTTTTACAATTTGGCACTGCGTCGCTTTAACTGCTAATTGCGCGGTCATGCAATGCTGTACCCAAACGAAATTTGCGTCCTTTTCTTCCCACAAATAGAGCTTTATTTTGATGGTATTTGATCACCTCTGCCGCTTTTATTTTTTGCGCTATAAACGGAAAAAGACTGAAAATTTTGAAAAAAAATGATATTTTCTACTTTTTGTTATAAAAAAAATCCATTAAAATCAATTTTAGTCATACATTTAGGCCAAAATGTATTCGGCCACATGTCTTTGGTAAAAAAAATGTCAATAAGCGTATATTTATTGGTTTGCGCAAAAGTTATAGCGTCTACAAACTAGGGTACATTTTCTGGAATTTACACAGCTTTTAGTTTATGACTGTCCATGTCATTTCATGAGGTGCTAAAATGGCAGGGCAGTACAAAACCCCCACAAATGACCCCATTTTGGAAAGTAGACACCCCAAGGAAATTGCTGAGAGGCATGTTGAACCCATTGAATATTTTTTTTTTTGTCCCAAGTGATTGAATAATGACAAAAAAAAAAAAAAAAAAAATTACAAAAAGTTGTCACTAAATGATATATTGCTCACACAGGCCATGGGCATATGTGGAATTGCACCCCAAAATACATTCAGCTGCTTCTCCTGAGTACGGGGATACCAAATGTGTGGGACTTTTTGGGAGCCTAGCCGCGTACGGGGCCCCGAAAACCAAGCACCGCCTTCAGGATTTCAAAGGGCATACATTTTTGATTTTACTCCTCACTACCTATCACAGTTTTGAAGGCCATAAAATGCCAGGATGGCACAACCCCCCCCCAAATTACCCCATTTTGGAAAGTAGACACCCCAAGCTATTTGCTGAGAGGCATGTTAAGTCCATGGAATATTTTATATTTGGACACAAGTTGCGGGAAAGTGACAATTTTTTTTTTTTTTGCACAAAGTTGTCACTAAATGATATATTGCTCAAACATGCCATGGGCATATGTGGAATTACACCCCAAAATACATTCTGCTGCTTCTCCTGAGTACGGGGATACCACATGTGTGGGATTTTTTGGGAGCCTAGCCGCGTACGGGGCCCCGAAAACCAAGCACCGCCTTCAGGATTTCAAAGGGCATAAATTTTTGATTTTACTCCCCACTACCTATCACAGTTTTGAAGGCCATAAAATGCCAAGATGGCACAAAACCCCCCCAAATGACCCCATTTTGGAAAGTAGACACCCCAAGCTATTTGCTGAGAGGCATGTTGAGTCCATGGAATATTTTATATTTGGACACAAGTTGTGGGAAAGTGACAATTTTTTTTTTTTTTTGCACAAAGTTGTCACTAAATGATATACTGCTCAAACATGCCATGGGCATATGTGGAATTACACCCCAAAATACATTCTGCTGCTTCTCCTGAGTACGGGGATACCACATGTGTGGGACTTTTTGGGAGCCTAGCCACGTACGGGGCCCCAAAAACCAAGCACCGCCTTCAGGATTTCTAAGGGCATAAATTTTTGATTTTACTCCTCACTACCTATCACAGTTTTGAAGGCCATAAAATGCCAAGATGGCACAAACCCCCCCCAAATGACCCCATTTTGCAAAGTAGACACCCCAAGCTATTTGCTGAGAGGCATGTTGAGTCCATGGAATATTTTATTTTTTGACACAAGTTGCGGGAAAGTGACAATTTTTTTTTTTTTTGCACAAAGTTGTCACTAAATGATATATTGCTCACACAGGCTATGGGCTTATGTGGAATTGCACCCCAAAATACATTCTGCTGATTCTCCTGAGTATGGGGATACCACATGTGTGGGACTTTTTGGGAGCCTAGCCGCGTACGGGGCCCCGAAAACCCAGCACCGCCTTCAGGATTTCTAAGGGCGTAAAGTTGTGATTTCACTCCTCACTACCTATCACATTTTTGAAGGCCATAAAATGCCCAGATGGCACAAAACCCCCCCAAATGACCCCATTTTGGAAAGAAGACACCCCAAGCTATTTGCTGAGAGGCATGATGAGTACATGGAATATTTTATATTTTGACACAAGTTGCGGGAAAGTGACAATTTTTTTTTTTTTTTTTTTGCACAAAGTTGTCACTAAATGATATATTGCTCAAACATGCCATGGGCATATGTGGAATTACACCCCAAAATACATTCTGCTGCTTCTCCTGAGTACGGGGATACCACATGTGTGGGACTTTTTGGGAGCCTAGCCACGTACGGGGCCCCAAAAACCAAGCACCGCCTTCAGGATTTCAAAGGGCATAAATTTTTGATTTTACTCCCCACTACCTATCACAGTTTTGAAGGCCATAAAATGCCAAGATGGCACAAAACCCCCCCAAATGACCCCATTTTGGAAAGTAGACACCCCAAGCTATTTGCTGAGAGGCATGGTGAGTATTTTGCAGCTCTCATTTGTTTTTGAAAATGAAGAAAGACAAGAAAAACGTATTTTTTTTTTCTTTTTTCAATTTTCAAAAGTTTGTAACAAAAAGTGAGGTCTGCAAAATACTCACTATACCTCTCAGCAAATAGCTTTGGGTGTCTATTTTCCAAAATGGGGTCATTTGGGGGGGGTTTGTGCCATCTGGGCATTACATGGCCTCCGAAACTGTGATAGGCAGTGAAGAGTGAAATCAAAAATTTACGCCCTTAGAAAGCCTGAAGGCGGTGCTTGGTTTTCGGGGTCCCCTATGCGGTTAGGCTCCCAAAAAGTCTCACACATGTGGTATCCCCGTACTCAGGAGAGGCAAAAGAATGTATTTTGGGGTGTAATTTCACATATTCCCATGGCATGTTTGAGCAATATATCATTTAGTGACAACTTTGTGCAAAAAAAAAAAATAATAATTTGTCTTTTTCCCGCAACTTGTGTCACAATATAAAATATTCCATGGACTCGACATGCCTCTCAGCAAATAGCTTGGGGTGTCTACTTTCCAAAATGGGGTCATTTGGGGGGGTTTTGAACTGTCCTGGCATTTTATGCACAACATTTAGAAGCTTATGTCACACATCACCCACTCTTCTAACCACTGGAAGACAAAGCCCTTTCTGACACTTTTTGTTTACATGAAAAAATTATTTTTTTTTGCAAGAAAATTACTTTGAACCCCCAAACATTATATATTTTTTTAAAGCAAATGCCCTACAGATTAAAATGGTGGGTATTTGATTTTTTTTTTTCACACAGTATTTGCGCAGCGATTTTTCAAACGCATTTTTTGGGGAAAAAACACACTTTTTAAAATTTTAATGCACTAAAACACACTATATTGCCCAAATGTTTGATGAAATAAAAAAGATGATCTTAGGCCGAGTACATGGATACCAAACATGACATGTTTTAAAATTGCGCACAAACGTGCAGTGGCGACAAACTAAATACATTTTTAAAAGCCTTTAAAAGCCTTTACAGGTTACCACTTTAGATTTACAGAGGAGGTCTACTGCTAAAATTACTGCCCTCGATCTGACCTTCGCGGTGATACCTCACATGCATGGTGCAATTGCTGTTTACATTTGACGCCAGACCAACGCTTGCGTTCGCCTTTGCGCGAGAGCAGGGGGGGACGGGGGTGCTTTTTTTTTTTTTTTTGTTTTTTTTTAATTATTTTTTTGATTTTTTATCTTATTTTTAAACTGTTCCTTTCATTTTTATTTTTTTTAAATCATTTTTATTGTTATCTCAGGGAATGTAAATATCCCCTATGATAGCAATAGGTAGTGACAGGTACTCTTTTTTGAAAAAATTGGGGTCTATTAGACCCTAGATCTCTCCTCTGCCCTCAAAGCATCTGACCACACCAAGATCGGTGTGATAAAATGCTTTCCCAATTTCCCAATGGCGCTGTTTACATCCGGCGAAATCTAAGTCTTGAAATGCTCGTAGCTTCCGGATTCTTAGGCCATAGAGATATTTGGAGCCATTCTGGTCTCCGATCAGCTCTATAGTCAGCTGGCCGAATCACTGGCTGCATTCTCAGGTTCCCTGTTGGGACAGGAGAGCCAGAGAAAAACATGGAAGACGGTGGGGGGGGGGGGCATTCCCTCCCACTGCTTGTAGAAGCAGTCTAGAGGCTAATTAGACGCTAGGATTGCTTTTACATGAAAGCCGACCGCTGGCTGAAAAGAATGATACCAAGATGATACCTAAACCTGCAGGCATCATTCTGGTATAACCACTCAAAGTCCAGCAACATACCAGTACGTTGCTGGTCCTTGTTGGGCATATATTGTAAACTTTTTTTTCATGCAGCCTGTGGGCTGAACGAAAAAAAGATATTGATCGGTGGGTATGCCCACCATTAGAATACCTCCCTTCATCCACCCACTTCTAATGATGGGCATACATGCACCATTTATATATGCCGAAGCATGGGGGCATCCTCCCGCAAAAGGCAGGAGCAAATTGCTCCTCCACCCACTGCCCCCACGCTTCGGCATATATGCTGAAGTATGTAACTGTGGTGGTGAAATCACCTCCGACAGTGTTGGAGTCACGGCTTTATGTATCGTGGGAGCAAACGCTGTTGCTGTCAAGATAAATAAATCCGTGCTGCAACTGAATGGCGTACCTGCTAAGCAAATGATGGTTAACAAAAAACAAAGTAACATTACAGTATAACAGTAATACTTACCATACCTGCAAAGCAAATACAAAAAAAAACCATAGTAAAAAATAAAACATTTAACGCAACCTGTGCCTACCTAAAATATATATATGCCGAAGCATGGGGGCATCCTCCCGCAAAAGGCAGGAGCAAATCGCTCCTCCACCCACTTCTGCCCCCACGCTTCGGCATATATGCTGAAGTATGTAACTGTGGTGGTGAAATCACCTCCGACAGCGCTGGAGTCACGGCTTTATATATCGTGGGAGCAAACGCTGTTGCTGTCAAGATAAATAAATCCGCGCTGCAACTGAATGGCGTACCTGCTAAGCAAATGATGGTTAACAAAAAACAAAGTAACATTACAGTATAACAGTAATACTTACCATACCTGCAAAGCAAATACAAAAAAAAACCATAGTAAAAAATAAAACATTTAACGCAACCTGTGCCTACCTAAAATATATATATGCCGAAGCATGGGGGCATCCTCCCGCAAAAGGCAGGAGCAAATCGCTCCTCCACCCACTTCTGCCCCCACGCTTCGGCATATATGCTGAAGTATGTAACTGTGGTGGTGAAATCACCTCCGACAGCGCTGGAGTCACGGCTTTATATATCGTGGGAGCAAACGCTGTTGCTGTCAAGATAAATAAATCCGCGCTGCAACTGAATGGCGTACCTGCTAAGCAAATGATGGTTAACAAAAAACAAAGTAACATTACAGTATAACAGTAATACTTACCATACCTGCAAAGCAAATACAAAAAAAAACCATAGTAAAAAATAAAACATTTAACGCAACCTGTGCCTACCTAAAATATATATATGCCGAAGCATGGGGGCATCCTCCCGCAAAAGGCAGGAGCAAATCGCTCCTCCACCCACTTCTGCCCCCACGCTTCGGCATATATGCTGAAGTATGTAACTGTGGTGGTGAAATCACCTCCGACAGCGCTGGAGTCGCGGCTTTATGTATCGTGGGAGCAAACGCTGTTGCTGTCAAGATAAATAAATCCGCGCTGCAGCTGAATGGCGTACCTGAAAACAAAAAAATGTTGAAAAGCAAACATGATAAAACATAACAATAAAACAATGCAGAATAGAATACAGTAAAAAAGAGCAGAACAATAGAGAGAAAATAGAGAGAGAGAGAACAATAAAACGACAACTATTTTTGTTTTTTTTATTTTATATTTTTTTTGTGTATTTTTTTTTTTTTTTACTTTTTTTTTTTTTTTTTTTTACTTTTTTTTTTTATAACTGTAACTTTTAAAACTGTAACGGTTCCAGGTTTGGGTCTCTCAAAATGCGATGGCATCTTGGGAGACCCTGTGGAAGTGTGTCCTAGTCTGTGCAGTGCTGTACCCTACGCTAATACTCAACTAGTGTATGGTAGCGTTCAAAACATTCACCAATGCAAAGACCAGGATTGCCAGGACAGGAGGGACAATAATACCGGGTGTCACGCCTAAATCCGCGCTTTCTGCAGACACGACATTTTCTTTGGGGGGCTCGTTGGGTAGGGGTACTCTGGAGGACATAAGGAAAATGCCTCTCATGCAGCCGGCCTACTGCATTTGGATTGGGAAGGTGAGGTGGAGCACCGTCTGGAAACAGAAGGGCTCTGACGATCTCTTCCTGGAATTTAAGGAAGGATCCAGTCCGTCCTGAAGCTCTGTATAGCACATGAGCGTTCAGCAAAGCCAATTGAAATAAATAAACAGACACTTTTTTGTACCAGCGTCTGGCCTTACGGGCAATTAGGTACGGCGCCAACAACTGGTCGTTGAGGTCCACCCCTCCCATATTAAGGTTGTATTCGTGGACACAGAGGGGTTTCTCCACAACACCAGTCGCCGTAGTAATTTGGGTCATCGTGTCTGCATGAAGGGAGGTGAGAACGAAAACATTCTTCTTATCCCTCCACTTCATAGCGAGCAAATTATTATACTGCAAGCAGGCTCTCTCCCCCAGCCTAAGACGGGAATCTACAAGCCGCTGGGGAAAGCCCCGGCGATTAGGTCGCACGGTGCCACATGCTCCAATCTGATGATCAAACAAGTGACTAAAAAGTGGCACGCTCGTATAATAATTGTCCACGTACAAGTGGTACCCCTTTCCGAATAAGGGTGACACCAAGTCCCACACTATCTTGCCAGCGCTTCCTATGTAGTCAGGGCAGTTTATCGGCTCTACGTGACTATCTTTGCCCTCGTAAACCATAAATCTACATGTATAGCCTGTGGCCCTGTCACAGAGCTTATACATCTTGACCCCGTATCTGGCACGCTTGCTGGGAAGGTACTGTTTGAAGGACAAGCGGCCAGAAAACTTAATCAGGGACTCATCAACGCAGACAACTTGATGGGGGGTAAACAAGTCTGCAAAACGTTGGTTGAAGTGGTTTACGAGGGGCCGAATTTTGTAGAGCCGATCGTATGCAGGGTCTCCACGAGGACGACAGAGTTCATTGTCGTTGAAGTGCATGAACCGCAAAATCTGCTCGTATCGTGCCCTGGCCATTGAAGCAGAGAACACGGGCATATGGTGAATTGGGTCAGTGGACCAATATGACCGCAACTCACTCTTTTTGGTTATGCCCATGTTGAGGGAAAGGCCCAGAAAGATCTTAAATTCGGAGACCGTAATTGGTCTCCAATCTCTGGCAAGGGAGGACTGGGGATTAGCGGCGATGTGTTGACCAGCGTACAAATTGCTTTGGTCCACAATAGATCTATAGAGATCTTCAGTGAAAAACAGTGAATAAAAATCCAGTGGCATAAAGTCAACTGTTTCCACCTGAATTCCGGGTTGGCCAGTGAAAGGGGGAAGTACGGGTGCTGCAGAAGTGGTGGGTACCCAATTCGGATTGGCGAATGCAGCAGGAAGGGCACTATGGGCACGACGGGCCTGTCTTTGTCTTATTGGTGGCAGCGGGACACTAGTTGTGCTTGCCACCTCGCCAGCTTGAACTGCACTTATGGGACTCGCCACGTCACCACGTGATACTGCAGTGCTGGATGTACGACCAGGGTGTACTAGGCCGCTGGTGCTTGCCAGTTCACCAGAAGGAGTAGCGGCGCTAGTACCTCTCTGCTCCCTACGAGAGCCCTGCGGTTCTTGCACGTCAAGGACAGAAGAAGAAGATCGGGGTCTGGTACGCCTGACCCTAGCAGGGACCACAACTCCGTCGTCAGAGCTATCTGTCATGGAGCCGCTGTCCTCTACAGGTTCGTATTCTGAGCTTGAACTTGACAGATGAGTGACTTCCTCTTCACTATCTGTCATGCTCAGAATCCTGTAGGCCTCTTCACTAGTGTACCTTCTATTTGCCATTTTGGGCTCTAAATTTAGGGGTACACTAGTGAGACTCACAGGCAAAAAAGCTCCTGACTGTCAGCGACTGTATCAAAACGCTACCAAAAAACTGTTAGCGATCGCAGGGATCAGGCCTGACTCTGCGACCGCTGCAGTTATGTGTGCTTCGTGTTTTGTAAGTGTCAGTTATCGATCGATACTGCACTTGGGTGGGCTGGGCTGGGCTGGGCCGAGGAGCAAAACGCAGGTGCTAGCAGGTATCTGGGCTGATCCCGCTAACACTGCGTTTTTTTGGGGGACCCTAAACTGCTGGGGAGTATAGATCTGATCGGATCAGATATCGATCCGTTCAGATACTATAGCACTAAGGGAGGTGTATGCTGCGTGCGTGGGTTTTAGCGGTACTAGCGCTAACCTGACGCTGCCTGGGGCGACGCAGACCTTATCTGATCCTAAAAACTTAACTTCTATCACCGCCGGGCAATTAGGGGGTTAAACCTTTATAGGGTAATAAACGGCGGGTGCCCTAAAACTGTAATAAACTATAATAAACTGTAATAAACTACAAAAAACAAACCAACTAACCAGCGTCACCTGTAACAATTATATGGTGATCGCTGGTGAAAGGGTTAACTAGGGGGCAATCAAGGGGTTAAAACCTTTAGCAGGTAGTATATGGGGGTCCCTGTCGCTATAAAACACTGACAGCGAACCTATATACTTACCTCCCTAACTAGCGTCACCTGTGTCACTAATACAGCGATCAGAAAAACGATCGCTTAGTGACACTGGCGACGGGGGGTGATCACGGGGTTAAAACTTTATTAGGGGGGTTAGGGGGGTACCCTGGACCTAAAGGGGGGTACCCCTGACCTAAAGGGGCCTAACCTAACTGCCCTAACACTTGTTACTGTCACAAACTGACACCAATGCAATAAATCAGAAAAAAAAAAAACCTGCTATTGGTGTCAGAGTGACAGGGGGTACAGGGGGGTGATCAGGGGGTGATCGGGGGGTGACAGGGGGGTGACAAGTGTGCCTGCGTGTTCTACTGTATGTGTAGTGTTGGTGCACTTACTTGGATGTCTTCTCTCCTCGGCGCCGGACGAAAAGACCGGCTCGAGGAGAGATTACATCACTTCCTCTGCTTCTGTTTACATTCACAGAATGTGAATGTGAATGGCCAGGAGCGATCGCGAGGTGGGGGCCACGAATGAGTGGCCTCCCCCTCACCTTTGATCGACCCTGACCTCGATCTGACCGCCGCAGGCACCGGGGGGGTTCCGATCGGACCCCCCACCCGCGGGCAGGCAGGGACGTACAGGTAAGCCCGTGCCCGTGCCCGTGCCGCTCTGTCGACGTACATCGTCGTGCGGCGGTCGGCAAGTGGTTAAGGCACTTATGGTGAATGAATGAATGATTTGTAAAGCGCAGCAAATGCGAACTGAATCGCCTCAAGGCGCTAATGCGTTTTGTGTCTGAGCAGCTTGTTAGAAGAGGAAGGTTTTAGTTTTTTCCTAAAGGCCAGATGGTTTTCTTCCATGCGGATGTGAGTCGGAAGAGTATTTCATAGCCGAGGTCCCTGGACTGCGAATCTGCGTTCTCCCCTTGCTTTGTAGCGGTATTTGGGAACGAGGAGGAGGTTTTGGTTGGATGATCGCAGATTGCGATTGGGTGTGTAGTGTTTTATTTTCTCTCGGAGGTATTGAGGGGCGTTTCCTTGTATGCATTTGTGGGTGAGGCAGAGGGTCTTGAATGTGATCCGATTCTTTATCGTTAGTCAATGTAAGCTCCTCAGTGATGGGGAGATGGACTCCCAGGGTTTTTTTCCTGTTAGCAGTCTTGCCGCCGTGTTTTGAATGGCCTGTAGGCGCGCAAGCTGATATTGGGGTAAGCCTATGTAGAGTGAGTTTGCGTAGTCAAGACGGGAATTGATGATTGTTCCAACTACTGCTGCTTTGTCCTTTTCTGGGATAAAGGGAATGAGTCTGCGTAGCAGGTGGAGGAGATGGTGGGATCCGCTGACTACTGATCCTATTTGTGCATCTATTGTCATTTCTGAGTCAAAGATAACTCCGAGACTCTTGGCTTTGGTGCTCGGGGAGATGGTCTGTCCAAAGATGGTGGGAGGTATCTGTGGAGACTTGGTTTTGGTATTTTGGTTAGCGTATAGGAGGAGAAGTTCTGTTTTTGACCCGTTGAGTTTGAGGGAACTGATGGTCATCCAGTCATCTATCAAAGTGAGACATTGCTCTAGTTGATGATGGTGGTCTTTTTGATGGTCCGGTGGCCATCTTGGACACACCCCCCAGCATGCCACTTTTTAGTTACTTGTTTGATCATTAGATTGGAGCATGTGGCACCGTGCGATCTAATCACCGGGGCTTTCCCCAGCGGCTTGTAGATTCCCGTCTTAGGCTGGGGGAGAGAGCCTGCTTGAAGTGTAGTAACTTGCTTGCTATGAAGTGGAGGGATAATAAGAATGTTTTCGTTCTTACCTCCCTTCATGCAGACACGACTGTCCAAATTACTACGGCGACTGGTGTTGTGGAGAAACCCCTCTGTGTCCATGAATATAACCAAAATATGGGCGGGGTGGACCTCAACGACCAGTTGTTGGCGCCGTACCTAGTTGCCCGTAAGGCCAGACACTGGCATAAAAAAGTGTATGTATACTTATTTCAAATGGCTTTGCTGAACGCTCATGTGCTATACAGAGCTTCAGGACGGACTGGATCCTTCCTTAAATTCCAGGAAGAGATCGTCAGAGCCCTTCTGATTCCAGATGGTGCTCCACCTCACCTTCCCAATCCAAATGCAGTAAGCCGGCTGCATGAGAGGCATTTTCCTTATGTCCTCCTGAGTACTCCTACCCAACGAGCCCCCCAAAGAAAATGTTGTGTCTGTAGAAAGCGCGGATATAGGCGTGACACCCGCTATTATTGTCCCTCCTGTCCTGACAATCCTGGTCTTTGCATTGGTGAATGTTTTGAGCACTACCATACACTAGTTGAGTTTTAGTGTAGGGTACAGCATTACACAGACTAGGCACACTTTCACAGGGTCTCCCAGGATGCCCAAACCTGGAACCGGTTACAGTTACAAAAGTTACAGTTACAAAAAAAAGTGCAAAAAAAAAAAAAATACACAAAAAAAATATAAAATAAATAAAAACAAAAATAGGTGTCGTTTTATTGTTCTCTCTCTCTCTATTCTCTCTCTATTGTTCTGCTCTTTTTTTACTGTATTCTATTCTGCAATGTTTTATTGTTATTATGTTTTATCATGTTTGCTTTTCAGGTATGTAATTTTTTTATACTTTACTGTTTACTGTGTTTTATTGTTAACCATTTTTTTGTTTTAAGGTACGCCATTCAGCTGCAGCACGGATTTATTTATCTTGACAGCAACAGCGTTTGCTCCCACAATACATAAAGCCGTGATTCCAACGCTGTCGGAGGTGATTTCACTACCACAGTTAAAAAAAAGAGCATATATGCCGAAGCATGGGGGCAGCAGGGGCGGAGGAGCGATTTGTTCCTACCTTTTGCGGATGGATGCCCCCATGCTTCGGCATATATATATATTTTAGGCACAGGTTGCGTTAAAAAATGTTTTATTTTTTACTATGTTTTTTTTGTATTTGCTTTGCAGGTATGGTATGTCTTACTGTTATACTGTAATGTTACTTTGTTTTATTGTTAACCATCATTTACTTAGCAGGTACGCAATTCAGTTGCAGCGCGGATTCTTTTATCTTGACAGCAACAGCGTTTGCTCCCACGATACATAAAGCCGTGACTCCAGCGCTGTAGGGGGTGATTTCACTACCATAGTTAAAAAAAGAGCATATATGCCGAAGCACGGGGGCAGCCTGGGTGGAGTAGCGATTTGCTCCTAACTTTTGGGGCGGATGCCCCCATGCTTCGGCATATATAAATGGTGCATGTATGCCCATCATTAGAAGTGGGTGGATGAAGGGAGGTATTCTAATGGTGGGCATACCCACCGATCAATCTCTTTTTTTCGTTTTTCATGAAAAAAAAGATTACAATATATGCCCAACAAGGACCAGCAACGTACTGGTATGTTGCTGGACTTTGAGTGGTTATACCAGAATGATGCCTGCAGGTTTAGGTATCATCTTGGTTTCATTCTTTTCAGCCAGCGGTCGGCTTTCATGTAAAAGCAATTCTAGCAGCTAATTAGCCTCTAGACTGCTTTTACAAGCAGTGGGAGGGAATGTCGTCTCCCCCCCCACCGTCTTCCATGTTTGGCTCTCCTGTCCCAACAGGGAACCTGAGAAGGCAGCCGGTGATTCGGCCAGCTGACCATAGAGCTGATCAGAGACCAGAATGGCTCCAATCATCTCTATGGCCTAAGAAACCGGAAGCTACAAGCATTTCATGACTTAGATTTCGCCGAATGTCAACATTGGGAAATTGGAAAAGCATTTTATCACACCGATCTTGGTGTGGTCAGATGCTTTGAGGGCAGAGGAGAGATCTAGGGTCTAATAGACCCCATTTTTTTCAAAAAAAGAGTACCTGTCACTACCTATTGCTATCATAGGGAATATTTACAATCCCCTATATAACAAAAAAATGATTAAAAAAAATGAAAGGAACAGTTCAAAAATAAGATAAAAAAGCAAAAAAAAATAATAAAGAGAAAAAAAACAAAACACCCCTGTCCCCCCCTGCTCTCACGCAAAGGTGAACGCAAGCGTCAGTCTGGCGTCAAATATAAACAGCAATTGCACCATGCATGTGAAGTATCACCGCGAAGGTTACATCGAGGGCAGTGATTTTAGTAGTAGACCTCTGTAAATCTAAAGTGGTAACCTGTAAAGGCTTTTAAAGGCTTTTAAAAATGTATGTAGTTTGTCGTCACTGCACGTTTGTGCGCAATTTTAAATCATGTCGTGTTTGGTATTCATGTACTCGGCCCAAGATCATCTTTTTTATTTCATCAAACATTTGGGCAATATAGTAGGTTTTAGTGCATTAAAATAAAAAAAAGTGTGTTTTTTCCCAAAAAAATGCGTTTGAAAAATCGCTGTGTGAAAAAAAAAAATGAAATACCCACCATTTTAATCTGTAGGGCCTTTGCTTTAAAAAATATATATAATGTTTGGGAGTTCAAAGTAATTCTCTTGCAAAAAAAAATAATTTTTTCATGTAAACAATAAGTGTCAGAAAGGGCTTTGTCTTCAAGTGGTTAGAAGAGTGGGTGATGTGTGACATAAGCTTCTAATGTTGTGCATAAAATGCCAGGACAGTTCAAACCCCCCCCCCCAAATGACCCCATTTTGGAAAATAGACACCCCAAGCTATTTGCTGAGAGGCATGTCGAGTCCATGGAATATTTTATATTGTGACACAAGTTGCGGGACAAATTTTTTTTTTTTCACAAAGTTGTCACTAAATGATATATTGCTCAAACATGCCATGGGCATATGTGAAATTACACCCCAAAATACATTCTGTTGCTTCTCCTGAGTACTGGGATACCACATGTGTGAGACATTTTGGGAGCCTAGCCGCGTACAGGACCCCGAAAACCAAGCACCACCTTTAGGGTTTCTAAGGGTGTAAATTTTTGATTTCACTCCTCACTGCCTATCACAGTTTTGGAGGCCATGGAATGCCCAGATGGCACAACCCCCCCGAAAATGACCCCATTTTAGGAAGTAGACACCCCAAGCTATTTGCTGCGAGGTATGGTGAGTATTTTGCAGACCTCGGTTTTTGTCACAAAGTTTTGAAAATTGAAAAAAGAAAAAAATAATTTTTCTTTTCTTTCTTCATTTTCAAAAACAAATGAGAGCTGCAAAATACTCACCATGCCTCTTAGCAAATAGCTTGGGGTGTCATTTGGGGGGGTTTTGTGCCATGTTAGCATTTTATGGCCTTCGAAACTGTGATAGGTAGTGAGGAGTGAAATCAAAAATGTATGCCCTTAGAAATCCTGAAGGCAGTGATTGGTTTTCGGGGCCCCGTACGCAGCTAGGCTCCCAAAAAGTCCCACACGTGTGGTATCCCCGTACTTATGAGAAGCAGCAGAATGTATTTTGGGGTGTAATTCCACATATGCCCATGGTATGTTAGAGCAATATATCATTTAGTGACAACTTTGTGCAAAAAAAAAAAAAGTTTGTAATTTTCCCGCAACTTGTGGCAAAATAAAAAATATTCCATGGATTCAATATGCCTCAGCAAATAGCTTGGGGTGTCTACTTTCCAAAATGGGGTCATTTGGGGGGAGGGTTTGTGCCATCTTAGCATGTTATGGCCCTCAAAACTGTGATAGGTAGTGAGGAGTGAAATCAAAAATTTACGCCCTTAGAAATCCTGAAGGCAGTGATTGGTTTTCGGGGTCCTGTACGCGGCTAGGCTCCCAAAAAGTCCCACACATGTGGTATCCCCATACTCATGAGAAGAAGCAAAATGTATTTTGGGGTGCAATTCCACATATAACCATGGCATGTTTGAGCAATATATCATTTAGTGACAACTTTTTGTAAAATATTATGCTCCCTCAGTGCTTTCGCCAGGAACCTACCCGCCTTGTTCCCCGACTCGTAATAGATTTGCTTTTTGAAAAATAACATTCGTTTAGCTCTGAAATCAAGCAACTGTTGCAGGTCTTTTCTGGCATCTAGTAGGTTTTTAGCTGAGTCTACTGAGAGGGATTGCTTATGTAATGTTTCTAAGGTGCCAATTCGTGTGATCAATTTCTTTATGTTGGCTTCTCTCTCTTTTTTGCGTCTGGAACCCAATTCCATCCGTGCTATACTTTATGAACGCCTTGTTAATTTAACCCCATATTTTGTGGGACTACATTGCATTTAAATAGAGGCTTTGAGATAAGACTCTGGTTTCTGCTGAGGATTCCAAATACTCTGAATACCCAGCTTGGAGTCTAACCCATTGCCAGGATATGAATATATAAATGGGCTTTAGTTCTAGGAGGGTGCAGGTCACTATGTATCTCTTAACTGGGGAAAGGGGTGGGGTAATTTGATTGTTTGCAGCGTGCTGCCATGCAGACCACAGTTTATCGAATTATGCAACACAGCAAGCCCCTAGTTATATATGTTAGTTGGTATTAGGGGGTATTCTATAGATAGTTGTAAGCCAGTTCCTATAGGACAGAGGAGATGGGAGTTTCCATATTTCCCATCTAGCGTACTATACTGCCTAGAAAATGAGGAATTTGCAAAACATAGAATTAATGGGGTCATCTTGTATACCCAACAGAAGAATGAGTGGATCCAAGTTCAGAGATACACCGAGATGGCTATCAGTCTAGCCCAGTGTTTCTCAACTCCAGTCCTCAAGGCGCCCCAACAGGTCATGTTTTCTCCATTATTTTTCACAGGTGATTTGATCAGTTTCACTGCCTTGGTAATTACCACAGCAGTTTCATCTGAGGGAAATCCTAAAAACATGACCTGTTGGGGCACCTTGAGGACTGGAGTTGAGAAACACTGGTCTAGCCCACACCTATTGCCAATAGTCTTGAATAATTGGACATCTCTTTACCCTATGCCCCAACATCGGAATGACACGTCTAGCAGGTGAAATATCAGGATGAATCCGGTGCAATCTTTAAGAAGTATAGTAGATTCTCTGTGGGAAAAACATGTTTATTTTTACATGCAAATATACACATTTATTTGTGGTGTAACGTAACACAAACACATATGATAATGGTTTTCTGGTAATAATTCAAATTTGTACTTATACTATTCTACTATACGTGTTAGAAATAACATTTAATATTTCTTTCTAATGTAAGGACTTGATATGATTCTACTACTTCCACTAGATTCACACCTATGCCTTTTTTAGTGCGTTTTGCAATTTACAGAAATGCACTACAGTCCAGTGGCAGCTGGTGAAGTTTTAGGATGGGGGAGCGCCAGACCTTGCCCCTCCTTTTAGACCCCTCCCACTTCTCATAAGCCCCACCCCTTCCCCTGTATTCCACTAGCTTCCACCATAGTGTCAGGAGTATTTAGCTCAGCATCATAGGACAGAGTATACAGCCCCAGAATCATAGAACAGGAGTATACAGCCCAAGCAGCACAGAACAGAGTATACAGCCCAAGCAGCACAGAACAGAGTATACAGCCACAGCATCACAGGACAGAGTATACAGCCGCAGCATCACAGGACAGAGTATACAGCCCCAGCATCACAGGACAGAGTATACAGCCCCAGCATCCCAGGACAGAGTATACAGCCCCAGCATCCCAGGACAGAGTATACAGCCCCAGCATCCCAGGACAGAGTATACAGCCCCAGCATCCCAGCATAGAGTATACAGCCCCAGCATCCCAGGACAGAGTATACAGCCCCAGCATCCCAGGACAGAGTATACAGCCCCAGCATCCCAGGACAGAGTATACAGCCCCAGCATCCCAGGACAGAGTATACAGCCCCAACATCATAGAACAGAGTATACAGCCCCAGCATCACAGGACAGAGTATACAACCCCAGCACTGACTGATGATTATCGATCTATATCCACTTCCCAATGGTGTCTTTTGGTATGGGTCTGCGGGGAGCATGCAGTGAGTGCAGAACTTGCTAATAAAGGAAGCAAACAGAAACATATCTTTTTCTATAACTTGCGACTCATCACTCTAGCACAGAGGGGGGGATAGACTCCCTAGTTCATGTTTCAGTTGGTTTTAGCAAACAAATTGTAATGCAGCAATAACTGCTTTACTTTTCCTTAGATCCTACCAATTCTGGATTCTGTAAAAATGCACCGCTCGGGCCGTGCGTTCCATCCACGGAGCCACTGCGTCACTTCCAATTTCTCACTGGCACAGAGAAACCGGAAGTGATGCAGCGGCTCCGAGGGAAAGCACCATCTATGTCTTACGGCGGTGCCAATCAAAAAAAGACATCCACATGAATGAAGGAGTGTTCAGGCGCATTACATTGCGCCACAATGCAGCAAAAAAAAAAACCAGGCAAATGAAGCGTCTCGCCTGCAATCACGTGATTGCATAGACGTCATGCTTCCCATAGTGCACTGTGTCCGACGTCTGAACACAGTGCACTTAAAGGACCTTTTCTTTTTTTTTTCTTTTTTTTTTTAAAGGGCCTTTTTTTGTGACTAACTTTGGGGGGCGCTGCCCGTGCGCCCCCTATGGACGGGCCGCCACTGCTACAGTCCATGTAACATGGTTTCCTATGGTACACGTTCACATCTATGTGTTTTTCAGCCAGTGTGTTTTTGGAAAGGGTCCGTAGCAGATTGGGTGTAATAGACTTCAATGGACCCGCACCAAAAACACAAGTGACGTCGTTGTGCGGATGTATGATTTTGGCCTTCCAGCACAACTTAATTTGCAGTCCCCTGCACACATTACATGTATTGCTGCATTCAGGTCCTATTCATTTCACAAGGTACCTGAAAGCACTAAAGCATCGCAATTACGTTGCAGCGTGCCACAATGCACAGCAACGCACGTTAATGCAGGGCTGTGCACTGTGTTTTTTTTTTACACACTTTGGGTGCATTGGCAGCCTGTTATTTTCAATGAGCTGCCATGACGCAATGCATGACATAATGTACGTTATTGTAATGAGAAAATGTCAATGGGCCCTTAAGTCATGTAGTATCTAGGAGTTACAAAAGAAGTCGGTGCAGCGCTGTGGTGACAGGTCTGAATAGCATGCAGGTAGCTATGTAATGCCCAGCAGCAGTCACTGATTGCAGGTCCTACTGCAATCAAGGTCCTAATGGAATAACATCTCCATTGCAGACAGCAACTCAGTATATTCTTGGGCTTCATACTGCCACCTACAGTGAGACTAGAGTAGGTCAACAAAGAGAATACATATATTTTTGCATTCCCGTTGCTTTTTGTAATTCCTCAAAATAAAAAAAAAAATGTCATAAATATCTCCTTAGAGAAATTGATTTCTTCAGCTGTCTTTTTTCCTTACTGCTCTAATGAACACACCACAATGAAACACTTGGTGAGAACATGAGTATCAGCATGTGTTGTTTTGCTTTGCAGAATAGACAAGCTGAAATATGATCTACATCTGCTTTTTAAGGAGCAGTTGGGGACAGCTGTTGATTTTGCATTGAACATCTGCTTTAATAAAATGAGCTTAATCAGGTACCACTTGAAGTATGTAAATGGATGCTGAGGCCCAGTATGCGAAAACCACCTAGGATATCTCAGCAAAGATACACAGTAGTCCTAGGTTCAAACTCTCTCTGTTCACTCTATATGTATGTAGCACTAACTCATGGTGGAGCTGCTGATTTATGATCGGGCCTGTTCTCTGATCTCTTCACCCCTCTTAACCTGTTCAATCCCCTTGACACAACTGTAGTGCAGTGTTGTAATGACACTAATACAAATTATAGCTCACAATATCTACATATATATATCTAACACTTGTATATATATACCTGTTTATATATACGTGCTTGTGACTCCATCTGCAGGAGAAAAACAACACTGCACACAAACTTCTGTGATAACCAAAGTAACTTTTTACTGAAAGAATATGTATATATAAAGGTTATTACAGTGACTACACTATCACACCAACGTAGCGTGACAGTACAGTAAATATTCACAACAGTCTCTGTACACATGTACAAATATACATAAATATATTCACATACACAGAACCTTCCTGAGAAGTCCCCTTATTGGTGCGTCTCCAGGTGGGACCAGTGTTCAAAGTGAAATCGTCTTAACTCTGGACACCTTCCCACCTCCAGCACACTGTAGCAAGCGCAAAGACACAGGAATGTAAATATCCCACAATATAGGTACTAGGGAGCGCCCCCTGCTTTAAACAGTAAAGTCACTATCCTTTATGATTAAATGCAAGGCCCTGCAATAGAAGAGATAGTCCTGTCGTCTTCAATCTTCAGCTAGCTATAAATTAGTATTTGTAATCCACAAGAGAGTTCTTCTGGAGTGTTTCGCAGTGCAAGGTGATACACAAAAGTAATTATAATCAAGCAAATTGATTGAGCGTTCTTACTTGAAGGAGACAGACATCTAATATCAATCCCTGGATATTGAAGTCTGTGTAAATGTAATGCTTTCCAACTAAATTGTTCCGTGGGACTATCAGTCCCAGCAACACTCTGTAACAGCTATAAATGTGTGTAATGTTGAACAAACTTCTGGGCGTTAACCCTCTCACCGCACCGGACCCAGACAAATGGATGTCTCCGTTTCAGCAGTTCTCAGTCCATATGGAGCCACAACCACGCTGTCACGCCGTTCCGTTTGCTAACGACCAGGAGTCCTCAGTTATCTCCTCCACGGGTCTCCGGAACGATCACTTCTGCTGCTCCAGCACACTGTGATCAATGGCATCATTGCAGCCTCACCTGTGCCCAACAATGCCGCCTACCTGTGTCCATCAATGCCGCTTCACGTGTGCCCAACAATGCAGCCTACCTGTGCCCAACAATGCAACCTACCTGTGTCCATCAATGCCGCTTCACCTGTGCCCAACAATGCAGCCTACCTTTGCCCAACAATGCAACCTACCTGTGTCCATCAATGCCGCTTCACCTGTGCCCAACAATGCAGCTTATCTGTGTCCATCAATGCCGCTTCACCTGTGCCCAACAATGCAACCAACCTGTGTCCATCAATGCCGCTTCACCTGTGCCCAACAATGCAGCTTACCTGTGTCCATCAATGCCGCTTCACCTGTGCCCAACAATGCAACTGACCTGTGTCCATCAATTCCGCTTCACCTGTGCCCAACAATGCAGCCTACCTGTGCCCAACAATGCAGCCTACCTGTGCCCAACAATGCAGCCTACCTGTGTCCAACAATGCAGCCTACCTGTGTCCAGCAATGCACCCTACCTGTGTAGGGGAAGAGAGAGGAGAGGAAGAGGATTGCAGGACACATCACACATCCCGGCATTGGATGGGTGATATTTCTATGAAAGTACCCGAGCCAGGAGGCGGGGCTGTGTGTGACAGTGAGTGCGGGGAACACTCGACAATTCTAATGAAAGCTGTTACAGCTATGTTCCTCGGTGCTCTTATGATCCGGCCGCCTGCTCTCCTCTCTCTTCCCTGGGGCGATCACTGGGAGAACGGCTCCCATGCAACCCCTGGCTACCGGTGGTGCTCGCCAGCCCTC
Organism: Lithobates clamitans; assembly: GCA_037952925.1. Lineage (NCBI taxonomy): Eukaryota > Metazoa > Chordata > Amphibia > Anura > Ranidae > Lithobates > Lithobates clamitans. The sequence continues at coordinate 3,259,408 of JBBGZY010000374.1, forward strand.
ATTTTCCACTCGCAAAATGCGAGTAGGCGAGTAGAAAATTTGAGGGCTGGTCGAGAGAATGGTTTTGAGCAAATGCACATCTATGAGATTGAATTGCCAGAGCCAAACTACAATGTATATACAAAATCCATAATTTGGTTAGACACCAAATACGCCTATATTATGAGGAGCAGAAGGCTAATAAAATACATTAGATCTCCTAAGCAAAATGATATATGATTCATAATATATTTGGTGCCTATTAAATCATAATTTCATTCTGTTCCATAATATGTTGGTTGTCAGATTGTAAAACCTTGTCATCTAGAAATAAAGATATGGGGGCGTGGCCAAGATGGTGCTGTGAGCGGACGTTTCTCTGAGAGCTTCGCTGAGATCCTAGGCTGTTTCCCTCTACACAATGGCTAAAAGAGCCTGAATACTGGCACAAATCCTTTCCATGTACCGCCGCTCGGCCCGGGCTACAAAAGGAAGGGGTAAGAAGCTGAAATCTCCCCCTGTGACAGAGGACCTAGAGGTGGCCTGTGTCGACCGCGTGGGGGCCATGAAGCGCGCCCTTACCGACATTGCATCCCAAACTGAGCAGCCGGGACAATCCTCCTCTACACAGCCAGGCTTGGCTGATGTGCTGGCAGCTATAGGCAATTGCCAAGCTTCTCTCACCACCCTAACCACTAAGGTGGATGTGGTGCAACTGGATGTAGGTTTGATAAGGCTGTATATGGACTAAATACGTTCCAGACTGTCTACTGCTGAACAGCGCCTGGGACACGTGGAGGACACTGTGGAGAGCCATGGAGTTGATCTCCGTGCCCTCCATACTAAAATAAGAGCCCTGGAATATAAATCCGAAGATGCAGAGAACCGCAATAGGAGGAATAATCTCCATATTGTCAGCCTGGCGGAAGGGTCTGAGGGTCAGCGTCCAGCGGAATTTATTGAAGAGCTACTCCGTACCCTTCTCCCTGCAGCCCAGTTCTCGCCATTTTATGCGGGAGAGAGGGCCCATCGGATACCACCCAAACCAGGCCCTCCTGGAGCGCCGCCGCAAACTTTTGTTTTGAAGTTTCTGAATTTCAGGGACAGGGATGAGGTGCTCAGGGCAGCCAGAGTGAAGGGAGAATTGCAACACCAGAACGGCAAGTTACTTATCTTCCCTGATTGATCAGTTGAAACTCAAAAGCTCAGACGCTCTTTTGATCAGGTAAAAGCAGCCATGTGTCTCAAGGGCATTCGCTACAGCATTCTCTTTCCTGCACGTCTCCGGGTTCAGGATGGGGAGACTACTAGATTTTTTACATCCCCTAGGGATGCTTCCGCATGGCTAGATTCCTTTCCTCCACATCACTAACTGCTGTCAGTTGACTTCTGTCGCATTCCTCCTATATGTGCTGTAAGATGAACGTATTCTGTTAACAAGTGAGTCCATGTTGCACCTGTTGTGCCTTTTGTTTTGACTAACTGTCCGAATCTCAAGTTTTGTGCCCCTGGCAAAGCCAGGTGATATCTGGCACTAAGACTGCCACTTTATGCATTTAAATGCGATCTGCATTACTTCCCTGTTTCCAGTATACTTAGGGAACCAGGGCAAGGAAGGTAGAAGATCAGTAGATTGCTTGCTGCAGCAATGAAAGTGTATGCTCTCCTTCTAAAATGTATCTCCCCTGGACTACCTGATTCCTAAAGGCTGGTAACTGGCGGACTCTAGTGCTAATTTAATGTACTGCAAGCTCAAATTTAATTTTCCCCATGATTATTCGTCATGCATACTGACTGCCATGCTTGCCTCTTCTTGACAACCTGCTCTTGAGAGGTTTGATGATCCTGGAGGTGTCCTGGGAAGATAAGTGCCTCTAATAACCGATAGAGATCACACCCTGGTGAACTAACTTTCTTTGGATGTTATGGCCTTATGGTTATGAGCAGCAGCCATATCCCCTTCATTTTTTTCATTTTTCTTTTCCTTTTTTGTTTTTCTTCCTTAATTCATGAAGATAATAATTGGAACAGCCTGATAACTTTTTTGTTGTTGGAAATTTTTCTCCTACTTCCTATTGGCAGCGGAGCCTCTAATCACTTTATGTGGACGATTTAACTCCACTAAGTCTGCACCCACTGGTTCATGCTCCCTGACATTGGGTGTTTGATGTTTGGGGAACAAAGCATTCCTAGGTTGGGTTGGGGGATGCGGGGTGGGGGGGGGGGGATTGTTGGGGTTATTTTTGATGCTTGGTTTCTTTTCTTACAGGTGCTTTCGTTTGTCTATACTAAAAGGATCTTTTGTCATGGAGATATGCATAACGCTGTGTTTAATACTGGAATCGGATGCTGCTCCCTCGGGCTGGTTACTAAATACATTTCCCCCATATTTTACATCTAATGGCTGAGTTTAAGGTGATTTCATGGAACGTACGGGGTCTTAACACTGCCGTGAAGCGTTCTCTGGTGTTCCGTTTCCTACATAAACATAACCCACAGATCTGTATCCTCCAGGAGACACATCTGCAGAATAACAAGACTATTTGCCTTAAGAAAGCCTGGGTTGGTCTAAATTATCATTCCACCTTTTCCACGTATGCCTGTGGGGTCAGCATCTTGGTTCACAAGACACTGCCATTTAGGCTTCTGGAGGTCAGAACTGACAAAGAGGGGAGATTTATTATTGTGCATGCTAATATTTATGATATGGATGTGGTACTAGTTGGAATTTATATCCACCCACCAGCCACTGGCAGAATCCTCCACGAGATCATGCAAATTGTGGTGCAATTTGACACTGCTTTGGTCTTTCTCCTGGGGGATTTCAATATGGTTCCCTTGGTGGAACTTGATAGGTTGCACCGGTCGGCTTGTGACACTCCAGAACTCAGACAGTGGGCTGAAACTTTTGCCCTCACTGACGTATGGAGGCACATGCACCCGATGCTAAAGGTCTTTACTTGCCATTCCGCTTCGCACAAAACTTTGTCTAGAATAGACCTAGTGTTTGCCTCCGGCCCTGCACTACAATATGTTCAGGACTTGTCTGTGCTTCCCAGGGGAATATCTGACCATGCACCATTATGCTTGATGCTGACTTTGACTACCCCCCCTGGAACCCGCCTTTGGCGGCTGTCCAGATTTTGGGCTAATGATGAGAGGCTACAGGAACCTCTTACAACCTCCATCTGTAACTTTTGGACGGACAATGCTGACTCTGCTGCCCCACCTATTCTATGGGACTCCTTTAAGGCCTGGGTTAGAGGGGAATTTGGGACTAGTATTGCTTTACTTAAACGTGAATCTGTTCGTTCCCTGGAAGACCTTGAGACACAGGCTGCTGCACTGGAGGCTGATTTTGTCTCTGCTCCGGGAGATGACCGGTATAAGGCATGGAAGCAAGCTCTGCATGGCCTATCCACAGCTAGGATGGCCCAGACCGACAAAACCCTATTATATTCGGCCCAACGAGTATTTGAACATGGTGGGAAGAATGGGAAACTTCTTGCGTAGCTGGCTAAAGGTAACATACCCTCTACCCCCATAGGCTCCATTAGGGATAGTTTTGGCCAGGTTCTTACGGCACCCAGTAACATTAATGACCGTTTTTGTGAATACTTCCAGGAAGTGTACTCCTCTAGGGCTGCTGCTTCTGACTCCTCCCTGTCCTTGTTTCTTGATTCCCTGTCCATTCCAGTCCTGGCTGAGGAAGCCAGGGAGGGTCTGGAGGCGGATATCACGCTTGAAGAGATTCAAATTGCCATGGGACATCTCCGAGGGGGGGGGGGGGAGGCACCTGGGGCGGATGGTTTACCGTCTGAATTTTACTCTAATTTTTCTGAACTACTTGCTCCTAAGTTAACCTCGCTACTTTCTAAATTCGCAAGATTGGAGGCCTTACCTGATTCAATAAATGAGGCGGTAATTGTGTTGGTTCCTAAACCTGGTAAGGATCCACTTGACTGTGCATCCTGCAGGCCCATTTCCTTGATTAATGTGGACGCCAAGATCTTTGCTAAGGTCTTGGCTACCCGTCTTTCTCACGTCATAGAAGACCTAATTGGCATTGATCAAACCGGTTTTATGCCGGGCAAAGGAACCGACATAAATATTAGACGCCTATTCCTTAACCTAACTATCTTGCACGATAACCCGGGGTCCAGAGTTATTGCCTCTCTAGATGCCGAAAAGGCTTTCGATTTGGTCGAATGGAACTATTTATGGGAGGTTTTGCATAGATTCGGATTTGGTCCCAAGTTTATTCATGGTATTCGATTGTTGTACCATACTCCTAGAGCTCGCGTCCGTACTAACAACTGGGTCTCGGACTCTTTTAATTTGTATCGCGGTACGAGGCAGGGATGTCCGCTCTTCCCCAGCCTGTTCGCCCTGGCGCTGGAGCCCCTGGCCATTTTGAAAAGAAGTGCTCCAGATGTCCTGGGCCTGCGGGTGGGTATGATGGAAGAGCGCCTCTCCCTCTATGCCGACTGTAGTGATCGAATATATGAATGTATATTGGGTGTATAGATAATTAAGATTTAGGTATTATTATAATGATGATGTAAGTACTCTTCCGCAGCAACCCAATTCTTCCAGAGAGATGCACTTTATTAACTTCCAACACAGAACAAAGTCCAAAGTCCGCAGATGACAAAGAAATCCGACAGAGGAAATATAATTCAAAGTCCCATGTCTTAGGTCCGAGTGTGCATACACAGACAAGCCTCTCCCATACACAGACAAGCCTCACTCACCCACAACACCTATAGACTGAATGCCGTGTTATATTCACTAAATATTGAATGGCTGAGCAATTTGATTGGCCGTTCCAATTTAGGACTTGAACAGCCGTGAACCACCCCAATTTGCACTCCCTCTTATCAACATCAACAAGTCCCCTTTAGATATATTAATTAGATAAACAGAACACCCTTTTGAGCCCTTGGAATACCTACATTCTCGCATATCAACATCAACAAGTCCCCTTTAGATATATGTAATTAGATTAGATTAACATACCACCTGAATACCCTTTGAAATGTTCAAATAGACTTGCATAAGATTAACACATCAAAGAGTCTTCAGCTGTTAAAATTCAGTTGGACAAATCAACCATTCGGTCAACATTGACTGCATGTGTACATACACACAACAATGTCCCACAGAAATCGGTGAACATATTACAACATATTACAACACCGACGACGCGCTTTTATACCTAAATTACGCTGACCCCGCTCTTCAAGCTGCCCTGTGAATTTTTGATAGCTTTGGGGGATTATCCGATATAAAAATCAACTGGACAAAATCAGTTTTGTTCCCTCTGGATTATGGTGCTACCTCTGGACCCCCCTCCTCCCCGTTGCAATGGGTGAAGGAGTTCAAATACCTCGGGATCGTGAAACCCCTCTAATTTTATTGTAAAGAATCTAACCCCTGTCTTGAATACCTTACGTACAAAATGCTCTGCATGGGAGAACCTACCACTGAATCTTCTGGGGCGCATCAATCTCCTTAAGATGATGATACTATCTAAATTTAACTATCTGTTCAGAAATTGCCCAGTTTGGGTCCCTGTTTCATTCTTTAAGGAAATTGATCGGTTAGCGGGTTCTTTTATTTGGGGTGGGGGGAACCCTAGGTTGGCGCGCTCCACACTTTGGTTGCCTGCTGATTTGGAGGGCTTGGCTCTCTTTAATTTCCAGATTTATTTTTGGGCGTCTATGTTGGTGTCGGTTCACTGGTGGTTTCAGGGCTCTAGAACTAATGCTGCAGTCTGCCTTGAGGCGAACTGTTTGGGCTCACTAACTGACCTTCGTAACTTTCCCTACAGGGGGCCGGGGGCTTACCTTAAGGTCCCCGGGCCTACTAGGGCAACGTGGAAGGTTTGGGTGGTGGCTAGACAAAGGTACATTAAGCCGGGTCAATTATCACCAGCCCATCCCTTATGGGGGAACCCAGCGCTAAAGCACTTCCGTACTATTCCAGACCCGCAGATTTGGGCTAGATATGGCATTACAGCCCTGGGGAAAATAATGCCCAGAGGGGAGTTGCTCTCTCTACCAGAAATAACAGCTACATTTAATTTACCCCAATGGATGAGGTTCAGATATCTGCAGCTTAGACACGCGGTTAGGGCTCAATTTCCACAAACTCCCCTGCTTCAAGCTGATCCCATTGAGGAACTTCTATCCCTCGGAGATGTCTCTAAACGCCTCTCTACCCTTTATAATGCACTCCTGGGCAGGGATTCTCCCAAAGTGGAGAAATTATGGGAGAGATGGCATGCAGACATACCATCGCTGGACAAGGAGGGATGGGAGGATTGTCTGGAATATGGCCCTAAACTAGTGATAGCATCTAAAGACAAATAAATTCAGGTTAAATTTATCCATAGGGTTTATTATACCCCTCAGAGACTCCATGGTATCTTCCCTAATAAAGACCCCCTATGCCCTAAATGTAAGGTTCAAATTGGAACGTTCTTTCATATGTTTTGGGAGTGCCCCATTATAGCAATATTTTGGTCTACAATTTTTGGAGAAATTAATTCTAGGTTACAAATATCCATCCCAGCCTCGCCAGGGCTAGCTCTGCTGGGGGTTCATGATGACGAACAACGGCCCTATCATCTTAAATTATTAATTTCTTATCTTCTTTTTTATGCCAAAAAGGCATGAAGTGGATTGACTCTTCCTCTCCGTCCATTGCAGCCTGGGAAGCACAGATTGAGGCAGCCATTCCCGTGTATAAAATGACATATATTAATCGAGGCTGTCCATGGAAATTCGAAAAAGTATGGGCTCCGTGGCTATCCTCCTAATGGCATACAGTGTTTTGAGAATATTTTGCTTGTTGGGTGGGAGGGTTTCTAGGTGTGGGGAAAAATCGGGGTTTTTTATATATAGTATTGATATTCTTATACGCTACCCTCCAATCTGTACACACTAACTTGATCTATGTGAAAGGCACGTATATCTTCCATGAAGTGTTATGTATTATGTCAATCGGTATTTTGTATTTTTCCCTTCTGTGACAATAAAGCATATCTGTTTTGTTAAAAAAAAAAAAAAAGGAAATAAAGATATAGTTAGAAAACTTGGAGAGTGTATGCAGAACATAATAAAACACTAAACAATAAAATCACCCCTTAAAGACGCCCTTTGACTGATTCTGTTATTCCTGTAAACACCCTCTTCGGGGACTAGAATAGATAGCTGTATCTGCAGCTCAGTAGCTCTTAATTTTTCATGGGGATTAGAAAGGAATGCCAAGAGTCATTTATGAGAGCCAGTGACCCTGTCAGACTGGATTTACTCTGAAGCGAATTGGACTCTGCATGAAACCAGAACATTTCAACTTTAAGTACTTTTCACTTTTAATCCTCATTTATTTTACTGTCTCTTATTGACTGTTTTGTAAAATATTTTCTGTAAATATTTTCATACACCATTTTTCTATTCTGTTCATTAAAATGATATTTTAATTCTTTAAAGTGGATGTAAACCCAATGTCATCCTTTCTAAACTACTGCCATAGGGGTTATCTATAAGGATATACATGCCTCCTGCATGTAACTTTACCTGTCAAATGTCTCCCCTCTGTCTGTTATTGGACCCGAAAAACTGCAGATTCTGTGGGTGGGTCTGTTGTCTGGAGCTCGGTGGGTGGAGTCGTGATGTCAGTAGACTCCCCGCCCACCTCTACACTCCCCTTGTCAATATGCATTTTCTCCTGTGTATTTCTTACACTGAACTTCTGCTATTAACTCTAACATCCAGTGAAAAGACAGGAAAGTAACCACATGACTTCAGCATGCCAAATCATGCCGAGGTGTGGAACAGCCAATCCTTGCAGAGCTGCTGAAGAAAGGAGTGGGTGGGAATTAAAAAATAATGCATGTCTTAGGCTAGTGCACGAGATGTAAATCACCTGTCACTCACAGCAAGGGGGAGGATTTGACAAAGTTTTTCTCTGTTTGTCAAGTTTTATTTTACTGAACAATAAAAGAGGATTGCTCAGAGCTGGATTAACTCTTTGTGGCAAGACTGGGCTCAAATGATAGGAAATTTTATACTCTACAGTATGATATAAAAAAATAAATAAATAAAATTTTGGGTTTACATCCACTTTAAGGTAGAACTATAGGCAAAACCTTTTTTTGCATTTTTGATAGAGCAAGGAAGGATTATAACCCCTGTCACATTTTTTTTCATTATCTGTGTACCATTGTGGAGGTTTCCCTTTACTTCCTGTCCCATAGCCAAACAGGAAGTGACAGGAAATCCCTGCAAATTAAGGAAACTTCTTGGGGGAACCCCAGGACTTGGGTCACCAGAACTAGTATCCCAATTGAAAGGTTTCCCCTCTATTACTTTCTGGGGACAACCCAAATTTGGGATTTTCTTTTCCTTTCACTTTCAATGATCATGGTAAACAGGACAAATAGAGAGGGTGAATCTCCCTAACAGGGGCACAGACAGCAATAAAAATTGACAGGTGTTCTAATCCCTCTTTACTCTATCCAAAACGGAAAAAAAAAGTTTTGCTTTTAGTTATACTTTAATCCCTGAATGTTCTAACCCGGAATTAAAGAATGTATTGCTTCTTTAAAGACAGCTACTATATTTTAAACCCTGTTACATTCCTGTCTGGATGTGGCGGAAAATGTCACAGACATTTCTTAAAGGTCAGACTTGCTACATCAGATTCTGTGAATGGTGCGTGTTTCTGGTAAAACACATGGCAGTGACAACTGTTTGTTTGTGGAGAGGGTTAGCTGCAGAATTAAGCTACCACAGTGATGTCCACTCAGTCTGCTGGTGCTAAGATTGTTGTTCCCCAAGCTTGAAAATCTCTGCACAAGGTCAGACTGGGAGGGAGTCACAGTTGGCATGCTCTGTAAACTGAGTGTTTATTGGAACCAATCTTTATTTATAATATATATATATATATATATACACAGTTGTGCTCATAAGTTTACATACCCTGGCAGAATTTATGATTCCTTGGTCATTTTTCAGAGAATATGAATGATAACACAAAAACGTTTTTTTCACTCATGGCTAGTGTTTGGCTGAAGCCATGTATTATCAATCAACTATGTTTACTCTTTTTAAATCATAATGACAACAGAAACTACCCAAATGACCCTGATCAAAAGTTTACATACCCTGGTGATTTTGGTGATAACACGCACTCAAGTTGACACAAAGGGGGTTTGAATGGCTATTAAAGGTAACCATCCTCACCTGTGATCTGTTTGCTTGTAATTAGTGTGTGTGTAAAAAAGGTCAATGAGTTTCTGGACTCCTGACAGACCCTTGCATCTTTTATCCAGTGCTGCACTGACGTTTCTGGATTCTGCGTAATGGGGAAAGCAAAATAATTGTCAAAGGATCTGCGGAAAAAGGTACACTGTAGTTGAACTATATAAAACAGGAAAGGGATATAAAAAGAATTCCAAGAAATTGAGCATTATGCCAATCAGCAGTGTTCAAACTCTAATCAACAAGTGGAAAATTAAGGGTTCTGTTGAAACCAAACCACGGTCAGGTAGACCAACTAGAATTTTAGCCACAACTGCCAGAAAAATTGTTTGGGATGCAAAGAAAAACTCACAAATAACTTCAGGTGAAATACAGGACTCTCTGAAAACATGTGATGTGGCTGTTTCAAGATGCACAATAAGGAGGCACTTGAAGAAAGATGGGCTGCATGGTCGAGTCACCAGAAGAAAGACATTACTACGCAAATGCCACAAAGTATCACGCTTACAATATGCCAAACAGCACAGAGACAAGCCTCAAACCTTCTGGCACAATGTCATTTGGAGTGATAAGACCAAAATTTAGGTTTCTGGCCAAATGTTATCAAAAAATACTGCAGGAACATTTGCATTCATCAGCCAGGAAGCTGCGCATGGGACATACTTGGACATTCCAACATAACAACGATCCAAAACACAAGGCCGAGTTGACCTCTCATTGGCTACAACAGAAAAGTGAAGGTTAGGGAGTGGCCATCTCAGTCTCCTGACCTCAATATCATTGAGCCACTCTGGGGAGATCTCAAACGTGCTGTTCATGCAAGACAGCTCAAGAATTTACAGGAACTGGTGGCTTTTTGCCAAGAGGAATGGGCAGCTGTACCATCTGAGAAGATAAGGAGCCTCATCCACAAATACCACAAAAGACTTCAAGCTGTCATTGATGTTAAAGGGTGCAATACATGGTATTAAGAACTGGGGTATGTAAACTTTTGATCAGGGTCATTTGGGTATTTTCTGTTGTCATTATGATTTGAAAAGAGTAAACACAGTTGATTGTTAATAAATGGCTTCAGCCAAACACTAACGATGAGTGAAAGAATGTTTATATACACACACTTTATTGTCAAAAGTACTGGGACGCCTGCCTTTACATGCACATGAACTTTAAAAGCATCCCAGTCTTAGTCCGTAAGGTTCAATATTGAGTTGGCCCACCCTTTGCAGCTATTGAAAACTTCATAACAACTCGCTCATCCATATCTTTATGTACCTTGCTTTGTGCACTGGTGCGCAGTCATGTTGGAATAGGTAGGGGCCATCCCCAAACTGTTCCCACAAACTTGGGAGCATGAAATGTCCAAAATGTCTTGGTGTGCTGACGCCTTAAAGTGGAGTTCCACCCACTTTTACAACTCTTCAGCATCCCTCACTAAACTGTGCACTGTAAATGAATTGGATATTTTAAAAACATTTTTCTCAGCACCTACTGTATATCTGCTGCATTCATTTTTCACTTCCTCCTCCCTGGCCGTAGCCCATCGCATCATTTCCTGTTTGCAATGTCTTCTGAGAAGGGGCGGCAACTTCCTCTGACACTGCCGTTGCTATGGAAACCTGACCTGAAACCTATTACACTGCTTGTGCTGCACTGAGCATGTGCGAGATCTGCAAGGATGAGATCCAGGAAGAAATACAGTCTGACTTCAGATGCCCACACTTAAGATGGCCACGGCCTGCTGTAAGTTTATAAAATAACAAACTACTGCTATAAACTAACAAAACAGACCTTAGTTTACAGACTAACTTTACTAGAATACATTAAGCTTGTGTATTATAGGGGTATTTTTATTTAAAAACTATAATTTCGGCTGGAACACCACTTTAAGAGTTCCCTTCACTGGACCAGTGCACAAACCAAGATCCATAAAGACATGGATGAGCAAGTTTGGAGTGGAGGAACTTGAGTGGTCTGCACAGAGTCCTGACCTTAACCCAATAGAACACCATTGGGATGAATTAGAGCAGAGACTGCGAGCCAGGTCTTCTTGTCCACATCAGTGCCTGACCTCACAAATGCGCTTCTGGAAGAATGAATAAACATTTCCATAGACACACTCCTAAACCTTGTGGACAGCCTTCCCAGAAGAGTTGAAGCTCTTATAGCTGCAAAAGGTGGGCCAACTCAATATTGAACCCTACGGACTAAGACTGGGATGCCATTAAAGTTCATGTGCATGTAAAGGCAGGTGTCCCAATTCTTTTGGTAATATAATATGTACATATACCATCAGTTACCAAAATCTAAAAAAAAAATGACCAAAAAGCATAACAATTGTAAAAGCATTTTCCTTTATTCAAAACATTTAAAAGCACCATCCATATTTTATTAGTATTTCAGATATACAGTACAAGTAATCACCATATAAATCCACTACAGTGTTTTCTAATGCCCTTACATTTTTCTAGGACTTTAAAATAGTAATAAATAGTAAATACAATGGTAATAATTTCCACAAAAAATTGTTCATGCATTATATTTCATAGTTACCATAGCACACATTAGGTTAAAAAATGTAAAAAAAAAAAAGGTGAAATGAAGTTGTATCAATATCATTAGTACTAGCAGGGACGCTTGAATCTGCTTTAGGTTACTTTTGTCAGGGCTTTCATTAGTTATGTGTATTACAGGTTTTTTACATTAGGTTAAGGACACAAGCTGCAACATTTGGCAGCCTCATACTGTGACACAATTTTTGAAATAATTTGTCTTATTCCTGGCTTGCCTTGTGCATGTTCTAACACAAAAAAAACTGAGTTGGAATTCCAGTTAATATTTTTATTGCAATTGCCAGACTTTCAGTCTCTTCCAATCAATTTCTTTCTCATTCCTTTTATTGGTTTGGGCCCATCACCTCTCTCCATCTGGTATGTACAACAAAGATGCCGTTGTGCAGGGTCCTCAGGAGGACAATCGACATAATCTGTTTAGGCGCTGCATCTGCTGGTCCTCGTGCTGTGACCATGGCTTGATATAACTATTTGGGGAGAGCAGGATTCTATTTAGATTGAGCTCATGGTTTACATGTCTTGAAGGCATCATTATATATTCTTGATTATCCTCAAGTTTGGGACAGTCACACTGGTTTGATACCCAAATATATTCACGGTGTACAAGAGGAAACTTGTTTTTAAACACGTGCTTCACATGTATGTCGTACCGTGTCTCCAGACCTATTTTTCTTCTCCCCAAAATCTTGACACGGATCACTATACACAGGGTGAGTAGGAAATTAGTTAAAATAACTACAAATATAATGATTTTCTTTACAGAAGAATGCATTTTCAACAAAGATGTTATGTGTTCCAAAACACTGAAATGAATTCAAATCAAATATCTGTATTACTGCTATATGTGTAGGTTGCATCAGTCCTTTTCTCATTGAATTAAAAATACCTGGTGATCCAGCCCGCAGCACATCACCTGCAGGCAGTCCTATGTGGAGATCCCAACATCACCAGTACTGGCGGGGTACTGTGGAGAGAACCATGCCCCGCAGTCCCAGCACATTTACTCCATACCTGTTGTGGTCACATGACCGTTACGAAATAGAGCTTACTTTAAAATTAGTTTACATACAGTATCTCACAAAAGTGAGTACACCCCTCACATTTTTGTAAATATTTTATTATATCTTTTCATGTGACAACACTGAGGAAACAACACTTTGCTACAATGTAAAGTAGTGAGTGTACAGCTTGTATAACAGTGTATAACTTGTATAACTCAACACACAGCCATTATGTCTAAACCGCTGGCAACAAAAGTGAGTACACCCCTAAGTGAAAATGTCTAAATTGGACCCAATTAGCCATTTTCCCTCCCCGATGTCATGTGACTCATTAGTGTTACAAGGTCTCAGGTGTGAATGGGGAGCAGGTGTGTTAAATTTGGGGTTATTGCTCTCACTCTTTCATATTGGTTACTGGAAGTTCAACATGGTACCTCATGGCAAAAAACTCTCTGAGGATCTGAAAAAAAAATTGTTGCTCTACATAAAGGTGGCCTAGGCTACAAGAAGATTGCCAGGACCCTGAAACTGAGCTTCAGCATGGTGGCCAAGAACATACAGCTGTTTAACAGGACAGGTTCTACTCAGAACAGGCCTCGTCATGGTGGAGCAATGAAGTTGAGTGCACGTGCTCAGCGTCAAACCCAAAGGTTGTCTTTGGGAAATAGACGTATGAGTGGTGCCAGCATTGCTGCAGAGGTTGAAGGGGTGGGGGGTCAGCCTGTCAGTGCTCAGACCATACGCAACACACTGCATCAGATTGGTCTGCATGGCTGTCATCCCAGAAGGAAGCCTCTTCTAAAGATGATGCACAAGAAAGCCCACAAACAGTTTGCTAAAGACAAGCAGACTAAGGACATGGATTATTGGAACCATGTTATGTGGTCTGATGAGACAAGATAAACTTATTTGGTTCAGATGGTGTCAAGCGTGTGTGGCGGCAACCAGGTGAGGAGTACAAAGACAAGTGTGTCTTGCCTACATCAAGCGAGGTGGTGGGAGTGTCATGGTCTGGGGCTGCATGAGTGCTGCCGGCAATAGGGAGCTACAGTTCATTGAAGGAACCATGAATGCCAACATGTACTGTGACGTACTGAAGCAGAGCATGATCCCCTCCCTTTGGATACTGGGCCGAAGGGCAGTATTCCAACATGATAACGACCCCAAACACACCTCCAAGACAACCACTGTCTTGCTAAAGAAGTTGAGGGTAAAGGTGATGGACTGGCAAAGCATGTCTCCAGACCTAAACCCTGTTGAGCATCTGTGGGACATCCTCAAACGGAATGTGGAGGAGCGCAAGGTCTCTAACATCCACCAGCTCTGTGATGTTGTCATAGAGGAGTGGAAGAGGACTCCAGTAGCAACCTGTGAAGCTCTGGTGAACTCCATGCCCAAGGGGGTTAAGGCAGTGCTGGAAAATAATGGTGGCCACACAAAATATTGACACTTTGGGCCCAATTTGGACATTTTCACTTAGGGGTGTACTCACTTTTGTTGCCAGTGATTTAGACATTAATGGTTGTGTGTTTGAGTTATTTTGAGGGTACAGCAAATTTACACTGTTATACAAGCTGTACACTCATTACTTTACAATGTAGCAAAGTGTAATTTCTTAAGTGTTGTCACAAGAAAAGGCATTATAAAATATTTACAAAAATGTGAGGGTTGCACTCACTTTTGTGAGATACTGTATATACACAGTGCCTTGAAAAACTATTTATACCCCTTGATATTTTCCACATTGTGTCATGTTACAACCAAAAACGTAAATGTATTTTATTGGGATTTCATGTGATAGACCAATACAAAGTGGCACATAATTGTGAAGTGGAAGGAAAATGATAAATGGTTTTCAAATTTTTTTACAAATAAAATAAATAAATAAATATCGGAAAAGTGTGGCGTGCGTTTGTATGCAGCCCCCTTTACTCTGATACCCCTAACTAAAATCTAGTGGAACCAACTGCTTCTGGACCTGTCCACTGGTTCAGGACTTCTGGGTGGAGGTGGGTTCTTTCATCTCCTCTGCTCTAGGCCTCCCTAACATCATCCACCCAAAAAACGGTCTGCTAGGGATCTTTGGGGACTTACAGATATCACAGGCTAAGAGACTATTACGTATCCTTTATTTCTATGTCAGAAAGACTATACTGTTGTCATGGAAGGGTATACAGACGTCTTTGAAATCTCTATGGCTAAAATTAGTTAATGACGTTATATCATTGTATAGACTTACCTTTGAACTCAGGAAACAGGAAAAAAATGTTCCACAAAATCTGGGGTAGATGGTTTGCCAGCCCCCTGACCCTCTCTTTATAATGTATGCATGGTAAGGATCACTTACAGGCCACGCCAGGTTAGGCTATACTATATGCAGATTACTAATATTGCTATACACCGACGAAATGCTTGTGTATGTACCTATGTGATCAATATTAAACTGCTGTACCACCATTTGTCTTTTGTTTACACATGAGCTATGTACTTGACAATGTATACCAATGATTGGCCGAGCTTAATTAGTGGTTGTTTGTTGTGCTTGTTTTGTACAACTGGTTTGTAAAAAAAATCAATAAAAATATCTTAAAAAAAAAATCTAGTGGAACCAATTGCCTTCAGAAGTCACCTAATTAGTAAATAGAGTCCACCTGTGTGGAATTTAATCTCAGTATAAATACAGCTGTTCTGTGAAGCCCTCAGAGGTTTGTTAGAGAATCTTAGTGAACAAACAGCATCATGAAGGCGAAAGAACACACCAAACAGGTCAGGGATAAAGTTGTGGAGAAGTTTAAAGCAGGGTTAGGTTATAAAAATAATCCCAAGATTTGAACATCTCATGGAGCACCGCTCAATCCATCATTCGAAAATGGAAAGAGTATGGCACAACTGCAAACCTACCAAGACATGGCCGTCCACCTAAACTGACAGGCCGGGCAAGGAGAGCATTAATCAGAGAAGCAGCCAAGAGGCCCATGGTAACTCTGGAGGAGCTGCAGAGATCCACAGCTCAGGTGGGAGAATCTGTCCACAGGACAACTATTATGCTGTGTACACATGATCGGGCATTCCCACAACAAAATCCTGGATTTATTTCCGACGGATGTTGGCTCAAACTTGTCTTGCATACACACGGTCGCACAAATGTTGTCGGAAATTCCGAACGTCAAGAACGCGTTGACAACACGTACAACGGGCCGAGAAAAATGAAGTTCAATAGCCAGTGCGGCTCTTCTGCTTGATTCCGAGCATGCGTGGAATTTCGTGCGTTGGAATTGTGTACACACGATCGTAATTTCAGACAACGGATTTTGTTGTCGGATAATTTGAGAATCAGCTCTCAAATTTTTATTGTCTGAAATTCCGACAACAAATGTCCGATGGAGCCTACACACGGTCGGAATTTCTGACAACAAGCTCACATCGAACATTTGTTGTCGGAAATTCCAACTGTGTGTATGCGGCATTAGTCATGCACTCCACAAATCTGGCCTTTATAAAAGAGTGGCAAGAAGAAAGCCATTGTTGAAAGAAAGTAGTCCTGTTTGCAGCTTGCAAGAAGCCATGTGTGGGACACAGCAAACATGTGGAAGAAGGTGCTCTGGTCAGATGAGAACAAAATTGTACTTTTTGACCTAAAAGCAAACCGCTATGTGTGGTGGAAAACTAACACTGCACATCACCCTGAACACACCATCCCCACTGTAAAAAGTGGTGGTAGCATCATGTTGTGAGGATGCTTTTCTTTAGCAGGGACAGGGAAGCTGGTCAGAGTTGGGGAAAGATGGATGGAGCCAAATACAGGGCAATCTTAGAAGAAAACCTGTCAGAGCCTGCAAAAGACTTGAGACCGGGATGAAGGGTCATCTTCCAGCAGGATAACAACCCTAAACATACAGCCAGAGCTGCAATGGAATGGTTTAGATCAGGGGCCTCCAAACTGTGGCCCGGGGGCCAAATGTGGCCCTTTGCTTGCTTTTATCTGGCCCTTGGGGCACTATTCTTCCCACTGATATGAGACACTATTCTGCCCACTCACACCAACAATGGGGCATAATTCCTACCTCCGACATTAACAGCGAGACGCTATTTTTCCCACTGACACTAACATTGGGGCACTATCCCCCCCCCCCCCCCCAATACCAAACATGGGGCACTGTTTACGCCCACTGAAGCCAGACAAAAAAATTATATTCCTGCTGGTCACAGTCCGGCCCCCCTAAAGTCTGAAGGACAGTAAACTGGCCCTTTGTTTAGAAAGTTTGGAGACCCCTGGTTTAGATCAAAGCATATTCATGTGTTAGAATAGCCCAGTCAAAGTGCAGACCTAAATTCAATTGAGAACCCGTGGCAAGACTTGAAAATAGCTGTTCACAGACGCTCTCCATCCAATCTGACAGAGCTTGAGCTATTTTGCAAAGTAGAATGGGCAAAAATGTCACTTTCTAGATGTGCAAAGCTGGTAGAGACATGAATACAAATGTACCCCACACTTTTCACATAATTATTTGTAAAAAATGTTGAAATCCATTTATCGTTTTCCTTCCACCTCACAATTATGTGCCACTTTGTGTTGGTCTATCACATAGAATCCCAATAAAATACATTTACGTTTTAGGTTTTAACATCAAAAAATGTGGAACATTTCATAGGGTATGAATACGTTTTCAAGGCACTGTATATATATATATATATATATATATATATATATATATATACACACACAGTACATACACACACGCTGTATATATACAGTATAGTATATATGCTACTGTAATGACAAAAAATAAAGGCTTTTAGTGGTTAAACAACTTATTTTTCAGGAAAAAAAGAGATCTCAAATCTGACAAAGGGTTAAAATAGCTTATGCTGCTTAGAGCATTGATGTTATGATTATTATGGTTTGTGATCACATTACTCATAGAAAGGAAATGATTGTAAAACCAGTTTTTACAATGTTTGCTCTTACCAAAATCACTCTGGCAATAATGCTGCTTCCTTTGAGATTTTCGTTTAAATGGTACACACTTTCCACACCCTGCTTAAAACAACAAAAAAACTAAATAAAAACAAAATGCTTAAATTCCCCAACATAATTGAAAAAGATTTACCAAGGAAACATAACTATCAATCAATGGGGAATAAACAACACTAGGGACCCTGCAAATTACCAAGTGTTTAAAGCATTTAAAGAAACAGTAAAAACATGTGTGTGTGTGTGTGTATATATATATATATATATATATATATACACATATATATTTTTTTAGGTTTTATATTTACCACATGCAGTTAGCAGATAAGTGTATTTACAGAGGTGCTGTCTGCTAGAGCAATTTGAGCTCCAAAGAAAAAATACCAGTGCACATTTCTGCCTCAAATTCACACTTCCAGGGTGTCCGATCCTCAAACTTTTGGGTGGCCTGCAGTGCCTTACCCCCTAGCCCTACAAAAGTGTTTCTGCTGCAAGTTCACAATTCTCCAAAGATTAGCTGCTGCAAAGTAAGCCTTTTGTTATTGTTTATTATGCAGTAGTATTCAGTGCCAATCTTTGAATATTTTTGTACATTCTACAGAAACACTGTGATGGTGTAGGGGCCAGGGGATAGGCATTTTAGGAGGCCCAGATGTGTGAGCATCTCACACTTCCAGAGGGGGTTGATCTTCTGGCAGAATCGTAGCACTGATATTTTTGTTTAGGAGTCTCAGATTGCCAGTCTGTGTTTTAGTTATCAAGGTATAAGGTAGGGACAGATTCAACAACATTTTCACTCACTCAGCATTGCCATTGATTTGGGCAGTGTTTTATGGGGCGCGTGTCAGCCCGCGGGAGAGATTGGCTGATACTTTGCGTGAAAGTACTGCTGTCTGATTCTACATGCTGCCAACACATCATATGTTGATCTTAGCTGCAGCACCTAGCAGTTAGTAAAAGAGCCCCATATGCATTACTGCATATGTAGCCTGATTGCATTACAGTAATATATAGTGAGGGTTGAATTTGGCTTTAATACATCATTACATATATTTTTTCTAAATACAAGCAGTGTAAGTAGCTGAATTTGCCTGGGTATCAGCCTCCTGCAGTCCACGTACAAACAGCAAAATGAGCTAATTATGTGCTGACAAGGAACATGTTGATAAAAGTGGAGAGCAGAATGACGGACAGATGAGCTTTTCAGCGCGCTGTTTCTCCTTTAAGCTGGCAATAGATGGATTGAAATTTTGCTGGATCAGTAGGGACCAGACAAATTTCGATCCATGTGTGGTCCCTCCTGCTCAACAGAAGTTGATTTGACAATTATCTTCTGTCAAATGAGCTTGTTGAAAAAATGTTCTTGATCAGTGACTGCAAACAATGGGCTGCAGCTACTGATCAGTGTATTCTGACAGTGGAAAGTCACCGCTGTCAGTATACAATAAACAAGTGAAGAGGATTCCTCTTTTCACTTCAATTGTGTAGGTAGAAGAATTCGTTCAGCTTTGGCTAAACTTACTTTCCAGTGCCAGGCTAGGCCTGGGCAGGAAACCTGTAGGAATTACCTAGAAGTGGTTGTAAACTGTTTTATATATATATATATATATATATATATATATATATATATATATACCAAGTGAAGTGAGTGGCCTCAGATGATACACAGTAATTAAACAAATTCTCCTACATAAGGTGTACCTGTTTATTTGCAGTCTTTTCTTTGCTACATCTTTTCAAAGTCCAGAATTTTTAAAGCTTGTCAAAGCTGTGTCAGAGCTGAACTGACAAGCGGGCAGGGAGTTGAAATTACACTTTGCAAAGCTCAGTGAGGAGAGCTCTGTGAGCTGATTGGAGGGAAATGACACACCCCCTTCACACAGCACACAGGAACAGAGCTGAGACTGTGAATCAGCAGGAGATCCCTCCCCTGTTACCTTTTTTCTCTTGGTGTCAGGAAAACCTGTCAGAAGTGATTTATGCTGATAGCAGAGAAATGAAGCAGCAGAAAGAAATGACAATTAGTGCTCTTATTTGAGGCAAGTTCACACTATAGCAAAATGTCCTTTGTTCATGTTTCATGTCTGAGGTTTACAAATACTTTAAAGTGGTTGCAAACCCTCATGGTTTCTCACCTTAATGCATTCTATGCATTAAGGTGAAAAACCTTCTGTGGTGCTGCAGCCCCCCCCCCCCCTCCGAGCCCCTGTTTTACTTACCTGACCCCGATTCTTCGCCGGCCCGGGAACGAGCAGACCAGCTCTAGCTGGTGTCTCGTGTCCTGATTGGATAGATTGACAGCAGCGCAGTCATTGGCTCCCGCTGCTGTCAATCAAATCCAATGACGCGGCACCAGGGGGTGGGGCCGAGTCCTGCATTCTGTGAATGGACACAGATGCAGGACTAGGGAGCGCTCTCGCACGGGTGTCCACCGTAGGAGAGAGCTTCTCCAACCTGGACACTCGATGCAGGGAGGAGCCAGGAGCGCCACTGAGGGACCCCAGAAGAGGATGTTCGGGGCCACTCTGTGCAAAACGAACTGCACAGTGGAGGTAAGTATGACATGTTTGTTATTTTTTTAAATAAAAAAACAATGAAGCTTTACAATCCCTTTAACTTCAGTGGAGAAAAAAAAGCAGGTCTCCTGCCCTATCAGACAGTACTTTACTGGTGGCAGAACAGTTTTAATTTCAGAACTGAATGTGCAGAAAGTCCTTTGGTGGGTAATACAGTTTTCTTATACATAATTTGTCTATATATTTAGCAGTTTGCCTGGAGTTCAGCTTAAAGAATCCTTCAATATTCTGTTATGTGTTTATCAATGGTAAAATCAATATGAGGGTCTGTATAAATTAAAATGTTATTGAGATACCTGTTTTTACATTAGAAGGATCAGCTAGCTTTTTTTTTGTCCTCACTGTGTTTCCATCACTGCCAGATGCAGGCGTGCGTACCCAGGCATCCAAAGCTGCATCCCTGGGGTGCGATGGAACTTGTCTTAGTGAATCCCTCTGGATGCTAAAGTACTTGTCCTTTGGTAGCCAATACTCATATTCAATGCCTGGGTTCTGCACTTGAAAGAGTACCTATAAACAGATAATAAAGTATTGTAGGTCAAAAGCTACTATGCATACTGCAACTACTATGGTATTATGGTTCAGTAGAAATAAATTGTGAAAAAGGCTTCTCACCAGAATATATAAGTCCTCATTTGTAGGTCCTGGTGCTTCTAGGAACTCATGACTGCCATTATGACCATAACGGACCTCTGTACCTGCTACCCTGTAAACTCCTGGCCTGGACATGGCCCAATTTCCATTGATCTCATAACCCTTGCTCAGGCTCATCAGGGCTAAGGCAAATATGGAAGTGGCAGCTCAATATACAGAACTGTACAATACACAAACATTAGACACAAAGGGTTCCTCATTTTCTAGAACATTTAACAATCTTGGTTTGACATAAAGCTTGTACAAAGAAGAAAGGCAAATGTGTTTCATTTTTGTTTTAGTGATGGTCAAGGTAAAAAAATTATTTTTTTACAAATTAGTTTTTAGGTAAATCTTCACACTTAATCAGTTACAGCGTGCAGTTGTTTCTTTTGGGATAAAGGTTTTGTATGAATAAATAAAATCTGATAATTGTAATGTCTTCTGCCAGTGTTAAGTGGTTTCTCTCATCCATGTAAACTAATACATTTTGCTGGAGAGCTTGATTTTTTGTGAAAATCACCAGATTTGCTGGCTGGATAACCAGGTAAAAATAGAAGAAATACAGCCTAAAAAAGGAAACTAATACAGCCATTACATCTAAGATTTGGTAGGCTGCAATACAATAAATTGACCAAAACCGTTATAGTTTTTCTTTAAAGACAGGATATCAGGCTGTATACACAGTTTAGAATTGTGATGTAATTCTTCAGTAACACAAAAATGAAATATGAGTAGGGAAAAAAGGGAACCAAGACAAAAATAGAATTTTGTACTAACTGAAAAATTATTTTCCTGGAATCCATTGAGGGACAAAGAAAATCATTAACTTTAGGGTTATTCTGCCACCTTATAGGGTATCGGACACTGGCAAACACAAAATAAAAATGTAGGCCAGCTAAGGATAACCCCTCTCACTACTAGCATGGCTCAGTTTTATAGTAAAGCACTACTGACAGCATGATCAATGATCATAAACACAGAGGTGAAACCTGCATAAACAGAATGTTGAGCTGTAGAGGTCTGGAGTGAAGCTGGGAGTACCTTGAAGGAGACTACTATCAGACCCCATACTCTCATGCAAAAGTAGAGAGATGGAAGACTCCTGGATTGAAGACTATGAGCCTGGACTAGCGAGTGAGGTTTCACCTGAGAAACACACTGGCCTCAGCTGTGCCGAGGACTAGACAGAGATACTTTAAACAAAGAACAAAGCAAAGATTTCTGGAGGTTCAGGATCTATCTAAGCTGTTGTAATGTCTGGGCAATCATGACCACATCGTCCGACAAAGCCTGCACTGACTGTTCCCGCTATGGAGATGCCACAAGAAATGTAGCAGTGCTAGTACTGGCGCCAGCACAAGGTGTAGATAATGGGCCAAATAGCAGAGCCAAGTGCAGAAACCCACAGCAAAAGTGCAGGAAATACTGATGCACTGGGAAGATAGGGACATGCAGGTTGACATCCTTGATGTGCACAGAAGCCAGAAAGTCTCCCTGCTTAAGGAAAGCGGTGCCTGACCTGGTAAATTCCATGCAGGATTTCTATTCCCAAATGAAGACATTCAGTGCTGTAAGATCTAAGATGAAGTGGATACCCCCTTTGAGTTTAGGGACTATGAACAGGTTGGAGTAAATTCTCTGGAGCCCCTTGGCAACAGGAACTGGAGCAGTGACACTTCGATCCAGAAGTCCTAAGAGGAACGATTGGAGGTAAGCTTGTAGCCTTGGAAGCCGCCTCCTATACTCAAGCATCTGAGATGCGAGCTATTCAAATGTCTGTAAAAGAAAGTAGGGGCACACCTTTATGCAGAAGGTGGTTTGCCTGAGAGTTTAGCAGACTTTGAGCACTAGACCTTGTTGGTGGACTGGGAGTCATGCTTAAAAGGTCTTGATGTGGTGGTTGCGAGAGTGGCGCAACAAAGAGAACTTTTCTTAGTCACTAGCAAGGGATTCACTTTTTAAGTCTGTGCCTTAGGCTTCTTACGCTGGAGAAGATGGTTTTCCCACCAGCAGTATTTTTGGTAATGACATCAAGGGTTGGTCCAAAGAGACATGGTCCCTAAAGGACATGCGGATGAAACGCTTCTCACATGCAGGTTGGTAATACACTGTTAAAGCCTTGTATAACAATAATTAAGTAAAGAAATCTGGCAATGGATAAGTAAAAGCCAATTTCTTATTTATTTAAATATTATACAATATATTTATTATATATGTAAACATATTCTGTGTTTACCTAAAATATTGCGGCTTTGGTCTTTCACCTTAATATGTAATGCACCAGCTGGAATCTGTGTTACATTTTTGTATTGAAAGAACCCTAAAATTAAATTTTAAAATAAAGTTAAAAAAAAAAAATTAGAAAAAGAAACAGAAAAATAACTTTAACATGATTTATGATTTGATATGAACACCGTTTCTGAGAAAGTGTTAAAAAAACTTTTTCAGTAAATAATGCATTTTTGCTCTGTGTGATTAAAGAGACTCTTTTGATTTTCGAATACTGAAAAACAGTTGTCTGTGCGTATCTGAAGCAGCTTTCAGTATCTGCCCAAATGTGGGTTTCTTCTGATGAGTAGCACCAAAACTTTATGTTAAACCTACCCCAACACATTCCTATTGGTCCGTCGCTATGATAGGTCATTTTGCAGACCAATAGGAACGTGTGAAAGGCTGAATGACCATGGAGAAGTGTTAAACGTTTACTTTCACAATGGCCCGATATTCAGGCAAAGCAGAGGATAATAAAAGGTGACAGCACATAATACCTGTCAGCGGTGTTCCTACACATTAAAGCCCAACTCCAGGGACATTTTTTAATTATCTATTGCTGTGGCTCATTTTTTTCTAGGGGAGAGGTGAAACACTTTTACTTACCTAATTCTCCGCTCCCCTGGCAGATGGCTCTTCCCTGAGCTCCGACGGTAGACTGTCCGATGGCATTAACGTGTTGGCTATGGACTATGAGCTATGTACCCTGCTTTGGTCTTGATGATTTCAGGATCCTAGATCGCTAGAGTGTGGAAAAGAAAGGGTCTGCAGGTACTTGTCTAGCTGTAGGGAGGAGTGGAGGATCGGGTAAATAAATCGTCTTCTTATTTTGTTTCCGTAATCCTAAACAAGCAATTAAACCTTGTAGTGCAGGGGCAGCACCACTGCAAGAGATTTTTTTTTTAGTTGCCTGGAGTTAGACTTTAAACATTTATTCAAGTTAGTATTTCTACGTGCCTAGCTAAGTGATATTGCTGACCATACTAAAAAAACATACGTCATCCACAATGAAAGATGCTTTAATAATTAGTTGTTATCGAATTACCAAGTATCATATAGCAGCTGTTATTTTCTCTCTCTGTTTTCAATGATTTCTTTTTTAAAGTCTGCAGTCATTGAAAAAATTGTTCCTTGATCCAGTGAGTCATAACAATTATTATGTTTGAGATCATTTTCTTTTCATTTTAACACTGTAACACTATATACTGTCTATCTTAGAGTTCTGTGAAGCTTATTGTCAGTCATTCTTCAAACATAACCTCCTAAGTTTTGGTAAATAAGTGTTAAAAAAAATGAACAGGAAAAAAAAACCAGAAACATAACCAATAAGTTGATCATAGTTCTGAAAGAAAATAGAAAAAATAGGGTGCACCAGCCTTGTGCATTATCCTTTGATAGGTTTATTAAAAGAAAGAATAAAAACTACTCACAAGCATATAAAAGCCTTTAACTTGTGGCAATCCGTCTAGTGATAGCTGTCTCCAGATGAGGGAAGAGAGGACATACGAACCACTGCTGGCTGATGCATTTTGAAAGGGATACCTTCTTCCTGAGAGCTTCAGAGGCTCCAAGGAAGAAGGTATCCCTTCAAAGCGTGTCAGCTGGCAGTGGTTCGTATGTCCTCTCTTCCGTCATCTGGAGACAGCTATCACTAGACAGATTGCCACAAGTTAAATGCTTTCATATTGCGGTTCCTTTTATATGCTTTGAGTCATTTTTATTCTTATTAAAAAAACATATCAACGGATAATGCACAAGGCTGGTGCGCCCTCTTTTTTCTATATTCGTTCTGACTGCTAGGATACCCCTATCTTGGAGGGCAGCAAGGCCTGAGACATTATCCACCCTGAACTTTAGATCACCCGATCAACACACTTGTGCGCAAGAGTATTTGTTTTGCTGCTATCATGATCATAGATCTGATCTAACATGATCTGTCACGTAGTTTTGCAGGAATGGGGTGAGTAGAAATAGCCACAAGTTCACAGAAATACAACATAACCTGTAGAGGGATAAGAGTCCCGGAAAACATTCCAGATAAAAATGCAGGAGTCTATCTTGCCACTGCAACTTCCACATGAGTCAACAGTCTCTCCAGATCCCAGAACACCATCACAGCCTGCTGTCTACAAAATAAGAGCACATGCGGAAATGACAAGAGGTAAATTATTGTTGATGTAGCGATCCTTGTTTTTACTGCCAATAAGTTTTCAAAAAAGTACAGTATGTAACATGTAATCATAATAACAGTGTACTGTAATCTATAATAATAAATTGACACCATAGACCTCTTGTGTTCTAAAATTAGAGACGTTATACCACCTGTAAAGAAGAGGACTTTGGTATGAGGAGGCCAGGCTAAAGTGTCACTTAGCATAGCCTTGTACGTCCTAAGTTTTCCCTATATGCAACGGTGTGTGTAGTCAACTTGGAGAAACCCATCTTTAAAAAGAAAGGGAGACCTAGAGGTAGGTGGGGGGAACAGGAGGAGGGGGGGGGGGGGCGGGGGTATTTCAAATCCCCTGATTGTTCTCTTTCAAATACGAGAAAACAAACATTTAAGACTTTCATGAGAAATGCCAACAAACTTAAAAAAGCAAAAGTTGTTTTTTGTGTCTAGTAACATGTAAGTGTGGAGAACCGACATTCAATGCATAAGATCATATATATTGTTCCCTTCAAAGTGGTATGCTATAAGGAGGTTAGGCTGTCGGGTAAGAGTGATGTTTGAGCATATTGGATCCATGGGTTCAACAAAACTGAGAAATAATTTGAGAGTATCAATACGTATACAAGTAAGCTTTTGTAAATCATACACATTGGTTATGCCAAGCTTTGCCAATAGTTTGTTTTACTGACAGTAAGATAAAGTGATCCTTGTTTTCAGCAGCAGCCAATGAGAGCTTAAGGGCTCATTCACATGAGTGCTGGGGCCCATCCTCTCGGCTGAGCAGCTTTTTTCTGCATGTGCATCCACCACAGAGCTGTGCGCTGACAACCTATAGCGCTCATCTGAATGAGCCCTCAAAGATAACATTCGTAGATTAATTATTCATTAATAATAATAATGTGGTATAACATCCAAAATTACCTTTAATCTGATATCACTTTAATTTTAAAAAAGTTTCAAAAATGTAATGTAATATGGCAACCTGGATGTGGTTCTGTACACAGCTGGTGTATGGAGCATCCCCAAAAAAAGTAATTTCCTGCTTGTGTGATTGGCTCACTAATTTTCTTAGACATCTGCGCTAACATACAGGTAACATTTTAAACATTCCCTACAATAGGAATTAAATTTTTGATAACATACTAAGTTATAATTACTTCTAAAGGGATGCAGACACTGCTGCTCTCCTCATTAAAACACTGAAAGTGCATTAGATGGTTATAATGAACACAGATCCTCCCAGGAATCAGACCAGAAAGAAATTATTCTAAGATTAGTGTTATCAACCTGATCTCTTTTACATGCAGATCTGAAAATGACTGAAAGGATTGCATTTTTTTAAAAGACCTAGTCTATCCAATACACATTTAGTTCTTGGTGAACATTGATACTGTAGGTTGATTTGCCCACTCTTCTCTTATCTCATGGGGACTTTAGTGTTCCTATGAAATATAAAGTGTCAATGAAAAGGGAGGGAAGGGATAGAGGGGGCAGATATTTATTGTTGCTTCCATAAGCATTGGTCTCTCTGGATCTATCAAAGCACCGTGTTTTCTTGTGCATAAGGTACAAAGGAAAGCAGTGTGCGGTGTATGCCAAAACAAAAATATTTTTTTAAATAAAATTACCAGTAAAGTAGCATAAATCATGATCATCCACCTAGAATGTAAGGGAACTTAGGAAAATATTGTGTTTAGTTAGTGTATTTTGCCTTGAAGACATATTTTTAGAAAGAGATGAGACCTAAACTACAGTACAGTGATTTAACTAAAAATGTATAATTTTGTTTTTAAATATCTCTATTATTTACCAATTTAATAAACTTTACCAAGTCCACAAAAGCGTGTATGTGAACGTTTGGAAACCAAAGAGGTACCTCAGCCAGCTCCCCAACCCCTATAATAAAGAATCTCTGTCCCCAAAGTAAACTATAAATGCAAAGCCCCAAGAACTTAACTCTTTTCTATAAAATTTATAATATATATATATATATATATATATATATATATATACACACACACACATAAAACAAAATGAAAGACAATTACCAGGCAATTGCCGCTGATGCAGGTACCGGCAGAGTCTGCTCCACAGCTGGTTCCATCAAGTACTCGCCCAAAGGTATAATAAAAGTTATATCCAACAGCCAAACAGTTTAAATCACAGGCATTGGAAGCTGAAATTAATTATATATTTGACATGACGATGATAGATAACTATTCATTATTTTTACACATATTATTATTAAATCATAAGTAAATTCTAACACCAAATTTTCTATGGTTCTTAGGGACAGGGGTAGGATTAAAAAGTAAATAAAATGAGACTTTTAAAATAATGATCTCTAAGTTCAAACTCAGAAAAAAATAGTTTGACTAGTTTTACTTAGTGTAGAAAGGTTAGAACTTGTCAGTTTTTTTTTTTAATTTCTTCCTGTGTTTTTCTTCACTTCCTTTCCTAATGATGAGACAAGCTGTTAAAAGAAAACTACCCAAACTAAGGAGACAATCCCTACTTTAAACCTTTTTGCCAGGTTTGCCTTTTTGGAGAGTTCTCCTCCCTTTTTTTCACAGTGGTGAGATCTTTTGTTGTCACCAGGGCAGGAAGTGAGGGTGAACCGTACAGAGGTTTTAACCTTTCTCACTTTCTTAAAAAAAAAAGATTGATTGTCTGCTTTAAGCTGTTAATGGTGTGATAAAGAGACTCTGTCCTAAAGCAAACCATTGTGTAAGGTGCTTTATGCTGTGTATCAACATTCATTGCATTAAGGCAATCCATTTTTTTGAATAGGCTGCCAGCACACTGGAAAATAAACCTGCACTCTTTTTCCTGATGCAGTGCACCACAATGCAGGGTCAAGTGTTACTTTGTATTCTACTGCAACACAGATGTCTTACTTTTGTAAATTTAGGGTGCCATTGAAAATTAATGCCATTGCGACACACTAAAGAGTGCATGGTGCATTGCCTGCAATGCAAGAAAACTATAGTTGTGAAGCCAACCTAAGGGCCATGCCACACAGTTTTCACCAGCTTCAGGATCACTAAGAGCTCCCTTGCCAATTTCTATGCAATAGCTTCCTCGTTAAAACTGCCAGTGAGATGTTGCTCCTTCACTGGCACATAACTAGTGAGGGAAATTCAACAGCGTCCAGGACCAGCAAGGAAACAATTCAACAGAGGTGAGTAAAATGTGCTCCAGCGTGAGTCTATCACTGGCAATGTGCTGTTAGTTGTACAGTCAACTGTTTGACATTATCCCAAGACTGTTGTGATATAAGTAGCTGTTTGAAAAAAAAAAAAAAAAAAAAAAAAAAAAAAATTATATATATATATATATATATATATATATATATATATATATATATATATATATATATATATATATATATATATATATATAAAATTATACATATAATATTGTTATGCTGAGGAAGACGAAACGTCGAATTAAACAGCCATCGTGCATTCACCTTTCAAGACCCGTGAGTGCCCCTCTCTTTTTGGTTTATATGCACTAAAGTCTTTGCTGTGCACCCAGGCCCATCTTTTATCCCTGATTTGTGTGCGTTGACAACCATTGGCTGCATATAGATATATTATATATACACACACAGTATAGTACACCCCTCACATTTTTGTAAATATTTTATTATATCTTTTCATGTGACAACACTGAAGAAATGACACTTCGCTACAATGTAAAGTAGTGAGTGTACAGCTTGTATAACAGTGTAAATTTGCTGTCCCCTCAAAATAACTCAACACACAGCCATTAATGTCTAAACCGCTGGCAACAAAAGTGAGTACACCCCTAATAGAATATGTTAAAATTGGGCCCAAAGTGTCAATAATTTGTGTGGCTACCATTATTTTTCAGCACTGCCTTAACCCTCTTGGGAATGGAGTTCACCAGAGCTTCACAGGTTGTCACTGGAGTCCTCTTCCACTCCTCCATGACGACATCACGGAGCTGGTGGATGTTAGAGACCTTGCACTCCTCCACCTTCCATTTGAGGATGCCCCACAGAAGCTCAATAGGGTTTCGGTCTGGAGACATGCTTGGCCAGTCCATAACCTTTACCCTCAGCTTCCTTAGCAAGGCAGTGGTTGTCTTGGAGGTGTGTTTGGGGTCGTTACCATGTTGGAATACTGCCCTGCGGCCCAGTATCTGAAGGGAGGGGATCATGCTCTGCTTCAGTATGTGGCAGTACATGTTGGCATTCATGGTTCCCTCAATGAACTGTAGCTCCCCAGTCCCGGCAGCACTCATGCAGCCCCAGACCATGACAATCCCACCACCATGCTTGACTGTAGGCAACACACACTTGTCTTTGTACTCCTCACCTGGTGGCCGCCCACACACGCTTGACACCATCTTAACCAAATAAGTTTATCTTAGTCTCATCAAAACTGTTTGCGGGCTTTATTGTGCATCATCTTTAGAAGAGGCTTCCTTCTGGGACGACAGCCTTCAACCTCTGCAGCAATGCTGGCAGCACTCATACGTCTATTTGCCAAAGACAACCTTTGGATATGATGCTGAGCACGTGCACTCAACTTCTTTGGTTGACCATGGCGAGGCCTGTTGTGAGTGGAACCTGTCCTGTTATACCGCTGTATGGTCTTGGCCACTGTGCTGCAGCTCAGTTTGAGGGTCTTGCCAATCTTCTTATAGCCTAGGCCATCTTTATGTAGAGCAACAATTCTTTTTTTCAGATCCTCAGACAGTTCTTTGCCATGAGGTGCCATGTTGAACTTCCAGTGACTAGTATGAGAGAGTGAAAGTGATAACACCAAATGTAACACACCTGCTCCCCATTTACATCTGGGACCTTGTAACACTAATGAGTCATATAACCCTGGGGAGGGAACATGGCTAATTGGGCCCAATTTGGACATTTTCACTTAGGGGTGTACTTACTTTTGTTGCCAGCGGTTAAGACATTAATGGCTGTGTGTTGAGTTATTTTGAGGGGACAGCAAATTTACACTGTTATACAAGCTGTACACTCACTACTTTACATTGTAGCAAAGTGTCATTTCTTTAGTGTTGTCACATGAAAAGATAGAATAAAATATTTACAAAAATGTGAGGCGTGTACTCACTTTTGTGAGATACTGTATACACATACATACACACAGTATTGTTCAAAAGTCTTAGGCAGGTGTGAAAAAATCTTCTATGGATATAGGCTACCTCAAATTCTTCTGTCTCTTCATGTAATTCCAGCAGGGACATGTGGCTGATGAGACACTGGCAAGTATCAGAGCCAGATACACACAGGTTACATACGCCGCGATCATTAGAGCGAGCGTAATATATCTAGAACTAGACCTCCTCTGTAACTCTAAACATGTAACCTGTAAAAAAATTTTAAGCGTCTCCTATGGAGATTTATAAGTACTGAAGTTTGGCGCCATTCCACAAGTGTGCGCAATTTTAAAGTGTGATATGTTAGGTATCTATTTATTCGGCGTAACATCATCTTTCATATTATACAAAAAAATTGGGCTAATGCTAGTGTTGTTTTTTTCCAAAAACAAAATACGTTTAAAAAAATTGCTGCGCAAATACCAAGTGACATAAAAAGTTTGTGACATAAAAAGCAACGACCACCATTTCATTCCATAGGGTGTCTGCTAAAACATTATATATAATGTCTGGGGGTTCTGAGTAATTTTGTAGCAAAAAAGAATTATGATTTTTACATGTAGGGGAGAAGTGTCAAAATTGGACTGGGTGGCAAAGGGTTAATTACCATAAGTAAGTAATATACAAATAATTATTATATATTGTTTTTAAGGTAATTTGCTATATTTTCAAAATCTGTAATCAAGCAGGTGGTTTAAAGGACAGATTACTGAAGTTTGAATTTATAACTTCCAACCAGTAATTTCACAGTAAATAGATAAATAATAAATGATCTTATAACATATAGCATATAAATATATGATATAGCTTGAATGTAACAGCACCTTTTCAGCAGGCAGCAGATTCTCATTCTCCCTCTTAACTGTGTGAGAAAAACATGGGATTGTGGGTAAATCTTATACCCATAAACCCATGTTTTTTCCTTGTAGTTAAAGTGGTTGTAAACCCAATTTAAAAAAAAACAAACTAACACCTGCAAGACAAAGGCATAATGAGCTAGTATGCATAGCATACTAGCTTATTATGTAATACTTACCTGAGATCGAAGCCCTCGCTGCGGTGCCCGTACACCTCTCTGGCGGCTGGCATCACTCCCAGGGGTTACTTATATATATATAGCGGCTCCAGCACTGTGATTGGCGCTGTGATTGGCCGGAGCCGCGATGATGTCACTCCCGCGCATGCGCGCAGTAACGGCACACTCACTGAAGCAACGGCACATCGGTCCAAGACTCCAAGCTGTTCATTGAGCTCAGTTCCTCTGACAAGAAGTGAGGAGAGGCACTGTGAGCTCATCCTCTTAGTCTGCTGCAAACAGAGTGTGTCAGCTTTTATTTAAAGTGACCGCTCTGTATTTAGTTTCTGACAGGCTGCGCAAGGAGCCCCATATCTCTGGAACCATAGGTCGTAGGAGCCTCAAATTTTACCAGTGGTGGGGTAGGACTTAGGCTACATACCCCCAAACTCTCAAAGCTCGATTTTAAAATTTTTTTTTTTTTTATGTTCATGGCAGGTGAGGCCCATCTTCACCTGCCTCCCCTGACTGCACGTCTCTGAATTCCAGACAGACTCAATGTGGAGATCAGGGCTCTGTGGGGGCCAAATCATCACTTCCAGGACTCCTAGTTCTTCTTTATTCCGAAGATACTGTAGTTCTTAATGACATTGGCTGCATGTTTTGGGTCGTTGTCTTGAAGCAGTATAAATTTGGGGCCTCTCTAATGGTATTGCATTATGAATAATTATCTGCCTGTATTTCTCAGAATTGAGGACACCATTGATCCTGACCAAATCTCCAACTCCATTTGCAGAAATGCAGCTCCAAACTTGCAAGGAACCTTCACTGTGCTTCACTGTTGACTGCAGACACTCATTATTGTACTGCTCTCCAGCTCTTCGTGAACAACCTACCTTTTGCCACAGCCAAAAATTTCAAATTTTGACTCATAAGTCCAGAGCACCTGTTGCCATTTTTCTGCACCCCAGTTCCTATGTTTTTGTGCATAGATGAGTCACTTAGCTTTGCTTCCATGTCCTATGCACGTCTTCAATGCTGAGAAATACAGGCAGATACTTATGCATTATGCCATACCATCGGGGAGGCGTGTAATTGGCTCCAAATTTATTCTGTAGCAGGACAACGACCCCAAACATACTGTCAATGTCATTAAGAACTATATTCAGTGTAAAGAAGAACAAGGAGTCCTGGAAGTGATGGTTTGGCCACCACAGAGCCCTGATCTCAACATCATCATGTCTGTCTGGGATTACACGAAGAGACAGAAGGATTTGAGGCAGCCTACATCCACAGAAGATCTGTGGTTAGTTCTCCAAGATGTTTGGAACAACCAACCTGCCAAGTTCCTTTAAAAACTGTGTGCAAGTGTACCTAGAAGAATTGAAGAATTGACACGGTTTGGAAGACAATAGGTGGTTACATAAAATATTGATTTCATTTGGGTTTCTCTCCTGTTTTTACTTTTACTTTTACTTTCCATCTTGTTAATCGATAAAAATACGTTATTCACACTTCTATTTCTGAAAGCATTCTCTAAAACATTTGCACAGTACTACTATATATGCTACATTGTATACTGTAGTGTGTGTGTGTGTGTGTGTGTGTGTAAATGACAATAATCAAGAAACTTTTGGAGAACCATGAATCTTTGGAACTATTATATATACCGTATATATATACATACACACACACTAGTTCTAGATCATTGACGTAGTAAGACAGATTACTGTTATATGCAGAACATGATTCGGGAAAGATTTTGTGACAATATTTTTTTAATATACATTACATGTGCTCATACCTTGCACAAGATTTTCCAGGTGCAGATGCAGAAGCAGTAAGTGTATGAAATGCATCTATTCAATATAACAAAAGAACCACACCCATAGGTGTGTGCAGGGGGTGTGCCAGGTGTGCCTGGGCACACCCTGATAACTCTGTGTGGTGCCCATTCCCCCTACTGCCCGAGCTTCCCTCCGTGTTGCCCGCACCCCCCCCTCCTGCAGTGCTGCTGGCTTCTCTTCTCTCTTCTCCCCTCGGCTGCTGCGGGGGGATGTTTCAGGATGGAGAGCAGGGGAAAGGGCTAGTCAATATGTCATTTACCAGCTCTTCCATTTCTAAATGAACACAGTGAACACACTCGCTCACTGTGTTCATTCACAAACTGAAGCAAAGTAAACACAGTTTACTATGCTTCAGTGTGTTTGAGCTTTGGGGTGCACACCCTAATGGTATAAGCTGCGCACACCTATGACCACACCGTCATAAAAAGTATAAATACTTGCATTCAGATTTTTACCTATATGGTACATTTTAGAACTATGGTGCCACTGTTGTATTGAGGAATTTTTAACAATGTAAAAACCATCAGACATTACCTAATCAGAAACTGTTTGTGGATTTTAAGCTTTATTAAATCTTAATGTTCTAACATTACCTTCATAAAATGGCACCCAGTTGTATGTTTGCTCAGATGAACCTGGTATTGGTCTGTTGTTGTAGACAGCACATTGCACATTTCTGAAAGGCACGGAATCTGCAGGGCACTTCTGTAAAATCACACAGCAAGCAAACAGAAAAATGCCAGTTAACAATAAGAAAAACATATATATATTATAACATACTACCAGCCATATGTGTTCCAGTGTACACTTTTATAATAGTGCTCTTTGTTTTAAACTTAAAGTGTAAGTAAACCCGATTGATTAAATTTGACCTAAGCATATATATCTGTAGTGTTTTCTTATCTCTCTCCAAAAACCTAATGCCGCGTACACAAGGTCGGAATTTCCAGAAAAAGTCCGATGGGAGCTTTTGGTCAGATATTCCGACCGTGTGTATGCCCCATCGGACTTTTTCTGTCGGCATTTCTGACGGACTCAGATAGAGAACATGCTCTAAATTTTTCCGTCGGAAACACAGACGGAGATTATCCCGTTGGCAAGTCCGACCGTGTGTACACGGCATAAGTGTTGTGTCTTTCTGC
The DNA here is from genome assembly GCA_037952925.1 of Lithobates clamitans. NCBI lineage: Eukaryota > Metazoa > Chordata > Amphibia > Anura > Ranidae > Lithobates > Lithobates clamitans. The sequence continues at coordinate 3,294,013 of JBBGZY010000374.1, forward strand.
TGTTTCGTTCTTCTGTTATCAGCATGATAACTTCTGACAAGTTCTCCGAGAAGGGAGATAAAACCAGCCTGAGATTTGTGTTGGGGTGGGTGCTATAAATAGATTAGCAGAGAGCTTGTTTTGTCACAGTAGAGCTCTAAAGGTATCTTCGTTCTTCTGCCTATGAGGAGTGGGGGTGTGTGCCTTTCCTCCAATCAGCTGTCACACAGTATAAGTCCAGACACCACTCCTACTGCAGAATGAGAAAGTAAAAATTCTAACACCATGTAAGAATTCTAAAGAATATAGCAAGCTGAAGACAGCAGATATACATGTAAAACTTATGTAGAGATATTTGTTTAATCTCTGTGTATCATCTGAGGCTGTTCACTTCACTGGGTATACATCCACTTTAAATATTGTCTAACTACAAGAGGCATCTGTATTCCTACGTATATTAGACCTAGATGCTTTGTATATTTCTTTAAAATGTATGCAAGACTACAGCAGCTAAACAGACGATAGCCAAGGCGTGGAAATCTCCACTAATCCCTGAAGCAGAAATAAGGTCAAGAGTTACGCAAACCATAACCCATGACAAAATTGAGGTGAGGATATCAGACGTGATGTAAAAATACACATCAATATGGTACCCTTGGTTCTCCAACTGCCTTCCTATGGGTACTGATGGCAGCCTTTAGGTCTAGATAAATGAGTGGGCATACTCCAGGCTGCCCTTGCCCTCTCAACCCCCTTCCCCTTCCTTCCCGCTCTGCTGACTTCTCTCATCGCACTAGTCCCTCTGGCTGTTATCTTCCCTTCTTCTTCTTTCCAACCATAACCATGTTACAATGGGACATACTGTATTCACTATTCTGTATATTACCTTGTTTACTTGATATTCAATTATGATATGTCAATGCTTTCCAGGGGCATAACTAGAAGTAGCAGGGCCCCATAGCAAAATGTTGTATGGGGCCGCCCTGCAAACAGCCCCCCCCCACAGCTGCCCTAGTGTCAATACAGCGTGACCTGTGCCCAGTACAGCGTGACCTGTGCCCAATGCAGCGTGACCTGTGCCCAATACAGCCTGGTCTGCCTGTGCCCCATACAGCCCCACCTATGCAGAGGAAAAGGGAAGCCACCCGGATCAGCAGAGAGCGGGATTACCTGCTGTAATAGCTTTCATTTGAATTTCCTGTCTTCCCGTGGCACATCGTCACATAGCCCCACCTCTTGGTCCGACGCCTTTGATGACGTCACATGTCCCGCATTGGATCGGCGTTCTGTCTATCAAAGGCACCGGGCCAAAAAGTGGAGCTATGTGACGTGAGCCCCGGGAACACTGGAAGTTCTAATGAAAGCTATTACATCGGGCAATTCAGCTCTCTGCTGATACGGACAGCTCGCCTCTTCCTTTCCTCTCTCTTCCCCTGGCTGGGAGACTGTGCCGGCGGTGCTCTTATCCTCATTGGGCCCCACTCGGCTGCGGGCCCCATAGCGCCCGCATGGGTCGCTATGGTGGTAGTTACGCCCCTGATGCTTTCAGAGGCATTCCACATGTTACAATATGCCTTATTACATTATCTCTCGGAATTTTGAAATGTCTATGTCACGCTAATTAATTATTCAATATAAATCATTGAACTAAATATGCAATAATCCAGCATGAAAATTAGATTTTGTGATGGGGAGTCCTATAAGAAAGACCAGGCACTGCTGTTCTTTCTTCTTATTCAGTGAGCCTGTTCTTGTAGTTTTCTGCAAACAGCCTGTAGTAGTGATAAACTGCAGTGTCAGATTCCAGCCACTACCACCAATGTGTTAAATGCCAGGTCACTATCCTGCCAAAGTCACCAGTATGTGACCAGTAAATACTTTATGTTGATTAGGTCAATCGTTATACAAAACAGGTTGCAATAGTAAAAGTTTCAATAGGTTGGGAACGTTTAGGAGAATCCAGTCTGGTAAGGCCTATGCAAGCTATTTCAGGTCTAGACACATGGGGACTATGTCAATATAACCCAAACAGTATTCTTAAGTTTTGTAGTGATGTCAGCAGTCTGAGACTCCTCATGTACCAGAGGTGGGCTTTGGAGGAGAGGACATGGATACACGTTTCTGGCTCATGCATTCTGAGTCAGATTACATTGGTCAAACTTCCCCTAACCTCAGACATAATAACTGAAAATTCCTCCCTGGATAAAAAGGAGGGAGAGTCAACCCTGAAGGGGTTAAAGAGGACTCAGGACAATGGTCTAGGTTATCACTATCAGGACCTTTAGAAGGAACTCCGAAATCCACCCTGAAACTGTTAGGGGTTTGTAACCTACAAGGACTGCTGCCTTTATGCTAATGATCTGCCATACTGATGTATTATGTAAGTGAAGGATTCCCACAAGGGTACTCACAAGCACCCAAGACAAGTGCGCTGAGGAATTTTGAGAACAAGATTCAATAAATGTGGGTATAAGAAAAAGTGGCCTAGTGCAACTGTTAAGCCAAAGAGAGTAATAGGGAAGAACTTTTATATAAACGCTGGAATACTGATTTGAAAGAAACTACTAGACTCAGCCTTCAATATATAAATCTCTCTTTTAGGATTAAGGTCCCTGTACCAAACACTGGCATTTCTTGTCCTAAGGGATCATGCACACCGGGTGTTAGAAAAAACAAGCTGCAATGCCACTACCGATGCCAGGAAAAAGCAGCTGCAAAAACGTGCTTTTAGTAGCTGTTTGTATTGGAGTTAATGCACGTTTAGCCACGCTAGCTTTTAGTGGCGCTTCTCTGCCTCTATTCAAAATCAATGGTTCCCTATGAGAGCCCATTGATTTGAATAGAAGTCGCACCAGAAGTCGGATCATGATGATCCGACTTGCAGTGCGACTTGTGCGCTGAGGATCTTGTATGGATTTTAAGAGGAACCCAAACGCCAAAAAAAACGTTATGGGGGTTCCCCCCAAATAGCCATACCAGACCCTTATCCGAGCATGCAGCCCGGCAGGTCAGGAAAGGGGAGGGACGAGCGAGCACCCCCCCATCTCCTGTACCATACCAGGCCACATGCCCTCAACATGGGGGGTGGGTGCTTTGGGGTGCTGCGCCCCCACCCCAAAACACCTTGTCCCCATGTTGATGGGGACAAGGGCCTCTTCCCGACAAACCTGCCGTTTGTTGTCGGGGTCTGCGTGCTGGGGGGACTTATCGGAATATGGAAGCCCCCTTTAACAAGGGGGCCCCAGATCCCGCCCCCCCCCACCCTATGTGAATGAGTATGGGGTACATCACCCAAAAAAGTGTCAAAAATAAAAACAGTACACAGGAATGTTTTAATCATGTATATTGCACTTAGCTCATCTGAATGACTCTGGTTCAGGGATTTTGTTTCTCTTTCATTTACACTGATTTCATTGAGTTGATTTAATCATGTCTTCACCCTCTGGTTCTTCTCCTCTCACCACTGATGACTTCTTCTGCTGCTGGTTCTCCTCTCTCTGTTTTCTTCCGCTGTCTTCTCCCCCTGTTCTTTCTTCGATGTCCTCTCAACGCTCTCTACCAATGTAATACTAGGGCCGCCAGAGTCTCCGCCCCCTTGTGATGTCACCACCCCCATCATGCCCCTGGTGGTGACATCACAAGGGGGCAGAGCCTCCTGATGACGTTGCCGGGTGGCCCAGCCCCATGGCAATATAAGTATTGGCACACGGTGCCCTAGCATTACAATGAGAGAGAATGTCGAGAGAACATCGGAGGAAGAACAGCGGGAGAAGACAGCGGAGAGAGGAGAACCGTCAGCGGAAGAAGTCATCAGCGGTGAGAGGAAAAAAACTGGAGGATGAAGATATCGCCGGAGGGAGAAGAAATTGTAAGGAAAAGAGACGCCGAAGCTGCTTTAATAAATTACTTTGTCAAAAAGCCGTGTCCTGTGTTTATTTTTTGACACTTTTTTTTTGGTGAATGGGTATGGGGTACGATGTACCCCATACTCATTCACACAGGGTGGGGGCCGGGATCTGGGTGCCCCCTCATTAAAGGGGGCTTCCAGATTCCGATAAGCCCCCACCTGCAGACCCCGACAACCAATGGCCAGGGGTGTTGGGAAGAGGCCCTTGTCCCCATTAACATGGGGACAAGGTGCTTTGAGGTGGGGGTGCAGGCCCCCCGCCCCAAAGCACTCACCCCCCAAGGTTGAAGGCATGTGGTCTGGTATGATCCAAGGGGGGGGCACTCGCTCGTCCCTCCCCTTTCCTGACTCGCCGGGCTGCATACTATATGGGTCTGTTATGGATTTTGGGAGGACCCCCATGCTGTTTTTTTGTCATGGGGGTGCCCTTAAAATCCATACCAAACTGAAGGTTCTGGTATGGATCTTGGGGGGGACCCCACGCCGTTTTTTTTTTTTTCATTTTGGTGTGGGGTTTCTCTTCAAGTTCCTCAGCGCACAAGTCGCACTGCAAGTCGGATCATCATGATCCGACTTCTGGTGTGACTTCTATTCAAATCAATGGGCTCTCATAGGGAACCATTGATTTTAACATATAAAAAAAAAAACGATTGACAGCATTAAGCCGCTGCTCCTGACTGCACAGGCTGACGTTTTTTTCTACTGCCTCTAAACGCTTATGTCTCTAAACGCCTCTGAGAGTTTATGTGTGCATGGACACATAGGCTAACATGGAGAGGCATTTAGAAGCAGTTAAAAAAAATGTCAGACGCCCCTAACAGCAGCTGTAAAAACGTTGTATGTGCATGAGCCCTTACATACCCACATGCCTGTGTGTACAGCACTTTAAAGAGACAGGTGCTATGTATGAACTATACTGCTCCTTTTTTGTATTTATTTCCTTGAATGCAATTCATTTACATGTCCATCTCTTGTTGCTGACCATTATACTGTGTTATGTTTTGTGGCCCTAGGAACCCACCTAGATCGGCTTGTGGGCAATCCAGCTCTGACTGTGTCTCCAGGACCGGTAATTGTGGGAAATACATCCGGCTGGACACAGAGAGCAAATTCTTCCTTACTAAATGTAACAATACAAAAAAAAAAGTTTGGCTAGACATACAATTTAAAACGTCAATATTACCAAAAGGTAACACACTTCAAATCAAGGTCAACGAGGTAAAAAATACATCCTACGACAAGTAAAATAACGTATTTGCCATCAGAATGATTGTTGGGTAGAAATGTACATTTTTATGAGCCTTTTAAACATTATAGAATGGCTTATGCCTGATTTTCTATTTCTAAACCTGAAATATGTTATTTCCTCATGCAGATAGCCATGTCTTTTAGCACGTTTTTATAGCTATATTATAAAGAGGTCTGGTATCGGTCAAAAACTTTAGCTCAGTGTGACAAACCTATGGCCTGCCCTGACAACACTTCCTCAACATTCCATTGCTTCCACAATTGTGCCCATGGTCCTATTTAGCTTACTTACAATTGGAACATTGATTTCTTAGTCAGAATTTCAACCTATATATGAATACAGGAAGTATATAGAGATTTGACATGCTGGAAGTAGACACAGACCAATAATGGACAACAATAAAACCAAAATCAGCAATGGTGGCACAACCTTAGCAGTATCTGACATTTTAGTATGTCGTGTGACACCACATATTAGCTTCTATATATGTGTTGGGGATTTTTTTGTTCACTGACCTAGACCAGCAGACTTACCATGGACTGACAGGATTTGTATTGTCGTAGCTCTCCGACACATGTGTCCTTTGCAGAAATCCTTTGAAAAGCAAAATCAGCATGATATGATGTATGATATGATAAATCTGAAAAATGTTTATATCAGTGTACAGCTATAATTTGACAACTAGTTAATACAAACTGTATTTGAATTAATTTGACAGCATATTCTTTGTATTTCCAGAACATATGTAAGGTTAACCAAATTAGCTCTCAATCAGCATAAAAATAATGACTATGAGGAAAAGGGGGGAAGTGAGTAAATTAAAGCTGGCCATACCCGGATCAAAATTTCGCCGCTTCAGCAGGGACCAATCAAATTTAGATTTATGTATGGGCACTATGGTTGATCTACCGATCAATCACGCTGTTGCATTTTAGCCACTCGATCAGCATTGCAGGCTATAGCATGCAGCGCTGATCAGTGTATTCTGACAGTATGAAGGTCTCCCAGCTGCCAGAATAAAATAGCTCAGCGGGGAGGTTTCCTTTGGAAAAAGCTAGTTGGCAGACTGCATCTTGCAACAGTTGGAACTAAAAAAAAGTCAGGAAAATCATGAACTACTTATCTTTACACTTGCTCTTAAGGCGGCCATACAGGGATCAAAATTCACCTGGTTCAACAGGGACCGGGCAAATTTCGATCCATATATGGGCACCCTGGTTGTACAGAAGTCGATCTACCGATCAAGTTCTGTACAACAAGCCTGACGTTTTTTTCCTAAACGATCAGCGTTGCTGGTTATAGCCGGCAACACCGATCAGTGTGTTCTGACAAGGACGTCTTCCAGCTGTCAGAATACGTATCAATTGCATAGAGAGTCTGATGACCAAAAAAGTCCCAAACAGATGGTGGTATTCATACACCACGTAGATGAAATTGAGAAAAGTAATACACAATGCCAAAAGACTAATTTTTGCTCATCCAGTCCGGAGAGCAGGACCCTAGGGCAATATACAGCCTCCTGACTGTCTTCAGACTGTTAAGTTTGTTACTAGATCCAGTCTCAGCAACCTTCTATGTCGCCATCTGCTGAGCCAGCGCCCCAACAAGAGTCCTGCAGGGCCCGTGGTGCAGTATCTATACCCAGGAGGCTGGTGAGTAGACACTGCCTGGAGGAGTATACAGCGAACAGGCCAACACGAAATCGGGTTATACACGGAAGAATTGTGCCGGGAGCCCTAGAAACAGCATTTGGATTTCATATTGTCCCACTGTGAGACCCCACTTCATTGCTCGGTGGCAATACAAGCATTACTGACTCAGGGGACATACGTTTCTATGAGTCCAACGGTTCCGGTAAGCCTGCATTGCTTCCATACGGGGGATCCAATTATTGTGTATTACTTTTCTCAATTTCATCTACGTGGTGTATGAATACCACCATCTGTTTGGGACTTTTTTGGTCATCAGACTCTCTATGCAATTGATACTTATTGAAATCTTTTTCAGTACCATTTTGTACGCATGGTGGTATGAACAACTGTTTGATACATCTGTTTTCTTGCCATCTTATCAGCTTTCGTCATTTAAACTAGCGCTACACTATATATACCTGCTGAGCTCATTAGTCTATTACTGTTCCCTTAATTTTAATATACAAAAATCAGGTCTCATGCAAGCCTTGCTGTGCTCTCTGAAATGACTGTCGATCTCCGGACTGGATGAGCAAAAATTAGTCTTTTGGCATCCAAGTAAAGGAAAGAAGTGTTATGGCCTATTTTACAGTTAGGGATAGTTTAGAGACTACAAAAAGCTGCATACTTCAAAAACATACTGTTGTATTTACAGTGCTTTGAAAAAGTATTCATACCCCTTGAAATTTTCCACATTTCATCATTTTACAACCAAAAACATTAATGTATTTTATTCAAATGTTATATGATAGACTAACACAAAGTGGCACATAATTGTAAAGTGGAAAGGAAATGATTAATTTTCCAAATTTTTTCCAAATAAAAATCTGAAAAGTGTGGCGTGCATTTGTATTCAGCTCCCTGAGTCAATACTTTGTAAAACCACCTTTTACTGCAATTACAGTTGCAAGTCTTTTTGGGGATGTCTCTACCAGTTTTGCACATCTAGAGAGCGACATTTTTGCCCATTCTTCTTTGCAAAATAGCTCAAGCTCTGTCAGATTGGATGGAGAGCGTCTGTGAACAGCAATTTTCAAGTCTTGCCACAGATTCTCAATTGGATTTAGGTCTGGAATTTGACTGGGTCATTCTAACACATGAATATGCTTTGACCTAAACCATTCCATTGTAGCTCTGGCTGTATGTTTAGTGTCGTTGTCCTGCTGGAAGGTGAACCTCCACCCCAGTCTCAAGTCTTTTGCAGACTCTAGCATGTTTTCTTCTAAGATTGCCCTGTATTTGGCTCCATCCATCTTCCCATCTTTCACGGTGGGGATGGTGCGTTCAGGGTGATGTGCAGTGTTAGTTTTCCGCCAAACATAGCGTTTTACTTTTAGGCCAAAAAGTTCACTTTTGGTCTCATCAGACCAGAGCACCTTCTTCCACATGTTTGCTATGTCCCCCACATGGCTTCTCGCAAACTGCAAACATGACTTCTTATTGCTTTCTTTCAACAATGGCTTTCTTCTTGCCACTCTTCTATAAAGGCCAGATTTGTGGAGTGCACGACTAATAGTTGTTCTGTGGACAGATTCTGCCACCTGAGCTGTGGATCTCTGAAGCTCCTCCAGAGTTACCATGGGCCTCTTGTCTGCTTCTCTGATTAATGCTCTCCTTGCCTGGCCTGTCAGTTTAGGTGGACGGCCATGTCTTGGTAGGTTTGCAGTTGTACCATACTCTTTCCATTTTCGGATGATGGATTAAACAGTGCTCTGTGAGATGTTGGCTTGGGTTATTTTTTTATAACCTAACCCTGCTTTAAACTTCTCCATAACCTTATGCCTGACCTGTCTGGTGTGTTCATCGGCCTCCATGATGCGTTTTTTTCACTAAGGTTCTCTAACAAACCTCTGAGGGCTTCACAGAACAGCTGTATTGAGATTAAATTACACACAGGTGGACTCTTTTTACTAATTAGGCGACTTATGAAGGCAATTGGTTCCACTAGATTTTGGTTAGGGGTATCAGAGTAAAGGGGGCTGAATACAAATGCACGCCACACTTTTCAGATATTTATTTGTAAAAAATTTTGAAAAACATTTATCATTTTCCTTCCACTTCACAATTATGTGCCACTTTGTGTTGGTCTATCACAGTGATGGTGAACCTTGGCACCCCAGATGTTTTTGAACTACATTTCCCATGATTCTCATGCACTCTGCAGTTTAGTGGAGTATCATGGGAAATGTAGTTCCAATACATCTGGGGTGCCAAGGTTAGCCATCACTGGTCTATCACATAAAATTCCAATAAAATACATTTATGTTTTTGGTTGTAAAATGACAAAATGCATACCTCCCAACATTTTGAGATGGGAATGAGGGACACCTACTAACAAATGTATGTAGGCATAGTGCACGCCCCCTGCCACACCCCCTTAAAGGAGAATTAACCAAAAAAAGGTTAATTAAATCCAGAATGGCTTTTTTTTGCCACTACTATTTCTTTATATTGACTTTTAAAATGTACAAATGCAGCAATTTAGAACTTGGATGAAAGGTTTAGCACTGGGAAACACTTTTTGAAAGCTATATTTTATATACAACTATATAGATCAGACCAAAATGAGAGACAAATGGAGGGGAAAGAGGGACAGAGGGACATTGCTCCAAATCAGAGACAGTCCCTCGAAATCAGTGACAGTTTGGAGCTATGCAAAATGTAGAAAATTTTAAGGGGTATGAATTTTTTTTCAAGGCACTGTATTAGCCATTTTCAAAAACATTTTGTTTATGTACCTTAGACACTTGCGGCTTCTAAGTACTACTCCATCCCCACATGAACTGGAGCAAGTAGTCCATGATCCCCATGTTGTCCATAGTCCAAAGGAAGAGTGCAGCATTCTCTCACTTTGAAGGCTCCACCTGTCTCTTACCTACTTTATATAAAGAGCCAGAGATTTTGTTAGAACTATGCATAATTGTACTATAAAGCTGATGGCAAAACATTTCTAGGGCCTAACTCCAAAGCCCAAAACAGTCCTGGAATTCTTGGGCAGGTGATATCTATAGTATCAATAACATGAAAATACATTGTCATGCCACTAGCATGACAAACAGAGCTACAGCATATGGCATAGCCATCATATAAAAAACTACAGGAAAATAGAGATGACATACAAAACAGGTCAGAAATCTAAGAAATGGCTTCACCTGCAATACAGACCACTTTCTTCTGTTTGTTCGTGAAAAAAAAAAACATAACTTTTGAAATAACACCTAATCCTCAGATATAAACCAAGCTGCATCGGGTACAGTTACTGAAACTTAATTTGAAATTGCAAAGTTTGTAGAAAGCACATTGTTTTCATAATTGGAATGCCTGTGAGTACATGTCCCCCCATGTATTGCAGTGAAGAGAGCAGGGAGTTTACCAGTGCTGATATAGCCTCCCTGACAACTCTGTGAGTGCGGCAGCTGGGGACGAAAGGAAATGGCAAAACAAAAGGAATTTGAGAGAATTCCTTTTAGACCAAGAAAACAACTGTAATAAGAATGTTTACTTAATAAAATGACGCAGTAAAACAAGAAATTATTGTTTGCATTCATCTTTTAAATATATTCTCTTTTATATAAAGTATTTTATGCTGTAATCATTTAGGCAACATTTTTCATTAGGTTGTAAACATTTACATACCCAAATTAATAAATATACAACCACCTGCAATGTATATACAGTATATACAATACGATATAATATAACATATAAAAGCTCTGTGAGTAAGCCCTCTATTTTTGTTCACTTACAAAGTTTAACAAACTGTAGTTCTGTTTGAAAATTACAGAGTGCTACTTTTCAATTATAATAGGAGCATATACTTTCTTGCACATTGTGCAAGTCAGCAGAAAGCTACAGCATGTGCGTCCCTCTGCTCCAGCTCCATGTGCAACATTTTGTATTATATGTATATTTCAAGCAAAATACTACATATTGAACAAGGAGGGCACTTTGGTGCACATGGCCAGTCCAACGTGTACTGAAATATATACATACCTCCCAACATTTTGTAATGGGAATGAGGGACACCTACTAGCAAATGTATGTAGGCATAGGACACGCCTCCTGCCACACCCCCTTAAAGGAGAAATAACCCAAAAAAAGGTTGATTAAATTCACAAGTGCTTTTTTTTTTACTACTACTATTCCTTTATAATGGCTTTTAAAATGTACAAATGCAGCAATTTAGAAATTGGATGAAAGGTTTAGCACTGGGAAACACTTTTTGACAGATAAAAAGTGCATTGTATATACAACTATATAGATCAGACCAAAATGATGAACAAATGAGGAGGAATGAGGGACATAGGGACATTGCTCCAAATCAGGGATAGTCCCTCAAAATCAGGGACAGTTGGGAGGTATGTATATGATTAAGAACCTCTGTTGTAATATACAAAAAATGTTTAAGTCAGAACTGAGCAGACATCAGAAACCAAGTAACAAATGTCCCATAAAGAATACCATTACTGCCTAGTTCTGTTGCTGTCAGGAGGGAAACTTGTTCTTTGACAATCAGTTTGCAATTTTCTAACTTCATCTCAAAAGACCATGTTCACTATCTGAACATTGCAGATAGTCCACAATATGCAGAATATCTGCAGACGCATGCAGGTGCCATTAATTCAGTATCATGCTCTTTGGTGCAGCACAATTTTAAAAGTCGCACCTGCCGTACTCTTTTGGCCAATGGAAAAGCATACATAAGGTACATACATGATCTGGAAGTATATTTCGGAACATCTCACCTGAACTTGTCTGGTAGTGTGAATCATAAATAAAGACAAGAGCAGTCTTACACCTGGGAGCCTGATCCTGCTAAACACACAGAAATTTTACAGCTAAGTAGCAATTATCTCACATGCATTGGCAAAGAGTTATACTAAATAAAAAGTGAAAACTCACCAGTTTTCCTGCCACATCTTAAGTGTTTTAAGAAAAAAGAAGAAAAAAAAATGTATATTTTTCAAAATACCCAGCTAGATTTCTCTACAAAAGAAGCCAAGATAGCAGTTTCAATTACTGTTCAGTTTGGTGAGTTTGCAAGAATCCTTATTGCTTACAACAAAATCTGTCTATAAAAATGAATCCAAGATCTTGAACTTCTGCTTTTTCCTCAGAAACACGCCTCTTTGATAATACATTTTTTAACAGTTTCCTTCCCAAGGCAGTCTGTTCATATCAGCTGTGACAACAAACCATTTAGCATTCATATGACACCAACACTTGAGCTAATACTGCAGCTGGATACTTGAAAATCATTTTAAAAGTTGCTCAGTTTTACTAAATATCAGTGCCATCTTATGGAATACCAAATAAAATACAACTGGGAGTATAATTTATACACTATTTGGAAATTCACTAGGAAAAAGTCCCAGTTAGTAAAAACCTGTTTTCCCAAGAAATTAATGTCTCTTTGTCTGCTTTATGCACTTTATTTCAGTTCTTTACCCACTACTGTTTTGCATACACTGATACAAAAACGGAAAATTGTATACTCACCTTTCCGTAATTTTCCTTTCCTGTCGCATCTCATGGCAGCATACATCTATGGGTTGTGGCTCCACCTCCGCAACCTGATAGGACCGCGTAGCTATTAAACCCTGAGAGGGCACCCGCCCCAGTATTCTCCGTATATATATATGTATATATAGCTCACCTCAGACGGGTGGGCATCTGTATGCTGCCATGAGATGTGACAGGAAAGGAAAATTACGGAAAGGTTAGTATATAATTTTCCGTTTTCCTGTCGCATCATGGCAGCATACACCTATGGGGAATAACTCGCAAACTGCGTGGGTATGAGCATAAGATAAGTTTATTTACAAGGAATAGAGGTGTTGGACTGTATAACTGCTCTCCCGAATTCAACCATGGACAATCTAGCAGGGTTCACTTTATATTGGAAAATAAAGGTGCTCTTTGAAGACCAAGTAGCTGCTTTGCAGATGGGTTCGGAAGATACCCTGCAGTAGGCTGCCCCGGAGGTTGCCATTGCACTTGTGGAGTGTGCCTTTAAGCCCTCAGGTATTTGTGTGTGGTTAGATGCGTAAGCTCTTTTAATGATCTTCACCAACCATGCTGCGATGGTGCGAGAGGTCGCTGCTTGTCCTCTCCTAAAGCCATGTGGAATTATTAGGAGATTCTCCGTCTTTCTCAGGTTACTGGTTGCTGAGAGGTAGGCTTGGATACTGGACTTTACATCGAGTGGGTGTGGATCACCCTGTTCTGTGGAGAGAGTGGGAAGGCATAACTCTTGTTTAAAGTGGAAGGAAGACGACACCTTCGGGATGAAGCGATTGGATGGTTTTAAGACTACCTTGTCTGGGTAGAAAGTTAGGTATGGTTCCTTTGCCAGCAAGGCCTGCATTTCCGAGACTCTTTTGGCCGATGTAATTGCTATTAGAAAGATGACCTTGAGAGTTATTTTCCAAAGAGAGATGCCTTCCATCGGAAAAAATGGCTCATGGGATAAGGCCTCCAGCACTACCGAAAGGTCCCATGTCGGGAACGAAGGTTTTCTGGGTGGTCTCAACTTTAGGCAAGCCTTTTGGAATTGGATGACAAGAGGCTCCTGTGCCCACTTCACTCCTGTCATAGTGGACAGGGCTGACACATGTACCTTCAGGGTACTAGACCTAAGTCCTTTATCTAAGCCTAGCTAGAGAAACTCGAGGATCTGAGCGACTGTTGGAGATGATGAGTTCCAGGATTGCTGTTGTGCGACAGAGAAACTTCTCCCAGATCTTTCTATAGCTATTGTTGGTTGTGCATTTTCTGACTTGAAGGAGAGTGTCTACCACTTTCTGGGAACAGCCTTGGACTAAGAACCAACCCAGTGATGGCGAACCTTGGCACCCCAGATGTTTTGGAACTACATTTCCCATGATACTCATGCACTTTGAAGTGTAATTGAGCATCATGGGAAGTGTAGTTCCAAAACATCTGGAGTGCCAAGGTTCATCATTACTGACCTAGCCCTTTCAATCTCCAGGCTGTTAGATGCAGCCTCTCTGGGAATGGGTGAAGGAGCTGTCCCTGCTATCACTGTAGACTTTGACCTCTTGAGTTTGAGTAGGAATCTTGGAATGAGGGGCGTCGGTGGAAAGATGTACCCCAGACGGAAGTTCCAGTTGTGCTGTAGACAGTCCGTGCCCTCTGCCGATGGGAAAGGAATTCTCGCCAGATACCTCTGGCATTTCGTGTTGATCGGTGTCGCTGCCAGGTCTATATCCGGTATCCCCCAAGTTTTGGTTATGAGGGCAAAAGCTTGGTGGCTTAAAGCCCACTCGTTGTTGGATACAAAACTCCGGCTTAGAGAGTCGGCCAGTTGGTTTTGAACTCCTGGAACGTACATTGCCCTTAATCCTGACAGGTTCAGTTGTGCCCACTCGAGAACTGGGCGGACTTCCTGCATCTATGGAGCGACTCCTGGTGCCTCCTTGCCTGTTGATATAGGCAACTGCCACCCTGTTGTCCAATTTTAAGAGGACTTCTTTCACCCTGAGGAGGGGGCTGAAGGCTAGCAGAGCTTGGAATGCTGCTTTCATCTCCAAGATATTTGAGACCACGTTTTGTGTTTTGAACGTCCAATGGCCTTGGACTGCGTAGTGACGGTAGTGTGCCCCCCAGCCTTTCAGGCTGGCGTCTGAAGTGATTACTTCTTGGAGAAGGGGGACTATATGCCTGCATATCTTCAGATTGTTCAATCTGGTCCACCACCAGAGTGATTGTTTCACTTCTTTCTGGATTGTGATTGGCTGAGACAACGACACCCCGTTGCACTGTCTTAAAAGTGATGTTTGAAGAGGTCTTGTGTTCCATTGAGCCCATTGTACCATCGGGATGGTTGCTGAGAATGATCCCAGTATGCTGAGGTACTCTCTGGCTGGCAGTGTGGTAGATGCGAGTAGCTTCTTTGCCTTTTGGATTAAACTGGGAATTTTCTCCTGAGGGAGTTCTATTGTGTTGAGGCGGGTATCTAGTTCCTCCCCCAGGAAGACCATTCTATGGGTGGGCTGTAAGTTGCTTTTCCCCCAGTTTATAATCCAGCCGAAGTTTTGTAGGGTGGTGGTCAGAATGGATCGATGCAGTAGAAGGGAATCTCGATTGTCCTCAAGCAGGAGGATATCGTCCAGGTAATGATGGACCCTTAAGCCTTGTTCCCTCAGTAAGGCTATTACTGGCAGTAAGACTTTGGTGAACGTTCTTGGGGCGGTGGAGATCCTGAACGGGAGAAATGGTGAATAGTGATGATAATGGTGATGACCTACCGCTTGACCTACCGTGAAGCGGAGAAACTTTTGAAATGAAATGTGAATGGGAATGTGCAGATAAGTGTCCTGTAAATCGAAGGAAAGCATCCAATACCCGATATTCATGGCCTGAAGAATTGACTGCAGGCTTTTCATTTTGAATGTCCCGGCTAAGATTGACCGATTGAGATTCTTTAAGTCCAGAACGGGACGCAGGTCCCCTGTCTTTTTCTTCACCAAGAATAACGGGGAGTAAAACCCTGTTCTCCTTTGGGATAGTGGAACTTTCACTATGGCCTCCTTCTGGAACAGATCTTGAACGCATTTTGTCAGTAGCATCCTTCCAATCAGTAGCTGGTTGGGTGGACGCACCTTCAAAAAGACTTTTGATCCCTTGTGGTAGGGGACTTGGATTTTTGGAGCTTGAGGAATGATGACTAGGGGTTCTTCCAGTTTCTCCTATACTCTTTACCGGGCCTGTAAGATTTTGCCTCCTTGTATTTATCGAGGAGATTTCTTCTAGAGGCAGGTGGTCTTTGTTGTATGGGCCTTCTGTCTGAAGGGATAAGCCCCGATTTTTGACTTTAGAAATGGCATAATCCAGCTTTTCTCCGAAAAGGTTTGTGCCATCGAAAGTTATTTTACACCAGTTGGATATTGAGGAGGGATCTGCCGAACAGGGTTTTAGCCAAAGCACCCTTCTGGCCATCACTGAACTTAACATTGCTCTTGAAGTGGTTTTAATTATATCCACGGAGGCTTCTGCGACAGTCGCCTGCAAGACTAAGCTCCTGGAGGGCTGAAATGACTTTCTCCTGTTCCACCCCCTCTGTCACCAGCTTTTCGGCATTAGTGGACCAGCTAGACATAGCCCTACCCACAGCTGCCAGTGCCACTGCTAGCCTGCAAGCGCCACCTGCCGACAGGTAGGCTCTTTTGAGATCCAGGTCGATCTTTCTATCCAGTACGTCTTTAAATGTGAATGCGTCCTCTATTGGAAGTGTTACATGCCTAGCGAGGCGCATCAGAGAAGAGTCGACCACTAGCGGAGATACTAGTGGGTTGACGTTAGGTTAGGTTCTTTAAGCAGATAGAGCTTTGCTAATCTGTTACTGAGACTGGTCTTTTTCTCAGGCTTCTGCCACTCATCCTTGATTAGATCTTCAAGTTCGTCGATGAACGGGAAGGTCTCTGGGTCTTTTGTAAGGTTTGTAAAGTATTTCCTCAATTTTTGAGGAGTTTCTTTTTCCTCCACCCAATCGATTGCTCCCTTCACTGATTTCACGAATGGATCAATTAGTGAAAAATCAAAGCCGGTGGATGTCTCTAGCTCATCATTGTCAGATAGAGGATCCGACTTCTTTGATGATGATGGAGTAGCAGATGAAGTGCCTTGTACAGGTCTATTGACCTCGGACCCTGCGATTTGAAGGGATGATTCTCTATTTGACTCCCTTGTATCTATCTCTCTGTCTCTGTTTGCCTTGTTGAAGCACATGCGACAGGCTAGCTTGTCCGGCAGCGCTGTGACGCCGCAAATCCAGCAGGAGTTCCCGGATGGATGGGGAGGCTGGGTGGCAGGAGATTTCCTGCGCGTAGGAGATTTTTGGTGATGGGAGTGACTATGGTTTTGATCGGCTTCTCCTGCGACTCGATCTGCTTCTCCTGTGACTTGAGCGGCTTCTGCTGCGATCCGAGCGGCTTTGCCGGTGGCTTGAGCGGCTCCTTCTTGAGGGCTCCCCTCGTCTTGAATGTGTCGATCTGGAAGACCTGGTAGGGCTGTTCAGTTGAGACAGCATTAGTGAAGGCTCTCTTTTTCCTTTTTTCTTCATACTTACCAATCATCCCCTCTTACCTATTAGGCTGGCGATGGTCTACCGGGGCAGCGGCCTCCATAAAAGGTGATTGAACCTGACCTAGAACATATAGGTTAATCAGCATGCATATATATAAGCAGGCTGAGTGAGCGTGAGAAAAAGAAGCTATAGAGCTTATCTGGTAAGTGGAGGGAGAGAGAGAGAGCAGCGTGCAGACTAGATGATATAGCAAAAAAAATCCAATCATTTTCTCCCTTGCAGAGCTCAGGGGAGAAACACACACACAGCATTTTTAAACTTGCCGCCATCGCGGCGGTGATGACGTCACACTCGCGCATGCGCAGAAGCACTCCGAAGTGTCTTGGAAGCTGGAAGAGAGGATCAATGGACGAGATACCGGTGTCTGAGACGCTCGGAGCTATACACACAGAGCGGAGAGGAACTACAGGGCTCAGAGGCGCTGATGTAAGAGAAAAACAAAAGTTTTTCCCCAAGTGCTCAGAAAGAGAAGGCTGGAGGCGGCTGCAGGCAGTAAACCTATTCAAGGTTTGTAATGCATTTTAACAACATAGCCCTGAGACCATCAGAGTGGGGTTCCTTCCGTTTACCTCATTTAGAGGTTGTACAGGTAAGGACTTCCACCCAGGAGAGGCTTGAACCTGGCTGGGGCGAGAGCGGTAAGGGATGCATGTTCGGTCCTTGACAGGTGAGGAAAAAAAAGAGAATACTGGGGCGGGTGCCCTCTCAGGGTTTAATAGCTACGCGGTCCTATCAGGTTGCGGAGGCGGAGCCACAACCCATAGGTGTATGCTGCCATGAGATGCGACAGGAAACAATTTTTGTATTCAGCACACCTATCCCTATCACAAAGTAAAGAAACTGCTGATGCCAATAGCATTTCTGCCTGGTCTTGAGGGGCCACCACTGGTCTGATGGACTCCATCCAAAATCCCTTGAGACAGATGAAAGCATTGAGAGCCTTGTCATCCAGGATAGGGAAGACAGTCTTATTTCATTTGGGTACTGTAGATAGGCTTGAATAAAACAATTGTTGTGGGGGAAAATAGCAACTGAGATGTTAACCACTTGAGCCCCGGACCATTATGTTGCCTAAGGACCAGAGGTCTTTTTCCAATTTGGCACTGCGTCGCTTTAACTGCTAATTGCGCGGTCATGCAATGCTGTACCCAAACTAAATTTGCGTCCTTTTCTTCCCACAAATAGAGCTTTCTTTTGATGGTATTTGATCACCTCTGCGGTTTTTATTTTTTGCGCTATAAACGGAAAAAGACCGAAAATTTTGAAAAAAAATGATATTTTCTACTTTTTGTTATAAAAAAAATCCAATAAACTAAATTTTAGTCATACATTTAGGCCAAAATGTATTCGGCCACATGTCTTTGGTAAAAAAAATGTCAATAAGCGTATATTTATTGGTTTGCGCAAAAGTTATAGCGTCTACAAACTAGGGTACATTTTCTGTAATTTACGCAGCTTTTAGTTTATGACTGCCTATGTCATTTCTTGAGGTGCTAAAATGGCAGGGCAGTACAAAACCCCCCCAAATGACCCCATTTTGGAAAGTAGACACCCCAAGGAAATTGCTGAGAGGCATGTTGAACCCATTGAATATTTATTTTTTTTGTCCCAAGTGATTGAAAAATGACAAAAAAAAAAAAATATTTACAAAAAGTTGTCACTAAATGATATATTGCTCACACAGGCCATGGGCCTATGTGGAATTGCACCCCAAAATACATTCAGCTGCTTCTCCTGAGTATGGGGATACCACATGTGTGGGACTTTTTGGGAGCCTAGCCGCGTACGGGGCCCCGAAAACCAATCACCGCCTTCAGGATTTCTAAGGATGTAAATTTTTGATTTCACTCTTCACTGCCTATCACAGTTTCGGAGGCCATGGAATGCCCAGGTGGCACAAAACCCCCCAAAATGACCCCATTTTGGAAAGTAGACACCCCAAGCTATTTGCTGAGAGGCATATTGAGTCCATGGAATATTTTATATTTTGACACAAGTTGCGGGAAAGTGACACTTTTTTTTTTTTTTTTCATAAAGTTGTCACTAAATGATATATTGCTCACACAGGCCATGGGCATATGTGGAATTGCACCCCAAAATACATTTAGCTGCTTCTTCTGAGTATGGGGATACCACATGTGTGGGACTTTTTGGGAGCCTAGCTGTGTACGGGACCCCGAAAACCAATCACTGCCTTCAGGATTTCTAAGGGTGAAAATTTTTGATTTCACTCTTTACTGCCTATCACAGTTTCGGAGGCCATGGAATGCCCAGGTGGCACAAAACCCCCCCAAATGACCCCATTTTGGAAAGTAGACACCCCAAGCTATTTGCTGAGAGGCATGGTGAGTATTTTGCAGCTCTCATTTGTTTTTGAAAATGAAGAAGGACAAGAAAAAACATTTTTTTTTCTTTTTTCAATTTTCAAAACTTTGTGACAAAAAGTGAGGTCTGCAAAATACTCACTATACCTCTCAGCAAATAGCTTGGGGTGTCTACTTTCCAAAATGGAGTCATTTGGGGGGGTTTGTGCCACCTGGGCATTCCATGGCCTCCGAAACTGTGATAGGCAGTGAAGAGTGAAATCAAAAATTCACGCCCTTAGAAAGCCTGAAGGCGGTGCTTGGTTTTCGGGGTCCCGTACGCGGCTAGGCTCCCAAAAAGTCTCACACATGTGGTATCCCCGTACTCAGGAGAAGCAGCAGAATGTATTTTGGGGTGTAATTTCACATATTTCCATGGCATGTTTGAGCAATATATCATTTAGTGACAACTTTGTGCAAAAAAAAAAAAAAAAAAAAAAATTTGTCTCTTTCCCGCAACTTGTGTCGCAATATAAAATATTCCATGGACTCGACATGCCTCTCAGCAAATAGCTTGGGGTGTCTACTTTCCAAAATGGGGTCATTTGGGGGGGTTTTGAACTGTCCTGGCATTTTATGCACAACATTTAGAAGCTTATGTCACACATCACCCACTCTTCTAACCACTTGAAGACAAAGCCCTTTCTGACACTTATTGTTTACATGAAAAAGTAATTTTTTTTTGCAAAAAAATTACGTTAAACCCCCAAACATTATATATTTTTTTTAAAGCAAATGCCCTACAGATTAAAATGGTGGGTGTTTCATTTTTTTTTTTCACACAGTAATTGCGCAGCGATTTTTCAAACGCATTTTTTGGGGAAAAAACACACTTTTTAAAATTTTAATGCACTAAAACACACTATATTGCCCAAATGTTTGATGAAATAAAAAAGATGATCTTAGGCCGAGTACATGGATACCAAACATGACATGCTTTAAAATTGCGCACAAACGTGCAGTGGCAACAAAATAAATACATGTTTAAAAGCCTTCAAAAGCCTTTACAGGTTACCACTTTAGATTTACAGAGGAGGTCTACTGGAAAAATTACTGCCCTCGATCTGGCCTTCGCGGTGATACCTCACATGCATGGTGCAATTGCTGTTTACGTTTGACGACAGACCGCCGCTTGCGTTCGCCTTAGCGCGAGAGCAGGGGGCGACAGGGGTGCTTTTTTTTTTTTTTTTTTTTTTTGCTTTTTTAATCTTACTTTTAAAGTGTTCCTTTCATATTTTTTTTTTTAATCATTTTTATTGTTATCTCGGGGAATGTAAATATCCCCTATGATAGCAATAGGTAGTGACAGGTACTCTTTTTTGAAAAAAATTGTGGTCTATTAGACCCTAGATCTCTCCTCTGCCCTCAAAGCATCTGACCACATCAAGATCGGTGTGATAAAATCCTTCACCAATTTCCCAATGGCGCTATTTACATCCGGCGAAATCTAAGTCATGAAATGCTCGTAGCTTCCGGTTTCTTAGGCCATAGAGATGTTTGGAGCCACTCTGGTCTCTGATCAGCTCTATGGTCAGCTGGCTGAATCACCGGCTGCATTCTCAGGTTCCCTGTTGAGACAGGAGAGCCAGAGAAAAACACGGAAGACGGTGGGGGGGGGGCATTCCCTCCCACGGCTTGTAAAAGCAGTCTAGAGGCTAATTAGCCGCTAGGATTGCTTTTACATGAAAGCCGACCGCTGGCTGAAAAGAATGATACCAAGATGATACCTAAACCTGCAGGCATCATTCTGGTATAACCACTCAAAGTCGTGAATGGCGTACCTGAAGACAAAAAAATGGTTAACAATGGTTAACAATAAAGCACAGTAAACAGTAAAGTATAAATAATTACATACCTGAAAAACAAACATGATAAAACATAATAACAATAACAATAAAACATTGCAGAATAGAATACAGTAAAAAAGAGCAGAACAATAGAGAGAGAGAATAGAGAGAGAGAGAATAGAGAGAGAGAGAACAATAAAACGACAACTATTTTTTTTATTTCATATATTTTTTTTTTCACACTTTTTTTGTAACTAACTTTTATAACTGTAACCGGTTCCAGGTTCGGGTCTCTCAAAATGCGATGGCATCTTGGGAGACCCTGTGAAAGTGTGCCTAGTCTGTGCAATGCTGTACCCTACGCTAATACTCAACTAGTGAATGGTAGCGTTCAAAACATTCACCAATGCAAAGACCAGGATTGTCAGGACAGGAGGGACAATAATAGCGGGTGTCAAGCCTATATCTGCACTTGCTGCAGACACGACATCTTTTTGGGGGGGTTCGTTGGGTAGGGGTACTCGGGAGGACATAAAAATGCCTCTCATGCAGCCGACTGCATTTGGTTGGGGATGTGAATGGGGGAAGTACGGGCGCTGCAGAAGTGGTGGGTTCCCAATTAGGATTGGCGAATGCAGCAGGAAGGGCATTATGGGCACGACGGGCCTGTGTTTGTCTTTTTGGTGGCAGCGGGACACTACTTGTGCTTGCCACCTCACCAGCTTGAACTGCACTTATGGGACTCGCCACGTCACCAAGTGTTACTGCAGTGCTGGTTTGACTACGACCGGGGTGTACTAGGCCGCTGGTGCTTGCCAGTTCCCCAAAACGCTACCAAAAAAACTGTTAGCGATCGCAGGGATCAGGCCTGACTCTGCGAACGCTGCAGTTATGCGTTTAGTGTTTTGTAAGTGACAGTGATCGATCGATACTGCACTTGGGTGGGCTGGGCCGGGCAGAGGGGCAAAACGCAGGTGCTAGCAGGTATCTGGGCTGATCCCGCTAACACTGCGTTTTTGGGAACCCTAAACTGCTGGGGACGCTAGTATAGATCTGATAGGATCAGATATTGATCCGATCAGATACTGTACCACTAAGGGAGGCGTATGCTGCGTGCGTGGGTGTTAGCGGTACTGGCGCTAACCTGACGCTGCCTGGGGCTGGTGCTTGCCAGTTCACCAAAACGCTACCAAAAAAACTGTTAGCGATCGCAGGGATCAGGCCTGACTCTGCGAACGCTGCAGTTATGCGGTTAGTGTTTTGTAAGTGACAGTGATCGATCGATACTGCACTTGGGTGGGCTGGGCTGGGCCGGGCGGACGGGAAAAACGCAGGTGCTAGCGGGTATCTGGGCTGATCCCGCTAACACTGCGTGTTTGGGAACCCTAAACTGCTGGGGACGCTAGTATAGATCTGATCGGATCAGATATTGATCCGTTCATATACTATACCACTAAGGGAGGTGTACGGTGCGTGCGTGGGTGTTAGCGGTACTGGCGCTAACCTGACGCTGCCTGGGGCTGGTGCTTGCCAGTTCACCAAAATGCTACCAAAAAAACTGTTAGCAATCGCAGGGATCAGGCCTGACTCTGCGAACGCTGCAGTTATGCGTTTAGTGTTTTGTAAGTGACAGTGATCGATCGATACTGCACTTGGGTGGGCTGGGCGGAGGTGCAAAACGCAGGTGCTAGCGGGTATCTGGGCTGATTCCGCTAACACTGCGTTTTTGGGAACCCTAAACTGCTGGGGACGCTAGTATAGATCTGATCGGATCAGATATTGATCCGATCAGATACTATACCACTAAGGGAGGCGCATGCTGCGTGCGTGGGTGTTAGCGGTACTGGCGCTAATCTGACGCTGCCTGGGGCGACGCATATCACCGCCGGGCGATCGGGGGGCTAAACCTTTATTCGGTAATAAACGGCGGGTGCCCTGACACTATAAAAAATAAACGAACTAACCAGCGTCACCCGTAACAGTTATACGGTGATCAGTGGTGAAAGGGTTAACTAGGGGGCAATCAAGGGGTTAAAACATTTATTAGGTAGTATATGGGGGTCCCTGACGCTATAAAACGCTGACGGCGAACCTAAATATTTACCTCACTAACTAGCGTCACCAGCGACACTAATACAGCGATCAGAAAAATGATCGCTTAGCGACACTGGTGACGGGGGGTGATCAAGGGGTTAAAACTTTATTAGGGGGGGTTAGGGGGGTACCCTAGACCTACAGGGGGGTAACAGTAACTGTGCTAACACAGTAACTGTCACAAACTGACACCTAGCAGTAATCAGAAAAAAAAAAAAAAAAACTGCTGGTGTCAGTTTGTGACAGGGGGGGGTGATTGGGGGGGATCGGGGGGCGATCGGGGGGGGGGATCGGGGTGTTTTGTATGCCTGGCATGTTCTACTGTGTGTGTAGTGTTGGTGCACTTATATACCTGTCTTCTCTCCTCGGGCCGGAACGGAAACTACCGACCCGAGGGGAGATGACATCACTTCCTTTGCTGCTGTTTAGCATACAGCAGCAAAGGAGTGTTCCCATTGGCCGGCGGCGATCGCAAGGGGGGGGGCCACGAACGGATGGCCTCCCCCTCGTCTCTGATCGCCGGGGGACAGAACGGGACCGCCTCGGGCGGCGGGGGGGGGGGTCCGATCGGACCCCCCACCCGCGGGAGGCAAATCACGTACATGTACGTGATTTTGCCTGCCCGTGCCGCCTTGCCGACGTACATCAGCGTGAGGCGGTCCTTAAGTGGTTAAACAGGGAAACATAAACACTCTGTTGTCCACAAGTGAAGATGGACCTCCGTGCTTCTGTGGACTTAAAGTATATGTAAACCCTCACTTTGTAAAACAACCTATTCAGTTTAAAATAGAAATGAAAGGTAAAACATTTGTGTATACTGTAGATATCAAAAAAATTATAAATACCTTTTTCCCTTTTTATAAGTGAGAACACTCCCTCTGTTCCAGGGACGTACAGTCAGGGGAGGCAGGGCATCTCCTGCCATGAACATTAAAAAAAAAAAAAAATCAGCTGCGAGGGTCGTAGCTCGATGACCTGGGGTCACAGAGACCCCGATTTTGGGGGTATGTAGCCTAAGTCCTGCCCCACCAATGGCAAAATTTGGGGCTCTTATGACCTATGGTTCCAGAGATACGGAGCTCCTTGCGCAGCCTGTCAGAAACTAAATACAGAGCGGCCACTTTAAATACAAGCTGACACACTCTGTTTGCAGCAGACTGAGAGGATGAGCTCACAGTGCCTCTCCTCATTTCTTGTCAGAGGGCACTGAGCTCAATGAACAGCTTGGAGTCTTGGACCAATGGTAAAGTGCTATTGGTCCCAGCTGTCCAATAAAAATGCTGCAGTGGAGGCACGCCTCTCTCTGTAGTGTCATAGAAGGGGCATGTGTCTAAAAGACACATGCTCCCTTCCAGCCCAGCCCTCTTAACTACAAGGAAAATACGTGTTTATGGGCATAAGATTTACCCATAATCCCATGTTTTTCTCACACAGTTAGGGCCCTTTCACACTGGGGCGGGGGCGGCGTCGGCAGTAAAGCGCCGCTATTGTAAGCGGCGCTTTACCGTCTGTATTCGGCCGCTAGCAGGGTGGTTTTACCCCCCGCTAGTGGCCGAGAAAGAGTTAAAAACCACCGGAAAGCGCCTCTGCAGAGGTGCTTTGCCGGCGGTATAGCCGCGCTGTCCCATTGATTTCAATGGGCAGGAGCGGTGAAGGAGCGGTATACACTCCGCTCCTTCACCGCTCCGAAGATGGTGCTAGCAGGACTGTTTTTCCCATCCTGCTAGCGCACAGCTCCAGTATGAAAGTCCTCGGGGCTTTCACACTGGAGAGACAGCAGCAGCTGTTTCGGGTCGGTTTGCAGGCGCTATTATTAGCGCAAAAGCGCCTGTAAACCGCCCCAGTGTGAAAGGGCCCTTAAGAGGGAGAGACTGATTCTGCTGAAAAGGTATTGTTATATTCAAGCTAAATCATATATTTATATGCTATATATGTTATAAGATAATAATTTATTATTTATCTATTTACTGTGAAATTACTGGTTGGAAGTTCAAACTTTAGTAATTTGTCCATTAGGGCACCTGCTTGAGTACAGATTTTGAAAATATAGTAAATTACCCTAAAAACAATATATAATAATAATTTGAATACTGCTTATGGTAGTTAACCCCTTGCCACCCAGGCCAATTCTGACACTTCTCTCCTACATGTAAAAATCATAATTTTTTGCTAGAAAATTACTTATAACCCCCAAACATTATGTATATTTTTTTTAGCAGACCCTAGGGAATAAAATGGTTGTCATTGCAACTTTAAATGTCACACGGTATTTGCGCAGCAATTTTTTAAAACACATTTTTTTTTTGGAAAAACTGTTTCATCAATAAATAAAAAAAACACTAACGTTAGCACAATTTTTTTGTATAATGTGAAAGATGATGCTACACCGAGTAAATAGATACCTAACATGTCACACTTTAACCGGTTCCCGACCGGCGCACGCCGATGTGCGACGGCAGAATGGCACGGCTGGGCAAATGGGTGTACCCGTACGTCCCTTTTAATTTGCCGCCGTGCCATTGCGTGTGCGTCGGCCAGGAGCTCTGTGAGTCGGGCCGCGGGTTCCCTCGGACTCGATCGCCGCGGAGATATGCGCGATCGCCTCACGGAGAGGACGAATGGGGAGATGCTAATGTAAACAAGCAAAATCCAAAAAATTACTAAAGCGCTGAAATGGATATAAGTGAATTACGGTAATTGTGTTTTTAAAGGGTGTTATCCCTGTGAAAATTAACCAATTGTGACTTAGAAGAAAACCAAATAATAAAAACTGCAAACCATAAAAGTGTTCAGACACCTAAAACCAAGTAACAAATAAAAATAATGTGTTGCACTAATATTAATCTTCCAGTCAATCCATGCTCAGTGTATATATATAATCCCTCCAATTAATCAATTACTCAGAATTAATGTGGATGTGATTGGGTTAAACCACTGAAAAAACTAAAAAAACTATACACTGCAACATTGTGCTTTAAAAGAATGAAAAAAAATAAAAAAAATAAAAATAAAATTAAGACCCAAGATGCCGTCTGTGATAATCATTGGATAAAACATAAATCAAAAATATAACCACTATATATGTTGTCCAATATCAATATCGGAACATGCATCTAATGTGAGAGTTGAAAAGATTCCCGTCTTGAGGTTGGTAGATATCTGTTCTGAGTTTAAGTATGCATTTCACTCATCAATATTAGGCATAGCCCCATATATACTGAGAGACGAATCTGTTCAGCAAATTCCTCCAATATTGCTATATATAAAGGTTTCCAGAAAGATATTCTCCGGTATCACGAACATATGCAATAAAAAAGAAGAGACATCATTGTGCAGTAACCGATTATGAAAAACAGCAGCACTTCAAAGAGTGCACCCACATAAGCCTGGATGTTCAAATGCCTGTTCAAATGCCTGGATGAAAGATGACAATCAGCCACTTGGGGCGCGGTGATTCCTCACACCGCTTGTTGCAAGCTGCTGACCAGCCTCAATACTAAGCGTCACTGACTCCTCCTACGCGTTGCATCACCCGACACGTGACTTTTTCAAGGTTAGCCATGTGACGCTCGAGTCTCCATTTATATATTGGTGCTAGCGTCAGCATTACTATAGAGACAGTGGTATCATCGGATCATCATTTTGTTCTTTCATCAAACTTGATTAAACATACTACATAAATACTTTATTAAACACTACTTTAAGATTAGAATTTAAGGATCACTATTCACCAAACGCATATTATATTCACTTCAAGACCGCCGCACGACTATATACATCCAAACTTTGAACGGGGATATCGTTGTTATGGAAGCAGCTAGCTGCCATAACCCCGGTATCCCCATTTTCGTGCGGCGGCCGGCTTTCAGATAAAAGTAGTCCCTGCAGCGGATTCACAGCGAGATCACTTTTATCGGTGGCGGGAGAAGGCCCCCCCTCCCGCCGCGATCCGGTGCCCTCCGCCGCTTACTGGAGCCGTCAGTAGCGGCGGAGGCGATCGCGTCCTTCTGTGTGGTGTGTCTGGAGACGAGTAAGGCTAAGATGGCGCTCACTCGTCTCCAATACACTGCTGGGCGGAAGCGACGTCAATACGTCACTTCCGTCCACGCACATTTTTTCAAATGTCATTTTTCTAAATGACTTTTTTTTTTTATTGCATTTTAGTGTAAATATGAGATCTGAGGTCTTTTTGACCCCAGATCTCATATTTAAGAGGTCCTGCCATGCTTTTTTCTATTACAAGGGATGTTTACATTCCTTGTAATAGGAATAAAAGTGACACCATTTTTTAAAAAAAAAAAACAGTGTAAAAATAAATAACATTTTGTAAAATAAATAATAAAAATTAAAAAAATTTTTTTAAAACCCCCCCTGTCCCGACGAGCTCGCGCGCAGAAGCGAACGCATATGCAAGTAGCGCCCGCATATGAAAACGGTGGTCAAACCACACATGTGAGGTATTGCCGCGACCGGTAGAGCGAGAGCAATAATTCTAGCTCTAGACCTCCTCTGTACCGCAAAATATGCAACCTGTAGAATTTTTTAAACGTCGCCTATGGAGATTTTTGAGGGTAAAAGTTTGACGCCATTCAACGAGCGGGCGCAATTTTCAAGCGTGACATGTTGGGTATCAATTTACTTGGCGTAACATTATATTTTACAATATAAAAAAAATTGGGCTAACTTTACTGTTGTCTTATTTTTTTATTCAAAAAAAGTGAATTTTTTCTAAAAAAAGTGCGCTTTTAAGACCGCTGCGCAAATACGGTGCAAAAAAAAAGTATTGCAATGACCGCCATTTTATTCTCTAGGGTGTTAGAAGAAAGACCATATATAATGTTTGGGGGTTCTAAGTAATTTTCTAGCAGAAAAACCTGTTTTATACATGTAAACACCTAAAATCCAAAACGAGGCTGGTCCTTAAGTGGTATCATCGGATCATCATTTTGTTCTTTCATCAAACTTGATTAAACATACTACATAAATACTTTATTAAACACTACTTTAAGATTAGAATTTAAGGATCACTATTCACCAAACGCTTATTATATTCATCTACATTAAAACAAAGAAATACTATTTCATTCACATACTCCCTCTAGTGGTGGTTCCATATATACAAACTTTTAAAACTATTATTATTTCATTATACTAATACAGAGATGTTAGATTGTGGTTCAGTCTATTCTAAATCAATCATGATCATTATATATTACATAGATATCCATGCATATACAAATACTTGACCAAAAAATCACATTTACGAAAAAAGAAATATTAACAATATGGAGAAAGTATATGGTTTTAAAACGAGAGAGACAAAATCGAAATATAAAAACACTTATTATCACTAGATAGTAGTTTTACTAATTACACTTAATTAATATTTAGATCTTCATTATTCAAACATATAGAAAGTTTTTGCAGTTAAAAATGATTAAAAAATAATAATTAAAATTTAAATATAGATAATATCTAGACACTCCTCTAGTGGTGGCTTACTCTAATTACACATTGACAAACTGAGCCAACCAAATTGGCATAGCCTAATACTGTCATAGACTGCTATATAATTAAAATTTGGGGAGGGTGAGTAGTAATGTAAATTATGCTATATTAAAACATATTAAATATTAAAACATTAAAATGTTAAAACATCCAAAAATTAAGAGAGAAGACGAGGATATTAAAATCTTCAAAAAGATATGGAAAGGAACTAATAGTCTGATATGAAACAATTTAAATCAAATTCAATATTTAGCCCCCTCGGCGCAAGTGTACACATTTCAAAAATCCACCTGGATTCACTTTTGCTCAGTTCTCTAATTTTGTTAGATCCTCTCCAGTGTGGCGTGTATCTATCAATGGCCCAAAATTTTAAGCCTCTCGGGTCTTTGTTGTGGTGGGTTGTGAAGTGTTTAGAAACACTGTGCTTTGGGAAACCGTTCCTAATATTCTGTATATGTTCTCTAATGCGTTTCCACAATGGTCCTTTTGTTCTCCCCACATACTGTAGGGAGCATGCACATTGTAGCACATAGACCACTCCCTCAGTCCTACAAGAAATAAAATCATTAATTTCATATTCCTTCTTTGTGCTTGTAGACTCAAATTTTGTACACTTTTGTCCGTTGAAATTAGTGTTTTTACATGCAAAACATTTTTTACACGGGTAAAAACCTTTACCCTGGAAAAAAGTTAAACCTGCTGATTTTTTTGCAGGATCGGGGACATTCTTTACTACTAAGTCTCTCAACGTGGGTGCCCGTCTATAGATGAAATGGGGTTTTCCGGTAGACTGTTTTGGAGCATTTTATCAGCTTTGAGAAGAGGCCAGTATTTTTTAATTATTTTTTCCTTGTCAAAAGAAGTTTATTGAGTATACAATATTATAAAGATACATAAAGTAAGTTTACAAGGATCTATAAAGTAAGCTCATTGTTCTACAGTAGGGTTTATATAGGTAAATATCATGAAATTTCAAATATTAAACATTGGGTTCACGTAAACCTAAATTAAAGATATATATCATATCCTTAGTTACTTTTGTAGGTATTTAAATGATTTATACCTACTATACATATTGTTTACAGGTAGAGTGTATATAGGTCAAATAAATTCTGATAATGAGCTTTAATCGTAAGGTGGAGAAAAGGAAAGAGAAAGAAGAAAAAGGGTAGAAAGGCAGAGGTATGGTCCACAAGGTTGTCCCGCTCGTCAGTTTATTATTCTTTTTAGTTCTCTTTGAAGCCTTAGAATGGGTGTCTCTGTAAGTCATTTAATCTGTTACCATGGCAACAGGACAGAGTCATTGAAATTTGACAGGAACTGTTGTTTTATCCAAGGATGCCAAAGTTTTTCAAATTTTGGAATTTGATTTTGATCGATGGCTACCATCTTAGCATGGGACATTGTATTATTCATTCTGTGAATTGTTTCTGCTAGTACCAATGTAGGAGATTTCCATGCCTTGGCCACTGTTGTTTTTGCAGCCGTTATTAGTTGGATCATAAGTTTGAATTGAGAGAGTGTTAACCATTCCGGTTTTAGATTAAGTAAAGTTATATATGGATCTGGTTGTATTATTTTTTTAAATATTTTAGATGCAATCACAAAGACTTCCTTCCAGAAGGTTTGGATTACTGGGCACGTCCACCATATGTGTAAATGTGTGCCTATTTCTGGGCATCCTCGAAAACAAAGAGCTGAGGTATTAGGTGAATATTTTGCCACTCTAGCGGGTACAAGGTACCAGCGAGTTAGGACTTTATAATTTGTCTCCAGTGCTAAGATGTTGGGTGAAGATGACTTAGATGTGAGCCATATGTTAGACCAGTCCGTGTCTTCTAAAGTTCGTCCCAGGTCCTCCTCCCACCTCTGAATGTAAGAGGGTCTATTAAGATTTACTACTCCATATAATTGATTATAAAGTGATGAAATTGTACCTTTAGCAAATGGATCTTTTGTACAGATTGATTCAAAAATGGATAATTGGGATAATGGTGTATCCCCCTTTAGGAATGGTGTATAGACATTTTTGATTTGGAGATATCTAAATATCTCAGAGTTTGGTAGATCATATTTTTCTCTAAGCGATGGGAATGAAAGGAATGCTATGAAGTCATTTAGTGTCTGAATGCCTGATGTTGTCCAAGCTTTAAAAGAATTTGGGTAGATCCATGCCGGATAAAAGGCCGGATTTCTGATAAAAGAAAGGAGAGGATTGTGTGGAGATTGTAACTGATATTTGGTTTTTATTTTATCCCAGAGAGATAAGAAGTGTTTAGTTATGGGATTATGAATTTTAAAGCGGTCTTTAGGATCAAGCCATAACAAGTTTGATATTAATAGAGGGTCATTTTCTGAAGCCTCTATAAATACCCATAATGGGATTTCCTGTTCTGCATGGTATTTGGACAGACTGGCCAAATGTGCTGCTCTGTAGTAGTTAGTAAAATTAGGGTATCCCAGGCCTCCTTTATTTTTGGGAAGATGTAGTGTGTGTATAGGTATACGTGGTTTAGAAGAGCCCCATATAAACGAAGTTGCTCTTTTTTGTACTATTCTCAAAAAATAGGAAGGAATTGGAATAGGGAGGACTCTGAATAGATAAAGCAATTTGGGTAGAATAGTCATTTTGATTGCATTAATCTTCCCTATCCAGGATAAAGGAAGTTGCGACCATTGTTTTATTAGATTTGTGATCTGTCTTAATACAGGAGGATAATTGGTTGAGAATAAGTCAGAATGAGATGCTGTTAAATTAATTCCAAGATATGGGATTGATTTTTCTGCCCATGTGAATGGGAGTGCAGCCCTAGCCGGGATCAATTCCATGTTTGTGAGCGAAATATTAAGCACTAGGCATTTCTTAGGATTAATCATAAGGCCGGATAGGGCTGCAAATCCATCAAGAGCTGGTATTAAGTTAGGACCAGAGACCTGTGGTGATGATAGAAAAAGTAATATATTGTCTGCAAATATACATAATTTGTGTGTAATACCTCCTACTTCAATGCCAGTTATAGTTTGGTTTGTTCTGATGTATTGGGCCATGGGTTCGAGTATAAGGGCAAATAATAAGGGAGATAATGGGCAACCCTGTCGGGTACCTCTTTCGATATTAAAGGCATCAGATTTGTATCCCTCATATTTTATATAGGCTTTGGGTTTATTATATAATGCTTTCATCCATGTTAAAAAGTGGGGTCCAAAACCCCATTTTTGTAATGAATATTGCATATATTGCCAGGATACTGTGTCAAATGCCCTCTTAATATCGAGAGATAGAAAACATAAAGGGATTTTCCGTTTTTTAGCAATATGTGCCAATAACACTGCCCTGCGTATATTATCGGCTGCCTGTCTATTTGGCATGAAGCCTACTTGATCTCTATGTATTAATTTTCCTATAATGCTATTGAGGCGTTTTGCTATTATTTTTGCTAATAATTTAATATCAAGTTTTAACAGAGAAATAGGCCGATAATTCACACAGGAAGTATCATCAGAAAGGGGTTTTGGGATCATACAAACAATTGCCATTAGTGTTTCTTGCCGAAAAGAATGTCCTTCTAGAAGTTTGTTAAAAGTTTCAGTGAGAATGGGAGAGAGTATTTCTGAGAATGTTTTATAGTATAAAGCCGAGTAGCCGTCTGGGCCTGGTCTTTTGTTAAGTTTTAGGTCTTTTATGGCGTTAGCAACTTCATCTATAGTTATAGGCTCATCCAAACTGCTTTTTTGATTCTGAGACAACTCAGGTAAGGTTATTTTTGAGAAGAAGGATTCAGCCTCTGTAGGATTAAATTCATTGTTTGTCTTGTATAAAGTTGCGAGATGTGAGTGAAATTTATGGACTATTTTAACTGGATTACAAGTATAAACATTTTTTGATAATTTCAAACGTATTGGTTTAAAAGATTTGTTAGTTGAATTTAATGCCCGAGCCAAATATGTACCTGGTTTGTTTGTATTCATGTAGAAATTGTGTTTGGAGCGTTTGAGGGATTTATCAACTGACTCAGTGAGAAATAGATCGTATTCCAATCTAGATTTTTCCAGATGAGATTTTGTACTCTGAGATGGATTATCTTGGAATGATATGTAGGCTGCATTAAAATTGAGTTCTAGTTTTTTTGCTAGATTTTTGCGTTCCCGTTTAAACAGTGCCATTTGTCTTTGTATTGTACCACACAAGACAGGCTTATGAGCTTCCCACAGTGTTATTGGGGAAATGTCTGT
The DNA here is from genome assembly GCA_037952925.1 of Lithobates clamitans. Lineage (NCBI taxonomy): Eukaryota > Metazoa > Chordata > Amphibia > Anura > Ranidae > Lithobates > Lithobates clamitans. The sequence goes on from JBBGZY010000374.1 coordinate 3,326,932, forward strand.
TGTATTATTAATTGATATGTATTCCTTTAAAGCTTGTTCAATGGCCATCTGATGTAGTGGGTGTTTGAGCATTATGTCCGGTAAGTACCACGTTGGGTCGTGCGCTTTTGGTATGGCTGAGGCTATAGTAGTGTATACTGCATTATGGTCAGACCACGGAATCGGAATTATATCTGATGCAATAATTTCTGGTATCATTCCTATTGTTAGAAAAATATGATCTATTCTGGTGAAGGTTTGATGAGGGTGCGAGAAATAAGTGAATTTCTTTTTCATTGGGTTACTTTCTCTCCACGAATCTACCAGATTGTATTTGGAAAGAAGTTGAGAAAAAGGTAATCTAGAGGTTATTTTGGATGGTGTAAAAGGTGATTTATCTAGAAATGGGAGGAGGACCTGGTTCGAATCCCCGCACATTATCACTGTTCCTATTTTGTGTGTATTAATCACTTGTAATATATGTGAGAGGAATGGTGTAGGTTGTTTGTTAGGAGCGTAGTAGGAAATCACAGTGATTGCTGTATCCATTATATAACCCATGAGTATCAGGTATCTACCTTCTGGGTCTTTAATTTCTGATGATAAGGTGAATGGTGTGGATCGGTGAAATGCAATTAGAGTTCCCCTTTGTTTGGTACAGGCAGAAGCCGTGTAAATTTGTTGATAAAAAGGAGAAATATATTTTGGAGTAGAATCTTTGGTGAAGTGTGTTTCTTGGAGGCATACTATGTGAGCCTTCTTGTTATGGAAAGTACGGAAGGCTTTGGTCCTTTTTTGAGGGACATTTATTCCCTGAACATTCAGGGAAAGTATATTCAGTGGTGCCATGGCAACAGATCAAATAGTTTTTACTTACTTTTTTTATTATGCAGAGCTGACTGCGCAGATCAACCTGTGTGGACTGAAGAGATGAATAGATAGAAAAGAAACCAGTGAATTCTGGAGTAAAGAGTAAACAAAAAACATATGAGATTAGATGATACATTGTATAAATTATTTTTTGCAAGTAATCACAATTTACCTGTGAAAGAGAATAAATATTTCTCTCAGGGGAATAAGTGCCTTCGTCACACTCCTACATAATATGGTTGGGAGAATGAGGAGGGCTAATGGGGGTACACGGATCTTCCGCTTACAGGAGAGAAGTGCTATGTCAAAAGACATCAAAATGATGATTCATTAATTGGAGTGCAGAATATGGTTTTTGTTGAAATTATTTATTCCAGGGTGGTTGTATATGGTTAGTCTTGCCCTAGGCTAAATAATTCAGTTAGAAAGGTACTGTTAATAACTTTGGTATTGATGAAGATAGTTTGAATTATTTTGGGATTTTAACCCTTTTAGAGTAAACAATTACATATTTTATTCATATGTAACTGTTTAGATATGTTAACTCATAAAATTGAGGTTGTATTGCTTCAGATTAGAATAAACAAAAACATAGTTCTAGGAACTAGTTAGGTAATAATATATTTGTTTTAAGAAAAGAAAGAAAAAGCTTCCATTACTTCTGGATTATTGAACATATTTGTCCTAAAAAGTAATAAATCTATTGTTATTACCTGAAAATATATAACTGAACAAGAATTTCCTTATTTCACTTATATATTCTAAGGCTATATGAATCAGAAGTAATAAGAAATATAACTGGAATGTAACATGATCCCACACAGAATGCAGTCACATTCGGTTATAAATACAGGTTTTTTATAGAGAACCATCTCTTAGTATAATAAATGAAGAGATATCAGGAATTAGGATGTCAGTCCATTGAATCTTCTTGGTCCATGGATGATGTGGCATAACGGCCTCTTTTGTGAGAATGATGATTCCCATTTTGTTCTGAAATTTTCTGGGTGCTGCCTGAAGGTGAAGATGATGCCATTCTTCTGCGTGTGGGAGAGTTGCTGCTTGTGGGCTCTGTCAGATTTAATTTTAAAAGGGTTTGTTGTAGTTCATCTGCTGATCTGCTTCTGTAAATTGTACCTTGGTGGTTAAATCTGACTGAAAAGGGGAAGCCCCATTGATACATAATGTTGTGGCGTTGCAGTTCCATTAGTTGGGGTTTCATGGATCGTCTTTAAGTAATAGTAAGTTGGGATAGGTCAGCAAAAATTTGATAATTGTGTCCTTGAAAATTAAGTTCCTTTTTTTCTCTTGCAGCAATTAGTATTTGTTCTTTCGTTCTGTAATAATGAAATTTTGTGATTATATCACGTGGGGGTCCATCTTTCTTTTTGGCTGTGAGGGCTCTGTGTACTCTGTCCAGTTCTAAACGTTCAATAGGGATATCTGGCTTTAGTTCTTGTAATAGAGCAGTAATAGTAGATTGCAGGTCTGTTACAGTTTCAGGTATTCCCCTTATGCGCAAGTTTGAACGTCTGGCTCTATTTTCGTAATCTTCAAGCTTAGTTTGAAGTATTAAATTCTCTTCTTTTAATTGTTCCAATTCTGTTATATTTTCTTGGGTTGTAATTTCAATTTCATCCATTTTTATTTCTAAGGCTGCGGTGCGGTTTCCCAGCTCTCTTATTTCTTTGGTTAGGCTTTTTGTTATTTGGTCTGAGGTTTGTTTTAAAGCCTTATGAAGCATCTTTTCAAATTGTAATAATAATGCTGAGGAGGCTTGTGGAGAAGTTTGTGAGAGGATTTGTTCTGTATCTGACTCAAATGGAGAGTCTTGCTGTGACATTTTCTGTCTGTGAGAGCGCCCTGATGCTGTATATTGTGAGGTGACTGGAGCTGCTTTAGTTGCAGTGAGTGCCTGTGAGCTCTTTGTGAGGTGATTTTTATTTCTGCCACGGCTTCCTCCCAGTACCATATTTCCTGCCCAAACTTTCACAGTTTGTTCCCTGGGGCAAAAAGGTTCAAATGGATACCTTTTGAGCTTGCAGGCTCTGCTTTGTCCTTCTCTTCTCTCCTCAGCGGTGCGGAGCTCTAACAATGCATGTCTGCTCCGCTAGACTCCACCCATCTCCCCCCTTTTAATTATTTTTTAAACCTGTTTGTGTTGAACACTGTAATTCATTATTAGTGGAATCTCCTTTTGTTGTTGTTGGTTTTTTGGTTTGTCTTGGATTAATTCATCTCGTGGCATTTTGAGTACTTCCTGTATTTTATCTTCAATAAATTCCTTATTGTACCCTTTTGCTAGGAATTTACCTCCTATCCACTTTGCTTGTTCCATATATTCATTATTATTTGAACAGTTTCTTCTAAGCCTAATCATCTGGCCCTTTGGGATGTTTATCAGCCAGGGCTCATGATGGCAACTGTCCACCGGTATATAGCTGTTTCTTTCTACCGGTTTGAAAAAGGTTTTTGTACTAATGCCACCTTCCACAACCTTTATTTGCAAATCAAGAAAGTTGATAGCCTCATCATTGATTTCATACACAAGTTTAATGTTTTTATGGTTGACATTAAGTCGATCAAGAAATTGGGTAAGACTCTCTTTGTTCCCCTCCCATATTATGATGCAATCATCAATAAACCTCCTATAAAGCTTCAGATTTGCAGGTTTATTGGAAAAAATGGTTTGGTCCTCCCAATTGGCCATAAAAAATATTGGCTACACTAGGTGCATATTTAGCACCCATTCCAATGCCATTCAATTGCCTATAGTAATCTCCATTGTACCAAAAATAGTTATGTTGCATCCCAAAAGCTAGACATCTCAAAATAAATCTTCTTTGCTTGGAGACAAAGTTCCCAAATTTTTCCATGGCCCACTTCGTAGCTTGAATTGCATCATCATGATCTATTATTGTGTATAATGATGAAACGTCTGCCGTGGCTAGCCAATATTTATATTGTGGTTTTAATTCTATATTGTGCAAGATTTGGATCAGATGCTTGGTGTCCCTTAAATACACCACAGTGTTTGGTACTAAAGGTTGTAGGTATTTATCCACGTATTCTCCCAACCTTGCATTTATAGATTGGATTCCGTTAATTATTGATCTTCCCGATGGTTGTGTATGGTTTTTGTGAATTTTTGGTACTGTATAAATAATGGGTACTTTGCATGTATCAGGAACCAAAGATTTCTCTTCTTTTTTAGTTAAAATATTTTTTAAACTACCTCTCAATACCAGATCAACCAATTCTCTCTCTTATACTCCTTTGTAGGATTCCCCTTTAATTTTATATACATGTTCGTGTCTTCCAGTTGGTTTAATAGCTCTTTGTGGTAGTACTCTTTTGATAATACAACTATTGCCCCTCCTTTGTCCGCTGGTCTAACTACAACTTGTTTGTTTTCTTCTAGTTGTTTTATTCCTGTTTTTATATTATGGGTTTCATTCATTTTTTAAATTTTGAGTTGATCCAATTCCTGATTCACCATTCTCCCAAAGACCTCTATATGTTTGAATAATGAAGATCTAAATATTAATTAAGTGTAATTAGTAAAACTACTATCTAGTGATAAAAAGTGTTTTTATATTTCAATTTTGGCTCTCTCGTTTTAAAACCATATACTGTCTCCATATTGTTAAAGTGGTGTTCCACCCGAAATTATACTTTTTAAATAAAAATACCCATATAATACACAAGCTTAATGTAATTCTAGTAAAGTTAGTCTGTAAACTAAGGTCTGTTTTGTTAGTTTATAGCAGTAGTTTGTTATTTTATAAACTTACAGCAGGCCGTGGCCATCTTAAGTGTGGGAATCTGAAGCCAGACTGTATTTCTTCCTGGATCTCATCCTTGCAGATCTCGCACATGCTCAGTGCAGCACAAGCAATGTAATAGGTTTCAGGTCAGGTTTCCATAGCAACGGCAGTGTCAGAGGAAGTTGCCGCCCCTTCCCAGAAGGCATTGCAAACAGGAAATGATGCGATGAGCCACGGCCAGGGAGGAGGAAGTGAAAAATTAATACAGCAGATATACAGTAGGTGCTGAGAAAAAAAAAAAAAAAATATCTAATTCGTTTACAGTGCACAGTTTAGTGAGGGATGCTGAAGAGTTGTAAAAGTGGGCGGAACTCCACTTTAATATTTATTTTTTCGTAAATGTGATTTTTTGGTCAAGTAGTTGTATATGCATGGATATCTATGTAATATATAATGATCATGATTGATTTAGAATAGACTGAACCACAATCTAACATCTCTGTATTAGTATAATGAAATAATAATAGTTTTAAAAGTGTGTATATATGGAACCACCACTAGAGGGAGTACGTGAATTAAATAGTATTTCTTTGTTTTAATGTAGATGAATATAATAAGCGTTTGGTGAATAGTGAACCTTAAGTTCTAATCTTAAAGTAGTGTTTAATAAAGTATTTATGTAGTATGTTTAATCAAGTTTGATGAAGGAACAAAATGATGATCCGATGATACCGCTGTCTCTATAGTAACGCTGATGCTAGCACCAATATATTAATGGAGACTCGAGCGTCACATGACTAACCTTGAAAAAGTCACGTGTTGGGTGACGCAACGCGTAGGAGGAGTCAGTGACGCTTAGTATTGAGGCTGGTCAGCAGCTTGCAACAAGCGGTGTGAGGAATCACCGCGCCCCAAGCGGCTGATTGTCATCTTTCATCCAGGCATTTGAACAGGCATTTGAACATCCAGGCTTATGTGGGTGCACTCTTTGAAGTGCTGCTGTTTTTCATAATCGGTTACTGCACAATGATGTCTCTTCTTTTTTATTGCATATGTTCGTGATACCGGAGAATATCTTTCTGGAAACCTTTATATATAGCAATATTGGAGGAATTTGCTGAACAGATTTGTCTCTCAGTATATATGGGGCTATGCCTAATATTGATGAGTGAAATGCATACTTAAACTCAGAACAGATATCTACCAACCTCAAGACTCTTTTCAACTCTCTAATTAGATGCATGTTCCGATATTGATATTGGACAACATATATAGTGGTTATATTTTTGATTTATGTTTTATCCAATAATTATAACAGACGGCATCTTGGGTCTTAATTTTATTTTTTTTTTCATTCTTTTGAAGCACAATATTGCAGTGTATAGTTTTTTTTAGTTTTTTCAGTGGTTTAACCCAATCACACCCACATTAATTCTGAGTAATTGATTAATTGGAGGGATTATATATATACACTGAGCACGGATTGACTGGAAGGTTATTATTAGGGCAACACATTATTTTTATTTGTTAAATGTAAACAAGCATCTCCCCGTTCTGCCAAGTGACAGTGTCACTGATCTCTGCTCTCTGTGATTGGGAGCAGAGATCAGTGACGTGTCACATGTAGCCACACCCCCCACAGTTAGTAACACTCCCCAGGACATACTTAACCCCTCCCTAGCCCCCTAGTGGTCAACCCCTTCACTGCCAGTGTCATTTACACAGGAATCAGTGCATTTGTATAGCACTGATTGCTGTATAAATGACAATGGTCCCAAAAATGTCCGATGTGTCCGTTATAATGTCGCAGTTACAATAAAAATCGCCGCTATTACTAGTAAAAAAAAATTAATAATAAAAATGCCATAAACTACCCCCTATTTTGTAAACGATATAACTTTTGCGCAAACCAATCAATAAACGCTTATTGCGATTCTTTTTTACCAAAAATATGTAGAAGAATATGTATCAGCCTAAACTGAGGAAAAAAAATGTTTTTTTTAAATATTTTTTGGGGATATTTATTATAGCAAAAAGTAAAAAATAATGCGTTTTTTTCAAAATTGTCAATATTTTTTTTGTTTATAGCGCAAAAAATAAAAACCAAAGGTGATCAAATACCACCAAAAGAAAGCTCTATTTGTAGTAAAAAAAAGGGCGTCAATTTTGTTTGGGAGCCACGTCGCACAATTGTCAGTTAAAGCGGCGCAGTGCCGAATCACAAAAAACGCACTGGTCAAGAAGGGGGTAAATTCTTCCGGGGCTGAAGTGGTTAAAATTGTGCACACTTGTGGAATCGCACGAAACTTCAGTACTTCAATCTCCTTTGGTGATGCTTTAACATTTTTTACAGGTTACATATTTAGAGTTACAGAAGAGGTCTAGTGCTAGAATTATTGCTCTCGCTCTAATGTTGGTGGCGTATGTAACCTGTGTGTATCTGGCTCTGATACTAGCCAGTGCCTCACCAGCCACTGACCTCACTGCACGTCTCTGCTCTGGTCTCAGTTGCATAAGAGCTGGTGGAGGAGAAACAGCAGCACACCAATCTTCCCAGTGAAAGGCTGTGCAGGAAGGGGGGGCATGTCAGGACGAGTCTGATCATTGGAGGAGAGTAGGGTGAGATCCCAGCATAGCTAGAGAACTGACTACTGTGTGCTCTCCTGCTTAGTGTGGTCTGTTTTTAATAGGAAAGCAGAGGAACTGGCAGGAACACCAGAGGTTTCAAACAAAGGAAACAATACAAACAGAACTGGGTACTTTTCATACAAGTACATGGTACAGTGGACACATATCAGGAATATGAAATGTTGGGTTTACATATTATTTAACCATTTCCCACCTGGCCACTGTACATAAACAGCTGGGTGGGAGGTTCCCCGTTCTTGGATACAGACCATCACAGATCGGCATATGGGCTCTGTGATTGGCCCTCTCGATCACAGTGTAAACAGAGACCCTGGTCTCTGTGTCAGTTTTCCCTGCTGAGCTCAGTGTGGGGGGGATGCTGCAGCCTGTGCTGACAGCTCTCTGTGTACATGATGGTTTTACACAGAGAGCTGTCACAGATCACACAGACTGCAGCCATCCCCACACAGTACACCAAGCACCACTGTCGCCACTGTCCCATGAACATCTGTCACAGTGTCCCATCAACATCTGTACCAGTGCACAAGAAAATCTGCAATAGTGTTCCATTGCAACATCAACATCTGTCAGTATGCACCGGTGGACGATCAACATCTGTCAAAGTGTACAAGTGCACAAAAACATCTGTCAGTGTACCAGTGTCCCACCAATAAATAAGTACATGCACACGTTGGTCCAGTACTCATACGTAAACGGGGATCGCACCACACATGTGAGGTATTGCCAGTGAACGTCAGAGCGAGAGCAATAATTCTAGCATCAGACCTCCTGTGTAACTCTAAACTGGTAACCAAGAAAGGCTTATAAAGCCTCGCCTATGGAGATTTTTAAATATCGAAGTTTGGCACCATTTCACAAGCGTGTGCAATGAAAGCATGACATTTTTGGTATCTATTTACCCGACGCAACACCATATTTTATATTTTACCAAAAATGGGTATTATAATGTGTTTGTGTGCATTGAAATTCGTTAAAATATATTTATGCGTTAGTGTGTAAAATTGCATAAAATTTTTCAAAACCCACCATTTTATTCTCTAGGGCCTCTGCTACAAAATCATAGAATGTTTGGGGTTCAAAGTAATTTTCTCGCAAAAATACTGGATTTTTACTTGTAAACAAGAAGGCCTGGTCTTAAAGTGGATATTGCCTGAAAGTACTCTCTTTGGTACACTTTGGATGTTGCACATCTCTAGCATCTCTCTGGGGGATGTATATGGTGCAGGCTCTCTGGATATATTACCTATTCCTGGATACTGTCTAAATGGGACGTATTGGTGTGGTATGTACCACGTACACCCACTCACCGGCCTGAGCTTGTAAAGAGGTGGCCTGAAGAGTTTTGAGTGTGCTCACTGTGTATTGGAACCAAGCTGTGTTTAACAACCTTCCCGACTGGCGCATGCCAATGTACGTCGGCAGAATGGCACGGCTGGGCAAATGGACTTCCAGGTACGTCCATTTGAATTTCCCGCCGCGCCATTGCGTGCGCTCTGGCCGGGAGCTCTGTGAGTCAGGTCGCGGGTCCCGCGGACTCGATTGCTGCGGGGATACCTGCGATTGCCTCACGGAGAAGACGAACGGGGAGATGCTGATGTAAACAAGCATCTCCCCATTCTGTCTAGTGACAAGTGTCACTGATCACAGCTCCCTGTCATCGGGAGCAGTGATCAGTGTAGTGACACTGCTAGCCCATCCCCCCTACAGTTAGTAACACTCCCCTAGGACATACTTAGCCCCTCCCCGCCCCCTAGTGGTTAACCCCTTCACTGAAAGTGTCATTTACACAGGAATCAGTGCATTTTTATAGCACTGATTGCTGTATAAATGACAATGGTCCCAAAAATGTGTCAAAAATGTCCGACATGTCCGCCATAATGTCGCAGTCACAATAAAAAAATCGCTGATCGCCGCCATTACTAGTAAAAAAAAAAATATTAATAAAAATGCCATAAAACTATCCCCTATTTTGTAAACGCTATAACTTTTGCGCAAACCAATAAATAAACGCTTATTGCAATTTTTTTTAACCAAAAATATGTAGAAGAATACGATCGGCCTAAACTGAGGAAAAAAATGTTTTTTTATATATTTTTGGGGGATATTTATTATAGCAGAATGTAAAAAAGAATGCGTTTTTTTCAAAATTGTCGCTCTTATTTTGTTTATAGCGCAAAAAATAAAAATCGCAGAGGCGATCAAATACCACCAAAAGAAAGCTCTTTTTGTGGGGAAAAAAAAGGACGTCAATTTTGTTTGGGAGACATGTCGCACGACCGCGCAATTGTCAGTTAAAGCGACGCAGTGCCAAATCACAAAAAACGCTCTGGTCAGAAAGGGGGTAAAATCTTCCGGGGCTGAAGCCGTTAAACTACAATACTTCCCTTGATCCTCTGTAACGGGGGATCGCGGTTATCCGGTAAGGAGTGATTTCTTCTATTTGGTGGTGGATTCAGCACAACTCTTTTGACAGCGTTTGGAGATGCCATCGTACATGTGGATGGACTTTATTATTATTTGAGCACTGGTGGACTTTATATTGATTGAGAATCCATATGATTAAATATTATTTATGATTCAAAGGTTTAGCGCGATTTTATTTTTCTTTTGAGTCACTTTCACTGTGTTTGTGTTATACAGGAGAATTGCAGTTTCCGATTTATTTGAGATTCATTTTCTATATATTTTTTTCTATTTATTTTTATTTAGTTTTCTTAGCACAGTTTCTTCAATTTTTTCTACATCTCTATGTGGCTAGGCTGTGAAAAACTCTCACATGTGGTATCGCCATAGTCAGAAAGAGTAGCAGAATGTGTTTTGGGGTGGAGTTGCAAGAATGTCGTGTGTGAGAAATAACTTGTTAATATGACATTTTTGTGAAAAATTATTTAACTTCTTAAATTTCCATATAATTGTGGGAAAAAAATCACAACTTCAAAAAACTTGCCATGCCTCTTACTAAATACATTGGATGATCTACTTTTCAAAGAGGTCAATTTGGGGGATATTTGTACTGTCTTGGCATGTTAGGGACTCAGGAAATTAGATAGGATGTCAGTACATCAGGTATGATAAATTTTCAATGATTTGTACCATAGCTTGTAGACTCTAACTTTCACACGGACCAAACAATATACACTGATTTGGGTTATTTTTACCAAATAAATGTAGCAGTATATATTTTGGACAAAATTCAGGAATTCTATGGGGGGGTGAGCGTACAGGCTTGCTCCCATGTGGAGCTGTGTGAGTCCATACACACACAGAGCTGCTTGGCTCTGCCCCCACTTCTGCCTCACAGGCTTTGACTTGTGAGAGCAGAGAGAGGAAAGAGAAGAACTGCGAATGGGCACAACACTAGTTCATACAGGACTCAGGTAAGTACTTAGAGAGGTTGGGGGAGGAACATCAACTGGAATGTTTTTACCTTAATGCATAGAATGCATTAGGCTTAATGTACACGAGACGTTTTTAAACCTCTCCTAAACGATTTAACTTGACAGATAGTAACCCACGTTTAAAATGTCCATTTTGCCGCGTTTACATGCCACGTTTAGCCGCGTTTGCGTTTAGAAGTGTTTGAATAAAATGAAAAACGATTGTAAACTAAATGCGGCTAAACACGAGTTACTGCGTTTAGCTGCATTTAGCCACGTTTAGAAGCGCTTGGCGTTTGAAATGCCTCTAAACACAGCTTCTGAACGCATTTTTTTGGGCTCCAAAAAAAGGCTCTAAACACAACTGCCTAGAAATGACTATAAACGACCCAGTGTACATATACTGATAAGACAACATAGAGGAGAGTTCAGGAGCAGTTGAAAAATATGCCCAACTGCTCCTAAACATCCGTTTACCAGCAGCAGGGTACATGAGGCTAGGGTGAAAAAACCTTTTTGACTTTAGAACCTCTTTAATGTGGAGTTCCACCCACTTTTACAACTCTTCAGCATCCCTCACTAAACTGTGCACTGTAAACGAATTGGATATTTTAACCACTTAAGGACCGCCTCACGCCGATGTACGTCGGCAGAATGGCATGGGCAGGCAGAATCACGTACATTTACATTCGCCAATCCTAAATGGGAACCCACCACTTCTGCAGCGCCCGTACTTCCCCCATTCACATCCTCAACCAAATGCAGTCGGCTGCATGAGAGGCATTTTTATGTCCTCCCGAGTACCCCTACCCAACGAACCCCCCCAAAAAAGATGTTGTGTCTGCAGCAAGCGCGGATATAGGCGTGACACCCGCTATTATTGTCCCTCCTGTCCTGACAATCCTGGTCTTTGCATTGGTGAATGTTTTGAACGCTACCATTCACTAGTTGAGTATTAGCGTAGGGTACAGCATTGCACAGACTAGGACACACTTTCACAGGGTCTCCCAAGATGCCATCGCATTTTGAGAGACCCGAACCTGGAACCGGTTACAGTTATAAAGGTTACAGTTACAAAAAAAGTGTAAAAAAAAAAAAAATAGTTGTCGTTTTATTGTTCTCTCTCTCTATTGTTCTGCTCTTTTTTACTGTATTCTATTCTGCAATGTTTTATTGTTATTATGTTTTATCATGTTTGCTTTTCAGGTATGCAATTTTTTATACTTTACTGTTTACTGTGTTTTATTGTTAACCATTTTTTTGTCTTCAGGTACGCCATTCACGACTTTGAGTGGTTATACCAGAATGATGCCTGCAGGTTTAGGTATCATCTTGGTATCATTCTTTTCAGCCAGCGGTCGGCTTTCATGTAAAAGCAATCCTAGTGGCTAATTAGCCTCTAGACTGCTTTTACAAGCAGTGGGAGGGAATGCCCCCCCCACCGTCTTCCGTGTTTTTCTCTGGCTCTCCTGTCTCAACAGGGAACCTGAGAATGCAGCCGGTGATTCAGCCAGCTGACCATAGAGCTGATCAGAGACCAGAGTGGCTCCAAACATCTCTATGGCCTAAGAAACCGGAAGCTACGAGCATTTCATGAGTTAGATTTCGCCGGATGTAAACAGTGCCATTGGGAAATTGGGAAAGCATTTTATCACACCGATCTTGGTGTGGTCAGATGCTTTGAGGGCAAAGGAGAGATCTAGGGTCTAATAGACCCCAATTTTTTCAAAAATGAGTACCTGTCACTACCTGTTGCTATCATAGGGGATATTTACATTCCCTGAGATAACAATAAAAATGATTTAAAAAAAAATGAAAGGAACAATTTAAAAATAAGATAAAAAAGCAAAAAAATAATAAAGAAAAAAAAACAAAAAAACCACCCCAGTCCCCCCCTGCTCTCGCGCAAAGGCGAACGCAAGCGTCGGTCTGGTGTCAAATGTAAACAGCAATAGCACCATGCATGTGAGCTGTCACCGCGAACGTCAGATCGAGGGCAGTAATTTTAGCAGTAGACCTCCTCTGTAAATCTAAAGTGGTAACCTGTAAAGGCTTTTAAAGGCTTTTAAAAATGTATTTAGTTTGTCGCCACTGCACGTTTGTGTGCAATTTTAAAGCATGTCATGTTTGGTATCCATGTACTCGGCCTAAGATCATCTTTTTTATTTCATCAAACATTTGGGCAATATAGTGTGTTTTAGTGCATTAAAATTTAAAAAAAGTGTGTTTTTCCCCCAAAAAATGCGTTTGAAAAATCGCTGCGCAAATACTGTGTGAAAAAAAAAGAAACACCCACCATTTTAATCTGTAGGGCATTTGCTTTAAAAAAAATATATAATGTTTGGGGGTTCAAAGTAATTTTCTTGCAAAAAAATATAATTTTTTCATGTAAACAAAAAGTGTCAGAAAGGGCTTTGTCTTCAAGTGGTTAGAAGAGTGGGTGATGTGTGACATAAGCTTCTAAATGTTGTGCATAAAATGCCAGGACAGTTCAAACCCCCCCCCCCAAATGACCCCATTTTGGAAAGTAGACACCCCAAGCTATTTGCTGAGAGTCATGTCGAGTCCATGGAATATTTTATAATGTGACACAAGTTGCGGGAAAGAGACAATTTTTTTTTTTTTTTTTTTGCACAAAGTTGTCACTAAATGATATATTGCTCAAACATGCCATGGGAATATGTGAAATTACACCCCAAAATACATTCTGTTGCTTCTCCTGAGTACGGGGATACCACATGTGTGAGACTTTTTGGGAGCCGAGCCACGTACGGGACCCCGAAAACTAAGCACCGCCTTCAGGCTTTCTAAGGGCGTAAATTTTTGATTTCACTCTTCACCGCCTATCACAGTTTCGGAGGCCATGGAATGCCCAGGTGGCACAAACCCCCCCCCCCCCCAAATGACCCAATTTTGGAAAGTAGACACCCCAGGCTATTTGCTGAGAGGTTTTAAATGTTGTGCATAAAATGCCAGGACAGTTCAAACCCTGTACCAGGCTGGAGTACCACATCCAGCTGGCTAATCCTGAGCATTAAGGATCACATAGAATGTCTCGAGCATGTTAAGCTCAAGTTAAAGTATAACTAAAGGCAAAACTTTTTTTTATTATAGTTTTGGATAGAGTGGAGAGGGATTAGAACACCTGCCAGGTTTTTATTGCTGTCTATGCCCTTTAGTGAGATACGCCTTCTTTGTCCTGTTTACCATTATCATCGAAAGTGTAAGTAAAAGAAACCCCACATTTTTATTTGTTCTGAGAAACACATCAGAGGGGAAATTTTCCAATGGGGACACTAGTTTTGGTGACCTGGGGGTCCACAAGGAATTTCCTTAATTTACAGAGATTTTCTCACTTCCTGTTTTGGGTATAAGACAAGAAGTTAAGGTAAATCCCCCCAATGGGACACAGATGGCAGCATCTCTATCCAAAATTAAACTTTTTTTTTTTTTTACCTATAGCTCTACTTTAAGGAGACTGTTTGTCATATACAGTATGTCTTGGCTGTTATAAATGAATACAATTGGACTTTACAAATGTACTCTCCTCTGTAAGGTTTTTCTGTCTGCCTGGCACTTGAAATGAAAATATCGGTTTGGTTACCTATATATATTGTATATTCCTTCCAGAGAATGCAACAATTGCACTTGGACCTAAATTTAAACCTGCATTTGCATGTATCACCATGTGAAGTATTGCAGAAATCTCAGCTTGTCCTTTCTTCAAATATGGAAATCATTATTTCTTCTGTCTATTCTTGACAGGTCTCCCGAGGTGGTAAACTAATTTGATGCAGACTGTATGCAAGTTTTGAAATCTCAGCAACTGGTTTTCATGAAACATTTCTTTTGTAATCTTAATATATGACAACTTTCCTATGTTAGTATGTAAGAGCTGGTTTTCTGAGGAATTTTAACTTACTAACGTACTATGGTCTTTATGATGTTATACTGTATACTTTTGTATGTTAAAGCATTTGTAACCTCAAAAAAATAAATAAATTGGATCCTGTTCCTTTAACCACTTGCTTACTGGGCACTTAAACCCCCCTCCTGCCCAAACCAATTTTTAGCTTTCAGTGCTGTCATTCTTTGAACAATTGTGCGGTCATGCAACACTGTACCCAAGTTACATTTTTATAAATTTTTTCCCACAAACAGAGCTTTCTTTTGGTGGTATTTAATCACCTCTGTGTTTTTTCTTTTTTGTTAAAAAATGAAAAAAGACCAAAAATATAGAATAAAAATACAAAACAATTTTATATTGTGTTATATAATTTTGCAAACAGGTAATTTTCCTCATTCATTGATGTACGCTGATGAGGCTGCACTGATGGGCACCGATAGGCTGCATTGATAGGCACTGATAAGGTGGCATTGATAGCTGGCACAGGTGGGCACTGTTGAGGTGGCACTGATGGGCGGCGCTGAAGGGCATTGATAGGTGGCTCTGAAGGGCACTAAAAGGTGGCACTGATGGGGACCGATGGGTGGCAGTGATGGGTACTGGTAGGTGACACTGATGAGGCATTGATTGGGACCACTGGTGGGCATTGATAGGTGGCACTGATATACACTGGTGGGTACAGATGGGGTGGCTGTGCCTCTTCCTCTTTGGGACCGTTGTCTTTTACACAGAAGCTGATCATGTGGTAAGGGGCCGGGATCAGCCCCTTACTCAGATCTGTGATCATCCGAGTCTCATTGACTCGGTGATCACAAAGCGCGCCGCGCGTGCCTCACAAGAGGCACGCGGGGGAGCGTGCAAAGGGGAGGATGTCTATTGACGGCCTCCCGGCAATGTAGGTCCACGCTGTAGCCATCATTCGGCTATAGCACGGACAGGAAGAGGTTAAAGCATGTTATACAGCACAGTGCTTTTGCTGTGTAATTTGGCCACCTGTATCACCTGAAATACCTGGCTGATCCTGCCTGGCCATGCCCTCCCCCTGTAATTTGACCACGTTTATCATGGGTGCCGAGCCCTGACACTGTGGACAGTTTAGCTGCCTCCGTCATCCACAGCTCTCTTGTCCTCTCTCCCCTCCCTCCGTCAGATCTGTGTCAGGGCCGGCCCCCTCCTGCTGCTGAAATAACAGTAAAAAGTACATGCAATCTCCTCTGTTAGAAAACGTTCTATGCTGCAGTGTCTGTGCTTTGTAAAAAATATGCCCATTACTACCTTATTTCACAGCACCGATCAGCGCTCACGTGACTCCTCGCTGCTCCCCTCCTCCCTGGCTGACGTCTCAGCTCTCTCCTCCTCTCTTCCTGACTGACGTCTGCAGGGGATTCTCAGCCCCTCCCGCTGTAGCAGTCAGATCAGGAAAGGGAGCAGTGAGGAGTCACATGAGTGCCCAGCGGCGCTGTGAAATAAGGAAGTAATGGACATATTTTTTACAAAGCACAGACACTGGGGCATAGAACATTTTCTAACAGAGGGGAGTGGATGTACTTTATATATAGTGGCTTAAAAGGAGTTGTAAAGGCAGAAGGTTTTTTTTATCTTAATGCATTCTATGCATTAAGATAAAAAACCTTTTGTGTATGGCAGCCCCCCCGCCCCCCCATAATACTTACCTTAGCCCCATCTCTTTCCAGCGATGTCCACAAATGTCTAAGTCGTCCAGGACACTCCTCCTGCTTGGCTGAGACACCGCAGCTGCGTCCTTGGCTTGCGTAGAGGTTTGTTGAGCCCATACTCGAGAACTTGCCTATGAGATCGGATTGTCCTCTCCGTAGTTTCCTCAAAGGTGGGTTGTCTAAGTATCTCGCAATGGGGATGCCATGAGAGAGCCACTGAGCTAAATCTGATTCTAGCCCTTTGGTGAATACCTAAGGTGCAGAACAGAGACTAAACAGCAGGCTACAAACCGGTAGTGTAGGGGCCACACTGCACCCATTAGAAAAAGCTGAAGCACAGGTAAGAAAAGGACATCAAGGTACTCATCATCATTGATGTCCACTGAAGCAAGAAAATCTGGCAGGTGCAAGGAGGTGAATACAGACTCAGTGGACTTTCTACAGATTTCTGCAGTGGACTCAATGAACTTTCTACAGATTTTCTGCACCAAACAATGAAAAAAAAAAATCAGGGTTTTGAGATTCAAGAGGGGACGGATAGTCCCTTTGGGTATGAGAACAGTGAACATTTTAGAAAAATACCTAGAAACAGTGCTACCACAGGTACTGGAGCAATAGACTTTTCTAGTTACCCTTCTATTTTTGGACTTTTTGGCTTCCAAAAGGGTTTCTTCTTCTGTTGCTTTTGATTTTTGGGGTAGCAATTTTTCTAATCCACTGACCGATCTTGCAGTTTCTAACTTGCACAGATGCAACAATGTGACCATCCCCTAACAAAGGCCCTTACCAGTGCATAATTGAACAGAGGTTTCTGAGAGAGAGTGGTCAAGTTTTGACCTTGGCCAAAATGTTGCTTCAGCCCAGACTGGAGGGAGGAAGAACAGGATATGTCCCACAGGGTGTCTTTAGGTAAAACTTCCATGCCTCGCATCATGCAAAGTAAGCATTGCAAGTGTGCAGATAGGCATCAGAGATGTCAATTTGCAAGCTTTAAGCAGCGTAAGAAAAACAAAGTCAGAGAGAATCCAATCTCTTAGGATTTGGGTTTTAACAGACAAGCCAGCAACCACGAAGAAGGATGGTAGACAGCAAGTTGAGTCAGTCTGGAGTGAGTTATGCCGCGTACACACGAGCTGACCTTACGGCAGACTTTGCCCGGCATTTTTTTTGACAGATTTTATGACGGACTTTCCGAATGAACGGACTTGCCTACACACAATCCACCAAAGTCCGTCAAATTCGTACGTGATGACGTACGACCGGACTAAAACAAGGAAGTTCATAGCCAGTAGCCAATAGCTGCCCTAGCGTGGCTTTTTGTCCGTCGTACTAGCATACAGACGAGCGGAGTTTTCGACCAGACTCGAGTTCGACGGATAGATTTAAAACATGTTTCAAATCCAAGTCCGTCCAACTTTTGAGAAAACAAAGTTCCCTGGAGCCCACACACGATCGAATTGTCTGACGAAATCCCGTCCGCCGGGCAAAAACCCTTTCAAGTAACAACTTATTATCAACAGATTTCAGTTGTGCCCCACCAGGCCGGTCCCCCATGGACAATGTGCCTGGCTGCTGAGTTCATCGCCCCATCCCTGCACTCAGTTTGGCAGCACTGACAGGCGGCACTGATTGGCAGCACTAATGGCACTGATAGGCAGCACTGATTGGCAGCATTTAGTGGCATTGATTGGCAGCACTGATGGGCGCTTAGTGAAACTTGTTACACTGTCATGTAATGTAACTGCATGCAGAGAGACACCAGCTGTCAAAATTCAGCGGGGATGTTGGGGGTGGGAGGGACCTAGCAGCTATTAAACACCAGCCAATTGGGCTACTTAAGAAGGGGGTGGGGCCACATACACGTAGCAGCCCGCCCAGACCCCATCCCATTGGCTGGTGTTTGATAGCTGCTGGGTCCCACTCACCCCCGACATCAACGCTCAACTTTGACAGCTGGTCTCTCTGCATTCAGTTACATTACAGGTCAGTTTCACACACTGAGCGGCTCTGGCAAGCGTCAATATCGGCTCAGTGTGAAACTGTCTCACAGGCAATACAGACTGCACACTCATTGGGTGCAGCCTTTCACAGCAGTCCCACAGGCAGATCTCAGGAGACAGCCGACACAGGTGACCGTACCTGTACAACTTGTCACTGCCGCCCCTCTTAAAATGCCACCTGGGACCATGGGCCCACTGGGTCAGTCCAAAGACTAAGGGAATTTGTCCTACGGCGTCAGTTCATTGGAGCTGCATAAGCCTGAAGTGAAACTAGGCAAAAACCACCTCCTCGAAGGAGACTACCATGAGACCCAGCGCCCTCATGCAACATCAGAACGGTGGACCCCTCTTGGAGCACAGGGCTCGGACATGAGCACAGAGTCAAAACTTGTTCCTGGGGAAGAAAAACCTTGGACTTTGTACAAGACTCAGTCCAGGTATTAAAAGCTGTGGGTTGAATCCAACGCAGACTTATGGAAGTTGAGGATCCACCTGAAGCTCTGACGTCTAGATTGCTTGCTGCACATTGGCCACCAGAACCTGTATGGAGTGCTCCTTCAAGTGGAGATAGTTGAGATATCTGATAATGTGGATTCTGTGATAGTGCAGCGTGATGGGGACCAGCAGCTTGTTGAAGATCCAGAGGTGGCTGTGGACAGACCAAAGGGATGAGCTGGAAGTGCTGCTTGCACACCGCAAGTCACAGAAACTGGTGATACAGGGGAACAATGGAAATATACATGCCTGAGATCTATTCCCCTTGTTGCAATTGCAGACAGGGCGATTCCACATGGAACTTTAGGAGCTGTAAGATATCCAGAACCTTCAGGTCTAGAATTGGGAGAACACCATCACTGGGTTTCAGGACTGTAAACAAGTTAGGACAAAAAAAAAAAAAAAGTGGAAGGCATATCTTCTCACACATAATCAATTAAGTTCTTTAAAGACACACATTAATACACATCTGGCAGAAAGACTTGCCCCAAGAACCTAAGAGTTTGGAATTACATAATCCACATCTCTTATTGCTGGGTCAATCAGAATGGGGGTTTCTTGTTTGGGGGCAGGGTTCTGTCTGGCTGAGCCCTGTCCTGAAAGACTGTTTTAGAACTGCCATTATCATCTGCTGCCAGCACATACTCATCTAGCAGATACACAGTACAGACAATTAATGAGCGAAAGAGATCTCAACTCTTTGCAGTAAAACTAGAGTAACAGGGAATGAATATTCAACCTTAATCCCAAGTTATCTATAGTGAATGAAACGTGCATATGCATCGAAACCACTTCCACTGAGCAGCTTATTCTAAGCTGAAACTAAGAGCACCTAACCTCCCTATAAGGGCACTACAGCTTGGCCCCACAGAAGACCCACTGTTAAGAGGTTCTATAGCTTTATGGTCCAGGTCAATCCAAGCTGCTGCACATAATCCCCAAATGGTCCAGAGTGGTATGGGCGAAGAGCCTGAGAGAAAGAAAACATGGATGAAGTCACACCAGGCCCCAAAGAGACATCTGTCTCTGCTCCTGCAGATTTCCCCACCACCAGCTTCTAGGTATGTGGAAGTGGTTTGAAACTAAACAAGCAGATAGGAGGGGGAAAAAATGAGAGGATAAACTAAAGAGAGTAGAGCACATTGGCATGAGTACATAATGGAGTCTATAAGCAGGATCACAGCCTATGTATAAACATAATCAAGGTTAAAAAGCAAACTCTTAGTATCTCTGAAAGGTTCTATAAATGCTCAATGTAATGCAAAATTGCTTCAAATCACAAAAGTATTCCTTAGCGCAATACCATGGAATAGCAATACCAAAAGCTAAACATGAATCCCTGGAGGTGTTGGTCATCGATCAACAAGAACACCGGTATATCCAAATGTCTTCAAACCCTTGGGGAGAACTGTATTAAGCATGTACATCTAAAAGGTTTCCCTACTCAGCAATAGGTAATCCCAGTTACCACCTCTGAAAAGGTTTCAAACCACATAGTTTGTGAACCTGTTGGCTTTGTTTTGCAAAATGTATTGCAACTGTTTTTTTGGGTTCCATTTCTCCTACTTGCTTTTTGTGTTCCATAGCCAGTTTTGTCACTACAGTGGTTTTTAAATTTTTTAAGGGGTTAACCGTTTTTACTACATACTGTACATGTGTAAGCATGGACACTTCAGTATATACAGTGGTCAGTATTACATATGTCACAGTTGCAACACTTGCAGCATCCCTTTTCTGAAAAGCGAAAGTTGGGTGTGCCAGATTTCCCCCTAGGGTCAGCCTGCAAAACAAAATACTGGAGTTTTATTCTTAAACTGGCCTTAGATGGATTAAAAAGCCTGCCAGTTCAGCAGAGACTGGCTGAATTTCGATCCATGTGTGGACAGAAGTCAATCTTAAGATTGACTTCTGTCAAACAGGAACGCAGGGAAAACTTTTGATGATTAGCGGCTGCAGCCAACTGGAGAGTTCCTCTGTCAGAATGCAATATCTCAGTGAGAGTGTGTGTGTGTGTGTGTGTGTGTGTGTGTGTGTGTGTGTGTGTGTGTGTGTGTGTGTGGTGATTCCACCGTCCACCTTGGTTGTGTGGATGGAGAAATCACATTTTTATTTAAAAAAACAAAACATCTATGGCCAGCTTTAGATTATTACACCACCACTGGTGGTTGTCTGATAGCTGGCAACAGATCTTTGCCTTTATAATGTCCCAGCTATCAATGGACTTTCCAATATGGCCCGATACGGGGGTAAACCTCTGTGTTAATAGGATTCTATTCTTGCTCACCTGTTTGGGTTTCAGTGTTAAAGTCCTTTACTTTGCCTGTTACAGGGTGCTGTCTAGAATGTGTTTGGGATAACCCATCACAAATTCTAAACTTGACTGCGAATTTGTGATACATTTAAAAAAAAAGGATATTCACGATCCATCTAGTTAAAGTAGACTCAAGCCAACTTGAGGCATGAGATAGATGAATGATCTTTCAAGATATTGGACTGTACACTCTGGTGGGCTAAGAGTGTGTTCCTAACTTCCTATCCATAGAATTCAGGTAAAGTGAACAACATCAGCACCCCAACATCAGAAAGAGGGATTTCAGTGGTAGGGATCTCCAGGTTGAAGATGATGCCATCAACCATAAAATTTTGGATCAGATCTTTGGGACCTGCTCAGATCACAAAGACATCAATATAGTGTACCCGTGTTTTTATAAAAAAAAAAAAAAAAAAAGGGAAGGGGAAGATGTACATTTCTTACAAATATCCAACAAACAGATTCACATAAGAGGGTGCAGCAACCCACTTTGTTGGAATATAGGGTTGTCTCTCATGGTCTAGAACCAAATAAAGCCCTTCCAAAATAAACTGGGGGGGGGGGGGGGGTTGATGGATGGGATTATCTTCCCTGCACTAATAAAGTGTTCCATAGTGTTCAAACCCAAATTGGTGGAAATACATGTATACAAAAAGAGACAAAGTTCATTGTTAGCAGTGTCCAGACTGGCTTAAAGTTGTAAATCATTTTTCAAGAAAATATCCAGCATCACCTGTGTATGAGGAAAGTGCTTGTACCAACAGTTGTAAGACAGTCAATATATTTTGCAAGGGGTTTAGTAGTGGAATCAGTCCCAGAGACTATGGGGGAGATTTAGCAAAAACTGGGGAACACAGAATCTGGTGCAGCTCTACATCGTAACCATCTTCTAACTTTAGCTTGTTCAGTTAAGCTTTGACAATAAAACCTAGAAACTGATTGGTTTCTGTGCAGAGCTGCACCAGATTCTGTGGGTGCCCGTTTTAGCAAATCTGCCCCTAGGAGTCTGAAACAGAGGATGGAGTGTCTTGTGTACCTTGGGGGAGGCTGTATATCACTGGGATGTGTGGATGTTCTAAAAGTATTTGACAACAAGCTCTGTAATCCAGTGACTATACTTTGCTATGGATATTGGCTCAGAAGGTTTTCTCTCAACGTCCTTAACATTTGCATCTTTGCTTTTGGTTCTGGCATAGCACAAATCTGTGGCATTCATTTTGAACACCCATTATGAAAGGTTAAATACTGTGAGGAGTACATCTTTTATTTGGACTTTGTAGAGTATCTCCATTCTACTTACCTCAGTATCCAGGCCCACTCTACTGGTGCATATCTGCTTGGATAGGGTAGATTCCCCTGCCACTAGAACAAAGGCTGAAATAGAAAGTACCACTATTACGTTGTTCCTGCTAGGTCAAGGAAACACAAATATTTCACGCAGACTTGTCACAGAAGCTTTTTATTTGAGGTGAGTCTTTTGTTTCCGGTTTTAGATGGGTGGAGCCACTCTCTCTGGTGCTGTCCTTGAAGATGCTTAGGGGAAAAGGAAGATGCTCCATGTTCTTTTGATTTTTATTCTGATGGGAGTAGTATTTAATATAGGCACTAAACAGCCCCTCCTACTGTAATTTCTACAAAAGGTAACCGCTAGGCTTACATGTGTTGTGACATGTGTTTGAACTTCAAACGTTTCCATTAGGCCTCTTTTACACTTGTGCAACCTGAAAGTGACGCTACTTGAAGAAATGCCTGGGTAATCTTGAGGTCTATGGACCTCAAGTCACATCAAAGTCACACCAAAGTAATGCAGGAAAATTCCTTTACGGTAAGTTGCACAGTAATGAACTGTATTCATTGGAAATCATGGGGTATGACTTGTCATGCAACTTTGCAGGCCCACGTGTGAAAGAGGACTTACAGTTTTGGTTAAACAATTATAAGCTGACTGGGATAAAAGAAAAAAAATGTTTTCCTTATATTTTTAAACCCTGCTGCATTTGTAACCACTACCATCATGCAATATGTAATTTTGGCTGAAATGTAAAAAAATACTTTTCCAAAAGGAAAAATGTGCTATTGCATGTAACCAATAAGCTTTAGTGAAATAGGTTTTATACATGAATTGTGTTTTTCCATTTTACTGACAAAAAGTGTACATTCTTGGCAAATTTTGAATTTGAAATTCAAGAATTTTAGAAATGTATCATTTAAATAAATTAAAAAAAAATGATCTCATTAAATTGAATAGTCTTCTGCAATTTGCCACCCACAATTCCATTAATTTTCTATTTTTGAGCAGGAAAAAGATCAAAAATGGTGTTGAAAATGAACTAAATCTGCAGGTGGCAGACTGTCATTGACCATATCATTTGAAGCAATCAACTGATGTAATGCTCCAAACAATCTTGTATAGCCAACGTGTATGTGCACATAAATTGTTTTGCACAATGTCCATAAATATCCAGAACAGAGTGGCGCCTAGAACTACTGCAACAGAGACCCACTCAACTGCAGTATTGCTGGCTTTATTTCTGGCTAAGCTCAAGATTTTTAATGAAATGCATGCTCAAGCAATGTCAAAAACTCACTCATGGTGCATACACTCAAGGACCTTTTCTGATTGCTTGATATGGGTTACTGCACATTACAATGCCTTACTAAATAAGACTCAAAGCATACAGTAAAGAAAAGGCTACATGTAAATATTTATTTGCCAACCAGTATTAATATGTTAGCATAAATCAGTCTGCAATGGTAACAATAATGGTTTACTGAATTAGTGCAATCTGTGCATAAAAATTCCTGATTATCTCTAGTTGGTCACTCTTCTACAAGGCAATACAGATTCACATGGGTTTATATCGCCTCATGGCTCCTGGTTAGTAAGGAAAATCAACTGGGGGGTTAACACTTTGAGGTAAGCTAAATTAAGTAAAAAAATATAGTCAAATAGTATCTGTAATAAAAAGGCAAAACAGATGATTAGTTGTCATCACTGAAAAAAAAAAAAAAACAGATTTATGTGATAAACAGCAAAACAGCCACCGCTGGTGAGTGCGCCAGAAAGAAAAAACTGTATAACAAAAAGGTAGAGGGGAAGGATCCCCAATGCCGCACATCCACAGTGTCCTGCAAGGATTATGGGGGAGACCACCTCAGCCTGGGCTCCCACCAGGCCATGCCCCCCAAACACATTTCTCTTTGCCCCTCAGAGCTTAGTCATGGGGATCTGAGGGGCAGAGTGAAACGTGTTGGGGGAGTGGCCTTGCGGGAGCCCAGGCTAAGGTTGCCTCTGCCATAACCATCACAGGACACCGTAATTCCTTCTAGTGACTATAGGACCTGGGACGAGCTCCATCCCTTGATGGCACTCCTTTAGTGGATGCAGCATCACCCACACTACTCCCCACAGTGATTGAGCCTGAGTGGCACAGTAAGGCTACTTTCACACTGAGGCGTTTTTTGCGCTAAAAATAGCGCCTCAAAGGTGTCTGTAAACTGCCTCTTCTGCAGCCCCAGTGTGAAAGCCAGAGTGCTTTTACACTGGGGCGGTGCACTTGCAGGACGTAAAAAAAAAGTCCTGCAAGCAGCATCTTTGGGGCGGTATGGGAGCGGTGTATACAGCGTTCCTACACTGCCCCTGCCATTGAAATCAATGGGCACTGCTGCCGAAGCGCCTGCAAAGTGCTTCGGCAGCAGCGCTTTGAACCCTTTTCTCGGCCGCTAGAGGGGGTTAAAAACGTGGCTTTACCACTAACGCCCCCCCGCCCCAGTGTGCAAGTCGTCTAACAAATCGCGGGTCAGTGTAGAAAAAAGGTGGTGCCTACAGCAACCAACCAGAATTTAGTTGTCCGCGTTTTCAACTTCAGTAATGAAATCCGGTTCCTCAATGGTTGGTGTGGTTTACTGTTTGGTCCAATCTTTATAAATTATCTCCATGCAAAAAAACATAGATGCCTAGACAATCAAAGCACAGCAGAGAAGACCGGCTTTAACTGCATGTGCTAACAGCTATTTGGCCCTGTGCAATACATAGCAGCAAGAGCTCAATAATAAACTCTAATGTACAGAGGCATGTAGGCTCACATACAGAGAGATTGGTTTCTTAGTGCTGTCTGTAAAAAATGGTTTTTACTTTCAAGATAGTAAAACAAAACATTGAATAGAAAACGCAAGGCAGAACTTCATACAGCATAAGTTTGGTTTCAATGTATCCAAAATGTCAAATATTTGCTAGTGGCAAATTAAAAATAATGCGATTCCCTTTAAGGCTACAAATTTTCTTCAAGTCTGATCCTCTTCTTATCCATAATCTGCTTCTCAAATTGTTTTCTTTCTCTGAAAAAAAAAACCCACCAAATATTGTACTACATTAGAATTTTGGAGTGATGCATTTTTCTAACACAATTATAACTATAGATATTTTTGTTACCTCTTACTGAGTAAAGGTCCTGCTAAAAATTTCTTCTCTGCTTTTTCAAAACTCAAGCCTTCTGTAGCAGATATGGCAAAAATGACAGCCTGCACATGAAACAATTGAAACAATGAATATTCCTTAAAAATGGCAAATGTAGGGTATTTGTATAGGCTGCAGTGTACAGCTAAGGATTCATATTTAACAGTATGTCCTATAAAATTATATTTGTACTAAACTGCTAAAATTATGGAAAGTATTTTGCACCATGTGCTTAACCTCCCTGGCGGTATGATTATGTCAGATTTTTGAAGCTTAAAGCGGTACATTGTTTTGCATGGAAATTTGGCATTTTATATTGTAGGCCTGTAATTCTTAGGAATAACACACTTAAATCTGTCCAAACAAGAGTCTAGTAGACATCCCAGGTATGATAAAGTTTGAAACACAAAATCATAAGTTATAATATAATAACTATAAATAACAAATAATAATATAATAATAATTCAATAATGTAATCAAATCAAAAACACTTAAATTTGCTCAGTTGCATATTTGTCGCTATCATTACTTTCAGTGTTTGATGACAAAATTTCCCCACAAATCACCATCGCTCAATTCTGCAAGTGTTCTAATTTATTATCGCTGTTTTCTAGCTGGTCTAAAACCTCTTGATGTAAAGGGACGCTTTTTGGTTGCTATGGACAATCTCCAGTTTCCAGGCAGAAAGAACAGTATATATAATATAAAACTGCATGCAGGGCACTGGATAAACCACTAGGGATAAAAGGGAGGTGAAATAATGTGATACAGTACACTGTAATCTTACAGATTACATTACTGTATTTTTCACTTTTTGAATTTGGCGTCAGGCTCCGTCCCCGTACGTTGCAACGCTCGCAGGGAAAGGAGCTCGGCACTGTGATAGATCGAGCGGAGGACACAGCGGGGAGACATCGCAGGATCCAGGGGACAAAGGTAAGTAAATTTGCCTGGATCCTAAATAAAGTAAATAAACAAAAAACACCAAGCACAATAATGTTCTAGCGTGACATATACTGTACAATCAAATAAGTGTAGATCAAATGTATGTGAATGCACGTGCAATTAATTAAATAATGATAAAGATTGTTAGATTGACAATGATATCAAGCTGCTATCAATTATACAGTGGTCAGAATGCCCTAAAAATTAAAACATATAACATAGATTGATTGAACTTTGTATCAGAGCGCATCAATGTGAAAAAATAATTTTTTGTGCTAAAAAACCAATGTGATCATAAAAATTGCTACCAAGTCGCTATAAAAAAAAATAGCATATATATGAAAAATCGCAAATATGAAAAAATCGCAAATATATAAAAACTGAGTCACTCCAGTTATACAAGTCCACTGGAAGTTATATTAATGTGCGATATCTCCAAAGTAAAATAAGCAACAAATATTCAAATTGTAGATATACTAAAAATGCGTTTGCAAATAGCAAAAAATATTGATCAATCCAAATTAGTGCCAATAAATAAATTAAATCCTTAAATCATTGTTAAATCCTCCATAATATAAAATAAATAATATGCTTATAAAGGTGCAATATATATATACAATTGATGGATATAAATAGATAAATAGTGCCGGTAAGGTACGATTAAATATAGATGATTAAGTTCATGAGATGGAATAAGCAATAGGCGACAGTTCAATCCTCAGTAACCTGGGATATCTGGATTCCTGCATTCCTTATTTGTTCACACTCTAAGCTATTTCTTCCACAGCCACAATGAATGGTAATTTTCTCAGTATCAGGCGGTTTTATGTAAAATAAACAAAGAGAGAAAACATTGCGCAATATTGTTACAATAAAAGTCCACAGGCAAAACAGCACAGTGATACACTCGCGTGTGCCTGACTTATTTTAGGCATGCAGATAAGCAGATAACTTGAGAAAGTCACGTGTCAGTGACGCAACGCATGGGAGGAACCTAGGACGCAGTCTGCCGAATACATTGTACCAAGCAGCAGCAGCTTGCATAGCAAGCCTCGTCCTTATAAGCGAGCTGAGATCTGCCTATCTGCATGCCTAAAACAAGTCAGGCACACGTGAGTGTATCACTGTGCTGTCTTGCGTGTGGACTTTTATTGTAACAATATTGCGCAATGTTTTCTCTCTTTGTTTATTTTACATAAAACCGCCCGATACTGAGAAAATTACCATTCATGATGGCTGTGGAAGAAATAGCTTAGAGTGTGAACAAATAAGTACTGCAGGAATCCAGATATCCCAGGTTACTGAGGATTGAACTGTCGCCTATTACTTATTCCATCTCATGAACGTAATCATCTATATTTAAATCGTACCTTACCGGCACTATTTATATCCATCAATTGTATATATATTGCACCTTTATAAGCATAATTATTTATTTATTTTATATTATAGAGGATTTAACACATATCACAGGGAATATATCTAAATGTATTTATTTATTGGCACTGATTTGGATTGATCAGTATTTTTTGCTATTTGCAAACGCATTTTTAGTATATCTACACACAATTTGAATAATTTGTTCCTTATTTTACTTTGGAGATATCGCATATTAAGATAACTTCCAGTGGACTTGTATAACTGGAGTGACTCAGTTTTTATATATTTGCGATTTTTTCATATATTTGCGATTTTTCATATATATGCGATTTTTTAGCGACTTGGTAGCAATTTTTATGATCACATTGTTTTTTTAGCACAAAAAAAAATCTTTTTTCACATTGATTGAACTTTGTATCAGAGCGCATCAATCTATGTTATATGTTGCCTGGATCCTGCGATGCTATCCCGAGTGTGGCTCAGGGTTACCGCTTTTGGTACTGAAAATCCACCCCAAGGCACACTCGGGAATAACCACCAGGGAGGTTAAAGGACAACTGTACCTTGGTACCCCTGCACTTAAATAAATCCACCCTATCCCTCTGAGTGCATCCAACTAGGACAAATACTTATCATTCATTCCTATGAGAAAAAAACATACTTCCAAATGACCAGATGCCACCATGAGTAAGGCTTTCTCATAAGAATAAATATTGCTATGGCGTGTATGCACAGTACAAAGGGGCCGTGTGGCTCTGAGTGGGGCCACAGTGAAAATTGCTGGATTGAGGCTGAGTGTATCTGTCCCAGTGGGATGCACTCAGGGGGTTGTGGGGACTCTAAGGACAATTGTACAGTTGTCCTTTGAGGTAAGCATGTCTAAGAGAAAAATACTAGGGCCAACATTACTAACCTTTTTCTAAAAAAAGCTAGCTACTTCAATACATCACTGAAGTCCTTATACACATAAGGACTTCAGAGATGTATTGATGTAGCTAGCTTTTGTGCCTGCAGCAGATTAGGTATAGTTTTCTTGCAAGTTTGTTTTCTACAGCGTTGAATGGTACTGAATGCAAAATGTACTACTGGTTGTAAAACACATAGGGGCTGACTTACTAAAAGGCAAATAGACTGTGCAGTTGCACTTATTTTCCCCAGAAATTAGTGAATGTGGTAAAGCTTCACCACACCACCACAGGAAAATAAAAAAACAGCGTTTTTTTTCTTTTGCTTGCACGCGATTGGATTATGGAAATTAGAAGAGCTTCACCACATTTACTAAGCTTTGGGAATGATGAGCGCAACTGCACTGGCAAAGTGCAGTCTATTTGCCTGTAGTAAATCAACTTCATAGCATCACAAACTCCAGGAAAACACCTAAAAACACAGATGCATTAGGAAAAGGTTTAACCTGCCAAACAATTTGCATTTGTGCCCATTCAGTCCTCAGATACACAACCTCGTCTGGCAGGACTGGAGATCCGACTGTTCCATACTGCAGTTACAGTACTGTGAAAAAGTATTTCCCCCTTCCTGGTTTTTGTCACGCTTAAATGACTCTGATCAAACAAATTTTTATTATTACACAAAGATAACCCAAGTAAATACAAAATGATAATTTATTAACCACTTCCGGACCGCCTGCCGTCATTATACGTCAATATTTTGATGTTAAAAACCGTTATGGCAGCAGATAGTTGCCATAACCCCAGTATTTTTAAAAGTTTTCAGATAAAAGTGGTCTCTGCAGCGAATTCGAAGATCACTTTTATTGGCAGTGGGAGAGGTGCCCACCCCCTCCCACCGCGTCTCGGTCTTCTCCGCCGCTTACCGGAGCCGTTGGTAGTGGCTGAGACGATCCAATGCCGTCCCACTCAGAGGCATGAAGTCGAGTGAAGGAATGATGGTCCCCACTCGACTCCATACCATTGGATGACGGAAGCGACGTCAAACATCACTTCCGCCCAATGGTCTTAAAAGGGGAAAAAAAAATTAAGAATTTTTTTTTTTATTGCATTTAAGTGTAAATGTGAGATCTGAGGTCTTTTTGACCCCAGATCTCACATTAAAAAGGTCCTGTCATGCTTTTTTTCTATTACAAGGGATTGTTTTAATTCAGCCACATTGGAACGAGCATAAACGGCCTGTTCGAAATGCTGTGGTATGACCTTAATCGGATTTAAGCCCAGGCTTTCACTAGGCCACTCAAAAACCTGAAATTTTCTTTTTTTTTGTGTTTCAGATCATTGTCCTGCAGCATAACCCAAGTCCGCTTGAGCTCACACACTGATGGCTGGACATTCTTCTTCAGAAATTCTGGTAAAGCGCAGAATTCATGGTTTCATCAATTATGGCAAGTTGTCCAAAGCAGCCCCAGACAATCACACTACCACCACCATTTTTGACTGTTGGTATGTTGTTTTTATGAAACGGTTAGTTTTATGCTAAATGTAACGGGGGGACGCACACCTTCCAAAAAGTTCAACTTTTGTCTCAACAGTCCACAGATTTGCCCAAAAGTCCTGGAGGTAATCTAGATGTTTTTTGTCAAATGTGAGACAAGCCTTTGTGTTATTTTTGATCCGCAGTGGCTTTCGCCTTGAAACTTTCCCATGGATGCCATTTTTGCCCAGTCTCTTCCTTACTTTTGAATCATGAACACTGATCTTAAGCGAGGCCTGCAGTTCTTTAGATATTGTTGTGGGTTCTTTTGAGACCTCCTTGATAAGTTGTCATGGTGCTCTTGGAGTAGTTTTGGTTGGCCGGCCACTCCTGAGAAGTCTTACCACTGTTCCACGTTTCCTCCATTTGTGGATAAAGGCTCTCACTGTGGTTGGAGTCCCAAAGCATTAGAAATGGCTTTGTAACCCTTTCCAGATACATGTCAATTACTTTGTTTCTCATCTGCTCTTGAATTGCTTTAGATCACAGCATGTGTTGCTTTATGAGATGTTTTTAGCATGCTTTACTTTGTCAGACAGCTTCTAATTTAGGGGATATATTAAAGCGGAGTTCCACCCAAAAGTGGAACTTCCGCTGATTGGTCTCTTCTCCCCCCCTCCCATCAGGTGCCACATTTGGCACCTTTCGGGGGGGAGCGGATACCTGTCTGAGAGGTATCCTGTTACCACTTCCGGGAGTCCGGGCCGTGGCCCATGACATCACAGGTCGGCTCCCTCCTTCTCCCCCTGCCGCCGGGCCAGTAGGAGAGGGGAGCAGAGCCTTGCGCCTGTACAGTAGGGTTCCCGGCATGAAGCAGTAAGGCTAGAATGCCGGGTTTCCTTACTCACAATGGTGGCGGCATGCACCCGACAGCTGATGGAAACATCGGTTTCCGATGGTGCCGACATCGCTGGACTCCAGGACAGGTAAATGTCCTATTACTAAAAGCCAGCAGCTGCAGTATGTAAAGCTGCTGGCTTTTAATTTTTGCAGCGGTGGGCAGAACACCGCTTTCTGCAACAAGTCTGGCAGTAATCAGGCCTGGGTGTGGCAAGTGAAATGCAACTCTGCTTTCCAAACAATGTGGTTAATCATAGTTCATTCATGATTTTGCAAGTAGAGAGTGCAATTACTTTTTCACATAGGGCCAGGCAGGTTTTGAACAGCTTTTTTTCCCTTAAAAAAATACATCATTCAAAACTGCATTTGGGATTTACTTGGGTTATTTTTGTGAAATATTAAAATTTGTTTGAGGATTTGAATCACTTAAGTTTGACAAATATGTAAAAGAATAAAAAAAAAAATTAAAAAAATCAGGAAGGGACAAATTTTTTTTCACAGCACTAATACAACTAGTCTGAGCTTTGCTGTACAGGGAAGTTACACTAGTTTCTTTTAACCCTTTCTGTGCTACAAACGTTACAATAACATTAATAAATCACCGAGACCAGATGGTTTGCATCTGAGGGTACTTGGGGAACTCAGTCAAGTAATTGCCAGACCATTGACCCTAATTTTTACTGACAGTCTACTGACTGGAATGGTACCAGGTGATTGGAGAAAAGCCAATGTAGCACCAATATTTAAAAAGGGCCCAAAATACATCCTGTGAATTACAGATCAGTTAGCCTAACATAAATAGTATGCAAAGCCCTTTGAGGGGATGATAAGAGACTATATACAAGATTTTAGTAACGAGAACGGTATCATTAGCAGTAATCAGCATGGATTCATGAAGAATCGTTCTTGCCAAACCAATCTTTTAACCTTCTATGAGGAGGCGAGTTGCCATCTAGATAAAGGAAGGCACGTAGATGTGGTGTATCTGGATTTTGCAAAAGCATTTGACACAGTTCCCCATAAACGTTTACTGTACAAAATAAGGTCAGTTGGCATGGACCATAGGGTGAGTACATGGATTGAAAACTGGCTACAAGGGTGAGTTCAGAGGGTGGTGATAAATGGGGAGTACTTTGAATGGTCAGAGGTGGGTAGTGGGGTCCCCTAGGGTTCTGTGCTGGGACCAATCCTATTTATTTTGCTCATAAACGACCTGGAGGATGGGGTAAACAGTTCAATCTCTGTATTTGCGGACGATACTAAGCTAAGCAGGGCAATAACTTCTCCGCAGAATGTGGAAACCTTGCAAAAAGATCTGAACGAGTTAATGGGGTGGGCAACTACATGGCAAATGAGGTTTAATGTAGAAAAATGTAAAATAATGCATTTCGGTGGCAATAATATGAATGCAATCTATACACTGGGGGAGAACCTCTGGGGGAATCTAGGATGGAAAAAGACCTGGGGGTCCTAATAGATGATAGGCTCAGCAAAGGCATGCAATGCCAAGCTGCTGATAACAAAGCAATCAGAATATTGGCATGCATTAAAAAGGGGATCAACTCCAGAGATAAAATGATAATTCTCCCGCTCTACAAGACTCTGGTCCGGCCGCATTTAGAATATGCTGTCCAGTTCTGGGCACCAGTCCTCAGGAAGGATGTACAGGAAATGGCGCGAGTACAAAGAAGGGCAACTAAGCTAATAAAGGGTCTAGAGGATATTATTTATGAGGAAAGGTTGCAAGCGTTGAACTTATTCTCTCTGGAGAAGAGACACTTGAGATGGGATATGATTTCAATTTACAAATACCGTACTGGTGACCCCACAATAGGTATAAAACTTTTTCGCAGAAGGGAGTTTAACAAGACATGTGGCCACTCATCAAAATAAGAAGAAAAGAGGTTTAACCTTAAACTACGTAGAGGGTTCTTTACTGTAAAAGCGGCAAGGATGTGGAATTCCCTTCCACAGGCAGTGGTCTCAGTGGGGAGCACCGATAGTTTCAAAAAACAATTAAATAAGCACCTGAACGACCGCAACATACAGGGATATACAATGTAATACGGGCATATAATCACACACGTAGGTTGGACTTGTCTTTTTTCAACCTCACCTACTATGTAACTACACTGGTGGTGATGCCAATAAAGCCCAGCTTTGAGTCAATTTACAATTTCACTCCTGGCTACAGTTGATTATTTTTATTATATAGGGGGAAAGAAAAAAAAAAAAATGGACAAATTATTTTTTTATCTTATAGCAATAAAAATGCCAGGACAGTAAAAACACCCCTAAATTGACCCATTTTGCAAACTAGACACCCCAGGGTGATCTAAATTTTCACCACTATTTTTGTAAATGATGAAACGTGCTGATAATTAGGGAGTTAAAACATGGAGCTTGGTAATGGTGCACTAGAAGCATTATATTTGCAGATCATACACAGAGAGATCAGGAGGTGAACAAGTCACATACAATGGGAGGATGGAGCTGGAAATTAGAGCTTATGTGGACCAGTTTTGTAAAAACCTGGCCCCACAGACTGTTTAGATATGTAAGGCACTGAAACTGTTTTTCTCTGCAAGGAGATCAAATACAAATGGGGCTTCCCGTTTCAACTGCTTGCCGCCCACCCACCATCAAATGATGAAGGGGCAGTGCGGCTCTCATTCTGGGACATCGTCATATGACGTCTCAGAGCAGGGGTGCGCGGCGATCGCAGCCGCGCTGTGTTGCTAGAACATGGCACGACCCCAATCTCTAAAGAGCCGCGGCCACCGCTCTTTAACCATGTGATCGGCTGTGTCCAATCACAGCCAGTCACATGTAAACATGGAGATGCCAGTAATTGGCTCTCATAGCCTCACACTGACAAAGTGTGTGGCGAGGAAATCCGATCAGCAGCATCTCCTCGCAGGGGACATCCAAACATGTAATCAGGGCACTGATCATCAGTGCCCTGATTACAATACAGCCAAACCAGTGCCAGCAATCAGTGCCCACCAGTGCCAGCAATCAGTGCCCATTAGTGATGGCGGTCAGTGCTGGCTATCAGTGCTACCTATTAGTGCCCACCAGTGTACTGACAGAAACTAAGAAAAACGTATTTATTTTTTTTCAAAATTTTCATTTTTTTTTTGTAAAAAATAAAAAACCCAGCAGTGATTAAATACCACCAAAAGGCGGCTCTATTTGTGTGAGGAAAATGATAAAAATGTCACATGGTTACAGTGTAGCATGACCGCGCAATTGTCTTTCACACAGCACTGAAAGCTGAAAAATGGCCTGGACAGGAAGGGGGCAAATGGTTAAACTGATGTTCTTCTACCATAACCGATTGCATTCTTGCAGGTCTCCAGAAGAAGCTTATGATCTACTCAACCATTCACAGCTTCTGTCTCCTGACATGGTGAGCCTAGGGGAATCTCACTTAGGTTCTCAGCGGTCCCTCCACCTGACTCCGCTATAGGAACCACAACTCCATGGCAAACGGAGCATTACCACACACTCCTCTCAACCCGCAGGAGACCGGCGCTCTATTGGATTCTCTTCCATTTCCATCACTGTTCTTCCCCAGTGGGAGTTGCTTGACATCAAATTACTTTTGTCCTCCTCTCCTGCTGAGGAATCCCACTGTGGGGTTCCCTGTACACTTTGTTGCATAGACACCTTTGTGTCTTCCCTCCTGTCCTTCCCCTGCCTTTTTTTCCGCCTCTGTCCCCACATGACCGTGTCCGGTCCACCTTGTCCTTCCCCCGTTACCGTTTCTGGGCATGAGCAGCCATGCCTTTCAATTTATGTCGCTATTTTGACAGGGAAGTGATCAGGGAAGTGCCCCCCCCCCCCGTTCCTCCCTCCCTCCCTTTTACATTAGCACTCAAATGCGTTTGACCTCCTCATTTCTGACAAACTGTCTTGTCCCTGCATTGGACTTACCAACTGGTTTTCCCTGCGGATGTCCCCCATTAGGGATTCTTTCATATACAGCTGTGTTCAAAATAATAGCAGTCCAACATCACTAACCAGATCAGTTTTTGGTAAAAATAATATTTCTATATAGCAAATAATTTACTAGTAGGTTTAGTAGAGTAATAGCAAACCAACAGACCAAACCCTCATGGCATGTATTCTGCAGATTCTGTGTAATTGAATCGTTAATTTAAAAGGGGCATGTTCAAAATGGCAGTGTGGAATTCAACTAGTGAGGTCATTTAGTCTGTGTAAAATACGTGTCAAACGGGTGGCCCTTATTTAACTACTTGCAGACTGCCCGCTGCAGTTGTACTGCAGCAAGGTGGCACGGTTGCGTGAATAGACATACCTGTACGTAGTTTCGT
The DNA here is from genome assembly GCA_037952925.1 of Lithobates clamitans. Lineage (NCBI taxonomy): Eukaryota > Metazoa > Chordata > Amphibia > Anura > Ranidae > Lithobates > Lithobates clamitans. The sequence continues at coordinate 3,362,366 of JBBGZY010000374.1, forward strand.
GCACTAGCCCGTGGGGGGAGCCAATCGGCGGGTCCAGTGTCCGCCGGCCACCCGCGCTTGTTCCCCACAGAGGCAGAACGGGGATCTGCCAATGTAGACAAGGCAGATCGCTGTTCTGACAGAAGAGGACACAGATTTCCTTGTACATGCTGCATTTCTCTTTGAAAATCGGAGTAAAATGGGTCGTTCCAGACATTGGTTTAGAATAACAGCGTACTTTGATTAAAAAGTTGATTGGAGGGAAAAACAAAGAGCAGAAACTCATGGGCTGCTCAACTAAAATTATCTCAAATGCTTTAAAATGCACCCAAAACAGAAACATGTGGGGGGAAAAAAGCGCAAAACTACCAAATGGATCGAAAAATAGCCAAAAATGGCAAAGACTCAGCCAATGACACGCCTCAGGGTGATCAAAGAAGGTCTAAAGTTAACTGTGAGTACTGCAACAATTAGAAGACGCCTATGTGAAGCCAAGCTATTGGCAAGAAGCCCCCACAAAGTCCCATTGTTGAAAAAAACGACCTGTGCTGAAGAGGTTACATTCTGCCAAAGAACACATTGACTGGCCTAAAGAAAAATGGTGCAAAATTTTGTGGACTGATGAAAGCGAGATTGTGCTTTTTGGGTTTAGGGGCCGCAGACAGTTTGTCAGAAACCCTAAACACTGAATTCAAGCCACAGTACACTGTGAAGACAAGCATGTGAAGCAGTTCTCAGAAACAATGGCTATACAGGGGGTCCCCGGGTTACAAACAAGTTAGGGACTATAGGTTTGTTCTTAAGTCGAATCTGTTTGTAAGTCGGAACAGGTACATTTTTAAAGTGTAGCTCCAGCCCAAAAAACTACTTTTAAGCTTTTTGGATAGCATAGGGAAGGGTTAACACCGCTGTAACATTTGTTTTCCTGTATGTGCCCCTGTTCAGAAGATTTCACCTCACTTTCTGTCCCAATGACTATTGGATTTTGAAAATTTTGGGTTGTTGTGGAAACAAGCCTTGGTGATAAAGCATCAGTGGAGGTACCTTTTCCCCATAATAGCTCTTACAGGAGAGAATTTCCCTTCCTAGGGGAAGATTTCCTCTCACTTCCTGTTGTCTGCCTCCGTTTGTAAGTAGGAGTCGTTTGTAAGTCGGATGTTTGTAACCAGGGGACCCCCTGTACTAACTAAACTAAATATTAGTTCGGTGATTCACAGGAAAGCCAAATCTTCAAGCATTTTTCAGTTTATAAGGGTAAGCCTAGGTTCACATTGCTGCGGGTTAGAAATCGTGCGAGTTCAGCTGAACTCGCACGATTTCAACTTGGCAATGCAGTCCGACTTCAGCGGCGATTTGACAGACATCTGTGCGGGTTCCTGCACAGATGTCTATACAAATCGCCCCCCAAAGTCACCAAAAGTGGTACAGGAACTACTTTTGGGAATTGGTGCGGCGCTGCAAAGTTGGCGCTGCACCGATTCGGACTGTGCCATTTCTGGCAATAACCGCTGATTTGACCTGCGATTTGACATGTCAAATCGCAGACCAAATCGTACTAATGTGAACCGAGGCTTAATGTTGGAGTTTTTAAAGAGAAATGCAGACGCTGCTATTTTTTGGAAAAATTTTATTTTTACGTCATACTTACCTGTAAAATCCTTTTGATTACATCATGGGACACAGTCAGGCTAATATTCATTACCTGCTGGGTTATACTTCATCATTAGGTGAATGGACACCGGTAGACCAAAGGTCTTCAGACAGGAAGTGATCCCCTATATAACCCCTCCCATACAGGAAGCACTTCAGTTTTGTAGCTAGCACTGAATCCTCAAAAAAGAGGGGAGGGATCTCTGTGTCCCATGATGTACTCAAAGAAAGGGATTTTACAGGCAAGTATGATGTAAAAATCCTATTTTCTTTTTCATACATCATGGGACACAGAGTCAGGCTAATATTCATTACCTGCTGAGACATCCCAGAGCAATAACCTTGAGGGGAGGGAGACACCCTGCCAAACAATAGTCATCATAACTTATACGGAAGCCCGCAGTACACTGCGGACGAAAGCCTAATCCTCGGCTGCTCGAACATCCACTTGATAAAATTTTGTGAAAGTATGCACTGAAGACCAGGTAGCAGCCTTACAAATCTGTATCCAATCAGATACCTGATGGCGAAAAGCCCAGGAGGTTTCTACACCCCTGGTAGAATGAGCTCTCACTCTAAAGGGAGGAGCTTTATGTTTCAGACAGTAGGCCTGAATAATCAATTGATGGACCCAATTGGCAATGGAAGCGGCCTGCCCCTTCTTGGGATCTTTTGGTAAAGAACAAAAATAAAAACAAAACAAAAAAATCTGATCCTCGGATCTCCGCAGATCTAGACAAATAAACCTGGACTGCCTGGACATTGTCCAAAGAATGCAGTCGTCTCTCTTCTGCCGATCGAGGCTGAGAGAAAAAAGGTGGCAAAATAATGTCCCGATTTAAATGAAAGGCCGACACCACTTTTGGCAAAAAGGATGGAACAGGTCGTAACACGACTGTCATGGTGAAGGATCAAGTACGGTTCCCTGCATGAAAGGGCCGCCAACGCCAACACCCTTCTAACCAAGGTGATAGCCATCAGGAAAGCTAGCTTGCGTGACAGCAAGTTGACTGTAGAAAAGAGAATTCTCCCAATCACCTATTTCTGAGGATGCCATTTTCTGGCTTCACAACAAGCAATATAAGTCTTCCAGATCTTATGATTAATCTTCCTAGTGATAGCTTTTCTAGCATTCACTAGGCATTACTGGTCCCGAGATGCCACGGTCCTTTAACACCCTGGCTTCCAATTTAGAGACTGTAAATTGGGGTGGAATATAGGACCTCGAGACAGTAGATCGGTGTGAAGTGGAAGTGTCCATGGCCCGTCTATTGTCAGTCTCACAATCTCCGGGAACCACAGCCTTCTGGGCCAGGCTGGTGCAACCAGAATGACTAGAACCCCCTCTCTCCGAATCCTGCACAACAAATGTGGAAGGAGAGGGATCGGAGGGAAAGTATAAACCAGGGAGCACTGGCTCCATGGAACTATCAGAGCATCTGCTGGCAGCTGAGATAATCCGCCTTCCAGTTCTCTACTCCCGGGATATGGACTGCCGATATTATTGGCACATGTCCCTCTGCCAAGGCTAGTCTGTAGTTCACCTCTTTCAGAGCTGAACGACTCCCGGTACCACCTTGGTGGTTTATATAGGCCACTGCCGTGGCATTGTCAGACTGCACCCTGATGGGGCAGTCCTGAAGCTCCACCATCCAGGATTGTAGGGCCAGACGTACTGCTCATAATTCTAGGACGTTGATGGCCAGGGTCTGCTCTGTCCCTGACCATTTCCCCTGGGCTGTGAGCCCATCTAGGGTCGCTCCCCAGCCTGAGAGACTGGCATCTGTAGTCAGTACTCTCCAAGTTACCGGGAGAAAGGATTTTCCCTTTCACAGATTCTGATCCACCAGTTTAGGCTTAAGCAGGTAAGCACATTGGATAATTAAGCGCTTTTCTTCCTCTGTTCCAAGCCAATAAGATGTCTAGTTGTAAAGGCCTGGAATGGAACTGGGCATAGGGCACTGCCTCAAAAAGGTGGATACCATCCTCCCTAGAAGACTCAAAGAGCCGAATGGAGGGTTGTCTGGTGCCCCTTATCTGACACACCTGATCCTTCAGGGCACAGATCCTTACGGGTGGCAAGAATACTCTCTTTCTTGGACCGTGTTTAGAATCATATCTAAATATTTTAGACTTTGAGCTGGTCTCAAGGCTGACTTTTCGGTATTTATGATCCAGCCTAAGCTTTTCAAATACCTGACTGTGTATATTAGGCTATGTTCTAGAGCCTGAGTGATCTCTGAGCAGAAGGTCGTCCAGATACCCGAGCACCAGGATCCCTCAGGCCCTTAAAAAGACCCAGTACTGGTGCTATAACCTTTGTGAACACCCGAGGAGTGTATGCGTCCTTTAGATCGATGGAGGCTAAAAAGTCTCCCCTCTGGAGTGAGGTTACTACCGAGCGGACAGACTCCATCTGAAAGAATTGTATCAATGGATACTTGTTCAGGGACCTTAGGTCCAGAATGGGCCTTGTGTCCCCGTTTGGTTTCTGAATCGTAAATAGGTTTGAGTAAAACCCTGTGCCCCTTTCGGGTACAGGAACCTCTACAATCACTCCTTGATGCACTAGATGATGTAGTGCCTGAAGCAATAAGTTTCTTTTTGAAGGATCAGAGGGAACGCTGGATCTTAGGAACCTCTGAGGGTGCACCCCCCGGTAACTCCAGCTTGTAACGGCGAGATATAAAATTCAGGTGACCCACTCATTCCGAATTGCTGTTTTCCAAATGTCCGCAAAATGCAGCAGCCTTCCACCCACCCGATGGAGTGGGGGCATCCCCTCAAAAGGAGGGCTTGGTACTGGGTTTGGAAGAGTTTTGGACCCCGGGCATTTTCCAGCCCTGGCCTTGCGGCTTGCCCCTGGCCCTAGCGCCCTGTTGGCGGCGGAACCGCCCTGACACAGACATTTGAGGAAGCAGTCCCTGGGTTTTTAAACGAGGGACATTTGGTGCTTTTATTCACAGGAAGTAGAGAACTCCTCCCTCCGGAAATCTTTTGGATATATTTGTCCAAGTGATCATCGAATAAACGTTCCCCCTGAAACGGGAAACCTGCCAATAACTTTTTACAAGGAAGCTCGGCTGACCAGTTCTTAAGCCATAAAAGTCTGCTCATATGTACAGACAAGAGACCCGCTGCATTGAATCCTTTAAAGCATCAAAAGCAAAAGCACAGCGCTCAAGGAATATCTGTCTTACTTTCAGGTAGATCATCCTCCTGGTTAGGCCTATCAGGCCGTTTGACTTGATCCTTAGGGACTGGCAAATACCAATTGCTGCAACAGCTGGCTGAATAGCTGACCTGGCCAAAGGAAGCTTTTAATAATAATTCCAATTTCTTGTCAACAGGGTCTTTCAAGCCCTGTGCGTTATCTACCGGACAAGTTAAGTTTATGTTTAAGGAGAGACTGCTGCATCTACGGCTGGCCTGCTCCATTTTTTCACAAACTTTTCATCCATGGGATAAAAAAGGAGGCAAAAAAGTCCTGTCAGGATGTTCCCAATCAGCATACACCGCCTGTTCCAACAGGAGGTGTAGCGGGAAAGTCTTTGGCGACTTGAAAAGGTCTTAGGGATCCCAAAGAGGACCAGGGGGACTTGGTCAACTCTGCAAGAGGAAAATTAAAAAGGCAGAACGAACCATTTCGGTCAGAGTCATGATCAAAAGCCTCTGCGACTGAGAGGCAGACTTATCTGCCGGGCACTCCACCGAATCCTCAGCTTTCAGCTCTTCCCTATCCTCAACCCATTACTGCTCCAGGACTAGGAGACTCCGGGGAGAGGGATCTGTCACGCTTCCTGCCACACTGCGGGATGGAGGCAAACCTGTGCTCGAACCCGGCTAGGGCTAAGGACAGTTCATCCTTAGTGATAAGGGGTGAGGCAACAGCATTGACTGTAGGCACAATACAAGATAAGCGCAGCGGCTCAGATTGCCCGGGAGCCTCTGTTTTTTCAGGGGATTCAACACTAGGGATACAACTAGGTTCATCTGGAACTACTGATGACATAGGTGTGCCCTTCCCTATGGTGTTAGTCCCACTCCTCCTTTTGGAAGACATTCAATGCCTGCAAACAAAGAGTACTTGGGTGTAGTTAAAACACCTCAGAAGAGAGACCTTTTAATAGGGCTCACCAAGCCCCTATGCAACAATCCTGCTAAGCACCTTTAGCCTGCCAAGCAACACCTGGTGACTCACGTAACCCAGGTAAGGAAAAATGAACCACTGCAAGTGTCCCACAGCTGCCTTCTGGAAGCACCACATGCTTGGCCTGCGCCGGAACATTCTATGCGTATGCGCGCGGTCCCGGCGAGCGGGCGTGTTGGTATTCGTGTACAAAGCAAATCTTCATGCACCCAGATAAAGGCTATGGCGCATGTGCAGGCGAAGCCATGTGCGCCATGGCCGCCAAACTGCTGAGCCCAGCGGCGCTGTTGCGCCATGGCGAACCAAGGCGAAATGGCGCCCCATCATACAGGTAAAAAACAGTCAGAAAAGCAAAAATAAAAAAAAAAAAAAAAAAAAAAAAAAGGTACACTTTGCAAACACCCACAGCTGGCCCAGAACGCCCCCGTATGGTCACCGCACACAGGTGTCCAGCCTTTAGCTAGCTTAACTGATTGTTACAATCACTGGTACACCCCACGATAATAAAATAAAGGGGTTTCACTTACCCGTCCAGGCGCAGGGCCACTTAGAAGCTAAGGACCCAATCTTCACCGTTCACGGCGGGTTCCTGACACTTGGACCTTTAAGGACTGGGTACCCTTTCATGTTTAGGGTCCACTCCCTTGGATCTGTACAGAACCCTGCAGGAAATGCCTTAGCGCTGCAGTTTCTAGGATTTCCACTCCGCAGGGTCCAGCGCCCAGAGGCCATGTTACAGGCAAAACCTTGCAGGATCTTGAGTAGGTCTGGGAGAGTTTCTTAAAAAAAAAACCCATCGATTCTCTTAAAAAAAACTCGATTCACGATTCGAATAGAGTTTTTTTTTTTTTTTGGAAACCGCGCCGGTCCTGAGGTGCTGCGGGCATGAACTTTTAGGAGAGGCCGCGGCTTCGGCCTAGTCCGTGGCGTCCGGCCTTGCGGACTAGGCCGAAGCCGCGGCCTCACCTAAAAACTCCTTGCCCGCAGCTCTTCAGGCCCGGCGCGGTGTCAGCGCCGGTCCGGAGGCGCTGCGGGCATGAGTTTTTAGGCGAAAAGCGGCTTCGGCCTAATCCGCGGCGTCCGGCCGTAGCCGCGGACTAGGCCGTAGCCGCGGCCTCGCCTAAAAATTCATGCCCGCAGCACCTCGGGAACGGCGCGGTGAAAAAAAAAAATCGATTTGCTTAAATTTTGAATCCATTTGACCTCTCAACTCGATTCAAGATTTAAATCGATTTTTTTCCCAGCCCTAATCTTGAGTCTTCTTTGTGAGGCTTGGGTACCATTTATCTAAGCATTAAAGTGTGTGTCAAATGGATCAGATTGGTCAATCCCTCGATTCATTTTTGGAACAGTTTGCGGGACTAGAGACCTGGAACTCAGAGAGCTCAAACCGTGCCATCCACCTTGCAGACACTGGTGAAAAACTGAAGTGCTTCTGGTGTGGGGTTATAAAGGGGATCACTTCCTGTCTGAAGATTTTTGGTCTACCAGTGTCCATTCACCTAATGATGAAGTATAACCCAGCAGGTAATGAATATTAGCCTGACTCTGTGTCCCATGATGTATGAAAAAGAAAGCCTAATATTCCCCTCTCTTTACATTCTGTAATGTAAAAGTAATTTGAAAATTTGAACAAATTTGAAACATTTTTCTTCATGTTCTGATTTGGAAGAGAATGTGCAGTGTTCCCAATGTATTTGTGTGTATGGAAATAAAAGCTATTATAAGGAGTTTGAGCTTTACACACTTTAAACACACTGCTATTATTTTTAATACAACTATGTTTAAAGTTCATCTCCTGATGAATTCCTCTCTTCTCAAGCAGTATTTTTTTGTTTCTTGTTGCCGTTTATATTGTTCTTAAGTGCCGCCTATCTAAAAAGCTTAAGCTTGAGTCGCCAATTACAGTCCGTTTCCTCCACCGTGAGGTGGTCCTAATAGAGCTTCCATCATTGTGTTTTCCCTATGTACCATTTCAGGTAGGTTGCAGTTTTTCTCTCATTTTTGTTGTGCACCCTACACCGAAATGTCACCACCTACCCCCACTATGGTGATAACTAGGTGTATACAGTCTCTGCTTTCGCAGACATTTCTGACTTTGTCTTCATTTTCTTCTTCCCGTACTACAGGCTTCTTTTCTCTTTCATCATCTTCTCTTCGCCTCAAACCTCCTCCCCCTGGCTGTCATGGAGGTTCTCTTGCCCATTTACAATGTGTTATGGTTGCTTCCACTCCTGGGTTCTCATTAGCTTGGCTCCCCTTTCCCCTCCATCATGGCTCACCCTAACTTCACTTTTCTCTACCACAATGTTCAGGGATTTAATTCACCTAATAAGCGCAGGACAACTTTCAACTATTTCTCCTCCCTTCGAGCAGATGTGATGTGCCTGCAGGACACTGGATTTTCCCCCTCTTCGCCCCTCTAATATGTTCACAGAAACTACCCCCCAATTCCTCCAGGTGAATTTTGAGGAAAAGAAACAGGGCGTGCTAGTGGTCTTCCATAAACGCACCCCCTTTGTCTGCAAACTGGAGATTGCAGACCCCACCAGCAGATAGCCCTTACTTCAGGGTTCTATTCGTGATAGTGACTTCATAAATCGTAACCCATTATGCACCACATTCGCATCAGCACAGGTTTTTCTCCCACCACTTGGGATTGATTGCTACCCACAGGCAAGGCGCCCTTTTCCTAATGGGGGACACCAATATGGTCCTTGACCCTAAACTTACATAGTTATATAGTAGGTGTGGTTGAAAAAAGACACAAGTCCATCAAGTCCAACCTATGTGTGTGATTATATGTCAGTATTACATTGTATATCCCTATATGTTGCGGTCGTTCAGGTGCTTATCTAATAGTTTTTTGAAACTATTGATGCTCCCTGCTGAGACCATCGGCTGTGGAAGGGAATTCGACATCCTTGCCGCTCTTACAGTAAAGAACCCTCTATGTAGTTTAAGGTTAAACCTCTTTTCTTCTAATTTTAATGAGTGGCCACATGTCTTGTTAAACTCCCTCCCGCGAAAAAGTTTTAGCCCTATTGTGGGGTCACCAGTACGAGATATATAGATATATATCGCTATCTATCTCTATCTATATAAATCATATCCCCTCCCAAGCGTCTCTTCTCCAGAGAGGATAAATTCAGTGCTCGCAACCTTTCCTCAAACAATATCCTCCAGACCCTTTATTAGCTTAGTTGCCCTTCTTTGTACTCGCTCCATTTCCAATATATCCTTCCTGAGGACTGGTGCCCAGAACTGGACAGCATACTCTAGGTGTGGCCGGACCAGAGTCTTGTAGAGCGGGAGAATTATTTCATCTCTGGAGTTGATCCCTTTTTTAATGCATGCCAATATTCTGTTTGCTTTGTTATCAGCAGCTTGGCATTGCATGCCATTGCTGAGCCTATCAACTACTAGGACACCCAGGTCCTTTTCCATCCTAGATTCCCTTGACAAATCATACCTTCTGTACTCTCCCTCTCGAACTGCCACCTCTTCATCTACACACAGAATGTAGAATCTGCTCTCTGAACATCGATTGGTGGATGTGTGGTGCCATCATAACCCGAAAACAAAAGACTACACCTATTTGACCCCCCATGACTTCTTTTCCTGCATCAATCACATTTTTTCTTCACCCTCAATCCCTCCCCTCATAAATGCCAAAATTCTCTTGGTTTTGTGGTCAGATCTTTCACCCTTGCTTGTGCAGAGTAGAGCTCTCTCTCCTATAGCCCCTTAACCTTTATATGGCGTCTCAACGATTCCCTACTTTCCAACAATTCCATGGCAGACATCATCGCCGAGGACATTAAACAATACTTCACTTCTAATGAGAGGGTCAGTCTTCACCTGTTTCGCTTTGGGAGGCTCATAAAGTGACCAAATCAAGGATCTCTTAAACAATTGGCCTTGCACCTCAAGAAGGAACTGGAAGATAAGATTATGACTCTTTCCGTCTGGCCTGTCTGGATTCCGATTGAAAGAAACACCCATCTGCCTCAGAAACAGGTGGCCTCTATCAAAGTGGAACTAAATTTGCTCCTCAATGATAGCGCCGAGAAGCAGATCCGATAGGCAAAATGCAATTTTTATGGCAGGGCAGGCTCTATGCTTACTCACTTGCTAAACGCCCATTCTAGAGCTTCTGCCTCTATTCGACTCAAACTTCCTACTGGCACTGTCACTGCAAATCCTGCAACTGTCGTTGACCATTTCCACACAGTCCTATCTGATCTGTTGAAAAAAAAAAAACCCGCCCTTCTGCCCTCTGTGGCAGACCATCTTCTAGCTATGGTTTCCCACCCCACTCTCACCCGAGACATGCAAGAAAAACTTGATGCGTACATTACCATTACAGAAATGTTTGTGGTCATAAAATACCTAAAACCATCTAAAGCTTCTGCCCCCGACGGCTTCACAGCCCTTTATTAAAAAACTTCTGCCAACATCTTGGCTCCAAGTCTCACAAAACTTTGAAGATTGCCCCATTGACAGGACGCCACTAAAGCAACTTCCATATGGGTGGACTTGGAATCCATTTCACCAAAGCTCAGTCTATGAATGCTACACACCTTACGCCAAATAAAATACTCCAGCAACCTGCTCTCCACTCACCTCCCCCCCTTCCTCTGGTAGGCAACCCGCTCGTTCCACCAGGATTAGATTCTTTAGTGGCCTTCTTTTGGTGGACCCAACAGGGCTGTACCTTGGCCTCTTCACGTCTTGAAAGTCATACTATAGCCAAACCTCAGAAAGTTTCCTTGCAACCCGTAACAAATTATTTAGCTACACCCAACTTCGCCACTGGGTAGCTTCCCTCACACGTGACAAAAGCCTCTCCCCTCTGACTGTCTCTGAACATTTTTGCTGTCATAAACCACTAGCACCCAAACTGGTTTCCACATTTTACTCACATCCTAACCGTCTCTCTTCCCCTGCTAGGCATGCCTACATGGTGATGTAGGAGGCAGATCTAAAAATGGTCCTGCACGTGGTCCACCATTGCAACTTGCATTATTAATGTCACAGCTCTCGAGTCAGCCTATAAGGTCTTAACCAGGTGGTATATTATACAAATCAGACTTATGCCAGAATGTCCACATAATTCCTGGACATTTGACACCCCCCAATCCCCCCCCCTTCTATTCTCTTTGCCTTCTCTTCACTTTCCCAGCTGACCATGCTGACATATTAGATGTGTTATATAGTGCTGAGATCCTCTGTCTTAATTTGATCTTTATCAAACTGGTCCAGGTTGTGCTCTAGAAACATCACATCTTTACTTTTTTTTCTATTGTGTACATTGATATACTGTTAATCACAGTGTTCACCTTGTTCTTTTTTGTACACACAACGCAGATTATCTGTTCTGTATAACTTGCCAAATTCAATACAAATATTGAAATAGAAAAAACAGGAACAATCTATATTATAGATGTGAATTTTACTTAGGTACAAAACATGGACGTGGTTACTAATGTCTCTTAACTTTTGCATAATACATTTGGAATTTTATGTGATATATTTGTTTTGGTTTTAAATTATAAACTGTCTTGCGAGCAGCTAGGGTGAAAAAACAATGTAATCTATAATCAAGCAGCAAACAACACTCCCAATATAAATGAGAAATATTAAACTAAAATGATATAAAATGTATCCAAAATCTTGGTGTATCAACATTCCTGTGCGATAAATACCAACATAGTTCCAAAATGTGCAACTGTACAATGATGTGATAGAAACTGTATCCAATCTCCTATGCCCAGTACACACGATCGGACATTTATCGGACATTCCGACAACAAAATCCATGGATTTTTTCCAACGGATGTTGGCTCAAACTTGTCTTGCATACGCACGGTCACACAAAGTTGTCGGAAAATCCGATCGTTCTGAACGCGGTGACGTAAAACACGTACGTCGGGACTATAAACAGGGCAGTAGCCAATAGCTTTCGTCTCTTAATTTATTCTGAGCATGCGTGGCACTTTGTGTACACACGATCGGAATTTAACCGTTCGGATTTTGTTGTTTTTAGCCTGCTCTCAAACTTTGTGCGTCGCAAATAAAGTTAGCCCATTTTTTTTTAATTGTGAAAGATAATGTTACACCGAGTAAATTGATACCCAACATGTCACTCTTCAAAATTGCGCCCGCTCATGGAATGGCGTCAAACTTTTACCCTTAAAAATCTCCATAGGCGACGTTTAAAAAAAATTCTACAGTGCATGTTTTCAGTTACAGAGGAGGTCTAGGGCTAGAATTACTGCTCTCGCTCCAATGATCGCGGCGATACCTCACATGTGTGGTTTGACCACCGTTTTCATATGTGGGCTCTACTCATGTATGCGTTCGCTTCTGCGTGCAAGCTCGTCGGGAAAGGGTGCTTTAAAAATAAATTTTTTTCTTATTTTACTTGATTTTATTTATTTTTACACTTTTTTTTTTTTTTTTAAATTGGGTCACTTTTATTCCTATTACAAGGAATGTAAACATCCCTTGTAATAGAAAAAAGCATGACAGGACCTCTTAAATATGAGATCTGGGGTCAAAAAGTCCTCAGATCTCATATTTGGACCTAAATGCAATAAAAGAAAAAAAATAAATTGTGTCATTTGAAAAAAATAAAAAAAAAATGTGCCTTTAAGACGTATGGGCGGAAGTGAAGTTTTCACGTCGCATCCGCCCTGCTCGGGTATGGAGACGGGTGGGGGCCATCTTCCTCTCACTCGTCTTCATACCCAGCCACAGACCGGTCCCGATCGCCTCCGGCGCTGCCGACGGCTCCGGTAAGTGGCGGAAAGGGGGCCCCTCTCCCGCCGCCGATAACGGTGATCTCGTGGCCAATCGGCCACAGAGACCACCATTATCGTAAACAGGCTGAAAAGATGGATATCTCGGTTATGGCAGCAGCTGCTGCGGTTACCAAGATATCTTTAAATTGCTGACGTATATGTACAGGAGCCAGTCGGCAAGAGGTTTATGTGCATAAAACTCACATTAGTTGGGTGCTCCAGTGACTAACTGTATACAAAATCTATCAATATAAAACTATGATGCTGCAGCTACTTCGTGCCTCTCCGTGAAAGATACGAGCGTCTACTACATCCACTCTACCTAATTGATTTTTTTCCCGCAGATGTGCTATGTTAATGCTAACACCTGCCGCTCACATAGAGCGTTTTTAATGTCTATGACTGGTAAATCTAATCGATCCCCTTTCAATCTGTGTGTATGTTGACACAAAACAAATCTTTGCTCCGATGGCGCATCGCGGGTTTAGCACAATACAAGGTCTACATTATTCCTATACATAATAATAATATGAACATTTAAAAACGATGTGTATATTAAATAAAACCATATACGTAAAAAACCTTCAGACTTTCCTATATATTAATGCAGCGGGATCAGTTTACAAAAAGTATATATGTGTAACCCCCTAATTGTTCTCTTATCCTATGTATCGTCTAATTATTACTAAGAAAACAACCTAAATCAAATTCTGTGTTTAACCCTTTTGGTGCCATTGACAACTCATGGAGCCACCGTGATTCTCTTTTACTCATCTCCCTAATTCCATTTTGTCCTCTCCAATTTTTTTTAGGGCTTCTATGCCCCAAAATCCCGCTATAGTCTTTATTATAAACTTTTTTGAAATGTAAAGAAAGATGGTATTTTTCATACCCTTCTTTTATACAATCTTTTAAATGTCTTTTAGTTCTACCAATATAAATGAGTTCACATGGGTATATACTACCCCCTTAGTGACACAGGATATAAAATCCCTTACAGTATAAGTTCGCTGGTGAATAGGGTTAGTACATTTTTAAAATATTTTTGGGGACTTTTTGTACAGCAATGACATCTGCCACATCCATAAAAACCTTTCATGTCCCAGAACATAGGTTTAGCATTTGTGGGTGAATGTACTGTTTTTAACGACCACATCTCTAAGGTTTGGGGCTTTTTTGTATATGTAGCTTGGTTTATTTGGGAGGGATGAGCCTATATGAATATCTTCTTTTAAGATTTTCCAATGCTTGTTTATAATCTTATCTAATGCCTTATTTTGATTATAATCCATTACCTACAGTATAACCCATTTTATCATTTTCACAAATTTTAGATGTTTTTACGCTATTTTTAGTTTAATATTTCAAATTTATATTGGGATTGTGTTATTTGCATAATAAAGTAGTTCATAATAAAGACTAGGGGGGGGGGGGTTTACAATTTTGGGACATAGAAGCCCTAAAAAAAACATTGGAGAGGACAAATTGGAATTAGGGAGATAAGAAAAAGAGAATCATGGTGTATCCATGAATTGTTGGTAATGGCACCAAAGAGGTTAAACAAATAATTTGATTTAGGTTGTTTTTTTTAGTAATAATTAGAAGATACATGGTATAAGAGAATGATTAGGGGGTTACACATATATACTTTTTGATACTTTTTGTAATCTGATCCCGCTGCATTAATATATAGGAAAATCTGAAGTTTTTTTTTTTTAATATGGAGATATACATACTGTATATGGTTTTATTTAATATACACTGTTTTTAAATGTTCACATTAATATTATCTATAGGAATACTATAGACATTGTATTGTGCTAAACCCGCGATGCGCCAGCGTCATCAGAGCAAAGACTTGTATTGTGTCAACATACACACACAGATTGAAAGGGGATCGATTAGATTCACCAGTCATAGACATAACAGACACGCTCTATGTGAGCAGTAGGTGTTCGCATTAACATAGCACACCTGCGGGAAAAAAATCAATCTGGTAGATTGGATGTAGTATCAAGAGGAGATGGCGTCTTGTCCAACTTTAGGAATTCCCCTGATGAGTCACAAGACCCTGTGACATAACACGTAGGGGAGGGGCAGATTTGTTTGGCAAGACACTCCTATATTTTACGTAGAGGCACAAAGTAGCTGCAGCATCGTGGTTTTATATAGATATGCGTTGTATACAGTTAGTGCACTTGGAGCACCCAACTAATGTAAGTTTTATGCACATATTTTAACCACTTGCCGCCCGCCATAAAGCAGAATGACGGCGGCAAAGTGATTGTGATATCCTGACCGGACGTCATATGACGTGATCAGAATCACACAGCCGGGGCGTGCAGCGCGGCGATCGGAGGTGCTGTGTGTCAGTCTGACACATCGCAACTCCAAACATGGTATGAAGCCACGTGATCAAATGTGACCAATTACAGCTGGTCATCGCGTGAACCAGGAAATGCCGGTAAACTGCTTTCCTCGATTCAGGCTGACAGGGAGAGACGATCGGCAGCTCTCCCCGTCAGGGGGGGGGGGGTGTCTGTGCTGATAATTAGCACATTATCAGCACAGCCCCCATTAAAAAGGTGTCCATCAGCTGCCAGTGCCCAACACCTGCCAGCCTGTCACCATAATAAACGTCTGTCAGTGCCCACAACAGTGCCACTCAGTAATGCCTGTCAGTAGCTCCTCATCACTGCCCTTTTTTTTTTTTTTAAATTGACAGCCTTTTTTCATTTATAGCGCAAAAATTTAAAACCAGATCAAATACCAAACGAAAGCACTATTTGTGGGGAAAAAAAATGATACAAATGTAGTTTAGGTACAGTGTTGCATGACCGCGCAATTTTCATTCAAAGTGCGAAAGCTCTGAAAGCTAAAAATTGTGCTGGGCAGGAAGGGGGGGGTGCCTGATATGGAAGTGATTAAAAAATTGATTATAATTTTAAAACGATATAAGCACTATTTGGAGCTCTCTTTTCACATATTCAGTCACAATGGAGGATCAACAACGGAGCAGCAAGGGGGAAAGCATGATTTGTTAGTCCAGGTTGACTACAAAGCCTATTCTGACCAAACTTAAGTGTGAGGTGAGTGCATTTCTAAAGGGGGAGCACTGAGGTGAATTAAAGCACGGCTTTTGAGGATCTGTGAAGATTAAATACGTTTCAGCTTTATCCTAACACCATTAATCAATTACACTCAAGCACGGAATATATATTCCGACTATCATAAGAAGAATTATATGAATATATCACATTATTGTATATTGCCACATTCTGTATTTATGTAGGCACATATTGCACAGGAAAATTAATACACTAAGAGATTGGATACAGTTTATAATCACATCATTGTACATTTGCACATTTTGGAACTATGTTGGTATTTATTGCACAGGAATATTGATACACCAAGAGTCTGGATAAATTTTATATTATTAGCACAGCATTATTTGTTTTGCTCACTACATGTATGCTCTTTACAGTCTCTTTCTACAACACACATTCTGAGAATATATATATATCCAAGGGACAGAACACAGACCGTTTCAAGGTTTCAGGAGAACTGTTCTCCATTACCTATTACTCCTGGCATTCTAAAAAATTTCAGGCTGGGCACAGATCTTATTCATTTTAGTGGTTTTCATGTTCCTATATGCCAGGGATTTCTAACTAGGGTTCTGCCAGAGGTTGCTAGGGGTTTCCTTGATCAATTAGCAATGTCTGCCTCTTGAAAAGGTTCCCACGGACACTATTGAATCGTTATAACTATCCGTAAGAGGGTAATTATTCCCAATGTCCACAAGTGCAAGGTGCATTCTTCCCACTGACTATTACACTAATGTATCTTAAGTTGTAGATATAATCTTTTTTAGCAGGGGTTCCCTGAGCCTGGAAAGTTATTTCATGGGCTCCTGTGAGTTAAAAAGTTTGAGAAAGGCTGCAGTATGCAACATAAAACAAGGATTTCATGTTCCATAGAAGAAATGGAGCAATACTCAATTGGCTTTTGAAATTTCTAAACACTATGAAACAGAGTAATATGATGAAACAAACTTTACCTCTGGAAACATCACCTCAAGAATGAATTTAGTTTGATCGCCATTCATAAGCTTTTTTGATTGTATGCTCAAAGTTTCACAAAGCAGCTGCAGATAGCCCATCACCAATTCTGCCTGTTCCTCATCTTCAATATAGGTCTCCTGGCACTCCACACTTTGGTTTGATGACTGAAACTTTTCTAACCAGTGTGACTTTTTCTTTCCTGTGAGGATGCCTTTTAGATGATGTTCTGCTTGCTTACTCTTCACGATGCACTCCACCAGTTTCTCATTTGCTCTATCCCTGGATGCCCGCGCCCGGTCCGGTAGAATCTTCTTTATCACATGAGAATCACTGTCTGTGATGTTTGGCACAGGGTCACATATTTCCTGACATATTGAAGGGAAATTCAATTTTGTTTTACAACACTCCTTTCTTACTGGGTAGCCTGTAACAGATAAAGTGCAGTCATATTTTCACAACTCATTGTTGCTTGTTGAACTCCCCCTATTAAAAGATATGTTTAAGGGAAAGGAAAGCATTTTTACATACATTTTTCATTAAATATAAAACCACAGACCTGAAACTACTTACTGATTGCTGAGGTGCAGTATTGCAAGAAAGAACCAGAAAAACCACAACCTGTGTCAAAGTGAAGAAAAAGATGTATGTCAGAGTTAGTTATGCCATCATAGCAACTCACCATAGGTTACAAAGTTAGTCAGGTTGAAAAAAAGAGACATCTTTTTTCCAATCTAGTCCAACCAAAAAAGTAAAAAAAAATAAAAATTAATAATATAACATACAATTCCATATACACAATCCTTCACCCACAGTTGATCCAGAGGAAGGCAAAAAACTTATATGGATAAGGGAACATTCAATCTGAGTAAATATTAAGGATGGACAAAGAAAAGTATAAGGCATATCACATGGTCTGAAAAGATGAGACAGAATCTCATCAGGATCAGGGAAGAAAGAGCGGGGTAGATGAGACAGATACCTCATAAGAGCAGAGCCTCATATCAGTCTGAGTAAAGGGACATAATCTTTCCTTCTCCATCTACGCCATACATAGAATTTTTTCTACATACTTGCCTATAAAATCCTTTTCTTTGAGTACACCATGGGACACAGAGTCAGGCTAATATTCATTACCTACTGGGTTATACTCCATCACCAGGTGAATGAACACTGGTAGACCAAAGGAATTCACACAGGAAGTGATCCCCTATATAACCCCTCCCATACAGGAAGCACTTCAGTTTGTAGCAAGCACTGAATCCTCAAAAAAAAAAAAAAAAAAAAAAAAAAGGAGGGGAGGGATCTCTGTGTCCCATGATGTACTCAAAGAAAAGGATTTTAAAAGGTAAGTATGGCAAAAAAATCCTATTTTCTTTTTCATACATCATGGGACACAGAGTCAGGCTAATATTACCTACTAGGATGTCCCAGAGCAAAAACCTTGAAGGGAGGGAGACACCCTGCCAAACAATAACCATCAGAACTTATCTGGCAGCCCGCAGTATACTGCGGCCAAAAGCCGTATCCTCGGCTGCTCGAACATCCACTTGATAAAATTTTGTGAACATATGCACTGAAGACCAGGTAGCAGCTTTACAAATCTGAGCAACAGATACCTGATGGCGAAAAGCCCAGGAGGTTTCTACACCCCTGGTAGAATGAGCTCTCATCCTAAAGGGAGGAGCTTTATGTTTCAGACTGTAGGCCTGAATGATCAATTGACGGACCCAATTGGCAATGGAAGCCTTGGAAGCTGCCTGCCCCTTCTTGGGTCCTTTTGGTAAAACAAAGAAGGAGTCTGATCCTCGGATCTCCACAGATCTAGACAAATAAATCTTGACTACCCGGACAACGTCCAATGAGTGCAGTCATCTGTCTTCCACCAAGCGAGGCTGAGAGAAAAAAAAGGCAAGATAATGTCCTGATTTAAATGAAAGGCAGACACCACTTTTGGCAAAAAGGATGGAACAGGTCGTAACACGACCCTGTTGTGGTGAAGGATCAAGTATGGTTCCCTGCACGAAAGGGCCGCCAACTTCGGCACCCTTCTACCCGAGGTGATGGTCATCAGGAAGGCTAGCTTGCGTGACAGCAAGTATAATGGAATTTCCTTGATAGGTTCAAATGGTTGTTTCTGTAACACAGACAACACCAAGTTCAAGTCCCAAGGACACATAGGTGACCTAATGGGGGGGACGCAAGCGAGTTACCCAGTGCATAAAGGTTCGGATCAGTGAATGGGAGACTAAAGGCCTTTGGAAAAATGCTGATAGGGCCGAAACTTGACCTCTGATTGTACTCAAAGCCAACTTGATTTCCACAGCTGACTGTAGAAAGGAGAGAATTCTCCCAATCACGTATTTCCGAGGATGCCATTTTCTGGCTTCATACCAAGCAATATAAAAGTCTTCCAGACCTTATAATAAATTTTCCTAGTGAGCGCTTTTCCAGCATTCACTAGGGTAGACACTACTGGTCCCGAGATGCCATAGTCCTTCAGCACCCTGGCTTCAATAGCCATGCTGTCAGATTTAGAGACTGTAAATTGGGGTGGAATATAGAACCTTGAGACAGTAAATCGGGGCGATGTGGAGGTGTCCACGACCCGTTTATCGCCAGTTTTACAATCTCCAGGAACCAGGGCCTTCTGGGCCAGGCTGGTGCCACCAGAATGACTGGAACCCCCCTCTTTCGGAATCCTGCGCAACATGTGGAAGGAGAGGGATCTGAGGGAAAGCATACACCAGGGAGTACTGTCTCCATTGAACTATCAGAGCATCTGCTCCAATTGCCAGAGGATCCCTTGTTCGGGACACAAATTGCCGTAGCTTGTTGTTGAACCTGGATGCCAATAGGTAGACCTCTGGCAATCCCCAACGCTGGCAAGTTTCCTGGAACACCCCTGGGTGTAGGGACTATTCCCCTGGGCAGATCTGCTGGCGGCTGAAATAATCTGCCTTACAATTCTCTACTCCCGGGATATGGACTGCCGATATGATCGGCACATGTCCCTCTGCCCAGGCTAGTATGTGGTTCACCTCCTTCAGAGCTGAACGACTCCTGGTACCGCCTTGGTGGTTTATATATGCCACTGCAGTGGCATTATCAGACTGAACCCTGATAGGGCAGTCCTGAAGCTCCACCGTCCAGGACCGTAGGGCCAGTCGTACTTCCAGGACATTGATGGGCAGTATCTGTTCTGTCCCTGACCATTTCCCCTGAGCTGTGAGCCCTTCCAGTGTCGCTCCCCAGCCTGAGTGACTGGCATCTGTAGTCAGTACTCTCAAGTTACCGGGAGAAAGGATTTTCCGTTTTGCAGGTTCTGATCCTGCAACCACCAGTTTTGACTTAAGCATGCCTGAGGAGATAAGCACATTGGTAATCCAGGGCTTTTCCTCTTCTGATCCAGGCCAACAAGATGTCTTGTTGTAAAGGCCTGGAATGGAACTGGGCATAGGGCACTGCCTCGGAGAATACCATCCTCCCTAGAAGACTCATACAGAGCCGAATGGAGGGTTGTCTGGTGTTCCTCATCTGATGCGCCTGAAACTTCAGGGCACAGATCCTTACAGGTGGGCAAGAATATTCTTGCTTGAACCGTATCTAGGATCAGACATAAAAACTTTAGACTTTGAGCTGGGTCAAGGCTGACTTTTCGGTATTTATGATCCAACCTAAGCTTTTCAAATACCGCACTGTGTATATTATGCTCTCTTCTAGAGCCAGTAATGAGTGATCTCCAAGTAGGAGGAGGTCATCCAGATACCCGAGCACCAGGATCCCTCAGGCCCTTAAAAGACCCTGGTACTGGTGCTAGGACCTTTGTGAACACCCGGGGGAGCTGTGGTCAGCCTGAAGGGTAAAGCCACAAACTGAAAATGACATTCCTCTACTGCAAAAGGTAGGAACCTCTGATGAGGCTGGAAGATAGGGATGTGTAAATACACGTCTTTATCGATGGAGGATAGAAAGTCTCCCCTCTGGAGCAAGGCTACTACCGAGCGGACAAACTCCATCTGAAAGGACTGTATCAGTAGATACTTGTTCAGGGATTTTAGGTCCAAAATGGGCATGGTGTCCCCGTCTGGTTTCTAAATCGTAAACAGGTTTGAGTAAAACCCTGTGCCCCTTTTCGGATACCGGAACCTCTACAATCACTCCTCGATGCACTAGATGATGTAGTACCTGAAGCAATAAGTTTATTTTTGGTGGTTCCGAGGGAACGCTGGATCTTAAAAACCCAAGAGGGGGAGCCCCCCGCAACTCTAGCTTGTAACCGCAAGATATAATTGAGGTGACCCACTCGTCCTGAATTATTGTTCTCCAAATGTCCACAAAGTGCAGCAGCTTTCCCCCCCACTTGATGGAGTGGGGGTGTCCCCTCAAAAGGAGGGCTTGGTGTTGGGTTATGAAGAATCTTGGACCCAGGGCTTCTTCTGGCCCTGCGGCTTGCCCCTGGCCCTAGCGCCCTCTTGGCGGCAGAACCACCTTGACGCTGAGACATTGGAGGAAGCAGTCCCTGAGGTTTTAAACGAGGGACGTTTGGTGCTTTTCTTCATAGGAAGTAGAGAACTCTTCCCTCCGGAGATCTTTTGGATATATTTGTCCAAAGGATCGCCAAATAAAACGTTCCCCCATGAAAAGGGAAACCTGCCAATCAAGTTTTACAAGGAAGCTTGGCTGACCAGTTCTTTAGCCATGAGAATCTGCGCATATGTACAGATGAGAGAGCCAAACGAGAAACCTGCTGTATTGAATCCTTTAAAGGCGTCAATAGCAAAACACAGCGCTCGAGAAATATCTGTCTTACTTTCAGGCAGATCATCCTCCTGGTTAGGCCTATCAGGCCGTTTCACCTGATCCTTTATGGGCTGGCAGATACTAATTGCGGCAACAGCTGGCTGAATAGCTGAACTTGCCAAAGAAAAGGAAGCCTTTAATAGTGACTCCAATTTCTTGTCAACAGGGTCTTTCAAACCCTGCGCGTTATCTACAAGTTAATTTCTTGTTTGAAGGAAGAGACTGCTGCGTCTACTGCTGGCATGCTCCATTTTTTAACGAACTTTTCATTCATGGGATATAAAAAAAAAAAAAAAAAAAAAAAAAAAAAAAGGGAAAACCTCTTAGGAGGAACAAAAAACCTGTCTGGATGTTCCCAATCAGCATACACCGCCTGCTCCAACAGGGGGTGTGGAGGGAAAGCTTGTGCGGCCTGAAGTGGCCTCAGAGATCCCAAAGAGGACCATGGGGGCTCAGTCACCTCTGCAAGAGGCAACTTAAAGGCAGAATGAACCATTTGAGTCAGAGTCAGGATCAAAAGCCTCTGCGACTGACAGGCAGATATCAACTGGATATCTTCTTGTCCAGATTGCTCAGAAGCAGACTCATCTGCCGGGCCCTCCACAAAGTCCTGAGCTTTGAGCTTTTCCCCATCCTCAACCTATTCCTGCTCCAGACTAGGAGGCTCCAAGGAGGGGGATCTGTCACACTTCCTGCTACCCTGTGGGATGGAGGCAATCATGCCAGGAATCCTGTGCTCTAACCCGGCTAGGGCCGAGGACAGTTCATCGTTAGTGATAAAGGGTGAAGCAGCAGCTTTGACTGTAGGCACAATACCAGATAGGCGCAGCGGCTCAGATTGCCCGGAAGCCTCTGGTCTTTCAGGGGATACAACACTACACAGGGATGTGACTAGGTTCATCAGGAACTACTGACGACATCAGTGTGCCCTTCCCTGTAGTGTTAGTCCCGCTCCTTTTTTTTGAAGACATTTACCCGCCACAAAAAGAGTACTTGGGTGTAGTATTAAAACACCTCAGAACTGAGACTCTTGAATAGGGCTTCCAAGCCCCTATGTAACAATCCTGCTAAGCACCTTTAGCCTGCCAAGCAACAGTTGGTGACTCACGTGACCTGGGTAAGGAAAGAACGAACCGCTGCAAGTGTCTGTTCAGAGCCTGCTCTGTGTCCCACAGCTGCCTTCTGGAAGCACCACATGCTTGGCCTATACAGCTTAAATAATCTGGGTGTGGGCCGGAACATTTTGTGCGTGCGCACGCATGTGCGTGGTCCCGGCGAACGGGTGTGACTGTATTTGCGTATGACGCGAATCCTCGTGCGCCCAGATAAAGGCTACTGCGCATGTGCGGCGAAGTGGTGTGCGCCATGGCCGCCAAACGACTGCAAGGTCTAGCGTCACTCTTGCGAATGCACGTGCACCATGGAGAACCAAGGCGAAATGGCACACCGTTGTGCGCCATCATACAGGTAAGAAACAGCCAGACACAAGCAAAAAAGGTACACTTTGCAAACACCCACAGCTAGCCCAACACTCCCCCGTATGGTCACCGCACACAGGTGTCCAGTCTCTAGCCAGCTTGACTGTTACAATCACTGGGACACCCCACATTAAGTAAAGGGGTTTCACTTGCCTGTCCAGGCGCATGGCAGCTTAGAAACTACCAGCCCAAACTTCACCCATCACGGTGAGTTCCTGTCACTTGAGGTTCTTCAAGGACTTTTTTTTATGTTTAGGGTCCACTCCCTTGGACCTGTACAGCACCTTGCAGGAATGCCTTAGCAATGTGGTGTGCAGGATTCCACTTCGCATGGTCCAGCACCTGGAGGCCACATTACAGGCAAAACCTTGCAGGATCTTGAGTCTCCTTTGTGAGGCTCGGGTACCATTTATCTAAGCATATAAGCCTGTGTCAAATGAATCCGATTGGTCAATCCCTTGATTCATTTAAGAACAGACAAACCGTGCTATCCCCCTTGCAGACACTGGTGAAAAACCAAAGTGCTTCCTGTGTGGGAGGGGTTATATAGGGGGTCACTTCCTGTCTGAAAACCTTTGGTCTACCAGTGTCCATTCACTTGGTGATGGAGTATAACCCAGTAGGTAATGAATATTAGCCTGACTCTGTGCCCCATGATGTATGAAAAAGAAAACAGGATTTTCAAGATTATATTTCAAAATCTTGTGTAAAAAAAAATTAAAGTTACGTACCGGTAACGTCTTTTCCTGTAGTCTTTAGGACAGCCACTATTGAGAGATAGTCTCCTCCTCTTCCTGTAGGAAACACTGCGCCAGCCCATAAAACTCTCACTTCCCCTGCCAGACCTCAGTTTTTACAAGATCACCTCCGGTCAGCTGGGGAGACACAAGAACACATTAATAACATACCATTCAATATTATCATATTGCGTTCTGGTCTTAAATAAGACCCCCCCAAGCTTAGGGTGGGTAACTAGGGCTGTCCTGAAAGACTACAGGAAAAGACGTTACCTGTACGTAACTTTAATTTTCCCTTTACGTCATTCAGGACAGCCACTATTGAGAGGATAATCGAGCACTTACCAATTAGGGTGGGACTACAGCTTGCAGAACTTTTCGCCCAAAAGCCTGCTCACCTGCCGCCACCAGGTCCACTCTGTAATGTTTAACGAAAGTGGAGTAGCTGGACCATGTCGCTGCCTTGCATATTTGCTCTGGCGTTGCTCCAGCCTTCTCTGCCTGGGAAGTTGCCACGGCTCTGGTAGAGTGTGCCTTTATGCCCATAGGAATCTCTTTCCCTGCTAGAGAATATGCCTGCCCAATAGCTAATCTAAGCCATCTGGCAATCGTGCGTCGAGACGCTCTGAGTCCTTTTCTGGACCCGGAAAATAAAATAAATAGAGAATCAGACTTTCTTATGGTTTTAGTCATCTCTAAGTATTGTAGGATACACCTCCTTACGTCTAAGAAATGAAATTTCAGTTCCCCTTCTCCAGCAGGATTGGGACAAAACGAAGGTAGGACTATCTCCTGACTTCTGTGAAAGCCTGACGCCACTTTAGGCAAAAATGCTGGATCAGTCTTAAGGACTATTCTATCTGGAAAAATAACACAAAAAGGAGGTCTAATTGATAACGCCTCAATTTCACTGACTCTCCTGGCAGTTGTCACTGCCACTAAAAATGCTGTCTTTAAAGTTAACTCTTAACAGACATTTGTCCAAGGGCTCAAAGGGAATTCCTGTTAGGCTTTGCAACACTAAAGATAGATCCCATCCGGGAAAGGGGGGACCTTTGACAGGTCTCTGTCTGGACAGTGCCCTAAAGAACCTGACCACCCATGGATTGGTGGCCAAAGATCTCTCTAAATAAGCACTAAGAGCTGACACCTGGCTTTTAAGGGTACCTACGGATAACCCTTTGTCTGCTCCACACTGTAGGAACTCCAAAACAGCTATAGGGCTCTGTACCGAGAAAGAGTTCTCAGTGCACCACTTGTTGAAAAGGAGCCAGACCTTTTTATAAATATGACGCGTCTCCTTTTTTCTACTGTTGAGGAGGGTGGAGATTAATTTCTGAGAAAATCCCTTAGATTTTAATATACTCTCCTCAGTAGCCAGGCCGCTAACTTCCACTGGTGTACCTGTGGACAGAGGATTGGACCCTGTGAGAGAAGATCCTCCTGAGGTGGAAGGAATAGGGGTGGTTCCACTGCTAGCTGACTGAGGATTGAAAACCATGCCCTTTTCGGCCAATGTGGAGCTACTAGAATGAGGGAGGTGTTCTCTAGTTGGAACTTCCGCAGAACCGCCGGTAATAACACCGGAGGGGGGAAGGCATAGCATGTCCTGAAATGCCAATTCTGTGTTAATGCGTCCACCCCCAGTGCTCCTTCTCCTGCGTTTAGGGAGAAAAAACAGGGGATTTTCGCAT
Organism: Lithobates clamitans; assembly: GCA_037952925.1. Lineage (NCBI taxonomy): Eukaryota > Metazoa > Chordata > Amphibia > Anura > Ranidae > Lithobates > Lithobates clamitans. Next base: position 3,387,727 of record JBBGZY010000374.1, read on the forward strand.
TGTCTCTTGAAGCGAAAAGATCCACCTCCGGGGGTCCCCATTTCTCGGATATGAGATTGAAAACCTCCTGGCTGAGGGCCCAATCTCCCTCTCTCAGCCTCCTCCGGCTGAGAAAGTCCGCTTTAACCTTCCTTTCTCCTCTCAGAAAAACGGCTGAGAGTGAGAGAGTGTTGGTCTCGGCCCAATTTAGGATGTCTGTTGCTAAGATCAGGAGACTTCCGCTTCTGGTGCCACCCTGTTTGTTTATATAGGCTACGGCAGAAGAGTTGTCTGACCGTACCTGTATATGGTGACCCTGCAGCTCTTTTTTGAAAAACCTGAGGGCCAGGCCGACCGCCCTCAGCTCCTTCCAATTGGACGATCTTTTTAGTTAGTCTCCCCTCCATATGCCCTGCGCTAGAAGGGATCCCAGATGCGCCCCCCAGCCTTTGCCGCTTGCGTCCGTGGTTACTATCCGTGAAACTGGAATAAGCCACAGACGTCCCTGCGACAAGTTCGCTTCTTTCCTCCACCACCAAAGAGATCTCTTTAATCGATGGGGAACCTGTACTAAGGTGTCTAGATCCCTCTGACTGTGGTCCCATACCTTTAGTACGTATGACTGCAGCGGACGAAAGTGTAATCCTGCCCACTGCACTGCTGGGAGAGTAGAGGTCAGCAGACCTAGCGTTGACATTAAGGACCTTTTGGACACCCGATGGTTGCACTGGAGAGATAAAACTGCTCTGTCCAGTTTTAGAATTTTTTCTCTTGGAAGAAAAACTTTCAAGAGTGTCGAGTCTAGCAGGTATCCTAGGTACATAATGCGCTGTGAAGGAATGAGACTGGACTTGTCTAAGTTCAGGAGCCATCCTAATCCTGTCAGTACCTTTTTTGTCAGGTCGAGATCCCTGAGCAATTTCTCTGGGGATACTGCAAATAAGAGCAGGTCGTCCAGATAGGCTATAACTGACACACCCTGCAGTCGCAGGAAGGCCATGGCCTCTGCCAGGATTTTGGTAAATATTCGGGGCGAGGAGGATAGCCCGAAAGGCAGGGCCTGGAATTGTAGGTGCAGTATTGCATCGCCCAGGTTTATTGCTAAACGGAGAAACCTCTGAGAGGCTTCTGCAATAGGGACGTGCAGATACGAGTCTCTGAGGTCCAGAGACACCATGAAACAATTCTGCGGTAACAGGGCCCTGACCGTAAAAATTGACTCCATACGGAATCTTTTGTAACAAATTGACCTGTTTAAGGGCTTTAAATTCAGAATCAATCTGAATTTTCCTGAGGGTTTTTTTACCATAAATACATGGGAATAAACACCCTCTCCTTCCTCCCCCTTTGGTCTGCAAACTACATTTTGTAGTTCTAACTCCTTCAGAGCGTCTAACAAGGCCTTGGTTTTTGTCGTGCAGCTGGAAAGTTGCGTGACAAGGAACCTTTGTGAGGGGGGCCTTGTGAATTCCAAGAGATACCCCCTTCTTATGATCCCTAGGATGAACCGATTGGGGGAAATGATCTCCCACTGTGGAAGGAAGGCCCCCAGTCTTCCTCCCACCGCTTTTAGAGAGTCATTGATCTTTCTGGGCTTTTTCAGGAGGGTGAAAAATCGCCCCTCCTCTGCCCTTACCTCTTTGGCCCCAGGTTTTCTTCTGTCCCCCTTCTTTAGGGGCTTCCCTGCGCTTTTGCGGACGAAACCCCCTCTTTCCCTGTGTTGGGGTCTTTCGTTTGAGTGGGAAGGACTTCTTTTTGTCTGCTGTCCGGTCTAGGACTGTATCTAACCCAGGACCAAAGAGTAGGTCACCAGTCAGGGGTATCCCACATAACTTGACCTTAGAGGCGGCGTCGCCCGGCCAAGTCTTCAGCCAGAGGGCACTCCTGGCCGAGTTAGCCAGGGCCGCTGATCTGGCTGACATACGGACTGACTCTGCCGAGGCGTCTGCTATGTATGCGATTCCTCGCAGAATCGTGGGGAAAGACGCTAGGATAGTCTCTTTAGCCGTGCCAGCTTCAATATGCTCTTGAATCTGGAAAAGCCAATGTTATGCAGCCCACTTCCTGTTTCTTGTCTGATAGAAAGCCTAGGGTTATGACATCATGCACAGCTCTCTCTCTCGTGAGAGTTTGCCAGGAGAGGAGGGGGAATGATTCATAAGAGGGCCAATGAGAGCTGCAGAGCTGGAGGTGCGTCTGTCTCCGTAAATTCAGGAAGTGAACAGGCAACAGCAACTTCAGCTGCTAACAGTTAAAATGATTGCAGCCAGACTCAGTGGAGGGAGATTTCTGCAGCATATTTGGTAAGTACAGAATCGCAGTATATCTAAAATAATATGCAAAGTGGTTGGAGGGAAGCTTCAGAATGGCAAAGATGTTTTTATTACAAATTATGTGAACAGACTACAGTTCCTCTTTAAAGCGGGATTCCGGCTGGGAAAAAAAAAAAATTAAAGTCAGCAGCTACAAACACTGTAGCTGCTGACTTTAAATAAGCACACTTACCTGTCCTGGGTGCCCGCGATGTCAGCTGCCAGAGGCCGACCCGTCTCTCGGCACTGCCATCCTAAGGGAAACAGGCAGTGGAGCCTTACGGCTTCACTGCCCGTTTCCTACTGCGCATGCGCGAGTCGCGCATCGCTTTGTGAATGGGACGCGATGTGTTGTGGGACACACACAGTTCTCATAACACACTGCGCCCCATTCCCCAGAAGACAGAGGGGAGGAGAAGACAGAACATCACCGCGGCGTAGGAAGAGGCAGATTAGGAAGACTGCCTAGCAACAGCCATTTCATGTAAGTTAAAAAAAAAAAATTTCCCTCCATTTTTTTAGGTATTTTTTTATGCAATTTTTTTCTTCAGGGTGGACCTCCACTTTAAGAGAAGTGTCAAATTGCAATATGCACCTGCATATTGCCACCTTAAGAAATTGCCAAATGTTTTCTTGCATTGTCCAAAAATATTTGCTTCTATGACCAGCATTTCAAGTGTAGACTAAAAGAACTACTAGTCTGGGACTTAAAACCTAAAATGTATCTGTCCCTAATTTACTTCAGTCACTTACATTTTAAACTGAAAGACTGAACAAAAGCACAAGGAGATATCTACAAAGTAACTTTAAACTGATGTCCTTTGCCTAAAGATCCCAAACAAATGGCAAGCACAATGGTTATTACAAAATTTCAGCTTTCATTGTGTGATCAGCAATTCTGTTTCATTGATCTGCCTTATACATTTGTGTCTGCTCTAGCCAGGTGGGTCTTAGCGAGGCTAAACACAAATGGTGAAAAGGTATACATCCGAGTTGAACCATTATTCTATTGCTTAAAGCCTAAAGCAGGCCATTGACAGTACAAATGTTTTTTTCCTGCAACCAATGGAATTTGCACGATTCCCCCATCAACACACAAAGTGCTGACGGGATTCCCTCCTGCCAAGGCATTCTGTCGAGCCATCCCCGCCAGGAGAAGACCGTGATTACTGCTAGAGGCTATGGCAGCCGCTAGCGATAATCGCAATAGAATCCGGCAGTCTGGCTGTACCCAAATTGATCGATCAACTTGTTACATTCAGCCTGCCCATACACGGTTCCAATCTTGCCCAGTTCCTGCTGAACTGGCTGAGATTCGGTCTATTGGCTGGCCAAACTATTTTTTATATCAGCACAAAGGGACAATACTTGCATTGAATGGGAAATGCCTCTCGTGCTGGGGGCTGCTCTCTTGAAATCCTCCATCCCCCCCCCCCCCCCCCAAATACCCCACAACAGTATGCTGCAGAGAGTAAATATAAACAGCTGGATGCGTCATAGGCACTCAATATGGCTGACCTTTCTGCTCCCTTCCATTTATAGAAGCTGTAGTATAGCTTCCATCATAGAAACCTGCCCTGTGAATGGAGGGACTGATGCATGAATGACAGGCCCACCTCCTCCATTCATATAGTGGGTGAAGAGACCATTCTCTGGAGTCCAGATATTGATGACTAAGAACATCTGACTAATTTTCCATGGGTGGAATCTGCACAGCAGTCAGCGCTGTAACGTGAGGCAGAACTGATCCAGCACCGATTTCTAAAGATTTAAGATTCATATGAATCTCTGTACGGCCTGCACTGTCCAGCTAACATTGGCAGAGAGAACCTGTCAACTGTTCCCTTAACTTGAGATCACTGAAATATCCCACAATGGGTATGCCCTGAGAGTGAAGCAGAGAGAGAATAGGGGCTAGCACTTTGGTAAAGACCCGGGGTGCAGGGGACAGGCCAAAGGTAAAGGCAACAAATTAGTCATATTGTATGCCCACAGCAAAAACGCAGGCAGTTTTGATGTGCTGGAAAGATGGGGGATGTGCAAATAAGCATCCTGTATGTCCACAGAGGCCAGCAAATCTCTTGGAATTTTTTAACCTAAAAGAATTTGTTGAGGACATATATATCCAGTATGGGGTGAATGCCTTCTTTCACCTTGGGGTCTGAAAAGGCTTGAGCAGAAATTCAGAAAAATTCCTGTTCTGGGATGAAGATTATGACCCCTTAAAAGAGAAGTTACTTGAGAGCAGTGTGAAGATCCTCTAGTATTTGCAGAGAAACTGGCAGATTTGACAGCATGAATCAGGGTGGAGGCAGAGACAGAAACTTCAGTTTGTAACCACTGGATGGGACAAAATGTCCAAAATATCCTGGGACCAGATGGTTATGAAGACTGACAGATGTTACCCCACTTTTACAAATGGGCGCATCCCCTTATTGAGGGGAGGACTTTGTGGGTTTGGAGGTCCAGTTTCTGCAGTTAAACTGCATTCTGGACTTAGATTAGACACCCTATCAGCAGGTCAGAGGGTGGGAGAAGCTACAGACCTGGATCAAATTAACAAGCGGGTTGTTAATATGAAAAGACTCCCGCTCTGTATGCAGATCTCCAGCTCCTCCCGCCCTCTGCTCTGCCGATAGGATGACATCGTTGGTGGGACGAGCCACATAGTGGAAGGTGAGCGGTGACTGCGGTCTGTGTTAGCCCAGTCTGGACCGGGGTTGGCGCATACCTCTTACTGTGCGGCCCAGTCATCAACAGGCCATGGACCCATACCGGTCCACGGCCCGGGGGTTGTGGACCCCTGCATTAGCCAACTCGTTAGGACATGAGGTCCAGTGGCTTCGACCCATTGGTCAAACGCCCGGTGTGCCCTATGGCCAGTCCGGGCCTGGCTTACACCCACGTGTCCTCAAAAAGTTAAGCTCTGTTATTTCAAAGCCATGGTTTCTAATCTTTACTGACTGGGATAGTACTACTTGATTGGCGTAAGGCCAATGTGGTGGCTATATTTAAAAAGGATCAAAGTCTTTATCAAGTAACTACAGACCGGTTAGTTTTAATTCTATAGTCAGGAAGATACTTGAGAGTTCAAGACCACATAGAAGATTTTTCCTAGAAAACAATATGTTAAGCATTAATCCACAAAAGACAAAATTTGTCAAACAAGTCTGATTTATTGTCAAGTAAACAAAAACTTAGACAAAGGAGTGTCTATGGACGTAGTGTACTTAGATTTGTTTTTTTTGGGTTTTTTTTTTTAATAAAAAAAAAAGTTATACTTACCTGCTCTGTGCAGTAGTTTTGCAGAGCAGCCCGGCTCCTCTTCTCGGGTCCCACGCCGACACTCCTGGCTCCTCCCTCCTGCCCCCACAGTAAGCAGCTTGCTATGGGGGCACCTGAGCTGCTGCTCTGTGTGTCAATTCACACACGGAGCCGTGGTTGCGCATGCCCCCCCCCTCCTTATTAGCTTACTGGCTGTGATTGACAGAAGCAGGAACCAATGGAGTGTGAATCTCCGGAAAGGCAAGGCTCTCCTGGACATTGCTGGAGAGGGGGCTCAGGTAAGTATTAGGGGGGGCTGCTGCAACAGGTTTTTTACCTTCATGCATATAATATGCATGAGGGCAAAAAAACTTTCTGCCTTTACAGCCAATATAAGTTAAAAGTCTAGAGGCTTAGAAATTTCAGTTTGTAAATGGATACAAATCTGGCTAAAAGACTGTATTCAGAAAGTAGTGATTAATGATTCATAGTGGTGTACCCCTGAGTTCAGTGTTGGGACCCCTACTTTTTAACATATTTAATAATAATATAGCGTTTGGGATAAAAAGTACCATTTCAGTCTTTGCAAAGGACACTAAGCTATGCAGTGGAATACAGAGGACACCATATGACAGGTAAGTCTGACATTTTGTACTAATATGCTGTGCATACTAGTACATTATGGCATAACTCACCTGGGGGCCTTAAGAACAAAAAAATAAAAATATATAGCTGACTTTACTTTCTCTTTAATAATAGCATGCAATGCCAAGCTGCAGTTGCCAAAGCTAGTAAAATACTTTGTATTAAAAGTCTGTCGGAAACCAGATTTAACCTCCACATGTGGAAAGGCTTCTTCACAGTAAGAGCTGTGAAAATGTGGAACAGACTCCCTCAAACTAGTTCTGGCCAGCTTAGTAAAGGGTTTTAAAAAAAAAAAAAAAAAAAAAAAAAAGCGCTGGATGCATTCCTAAATGTACAAAAATATAAATTGATACACAGGTAATAACACTGGGGTAGTTGACCCAGGGAATATTCGATTGCCTCCAAGGAGAGTAGGAAAGACATTGTTGCCTCATTGAGCAATTTGGATCACGCTTTGAGGGGTTTTTTTTGCCTTCCTCTGGATAAGTTGTAAGTGTTGGGTTGTGTGTATGAAGGTATTCATTTTTTTTTTTTTCAGTTGGTTGAACTGGATGTGACTTCTGTTCTTTCCAACCTATGAAACTCCCAAATTTTAAATTTACCTTGGCTTTCTTTTTTGGCGACAATGGTCACCAATACAAATAAAGGGGTGAATCTAAACTGGTATACAGACAACTATTATATATAGTCTGACAGAGGGTCTAACCCCCATACCCAAAAAAGTTTTGCCTAGAAATACACTTTATTGTTGTGTGGTACTGCACAGTAATTTATTGAAACAGTTTGTTACTTACTACAAGTGACTAGTTATTTTGTCTCATTAAATCCTAAAAATGTCTAAATAAAAATGTGAGCATAGATTTGTCTTACGGAATGAAATGTCAAGTACAGCAAATGAGCTCACCCAATCGTATTCCGTAGTCGCGTATTAGAGCATCACACCAATCCACAGATTTCCCATAATCTTTACGAGCAACATCCTTAAAAAAAAATAAATATAAACCAAATGTTTACAAAAACAGAAACAAATATAGCAAATATCAGAAATGGAGAAGCTGGGGATACTGCATTGTGGTATACAATGGGTATAGAAAAGAATCTTCCCCTTTAAAGTAATTACATTTTGTTGTTTTGCAGCCTGAAATGAAATGACAGGCACAGCTTTTGTTTTATACAGCTGTATTTACTATTGACACAGACAGCAGGACTCAACTCTGAGCCAATGGCTGCGCTGCTATTAATCCAATCAGGACACGAGACACCGGCTGGAGCTGGTATGCTCGTTCCCGTCTCGGGAATTACGGGGCTCAGGTAAGTATAAGGGGGCCTCGGGGGGGCTGCTGCAGTAAAGAAGGTTTTCCACCTTAATGCCTAGACTGCATTAAGGTGGAAAATGCAGAGAGTTTACAACCCCTTTAAACCCCATTGAAAATCTATAGGACTTGAAGACTGCAGGCCACAGTCACCGTCAAATTTAACTGAACTTGAGCAGTTCTGCAAAGCCGAGAGGGCAAATATTGCAAAATCTAGATGTGCAAAGACAATAGAGACATATCCCAACAGACTATAAGATATAATTAAAGCAAAAGGTGGTCCAACAAAAAAATATTGACATTAAGGGGGGTGATCCTGTTTTTGAATGTTTTTTAATTTTTCTGACATGTTGGTGTTAGATCTTTTACTTGGATGTTACAAGTTGCACTAGTAAATACAGCTGGATAAAACAAACTGTCTTCATTTCAGGCTGCAAAGCAACAAAATGTAATTATTTTAAAGGGTGGGATGTGGTGATTCTTTTCTATACCCACTGTATACCGTATATACTCGAGTATAAGTCGTTCCGAGTATAAGTCGAGGCCCTAATTTACCACAAAAAAAAAAAAATGGGAAAAACTTAGTGACCCGAGTATAAGACGAGGGTGAGAAATGCACAGCTACTGTAAGTGGAAAAGAGGGTCAACAGTGCACATTTGCAGCCTCACTGTGCCCATTTGCAGCCATAGGTCCCCCGAACTTCAAACTCGGTAGTTAATGGTTCCTAGAAGCCCCCTAGCTGCTGCCAAAATTTGGGGTCTCTGAACCCAAAGGGTCCTGAAATGACATTGCTGCAGATGGACACAGTTGACCGACTTTGGGGCCCCGTATCTTGGGGCCACTTAGAGTTAGGAACCCCAAATCTGGTGTGCAAACCCAGTGGAACTAGCACCATAAAATATCCAAAGCTGGGGTTTCTAGCACCAAGTGTCCCCGAGATACAGGGCCCCAAATTCGGTTCAGAAAATGTCAAGCACTTTTCTGCAGCAGATAATGACATTTTCCGAAACGATTTTGGGGCCCCGTATCTCAGGGCCACTTAGTGCTAGGAACTCCAGCTTTGGATATGTTGTTCCACTGGGTTTGCACACCAAATTTGGGGTTCCTAGCACAAAGTGGCCCTGAGATATGGGGCCCCAAAATCGGTTCGGAAAATGAAATTTTTTGCTGCAGAAAAGTGCTTGACTCGAGTATAAGTCGAGGGGGGCACTTTCAGCACAAAAAAAAAGTGCTGAAAAACTCGACTTATACTCGAGTATATACGGTAGTTCCCCCATCCAAACTGTTAAAAACAGTTTCAATTTCTCCCTTGAAACCAGTAAGTGAGGAGAGCAGTCACATGGAGTCAGGTGTTAATAGATGGGAGGTAGGACAGGGTTTAAAACTGTTGTCAGTTATCCAAGAAACGAATTGTAATAGGTGTACTTTCTTCTCTAGCTCTAATGTTAATCACGGATCGTTCACTGGCTTCAGTGGAGTTAAAGTGGAGTTCCACCCACTTTTACAACTCTTCAGCATCCCTCACTAAACTGTGCACTGTAAATGAATTGGATATTTTTAATTTTTTTTTCTCAGCACCTACTGTATATCTGCTGTATTAATTTTTCACTTCCTCCTCCCTGGCCGTGGCCCATCGCATCATTTCCTGTTTGCAGTGCCTTCTGGGAAGGGGCGGCAACTTCCTCTGACACTGCCGTTGCTATGGAAACCTGGCCTGAAAACTATTACACTGCTTGTGCTGCACTGAGCATGTGCAAGATCTGCAAGGATGAGATCCAGGAAGAAATACAGTCTGGCTTCAGATGCCCACACTTAAGATGGCCACGGCCTGCTGTAAGTTTATAAAACAACAAACTACTGCTATAAACTAACAAAACAGACCTTAGCTAACAGACTAACTTTACTAGAATACATTAAGCTTGTGTATTATAGGGGTATTTTTATTTAAAAAGTATAATTTCGGCCGGAACACCACTTTAAGGCAGTTTATACCTTTTTATAAGTGTTTATTGGGTGATTGCATGGCATTGGTGGTAGTTTTTGTGGTCAATTCCTAACTATAGTAATGATTTTGGAGGCCAACCCCTGATGTGTTACATGCAAAAAAAAAAAAAGGAAGGAGTGTGCTGTTTCTTTAATCACTTCAGCCCCGGAAGGGTTTACCCCCTTCCTGACCAGGCCCTTTTTTGTGATTCGGCACTGCGTCGCTTTAACTGACAATTGCGCGGTCCAGCGGCGTTGTACCCAAACAAAATGGACATCCTATTTTTCCCACAAATAGAGCTTTCTTTTGGTGGTATTTGATCACCTCTGCAGTTTTTATTTTTTGCGCTATAAACAAAAAAAGAGCGACAATTTTGGAAAAAAAAAAAAAAAGCAATATATTTTTTACTGTTTGATAGAATAAATATTCCAAAAAAATATTTAAAAAAAACCCAGTTTAGGCCAATATGTATTCTTTTAGTTTTTTTTTTTACCAAAAAATAAAAAATAAAATAAATAACATTTGCAATAAGAGTATACAAAATATCTAAAAAATATCGGATTTATGTAATTTTTATTATATATTTTTTTATTAGTAATGGCGGCGATCTGTGATTTTCATCGTAACTGCGACGGACACATCAGACACTTTTGACACATTTTGGGACCAATGACATTTATAGAGTGATCAGTGCTATAAAAATGCACCGATTACTGTATAAATGTCACTGGCAGGGAAGGGGGTTAACACTAGGGAGCGATCAAAAGGTTAACTGTGTTCAAACTGTGTGGAGATGGGACTAGGAGAGATGACAGATCGCTGTTTCAACTTAGTAGAAACACACAATGCGTCTCCTGACAGCACAGGGATTTCGGTGTTTACACACAGAAATCGCCGTGCTGGCTCTCGTGCATGTGATCGCACCCGCCAGCCACAGGTCCCCCACCGTGCAGCAGGCACGCACGCCCTCTGGCGGCTCTTAAAAGAGGTTAATCAGAGGCACTTTAAATGATGGCAGGTGTGTACTGACTCCTTCACAAGAGTTTGAAAGTGATTGCTTAATTCTGAACAGAGCTACATGCCCAGTTATAAGAGGGTGTGCACACTTATGCAACCACATTATTTTAGTTTATTTTTACTTCTCCCCTCTAAAAGATTTCAGTACGTTTTTCAATTGAGTTGTACAGTTTGGTCACATTAAAAAAGTGGAAAAAGTTCTGAAATGATTCATCTTTGTCTTTTTTACATCACAGAAACCTGACATTATAAAAAGGGGTGTGTAGACTTTTTAATATCCACTGTGTGTAGTTTTTATATGCGTGTGTGACCTACACATGCATTTGCCTTTGCGATTTTTTTTTCCCCCATTTTATTTTTTTTTTATTTCAGATTTTTTATATTGTTTGGTTAAAGCCCAACTCTGGGCTGTTAGAAGTTTCTAATGCAGTCGGGTCCCATTCATATGGCATGGGCTAAATAATTGTCTATGGGGAAAGGAATACGTACAAATGCTTACCTTACTCCTTGCTCCACTAGCAGCTGGCGCTCATCATGTTCCAGAAAGTGGACGGGCCATCATTGTCCAATGCAGGACTGCTGGTCCTGCATTGTACGTCATGATGTCAGACAGCTGCGAATGAAGTAGCTTCAGAGGATTGGTCACTGGGAAGCTTGCAGGAGTGGGACGCAAGATAAGAATTTGTACTCATTCCTTCCGACTAGCCAAATGAGCATTGGACCCATGCAGTGCAGGGGTACATTTAAGAACATCCAAAGCTGGGCATTAAAGTCTAAATTTCCTAAGCGGTTTCTTCTGTCATGAACATAAATATACACTTTGTGCCTATTTAAAAGTGACAATGGTTTTTAGATATGATTGTATGCAATAGTACTTAATCTGACAGCAGAAATACATCAGTCTCTGATGCACTAGCTTTCCACCAACTTACCAAAAGCTCCTGCTTCTCCGGACAGTCATAATGCTTTAATGTGCGAAGAGATACTTGGAAACTATAAAAAAAAAAAAAAAAAAAAACACAAACTTTCAGTAATTTCAGATTGGCAAGCAGAATGTGTTGCCCATGGGTTATGCATTATGAAACTGATTACTGATGAGGAAAAGGGATCAGGTAAATGAATGAAAGATTTCTGGGAATATTGATAGACTTCAACTGTACTCCTTTAACCACTTGCTTACTGGGCACTTAAACCCCCCTCCTATCCAGACCAGCTTTCAGCGCTGATGCACTTTGAATGACAATTGCGCGGTCATACAACACTGCACCCACATGAAATTTTTAATCATTTTTTCCCCACAAATAGAGCTTTCTTTTGGTGGTATTTGATCACCTCTACGGTTTAAAAAAAAAAAAAAAAAAAGAATGTAAATGTAAAAAAACTGAAATTTAAAAAAAAAAAAAAAATTAAATAAAATTTTTATATTTTGTTATAAAAAAAAACAAAAAACTTAAAAACAGGTAAATTTTTCTCCTTCGTTGATGTACGCTGATGAGGCAGCACCGATAGGCAGCAGTGATGGGCACTGATCAGTTACACTGATAAGCAGCACTGCTAGGTGGCACTGATTGGCACTACTGGTGGGCATTGATAGCTGGCACTTGTGGGCATTGATAGGTGGCACTGCTAGGTGGCACTGATTGGCACTACTGGTGGGCATTGATAGCTGGCACTGTTAGGTGGCACAGATGAAGCAGATGTGCCTCTTTGCCTCTTTGTCCCTCGCATCTGAGCCGGTGATCGGCTTTTTTTTCTACTCACGCTATCAGCGCGAGTAGAAGAAAAAAAAAAAAAAAACGATTACCGATCTTTTGTTTACATCATGTGATCAGCTGTCATTGGCTGACAGCTGATCACATGGTAAGGGGCCGGGACCGGCCCCTCACTCGGATCGGTCCCTCACTCGGATCAGTGATCACCCGAGTCTCAGTGACTCGGTGATCACAGGGCGCGTGCACACGGGAAGCCGTCATATGAATGCCTCCCGGGAATTCAGGTCCGTGCTGTGGCCGTCATCCGGCCATAGCGTGCATGTCAAGTGGTTAAAGTATAGGATACCCCAACATTTCATATTTCTGATGTGTGTTTATGCCATCATGCATTTTGTTAATAAAGTATTCTGTTCTCTTTGTGTTGTTTCCTTTGTGTAAAATACCTGGTGATCCCGCCAGTCCCCCTGCTTTCCTATTTCAACTGGCCACATTTTAGCACATCCAGCCCAGCATTGTTGTCAGTTTGTGTCTTTGCATTGGAAGCAGAGCCTGCTTGCACGCTACTGGTCAGACTTTTCTGACACCCTCTGGCCAACTCTACACTGGGGGGATTAGAGTACTGTAGTTTCCCTGCCTCTTGCTGACATGCTCCTGCCAAACTCTTCACTGGAAGGATCAGTGTACTGTGGTTTCCTTGCCTGCTGCTGACATGCCCCCCTTTCCAGCTCCAGGTCCAGTGATCACTTAAAAGGTATTAATAATATTGTGTGTGTGCACTATATTACCAAAAGTATTGGGACACATGTCTTTACACACACGGCCTTTAATGGCGTTCCAGTCTTAGTGCGTAGGGTTCAATATTGCGTTGGCCCACCATTTGCAGATATAACAGCTTAAACTCTTCTGGGAAGGCTGTCCACAAGGTTTAGGAGTGTGTCTATGGGAAGGTTTGACCATTCTTCCAGAAGTGCATTTGTGAGGCACTGATGTGGACGAGAAGGCCTGGCTCACAGTCTACGCTCTAATTCATCTCAAAGGTGTTCTATCGGGTTATAGTTAGTTGCAATATATTGTGTGTATATATATATATATATATATATATATATATATATATATATATATATATATATATATATATATATATATATATATATATATAAAAAATATTATTGTTATATATATTGTATATACACACACACACACACACGTTTTGGCTTGCAATACTATTTAAAACGAAACATTTTGTTTTACAAGGTAAAGATTCACATATACTTTAATAGTGCATTTGAGAGACTAAATGAGTTACTTAAAAAAAAAAAAAAAAAAGTTGAAAAAAAAAAAAAAGAGTCTAATGTATAGTTAACAAGTGAAAAAAATCATAGGAATTTATCAAGTTCGGCTAAAAGGCGAGTTTTTTTATTTATTTTTTTTTCATTTTACCAAGACAACATGGGGAATTCATGGATATCACTGCCACTGGATTATCCACCTCATCTGTTCAGGAAGAGGGTAGGAAGAAAAGGAAATAATGATTTCATGCTTTTTTTTTTTTTTTTTTTTTAAAAAGATGAAAGGGTGGGGCAGCGGTCCCAAAAGAAAAGCCATGATAATGCATGCAGAGCAGCAAAGAAAAAAAAAAAAAACCCCAAAAAGGTAAGTCTGATGACCAATTATGAACGTCATCAAATTGACTGAAATACAGTCAAAGCAATATTAAAGCTTTTTTTTTTTTTTAATTATTAACAAACATGTTATACTTGCCTGCTTTGTGCAGTAGTTTTGCACCGAGCAGCCTGGATTCTGCTCTTCTCGGGTCCCACACCGGCGCTCCTGGGCTCTCCCTCCTGCCAGATGCCCCATACAGCAAGCAGCTTGCTATGGGGCACCCAAAGCAGGCACGCTCCTGACCTGCAGCTCTGTGTGTCCACTCACACACGGAGCCCTTGCTCGGCCCAGCCCCCTTCTGATTGACTTTTGGCAGCAGCGGGGGCCAATCAGAAGTGCGAGTCCCCGGAGAGGCAAGGCTCTTCTCAACATCGCTGGATTGAGAGGGGGCTCAGTTAAGTATTAAAGGGCACGCTGTTGCACACAGAAGGCTTTTGGTAAGTTTAAACTGAAAGGGAAGAAAGAGTCCTTGAAGAATTAGTTAAACTCCCGGATGAAGGAGATAAAGCTAGTAGTGAGGCAGATGAGAAGAGATTGATTTTAAATGGGGTAAAATGGTAAAAATAAATCTAAGACTATTCACCCTTTAAGTTATAACAAGTATGTCCATTTGTTTATGGAAATGGTGACAAAAGATGAATATACATTTGTGCTCATAAGTTTACATACCCTGGCAGAATTTATGATTTCTTGGTCATTTTTCAGAGAATAGGAATGATAACACACAAAAAAAAACTTTTTTCACTCATGGTTAGCATTTGGCTGAAGCCATTTTTTATCAACCAACTTTGTTTACTCTTTTAAAATCATAATGGCAACAGAAACTACCCAAATGACCCCGATCAAAAGTTTACACACCCCAGTTCTTAATAACGTGTATTGCCCCCTTTAACATCAATGACAGCTTGTAGTCTTTTGTGGTATTTGTGGATGAGTCTCTATCCTCTCAGATGGTAAAGCTGCCCATTCCACTTGGCAAAAAGCCTCCAGTTGCTGTAAATTCTTGGGCTGTCTTGCATGAACTGCACATTTGAGATCTCCCCAGAGTGGCTCAATGATATTGAGGTCAGGAGACTGAGGTGGTCACTTCAGAACCTTCACTTTATTCTGCTGTAGCCAATGACAGGTCGACTTGGCCTTGTGTTTTGGATTATTGTCATGTTGGAATGTCCAAGTACGTCCCATGCGCAGCTTCCTGGCTGATGAATGCAAATGTTCCTCCAGTATGTTTTGATAACATGCTGCATTCATCTTGCCATCAATTTTGACCAGATTTCCTGTGCCTCTGTAGCTCACACATCCCCAAAACATCAGCTATTCACCTAAGTGTTTCACAGTAGGAATGGTGTACCTTTTCATCATAGGCCTTGTTGACTCCTCTCCAAATGAAGCGTTTATGGTTGTGGCCAAAAAGCTAAATTTTGGTCTTATCACTCCAAACGATTTTATGCCAGAAGGTTTGAGGCTTGTCTGTGCTGTTTGACGTATTGCAAGCTGGATACTTTGTGGCATTTTTCGCAGTAATGGCTTTCTTCTGGCGACTGGACCATGCAGCCCATTTTTCTTCAAGTGCCTCCTTATTGTGCATCTTGAAACAGCCACATCACATGTTTTCAGAGAGTCCTGTATTTCACCTGAAGTTATTTGTGGGTTTTTCTTTGCATCCCGAACAAATTTTCCTGGCAGTTGTGGCAGAAATTTTAGTTGGTCTACCTGACAGGTTTGGTTTCAACAGAACCCCTCATTTTCCACTTCTTGATTAGAGTTTGAACACTGCTAATTGGCATTTTCAATTCCTTGGATATCTTTTTATATCCCTTTCCTGTTTTATACAGTTCAACTACCTTTTCCCACAGATCCTTTGACAATTCTTTTGCTTTCCCCATGACTCAGAATCCAGAAACGTCAGTCCATCACTGGATGAAAGATGCAAGGGTCTATCAGGAGTCCAGAAACTCATTAACCTTATTCACACAAACTAATTACAAACATTTCACAGGTGAGGATGGTTGCATTGAATAGCCATTCAAACCCTTTGTGTCAACTTGTGTGCATCAGGCCAAAATCACCAGGATATGTAAACTTTTGATCAGGGTCATTTGGGTAGTTTCTGTTGTCATTATGATTTACAAAGAGTAAACACAGTTGATTGATAATAAATGGCTTCAGCCAAACACTAAACAAATTCTATCAGGGTATGTAAACTTATGAGCACAACTGTATAACAATAAAATTATATTATATTTATTTATTATATATATAAAAAACAGTATCTCACAAAAGTGAGTACACCCCTCACATTTTTGTAAATATTTTATTTACCTTATCATGTGACAACACTGAAGAAATGACACTTTGCTACAATGTAAAAGAGGGGGGTATAAAGATTGTATAACAGTGTAAATTTGCTGTCCCCTCAAAATAACGCAACACACAGCCATTAATGTCTAAACCGCTGGCAACAAAAGTGATTACACCCCTAAGTCAAAATGTCCAAATTTGGCCCAATTAGCCATTTTCCCTCCCCGATGTCAAGTGACCCGTTAGGGTAACAAGGTCTAAGGTTTAACAGGACAGGTTCTACTCAGAACAGGCCTCGCCATGGTCGATCAAAGAGGTTTAGTGCACGTGCTCCATGTCATATCCAGAGGTTGTCTTTGGGAAATAGACACATGAGTGCTGCCAGCATTGCTGCAGAGGTTGAAGGGGTGGGGGGTGGGGGGAATCAGCCTGTCAGTGCTCAAACCATACGCCGAACACTGCATCAAATTGGTCTGCATGGCTGTCGTCCCAGAATGAAGCCTCTTCTAAAGATGAGGCACAAGAAAGCCTGCAAACCGTTTGCTGAAGACAAGCAGACTAAGGACATCGATTACTGGAACCATGTCCTGTGGTCTGATGATACCAAGATAAACTTATGTGGTCCAGGTGGTGTCAAGTGTGTGTGGCGGCAACCAGGTGAGGAGCACAAAGACAAGTGTGTCTTGCCTACAGTCAAGCATGGTGGTGGGAGTGTTATGGTCTGGGGCTGCATAAGTGCTGCTGGCAATGGAGAGCTGCAGTTCATTGAGGGAACCATAAATGCCAAGATGTACTGTGACATACTGAAGCAGAGCATGATTCCCTCTCTTCGGAGACTGAGCAGCATTCCAACATAATGACCCCAAACACCTCCAAGACTACCACTGCTTTGCTAAAGAAGCTGAGGGTAAAGGTGGTGGACTGGCCAAGCATGTCTTCAGACCTAAACCCTATTGAGCATCTGTGGGGCATCCTTAAATGGAAGGTGGAGGAGCACAAGGTCTCTAACATCAACCAGCTCCGTTATGTCGTCATGGAGGAGTGGAAGAGAACTCCAGTGGCCAACCTGTGAAGTTCTGGTGAACTCCATGCCCAAGAGGGTTAAGGCAGTGCTGGAAAATGGTGGCCACACACACACACAATTTTGACATTTTCACTTAGGGGTGTATACTCACTTTTGTTGTCAGCCGTTTAGACATTAATGGCTGTGTGTTGAGTTATTTTGAGGGGACAGCAAATTTGCACTGTTATACAAGCTGTACGCTCACCACTTTACTTTGTAGCAAAGTGTCATTTCTTCAGTGTTGTCACATGAAAAGATATTATAAAACATTTACAAAAATGTGAGGGGTGTACGCACTTTTGTGAGATACATTTGAGCATTTGAGATCATTTTAGCTGAGCATCCCACCAGTTTCTGCACTTCTTTATATATTTAGATGTTTTCCCCTCTCCAATCAACTTTTTAATCAAAGTACGCTGTTCTGAACAATGTCTAGAACGACCCATTTTACTCTGATTTTCAGAGAGAAATGCACCATTACCCAGCATGTACTGCTGCCTTCATCCTTAACCACTTGCCACCTGCCATATAGCAAAAGGACAGCGGCAAAGTGGTTTCAATAATCTGACTGGGCGTCATATGATGTCCTCAGGATATTAAGCCGGTGGTGATCGTTGTTGCGGTGTGTCAGTCTGACTACGATCCCGGTAAAGAGTCTCTCACGGAGACTCTTTACGACATGAATAGGAATAGCCAGTGATCGGCTTTTCCTCACTCGGCTGCTCCTCTGACAGGGGTGGGGGGGTGGGGTCTGTGCTGATAGATTATCAGCGCAGCCCCCGCGCCCTGCCCCCCCCCCCCCAAGATGCCCACACTGGACCACCAGGGACGCCACTAGGAGCAACAGGGATGTCACCACAAGGTATGCCACCCTAGACCACCAGGGTTGCCAATCAGTGCCCACAATGGGCATCCCTGATTGGCATCCATCAGTACCGTACATCAGTGCCGCCTATCAGTGCCCATCCGTGCCGCAAATTAGTGCCCATCAATGCTACCTCATCAGTGCAGCCCCATCAGTGAAGGAGAAAACTTATTTACAAAGTTTTGTAACTGAAACAAATAAAAAAAAAAAAAAAAAAAAGACTTTTTTCAAAATTTTCAGTCTTTTTTTATTTGTTTAGCAGAAAATAAAAATCCCACACAAAATTGTCAATTAAAGTGCGACAGCACTGAAAACTGAAAATTGGTCTGGGCAGGAAGGTTTATAAGTGCCCTATATTGAAGTGGTTAAATAAGGGGCCACCTGTTTTTTCACAGATTGAATGACCTAACTAATTGAACGCCACACTGCTATTATTTTGAACACGCCCCTTTCAATTAATGATTCAATTACACATAATGAGCAGCATGCATGTCATGACTGTTGGGTCTGCTGGTTTTCTATTACTCCACTACACCTACTAGTAAATTATTTGCCATGTAGAAATATAATTTATACCAAAAACAGTGACTGACCTGGTTAGTGATGTTGGACTGCTATTATTTTGAACACCACTGTAAAGGATTGTGGTGTCTGTTCAGTTCTTAGCTGTGTTTACAAATGACCAGTCTGCTGCTGTAGCCCCTCACTTTGCAACTTGCTACCAAAATTGTACAGTCTGACCATTTGGAGAAATATTATGTCTGCAGCAGATTAATGCCAACATCTCAACCTGGTTCATTGTCTGAGTTTAAAGACCGCTTTCTAACTGTAAAATGTAAGGTATGTTTTTTTCTGTTTTTTTGTTTAAGAGTATACTGCTATCGCACACCGACATGAGCAATTTATTCATGCAGACATGAAAATTTACTAACAGGCTCACTTTTAACTAAATTAAAAAATAGCCATCTTTGTCTTACATTACAGCTTTTTATGAGGCATCTTTCTTTACCTTTGCTTCTGATTGTTAGGATCAGAAAGGCACTCCTCCACAAATATTATTGAAGCCCGCTTTTCTTTGTGTCGCACTAATTTTACCTGTCATAGATAAAATATTTATCATCAGCTCTTACAGAATTTGAAATATTGTTTTCACTGTCAAATCTAAAAAGTATTATAACACATGACACTTACCAAAGATGGCCAGTAAGGGTATCGCTTAAATTTACACCAGACAAATGACCCACGCTCAAAGGAGGCTGGTTCTAGAAGAAAATATGTCACTCAGAAATCTGGAATTTTTTTCATCACAATAGGAACACTGACAAAAATTACCAAAACAAATGTGAAAAACAAAAAAAAAAAAAAAAAAAAAAATGGAGAAAACATGAGATACAGACTGTGAAGGTACCATTTAAAAGGGGGAAACTATCCACTTTCTGGGTTTATTTGTATAAAATGCTAGTTTGGTATATGCTTATTTTATATGTAGTATGCATTCTATGTAAAAATCTCCTTATTAAAAACGTGCTTGATGGCATGAAACACTTCTTTCACAAGAATATAAATATATGAGAAGAATTGTGGGCTCCAAATACTGCAATGGGATTTAGTTCTAACATGCATTGGAGAAAAATGTCTGACAGCAGCTGATTTTATTCTAAGGAAATGACAACTGCAGTCTGACAGTTTGCCTTAGGCAATAGCACCATATCATTTTCTCTAGTAATATAAAGGTTCGGCAATAACACTACCTTTCTTAAATTCAATGACAGGAAGTTCTACATCTTCCTCTGTATCGTCATTTGGCCACACTTCTGGAACAGCTTTGAATTCTGGAGAACTACATTCCATAGACAATTCTGAAGATAATATATCTGAAACAAAATACACACATATGATTGCATTTTCAAATAAAAATCAACTGGTACATAATCTCAAAGGATAAAAACAAAAAAATTATGAAAAATTACCATAAAACCCAATACAGTAATCGGACTATCCATGTGTAGCATACTGTACCTGTGTTCTCAGCAATCCCCTCCTAAGCCAGTATCAGGCAAACAAAGAAGTCTAAGTGAACAATACACGATCATACATTTTACACCCAAGATTTGCAACTGACGCTGCAAGTAATTCTACCCAATGGTAAGTTTATGTAGCTGGTATTTGACCGCTTTCATAATATATGCATGTGTAGAATAGACTGCCTCAACAGATCATATGATCTAGCCCAGGGGTAGGCAACCTTTGAGAGGTAGAGATCTACCTGGGCCAAATAGAAGCAAACAGAGATCACCAGGGTGCTTTTTATAAAAACAAAATAAAATTACCAAGGCCCCAATAAAATTAGTATGTAGGGCAGTGTACAGGGGCCAGTAGTTTCCAGGGTTGAGTACAGGGGTCATAAGTGTGTAGGGCAGATTAAAAGGGGTCAGCAGGGCAGTGTACATGGGTCAGCAGAGTGAAGGTCAGCGGGGCAGTGTACATGGGTCAGCAGAGTGAAGGTCAGCGGGGCAGTGTACATGGGTCAGCAGAGTGAAGGTCAGCGGGGCAGTGTACATGGGTCAGCAGAGTGAAAGTCAGCGGGGCAGTGTACATGGGTCAGCAGAGTGAAAGTCAGGGGGGCAGTGTACATGGGTCAGCAGAGTGAAAGTCAGCGGGGTAGTGTAAATGGGTCAGCAGAGTGAAAGTCAGGGGGGCAGTGTACATGGGTCAGCAGAGTGAAAGTCAGGGGGGCAGTGTACATGGGTCAGCAGAGTGAAAGTCAGGGGGGCAGTGTACATGGGTCAGCAGAGTGAAAGTCAGCGGGGCAGTGTACATGGGTCAGCAGAGTGAAAGTCAGCGGGGCAGTGTACATGGGTCAGCAGAGTGAAAGTCAGCGGGGCAGTGTACATGGGTCAGCAGAGTGAAAGTCAGGGGGGCAGTGTACATGGGTCAGCAGAGTGAAAGTCAGGGGGGCAGTGTACATGGGTCAGCAGAGTGAAAGTCAGCGGGGCAGTGTACATGGGTCAGCAGAGTGAAAGTCAGCGGGGCAGTGTACATGGGTCAGCAGAGTGAAAGTCAGCGGGGCAGTGTACATGGGTCAGCAGGGTGGCAGTCAGGTAGGTCAATGTACAGAGGTCAGCAGGTAAAAAGACAGAGGTCAATGATTTTACCCATATGCAGAGAAGGGATGTGGTGGTGACATATTCCTCTGGTGTGCCAATCCCTGCTAGCCGTCCTCCCATGTCCCATACTATCCAAGGTCAGGCACATGGCTTCTCTGCACCACTCTGGAAGTGAGGAGGAACACCAATGTTCCAGTCTTATGAATTGACGGTCAGCAAGATGGCGACATAACTCAGGCGTGATATTAGTCTGAACCAGCCACAATTTTCCCGCTGGGAAGTTGTCAAAGCCACTCATAGACGGGGAGCAACTCTGCCACCTGTGATTGGCCGTCAGCTTTGATAGATTCCTGGCTGGATAGCAACAGGTTGATGACCCCCCTCTATAGAGGAATTCTGGCAGAATTAAAACTATTCTATGTCAGATTCCACTGGGGAAAGTGGAGGAAGTTTTACACCTCTGCAATCAGAGGATACAACCAGTTGCTGAAAAGTAGGAGGAATGAGCACCAGAGGGAAAACTGCAGCTATTTAAATGACTACTAGCTCAGGGAAAACTCACGGACCAGCTGGGGAAATATGGCTGTGTAACCACTGTCACTGCAGGTGGAGCACAATAATCACAGTTGTGTTTGGTGTTACTGTCAGCAGAAAGGAAAATCTGCTGCATAGGAAAAGAAACGCAGTCTGCCTGACATTTTTCCACAGTGCTTCACAGCTGATTTTCACATCTCTGCCTTGCTGTGTAGAGTTGAGCGTCCCTCGAACACTGCTGTTTTGTCTCTGGCAGAACTGTTGTGAGGGGAAAAGCAGCGCAGGTAAATTCAAAGAGCAGCTTGGCTAAAACAGAGCCCAGCAGCTTGAGCACAGCGGGAACACAAGGCGGGCTTTCAAAGCAGACAGCCAATCAAAGAGCTGTGCCATCAGGAAGCTGATAAAGCCAACAGCCAATCACAGGTGGCAGAGGCTTCCCTGCCTCTGCCACCTGTGATTGGCTGTCGGCTTTGTCAGCTTGAGATTTGCCCCTTAAGGTCCGATTCGCATCGCTGTGCAAACCACATGCGATGTCTGTGCGATGCCAATTCAGCCATACAGCTTGTATGGCTGAATTTGCATCGCATTTGCACCAAACTCGCACAGGACCCTTTTTTGGTCCACACCAGAATCAGATCACATGGGTTCACACACCCATGCTATCCGATTTCTGTCTGAACTGAAATGGGGGCATCATTAACTTTGTATTGACACTCCCAGCAGTTCACATAGGGCAGTTTGAACTGCCTGCGAGTTGTATGCGTTGCGGGAACCCGCACTGGATTTGCAGGGTTCCCGAATCGCTGTAGTGTGAACCGAGTCTAATACAGGGACACGGCTCAATTTACAGTATCCAAGACATCAGTGAGCGCTGACCTACAGTAAACATCTCACTCTCCAATAATAATGTTACCCAGTAAGGCCAGCCACAGACCCGTGGGCCGCACCTGGCCCGCCACCCCTTATGTCCAGCCCGTCAGTGCATGCGAGGAATTCATGTGCACCCGGCCCGCGGACATTTTTAACCCCGGTCGGCTTTCTTGGGATAACAACCAAAGCGGCCAAGAAGCTGTTTGGTTGTTATACCAAGTAGTGGGACGTCCTGCTCCCCCTCCTGCCGCTTGCCTGGGCTCTCCTGCCCCCCCTGGGAGACCCTAGCTGGTCGGAGACCCAAACAAAGCCGGAATCGGCTTCAATCGGGTCTCAGATCTAGTAACCCGGAAGCGATGTTATGGACATCACGTCTGGTTTACAGAGAACTTAAAGTGGTTGTAAACCCTTATCTTTTTTCACCTTAATGCATCCTATAAAATTCATGGCACCTGATACCCATGCTTGGGGTGGCATTAACATTTAATGGTAACGCAAGCGCCATGTATACATGCGTCAAAGTGCGCATTTTTTGTTCAGAAACACGCAGATGTGAATGGGTCATCATTGTTCTTGTGTAAACACACCATCACTTTCAGGCCCCATCCACACCTAACAAAGTGGGACCGTACATTTTTTGTTTTTCCCACACAGCTGCAGCAAAGTCATGGGACATTTTGGTGTGTTGCGGTTAGCACTTTTTTGCTGTGCATTTTGCTGCCTTTGCGTTTTGTATTGCTTCATTTGTGTGAAATCCCTGGACTTCCTGCCAATTCCTCTGCTTTTCTATTAAAAACTGACCACACTAAGAAGAGGAACGCACCATGGTCAGTTCTCTAGCTGTGCTGGGAAATCAGCATGCTCTCCTGCAATAATCAGATTTGTGCTGACATGCCACCCCTGCACAGCCATTCACTGGGAAGACCAGCGTGTTGATTTCTCCTCCCAAAGCATTCTGAGCGCCTTATGTAGCTGAGAACAGAGGGTATATAATCACTTTAAAAAAAAAACAAAAAAAAAACACACACACACACACACACACGTTATAAATACCCTTTCCCCCCCCCTTTTTTTTTTTTTTTTAATTTGTATACAAAAATGTTTTGCCTTTCACTTCTATTTTAAACTGAATGGGTTGTTTTACAAGGTGAGGGTTTGCATGTACTTTAAGAAGCTATGACCATAAAAAGATGAATGAAAGAAAGGTGAAAGAATGAAAAAAAGGTAGGCTAGGAAATACCCAAAAGTAAACAGAACTAACGAGGCAAAAGGCAGCAGCATGTGTACAAAGGATAGCAAGCCCTCTTTAGCCACTTTGATACCGGACACTTTTACCCCGTTCCTGCTCAGTTCAATTTTCAGCTTTCAGCAATGTCACATTTCGAATGATGACAATTGCGCGGTCACGCAACACTACCCATAATACATTTTTAGCATCTTGTTCATACAAATAGAGCTCTCTTTTTGGTGGTGTTTAATCACCATTGGGTTTAATTTTTGCTAAAGAAAAAACACTGAAAAATTTTAGATAAAAAAAACAAACATTCTTTGTTTTGGTTATAAAATTCTGCTAATAAATCTTTCTTCATGAATTTAGGCCAAAATGTATTCTGCAACTTTTTTTTGTTGGTGAAAATAACCTAAATCGTAGTACATTTAGGCTGTAGGAAAGTTAGAGTTCACAAACTATGGTATATATCTGAAAATTGATCTATAAAAATCGCAATAAGCGTATATTGATTGGTTTGCGCAAAGTTTATAGCGTCTACAAACTATGTGAAAGATTTATGGCATTTTTATTATTATTTTTTTTTTTCCTAGTAATGGCCGTGATCTGCAATTTTTAGCGGTACTGCGGCGGACAGCTCGGACACTTGACACATTTTTGGGAATATTGACATTTATACAGCGATCGTGCTATAAATATGCACTGATTACTGTGTAAATCTCAGGGAAGGGGCTAACACTAGGGGGCGATCAAGGGGGTAAATGTGTTCCCTTGTGAGTGATTCTAACTGTATAGGGATGTGACTGACTGGGGGAGGAGACATATCATTGTTCCTACTTGGTAGGAACACACAATCTGTCTCCTGTCCCCCGACAGAACAGGGATTTGTGTGTTTACACACAAATCCCAGCTCTCACCCTGGTGCCCGCAATCGCGGGTAACTGGCGGCGATCTCGCCCGCTGGGCACGCACAGCGGGCACCTGCTATGGCTCTTAAAAGGGGCCGACGTACCTATACGGCGGTTTGCGCAGCGGTGCCATTCTGCCACCGTCAGCGGCAGATTCGCAACAAGCTCACTTTAAATTGGTGCTGGTGCCGTGCTCCGGTTGTTTCTGACGCTTACCAGAGTCGTCGATAGCAGCGGAGACGACCGCGTCCGCTCCCCTGTGAGGCTGGACGTCAAACGTCACTTCCGCCCAATGCTCTTAAAAACGGGATTTTTATTTTTTTTGTAAAAAAAAAAAAAAAAAATTTTAAAAGCGCCTCGTCCCGCCGAGAAGCGAACACATACTCAAGTCACACCCGCATATGAAAATTGTGTTCAACCACCTCCCGCCTGGCCTATAACAGAATGACAACTGGGAAGCGGTTCTGTTATCCTGACTGGGCATCATATGACGTTCAGCAGGATAACATGCCGGCACGCGCAGCTATTGAGAGTCAGACAGACCGCATCTCTGATCATGATCTCTGACAGAGGCTTCTTACCAAGTGATCAGCTGTGACCAATCACAGCTGATCATCACGTGAACCAGGAAGTGCCGGTAAACAGCATTCCTCGGTTCGTGCTGATGGGGAGAGCCGATCGGCTGCTCTCCCTGTCAGAGGGGGGGTCTGTGCTGATGACCAGCACAGCCCCCATCAAATGTACCAATAAGCTGCCAATCGGTGCCCCATCATAACCCCCTTGTCAGTGCCCAATAAAGTGTCAGTGTCCACCACAGTGCCAATCAGTGCCCAGCATTAACACCTGTCAGTACCTGCCCAATCAGTGCTGCCCATCAGTGCACATCAATGCCAGCTGTCAGTGCCCATCACTGCCGCCTGTCAGTGACCATCAATTCTACATATCAGTGCCCACTCATCAGTGCCCGTCAGTGAAGGAGAAAACTAAATTTGATAACAGAAACGAAGAAAAACTTTTTTTTTTTTTTTTTCAAAAATGTCGGTCTATTTTAGTTTGTTTAGCAAAAAATAAAAACTGCAGAGGTGATCAAATACCACCAAAAGAAAGCTCTATTTGTGGGAACAAAATGATAAAAACTTTGGGTAGTTTGGGTACAGTGTTGTATGACCACGCAATTGTCATTCAAAGTGCGACAGCGCTGAAAGCTCAAAATTGTCCTGGGCAGGAAGGGGCGAAAGTGCCTGGTATTGAAGTGGTTAAACCACATGTGAGGTATCGCCGCGATCGTTAGACCGAGAGCAAGAATTCTAGCCCTAGACCTCCTCCAAGTCAAAACTGGTAACCTGTAGAAATGTTTAAACGTCGCCTATGGAGATTTTTACGGGTAAAGGTTTGTCGTCATTCCACGAGCGGACGCAATTTTGAAGCATGGCAAGCTGGGTATCAATTCACTTGGCGTAACATTATCTTTCACAATATAAAAAAAAAAAAAAGTGTATTTTTCCTCCAAAATTGCGCTTGTAAAACCGCTGCGCAAATACGGTGTGACACAGTATTGCAACGACTGCCATTTTATTCTATAGGGTATCTGAAAAACAAAAAATTGCTAGACGGCAGCAGAGCGCTGAAAAGTTTTATATATGAAAACCAGTATTTTTCACAAATGATATTTGGGTTTGTTTGATATAACTATCATTAATATTTGCAATATGCATGTGTTCTCACGGGCATTGGTTTTTTTGAAAGGGTTGGATATACAAGCGCTCTTTTGTTCATCAAGACACTTGATTTTTTGTTTTTAATTGCACTTCCTTTGTCAGCACCTCTTCTAAAAGACAGTCGGCTGGCGTTACAGGAGTATCCTCTATTCCCAGTAGACGACAGTTTTGTGGAAACGCAACAGATCGGAGAGTCCTTGTACTGTCATGCAACTGGTTGGATGAATGACATCGTCAGACAATTTTTTCATGCCTGAATTTTATGCCTTGCTGTAAGCATTTTAATAAATTCATGCGGTATTACACTATGAGGATCTTTCTTTTCTTTGTAAATGATTTCCTGAATCTTGGAGTTCTATCTACATTTAAACGGATGCAAAAGTTTACATATCATTGCACCTGATAAGTTTAAACTGGCTAATTGTTGTGATATGGATAAGTTGAACACCTATGGAAGTGAGTCAGTTCAATCTTTGGAGGTGTTTGGTTGTGAAAAAACCACGATATCCACACAGGCGGTCATATCCCACAGCGAGTCTGATCTCTGTAATAGCCTCTTACCAGATATGGTGGATCCCTAACCCATTTAGTTTAAAGTGGTTGTAATCCCTCACAAACCACTTTTTACTACAGGTAAGCCTGCATGGTTTAGGAGATATCCCCTGTATCAGCATGTGCTGACATTATCGGTACATGCACACTGAAGCGACAGCTCATTTCCTGCCGTTGCTTCAGCTGACGTGCCATTACCGGTGGCTCCCGTGAGCGGGAGTGACATCATCACGGCTCCAGCCAATCACAGTGCTAGAGCCCACAATACCCGGAAATAACTCCTGGAGCGATGTCGCTGGCCGGACCAGTGTACGGGGACCACTGCGGGGGCTTTGATCCAAGGTAGTTCATAATGAGCTAGTTTTTTTTTTTTTTTGAGTGGGTTTACAACCACTTTAACATGAAACGAAATTTGAAACGGATTTGCCTTTCCTAAATAGCCCCCAAAGTCTTCCTTCCAAAAAAAAATTTATTTTAAAGATCCTTTGATTTTCGAATCATTAGTGTGGTCAAATCGACGTTCGTTTTCATCCACAGTGACAGGAAAATTTAGATATAAACTGCTTGGTCAAAGGAATTTTCAGACAGTGTATGCGGTTTTCGTTCAGAAATTGCATTCATTTTAAAACAGTGTTAAAAGCAAGTGAAAATTTCAGAAGAACAAGTGTGATCATTGGAGGAGAGCACAAGCACAATGCACATTCAAGCACATCTAGAGAACTGACCACAGTGTGTTTTCCTGACTAGTGTGGTCAGTTAATAGGACAGCAGAGGGACTGGCAGGAACACCAGAGGTTTTACTTAAAGGAAGCAATACAAAAAGAACAGGATATTTTATCATACAAGTAAATGGCATTGCAAGAATATGAAATGTTGGGTTTACATACTCTTTACAGCAAGAAGCTATGTTCTAGGTTAATCAGTCCAGATTATGTGCATTATATGACGGTATATTCACTTTATATTACCTGTCTCAGTGAAGCTGAAGTCTGGCAAAGGGAGCTGGTTGTATTTGCTCTTTCTGTGGGAATCTTCTTCCTCTGTATCAGATCTAGACTCCTGTATGGTGGTGGGCACCTGTACATTGTATGTTTTTGTAGGCTTTGAAACAAGGCATTTGGTACGCTGATTTACATTTCTTGTGGTATTTTCATCTTGATCAGGTGACGTGACAGTCTGTATCTCCTTTGCAGAGGAAAGATGGCTCTTAAGTGTGGCCTTTCTATTCTTGCCTTTTTCAGACTTCTGCTTTTCTGTAGTACTGCTGTTAAAGGACACCATTTTAGACGTGGTCTTTTTCCCGCCGCGAAAACTGCCTTTTTCTGTGCTTGTGTCTTCCACCCTTTTTCTTTTAACATCTTTTTCTGTCTGGGTGGGTTTGGGCTTATTTGATGTCCTGGGACGCATTGAGCGTTTAGTTGTTCTCATGCATATCCCCCTTTTGATTGTTTTGCCGTCTATCATGGTAGAGCCTGAAGCTTCTTTCTCCATAAGATTTTTTCTTGAAGATGTGCATTCATTACCCCCCTCATGTTTTACTGCTTCGTTGCAGGTTTCAATAGTGGCTTCATTTCTGTCATTCTGCAAGAGTGCACTTTCTCCTTTCTCTTTTAAGAGGTTCATTGCTGTGCGGAGTGCATTTCGATACTTTAGTTCCTCAGTAGTAACTTTGAGATTTTTAGATCTGTCTGCAGGAAAACAAAAACATGTCCTTAGAAACACAACAAATATCAAAAATTAACAGGTTATTCAACCTAAAAAAAATAAAAAAATAAAAAAAAATTAAAGAACAGGTTTTGTTTCAACTGTTTGACAAAAAGCCCAATGCATGCAATAAAAAACAAAAATAAAATAAAAAAAACACACAAAAAAAAAAACAAAAAAACAAAACCGCTTGCCGAACCCGGCTCAGTACATTTAGGCTTCATGTACACGGGATATTGTTCAACCTCTCCTGAACGATTTAACAGCTAGAAACTGGCGTCTAAAAACGGCCGTTTAGCTGCGTTTACATGCCGCGTTTGCGTCTAGAAGCATTTGGAAAAGAAAATAAAAAATGTTTTTTCTTTAAAAAAAATTAGCCAAAAATGAAAAACGCCTGTGTACGAAACACAGCTTAATGCGAGTTGCCGCGTTTAGCCACATTTGAAATGCCTCTAAACACAGCTTCTGAACGCATTTTTTTGGGCTCCAAATAATGCCTCTAACACAACTGCCTAGAAACAACTATAAACGACCCAGTGTACATGTACTGATAAGACAACATAGAGGAGGGTTCAGGAGCAGTTGAAAAAAAATGCCCAACTGCTCCTAAACGTCCTGTTACAGCAGTGTAGTTGAGGCTTTATTGCGGCAAGTCGGCCCGCACATGCACAATCACATACCTGTACGTCACAGCTTTCTAACAGGTGTGCACGGACCCAGAAGACTGTGCTTGCATTTGCTGCAGCACAAGCCGGACACAATCCACGGGTCTTGACCAATGATTTATGGCCGAGACTCACGGATTGGCTCATCGAATGACAGAAGAGAGCCTTGTGTTGGTAAACAACACAGGGCTCTCTTCATACAGCAGCGATATGCAGTTTTTTTTCCTCCCTGCAAAAGCAGGAAGTAAAAACCAGCACATTGCTTGGTAAAAGCAGCGCACAGTACACACTAAAAATTTTTAGGCACAAATTTAACCCCTTGATGGCCCTAGATGTTAACCCCCTTCCAAGCCAATGTCATTAGTACAGTGACAGTGCATATTATTTAGCACTGATCACTATATTAGTGTCACTGTCGATGTCAGTGGTAGTTAGGCAGTTTACCCCTAGTGTCAGATTGTCCGCTGCAATATCACAGTCCCATTATAAGTCGCTGATCACTGTCATTACTAGTATAAAATAAATAAATAAAAATTCCAGTATTTATACCATAGTCTGTAGATGTTAGAACTTTCATGCAAACCAATCAATATTCACCTTATCGGTATTTTGTTTTACCAAAAGACATGTAGCAGAATACATTTTGGACAAAATTTATGATTTGATATTTTTTAATTTTGTGGAATGTTTTATAAATAGAAAGTAGAAAATATTGGGTTATCTTTCAAAATTTTGGGTCTTTTTTCGTTTATATATTGCAAAAAAAAAAAAAAACCCAGGAGGTAATCAAATACTATCAAAAATAAAGCTCTATTTGTGTGGAAAAAAAAATATCAATTTTATTTGCATACAGCATCGCATGACTGCACAATTGCCAGTTAAAGTAGCGCCGAACTGCAAAAAAATGGCCTGGTCATGGGGGGGGGGTCAAAATCTTCCGGAGCGCAAGTGGTTAAAAAGCAGATGAACTCAGGTTTACATGGGCGGGAACCAAAGCCCTATCTTGATCCAGCGCTTTGTCTGCAGCAGCACTGGTCTCTCTCTCCCCCCTCAGATGCTCAGAGACAAGAGTAGAAGACAATGGCTCCTGTTGCGGTCTATCAAATCCAGCGAGGAGGGAGTGGGGGAGCCACACTGTGATAATAGACAGACATAGCCCGGCTTGGGAGCGAGCCCACAGGGGTGCCACCATAGGAAGCTGCTTTTTATGGTGGTACACAGAAGAAGAGGAGCAGCTAATAGCGCACCTCCTGGCAGAAGACCCCAGAAGAGAGGGTTCCTGACTGCTCTGTGCAATACAATTGCACAGAGCAGGTAAGCGTACCATGCTTATTATAAAATTAAAAAAAAGGATTTAGAACAGTTTTTAAGGCAATCTGACACATTTAGTTGGACCTGAAGTTTAATTGAG
The DNA here is from genome assembly GCA_037952925.1 of Lithobates clamitans. Lineage (NCBI taxonomy): Eukaryota > Metazoa > Chordata > Amphibia > Anura > Ranidae > Lithobates > Lithobates clamitans. The sequence goes on from JBBGZY010000374.1 coordinate 3,418,545, forward strand.
CTTTTATTCTCAGGGTTGGTATTAGGTTGAATTTAGCAGGACCCCCACCCAAGCATCTCTGCTGCAGCAAACCACAATGACAGTGCTCCATTTCTGCAGAGGACAGCTGCTTAGTCACACCAGAGAAAGCACCAAATGATCCAAGTGTTCAAAAATACATAAAAAAAAAATATATATATTTATAAAATATAAAATATATATACACACACACACACACACACACACATATATATATATACACACATATACACACACATATAAATGCATACGCATACATATACACACACACTGTAAGTGACAATCTTTGACAGATTTCATAAGTACAGTTGTTCCCAATGAGGATTTTCCTCCGTGACAATGGTCACCATGACAAATAGGAGGGGGGAAATCTACCAAGAGGGGACAAAAAGAAGTATCACTTGTTCACTCATTTCAAACTTAACCACTTCCATACCGGGCACTCCTCTCCTACATGTAAAAATCATTTTTTTTGCTAGAAAATTAATCAGAACCCCCAATTATATAATTTTTTTTAGCAGAGACTCTGGGGAATAACAATATGATTTTTATTACAGCTTACCTGTAAAATCCTTTTCTTTATCGTACATCATGGGACACATAGCCTTAAGTAATTACCTAATGGGCTATAGGCCACCTTCAGGTGTTGACACTGGTAAACCCAATCAAAAGGAAGTTTACTCCCTATATAACCCCTCCTCCTTCCAGGAGCACATCAGTTTTTTGTAGCAAAGCAATATACTTGTATCCCAAAAAAGAGGGGAGGGACCTCTGTGTCCCATGATGTACTCCAAGAAAGGGATTTTACATGTAAGCTGTAATAAAAATCCTATTTTCTTTATCGTACATCATGGGACACAGAGCCTTAAGTAATCACTTAATTGGATGTCCCATAGCAATGCTACTTGAGGAGTGGGAGAAAACAACCCGCAGGGTACCCACAGACTTGAGGATCTATACTGCTGCTTGCAGCACACTGCGCCCGAAGGCGATATCCTCATACCTCCTTACATCCACCTGATAAAATTTTGTGCATGTATGCACTGAAGACCAAGTTGCGGCCTTACAGATCTGAGCCATGGAGGCCTGATGACGCACTGTCCACTTAGCGACAGTGGATTTTGACGCTGCCTATCCTTTATTCGGACCCTCCAGCAGAATAAATAAAACATCAGTCTTACGAATCTGAGCAGTTTTCTTTAACCACTTGACGACCGCCTCACGCCGATGTACGTCGGCAAAGTGGCACGGACAGGCAAAATCACGTACAGGGTACGTGATTTGCCTTCCGCGGGTGGGGGGTCCGATCGGACCCCCCCCCGGTGCCCGAGGCGGTCGTCTTTTGTCCAGCGGCGATCGGTGGTGAGGGGGAGACCATCCGTTCGTGGCCCCCCCCTCGCGATCGCCGCCGGCCAATCGAATCATTCCTTTGCTGCTGTATGCTAAACAGCAGCAAAGGAAATGATGTCATCTCTCCTCGGCTCGGTAATTTCTGTTCCGGCCCGAGGAGAGAAGACATCAATGTGAGTGCACCAACACACACACACACACACAGTAGAACATGCCAGGCATACAAAACACCCCGATCCCCCCCCCGATCGCCCCCCAATCACCCCCCCCCTGTCACAAACTGACACCAGCAGTTTTTTTTTTTTTTTTCTGATTACTGCATAGTGTCAGTTTGTGACAGTTACAGTGTTGGGACAGTTACTGTTACCCCCCTTTAGGTCTAGGGTACCCCCCTAACCCCCCCTAATAAAGTTTTAACCCCTTGATCACCCCCTGTCACCAGTGTTGCTAAGCGATCATTTTTCTGATCGCTGTATTAGTGTCGCTGGTGACGCTAGTTAGGGACATAAATATTTAGGTTCGCCGTCAGCGTTTTATAGCGTCAGGGACCCCCATATACTACCGAATAAATGTTTTAACCCCTTGATTGCCCCCTAGTTAACCCTTTCACCACTGATCACCGTATAACCGTTACGGGTGACGCTGGTTAGTTCGTTTATTTTTTATAGTGTCAGGGCACCCGCCGTTTATTACCGAATAAAGGTTTAGCCCCCTGATCACCCGGCGGTGATATGCGTCGCCCCAGGCAGCGTCAGATTAGCGCCAGTACCGCTAACACCCACGCACGCAGCATACACCTCCCTTAGTGGTATAGTATCTAAACGCATCAATATCTGATCCGATCAGATCTATACTAGCGTCCCCAGCAGTTTAGGGTTCCCAAAAACGCAGTGTTAGCGGGATCAGCCCAGATACCTGCTAGCACCTGCGTTTTGCCCCTCCGCCCAGCCCACCCAAGTGCAGTATCGATCGATCACTGTCACTTACAAGGCACTAAACGCATAACTGCAGCGTTCGCAGAGTCAGGCCTGATCCCTGCGATCGCTAACAGTTTTTTTGGTAGTATTTTGGTGAACTGGCAAGCACCAGCCCCAGGCAGGGTCAGGTTAGCGCCAGTACCGCTAACACCCACGCACGCAGCATACGCCTCCCTTAGTGGTATAGTATCTGAACGGATCAATATCTGATCCGATCAGATCTATACTAGTGTCCCCAGCAGTTTAGGGTTCCCAAAAACGCAGTGTTAGCGGAATCAGCCCAGATACCTGCTAGCACCTGCGTTTTGCCCCTCCGCCCGGCCCAGCCCACCCAAGTGCAGTATCGATCGATCACTGACACTTACAAAACACTAAATGCATAACTGCAGCGTTCGCAGAGTCAGGCCTGATCCCTGCGATCGCTAACAGTTTTTTTGGTAGCGTTTTGGTGAAATGGCAAGCACCAGCCCCAGGCAGCGTCAGGTTAGCGCCAGTACCGCTAACACCCACGCACGCACGGTACACCACCCTTAGTGGTATAGTATCTGAACGGATCAATATCTGATCCGATCAGATCTATACTAGCATCCCCAGCAGTTTAGGGTTCTCACAAACGCAGTGTTAGCGGGATCAGCCCAGATACCTGCTAGCACCTGCGTTTTGCCCCTCCGCCCGGCCCAGCCCAGCCCACCCAAGTGCAGTATCGATCGATCACTGTCACTTACAAAAGACTAAAACGCATAACTGCAGCGTTCGCAAAGTCAGGCCTGATCCCTGCGATCGCCAACAGATTTTTTGGTAGCGTTTTGGTGAACTGGCAAGCACCAGCGGCGTAGTACACCCCGGTCGTAGTCAAACCAGCACTGCAGTAACACTTGGTGACGTGGCGAGTCCCATAAGTGCAGTTCAAGCTGGTGAGGTGGCAAGCACAAGTAGTGTCCCGCTGCCACCAAAAAGACAAACACAGGCCTGTCGTGCCCATAATTTCCTTCCTGCTGCATTCGCCAATCCTAATTGGGAACCCACCGCTTCTGCAGCGCCCGTACTTCCCCCATTCACATCCCCAACCAAATGCAGTCGGCTGCATGAGAGGCATTTTCTTTATGTCCTCCCGAGTACCCCTACCCAACGAACCCCCCCAAAAAAGATGTTGTGTCTGCAGCAAGCGCGGATATAGGAGTGACACCCGCTATTATTGTCCCTCCTGTCCTGACAATCCTGGTCTTTGCATTGGTGAATGTTTTGAACGCTACCATTCACTAGTTGAGTATTAGCATAGGGTACAGCATTGCACATACTAGGCACACTTTCACAGGGTCTCCCAAGATGCCATCGCATTTTGAGAGACCCGAACCTGGAACCGGTTACAGTTATAAAAGTTAGTTACAAAAAAAGTGTAAAAAAAAAAAAAATATATGAAATAAAAAAAAATAGTTGTCGTTTTATTGTTCTCTCTCTCTATTCTCGCTCTCTATCGTTCTGCTCTTTTTTACTGTATTCTATTCTGCAATGTTTTATTGTTATTGTTATTATATTTTATCATGTTTGTTTTTCAGGTATGTAATTATTTATACTTTACTGTTTACTGTGCTTTATTGTTAACCATTGTTAACCATTTTTTTGTCTTCAGGTACGCCATTCACGACTTTGAGTGGTTATACCAGAATGATGCTTGCAGGTTTAGGTATCATCTTGGTATCATTCTTTTCAGCCAGCGGTCGGCTTTCATGTAAAAGCAATCCTAGCGGCTAATTAGCCTCTAGACTGCTTTTACAAGCCGTGGGAGGGAATGCCCCCCCCCACCGTCTTCCGTGTTTTTCTCTGGCTCTCCTGTCTCAACAGGGAACCTGAGAATGCAGCCGGTGATTCAGCCAGCTGACCATAGAGCTGATCAGAGACCAGAGTGGCTCCAAACATCTCTATGGCCTAAGAAACCGGAAGCTACGAGCATTTCATGACTTAGATTTCGCCGGATGTAAATAGCGCCATTGGGAAATTGGGGAAGCATTTTATCACACCGATCTTGGTGTGGTCAGATGCTTTGAGGGCAGAGGAGAAATCTAGGGTCTAATAGACCCCAATTTTTTCAAAAAAGAGTACCTGTCACTACCTATTGCTATCATAGGGGATATTTACATTCCCCAAGATAACAATAAAAATGATTAAAAAAAAAAAATATGAAAGGAACAGTTTAAAAGTAAGATTAAAAAAGCAAAAAAATAAGAAAAAAAAAAAAAAAAAAGCACCCCTGTCGCCCCCTGCTCTCGCGCTAAGGCGAACGCAAGCGGCGGTCTGTCGTCAAACGTAAACAGCAATTGCACCATGCATGTGAGGTATCACCGCGAAGGCCAGATCGAGGGCAGTAATTTTTCCAGTAGACCTCCTCTGTAAATCTAAAGTGGTAACCTGTAAAGGCTTTTGAAGGCTTTTAAACATGTATTCATTTTGTTGCCACTGCACGTTTGTGCACAATTTTAAAGCATGTCATGTTTGGTATCCATGTACTCGGCCTAAGATCATCTTTTTTATTTCATCAAACATTTGGGCAATATAGTGTGTTTTAGTGCATTAAAATTTAAAAAAGTGTGTTTTTTCCCCAAAAAATGCGTTTGAAAAATCGCTGCGCAATTACTGTGTGAAAAAAAAAAATGAAACACCCACCATTTTAATCTGTAGGGCATTTGCTTTAAAAAAATATATAATGTTTGGGGGTTCAAAGTAATTTTTTTGCAAAAAAAAATAACTTTTTCATGTAAACAATAAGTGTCAGAAAGGGCTTTGTCTTCAAGTGGTTAGAAGAGTGGGTGATGTGTGACATAAGCTTCTAAATGTTGTGCATAAAATGCCAGGACAGTTCAAAACCCCCCCAAATGACCCCATTTTGGAAAGTAGACACCCCAAGCTATTTGCTGAGAGGCATGTCGAGTCCATGGAATATTTTATATTGCGACACAAGTTGCGGGAAAGAGACAAATTTTTTTTTTTTTTTTTTTGCACAAAGTTGTCACTAAATGATATATTGCTCGAACATGCCATGGGAATATGTGAAATTACACCCCAAAATACATTCTGCTGCTTCTCCTGAGTATGGGGATACCACATGTGAGACTTTTTGGGAGCCTGGCCGCGTACGGAACCCCGAAAACCAAGCACCGCCTTCAGGCTTTCTAAGGGCGTGAATTTTTGATTTCACTCTTCACTGCCTATCACAGTTTCGGAGGCCATGGAATGCCCAGGTGGCACAAAACCCCCCCCAAATGACCCCATTTTGGAAAGTAGACACCCCAAGCTATTTGCTGAGAGGTATAGTGAGTATTTTGCAGACCTCACTTTTTGTCACAAAGTTTTGAAAATTGAAAAAAGAAAAAAAAAATGTTTTTTCTTGTCTTTCTTCATTTTCAAAAACAAATGAGAGCTGCAAAATACTCACCATGCCTCTCAGCAAATAGCTTGGGGTGTCTACTTTCCAAAATGGGGTCATTTGGGGGGGTTTTGTGCCACCTGGGCATTCCATGGCCTCCAAAACTGTGATAGGCAGTAAAGAGTGAAATCAAAAATTTTCACCCTTAGAAATCCTGAAGGCAGTGATTGGTTTTCGGGGTCCCGTACGCGGCTAGGCTCCCAAAAAGTCCCACACATGTGGTATCCCCATACTCAGGAGAAGCAGCTAAATGTATTTTGGGGTGCAATTCCACATATGCCCATGGCCTGTGTGAGCAATATATCATTTAGTGACAACTTTTTGTAAATATTTTTTTATTTTTGTCATTTTTCAATCACTTGGGACAAAAAAAATAAATATTCAATGGGTTCAACATGCCTCTCAGCAATTTCCTTGGGGTGTCTACTTTCCAAAATGGGGTCATTTGGGGGGGTTTTGTACTGCCCTGCCATTTTAGCACCTCAAGAAATGACATAGGCAGTCATAAACTAAAAGCTGTGTAAATTACAGAAAATGTACCCTAGTTTGTAGACGCTATAACTTTTGCGCAAACCAATAAATATACGCTTATTGACATTTTTTTTACCAAAGACATGTGGCCGAATACATTTTGGCCTAAATGTATGACTAAAATTTAGTTTATTGGATTTTTTTTATAACAAAAAGTAGAAAATATCATTTTTTTTCAAAATTTTCGGTCTTTTTCCGTTTATAGCGCAAAAAATAAAAACCGCAGAGGTGATCAAATACCATCAAAAGAAAGCTCTATTTGTGGGAAGAAAAGGACGCAAATTTCGTTTGGGTACAGCATTGCATGACCGCGCAATTAGCAGTTAAAGCGACGCAGTGCCAAATTGGAAAAAGACCTCTGGTCCTTAGGCAGCATAATGGTCCGGGGCTCAAGTGGTTAACCACTTGCCGACCGCCGCACGACGATGTACGTCGACAGAGCGGCACGGGCAGGCAAAAGGGCTTACCTGTACGTCCCTGCCTGCCCGCGGGTGGGGGGTCCGATCGGACCCCCCCCCGGTGCCTGCGGCGGTCGGATCGAGGTCAGGGTCGATCAAAGGTGAGGGGGAGGCCACTCATTCGTGGCCCCCACCTCACGATCGCTCCTGGCCAATGACAAGCTTCCTCGGCTTCTGTGAATGTAAACAGAAGCAGAGGAAGTGATGTCATCTCTCCTCGAGCCGGTCTTTTCATCCGGCGCCGAGGAGAGAAGACATCCAAGTAAGTGCACCAACACTACACATACAGTAGAACACGCAGGCACACTTGTCACCCCCCAGTCACCCCCCGATCACCCCCTGATCACCCCCCTGTACCCCCTGTCACTCTGACACCAATAGCAGTTTTTTTTTTTTCTGATTTATTGCATTGGTGTCAGTTTGTGACAGTAACAAGTGTTAGGGCAGTTATGTTAGGCCCCTTTAGGTCTGGGGTACCCCCCTTTAGGTCCAGGGTACCCCCCTAACCCCCCTAATAAAGTTTTAACCCCGTGATCACCCCCCGTCGCCAGTGTCACTAAGCGATCGTTTTTCTGATCGCTGTATTAGTGACACAGGTGACGCTAGTTAGGGAGGTAAGTATATAGGTTCGCTGTCAGTGTTTTATAGCGACAGGGACCCCCATATACTACCTACTAAAGGTTTTAACCCCTTGATTGCCCCCTAGTTAACCCTTTCACCAGCGATCACCATATAATTGTTACAGGTGACGCTGGTTAGTTGGTTTGTTTTTTGTAGTTTATTACAGTTTTAGGGCACCCGCCGTTTATTACCCTATAAAGGTTTAACCCCCTAATTGCCCGGCGGTGATAGAAGTTAAGTTTTTAGGATCAGATAAGGTCTGCGTCGCCCCAGGCAGCGTCAGGTTAGCGCTAGTACCGCTAAAACCCACGCACGCAGCATACACCTCCCTTAGTGCTATAGTATCTGAACGGATCGATATCTGATCCGATCAGATCTATACTCCCCAGCAGTTTAGGGTCCCCCAAAAAAACGCAGTGTTAGCGGGATCAGCCCAGATACCTGCTAGCACCTGCGTTTTGCTCCTCGGCCCAGCCCAGCCCACCCAAGTGCAGTATCGATCGATAACTGTCACAAAACACTAAGCACACATAACTGTAGCGTTTGCAGAGTCAGGCCTGATCCCTGCGATCGCTAACAGTTTTTTGCTAGCGCTTTGAATCAGTCGCTGACAGTCAGGAGCTTTTTTGCCTGTGAGTCTCACTAGTGTACCCCTAAATTTAGAGCCCAAAATGGCAAATAGAAGGTACACTAGTGAAGAGGCCTACAGGATTCTGAGCATGACAGATAGTGAAGAGGAAGTCACTCATCTGTCAAGTTCAGGCTCAGAATACGAACCTGTAGAGGACAGCGGCTCCATGACAGATAGCTCTGACGACGGAGTTGTGGTCCCTGCTAGGGTCAGGCGTACCAGACCCCGATCTTCTTCTTCTGTCCTTGACGTGCAAGAACCGCAGGGCTCTCGTAGGGAGCAGAGAGGTACTAGTGCCGCTACTCCTTCTGGTGAACTGGCAAGCACCAGCGGCCTAGTACACCCTGGTCGTACATCCAGCACTGCAGTATCACGTGGTGACGTGGCGAGTCCCATAAGTGCAGTTCAAGCTGGCGAGGTGGCAAGCACAACTAGTGTCCCGCTGCCACCAATAAGACAAAGACAGGCCCGTCGTGCCCATAGTGCCCTTCCTGCTGCATTCGCCAATCCGAATTGGGTACCCACCACTTCTGCAGCACCCGTACTTCCCCCTTTCACTGGCCAACCCGGAATTCAGGTGGAAACAGTTGACTTTACGCCACTGGATTTTTATTCACTGTTTTTCACCGAAGATCTCTATAGATCTATTGTGGACCAAAGCAATTTGTACGCTGGTCAACACATCGCCGCTAATCCCCAGTCCTCCCTTGCCAGAGATTGGAGACCAATTACGGTCTCCGAATTTAAGATCTTTCTGGGCCTTTCCCTCAACATGGGCATAACCAAAAAGAGTGAGTTGCGGTCATATTGGTCCACTGACCCAATTCACCATATGCCCGTGTTCTCTGCTTCAATGGCCAGGGCACGATACGAGCAGATTTTGCGGTTCATGCACTTCAACGACAATGAACTCTGTCGTCCTCGTGGAGACCCTGCATACGATCGGCTCTACAAAATTCGGCCCCTCGTAAACCACTTCAACCAACGTTTTGCAGACTTGTTTACCCCCCATCAAGTTGTCTGCGTTGATGAGTCCCTGATTAAGTTTTCTGGCCGCTTGTCCTTCAAACAGTACCTTCCCAGCAAGCGTGCCAGAAACGGGGTCAAGATGTATAAGCTCTGTGACAGGGCCACAGGCTATACATGTAGATTCATGGTTTACGAGGGCAAAGATAGTCACGTAGAGCCGATAAACTGCCCTGACTACATAGGAAGCGCTGGCAAGATAGTGTGGGACTTGGTGTCACCCTTATTCGGAAAGGGGTACCACTTGTACGTGGACAATTATTATACGAGCGTGCCACTTTTTAGTCACTTGTTTGATCAGCAGATTGGAGCATGTGGCACCGTGCGACCTAATCGCCGGGGCTTTCCCCAGCGGCTTGTAGAGTCCCGTCTTAGGCTGGGGGAGAGAGCCTGCTTGCAGTATAATAATTTGCTCGCTATGAAGTGGAGGGATAAGAAGAATGTTTTCGTTCTCACCTCCCTTCATGCAGACACGACGACCCAAATTACTACGGCGACTGGTGTTGTGGAGAAACCCCTCTGTGTCCACGAATACAACCTTAATATGGGAGGGGTGGACCTCAACGACCAGTTGTTGGCGCCGTACCTAATTGCCCATAAGGCCAGACGCTGGTACAAAAAAGTGTCTGTTTATTTATTTCAATTGGCTTTGCTGAACGCTCATGTGCTATACAGAGCTTCAGGACGGACTGGATCCTTCCTTAAATTCCAGGAAGAGATCGTCAGAGCCCTTCTGTTTCCAGACGGTGCTCCACCTCACCTTCCCAATCCAAATGCAGTAGGCCGGCATTTTCCTTATGTCCTCCAGAGTACCCCTACCCAACGAGCCCCCCAAAGAAAATGTCGTGTCTGCAGAAAGCGCGGATTTAGGCGTGACACCCGGTATTATTGTCCCTCCTGTCCTGGCAATCCTGGTCTTTGCATTGGTGAATGTTTTGAACGCTACCATACACTAGTTGAGTATTAGCGTAGGGTACAGCACTGCACAGACTAGGACACACTTCCACAGGGTCTCCCAAGATGCCATCGCATTTTGAGAGACCCAAACCTGGAACCGTTACAGTTTTAAAAGTTACAGTTATAAAAAAAAAAAAAAAAGTAAAAAAAAAAAAAAAAAATACACAAAAAAAATATAAAATAAAAAAACCAAAAATAGTTGTCGTTTTATTGTTCTCTCTCTCTCTCTATTTTCTCTCTATTGTTCTGCTCTTTTTTACTGTATTCTATTCTGCATTGTTTTATTGTTATGTTTTATCATGTTTGCTTTTCAGGTATGTAATTTTTTTTATAGTTTACTGTGTTTTAAACATTTTTTTGTTTTCAGGTACGCCATTCAGCTGCAGCGCGGATTTATTTATCTTGACAGCAACAGCGTTTGCTCCCACGATACATAAAGCCGTGACTCCAGCGCTGTCGGAGGTGATTTCACCACCACAGTTACATACTTCAGCATATATGCCGAAGCGTGGGGGCAGAAGTGGGTGGAGGAGCGATTTGCTCCTGCCTTTTGCGGGAGGATGCCCCCATGCTTCGGCATATATAAATGGTGCATGTATGCCCATCATTAGAAGTGGGTGGATGAAGGGAGGTATTCTAATGGTGGGCATACCCACCGATCAATATCTTTTTTTCGTTCAGCCCACAGGCTGCATGAAAAAAAAGTTTACAATATATGTCCAACAAGGACCAGCAACGTACTGGTATGTTGCTGGACTTTGAGTGGTTATACCAGAATGATGCCTGCAGGTTTAGGTATCATCTTGGTATCATTCTTTTCAGCCAGCGGTCGGCTTTCATGTAAAAGCAATCCTAGCGGCTAATTAGCCTCTAGACTGCTTTTACAAGCAGTGGGAGGAAATGCCCCCCCCCCACCGTCTTCCATGTTTTTCTCTGGCTCTCCTGTCCCAACAGGGAACCTGAGAATGCAGCCAGTGATTCGGCCAGCTGACCATAGAGCTGATCGGAGACCAGAATGGCTCCAAACATCTGTATGGCCTAAGAATCCGGGAGCTACGAGCATTTCATGACTTAGATTTCGCCGGATGTAAACAGCGCCATTGGGAAATTGGGAAAGCATTTTATCACACCGATCTTGGTGTGGTCAGATGCTTTGAGGGCAGAGGAGAGATCTAGGGTCTAATAGACCCCAATTTTTTCAAAAAAGAGTACCTGTCACTACCTATTGCTATCATAGGGGATATTTACATTCCCTGAGATAACAATAAAAATTATTTAAAAAAAAATAAAAATGAAAGGAACAGTTTAAAAATAAGATAAAAAATCAAAAAATTAATTAAAAAAAAAAAAAAAAAAAAAGCACCCCCGTCCCCCCCTGCTCTCGCGCAAAGGCGAACGCAAGCTTTGGTCTGGCGTCAAATGTAAACAGCAATTGCACCATGCATGTGAGGTATCACCGCGAAGGTCAGATCGAGGGCAGTAATTTTAGCAGTAGACCTCCTCTGTAAATCTAAAGTGGTAACCTGTAAAGGCTTTTAAAGGCTTTTAAAAATGTATTTAGTTTGTCGCCACTGCACGTTTGTGCGCAATTTTAAAACATGTCATGTTTGGTATCCATGTACTCGTTTGTTTGGGGGGTTCAAAGTAATTTTCTTGCAAAAAAAAATAATTTTTTCATGTAAACAAAAAGTGTCAGAAAGGGCTTTGTCTTCCAGTGGTTAGAAGAGTGAATTATGTGTGACATAAGCTTCTAAATGTTGTGCATAAAATGCCAGGACAGTTCAAACCCCCCCCAAATGACCCCATTTTGGAAAGTAGACACCCCAAGCTATTTGCTGAGAGGCATGTCGAGTCCATGGAATATTTTATATTGTGACACAAGTTGCGGGAAAAAGACAAATTATTATTTTTTTTTTTTGCACAAAGTTGTCACTAAATGATATATTGCTCAAACATGCCATGGGAATATGTGAAATTACACCCCAAAATACATTCTGTTGCCTCTCCTGAGTACGGGGATACCACATGTGTGAGACTTTTTGGGAGCCTAACCGCATAGGGGACCCCGAAAACCAAGCACCGCCTTCAGGCTTTCTAAGGGCGTAAATTTTTGATTTCACTCTTCACTGCCTATCACAGTTTCGGAGGCCATGTAATGCCCAGATGGCACAAACCCCCCCCCAAATGACCCCATTTTGGAAAATAGACACCCAAAGCTATTTGCTGAGAGGTATAGTGAGTATTTTGAAGACCTCACTTTTTGTCACAAACTTTTGAAAATTGAAAAAAGAAAAAAAAAAATACGTTTTTCTTGTCTTTCTTCATTTTCAAAAACAAATGAGAGCTGCAAAATACTCACCATGCCTCTCAGCAAATAGCTTGGGGTGTCTACTTTCCAAAATGGGGTCATTTGGGGGGGTTTTGTGCTATCTTGGCATTTTATGGCCTTCAAAACTGTGATGGGTAGTAAGGAGTGAAATCAAAAATTAACGCTCTTAGAAATCCTGAAGGCGGTGATTGAATTTCGGGGCCCCGTATGAAGCTAGGCTCCCAAAAAGTGCCACTCATGTGGTATCCCCGTACTCAGGAGAAGCAGCAGAATGTATTTTGGGGTGTAATTCCACATATGCCCATGGCATGTTTGAGCAATATATCATTTAGTGACAACTTTGTGCAAAAAAAAAAAAAAAAATAAAGTCACTTTCCCGCAACTTGTGTCAAAATATAAAATATTCCATGTACTCATCATGCCTCTCAGCAAATAGCTTGGGGTGTCTTCTTTCCAAAATGGGGTCATTTGGGGGGGTTTTGTGCCATCTGGGCATTTTATGGCCTTCAAAAACGTGATAGGTAGTGAGGAGTGAAATCACATCTTTACGCCCTTAGAAATCCTGAAGGCGGTGCTTGGTTTTTGGGGCCCCGTACGCGGCTAGGCTCCCAAAAAGTCCCACACATGTGGTATCCCCGTACTCAGGAAAAGCAGCAGAATGTATTTTGGGGTGTAATTCCACATATGCCCATGGCATGTTTGAGCAGTATATCATTTAGTGACAACTTTGTGCAAAAAAAAAAAAAAATTGTCACTTTCCCGCAACTTGTGTCCAAATATAAAATATTCCACGGACTTAACATGCCTCTCAGCAAATAGCTTGGGGTGTCTACTTTCCAAAATGGGGTAATTTGGGGGGGGTTTGTGCCATCCTGGCATTTTATGGCCTTCAAAACTGTGATAGGTAGTGAGGAGTAAAATCAAAAATGTATGCCCTTTGAAATCCTGAAAGCGGTGCTTGGTTTTCGGGGCCCCGTACGCGGCTAGGCTCCCAAAAAGTCCCACACATTTGGTATCCCCGTACTCAGGAGAAGCAGCTGAATGTATTTTGGGGTGCAATTCCACATATGCCCATGGCCTGTGTGAGCAATATATTATTTAGTGACAACTTTTTGTAATTTTTTTTTTTTTTTTGTCATTATTCAATCACTTGGGACAAAAAAAAAAAATATTCAATGGGTTCAACATGCCTCTCAGCAATTTCCTTGGGGTGTCTACTTTCCAAAATGGGGTCATTTGGGGGGGTTTTGTACTGCCCTGCCATTTTAGCACCTCATGAAATGACATGGACATCATAAACTAAAAGCTGTGTAAATTCCAGAAAATGTACCCTAGTTTGTAGGCGCTATAACTTTTGCGCAAACCAATAAATATACGCTTATTGACATTTTTTTTACCAAAGACATGTGGCCGAATACATTTTGGCCTAAATGTATGACTAAAATTGATTTTAATGGATTTTTTTTATAACAAAAAGTAGAAAATATCATTTTTTTTCAAAATTTTCGGTCTTTTTCCGTTTATAGCGCAAAAAATAAAAGCGGCAGAGGTGATCAAATACCATCAAAATAAAGCTCTATTTGTGGGAAGAAAAGGACGCAAATTTCGTTTGGGTACAGCATTGCATGACCGCGCAATTAGCAGTTAAAGCGACGCAGTGCCAAATTGTAAAAAGTGCTCTGGTCAGGAAGGGGGTAAATCCTTCCGGGGCTGAAGTGGTTAAATAGATTTTCACTGCTCTCACTTCAAGAAAATGTAGTGACTTTTCTTCCTGGAACATGGTTTTGGAAAAAACGATGGCAGGGCAATATCTTTGTTCAGGTGAAAACCTGAAATTACTTTTGGCAAAAAGCCTGGACGAGGGCGTAACACCACTCTGTCCTCATGAAAAATCAAATATGGCTCTTTACAAGAAAGAGCAGCCAATTCCAAAACCATCCTTGCTGAGGATATAGCAACCAAAAATACCAATTTCCTTGTCAGAAGGACTAGGGGAATCTGTTGTATTGGTTCAAATGGCTGTTTCTGTAACACAGACAAAAATAAGTTTAAGTCCCAAGGGTTCAAGGGAGGTTTGACGAGCGGATTAGGCAACGTCACCCCTTGTATAAAGCCCGGACTAAAAGAATGAATAGCAAGTGGTCTTTGAAATAAGACCGATAAAGCTGAGGCTTGGCCTTTAATAGTACTTAAAGCGGGGGTCTATCTATCGTTTTTTTTTTTGAGTTCATTCACAAACTTTTCTTCTCAGCATTACATACTCACATATTGTGTGTAATATGTCCGCCTGTGTCAGATTTCGTCGGAAAGAATAACTTATATTATTCACTGCAGGCGGTTTCCATCTTCATTGTGGGCATTTGAAGTCCACAAGCATTTATTTCCTGGATGTGGTGAATGCTGTGCTCCCAGCATTCACCGCTCGTTCCCGCACATGCTCAGTGGCATCCTGGGAAGCCTGAGACTAGCTCCCAGGAGTCTGGGAGAGGCTAGAAACACGCCTACTCCAATGGGAGGAGAACCAGGAAGTGCAAAGAAGAATAGAAAAATAAAAGGTAATTACGGCGATTTAATTTTTTTTAAAACGGCATGTCAGCATTTAGGCAAGGAAGGGATACATACAGATATTGTTCAAAATTTGGGTGGAACCCCGCTTTAAGGCCAATTTAATTTCTACCCCTAATTGATTGTAGAAAGGCAAGAATTCTGCCTATGATATATCTCCGAGGGTGCCAACCCTTGGATTCACACCAGGAACCATAAGCCTTCCAGACTCTAATATATAGTTCTGGAAGCTGGCTTCCTAGCATTAATCAGGGTAGAGATGACTGACCCGGAAAGCCCACGTTTCTTTAGAATGTGGGTTTCAATAGCCAAGCCATTAAATTTGGAGACCGTAAGGAAGGATGGAATATCGATACATGAGAGAGCAGATCAAGCCATAGTGAGAGGGACCATGGGCCCTCCACTGCCATCTTTAACCACTTGCTAACTGCCGCACGCCGGTGTACGTCCAAAGTTTGGCGGCGGATATCGTTGTTATGGCAGCAGCTAGCTGCAATAACCACGGTATCCCCGTTTTCGTGCGGCGGTCAGCTTTCAGATAAAAGTGGTCTCTGCGGCGGATTCGCTGCGAGATCACTTTTATCGGTGGTGGGAGAGGGGCCCCCCGCTCCCGCCGCGATCCTGTGCCCTCCACCGCTTACTGGAGCCGTCGGTAGCGGCGGAGGCGAACGCGTCTGTCTCCCTGCTGTGCCTGGAGACAAGGGAGGCTAAGATGGCGCCCACTCGTCTCCATGACACTGCTGGGCGGAAGCGACGTCAAAACGTCACTTCCACCCATGTGTCTTAAAGGCACATTTTTTTCAATGTCATTTTTTTCAATGACTTTTTTTATTGCATTTTAGTGTTAATATGAGATCTGAGGTCTTTTTGACCCCAGATCTCATATTTAAGAGTTCCTCTCATGCTTTTTCTATTACAAGGGATGTTTACATTCCTTGTAATAGGAATAAAAGTGACAATTTTTTTTTTAAAGTGTAAAAATAAAATAATGTAAAAATATAAAAAAAATAAAAAAAAAAAAATAAAAATAAAATATTTTTTTTAAAACCCCCCCCCCGTCCCGACGAGCTTGCGCGCAGAAGCGAACGCATACTGAGTAGCACCCGCATATGAAAACGGTGGTCAAACCACACGTGAGGTATCACCGCAATCGGTAGAGCGAGAGCAATAATTCTAACCCTAGACCTTCCCCGTAACACTAAACATGCAACCTGTAGAATTTTTTAAATGTCGCCTATGGAGATTTTTGAGGGTAAAAGTTTGAAGCCATTCCACGAGCGGGCGCAATTTTGAAGCGTGACATGTTGGGTATCAATTTACTCGGCGTAACATTATCTTTCACAATATAAAAAATTGGGCTAACTTTACTGTCGTCTTATTTTTTTATTCAAAAAAGTGAATTTTTTCCAAAAAAAGCGCGCTTGTAAGACCGCTGCACAAATACAGTGTGTAAAAAAGTATTGCAATGACCGCCATTTTATTCTCTAGGGTGTTAGGAAAAAAATATATAATTTTTGGGGGTTCTAAGTAATTTTCTAGCAAAAAAACCTGTTTTAAACATGTAAACACCTAAATTCCAAAACGAGGCTAGTCCTTAAGTGGTTAAGATTTCTGCGTATCATGATCTTCTGGGCCATGCTGGTGCCACCAGAATTATCAGCTTTCTTTCCAGCTTGATCCTGCAAAGAAATTGAGGCAGCAACTGAATAGGGGGGGAATGCATAGATCAGTGAGAACTGATCCCATGGGGTCACTAACACATCCGTTCTGCATGGATCCCTTGTTCTGGCCACAAAGTTGACCAACTACGTGTTGAACCTGGATGCTAGAAGATCCACGTCTGGAGTCCCCCATCTTTGACAAACAGCCCGAAATATGTCGGGGTGAAGAGACCATTCCCCTGGGAATAACTGCTGGGGACTTAAGTAGTCCACCTGCCAATTCTCTATTTCCGGAATGAAGATTGCAGAAAGGCATGGAACATTCCTTTCTGCCCAAGTTAGAATGTGGTTCACCTCTTTGTGCTGACAGACTTTTGGCGCCCCCTTGGTGATTGATATAGGCCACAGGTGTGGCATTGTTGGATTGAATCCTGACAGGACAATCCCGTAACCTGAAAGTTCAGGCCTTTAAAGCCAGACGTACTGCCCGAATCACTAGGATATTGATGGGCAAGATTCTTTTGGTTCTTGACCACTGTCCTTGGACAGTTGTCTTTTCTAGTACTGCTCCCCAGCCTGAAAGGCTGGCATCCGTCATTACCACTTTCCAGATGACTGGTCTGAAGGATTTTACTTTCAGCAGATTCTGGGTCAATGACCACCAAGTAAGGCTTTGGGCCACTCTTGGGGACAGCCGCATTGGTAAGTCTAAAGCTTGAATTGTTTTGTTCCAAGCAGACAGGATACTGGTTTGCAACAGTCTTGAATGGAACTGGGCATAGGGAACTGCTTCGAATGAAGCTACCATGGTTCCTAGCAGAGGTGAATGGAGGGATTGCCATTTGACCTGACCCTCCGCACCAGATCGCTTATGGAATTCATTTTTACTTGAGGCAAGAACACCCTTTCCTGGGCTGTGTCTATGATCAGACCCAAGTACTCCAGCCTTTTTAGTGGTATTAAGGAAGATTTCTCTAGGTTGAGAATCCAACCCAAACTTTCCAGATAGTTGGCTGTAGTGCATACGCTTTTCTCCAAACGAGTCACCGATTGCTCTATAAGTAATAGATCTTCTAGGCATGCTACGATTGTTATGCCCTGTCCCCTTAACCTGGCTAGAGGTGGGGCCAGCACTTTGGTGCACACCTGAGGTGCTGTGGCTAGCCCGAAGGGCAGGGCTACAAATTGGAAATGCTGCTGTTCTAACTCGAACAGCAGAAACTTTTGATGAGCAGGAAATATCGGGACATGCAGATATGCATCCCTGATGTCGATTGACGCCAGAAGTTCTCTTCCTAGAAGGATAGAAACTACCAACCTGATTGTCTCCATGCGAAAGGAGATGCGAAGATCTTCAGAAATTGATTTAGCTTTCTTAGATCTAGAATGGGTCTGACGTCTTCATTTGGTTTTGGCACCATGAAAAGATTTGAATAAAACCCCAGACCTTGCTCTTTTGTGGGCATCTGTATGATCACGCCGTGAGCTATTAATCAGTCTAGTGCCTGAAACAGATTGTTTTTTCTCTGGATCTTTGGGAACGCTTGATCTTAGGAAACGAGACGGTGGAAAGTCCCGAAATTCCAGCTTGTACCCCAGCGTTACCATGGAGATGACCCATCTGTCCTGAATTTCCTTTTTCCAGACTTCTGAAAATTGCAGAAGTCTTCCCTCCACCTTGGTGAGGGGGGTTGCCTCTTCATGATGAAGCTTTAGGATTCTGTTTGGCAGATTTCCTACCCCAGGGCTCCTTTTGAGCCTGGGTCTGACCCTGAGGTTTTCCTCTAGAGTCTTACGGCGGAGGCCTTCACCACTGCCTAGAGGTGGAAGCCCCTGGCGCAGGGGAAAGATCCTGTTTAAATGAAGGGCGTTTATATTTTCTTTTGAGTGGTAAAAAAGTACTTTTCCCAGCATAAATTGTCTTGATATATTTATCCAAGTCTTCTCCAAACAGTCGCTCCCCATGAAAGGGGAACCCAGTTAGGTTTTTACATGGTGTTTCAGCTGACCAATTTTTCAACCTCAGGATTCTGCGCATATGTACAAGCATAAGCGTAAGGCAGGATTCCTGGTAAATAGAGTCTTTAACGGCATCTATGGCAAAACATAATGCCTTAGGTAATAAAATAACATGACCTGATTGGGCCGTAAAATTACATAAACATGTCTCCATCCCTGTATTTAATAAAAAACAAAAGAAATAGGTGGTGGGACTTTAAGTGAGGCATGGATATGTCTTTGAAATTGTCTAGTATACCTTAAAATTAAATGTCACCATCCCTGGAGGGAAAACTGTATGACCATAAAGAATTGCTGATCAATCCAGTACATACAAATCAATTCATGAACAAATATATAATGTATCATAATATATAATACATAAATCATGCACAATGAAGCATAATAAAAAATAGTAGTAATCACATTGATATAAATACTGTTTATATGAATAGACATAATTGGTACAAGCAATCACTATTATAAAATAGAGTGGATATACAAACAAGGTGAACATGGTAATCATAATATATAAAGGGGATTTGCTAAAATTTATAGATGTAGCAAACTTGAACTTTCATCCCTGAGTGTAAACTCTGAAATTGTCTAGGATACCTTAAATTAAATGTCACCGTCCCCGGAGGGAAAACTGTATAGCCATAAAAATCAATTCATGAATGACAAATATCATAATATACAATACATAGATCATGCACAATGGAGCATAATATAAAGTAGTAGTAATCATGTTGATATAAATACTGTTTATGTGAATGGACATAATTGATACAGCAATCACAATTATAAAATAGAATGGATATACAAACAAGGTGAGCATGGTAATCCTAATGATAAAGGGCATTTAGTAAAAATCCTAGGTTGAGCAAACTTGAACTGACATCCCTGAGTGTAGACTCTACGCATTTCATGGCGTTTAAAGTCAATCATCAGGAGTGGGATGCATCAATAATGGCTAGAAAGATGAAATAAATATATGAATAAATAGATCAATGGAGTCTCAGATAAAATCATGCTTTCAAAAGAGAGAGCAGGTTTTGGTATATAAAAAACACACATTACCTTTGGCAGCGCCCAAATAGATAATCCAACAATCCACTAAAAGGGGAATGGGAGGGTGGCCCTGAATGAGCTGTCTCCCCCAGGGTTGGGGCGGAGACACACATGGCTAGCCTCTAAGCCGAGGCTCTCCAAGGTAGACGGAGAATCAGAGAAGGGGTGGCGGGAAAACAGCAGACATGGAGAGAGCCAAAGGAATGAATAGTACACCCTGCGTACAAATAACCAGGTATGATGTGGAGGTGTATGTGGTGGTGATCAAAAAGGAAACACCTTGATTACCTGAAGTGTGAATGAAGACCCATAGGACCTCTCCTCATGAAGAAATGTGTAGAGTGAACTGCCGGCTCATCCCGACCTATGTATCCTCAGCCTGGGGCGTGTCCCCGCCAACGTCATGCTAACACGTTGGCCAAAGGAGTGGACGGAGCAGACAACCAACCGAGGCGCAGGGACGTTGGATGGAAGCAGCACAGAAATGCAAGCCAGTGTCAAAAAGACACTGCGCATGCGGCATGCTAGGCCAAGGTCCGACCCTGGCCCCATCACCTGGAGGATGGGTGGGGGAGAAGGAGCTGGGCGCATCGCAGCCCCGGGGAAAGAGACCAATAAAGACGGACCACCCAGCTTTTTGTAACTTTTCTCTTTTTAGATCATTGGCCAATACATCAAAATCTCTATCCTCCGTTAGCTCTGAGATATAGCCCAGTGTTTTTTTTTTTTTTTCTTTTTTCATGCCGTCTGGTCCGTCTTGATTGGTCTCTCGTTCCCCCGGGTTGCGATGCCCCCAGCTCCTTCTCCCCCACCCATCCTCCAGGTGATGGGGGCGGGGTTGGACCCTGGCGCATCGGGGTCATTCCTAGCACGCCGCATGCGCAGTGTCTTTTTGACGCTGGTTTGCGTTTCTGTGCTTCTTCCATCCAACGTTGGCTTGGGGGACGGGGATGGAGTGCCGCTTGGGTCCCTGCACCTCGGTTGGTTGTCTGCTCCATCCACTCCTTTGGCCAATGTGTTAGCATGACGTTGGCGGGGACACGCCCCAGGCTGAGAAAACATAGGTCGGGATGAGTCGGCAGTTCACTCTACACATTTCTTCACGAGGAGAGGTCCTATGGGTCTTCATTCACACTTCAGGTAATCAAGGCGTTTCCTTTTTGATCACCACCACATACACCTCCACATCATACCTGTTTTTTTGTACACAGGGTGTACTATTCATTCCTTTACAGCACATCACATATATATTATACACATACCAATATTTTGGCAATATGTTAGTATTTTTTGATGGTTCCCATCACCCAGTTACTTCTGGGCAGGTGTTAAACATAAACCAAAGTGCCACATTAGTTTCACCCATCCACTCCCCCTTATTTTAATTTCACCTTTGGACACACACACACCCACATTTTTTCGTTTTTCTTAATATTTCATCATTCGTTTCTTTCTCTATTTCTTTTAGAATTTGTTCTGTGGCCCATATCTGCATACCTCATACTCTGGTAAAGTGCTATGGCTGTCTGGCTCTCTCCATGGCTGCTGTTTTCCCGCCACCCCTTCTCTGGTTCTCTGTCTACTTTGGAGAGCCTCGGCTTAGGGGCTAGCCATGTGCGTCTCCGCCTCAACCCCGGGGGAGACAGCTCATTCAGGGCCACCCTCCCATTCCCCTTTTAGTGGATTGTTGGATTATCTATTTGGGCGCTGCCAAAGGTAATGTGTGTTTATACATCCCAAAACCTACTCTCTCTTTAGAAAGCATGATTTTATCTGAGACTCCATTGATCTATTTATTCATATATTTATTTCATCTTTCTAGCCATTATTGATGCATCCCACTCCTGATGATTGGCTTTAAACGCCATGAAACGCATAGAGTCTACACTCAGGGATGCCAGTTCAAGTTTGCTCCACCTATGATTTTTACTAAATGCCCTTTATCATTAGGATTACCATGCTCACCTTGTTTGTATATCCATTCTATTTTAAAATTGTGATTGCTTGTATCTATTATGTCCATTCACATGAACAGTATTTATATCAACACGATTACTACTACTTTATATTATGCTCCATTGTGCATGATCTATGTATTGTATATTATGATATTTGTCATTCATGAATTGATTTTTATGTATTGGATTGATCAGCAATTTTTTATAGCTATACAGTTTTCCCTCCTGGGATGGTGACATTTAATTTAAGATATCCTAGACAATTTCAGAGTTTACACTCAGGGATGCCAGTTCAAGTTTGCTACATCTATAAATTTTAGCAAATGCCCTTTATATATTATGATTACCATGTTCACCTTGTTTGTATATCCACTCTATTTTATAATAGCGATTGCTTGTACCAATTATGTCTATTCATATAAACAGTATTTATATCAACGTGATTACTACTATTTTTTATTATGCTTCATTGTGCATGATTTATGTATTATATATTATGATACATTATATATTTGTTCATGAATTGATTTGTATGTACTGGATTGATCAGCAATTCTTTATGGCCATACAGTTTTCCCTCCTGGGATGGTGACATTTAATTTTAAGGTATCCTAGACAATTTCAAAGACATATCCATGCCTCACTTAAAGTCCCACCACCTATTTCTTTTGTTTTCACGAGACACTGTTAGAGGCAGCCTGAAAATGGAACAAACCATTTCTGTAAGAGATTGTATCAGCAATTTTTCAGATTGAGAAGCTGAGAAGCTGAAAAAGGTTCATCTACCGTTGTTTTCTCTGCAGAAGAATCATCGTTGTTTCTCTTCCTAATCGATTGAGGGTAAAACCTCATTGTTTGCCCACTGTTCCCCTTGCAAAGCTGAAGCGGGGGAGGGGGACCTAGTACGCTTTCTATCCATTTGAAAGGCAGATGTGATTAAAGCCGCTAATCTTTCTTCCAGACCCTGAAGGGAGGAGGAAAGGGCATCTTTAGTCACGTATACAGGTGCTGAGATGTGAGAGGCAGCTGCACCATCAATTTGCTCCAATGACTCACCCCGAGTTGCCATAGTTGGTAATTCAGGCGAGGATGACAGCATGGAAATACAGCTGGAAATCCCAATGCCTGGGGGTGAAACCTTTACTCTTTTGGCTTTTGTGGTGTCTTTTTTGGCAAGCATATTCCTAAATACAAAAACAGAGGCGCTATACACATTGCACTAAATCGCTGAAAATAGTCATGACTTTTAAAGCTGCTACAAAGTTCAGCCTAGTGCTGGAAAAAGTGTCCTTCCTGTATCAGGAATGCCAGTTTCGCAACCCATACGTGTCCCACAGCTCGTGTGTGCCTGCGTGCAGGCAGCTGGTTTCCTCCCCATCAGCAGAGGAGAGACTGACACAGCTGTATTTATCTGTTATTAGCCTGCCGTGCATCCTTGTGGATGTTTCACGGCACCTGCATTAGGCCCCGCCCCTCAAAAAAAATTCCACCCTTTTTTATTTAAATTGTTTCCCGCGCCATGAGGGGGGGGGGTTAGACCTGTGTAAAAATACAGCCTGCAGTAACAAACTAAAGCGGTAAAATAGTGGGACCTTCCGCATCCCCCACGGTGGGGGGGGGGGTAATGTGAGGGGGTGTCCCCCTAACCCTCTGGTCCCATCAGGGGAAATAAAATAACCAGTTACACTTACCGGTAACGGTGTTTCTGGGCAGTCTTCCAGGATGGCACCCTGAGAGATGACTGGTCCACCTGACAGGAAACAATCAAGAGGTTAAAGGCCCCCGCCCCTCCTGATGCTCCTCAGTTGTGACAAAGTATTGACCCACACCAGTGCACGAGAGTGAAAAAACATAACCACCACCACCACACTCTAGACATTGCATCATACCCAAATAGAACGGGTGGGAAGTAGGCCTGCCGTCCTGGAAGACTTCCCAGAAACACCGTTACCGGTAAGTGTAATTGGTTATTTTCTCAAGTCGTCTTCTAGGACGGCACCCTGAGAGAAGAGCAAGTAGCTCAGGCCTACCTTTAGGGCAGGACCACCGCTTGCAGGACCTTCCTGCCAAATGCCAGGTCCTGAAGGGATAGTAACTCCACTCTGTAATGCCTCAGGAACGTGTTCTGGCTTGACCATGTAGCGGCTCTACATATCTGCTCCACCGAAGCTCCGGCCCTTTCTGCCCAGGAGGTTGCCAGAGATCGCGTGGAATGCGATTTAAGGTTTCTAGGAGCTGACCTACTGGACTGCTCATAGGCTAAAGAAATGGTATGTTTAATCTATCTAGCTATAGAAGCCTTGGATGCCTGTTGGCCCTTCTTTTGGCCAGAAAAATGAACTAAAAGGTGGCTGGACCTTCTAAATTCCTTAACCCTTTCTAGGTAGGATAATAAACAGCGTCTGACGTCCAGACAATAAAAAGAAACTTCCCCTTCACCCTTGGGGTTACTACAAAAGGAAGGTAGCACTACTTCTCGAGTCCTATTGAACCTTGATGCTACCTTAGGAATGTACAGGGGGTCCTGCCTAAGTATAACCCTGACCTCGAATAAAGTAAAAAATGGCTCTTGGATAGAAAAAGGCTGAATGTCACCTACTCTCCTAGCTGAGGTGATTTCTAGTAAGAAGGCCAACTTAAAGGTCAGGATCCTAAAGGGGATCTGATCTATCGGTTCAAATGGGGCCCTTGTTAACCCATCTGGTACTAGGGTAAGGTCCCAAGGAGGACACCTAGACATTTGAACAGGGGACAACCACTCTCTGACCAAGAGAAATCTCTTGATCAGGGGGTGTAATGCCAAACGTTTCTCGAGGAAACAGGACAAGGCTGAGACTTGCGCCTTAAGGGTCTTGGTTGCCAAGCCTAGATCTGCTCCATCCTGGAGAAATTCTAAAATAGCAGGGATCTCCCTTTGTGAAGTCCCTCTCTCCTGACACCAGCGAGAGAAAATCGCCCAGGTCTTGGCATAAATACGCCTTGTGACTGGCTTTCTACTACAGAGCAGTGTATCCACTACTCTGTCCAATATGCCCTTCTCCCGCAGGTTCTGCCTTTCAAGAGCCAGGCCGTCAGCTTGAAGAAGCTGGGCGTTAGGTACCTGGTAGTTGAGCCCGACTGGTAGAAGAAGACCTCTCTTCTAGAAGCGCTGGTTCAGGAGCCACTGCAGTGGGAACAGTGGTCTCTTAAAAACAGTGGGTAGGAGTGCCTGATGTGGGTCCTTGCGGTGGCCAACACAGGAGCTGAGAAGACTTTCTCCGGAATGGCGGAGCTGCGGATGCAGGTAAGCTGAAGCGGATCCGTAAGCAGGCAGGTGGATGATATGGCAGCAGCAGAACCTGGAGCTGGAAGAGCAGACTGTAAGCAGCGTCACAGGACACAAGCAAAGCAGAGTCAGACAGTCCGCATTTGGCAGGAGATCAGGCAGGTATATGACAGAAGGGATGATCACAGAATAGTCAGGCAGGCGTTCGGCAACAGGTCACAAGATATAAGCAAGGTCAGTCAGGCCGGGTAGGATTGGAGACAGTAGAATGGTCAGACATAGCCGGGTCAATAGCAAACAACAACAGGCAGGATACAGGAACTCAGGTGCAGAGCTGCAGACGAACAGCACCTGATGGAAGCATCTGACACCCTTTTAAAGGATCTTTGGCGCCAAACAGCGCTAGCGCGAACGGGCGCGCGCAGGCGCCCCCCAGTGAGGAATTCAGAAGCCCCTTGTGCACCTGCTCGCACGCATGTTTTCCGGGCGACCACTGACATGTCCCTGACACTGGGGTCTGGGTGAGGGACTGGACCTTGAAGAAGAAGGTCGCACCGGACAAGGAGGTGAAGCGGTGGGGCTATGGACCAATCCTGCAGGGTTGGAAACCAGGCTCTCTTGGGCCCCCAAGGGGCTATCAGAATCAATTTGCTTTCCGAGAGGAACAGTTTTTAAAGAACCCTCGGAATTAACCCCAGACGGGGAAAGGCATAGGCCAGTCGGAAGTCCCGACTCTCCGCCCAGGACAGGATCTCCGCTGATAGGGATAGGAGGAGAGTTGTGGATCTGGTACCTCCCTGATGATTCAGAAATGCTACTGCCGTGGCATTGTCTGACAAGACCTGCACCTCCTGGCCCCTGATCCTTCCCTCAAAAGCCTTCAGCGCTTCGCCTATGGCCAAAAGCTCCCAAAAGTTGGAGGAGGCCCTTCTTTGTTTTGGATCCCAGGACCCCTGAGCTATTAGATCCTCCAGGTGGGCTCCCCACCCCCAGGAACTTGCGTCTGTAGTTATCCTGAGAGGCTGAAGTTGGCTCCAAAGGAGACCCCCCCTGAAGCCTCTGAGGAAGAAGTCACCAGTGAAGAGAGTTCTTTAACTTCGACCGGAATGGCAATCTCTATGCGGAAACGGCACACCTGATCTGCTGAGGTCACTTCCTGCTGCAGTCTTTTTTCTCCCTCCTCTAGAGGAGGAAGTGATGTCATTCCCTGAGCATCAGGAAAATGGCACAGAGCACCCTCCCCGGACGCTGAGCTGCACTCAGCAAAAGAGACACCGCGCGATCCCAGCGAACTGTCGCTCCGGTCGGACGGGCGGATGCCCTGGCCAGACTCACTGGACGGGTGCCACAGTCCTGCTGGGCAGGAAAAAACCCTGCAGCTGCAAAGGTCTAGAAGGAAAACCAACAACTCCTTCAACTGCACGGCCACCGCACAGGTAAGGAAGGGCGACAGGAAGATTGGCCCCTGAAGTTCTGGGTACACCACTGTACCCAGGATCCTTCAGCACTCAGGGGGGCTCTAATATGGACAAATGCACAGTCACCGCACCAGGGTCCAACTTCTGCTGCCCCCCCCCCCCCCGAGAAAGGAATTTGGAGACCCCCCAGGAACGATAGAAACATCCGGCCAGACCCAGCAGCTTCCCAGGCATTTGGTCCTGCTCCCAGGGGGAGACCACCAGCCCCAGGCTTTGGGTCAACAGAAAAATAACTAACGTTTTTGCTGTGGAGAAACACAATCAAAAACTGAGGAGCATTGGGAGGGGCGGGGGCCTTTAACCTCTTGATTGATTGTGTTTCCTGTCAGGTGGAGCAGTCATCTCTCAGGGTGCCGTCCTGGAAGAAGACTTGAGTAAAAGACATTTTTTGCAGATTTGTTTTTACCTTGCAAAATCTCCTTCCACACGCTGTGCAGCCAGACACGGAACTGAGCAAACAGTGAGACAACAGAGTAAGGTATGTGCATAGACTCCATCTAGTGGAGATTTTAAGGCATGACAACATTTTTTCCTTAAAGTGGATGTAAACCCAATGTCATCCTTTCTACACTACAGCCATAGGGGTTATCTTATAAGGATATACATGCCTCCTGCATGTATCTTTACCTGTCAAATGTCTTCCCTCTGTCTGTTATTAGACCCAAAAAACTGCATATTCTGTGGATGGGTCTGTTGTCTGGAGCTTGGTGGGTGGAGTCGTGATGTCAGACTCCCCGCCCACCTCTACACTCCTTGTCAATATGCATTTTCTCCTGTGTATTTCTTACACTGAACTTCTGCTATGATCTCTAACATCCAGTGAAAAGACAGAAAAGTAACCACATGACTTCAGCATGCCAAATCATGCTGAGGTGTGGAACAGCCAATCCTTGCAGAGCTGCTGAAGAAAGGAGTGGGAGGGAATTAAAAAATACTGCATGTCTCTTAGGCTAGTGCACGAGATATGTAAATCACCTGTCACTCACAGCATGGGGGAGTATTCGACAAAGTTTTTCTCAGTTTGTCAAGATTTATCTCACTGAACAATAAAAAAAGGGATTGCTCAGAGATGGATTAACTCTGTGTGACAAGACTGGGCTCAAATGATAGGAAATCTTCTACTCTACAGTATGATTAAAAAAAATATCTAAGTTTTCTTCCCTTACCTTGTCCTCGCCGCAGGATTTTGCTGAATTAACAGAAAAACCAACTTTCACCCATCACGGCGGGCAACGTTTAGCAAACCTTCAAGGACTGGGTCCGTAAAAACAGGGGTCCAACTGCCTTGGGCCACGTACAAGCAGCCCATCAGAAAGCTTGAGGTAATGTAACAAGACCTAAGCCCTGGGTTCCTGGGGTCCAGCCCTACAAAGAGGCATTGCAGGCAAAACCTTGTGCTTCGGATACGAGGTCCCAGGTACCATCCATCTTAGGCCTCAGTGGCACTTCTGGATGGATCTGGCTTCTTTTTATGGAGGAATTTAAATCCAGCATGGATCCCCCCTGGAGCTCCTCAGAGCACTTCTTCACTCGTGACCAGCACCTTAGACACTGGCGAAAAAACTGATGTGCTCCTGGAAGGAGGAGGGGTTATATAGGGAGTAAACTTCCTTTGGTTGGGTTTACCAGTGTCAACACCTGAAGGTGGCCTATAACCCATTAAATAATTACTGAAGGCTCTGTGTCCCATGATGTACGATAAAGAAACGGTGATCGTTGCAACTTTTTATGTCACATGGGATGATGTTACGCCGAGTCGATACCTAGTTTGTCACGCTTTAAAATTGCGCACACTCCTGGTTGGGGGCTAAACTTTGGTACTTAAAAATCTTCATAGGCTATGCTTTAAAATTTTTTACAGGTTACCAGTTTAGCGTTACAGAGGAGGTCTTGGGCTAGAATTGTTGCTCTTGCTCTAACGCACGCGGTGATACCTCACATGTGATTTGAACACCGTTTACATATGTAGGCGTAACTTACGTATGCGTTCACTTCTGTGCGCGAGCACATGGGGATGGGGCGCTTTAAAAAAAAAAAATTTTTTAATTTACTTTTATTTTTCTATTTTTACACTTTCTCAAAGATTTTTTTTTTTTGACCACTTTTATTCCTATTACAAGGCCTCTCTCTAAGACCCCACATCCCTCCTCCAGGCTGGAAAGACCGAGATCAAAAAAAAAAAAAATCAACTGTCTCGGCCTTTCCAGCCCAGTCCCTGGCATGGTTTACATCCGCCGGCCCAGACGTGATGTCATGACGTCACGCTTGGGCCTCCAAGGGTCAGAGATGACTGGGGACCATCTGGTTCTCCGGCTCGCGAATCACACAGTTGAGCCTGGAGAAGCACCAGAGGAGGGGCGATGTCCCCTTCCGCCACCTGTAAGAACGATTTAGAGGCTGAACTGCCGCTATAATTGTTGTTACGGTGCACAGAACCGCTGGCCGAAAAAGAGGATTGCTGAATGATGCCTGTAGCTGCAGGCATCATTCAGATATCCCCACTCAAAGTCCAGGACGTCATATGACATCCTTGGGCTGGAAGTGGTTAAAGCAGAGCTCCTCCCTCCGCGGCGAACTCAGCCAAAAGTTCGGCCCCCCTTCTCCTTCCCCTGCAGTTGCCCCATTCACAAAGTGCAGCGCACTTCGCGCATGCGCAGTAGGGAACCGGCTGTTAAGCCGCGAGGCTTCACTGCAGTTTCCTATAGTGGAGGCGGCGGCAGCACCCGATAGCCGATTGAAAAATCAGCTCGGGTGAGGACACCGATGGATTCCTGGACAGGCAAGTGTCCTAAAATAAGTGTCCTTTATTTTTTTCTGAAGGAGCCTGGAGCTCCTCTTTAAAAAAAATATACAGTAATTTACATGCACCATTTAAAAAATATATCAGAAGACCAAAAAAAACGGTTAAACTATAACCTAGCCCTCCTAACCTCAATTTTAACCAATTAAATACTGGAGGAAAAAAAAAAAAAAAGAAGTATTCTGTACTATAGACACACCAATCATAATGAATGTAGACACTGATTGGACAGATAAACCAAAGTGAATTCTTGTAAAATGTAATAAACGATCACCTAGATCCTCACTGATTTTCTTTAGTTCAACCATCAGAAATGGTTTCGTATCACTGTAGTTTACAGATATCCTGTGAAGGGAGAAAAAAAAAAAAATGAAGAAAAATGTAACAGGATAATGCAAATGTCTTACATAATAATTTGAACATGAAGTGTTTATTCAGATTAACTGTGCCCCTTCGTCCTCCCAGAACCGTGTCTTGTGCGTGCTCATGACCACTTTGTCCACCAGACACAGTGCATCAAAGATCCGAGTCCTGGGCAGCTGTGCACTGCCCTGGCACCATGTCATTTCTGTTACCAATCACAGCAATCACTTGTCCAGTATGTATAAGCAAGCACAGTAAAAAAAAAACAACTCAAGCACCTCCCTAGAGCAGTGCAGGGTCAACTATGGCAACACTGCATTGCGCTGGTGATAATGTAAAAGAAAAAAAAAAAAAAAAAAAAAAATTGTGAAAAAAAATATTTAATTTATTAGTGTCACTATCGTGACATCATACCACTGTGGTGGTGATCATGTACATTAGCTGGCTGCTCTGATGTCAGTTTGTCAGTGCCACCAGCCATTACTAAAACAATGTCTTTTATTAAATGCCTTGGACTGTCTACTTTACAAAAAGGTATCATTTGGCAGATTTGTACTGTCCTGGCACTTTAGGGCCTCAGGAAATGAAATGGGCAGTTAGTACATCAGGACTGGTCAGTTTTCGAATATATATTACATAGTTTGTAGACTAACTTTCACACGGACTCAATAATATACACCGATTTGAGTTATGTTTACCAAAGAAATGTAACAGAATACAATTATGCCGAAAGTTATGAAAAAAGATGATTTGCAATTTTTTCCCCAAAAATTTTCAGTACTTTTTCTTTCTCGTACATCACGGGACACAGGGCCTCAGTAATCACTTTTGAGTTATAGGGTATCACTAGGTGATTGGACACTGGTCACACCCTAGACAGAAAGTTCAACCTCCTATATAACCCCTTCCCTTACTGGGGATACCTCAGTTTTTTCGCCAGTGTCTTAGGTGTTGGTCACGAATAAGATGTGCTGTGCTGAGCTCCAAAAGGAATATCCTATACTGGGGCAAGCCATGCAACCGGATCCATTCAAAGTGCTTTCTCAGGCCAAAATGGATGGTACCCGGGCCTCGTGTCCGAAGAAACAAGGTTTTACATGTAACGCTTCTCTTTTTAGAGAGCTGGACCCCAGGATCCAGTATTTGTTTTTTTTCAGCCAAGAGGGGGGAGCGGAGCATTGACGCAACGTCCGGCGTGATTAGACGCCCACATCGCTGGCTACACAGGCTATAAAAGTGCACTCTCTTTCAGGTGCACACAGCCTACGGGGGGGACACAGAGCCGACGGGCGCATGTGAGGTGCGACACAGGCATTCTTCCAGGCAGCATTTACTTAAAACACCAGACTGAGCATTGGTAGCAGCGGCAATTGCTGAACTACATCGCTCAGCAGTCAGTGTTTGTGGTACCTCCACCTTTTGTTGCTTTGCACTATGGGTAGAGGAGGTACAAATACCCCAAAAACCAGAGGCTCTAGGGGATCTCCCTCAGGCTCTGAGGACCCCCCTTCTGCAGCACCTTCCCCCTGAAGTACCTTTTCCTCAACCATTAACGGACTAGAGGAAAGACTAATGGCCTTAAAAATTGCATCTTCAGTGGAAGAAAACGCACTAGGTCTCCCTCTGTTACCCAGGACCCTCAAGCAGAGGAACTCTGGGAAAAAGGAGAGGAATCCCTCTCAGAGGGTCGGGATGAGACTGACGATTCCTCTTCTGAGGAATCAAGTGGAGAAGGGCCCTCTTCAGCTTCTCAGGATGAGAAGGTGTTAGTGCAAATTCTTGCTGGATTGGTCCGCTCCACATTTCAGTTGCCCATATCTGAGTCAGTTAAAGAACCCTCCTCTTTGGGTTCACTGAAGCCTCCTCAAACACATGCTTTTCCTGTTCGTAGTTTACTAGAAAAGCTCATTTATTCTGAGTGGGATCACCCAGATAAACATTTTTTTCCGCCTAAAAAGTTTTCAACACTTTATCCTATGGAGGAAAAATTTAGAAAAATGTGGGGTATACCGGCAGTTGACGCCGCCATTTCCTCCGTAAATAAAAGTCTGACTTGTCCTGTCGACAATGCTCAGATGCTTAGGAATCCAACTGATAAAAAAAAAAAAAGGGATTCCTGTTAAAAAAGATTTTTTCCTTAGCAGGTATAGTAGCTCAACCTGCAGTGGCAGCAATCGGAGTCTGTCAATACTTGAGAGACCATGTTAAACAGGTCCTCAAAGTTTTACCTGAACAGCAAGCCCAGGGGTTGGCCAACCTTTCAGCGGCTTTAAGTTTTGCTATTGACGCAATCAGAGATTCTATTATCCAAACCTCTCACCTTTCGCTTGGGTTGGTGCATATGCGTAGAATCTAATGGTTGAAAAATTGGTCAGCCGAATCACCATGTAAGAAGCTTCTGGCTGGATTTCCATTTCGTGGTGCAAGGCTGTTTGGAGAGGATTTGGACAATTATATCCAAAAGATCTCTAGTGGGAAGAGCACACTCCAGTTAAGAAAAGGAGTGAGTAAGCGTCCCTCTTTTAAAACAGGCTCTTTCCCCAGTGCCAGGAGCATCAGCCTTCAGGCAGTCGCGACAGCCTCCTCCATCAGGCTCAAAAAAATACATTTCGGAGTCGACCCCAGGGACAAAAGAAGTCCTGGGGGAAGAAGCCTACTAGACAAGACGCTAAAGCCTCATTATGAAGGAGCGCCCCCTTCATAATGAGCTACAGTACTCAAACCTCTGGCAGGAAGATTTCCAGGACAGATGGGTGATCTCCACGGTAACTCTAGGTTACAAACTGGAGTTCCGAGCATTCCACTCTCCTCGTTTCCTCAGATCAAATGTCCCCAGAGATCCAGAGAAAAAGCAGTCTCTCCGAGCGTTGGAGCGACTATTGTCGCAAAAGGTCATCGCGGTGGTTCCCACGGAAGAGCGGGGATTGGGGTTTTATTCAAACCTCTTCACGGTTCCAAAACCAAATGGTGATGTCACACCCATTCTGGATCTAAACCGATTCCTAAAGATTCCTTCGCATGGAATCAATTCGATCAGTAGTCTCCATCCTACAAGGAGGAGAACTTCTGGCGTCAATAGACATCAAGGATGCGTACCTGCATGTACCGATTTTCCCTGCTCATCAAAAGTAGTAGAAAAACGCAACTTTCAGTTTATAGCCCTGCCTTTCGGGCTAGCCACTGCACCTCGGGTGTTTACAAAGATCTTGGCTCCTCCTCCGGCCAGATTAAGGGCCCAAGGTATAACTGTCATAGCATACCTAGACGACCTGCTCTTGATAGACCGGTCGGTAGCCTGCCTGGACCAGAACTTGGTCACCACAGTCAACTACTTGGAATACCTAGGTTGGATTCTCAACTTAGAAAAGTCTTTCTTAAAACCAGTAACAAGACAAGACTAGAGTATTTGGGCCTGGTCATAGGTACAAGCCAAGAGAAGGTATTTTTACCTCAGGCAAAGATCAGTGCTTTAAAAAGAACTGATTCAGGTAGTCAGGACAAAAAAGGGTCCTTCCGTTCGCCTTTGAGGCTGCTGGGAAAGATGGTGGCTTCTGTTCGCCTTTGAGGCTGCTGGGAAAGATGGTGGCTTCATTCGAAGCAGTTCCCTATGCTCAGTTTCATTCGAGACTGCTGCAACACAGTATCCTGTCCGCCTGGAACAAGAAAGTGCAGGCATTTGATTTTCTGATGCGTCTGTCTCCTACAGTGCGTCAGAGCCTCGGATGGTGGTTAATACCCGAAAACCTGCAAAAAGGGAAGTCCTTTTTACCGGTTACCTGGACAGTGGTAACAACGGATGCCAGACTTTCGGGTTGGGGAGCAGTTCTGGAACAGTCTGCGGTCCAAGGGGAATGGTCCAAAATTGAGAGGACCTTACCCATCAACATTCTGGAGATCTGTGCGGCGTATCTAGCCCTAAAGGCCTGGACTCTCAGGCTACAGGGTTGCCCTCTCAGGATCCTGTCAGTCAGACAATGCCACAGCAGTGGCTTATAATAATCATCAAGGAGGCACCAGGAGTCATGCAGCTTAGGGAGAAGTGAACCATTTTAGTCTGGGCAGAAAAGCATGTGCCATGCATATCGGCAGTTTTCATTCCGGGGATAGAGAACTGGCAGGCGGACTATTTGAGACGCCAGTGGTTAGGTCCCAGGGGAATGGTCTCTTCACCCCGACATCTTTTGGGCCATATGCAAAGATGGGGGATTCCAGATGTAGATCTCTTTGCATTCAGATTCAACAATAAGATCGACATGTTTGTGGCAAGAACAAAGGATCCTCTTGCATGCGAGACAGATGCGTTGGTGATTCCGTGGCATCAGTTCTCACCGATTTATGCATCCCCTCCTATTCTGCTACTGCCACGACTCCTTCGCAGGATCAGGCAGGAAAAGAAGTTGGTACTTCTGGTGGCCCCAGCTTGGCCCAGGAGAGCTTGGTATGCAGAAATAGTAAGGATGACAGTAGGTTCCCCGTGGACCCTGCCGTCACGTCCAGACCTGTTATCTCAAGGTCCAGTGTTCCATCCTGCCTTACAAACGCTGAATTTGACGGTTTGGCTATTGAAACCCACGTTCTGAAGAATCGTGGGCTTTCAGGTCCTGTGATCTCTACCGTGATCAATGCAAGGAAGCCAGCTACCAGAGTAATTTATCATAGAGTCTGGAAGACTTATGTATCCTGGTGTGAAGCCAGGGGTTGGCATCCCAGAAAATGTCATATAGGTAGAATTCTTGACTTTCTACAAATGACATTAGAAATGAAGCTGGCCTTGAGTACCATCAAGGACCAGTTTTCGGCCTTATCAGTATTATTTTAACGGCCACTTGCTTCACATTCGTTAGTCTGAAAATTTATGCAGGGGGTAACGAGTCTTAATCCTCCGGTTAAGGCACCCCTAAACCCCTGGGATTTGAATATGGTTCTGTCAGTTTTACAGAAACAGCCTTTTGAACTAATACGTCAAATTCCCTTGGTCTTGTTGACAAGAAAGTTAATTTTTCTGGTAACCATTTCTTCTGCTAGAAGAGTTTTAGAATTAGCAGCCCTTTCCTGTAAAGAGCCTTATTTAATCATGCATAAGGATAGAGTGGTATTGCGCCCTCATCCTAGCTTTCTACCGAAAGTGGTTTCAGATTTCCATCTAAACCAAGATATTGTTCTACCTTCCATTTTTTCCAGATCCCTGTTCTTCGGAAGAATGCTCACTACATTCTTTGGATGTAGTAAGAGCAGTCAAAGCCTAGCTGGAAGCACCTGCTCAAATTTGCAAAACCATTTGCAAATTTGCAATTCCACCTTTTCAAATCAAGGCACACGCCACAAGGGCTATTAGTGCTTCTTGGGCGGTGCATCACCGAGCCTCTATGGCTCAAATCTGCAAGGTCGCAACCTGGTCTTCAGTCCATACATTCACCAGATTTTATCAGGTGGATGTGGGAAGGCATGAGGATATCGCCTTTGGGCGTAGTCTGCTGCAGGCAGCGGTACGAGGTCCTCAGGTCTGATTACACTCTACGTTGTGTGGTCCCCTCCCCCCAAATAGCATTGCTCTGGGACATCCCATCAGTAATTACTGAGGCTCTGTGTCCCGTGATGTACGAGAAAGAAAAAAGGATTTTTATAACAGCTTACCTGTAAAATCCTTTTCTTTTGAGGTACATCACGGGACACAGAGGTCCCACCCCTCTTCTAATACACTTATATTGCTTTGCTACAAAACTGAGGTATCCCCAGTAAGGGGAGGGGTTATATAGGGGGTTGAACTTCCTGTCTAGGGTGTGACCAGTGTCCAATCACCTAGTGATACCCTATAACCCATCAGTGATTACTGAGGCTCTGTGTCCCGCGATGTGCCTCAAAAGAAAAGGATTTTTATAACAGCTTACCTATAAAATCCTTTTCTTTTGAGGCACATCGCGGGACACAGAGCCTCAGTAATCACTGATGGGTTATAGGGTATCACTAGGTGATTGGACACTGGTCACACCCTAGACAGGAAGTTCAACCCCCTATAGCAAAAAATAACATAAAAAGCAAGTGGTGATTAAACCAAAGGAAAGCTCAAATCAGTCATATAAGAAAAAAAAAATAATTATTTCATTTGGGTACACAGTGTTAAACGAATGAGTAATTGTCAAAGTGTGAGGGCACTAAAAGCTGAAAATTGGCCTGGGCAGGAGTGAAAGTGTCCAAGATTGAGGTGGTTAAAGCGTATTTTCACTTTTGCAGTCAAATTTGAGAAAACCCTACTGTATTTGTTATTCGCTCCTATTCCCATACCTTCCCTAAACAATTTTTTAAAAATATTTCTTACCCTTTTGCATATTTTGAGGAGAACGGGTCATGGGTAACTGCAAGCATTCTAGTTCAACATGACCTGTCCTAATAGCTATGCTGGGGACAGGCTAAGATCAGTTCCGATTAACATGCAATGGAGAAGCCCAGATCCTAAATCTTTAGGGCCAATTCACACCACAAAAACGTCCTCCAGGACGGATGGGTTTCTGCAGTCGCTTTTTTAACACGCTTTTTATGCATTTCTGGATGCATACCAGATGTTTGCTTTTTTTTTGGTTCATTTCGATTGCAAAATCTTTATTTTCATCAAGACAATGCTTATGGGTCACTTTTCTTGTCAGATCACTTTCTGTTTATTCCTTGAAAGTGTCCTTTGCGTGCTGCTGTGTAGAGAAGAGGTCTGCACTGGCAAGCTTATTCATGTGGCCAGAAGAGGCTCATGGGAGGAGTAGCAATACATTTTTCTTCCTTTTCCTATCACTGTATTGGGGTCTGGTGCATTTTGTATGCTTTTTTGATGCATTCCAGTACAGTTCTATGCAAGGAAAAAGCAGCAGGCTGTACTTTTTTCTGGAACTGGACTGTTCTGGTGTGAACTATGCCATTGGAACCCATGCAACATAATTTCAATGCGTTTTTGATGCAGGAAAAAAAAGGACTGCACTGCATGTGGTATGAACTTGCCCTTAATCTTTTGTTAATACAGTTTTTAAAACTAGTACAATGGATAATATCTGTCTACACAGTACAGACAGGGTTAATTACTGCAAACAGCTTCCTAGCCCCACTGAAGAAAAACGAAGTAGAATTTTTCCTTGCTGGAAGTACCAGAGGAGAGAGCATTTAAAAAAGGTAAGCTGGAATTTTTAAATTGCTATGTTAAAAGTTGAAACATCCTTTCAGTTACCCTATGGAGGTAGATTTAGGATTTCTGTACTTAGTGCAAAACAATACTTTAAATCCATTGAGGGACACAGGAATCCAGAAACAGTCGTGTTATACTGCCACCTACAGGAGGTTGGGACACTGGCAAACAAACAATTTTAAGTCAATCCTTCTTGTAAGAAGGACCAAACAAATGGAGGGGAGGGACTTGTGTTATCCAATAGACTTGAAGAAAAAACATTTTACAGCAAATAATTTTCTCCATTGCCCAGAGGGACCTGGGAATTCAGAAGCAGATGGTTGTCTAAAAGCAGTCCAACTAAGGAGGTGGACAAAAGCCATTGACAGGCCCAAAAAATAAATAAAAAAAAATAAAAAAATTTGGAAACCATCCATATTACAGAATTATGAACTCCCCGATGACAGCTAGATGAGATGAAGCTCTTCAAGGCAGGAAAACTGCTATGACCAAGGGGAGGGCACAGAGAAACAACCTGGTGCTGCAGATTAGGACAGAGAATCGCCTCAACGGGGGAAGGTATTACCTAAGGAAATAAAGCGCCTCAATCATGGAGAGACTGGAGGCCCAAACAACAATCCACAAAAAGATGTGAAAAACAATACCAAAAACAGGGGGTCCACGGGAGAAAATTGAAAAATAGGTCCCAAGGGAGAAAGTTTGGAAACAAAACAAGTCCAAAAAAAAAGAAGACCAGACAGTCAACAGGAGAAGGCTAAGCCTAGCACTTCAAACTGTTGGGCTTCTGGGAAAGGACATTCAATGATAAGGAAAAAGGTTGTCCAATCAGACCACCATTCTTGCAATTAGATGGTTGTGAGGAGGACCAAGCCCAGTACCCCAAAGGATAGAAAAGAAAGACACCCATGACTGGTAAGAAAAAAAAAAACACATCATCAGAAGTCCACCGAAAAGTAGGGTTAGGCTGAGCGTGGCAACTGCTGAAAAGGGTAGGCAGGAAGGTGCACTGCAACCTAGATTGATGCACAAGAGCAATAGAAACAGGACAAGAGCAGGACTCCTTCCAACCAAACAGCCAGGGGTGTTCCTGAGCTGTGACAAACAACGCTGCAACCCGACTAACCACTTACCCTTTACACGATTCTACGACTCATCCAATCTACCCCTGGATCAGTGCAGAATCCTCAAGCAAGAAGCAAGGAGTAATCACACTAATAAGAAACTTCCTGATTGGCAATAGGACAGAAGAAGAAGGGATCCAAGGGGACTTTCTTAAAAATCTTCAGCTTAGCCATAGAAGGACCCATCTCCTGGTGGTCAGGTCCCATGAAGGCTTCTGGACTTACACTTTCCCCCCTCAGGAAAGATCTGCAGCAGGGTCCCAGTGTAAGTACAGGGCCATATAGCTATAGATACTTCCCTCAAAACATTAAGTGGGGTACTCAAGTGCTGAACCCTTACCCATCAATGTGAAAACCCTTAGTTGAGGGGGTCCAGGTGGTGAGGTCTTGTCTCTATGACAAGTAATCTAGTCAGGAATAACACTCCACGGTGTCTGGTGTAGGGACCACATCACCCTACCCGTAGCAGGGAAAGTTCCCAAACCATCCCTGAAATGAATATCCTGCAGCACTCCAAATGAGGTCAGGCCAAAATACCAACCCACATAAGGATGCCAGACAAGTCTAATGCCGCGTACACACGATCGGACTTTACGGCATACTTGGTCCGGCGTACCGGATTTCGTCGGACAATTCGATCGTGTGCGGGCTCCAGCGGACTTTGTTTTCTCAAAAGTTTGAGGGACTTAGTCTATTCATTCGGAAAGTCCGTCGTAAAGTCCGTTGAAAAGTACGCCGGACAAAGTGTGCCGTAAAGTTCGCTCGTGTGTACGCGGCATTACAGTCTGCTCTGGGGAAGCAGATAGAATTCCCTAGCAGGGGGATATACCCATCAGAGGGATCCTCCCAGGGAAGGGTGGAGGACCAAGACATCTCATGATCCAAAGAGACCATTGGGATGTCTCCCCCAGATTCCATTTATGTATAAAGATGGGGGAAGAGAAAAAGAACTGAGTCCACAAAAGAAAAGAAAATCTCTTTAAAGTGATTGTTTACAGATGTAAAAAAATAAAATTAAAAAAAAAAAAAAGAAATAAAAAATTATAAAATGAATGACAAACATGTCTTTGTGCAAAGGTTTTACACACAGCAGCCACAATCTTCTGTGGTCCCTTGGGGGCACTCTGAAGGCAGGTGGGCCAGCATTACAAGCCGCTTGATAAGGGGGCACTCGTGCAGGCTCGATCCCTAGCCGCATTGTGTGCAAGGGTTGACACACACAGCTTAGCTCAGCCTCGCTCCTCACAGGCTGGGAAGGACAGCAGCAGGAGCCAATGGCTTCCACTACTGCATCTGAGTCCAGTGAGGGGGAGAGAGCAGTGCTGCTGCTCTCAGGCACAAGCCTGGATCAAGATCGGGATCAGGTAAATATACAAGAGGGAGCTGATCTCAGATTTTTTTTACCTTAACCGCTTCAGCCCCGGAAGATTTTACCCCCTTCCTGACCCTGACCAGAACACTTTTTGCGGTTCAGCACTGCATCGCTTTAACTGACAATTGCGCAACCATGCGACATTACACCACAACAAATAGAGCTTTCTTTTGGTGGTATTTGATCACCTCTGTGGTTTTTATTTTTTTGCGCAAAAAAAAAAAAAAGCATTTTTTAATTTTTGCTATAATAAATATCCCCCCCCCAAAAAAAAAAAAAAAAAAAAAATATAACATCTTTTTCCTCAGTTTAGGTCGATATGTATTGTTCTGCATATTTTTGGCAAAAAAAAATATTGCAATAAGCGTATATTGATTGGTTTGTGCAAAATTATAGCGCCTACAAAATAGGGGATAGATTTATGGCTTTTTTTTTTATTGCCGTCGATCTGCGATTTTTATCGTGACTACGTCATTATGGCAGACACATCGGACACTATTTTGGGACCATTGTCATTTATACAGCAATCAGTGCTGTGTAAATGACACTTGCAGGGAAGGAGTTAAACACTAGGGGGCGATCAAGGGGTTAAGTGTGTCCTAGGGAGTGATTCTAACTATGGGGGGGGGGGTGGATGAGCTACCACTGATATGACAGCAATCACTGCTCCCG
This sequence comes from Lithobates clamitans, assembly GCA_037952925.1. Lineage (NCBI taxonomy): Eukaryota > Metazoa > Chordata > Amphibia > Anura > Ranidae > Lithobates > Lithobates clamitans. The sequence continues at coordinate 3,458,353 of JBBGZY010000374.1, forward strand.
ATGACAGGGAGCAGTAGATCCCCTGTCATGTCACTAGGCAGAACGGGGAAATGCCTTGTTTACACAGGCATCTCCCCGTTCTGCGGCTCCGTGACACGATCACGGGACACCAGTGGACAGAGTCCGCTGGACCCGCGGGCACGGTCACGCTGTACGCAGCGGGTGCTCGCCCACTAGCCCCTCCAATTAAAGGGGACGTATAGGTACGCCCGTTTGCCCACTGCTGCCATTATGCCGACGTATATCGGCGTGCAGCGGTCGGCAAGTGGTTAAAGTGGTACTAAACCCACAACAGTAAAATCAGTCTGTATACAGTTGTGCTCATAAGTTTACATACCCTGGCAGAATTTATGATTTCAGGCTATTTTTCAGAGAATATGAATGACAACACAAAAACTTTTCTTTCACTCATGGTTAGCGTTTGTCTGAAGCCATTTATTATCAACTGTGTTTACTCTTTTTAAAATCATAATGGAAACAGAAAGTACCCAAATGACCCTGATTAAAAGTTTACATACCCTGGTGATTTTGGCCTGATAACATGCACACAAGTTGACGCAAAGGGGTTTGAATGGCTATTAAAAAGGTAACCATCCTCACCTGTGATCTGTTTGCTTGTAGAGTGTGTGTGTGTGTGTGTGTGTGTGTGTGTGTGTGTGTGTGTGTGTGTGTGTGTGTGTGTGTGTGTGTGTGTGTGTGTGTGTGTGTGTATAAAAAGGTCAATGAGTTTCTGGACTCCTGACAGACCCTTGCATCTTTCAACCAGTGCTGCACTGACGTTTCTGGATTCTGAGTCACGGGGAAAGCAATTGTCAAAAGAATCTGTGGGAAAAGGTAGTTGAACTGTATAAAACAGGAAAGAGATATAAAAAGATATCCAAGGAATTGAGAATGCCAATCAGCAATGTTCAAACTCTAATTAAGAAGTGGAAAATGAGGGTTCTGCTGAAACCAAACCACGGTCAGGTAGACCAACTAAAATTTCAGCCACAACTGCTAGGAAAATTGTTCGGGATGCAAAGAAACCCACAAATAACTTCAGGTGAAATACAGGACTCTCTGAAATCATGTGGTGTGGCTGTTTTAAGATGCACAATAAGGAGGCACTTGAAGAAAGATTGGCTACATGGTCGAGTCGCGCAGAAGATAGCCATTACTACGCAAATGCCACAAAGTATCCCGCTTACAATAAGCCAAACAACACAGAGACAAGCCTTAAACCTTCTGGCACAAAGTCATTTGGAGTGATGAGACCAAAATTGAGCTTTTTGGCCACAACCATAAACGCTACATTTGGAGAGGAGTCAACAAGGCCTATGATGAAAGGTACACCATTCCTACTGTGAAACACGGAGGTGGATTGCTGATGTTTTGGGGATGTGTGAGCTACAAAGGCACAGGAAATATGGTCAAAATTGATGGCAAGATGAATGCAGTATGTTATCAAACAATACTGGAGGAACATTTGCATTCATCAGCCAGGAAGCGTATGGGACGTATTTGGACATTCCAACATGACAATGATCCAAAACACAAGGTCAAGTCAACCTATCATTGGCTACAGCAGAATAAAGTCAAGGTTCTGAGGTGGCTATCTCAGTCTCCTGACCTCAATATCATTGAGCCACTCTGGGGAGATCTCAAAACGTGCAGTTCATGCAAGACAGCCCAAGAATTTACAGGAACTGGAGGCTTTTGCCAAGAAGAATTGGCAGCTTTACCATCTGAGAAGATAAAGAGCCTCATCCACAACTACCACAAAAGACTACAAGCTGTCATTGATGTTAAAGGGGGCAATACACAGTATTAAGAACTGGGGTATGTAAGCTTTTGATCAGGGTCATTTGGGTAGTTTCTGTTGCCATTATGATTTAAAAAGAGTAAACACAGTTGATTGATAATAAATTGCTTCAGCCAAACACTAACCATGAGTGAAAGACAAGTTTGTTTTATCATTCATATTCTCTGAAAAATAGCCAAGAAATCAAATTCTACCAGGGTATGTAAACTTATGAGCACAACTGTATGCAGTAAAGCATGCTTGTTATACTCACTGTGGAACTCAATGGGGTTAATCCTCTGCACATGTAAAAAGACTGTTTGATCTTGTATGCACAGATCCTGCTCTTCTTCTGACTCCAGAACATGTTTGGATAGTACTTTTGGCATCAGGCTGCACATGCTCAGTTTGGTGTGTATTGCTAGTTTTTTTTTTTTCCTTGGGAGAGTGCACGTACTTAGCACAGGACCAATCAGCACTGTCCAGACAGAGGGTCAGGGGTTCTGTATCCTGATAGGACAGCTCAGTGCAATATAAAAAAAAAAACTCCTACAAGATTTAACAGGAACTGTTAGTCACAAGACTGCTATATACTGCTGATGAGAAAAGATATTTAGCCGTTTATATTTACTAAAATAATTGCATTTCCATGTTTTGTGTACTGTGGGAGACCAGATATAGTAAATGCAGGGTCCTGGGTTTAGTGACACGAAGGTAAAAAAAAAAAAAAAAAAAAAATCAGGTCTTTAGAATCACTTTGTTCTACTGCCCAGGACTACATGTCCAATAGGGCATTGCTCCTCACACATCCACAAGCTCTCAGGCACTTACTAACATGTATGGACGATGAACTGTGATGTATTTGTGCTACACTGCCTTTACTGACATGTAAACAAATAATGCATTGCAAGGCAACTAAATCGATAATAAAAATAGTTGACAACTATTTTTATTATCGATTAGAATTGATTATGGCGATTAGTTGTTTCATTCCTAGCAGAGACTGATGCTGCTGGAGGACACTGAAGGATCAGGTCCTTACTAGGAGAAGTAGGGACTGGTCTTTGTCCAAATTGTAAAGTAAAAAGGTCCCTCAGAAGAGTGCTAGGTAAAGAAGTATCAATTACTGTAAGAAGCAAAATCACATCTACCCTGTAGGGAGGGGTTTAAGTCCAAATGGCATTTTTTTCCTATGGAAATGTTCCTACCAGAGTAGGATTCATAGGTCCCAGGGTGCAGGACAACCCTAGGAAGATACAGATTCATATCCACCAATATCAGAAGGGTGAAGTGGGGCAGCTAAATGAGAACTCAAGGGACTAAGCTGAAGACCACAGTGGGTGACCTGGGCAACCGAATGGAAGGGAAGTAAAGTACCCAAAGACCCAGCAGGATCAAAAGCCCCCATACTTGCGGAAGGAGGCTAAAAAGAGAAATGTTAAAATGATCTTTGGCTTCGAACCCCATCACCTGAGAGAAAGTGAGAGGTAGGCTCTAAATTTATGTGCTACTACTGCTGTAATGGGTGAAGGAGCCATTGGTAGCGGCTATATCAAGGGCAAAGAAGACTTTCCTTGAAGAGTAACCAAGTAACGACAGGTTCGTTGGCCGATATTTAACAAACCATCACCACTGAAAACCAAGATACCAGACATCCCTTGTGAATCGGAGTCATCTTCAGGTGGCTCAAAAACAGCTTCTTCGGGAGACGACTGCGGGGACTCAGAACCTGATGTTAACAGGGGCCTTGGGCACATTTTGAGTTAGAGGTTAAGAAATTCTAGGAATTGCACCGAAATGCGCCTGGAGCCAATGGCGCCAGCAGTTGAGCATTAAGACAAAAGCCCAAGGTGGACATGGAGGTCCTTGAGGACTTGCCTGAAGGAGCAGAAGATGAAGAAAACCCAACAATTATAGGGATAGATTCAACATTAAAAAGGTTGGAGATTTCAGGATATGCACCACCTCCTTAGATTTCAAAAATATTACCAGAGGCAAAATTTGGAGTTTGAAGGTGCAGGCAGACAATAGAAATTGAGATTAGAAAAATATATAAAATGTAATCAACAAGAAGAAAGAAAGTGCACAATAGAGCTCAGTGGTCGCTATACAAAAGAATAGGTGCCTCTACATGTTTCACCACAATCGTGGCTTCTTCTGAAGCTTTTGTAGGACCTCATTACAGTATCAATAAAACACAAGACATAAAACAAAATTATAAAGCGATAAAAATACAACAATGATAAAAACCTTAAAAAAAGGTTTCTATGAAATTCAATAAATCTTGTATTTACATGATTAACATAACATATGGATCATCTGATGTATGCACTCTCACCCCTTTAAGAAGGTCACGGTTCCAAGGAATCCTCAGAGTCGTCAAGAGCTCTAATGAGGTGTCTGTGTATCAAAAATAACCCTGTATTCACACCCGCAAGACCATATAATGAACATCCATGAATCCTAGTATCACCCAATTTGATTGTTTGCCACTTAAATAGAATTAGCTTGAACCTACCCTATTATATTAGGAAGTTTGAGAGTCCCATTAGTTGCCACATGGGACTATACAACCACTTTGATGCCACTAAAATGAGGTTCTTCACCTTGGAATAGATCCCCCTGAATGAAAGAGGGGGTAGTGTGGACAAATTGTTGTTACAATGAGAAACAAAATGGATTTTTAATTCGTCTGCCATCAAGCATCCGGGGCTCAATGATGCATTAAGTTTCAAGCCATTTTTATAGGTCCGGCATACAATAGAAGAAATACTGGTACTTGGGGGACGTTTGGCTCTTCTGTATATAATACATTTTTTCCCCTTCTTTCTATCCTAGTATTCATCTTTAATCATGTTTCCATAAATTAAGGGGGCAAATGTAATGGTCATTTCATATCTGTTGTAAAAAATAAATGTTCTTTTTAATAAATTAAATTTTTAAATTTTCTGTAAGACTACTCTGATGGTTTGCACCCCGATTCCCGATTTAGGTCTTTGATATCCATTTTATATCTGGATGTGGTCTAAGTGAGGGGCCTTTATATTATAGTATTTGGGCCGATTTTACCAACATAGGCGATTCTGACTATGAGGCAGCTTGCCCTTAGAAATAATCCACCACTGGGTATTCACATATGTCAAATTTCCTTCACTGGATTGTCAATGCCCTTTTTTTGCATGTCAGTCACCTATTTAGGATGGTCTTTGTCCCTGGTGGCCATTTGGATGGTTAAGGGAACAAACAAATGTGGCGAACTTGGATTGTGGCCTTCTCTTTTCCCCTTTTAGTCTATGAAAACACTGCAGTGTTCATTTTGAACACTAGGTGGTGTTTTGTGAAGCATTTCTGGTCTCTGTAATTACAGCTGGAAAGGGAGGAAGTTTCAAGATGGCTGCGGCGGCTTCATGCCAGCACAGCTTATACTTTCCCCATGAGAATCCTTCCCCATGATTCCAGACACACCTGGCCCGACTTTGTTGATTATGACTGATGTGGGGGATGACTTTGAATTGACCGTGGGGGGGGGTCCTTTCCCAGTGTGGAAGTTCGCTGCTCAAAGGGATGGTGGAACAGCCTAGTGAGGGCAAATTAATTTTTAAAAATGGCCCCGGGTGCTTTGCACATGCGCAGTATGGCGCCGAACAGTGGAATAGCCTAGTGAAGGCAAATGGATTTTAAAATTAACCGCGGGTGCTTCGCGAATGTGCGGTACGGCACCGCGTATAATTCACACTCGTTTCTCTATTGAACAAGAGCTGTGGATCAGCCAATGACGGCCTGTATCCCAGCAGCGACATCAGACACTGCTGGGATCAGGAGTGTATACAACTGCCACAGTTTTAGTAGAGATTGCTGTGGCCGACTACCCTGATACCAGCATATTCATGAACTCAAGTTAAAAGTAAGTTTCTGTTTGATTGCAGCAGCCAGATTTGCATATTTTGTAAATTTTCATCTCAATACATGCTTGTTGTTATATCTTTCTAGGGGTTATTCCCTGTGGGACAAAGCAGTTGCTTTGACCCTCCTTGGCCCATAGGTATCATATTAATACCAAACAAAGGAACATTGGCACTCTCAGAAAAGGAATTGTTCAGTTATGAATAGAGATGTGAAGGCTCGGAAAAAAAAAAAAAAAAAAAAAAAAAAAAAAAAAAAAGGAAAAATTCGGAAAGAAAACGTTTTTTTTCCTGAAGGCTTGTTTTTTTCCCGAAAAATTGAAACAAAAAATAAAAAAATATTGTGGAATATTTTAACATGATGAATACAATATTTTAAGACAGGGTGTTCAAATATTTTCCAAATCATTTCTTAAAAAAAAAAAAAAAAAGGTAGGATATCAGATTATTCTCATTTCTGTGCACTGAGCGAGGACAAGCAAGTCCTAGGTAACAAACTGAACCCTCCAATGCAAGAACAGTATGCATTTCTTCCTTTAGGAGGTGCTGTGCTGCTATTGTAACAAGAAAAAGGATTCAGTTTTGCTTTTGCATGTTAGTGGGTGTGTTTGGTTTGTTCTATCCTCTTCACTAGGCCTCAAAAGCATTGGAAAAAAATACAGAGCAACAAAAATGACGTGAAAGTATATACTTAATTAAAGGTAAGAGTTTACATTTATCTGATTCTGAATCCAGAAAACTAAATAATTTAGCTACATTAGTTTTTCTTTAAATTATTATTTTTTACACAAAAGTTTATAATTACCAGTAATCTGGTTCTTCCCCCACACACAACCATAGATTAGTGTCTTCTTGCAAAGTAGTCATTTTTTCTTGTTTTTATTTCCTACTCCCCTCAGAAAAATGGTGAGACCAACATCTAGCATATGGAGGCATTTTCACATTACAAGTTCTTCTGAAAAGAAAAATGTGATTTGCAAATATTGTCAGATGAAATATGCATTTCCAAATGCTACCAGGATGACAGAACACATTCTTGTATGTAACAAGTGTCCTGTAGATATTAAAAAACCCTTCACGGATCAAAGTGAAGAGGACAACAATGATGACAATGCACATAGCTTTTCTCAACGTTCTCGTAACAGAATGACTTTCAATCTTAAAAAGACAAAAAAGTGCTAATGAAGCATTTTTTTCAATTTTTCCAAAAAATTTCATTTTTTTCCCCCCAAAAAACGGGTTTTTTTTCCGAGCTTCAACATTTCTGGAAATTTTACATCTCTAGGTATGAAGTGCTGCCCTAAATAGTCTTTTCTTGGTATAAATTTGAGTTTTAGATAGAAAGTATTGTGATGGATTATATCTTGTAGGTGGCATCTTTCTGAAGTCTGTTGCTAGCATATGAAGTGTGCATCCTGGGGAGGATACCTGTGTGAGTCCACTAATTTGTTAAACTTCCCGATATAATAGGGTAGGTTCAAGCTGATTCTATTTAAGTGGCAAACGATCAAATTGGGTGATACTAGGATTCATGGATGTTAATTATATGGTCTTGTAGGTGTGATTACAGGGTTATTTTCGGCACACAGACACCTCAGAGCTCTTGACAGGCTCTGATGATTCCTTGGAGCCGTGACCTTTTTAAAGGGGTGAGAGTGCATACATCAGATGATCCATATGTTATGTTAATCATGTAAATACAAGATTTATTGAATTTGATAGAAACCTTTTTAGGTTTTTACCATTGTATTTTTATTGCTTTATAATTTTGTTTTATGTCTTGTGTTTTAGTGGTAATGTAATAAGGTCCTACAAAAGCTCCAGAAGAAGCCACGATTGTGGTGAAACATGTAGAGGCATCTATTCTTTTGTATAGCGACCACTGAGCTCTACTGTGCTTTTTTTTATACTAAATGGTCTTTTTTATATTTAATAAAATTATATATTTTTATAATAATATCAATCTCTATTGATTGTCTGCCCCGTCAAACTCAAAATGTGTCTCTGGTAATATTTTTCAACAATTATAGGTTCTAGATTACAGGAGTTTACTCCATCTGAAGATGGGCTAAGGTCACCCACTACAGCAAGGCTATCCTCTGGATGTCTGAGATATATTGCACCACGAAGTAGAAACCAGCTAGGCCCAATGTAAAGCAAACCTTCAAGTACTTACAATCCCAGTGGCTATAATGGTTTTAGGTGGCTAGAGGTGACCAAGTCACTGTAGGTGGACAGTAGGACAAGACTAGATGATCTATATTGTGCTTCAGCAGCAGCAACAGGAGGGTGCTTCCTGTTGGCTGAATGGTGGAAAAATATGGAACACTCCATCTAGCAATGATGTCTGCACTTGGTCTCTCAGCCTTAACCCTCACTGCAGTGAAAATTGTGGTGATGGGAAATTTGAAAGGTGCCAATCAGTGAAATAGATGCTTTGGGCTCTTTCAGACAAGTGGTAATGCTTACCACCCTATGAAAAGCAATCCACAGTAGGTCACTGTATAGCAGATATTTAGGAGGTGGCACTTGCCGAATGGCAACTTTACATTGCAGGACTGCACCACAACTGCGAGCCAAGTGTTTGGCTTGCAGCTGAGGTGAGGCATCATTGATCTAAATGGATGAGTATGACACGTGGTCCCGCCTGTCAAACTCTGCAGCCCGAGCTAAACATTGGTGTGACGTGAAGCAAAACATGACCACGGAAAGCTTACGGGCCTCTCAGGCTGTAATTTTAGAACTCTGGTAGGTGGCAGAGCTTCCTCCGGCCACCAGTCTGAAAGAGCCCTAACTCATTAAAGTGGTTCTAAAAGGCAGACGTTTATCTTAATGCATTTTATGCATTAAGATAAAAAAAACTTCTGTGTGCCCCCCCAAATACATACCAATCCAGTGATGTTGCACAAGAGGCTAGGCTGTCCGGGACTCTCCCTCATTGGCTGGGACAGCAGTGAGTTCCATTGGAGCCAATCAGGAGAAAGAAGGGGCAGGGGCAGGCCAAGGCTCCGTGCCTAAATGAACACACAGCAGCAGCTCCGCTGTCCCCATAGCAAGCTGCTTACTGTGGGGGCACTTGGCAGGGGCCAGTAGAACCGGCGAGTGACCCAAGATGAGCAGGATCTGGGCTGCTCTGTGCAAAACCATAACACAGAGCTGGCAAGTATAACATGTTTGATATTATTAAACAAAAAAACTGAGACTTTAGTATCACTAAGTTATCAGAGATAAGGTCATATTTGATCCTGCCACAGCTCTGAAGCCAGAATATGCTCTGTAGCCAACAGTACACAAAAGGTCTTGAAAGCGCCATAATGCAGAGCCCACTGCTCAAAATGTTAATATCTAGGCTAGCCCCACAATGCTCCGGGGTGTCCAGGTACAGTATCCAAAGCAATTTCTGAGGATATGCCATCAGGATGGCTGCTATGTAGAAACCAGCACGAATGACGACGTGGGAATCTTGATTGAAATCACTGGAGGAAAAAAATATACCACAAAAAAGGTATCCAAAAAAACTAGCAAGAAAATAAAGCATGCTGTGTAGAGATGGGGTTATACAGGGGCCAGCTTACAACTTTTTCTGTTTGGCAGTGTCCCAACCTCCTGTAAGTGGCAGTATAACCCATTTCTGAATTTCTATGTCCCACAATGAAAGTTAAAAAAAAAAAAAAATAATAATAATTCTAGGTAAAACATACAGCCCAAAAACATGCTAATGGTGATCTTCACAAACAGCTTTCCCCAACATTTGCCAATTCCTTCCTTTAGCAGGAAAGCAAATGGTAAACTATGTCTGTCTGGCAGCTCTATATAGGTGGTAGTCCACTTTGTTTACATAGCATAATCCAAAAACCACATTGAAAAAAAAAAAAAAAATTAGTAATTGTTCAATTGGCTATAAAATTTATCATCTTCACTTTGGAGTCACTGACTAATGAATATTTGAAAGGAGAGATAAGCCTAGCACTGTGTGATGCATTTTATAAAACTGGAAAATATACTTAACTGTTCAAGCTCTTCAAAGATTTCTACTTTTAATTTGCTGTTCTTGGATAAAGGTCGCTTGAATTTAGTTAAAACCTTAAATCATTAGAAAAAAAAAAAAAAAACAAATACATCTTTACATACTAGAAACAGCACTTAAAAACACAATATGTGAACAATCACTTCCCATTATGTAAAGTGTAATACATCAGAACAAATTACATTTAAAACCTCACAGTTTATCTTATTTTCTCATAAAAACAAGTTATATGCATTTCAAGCATGTTTTAAAGTAAAACTTGAGCCAACATTATGAAAAATGTTAAAGTGGAACTCCAATACCAACACTTTTTGCTTGAACAGTGGGAGATTGTCAGAACACAACAGGCTTTTAGAGTTTTGGTCTTGTATGCGTTAGTATTCAAATATCCATTTATAGGATTATAAAATGTATTATTTTTGTTACAGGCTCAAATCGTAACAAAAAAAAAAAAAAAAAGGCTCAAAGCCTCATACAAATGCACAAGTATTTCCAAGTATTAAAACTAATAATCCTCCATGCCAGGTCCATTCACAGCTTTGCATGATACCACACAACTAGTTCATCAATGCTCATCATACCACTTTCAACCCTTAAGGACTGCTAAATATTTCACAATAATTTGGAAAAGAAGAGGCGAGTGCTGATCTTTTCAATGACTGCAGCAAAGCAGCCACATAGCTTTCCATAAAAACAATCTACGTCCCAAGGATATTCAACATAACCAAAATTTTAAAAACCTGCTCTGTAGTTAAATGAAAACATGACTTGCAGCAATGCAAAAACTCAATTTCAGAGACGTAAATATATCTGGTTATCCATATGTGATTCCAAGTATGATTTCTGCTCAAAGTGTGGCTGTGTTGCGGCCACAAAACAAAAAGGGACCTATGTTTTGTGATGTACTCAAAAAAAAAAAAAAAACTAAATAAAAAAATGGAAGAATTTTACAGACAAGTATAAGGCCCGTGGATGTAGGGTATATAGACTTCGCCAAAGCATTTGACACAGTACCCCATAACTCCCCAATTTACAAATTGAGGTGAGTTGGCATTAAAAAGGGGTTGTACACCCTGTACAACAACTTTTACCTTTTATTTCAAGCTTACCTGTAGATGCTTGAAATATCTCTTAAACCTCCACAGTTTAGAAGATAATTACTAAAAAGCCGAGCGCCGATGTCATCGGCACATGCGCCCTTTAGAAAGGGCACATTGTGCCGTTTCTAATAGGGTCATGCCGTGACTGGCGGGCGCGGGAGTCACGTCACACCACTCTGGCCAGTCACACTCTGTGACTGGCCGGAGTTCGCAGCCCCGGAAGGAAGAAGGGCAAAGATGGACACTCCCTGCTAGTGGGGACAACGGAGACATAGCGGGCTTCGGTTTCAGGCAAGTGACACATAATGGGCTACTATGCGATGCATAGTAGCCCATTATGCTTTACCTTTGCAGGGAAATAAAGAGGAAGTAAAGCCCACAAGGGTTTACTTCCTCTTTAATGGAGATATATATATATATATATATATATATATATATATATATATATATATATATATATATATATATATATATATATATATATATCTCTCTCTAGCTATCTATCCATATATCTGGTCTAGAGGGTGGTGATAAATAGTGAATTTTCTGAATGGTCTGGGAGTTTTGGGCGGAGTGCTATTGTGCTCTGTGACCAAGTCTGTTTAACTTGTTCATAAACAATTCGAAAAACGAAGATTAAGGAAGGGCAACAGTTCTGATAGAGGATCTCCATTGTGAGAAACTGCTACATACATTAAACCCATTCTCCCTGGAGAAGAGCCACTGAGGCTCGGTTCACACTGCCGCGACTTGGGATCCGACTTGTGAGACTCCAAGTCTTATGACATGTGAAATCTCATTTTAGTTAATGACAGCTGTCTTAAATAGCACTACTGAAGTCACTCCAACATTAGAAAAGGTTCCTGTACTACTTCAAAGCGACTTCTATCCGACGTGTGCCCACAGACTTTCATGGAAGTTGCCTCCAAGTCGGATCCTTATCTTAATTGATGCGAATTGGATCTGACATTACAGGAAGATTACCCAGGCATTCCCTGAAGCAGCTGCGAAATTGCATGGCAAAGTCATGCCGACTTTTAGGTCACGGCAGTATGAATCGCCCAAGCGATACTAAACACATTGTTTAATTTACATTGTCCCTTCTATTTCTGTATTTGGATGATGGCACTGTAATTATTTAAATAAAAACAAAAAAAAAACCCAACACATCCAAGTACCTCCTTCCTATGTGATATAGAGCTGTCACGTGACCCAGATCTTTCCCGGCCTGTCTGCAGAGAAACAGTGGCAGGAGGAGCTTCTAGTCCTCTGCTGCTGGTCACATGTTAAAAAAAAAAAAAGCCTTTGGAATACTGTGTAAGCATAAATAAAATCAGTAAACCGTTTTAAATTTGCATACAAATATACATTTGAAATGAAATCTTTAGTATTTTGTGGAAAACATGGTATGGGAGCATTTCTACCAGTCACAGGCTATGTCACGCCACTAGTTTAGAATCAGAGGGAGGTGAAGCAAGATGTACTATACCACCCCGTGTTTAGCTGGTTAGTGGACATGGAGGAGGGAGGGAGTGGCCTGTCATTTACCACTGTGTACACACCCACGTGTGACTCTATAGGTCACATGGGCTGTTCAGATGTGAGATGGGAGGAAATGTTCAGCATAGTAACTCACTGAAAACTGAGCATGTGCAGAGCTGCCTTAATGGCTGCAAAATCCCTTGCTGAATTGGGAACATGAGCAGAAGGTGGAGATACTGTAGAGAACAGCAGGGTCAACCAGTTTTTTGTTTTTTTTTTGCAAAATACAAAAAATTAATCTCATAGTGGCTGAGTATGAACAGCATATAATACAGCATTTGATAGTTTATGATGTGGGTTTAGATACACTTATGGGGATATATGGTTGCAATATGCAAATATCTGAATGTGGATTCTAGCATAGGGAGAAAACTAGTCTCAGGTCACTAAAGATGACAAGTGGCAACTCAATGAAGTCAGATGAAAAGTGGTTTAACCTAAAACTGCATAGGGGTGTTTTTTTTATTGTTAGAGTGGTAAGGATGTGGAACTCCCTTCCACAACTGGTGGTGTCAGCAATTGGTGTCGCCAATTTCAAAAACTTTTAGATGGAAATCTAAGCAAATGCAATATACAGAAATATGGGAAATGGTAGGGACATAAATACAAACACACAGGCTGAACTGGACTGACTAATGTCTTTACTCATCTTTACCAGCTATGTACCTATAAGATCAGTTTCCTAAATTGTAGATCACAAGACACAGCAGAATTCTTAGGCAATTAAGATATCCAAAAGCAATCCCATGAAACAGCAAACTATGGCCAACAGGCCCAACAAGAAAACTTCTTCACAAGAAGAAAATAGGACTATCAAGGCCCCTAAAGAGTTGCCAGAGGGACTTTCCTTCCAAGGCTTGAACACCCATCTGGTAAAACTTGCCAAATGTGCACGTAGCAGACCAGGTGGCAACCTAGATCTGATCCTGAAAAGCCGCGAAGCACCAACAGGAGGAGGATCATTCCTCTGTAGGTCAGAAAAAAAGGAAGACAACAGTATGTCCCGATTTCTGTGAAATTCTGAGACCAACTTGGGCAGAATAGAGGTTCAAGGTGGCAAAACAAGCTTGTGAAGTACAGGAAACATTTCATACAGGATAAGGCCATGAGTTCAGATACCTTTAATTCTGCTCAGGGACAAGAACTTATTCAAGACTGACTGAAGAAAAGATAAAACCCATCCCAACGAGTAAATTCTGGGTTCAACCTTCCCCTCTTTACACCAAACCAAGTATGCTTTCCATGTGTGGTGATAACTGTCTGGCCTTCAACAAGGTGAAAATCAAGGAATCTGAAATCCCCTATCCTTTGGGACCTGGGTTTCAACAGCTGTGGAGCAGGATAGACCATGAGCCCTTGAGAAATAAGTCCTGGATGATTTGGGACGGCCCACAGAGAGTCTGCCAAGAGTGTGACCAGGTCTGAGTATTATGTCCTCTTGGGTGAGTTTGATGCCCTTATTTTCTCTCTATCTCCAGATTCAGGCAAGGTAGGCATTTGAGAGGTGGGAAACACAAATCAGGTTTAACTGATCCCATAGTGTCACAAGGGCATCACAACGAAGGCACAGGGATCCCTGGTCTTGGACACAAATCTGTCTAGATTGTGGCTGAATCTGGATGCCAGTAGATCTATGCCAGGCATTCTCCACCAGAGACAGTGACTAAAACACCGGCTGGAGGGACTACCCTCCAGGATCCAAACATTTAATGCTTAAGAATTCCACTTTCCATGCCTGGAATGTGCACCACGGACAAGGCCAAAACATGAAGTTGTGCCCAATACAATATAAGCTCTGCTTCTGAGACCGGCCTAACTTCTGGTACCACCTTTATGACTGGTGCACACCAATGCCGTGGCATTGGATTGAACCCTGACTGGCAGCCCTCAAAGCAGCGCTGAAAGGCAAGCTGAATCCTTCTGAGCTCCAGGATGTTGATCAGCATCCGAGTATCTTCTGATGATCAGGACCCCTAAACCAATAAGGAATTCAGGACACTTTCCCTGCCTTATAGGCTGATTATCAGTACTTTCCAGACCAGTGGACAGCCACCACTTCAGGTGCTAACCTGGTCTTGGTGCTAAACGTATCCAATGTGTTACCAGATATTTACCTTTAAAGTGCATATATAATCCATCTGTCTCTTGTAAGGGAGGTCCGCTGACAACCGACATAAGGCCCAGGTGAGAGAGTTGTCAGAGAGAATCTCCCAACTCATCCATGCAGAATTTTAATACTTCATGAAGGAGGTCACTCAGTGCTAGCTGAACTACCTGTCTTGAGAGACAGATTACTTAGCCATGCACTTAGCCCAAACCAACAAGGCCTGGCAAAACCCCATGGAAGCAGTCATGGGTTACATAGCTGCACTGACTAAAAAGAAGGACGCCTTAAAAAGGGACTCAATTTTTTTTTTCCTGCAGGGTCCTTAAACACTTGTACATCATTCACTGGAGCTTTTAGTGTCTTACTCATATAAGACATTATCGCAAAAAAATGGGCAGAATTCCCAAAAGGTTGGTATACAGTGACCCCAGACAGTATGCCATTAAAATATATGTACCAAAAAGACAAAAACAGTCAAATCAAAACCTCCACAAAACACTGCATACGTTGTTATTAATTCATTTAAAACATAACACATACAGAGCCAAAGAAGCAGAGACTTGTATGAGCGGGTGAATGTGTCCTCTATCCACTGTGTGGATATGAGATCAACAGGCAGCTAGGCTCATTGAGCACTGTATACCAAACTTTTGGGAATCTGCCCAATTTCTTTGCGATATTGTCCTTCTGGTATGTGGAACCACAAATGGTCTTGTGGAATGACAGATGCAATATAAGTCCTCTGGAGATTTCCCTTCATTAGGGTGAGTCACCAAATCTGACCGTGTAACTTCATATAAGACATTGCAAAGTCCACAGCCTGGACAGACCACTTCTTACAGAAGCAGTCTTGTTGCACAAACTGCATATGGGGCACAAAATCCTTATTTTTTTAGGTCAGGCCAGTCCTTTTATAATTCATCTTCAGTATGAGAATGTAGAGATAATAAATTTGGCTGGCTTGGCAGCCTTCTAAGACCTCAACCTTGTCACCTTAGGCCAAAAGAGTTCTGGTAATGAAAGTTCTTACGGATAACCTATGAGAAAACTTACCGTGGTGCCTTAAATTTGGGAAATGTTTGAAGCTGGAGTGTCCTCCTGGGAGAACTCTTCTGCCTCACAGGAGTCTACTTCCTCTGAGCCTTCACCCTTTTCTTCTTACTCATCCAACCTTAAAAAGGGTGGGAGTTCACAACAGACGGGGAAAAAAAAAAAAACACCACATCTAAATCTTTACCGCCAGTCATTCCAGTACAGCAGAAAGAGAAAGGAAGTTCCTCCTTGGGCCAGAAGAAGTAGTCCTTGAAGTAGGAGGGTCAGAAACCAGATGGTAAATCAGAGACACAGCAGTCTGTTGCCCCATAATGGAATTTGTGGAAGGAAGACTCTCGCCAGCACATTAGTACTGGAGACAGTCTTGCTAGCTGTGCCAAAAAGAGGCGCACTACTCACAGTACCACCACTTTACCATTCTAAGGTCCTGATGCAGCCTATGTAGTACAATGCAGAGCTGAAGAGGTTGAATGCAGCACATCCCAGGCAGAAAGGGACACAACCAAGACAGCACCTGTGCAATTTGCCAACACAGTCACGTCTGCATAGTAATACAGATGGGTGGGCTGCTCCTGCACGCAGAAACACCAGAGGCCCTCTCTTGCCACTGAGTGAGCAGCACGCACATGTCCAGCACCTACTGACCCACTAGACAGCACCATATCAACTGCACAACTCTGCTCCCAGTCGCAATGGGGAACACTCAACTGTGCCCTAGCTTCACACAGTCTAAGGATGGGAACTCGGCACTAAGGACCCCTAAACTGAGGCAATACACGTGGAAATTGTTGGATATATGCAAACAGCTCAGTCATCACCTCTCCAGTCAGGCACCATGGTCCTGAAGCTGTATAGCACTTGCCAGCTAACTCACAAGATGTAACCGCCTGCCAAGGTGAGCACATTCTGCGGGGGTCCAGTGCACGCAGCAGCTTACAAGCCATTGCCGTTTTCTCCCAAGGGTCCGGGCACAGTCCCTGGAAACAGAAGTCTGTACCGACAGATCTGGATAAATGTTGCTTCTCCAGAGCACAAAGGCTCAGCAGCAGGAAGCAATCTTTTTGCATAGCACCATCAAAGGAAAAACTCCCACATCAGAAAGAGGCATGTTCACCACCTACGGACGCTAGCAAAAAGAAAAACGACAAATAATAAACCCCACGCCAAAGTGTTTTGAAATGTAAAATAAACTAAATCTGATGATAAAGCTGCTGTCTCCAAATGTGTATAAAACACTAAACAATTTAGAAATTAAGTGAGGGGGCGCTATATTCAAGTGAATACTAACACCTATGGTATTCAATAAATAAAGCTAAAACATACAAAGTCACTGTCCATCAAAATAAAGTGCATGAATAACAAAGTACATTCAACATTTAAAGGTTCATTGTGCTCTTCTGGATGTTTATCCTCGATTCTTTAAAAGGTGAAATAAACCAATCGCCACCAATATTCATTCACACCCGATGTGCTCTGGAAAGCCACTCACCAGACTGCCATGACCTCTTTAACTAAAAAGGTCAACAAAATTGCTTGGGTGTTAAATATCCTTATAGCTCGTCACATATGATACAATTAACATGGATCTAGAACTGTACTCCTCCACTCCGCCATGCCATCATAAATCCAAAAACAAAACTATGCAGTATAATTCCATTTAATTCAAATATATAAAAGCATGTGCACAGGCTGCTTACATATAAAGTGCCCTCTCTGGCACTAGAAAGGTTAGCTTGTTTGCAACTGGATCACCACCACTCCGCTCAAGCCCTGGAGTCGGTGTACGTTTCACCTACTGACTGCTTGGGTCCCAGAAGTGACGCAACTGGAAACTACGCCTCAACGTATGTTTTGTCAAACTACGTCATCAGGAAGCCTGTGGCTTTTTCCTGGTATGAATAAATATTGATGGTTTACTGATATTTCTCATTGAAGAATCAAGAACATACGTCCAGAAGAGCACAATTAACTTTTTATGATGCACTTAATGTTATTCATGCACTTTATTTTGGAGCACATTGACTTTGCAGGTTTAAGCTTTATTTATTGAATACCATAGGTGTTAGTATTATTCACTTGGGTATAGTGCCCCCTCACCTAATTTCTAAATAGCAAAACACTGACACAATGCTGGGAGTGAGAGGGGTTATGCAGGGCTGAGTCAAGATTTGCTAATTGCCAGTGTCTAATCACCTAGGGGTGGGGTATAACCTAATGGTCTAAGAATTATTTATCTTGCAATGTACAATTAATGTCCCTTTTAGTTAAAATTTGGTACTTGAAGGGTTGTGTTTTAGTCAGTAGCTGGGATCCATTTAAATATCAAATTTGTGTAGCTTATTTGAAAATACTTGCTAAATAGGAAATTTGGCAGGAAACGGGAGGGAACTAGAGAGATAAGTTTGGTGGAAAAAGAGAGATGCGGGATGAATGGAAGAGTGAGCAGCCATGCCTGCGTTTCCAGACCAAGCGAGGACTTTATCACAGGTCAACACTAAGTGAGAGATCGAGAGAGCCAGGATCAAGAACCAGTTTGCTTGCGATTATTTAATGTTGGTAATCATGTTAGCCAAGTAAATCGTGGCTCAACTATAACAAAAGCCAAAATACTTTAGGGTATCCCTATTGCACACAGACTATTGTCAATGCTCACATGCTAGGAAATGATAGCATGTGTTAGTATATGCATATCTGTAGTACTCTGTACTGTAAGTCTTGTAATGCTTTCTTGTAACTGTAAGCGGTTTGTAAAAACTTTCTTTTAGTAAAAGCATATTAATGTACTGAAAAGAAACTGCGCTAAATGTAAGATCAAAACCAAGTGTATGCACACGTAGTATTTAAGTCCATCCGAAACATCAAAACAAGTGCCAATTATCACTCTGTATGAGATCCACAAAAAGGTATGTATCCTCATCCTCAGTCAAGGTGACATCACACTTTAAAATCACCGCAGAAATTAGTGTAGAAGATAGGACAGTCCTTCACCTTTAAGCCAACTGCCTCTTACCAGCTCCCTTGATCTCTGGTGAGGAGATCAAATGCGCCTTTTAGCTTATGACCCAGCCACAGTCTCAGGATGAAATAGATGAGACACCAGATATAATCTTCCGTGATTTTCTTATATGTGTCACAAACAGCATATCCATTGGCCAGTCGTATACAAAAAGAGAAGGGCTTCCATAGTGTAAAACGTATAAAACTTTTATTAATGAAACAAGTAATGCACTTACA
Source organism: Lithobates clamitans (assembly GCA_037952925.1). Taxonomy (NCBI): domain Eukaryota; kingdom Metazoa; phylum Chordata; class Amphibia; order Anura; family Ranidae; genus Lithobates; species Lithobates clamitans. The sequence goes on from JBBGZY010000374.1 coordinate 3,477,098, forward strand.
TATATCCGGATAAATAAGGCATCAATGGGTAAACAAGCCGGCCGGCTCTCTCTAAACAAACGCCCGTAACTTCCGGGACTGCGTGTTGGTATGTTGGTGGCGTCAGCACGCCGCTCTCCCTACGCCGTTTCGTCAGACCTGACGTCGTCCAGGGGCACGGGCGGCGTGCTGATCACCACCAGTTATATGCTAATTCATCTGAGGGAAGACCGCCCAATCCTGAGGTCCAAGCTGTCCATGATGCAAATGCCGCCATATTGCAATGGGGCAGATGCCAATGTGATAACAGGGAAAGGTTCCGATATTGCTGGATATCCTCCCTTAACAAAAATTAAAAAATGTATGTACTCAGCTCGTGTTTATTAAAAGAAGAGTAAGCAAAAATTAGAATGTACATCACTCTTTTGTATGAAACTAGTAGTGCCGATACCATATAAATAAGATCAGCAAAACGGAGTAGTGGCATCTAGTGGTCAAGTTCTATATTACATGGTTTACAACCATTTATGTAACTAATAGGGTCACCTGGATACAAAAATTAAAAATAAATAAAAGTCTAAAAGCATAAATGTTAATGTATATGGTTGAATATATACTCCACTGCCCTACCACTGTGGAAAAAAGAAAGAAAAAAAGAAAAAACACAAAGATAAAATAAAATAAAACAATGCTTTGCATTTTAGTGAACTTAGGCCCCTTAGGCCATCTAGTATCCAGCTATAGACATGATGGGAATTCTTCTGGATACTGCAATAGGCAAAAAATGGGCACAAACATACCGAATTCGCATGACTCATAGTTACATACATAGTTAGTAAGGTTGAATAAAGACACCAGTCCATCCAGTTCAACCTGAGTGAGTGTGGGTGCGTGTCTACAATCATCCCTATTTTTATTTAAGGTACCCATATGGTGCCGCCAATTCACGCAGCACTCTGCACATACATCGTACACCCACATTGGTCCCTTCCCTCAAGGAGCCCACAATCCAAGGTCCCCAACTCACATACATATACTAGGGGCCAATTTTGAACAGAAGCTAATTAACCTACCAGCATGTCTTTGGAGTGTGGGAGGAAACCGGAGTACCCGAAGGAAACCCACGCAGGCACAGGGAGAACATGCAAACTCCAGGCAGGTAATGTCGTGGTTGGGATTCGAACCAGCGACCCTTTTTACTGCTAGGTGAGAGTGCTAACCACTACACCACTGTGCTGCCCGACTCATGCAATATAGGGATCAGTTTTCATGTCAAAGGTTAATGTGTGTTGATTTGTAAACTATACAGCAACAACAAAACCACACTATGGAGTATAAAAATATGAAAATATAACTCAGAGTCAGACCATAATGTGCACCTCCCACCCTCACGGTGCCGCAAGGAACTCAGGACTGGTTCACATACAATTCCCCTAACTATTATCGATAAAAGAGTTGACATCTGTATCTATGTTAAGTCCATAAGGGGTGTAACATCGCACTCTATGGATCCACGCCATCTCCATCTTGGATAGTTCCCTAACTAGAGATCCGCCTCTCCAGTGTGCTTCATACTTATCTATAGCTAGAAAAATTGTATTAGCCGGGTCCCGGTTATGGACCATATCATAATGTTTGGAAACCGAATGGAATTTGAAGCCTGTTTTGATGTTGGTTATGTGCTCCCCGAGACGGACCTGCATAGCACGTTTAGTTCTACCTATGTATTGGAGACCACATGGGCATTGGAGCAAATACACTACCCCAATGGAACTACATGTAATAAATGGTTCTATTTTGTGCTCCCTAGAGGTACTAGTTGAGAAAAATGATACTGTTTTTTTATTTTTAATCAAATTGAGTTTGCAGACTTGGCATCTACGACATTGGTGATAACCTGAGAGACCTTGAAAGAAAGACAATCTTTTACCAGGGGGGTCAACTACATTGGGGGCGATAATACTCCTCAGCGAGGGGGCCCCTCTGAATATTACTTGAGGTTTTTTAGGCAAAAAAGTGTTAATCAGTCCATCATTGCCCAACAGATGCCAGTGTTTACTAATAATTTTTTTGATTTGGTAATACTGAGTTGAGTAAGCTGTGATAAAGGGGATGACAGGACCCTCTTTCTTTTTCTTGGGGGCCATGTCTAAAAGTTCCGATCTGTCTCGTCTTTCCACTAAAAGCCCTCAAGGATAGTCCTTTGCCCTATAAAGAAGTAGAGGAATATAAAGAAAGAACCAGTAACTTATTAAAAACATTAGATAAGGAAGAAAAGGAGCAAAAATTTAAAAAAAGAAAGAAATTCAATAGAGACTATGGGGATTATCAAGCTAACAGTGTGTTTGCTTGGCAGAGGAAACTAGCTATGGAAGCAAGTGGAGGACAGGAACCCTCTATGGAGGTCACTGTGCAGGGAAGTGACGTCCCATTACAACCCCCAGTTCAGAGCCAACACCTTCCATCTAGGATTGTCTCTCAGAGAACTCGCAAAAAATCCCACGTAAACAACAAACAGATTAAAAAAGGTAGACGAGTATCCTACCAATCACCCCAGAGAGCATCAGTTCCCAATAGGGGAGGCCAACATACACGTAAGGCTGGGGGCCACCAACAACACTATCCCAATGCGAATCGGGAACGGAGACAGGTACAACAATATAATCAAAACCAATGTCAGAATCATAGGACAATTCCACATTCTGATAATGGTCGTGATCAACCAAGATATAATGAATATGGATATGACACACCATCCAGTCAATACCATTATGCTGATAATCCCCAGCATTTTAATAATGAGGGAGATGAGGATGAAGTGGATTATGGGGTAGACACTCATAACCGCTTTTATCCTTTAAGGGATAGAGTAGGTCCCGTTCAATATGATAGAGGGGATCACCCTAATTACGAACAGGGGTACTATAGATCGGTAAGGGATCATCCTGCTAGTACCTATGGCAGGAATCAAGAATCACACCCTTGGGATTTTCCCAGACCCAATCAGGGATTAAAAAGGCCTGTAGAAAACAAAGAGGAACCAGAGGGGGGAGGAAAGCAAGATCCAAAAAAGAAAAAAATATAACGGCGGGTGGTATCTTTAATCTTAGCACTCAGGTTCTGACTCAATCGGAACTGGCGCTATTAAATAAGGGTTTAAAATTTGCACCTCCAAAAAAATTAAATAAATTTCAAAAACATATATGGACGTCCACAAGTACGTCCGGAGGATCAATATTAAAAGACATTTCGCCAACATCTCAGATAGGTCAAGGCTACCGGTCCAGCAGGAGTATCAACACACTGGATTAGCCAATGCTTCCACTTTTAATCCTCCTGGTACTCTGGCACCTTCTCTAAGGGTGTTTAGGGATGTGGTCCTTAGAGACCTAGACTCCCTCAAAGTGGCTAACCATAAGATCAACAACACATTGAAGGAAGGATTGGATTCCCTTTGTAATAATAAGGGAATTGTTATCCGGCCTGCAGATAAAGGTGGGGGGATAGTAATTCTCGACAGGAAAGACTATTTACGAGAAATGTCTAATATTGTAGGCGATCAAGAGACGTATACCCCCTTACCTGGCAATCCAGTGATTAAATATAAGAGTGATTTGGAAAAGTTAGTAACTAAGGGGTATCAAGAAGGGATACTTAATGATAAAGAAAAAACCTTTTTGGTCCCTAAGGCCCCACGAGTTCCGATACTGTATTGTTTGCCCAAAATCCATAAAAGTTTGACTTGCCCCCCGGGACGACCCATAGTCAGTGGCATCGATTTGGTTACGTCCCGGGTGGGCAAGTACATAGACTTTTTTCTGCAACCCCTAGTACAGCAAATGCCTTCCTACATAAAGGACACAAAGCATGTGATACATTTGCTGTCTCAGCTGAAACCCAATAGTCGAACATGGTTGGTTACAGCTGATGTAACTTCATTATACACCATAATTCCACATCATTTGGGATTTGCAGCTGTTAAATACTTTCTGAATGCATTTTCCAAAATTCCAATGAAACAACAAGATTACATCATGGAGTTATTAGACTTTGCGGCAAACCATAATTATTTTTGGTACAATCATGGATATTACCGTCAGCAAAGAGGTGTTGCTATGAGCGCTAAGTACGCCCCTAGCCTGGCTAATCTTTTCATGGCCAAGTGGGAGGAGGACGTCATCTATAAGGACCGCAGTCCACACCTGGTCTTTTGGGCTAGGTATATAGATGACGTCCTCCTCCTTTGGGAAGGATCTATTCCTGAATTAGATGACTTTTTCTCTCACATTAACAATAATGAGAGGGGGATCAGGTTTGTTCACGAAGCCAGTCAAGAAAAGATCAACTTTTTAGATTTAACTATCTACAAGGAATCAGGACTCTTTTAAAACGATCACTTTTTTTAAACAGACGGATCGAAATGCATTTATACCCCTCGATAGTTGCCACAAGGATAGCTGGCTTAAGTCGGTACCTATGAGTCAGTTCGTCAGGATGAGACGTAACTGTTCAAATGTGGAGGACTATAAAATTCAAGCAAATATTTTAAAAAAGGAGGTTCTTAGAGAAGGGTTATGATGGAGAGCCACTGGAGACCCTCATAGAGGAAGTGGAAAGACGAGACAGATCGGAACTTTTAGACATGGCCCCCAAGAAAAAGAAAGAGGGTCCTGTCATCCCCTTTATCACAGCTTACTCAACTCAGTATTACCAAATCAAAAAAAATATTAGTAAACACTGGCATCTGTTGGGCAATGATGGACTGATTAACACTTTTTTGCCTAAAAAACCTCAAGTAATATTCAGAGGGGCCCCCTCGCTGAGGAGTATTATCGCCCCCAATGTAGTTGACCCCCCTGGTAAAAGATTGTCTTTCTTTCAAGGTCTCTCAGGTTATCACCAATGTCGTAGATGCCAAGTCTGCAAACTCCATTTGATTAAAAATAAAAAAACAGTATCATTTTTCTCAACTAGTACCTCTAGGGAGCACAAAATAGAACCATTTATTACATGTAGTTCCATTGGGGTAGTGTATTTGCTCCAATGCCCATGTGTTCTCCAATACATAGGTAGAACTAAACGTGCTATGCAGGTCCGTCTCGGGGAGCACATAACCAACATCAAAACAGGTTTCAAATTCCATTCGGTTTCCAAACATTATGATATGGTCCATAACCGGGACCCGGCTAATACAATTTTTCTAGCTATAGATAAGTATGAAGCACACTGGAGAGGCAGATGTCTAGTTAGGGAACTATCCAAGATGGAGATGGCGTGGATCCATAGAGTGCGATGTTACACCCCTTATGGACTTAACATAGATACAGATGTCAACTCTTTTATCGATAATAGTTAGGGGAATTGTATGTGAACCAGTCCTGAGTTCCTTGCGGCACCGTGAGGGTGGGAGGTGCACATTATGGTCTGACTCTGAGTTATATTTTCATATTTTTATACTCCATAGTGTGGTTTTGTTGTTGCTGTATAGTTTACAAATCAACACACATTAACCTTTGACATGAAAAGTGATCCCTATATTGCATGAGTCATGCGAATTCGGTATGTTTGTGCCCATTTTTTGCCTATTGCAGTATCCAGAAGAGTTCCCATCATGTCTATAGCTGGATACTAGATGGCCTAAGGGGCCTAAGTTCACTAAAATGCAAAGCATTGTTTTATTTTATTTTATCTTTGTGTTTTTTCTTTTTTTCTCTCTTTTTTCCACAGTGGTAGGGCAGTGGAGTATATATTCAACCATATACATTAACATTTATGCTTTTAGACTTTTATTTATTTTTAATTTTTGTATCCAGGTGACCCTATTAGTTACATAAATGGTTGTAAACCATGTAATATAGAACTTGACCACTAGATGCCACTACTCCGTTTTGCTGATCTTATTTATATGGTATCGGCACTACTAGTTTCATACAAAAGAGTGATGTACATTCTAATTTTTGCTTACTCTTCTTTTAATAAACACGAGCTGAGTACATACATTTTTTTATTTTTGTTAAGGGAGGATATCCAGCAATATTGGAACCTTTCCCTGTTATCACATTGGCATCTGCCCCATTGCAATATGGCGGCATTTGCATCACGGACAGCTTGGACCTCAGGATTGGGCGGTCTTCCCTCAGATGAATTAGCATATAACTGGTGGTGATCAGCACGCCGCCCGTGCCCCTGGACGACGTCAGGTTTGACGAAACGGCGTAGGGAGAGCGGCGTGCTGACGTCACCAACATACCAACACGCAGTCCCGGAAGTTACGGGCGTTTGTTTAGGAGAGAGCCGGCCGGCTTGTTTACCCATTGATGCCTTATTTATCCGGATATATGTAAGTGCATTACTTGTTTTATTAATAAAAGTTTTATACGTTTTACACTATGGAAGCCCTTCTCTTTTGTATATGACTGGCCAATGGATATGCTGTTTGTGACACATATAAGAAAATCACGGAAGATTATATCTGGTGTCTCATCTATTTCATCCTGAGACTGTGGCTGGGTCATAAGCTAAAAGGCGCATTTGATCTCCTCACCAGAGATCAAGGGAGCTGGTAAGAGGCAGTTGGCTTAAAGGTGAAGGACTGTCCTATCTTCTACACTAATTTCTGCGGTGATTTTAAAGTGTGATGTCACCTTGACTGAGGATGAGGATACATACCTTTTGTGGATCTCATACAGAGTGATAATTGGCACTTGTTTTGATGTTTCGGATGGACTTAAATACTACGTGTGCATACACTTGGTTTTGATCTTACATTTAGCGCAGTTTCTTTTCTGTTATCATCTTGTTTAATGTGGGTATCCCATATTTTGTAACTGCAGCTCAACTATTCTACTCTTATTATAGACAGCAGATTATGTTTTGCATGTCTTAATATTTTTGCTGACAGCGCTGTATTTTTATATATTTTGATATTAATGTACTACTGAGTTGGTTTTAAGACAAAGGAAGAGACACAGATCCAGGCAAGTTCACTAAATACACTGCTGCTAACACATTAATCAGGTGCTGGACCAGTTCGCAGTTGTCCTAATAAGAAAAGAAAAAATCCAGTTGGCTGCACTTTCGAAACCACCTTTATTACATGAATCTTCAATAAAAAATTGCAATGGCATGAATGCAGCATAGGGGGGAAAAAAAAAAAAAAAAAATCAGAGAAAAAAAAAAAAATTCTAATTGTTTCAGTGTGAAACAAAGATTTTTTTTTCTCCTATGCTGTGTTTATGTCATTGTTCTTTTAGTGAAGATTTGTATAATAAAGGTGATTTGGGAAGTGTGGCCAACCAGATTATTTTATCTTCCTACCGAGGTTTGGAGGTTTTTACCACCACAAAAATGGGAAAAAAATTATTGACCCGAGTATAAGACGAGGGTGAGAAATGCAGCAGCTACTGTAAGTGGAAAAAGAGGGTCAACAATGCATGTGTCCCGTACCTGTGTCCTGTGTTTATGTGCATGTGTCATGTACCTGTGTATATGTGCATGTGTCCTATACCTGTGTCATGTGTATACGTACCTGTGTATATGAGCATGTGTCATGTACCTGTGTATGTGTGCATGTGTCATGTGTATATGTTCCTGTGTATGTGTCTGTGTGCATCCTACCTGTGTCCTGTGCATGCCTCCGTGTGCCGCTCTGCATCGATCAGCGTTCGCTATTCCTATTCAGCGGCCATTCACTGTTCAATAGCCACGCCTCCTCGTCGTTCATGATAGGCAGAAAACTCCATTTCCCAGCAGTCAGCCTATCACAGACATACTCTCATCCTCATACCACGGACGAGGATGAGAGAATGTCCGTGATAGGCAGTCAGTGTGCAGCCTATCACGAACGACAAGGCTCGGCTTTTGAACTGTGAGAGCCGAGAGCAGCTGCCGAGTCGTATGCAGCACACGCTGGCCACTGTCTGCCTGCATGACACGCTGATCATGTAGGCAGACGGCGGTGACTCGTGTATAAGTCGAAGGGGGCACTTTCAGCCCCAAAAAAGGGGCTGAAAAAAAATCGACTTATACACGAGTATATACGGTACACAAATCAGCCCTGAAGAAAAAGCAAAACAGGTGTTACACTTTAACCTGCTACCCACCTTTGCAGGCCAGAAGCGGCTCTTCCAGTTAGAGAAAATGAAAGCCGGAGAATCCATAGTTCATGTTCATACAGGTTTGTTGTGGAGCTTTCAGAATAAAATAGGTGTCAATATTCAATGGGGATGAACTTTTGCTCAGTAGTTTTAGTACAATTATTGAAGAAGGGAGGGATAGAGAGATAAGCAATGAGTTTAAGATGCCAATTACAGTTCTCTACAAATGACTGGCACGATTCATGAAGTTTTACACAAAGTTTAAAGATCTTTATTTAAAGCCATGTTATTTTCAAATCTGACAACTTTTTTTTTTTGAAAATCACGAATTTTGGTTTGCCGTGCTGGTTTTTGTTTACTAAGTAAATGTATTTTATTATATTCAGATATATTCGGCATGGACAAATGAACCCCATCAGACTGATGGAAGAGTGTTGTCTTTTTGGAGAGTATGTAGTGTGCTTAGGCGGGGGCATGTGCTGCCAGAGGCTCCCCGCTAGGTGGCAGTGTGAATTGGGCAGCACAAGGCTCCGTAGTGCCAAACTCATTGGGTATTTGGATATGGTGCCTAACTGCACATGTGCGTGATATCATTGTGTGGATCTGTGTTGTTTGCATGCCAAAGTGGGAGGACATCACGCGCTGTACAGAGACCAGCGAGGACATCCCAGCTAGAAGGGCATATAAGAAGAGAGAGGACTGGCAGTGTTGGAAAGTATCCCGTCAGTACCTTGGCAGTATAAGACACGGAGGGAACCTAACAAGCTAGGCCAATTGGATACAAGGTGAGCGCATATAAATCTATCTTTGAGGCCTGGTCCTCATTCAGGAGAACAGTGTCTGTACGAGACAAATTAGGGGACCATTAGGTATATAATCTTCATGGTGCCCCCCCCCATATAAAACTGGGGCTCCTCTACCCTTAGTAGAGAGGCTTTAAAGACTGTCCCTTGGTAGCCATATGCATGTAGGATATGTATTGTTTATATTTCATGTCTGAGGTTTACAGCCACTTTAAATGCTCGTTATGTCTAGGGTTCATAAAAAAAAGGCATAAATACAGTGGGTATGGAAAAGAATTACCCCCTTTTAAAATAATCACATTTTGTTGCTTTGCAGCCTGAAATAAAGACAGACACTGTTTTTGTTTTATCCAGCTGCATTTACTAGTGCAACTTATAACAGGAAAAAAAAAAAAATGTAAAAATGACTGAGTTGGAAAAAGGATCACCCCCTTTGTGTCAGTATTTTGTGGAACCACATTTTGCTTTAATTACAGCCTTTAATCTGTTGGGATCTGTCTCTACTAACTTTGCATATCTAGTCTTTGCATTATTTGCACAACTGCCCAAGTTCAGTTAAATTTGACGGTGACCGTTTGTGGACTGCAGTCTTCGAGTCCTTCCACAGATTTACAGTGAGGTTTATAGCCTGTTATGGGTGTGTTTCTCTGCAGCAAGGACTGAAGCACTTGTCAGGATAGAAGAAAAATGGATGGGGCAAAACACCTTCAAATTCTTGAGGAACACCTGCTGCCCTCTGCCAGAAAGTGGTCAACGGGTAGAAGGTTTACCTTCCAACATGCCAATGACCCAAAGCACACAGCAAAAATGACCACACAGTGGTTGAAGGAGAAAAAGGTGAATGTCCATGCATGGTCTAGTCAGAGCCCAGACTTAAACCCCATTGAAAATCTGTGGAATGACTTGAAGACTGCAGTCCGCAAACGGTCACCATCAAATTTAACTGAACTTGAGCAGTTCCGCAAAGAAGACTGGCCAAATATTGCAAAGTCTAAATGTGCAAAGTTAGTAGAGACATATCCCAACAGACTAAAGGCTGTAATTAAAGCAAAAGGTGATCCAACAAAAAACTGACACAAGAGTGTTTTTTTTTTATTATTTCTGACATAATGGGGTTATATTTTTCACTTGGATGTTATAGGTTGCACTGAGTGCATACAGCGGGATAAAACAAAAAAAACTGTCTTCAGTTCAGGCTGCAAAGCTACAAAATGTATTTTAACCACTTGAGATGACGGCTACAGCGCGGACCTGCTTTGCCAGGACTACGTCCATTGATGTCATCCCGTGCATGAGCGGCGTGCGCGGTGCGCTCTGTGATCAGCGAGTCTATGAGATGACAGCTGATCATGTGATGTCAACAGAGCCGGTAATCGGCTATTTTTTCTCCTCTCGCTGACAGCGCAAGGAGGAAAAAAAAAGCCAATCACTGGCGGCCGTGAGAGGGACATCAGTCCCAATCACGGCAAGCTGCTAAAGATCCTCACTGCCCACCTGTGCCCCCTGTCACCTAGCAATAGGCAGTAGTGCGGCCTACCAGCGCCACCCATCAGTGCCCACAATCAGTGCTGCACATCAGTGTCACCTACCAGTGCAATACATCCGTGCCGCCTTAACTGTGCCCACCAGTGCCGCCTTAACTGTGCCCACCAGTGCCGCTTCATCAGCGCATATCAATGAAGGAGAAAAATGACCTGGTTGCAAAATTTTATAACAAACTATGAAACATGATTTTTATTTTATTTTTTTCAAAATTTTCCATCTATTTTTGTTTGTTTAGCAAAAAATAAAAATCCCAGCTGTGATTAAATACCACCAAAAGAAAGCTCTATCTGTGGGAAAAAAAATTGATAAAAATTTAATTTGGGTACAGTGTTGTATGACCGCGCAATTGTCATTCAGACTGCGTCGGCGCTGAAAATCTGGGCAGGAGGGGGGTTTAAGTGCCCAGTAAGCAAGTGGTTAAAGGGGGTGATTATTTTCTTTACCCACTGTACTTATCTTTATTCCTCGCTCCAGCAGCATCCCCCCAGCACTACAATCGGTCCCCTGCAGCTTGTAAGCAGCGTTGGTCTCCAGTCACACTTCAGCCTCCTCAGTGAACAATACAGGGTTAAATCTACCTGCATTGCATGTGAGGATGCCATGCACAAATTGGAGCTTTAGGCAGAGGAGGAGAGCACCACAGCCAGGGTGCAAGGCAAGTACTACAACCTCTGTTTTAACCCCTTACGGTGTTAAAAGGAAAAAAAAAAAAAGCTGTAATATGCAAAGTATGTTTACTTTATAAAGTAAATGTTAGTAACTTAGGCAAAGCTGTGTTCATTTTAAATACCCAATCATGTGACAAAAACCCTATTTTATTTATAAATTTTTATATATAGATTGATTTTCCCCTCACAATTGATTGGATATTTAAAGTAAACACAGCTCCTATATCGCTACTAACATTGGACTTTATTAAGTGAACTATTTTTTTTTATGTAGAAGTTAAAGCAGCAAGCAAAGCACAACCATATACTTACCTGCACGATTAAACTACATGTTTCAAAGTCAAGGTAATTGTTCTAATACACTGAAATAGAAAAGAAGAACAGCAGAAAACAAAAGTTACGTTTGGTTTGAGCTCTTAAAATCATTGCACCAAGTAAAAATATTGGCAGTTTATAATGATCCTTATCTAGTTAAAGGCCAAGTCCATCTTTCACAGCATATCTCACTGATATTAGGGTGCCATTTCTCACCATGTTACATCTGTCAACTATTCACAGATTCTGTCCCATTTTCAACCGCTGCTCATTGTTGTGAATGAACACTCAAAATTTTGGACTCTAAACATTTTACTGGAAAAAAAAAAAAATGGCTTTACTTCTGTGGATCACAGAAGTGCAGTTCGTTCTGCACTCCTGTGACCCATTTTCAGCAGACAGCGAGCTAAATGTGTTTTAGACAGGCAGGTTTGGAGGGCCATATAAAAAGGTATTTATAAAGGGACCTGGAGAGACTTGCCTGGAAAGTTAATGACTTGTTTAGAATTTAATGTGAAAGTTTTGATATTTCTTTCAGACCCCTTTCACACTGAGGCGCTATAGCGTTAAAAATAGCGGCTCCATTCACACCGGAGCGGTGCGCTGGCAGGGCGTCAGAAAAAGTCCTGCCAGCAGCTTCTTTGGAGCGCATTAGGAGCGGTGAACTCACCGCCCCTGCCCATTGAAAACAATGGGTCAGCGCTGCTATACCGCTGGCAAAGCGCCGCTGCAGTGGCGTTTTGCGGGCAGATTTAACCCTTTTCGCCCGCTAGCGGGGGTTAAAACAGCCCCGCTAGCGGCCAAATAGCGTCACTAAAAGTACGGTAAAAAATAGCGTCGCTTTAACGCTGATGCCCAGGGCGGCTCAGTGTGAAAGGGGTCTGAAAGTGGAGAATTCTGAGATTGAAGTAGAACTATAGGTAAACTTTTTTTTCCCCCTTTTTGGATAAAGTAATGGAGGGTTATAAGCCCAGTCAATTTATTATTATTTTTTTTTTTATTTACCTTAATTTCCTGTCCCATGGCCAAAACAGGAAGTAAGGAAATCCCTGCAAATTAAAGGGAATTCCTTGGGGACCTCCAGGTCACCAGAAGTAGTGTCTCTATTGGAAAATTGCCCCTCTATTACTTTTCTGACGACAACCCAAAATGAGGGTTTTCTTTTACTTTCACATTCAATGCTAAAAGGTAAACAGGACAAATAGAGAGGGTGAATCTCCTTAACGGGCGGCAGAGGTAGTAATGAAAACCTAATAGGTGTTCTAATCAATCTCCATTCTATCAAAAAAATAAATAATAATTTTGCCTTTAGTTATACTCTAGGTTTGGGAGGGGGAGGGTGATCTCTGGGTTACTTAAAAAGAAGAGGAGTATGCTGAATATGGGATCCAACTGCAATAACGCCAACATTCACATTGGCTTAGACATGTTGAATGAAAGGTTCAAGGGTCAACGTAAACATTACCCACTCCTGCCCGCATGCAAACTTTGACCTACGATTACATCTGTGCACCCACTCCTGCCCACATGCAAACTTTGACCTACGATTACGTCTGTGTACCCACTCCCGCCCGCATGCAAACTTTGACCTATGATTACGTCTATGCACCCACTCCTGCCCGCATGCAAACTTTGACCTACGATTACATCTGTGCACCCACTCCTGCCCGCATGCAAACTTTGACCTACGATTACATCTGTGCACCCACTCCTGCCCGCATGCAAACTTTGACCTACGATTACATCTGTGCACCCACTCCTGCCCGCATGCAAACTTTGACCTACGATTACATCTGTGCACCCACTCCTGCCCGCATGCAAACTTTGACCTACGGTTACCTCTGTGCACCCACTCCTGCCCGCATGCAAACTTTGACATACAATTACGTCTGTGCACCCACTCCTGCCCGCATGCAAACTTTGACCTACGGTTACCTCTGTGCACCCACTCCTGCCCGCATGCAAACTTTGACCTACGGTTACCTCTGTGCACCCACTCCGGCCTGTATGCAAACTTTGACCTACGGTTACCTCTGTGCACCCACTCCTGCCCGCATGCAAACCTTGACCTACGATTACGTCTGTGCACCCACTCCTGCCCGCATGCAAACTTTGACCTACCGTTACATCTGTGCATCCACATCCTGCCCACATGCAAGCTTTGACCTACAATTACATCTGTGCATCCACATCCTGCCCGCATGCAAACTTTGACCTACGATTACATCTGTGCATCCACATCCTGCCCGCATGCAAACTTTGACCTACGATTACATCTGTGCATCCACATCCTGCCCGCATGCAAACTTTGACCTACGGTTACGTCTGTGCATCCACATCCTGCCCGCATGCAAACTTTGACCTACGGTTACGTCTGTGCATCCACATCCTGCCCGCATGCAAACTTTGACCTATGGTTATGTCTGTGCACCCACATCCTGCCCGCTTGCAAGCTTTGACATGCAATTGTGTGCATACAGCTGTCTGTATGAGCCCTGAGAATGCCCATAGACATACACAGTATAGGATACAGGAAGTGCCTACACACCCCCATCAAGTATACATAGGAAGTTCAGTCCTACTATTGCCATCATTTGTGGACGTTATTCAGTGCTAAGAACTACATCTAACACGTCCTCTCTGTACATAAACATGTATATAATACTGTAGAGAAACTAAGGCTAAGCTCACGTCTCCTGGCCGACACTTTAAAACTTCGCATTGCTACAAACAGGGAGCTGAGCTAAAGCCATGACTCCCGCTCACACTCACCACTACCTACCTGATCCCTGTGTACACAAGCCGCCTTCCTACACACACAACCTCCCCGGTGATTGGCAGAGAAAGCCCCGCCCACTCCAACAAAACCGCCAGTCCGAACGCCCAAGAAAGTGAACGGCGGGGCCAGCAGACTCCGCCCACTTCGATGAACAGGGCGGTGTGTAATGTGGAGAAGGGGGAGTTGTTGGTAAACACAGGCGTGGAGTGGAGGGCGGGAGTGGCGTGCTCAGCATTGCAGAACGTGTGTCCTTCCCACTTGTGCGGTTAGTAGACGATTGAGGGCGTGGCTGCTGAGCTTGGTGTTGTTCACTAGAACAGAGCTTCGAGCTGATATAAAGAAGGGAGGTCCTCATAGAGTCACATTGTGTGAGTCTTCACTGCTGTTATCAGTACTGTGCACGGCCATCAGGGAAAAGCTTCCACAGGACTGGACAATTGGAGGAAATGCTTTCACAATGTAAAGGGTGAAACTTCTTATAGAGGAAATAAACTTCCATCTTTAACCAGTTCAGCCCCGGAAGGATTTACCCCCTTCCTGACCAGGTCATTTTCTGCGATACGGCACTGCTTTAATGGACAATTGCGCAGTAGTGCGATGTTGTACCCAAACAAAATTGACACCTTTTTTTCTGCACAAATAGAGCTTTCTTTTGGTGGTATTTGATCACCTCTGCTTTTTTTGTGTGCTATAAACAAAAAAAGAGCGAGAATTTTGAAAAAACAAAACAAATATTTTTAACTTTTTGCTATAATAAATACCCCCCCCACACCCAAAAAAAAAAAATCTTCATCAGTTTAGGCTGAAATGTATTCTACATATTTTTGGTAAAAAAAATAATAATTCTCAATAATCATATATTGATTGGTTTGCACAAAAGTTATAGCATCTACAAAATAGGGGATAGATTTATGGCATTTTTATTATTTTTTTCTTTCTTTTTTTTTTTACTAGTAATGGCGATGATCAGCGATTTTTTTTTTTATCAGGACTGCGACATTGCAGTGGACAGATCGGACACTTTTGACACCTTTTTTTGGGACCATTGACATTTATACAGTGATCAGCGCTATAAAAATGCACTGATTATTGTAGAAATGTCACTGGCAGGGAAGGGGTTAACACCAGTGGGCAATCAAGGGGTTCAATGTGTTCACTGTGAGGTGCTTTCTAACTGTGGAGGGAGGGGACTGACTGGGAGTAGAGAGAGATCGCTGTTCCTGATTACTAGGAACAGACGGTCACTTAGTACTCCCCTGTCAGAACGGGGATCGGTTTGTTTACATTGACAGATCTCCGTTCTAGCTCTCTGTGGATCCATGACAGGCAGACATTGTGGCCACCGGCCATGAGCATCGGCTCCAGCGGCGTGCGCGCCTGCTGTAGCTGTTAAAAGGACTGTCGTACAGCTATGACGATTTATAATGACAGCAGCTGGTCGGCAAGTGGTTAAAGTGATTGTAAAGGCTAGTTTTTCATTTTTTATTTAAATAACAAACATGTCATACTTACCTCAGTGCAAGGGTTTTGCACAGAGTGGCCCCTATCGTCCTTTTCTGGGGTGCCCCAGCGGCGCTCCTGGCTCCTCCTCCTCTTCGAGTGCCCCCACGGAGAGCTGATTTCCATGGGGGCATCCATGCGGGCGCGCTCCCGAGTCCCGCTGCTGCGTCTATTGATACAGACAGCAGGACTCGGGACTTGACCCCGGCTCCCGTGTCACTGGATTTGATTGACAGCGGCTCCCACTGCTATCAATCTATGCAATGAGGACAGAGACTACTAGTTTAAAGGAGTTTATGTTATGTAACTCAGGCACAGCGGCAGGGGGAGTGGTTTGGGATGCTTTAAAGGCCTTTCTCAGAGGGCTCCTAATTCAGCAAATAGCAAGGGTAAAGCGGAAAACAAGAATGCAGGGTGAACGCATTAGAAATGAGGTCATGGAACTGGAAAGGCAGTATGTCCTGGACCCTACTCTGGAGTTAGGGGAGTTATGGACCAGGAAACAACAGGCATATAAAGCGGTAACATTTAGAAACGCCGAAAATAGAAGGCTTTTTCAAAGGCAGAGGTTTTTTGAGAAGGGGGAAAGAGTGGGTCGAACGTTGGCTATGGTGGCAAGTACTAATTTCACGTCCTCAACAATCTCTGCGATTAGGTCCCCAAATGGGGAAATCGTGACGGATCCTGGGAAGGTCAAGGAGATATTTTTTGATTTCTACAGCTTTCTGTACAAGTCGAAGCAGCCCACAGTAAGGGGAGAGATGGATATATTTTTGGAGGGACTTGTATTACCAACCCTATCTACAGCAGATAAAGTTAACCTAGAATCCCCTATAACCTTAGAGGAATTAAAGAGTGCTGTGACAGGCATGCCCAATCATAAGACCCCAGGTCCAGATGGACTCCCCCTGGAAATATATAAATACTATGGGGAGATTTTGCTCCCCACCCTCTTGAGGACATTAGAGGAGGCGTCCACAGATGGCGGTCTCCCTGCCTCAATGTCATAATCTAATATACTTATTCAAAAATAAGGGAAGGACCAACTGGATATATCATCATACAGACCAATTTCCCTGCTTTGCTCAGACATTAAAATCCTAGCAAAGGTACTAGCAACTAGGCTAAGTAAATGTATTACCAACTTGGTACATCCAGACCAAGCAGGATTTATCCCCCATAGGTCTACCAGTGTCAACATCAGGAGGGCATATTTGAACTTGCAGACTCCAGTAGAAGGCAGAGACTCTAGAGCCATTATATCCCTGGATATAGCTAAAGCATTTGATAGCTTGGAATGGGGCTATCTCTAGGAAATAATGGAAAAATTTGGGTTTGGCCCAATCTTTATCAACTGGGTAAAGCTCTTGTACAGCCGTCCATCAGCTAAGTTAAAGGTCAACAATGAGTACACAGATAGTTTGACGCTAGAAAGGGGCACAAGACAGGGGTGTCCACTATCGCCCCTCCTGTTTGCTCTGGCAATGGAGCCGCTGGCGGAGGCTATAAGAAGGTCACCGGGACTGCAGGGCTTTAGGAGGAAGTGTAGCGAAGAAAGAGTTGCACTTTACGCAGACGATGTTTTGGTATTCCTGGGGGACATGGGCCCATCTCTGGAAAAAACGATGCAACTGGTAGAAGGATTTGGGAAGATATCGGGCCTAGTAATTAATTGCCATAAATCACTGCTGTTACAGATCGATTCAACGACTAACACCCTCCCTGATGGTCTCCCTGGGTTAAACGCAACTGATAAGATAAAGTACCTGGGAATAGTAATGACTAGCAACCCCAATAATTACATCCGAGATAACTTGGCTCCCTTGCTTGAAAAGTTTAAAAGAAAATGTGATATTTGGTGTCGGCTTCCCCTGTCGCTGGCAGGACGCTCAAATTTGATTAGAATGATTTGGTTGCCACAACTGCTTTATATTCTCCATAACTCCCCAGTATGGATCGGGAGAAAATGGTTCACGAAAATAAATTCCTTGTTCAGGGAACTCATTTGGAAGAAGGGCCAAGCTAGGATTAAAATGCAGACACTGCAGTGACCTGCCTGTGAAGGAGGATTGGCAATCCCTCATCCGTATGGCTATTATTTAGCTGCTCAAATGCAGCATATGGGGGGTTGTGAATCCCTGGGTGAAGCAAGCGCCAGCAGCAAAATAATGCTAGAAGGCAACCCGCATGGGCGGTTGGTGGATGCATTAGAGGCGGGTTCACTCCAGTGAAAGTTGCCAACATATAAATTAGTAAATAGGATCTGGCAGACAGTTAAGAAGATCATGGGGTATAGAGGCATCACCGAGTTCTCACCTATATGGTTTAATGAATCTCTGGGGGAATTAACGTCTATAGAAAAGAATCCCGTTTGGGAAAGTCACGGAATACATAGATTGGCTCATCTGTATAGTGATACTAACCTAAAATCCTTTACGGAGTTGAGAATGGAATTTGGAGTCCCATATAATATATTCTATAATTATTTACAGATCAGACATGCACTGAATACCCAATTTAGGTCCTCCCCCATGGAGTGGTGTAAAACACCACTCCTTAATAAAATAGTTAGAGCAACAAATACTAAGGCACTGATTGGGGATGTGTACACACAGCTCTTGGATAAGATCTTGGTTCAAGGCGTGCCCCTTGCTTCTAGGGAGGGATGGGAGGCGGATGTGGGGGAGTTGACGGACACTCAGTGGAAAAAAATACTGGATCTTGGGCAGATGGTGTCCATCTCTCCGTCACAGAAGGCCTCACACCTCTTCCTTTTACATAGAGTATATTATACTCTTAGAAGACTGTTTAGGTTTGGGTGTAGGACAGACGATAGATGCCCTAGGTGTTATAGGTCAGGAGATCTCATACACATGGTCTGGAGATGTCCAAAATTGGTAAGATATTGGTCAGAAGTGGTTGGGATAATAAACCGTAGATTTAAGGTAAACCTGGAATTAGATGCTAAGGTGTGCGTACTGGGGTTGGTAGGGGCTAATACGGGCAATCCCAGTACAATTACTGCCATAATAAGGTGCTTATATCAAGCGAGAAAGTTGTTAGCACAATCCTGGCTCTCTGCAAATCCTCCAACTATAGGGGAATGGCTTAAAACAATGGACTCCCTGGTCTGGATAGAAAGGACGGTACACATTAAAAAAGGGAATTATAATAAATTTCTTAGTATATGGAAGTCCTGGTTCCAGGAGCTGAATACACGGCATCTCTTCTGAACTAATTACCCCCTGACCCCTTATGAGTGCAGGGGCGAACAAATGCCCAAACCGGATAAACCCGGGAGTAGGAACATGCTCTACCGGGGTTTAGAAATACGTAGAACTCCGCGAGTCTCAGTGCTAATAAATTTAACTATTGCGCTGGTTACTAGGGAGGGGAGGGGGGTGGTAAGATGGGTAGTAGTTTAAGGGTGGGTGGGAAGAGTAGGGAACTAAAAAAGGGGGTAAAACGATATATTGTAAGCTGTTACTTTTTATACCTTTATAAATGTTTGTAACTATCACAGTGCACGGCAGAGATGGCTGCTAATTAGTTTCTCTTTTGTCCTTGTGTTATGTCTTATTGCCTTGGATAATTGCACTTTAACACAGCGTGCCACGCAATGTTTGTAACTTTTAATATATTGCTATCAATAAAAAAGACTTAAAACCGAGGACAGAGACAGCGCCTGGAGTTTCTCATTCTCGACGCTGGAACAATCGGGTTCAGGTAAGTAAGGCTGCAGCACAGCACGGAAGAATGCATTAAGGTGAAAAACATTGAGCCTTTACAACTCCTTTAAGTTTTACCTGTAGGTAAGTCCAGTGGTGTATTTAGGTTTGGTGCAGCCCTAGGCCTGACTAAACTCATGCACCCCCTAATTTAAATATGACCCACCTCTTCCTGTCGAGGTCACACCCCTTCCTATTTAAAGTGGATGTAAACCCAATGTCATCCTTTCTAAACTACTGCCATAGGGGTTATATATAAGGATATACATGCCTCCTGCATGTATCTTTACCTGTCAAATGTCTCCCCTCTGTCTGTTATGAGACCCGAAAAACTGCAGATTCTGTGGGTGGATCTGTGGTCTGGAGCTCGGTGGGTGGAGTTGTGATGTCAGTAGACTCCCCGCCCACCTCTACACTCCCCTTGTCAATATGCATTTTCTCCTGTGTATTTCTTACACTGAACTTCTGCTATGATCTCTAACATCCAGTGAAAAGACAGGAAAGTAACCACATGACTTCAGCATGCCAAATCATGCTGAGGTGTGGAACAGCCAATCCTTGCAGAGCTGCTGAAGAAAGGAGTGGGAGGGAATTCAAAAACAATGCATGTCTTAGGCTAGTGCACGAGATATGTAAATCACCTGTCACTCACAGCAAGGGGGAGGATTTGACAAAGTTTTTCTCAGTTTGTTAAGATTTATCTCACTGAACAATAAAAGAGGATTGCTCAGGGATGGATTAACTCTGTGTGGCAAGACTGGGCTCAAAATGATAGGAAATCTTATACTCTACAGCAGTGTTTCTCAACTCCAGTCCTCAAGGCGCCCCAACAGGTCATGTTTTCAGGTTTTCCATTATTTTGCACAGGTGAATTGATCAGTTTCACTGCCTTAGTAATGACCACAGCTGTTTCATCTGAGGGAAATCCTGAAAACATGACCTGTTGGGGCGCCTTGAGGACTGGAGTTGAGAAACACTGCTCTACAGTATGGTATCAAAAAAAAAAAAAAAAAATTCAGGTTTACATCCACTTTAAGGCACGCTGTCACCTGTAAACCTCACCCCTTCCTCTTTCAATTGATGGGCACAGTGGCTACGTTTGATGGCACAGTGGTGGCAATTGATGGGCACAGTGGCTGCGTTTGATGGCACAGTGGTGGCAATTGATGGACACAGTGGCTGCAATTCATGGGCACAGTAGCTGCGTTTGATGGGCACAGTGGCTGCGTTTGATGGGCACAGTGGCTGCGTTTGATGGGCACAGTGGCTGCGTTTGATGGCACAGTGGCTGCGTTTGATGGGCACAATGGCTGCGTTTGATGACACAGTGGCGGCAATTGATGGGCACAGTGGCTGCTTTTGATGGCACAGTGGCGGCAATTGATGGGCACAGTGGCTGCGTTTGATGGCACAGTGGCTGCATTTGATGGGCACAATGGCTGCGTTTGATGACACAGTGGCGGCAATTGATGGGCACAGTGGCTGCTTTTGATGGCACAGTGGCGGCAATTGATGGGCACAGTGGCTGCGTTTGATGGCACAGTGGCTGCGTTTGATGGGCGCAGTGGCTGTGTTTGATGGGCACAGTGGCAGCATTTGATGGGCACAGTGGCTGCGTTTGATGGCACAGTTGCTGCGTTTGATGGAGCACAGTGGCGGCAATTGATGGGCACAGTGGCGGCATTTGATGGGCACAGTGGCTGCGTTACTAAAGCTGCCTGGGTTACGGTATACAAGTTTTTAAATTGGTCCTGACTCCTGGCTCGCTGTTTCAACCCATTATCCATTCACTCGCTCTCATCAATTACCTGAGGGTTCCCCCCGTTGTCGTCCTCCTCTCTCTCGCTCCTCCTCCTCTGGTAACCAGAGAGACCCATCCCGACTCCGTGAGCTGGACTGCATGCAATGATGTCGCGCGGAGGTGGATAGGCGGAGCACTAGGCTCCGCCTCCACCAGTTAAGGTGACCGTCAGCCATGGTCTGTTTTATGGGGGCGGCAGTCGCCCCCCCCCCCGGTCATGTACGCGTCCATACTGTGCCAGTACTGAGTGCACGATATATAACAAGGCAGGCCGGCCGCGGGAGGCTGTATCAGAGCGGGACGTGGGGA
Organism: Lithobates clamitans; assembly: GCA_037952925.1. NCBI lineage: Eukaryota > Metazoa > Chordata > Amphibia > Anura > Ranidae > Lithobates > Lithobates clamitans. The sequence goes on from JBBGZY010000374.1 coordinate 3,498,621, forward strand.
GGACAGGTCGGGGGGGGTTCGTGCGGAGGGGTGGCAAAAAAAACCCTGCCCCCCCCCGCGCAAAGTGCCGGCCTGGGCCTTGTCAGCCTAGGCCCAGACACATCACTGGGTAAGTCTATAATAAGGCTTACCGATAAGTAGTGTAAAGGTGCACCGTTTAGGAGATATTTATTGTACATGCACCAGTAAAATCACTGGTGCATGCGCTCTGAAAGAACGGCCGCCCGTGCCATTTCTTCAGAGCCCTGTGCCATTACCGGCGGCATCGGTCAGTCACAGAGCCGGAGTCTGCGAACCCAGAAGGAAGACCGGGTGAAGATGGACGCTGTCTCCGTTTTCAGGTAAGTTTCACATAATAGCAATAAATGCCGGCAACACGATTGCTTCTTCTTACAAAACTTTATTCGGCACTAACAGCAGTGCTACATCTAAAGTTCTAACGTGTTTCGGCCGAAGCCTTCCTCGTAGCATACAGGTTTACAATAAAATCATCTTTATATAGAAAAAAATATCCATTCCTCCTAAAAAGGGGGAGGTACAATCCAATTTAATATCAATTAAAAACATGTGAGGTTGGTAGAACCACAGAAAAAAGGGAGTGAAAATGGAAATACAGACTGAAAACTCTAGTGAAGAAATGAACCCATGGTGGAATGAAATTTTATTACTTTAACCACTTCAACCCCGGAAGGATTTACCCCCTCCCTGACCAGAGGACTTTTTGCGATTCGGCACTGCGTTGCTTTAACTGACAATTGCACGGACGTGCGATGTTGTACCCAAACAAAATTGACATCCTTTTTTTCCCACATATAGAGCTTTCTTTTGGTGGTATTTGATCACCTCTGCAGTTTTTATTTTTTGCGCTACTTTTTGCTATAATAAATATCCCCAAAAAATATATAAAAAAAACGTTTCTTTTCCTCAGTTTAGACGGATACGTATTCTTCTGCATATTTTTGGTTAAAAAAAATCGCCATAAGCGTTTATTGATTGGTTTACGCAAAAGTTATAGCGTCTACAAAATACAGGATAGTTTTATGGCATTTTTATTAAAAAATATTTTTTTTTACTGGTAACTAAACGTGCAGCAGTTTACAACTATTGTAAAGCATTTGTTACCCCAACATTTCATATTCTTGATACGTGCCTGCTGTACCATGTACTTGTATGAGAAAGTATCCTGTTTTCTTTGTAGTGCTTCCTTTCGTGAAATCCCTGGTGTTCCTGACAGTCACTGCTTCCCTAATAAAAATTGACCACACTAAGCAGGAGAGCACTCCGTGGTCAGTTCTCTAGCTGTGCTGGGAACTCTGAGTACTCTCTTGCAATGATCAGTTCTGAGAAACTCAGTGTGCTGCTGTTTCTCCTCCTCTTATGCAGCTGAGAACAGAGGGAATGTGATCACTTATTAAAAAAAAGGCAAAACAAATGTATTTTTACTGCTAGTTCCCACCACAAAAACACACTCCAGATGCGTTCCAGATGTGTTTCAGCATGCACATTTTTAATGCATTCTGGTGTGTTTTTGATGCATTTTTATGCGTTTCCAGATGCTTTCCAGGTGATTTTTTTTTCTTCCTTTTTAATGTTTTTTTCACTGGGGTCCAGTGCATTTCAGTGCATTCCAGTGCGTTTTTGATGCGTTTTGCTGTGGTCCAGTGCAGGAAAAATGCAGCATGTTCTACTTTTTTTTCTGGAACGCCCTGGAACTGACTGCACTGGTGTAAACTATGCCATTGGAAACCATATAACCTACTTTCCATGCGTTTTTGATACAGAAATAAAAAAAACACTGGACTGCATGTGGTGTGAACTGGCCCATAATGTAATGTTCTTTTTTTATATCTTTACACAAATGTTTGCCTTTCATTTCTATTTTAAACTGAGTGGATTGTTTTACAAGGTGATCATTAACAGTCACTAAGACCCCTTTCACACCGAGGGCGTTTTGCAGGCGCTATAGCGTTAAAAATAGCTCCTGCAATCTGCCCTCAAACAGCTGCAGCATTGTCTCCAGTGTGAAAACTCGAGGGCTTACACACCGGAGCGCTGCGCTGGCAGGACGTCAGGAAAAGTCCTGTCAGCAGCTTCTTTGGAGCGGTGAAGGAGCGGTGTGTTTACCGCTCCTCCACTGCCGCTCCCCATTGAAATCAATGGGGCAGCGCTGGGATACCGCCGGCAAAACGCCGCTATTGCGGCGCATTGTGGGCGGTTTTAACCCTTTCTCGGCCGCTAGCGGGGGGGTAAAACCGGCCTGCTAGCAGCCAAAATGCGCCGCAAATCCGACGGTAAAACGCTGCTATGAATAGCGGTGTTTTTACCGCCGACGCTATAGGCAGCTTGGTGTGAAAGGGGTCTTAAGGCTGCATTCACCCCTGAGCGTTTTCAGCTCGTAAAGCTCCCGAAAAAATGCCCAACAAGCAAAACCCCATTCATTTAAATGGCCCCTGTTTACATCTGAGCGTTTTGTAGCCTGAAGCGAAACTCCTGAAGCTCAAAAAAGTACATGAGCTTCTTTTTGGGCAGGTTACAGGCGTTTTTCTGCTTTTTACATTGGTGACCTTTTGACCTGTGCAGAATCGCGGCAAAATGCAGTAAAAACGTGCGACTTTCTGCCTGAAAACGAAATGCTCAGGTGTAAATGCAGCCTTAAAGTGGAGTTCCACCCACCCCTTTAAAAATTAAAAGTCAGCAGCTACACATACTGCAGCTGCTGACTTTTACCATTAGGACACTTACCTATCCTGGAGTCCAGCGATGTCGGCACCACAGCTGATGTTTACATCGACTGGTCTGGTGCTGCCACCGCCATTGCGGGTAAGAGAACCCGGTAGTGTAGCCTTTCAGCTTCACGGCCCGGGTCCCTACTGCGAAGTGCGCTGCACTCTCTCACTGGCCCGGCAGAAGGAGAGGGAGGAGGGGGGGCCGAGCTGCTGACGTAATCCACAAAAGGACAGGGTACCCTTAAAAAACAAATACACGCTCCTCCCTCTCTCCCCCCCGAAAGGTGCCAAATGTGGCACCGGAGGGGGGGGATCAGATAAGCGGAAGTTCCACTTTTGGGTGGAACTCTGCTTTAACCGCTTGCCAACCGCGCTATAGCTGAATGACTGCTACAGCGCAGCTCAATAACTCTGGGAGGGCATACATTGAATCCTGCTCTCGCGCGCCCAGAGGACCGGTGCATCACGCAGCTGATAGCGGCTCCGTCAAATGACGGAGCGATCACTTGTAAACAAACCGGTGTCACGTCAGGTTCCTCTCTCCCCTCTCTGTACAGATCGGTACAGTGCGAGGGGAGATGGGAGAGATCAGTGGCAGCAGCGCTGTGGGTTGGATGTGTAGTGCCCACAGCGCTGATATGTGCCATTCCAGCCATCCATCCATCCATACTCAGCCATCCATTCTCAGCATACCCATCCATACTCAGCATACTCATCCATCCATCCATGCTCACCCATCCATACTCAGCATACTTATCTATCCATCCATGCTCACCCATCCATGCTCAGCATACTCATCCATCCATGCTCAGCATACCCATCCATACTCAGCATACTCATCCATCCATGCTCACCCATCCATACTCATCCATCCATCCATGTTCAGCCATCCATACTCAGCATACCCATCCATACTCAGCATACTCATCCATCCATCCATGCTCAGCCATCCATACTCATCCATCCATCCATGCTCAGCCATCCATCCATCCATGCTCAGCCATCCCATCCACCCCCATCCATTTTTAGCCATACCCATCCATACTCACCCGTACCCAGCCATACCCAGCAATTCCCAGCCGTACTCAGCCATACCCAGCCATACTCAGCCCTACCCAGCCGTACCCAGCCATACTTAGCCGTACCCAGCCGTACTCAGCCGTACCCAGCCGTACTCAGCCATACCCAGCCGTACTGGTTTTTTGTTGAGGCGGGAGGGGGGTTATTGTTGGAGGTGGAGAGTCAGGGAGGGGGGTTATCCTTGGAGGTGGAGAGGCGAGAGGGGGATTATTGTTGAGGGTGGAGAGGCGGGAGAGGGGTTATTTTTGGGGATGGAGAGGCAGAAGGGGGTTATTGTTGGGGCAGAGAGGTAGGGAGGGGGGTTATTGTTAGGGGTGAAGAGGCAAGAGGGAGGTTATTGTTGGGCGTAAAAAGAAGGGGGTTTGTTGTTGGGGGTGGAGAGGTGACGGGGGGGGTGGTCAATCCTGGTTGCCAGGAGACTTCACAAGCACCACTCTTCTTCCATATTCTGCCATGAAGCAATGGCTGGGAAATGTGGAGGGAGGTATTTGGGATTTAAAGTGGAGGGCCACCTTAAAATAGAAAATAGCATGAAATTTTTTTAAAAAAATAAAAAAAAAAATTTGAGAAAAAAAAAATGTTTTAACTTACCTGAACCCCGTGTTGCTAGGCAGTCTTCCTAATCTGCCTCTTCCTATTCCGCGGCGTGTTCTGCTCCTAGCTGAGCGGCCCCGTTGCCTTCTGGGAACTGTGTGTGTTCCCAGAAAACCACGGGGCCATTCACATATCGCTGCGCCATTCGGGCGTGCGCAGTAGGAAACTGGCAGTGAAGCCGCAAGGCTCCACTGCCTGTTTCCCTTACTTAGGATGGCGGTGCCGGAACCCGAGAGCCGAGGGACAGGTCGGCCTCGGGCGGCCAACATCGCGGGCACCCAGGGCAGGTAAGTCTACATATTTAAAGTCAGCAGCTACAGTGTTTGAAAAAAATTATAGTGGCCGGCATCCCGCTTTAAGAATAAAGGTGCAGCACTAATAGGCAATGTGAAAATAAAACCAAATGAGGATGCTTAACGATTAAACATTAACACCATATATGTAAACAATAAGGGTAATCATCAAATATAAAGTGCAATAATTGACATCTAAAAAATACATCAAAATATAAAGTGCCAAAAAACACATAAATATCAGAACGTGAAAATCCACTGTAAAGGTATTAGTGACAATACGTTGAAATTCTAAAAGTCAATGTGAAAAAGTGTTGAGGTATTGATGAATGTAAACATCCCTTGTAATAGAAAAAAAGCATGACAGGACCTATTAAATATGAGATCAGGGGTCAAAAAGACCTCAGATCTCATATTTACACTAAAATGCAATAAAAAAAAAATTGTTATTAAAAAAATAAACAAAATAAATTGGCCCTTTAAGAGCTATGGGCGGAAGTGACGTTTTGACGTCGCTTCCGACCTGCAGTGTCATGGAGACAGGTGGGGGCATCTTCCCCTCATTGGTCTCCATGTCAGCCCAGGGGATAGACGCAATCGCATCCACCGCTGCCGACGGCTCCGGTAAGCGGCGGAGGGCACCAGATCGCGGCGGGAGGGGGGCCCCTCTCCCGCCTCTGATAAAAGTCATCTTGCGGCGAATCCACCGCAGAGACCACTTTTATCTTGTACCGGACCGCCGGCCGAACACAGGGATACTGGGATTATGGCAGCTAGCTGCTGCCATAACAACGATATCCGTCCCCAAAGTGGGGACGTACATCGGCGTGCGGCGGTCCGGAAGTGGTTAAAATGACAACTTTGTGGGAAAAAACTTTTTTTGTAAATATTTTATTATATCTTTTCATGTGGCAACACTGAAGAAATGAAATATTGTATACATATGTTCATGTGCGCTCTGTCAGCTCAAATAGAGAGAAATTGGCGATTAATCTACTCTCTATAGTGGGGAGTCCATGCATGAGAGTTCAAATGCAGCAAGAGTTGTGTAGATGGTCACAGATGGGCTGACTCTGGATGGCTGCCGCCTCATAACAAGCTAGAAAGGGCTCTGTAGACAGTAAAAAACAAAGAATAGAGCAGCGCCATCTAAGTGCAGCATGATAAAAACATTTTAATATAGAACAGACTATTTTAAACTCACAAGATTGTAGAGATTACAGCGCATGTGAAATGGTATAGGAAGTTGATCCACTCCTGGGAGAAGGCGGTCGGCTCGCAAGTGGAGAGGCAACTGTTGTTCCCAGCTGCGCTGGTGGCTCCCAACGCTTCCTGGTTCTTAGATTCGGCTCAGGGGCGGCTGGACACGTGACTTCCGGATGGTGGGAGAGTGGGGAGGTGCATGCGTTCGGAGCATGCATGCTCCTTCATTAGGCAATGAATCATCATCATCACCTGCCCGCTGGCACCCAGCTGATTGAGGTATTTGCTGTAATGGCAGGATCATGGCTCCAGTATACAGTATTTTACAAAAGTAAGTACACTCCTCACATTTTTGTAAATATTTTATCATATCTTTTCATGTGACAACACTGAAGAAATGACACTTTGCTACAATGTAAAGTAGTGAGTGTACAGCTTGTATAACAGTGTAAATGTGCCGTCCCCTCAAAATAACTCAACACACAGCCATTAATGTCTAAACCGCTGGCAACAAAAGTGAGTACACCCCTAAGTGAAAATGTCCAAATTGGGCCCAAAGTGTCAATATTTTGTGTGGCCGCCATTATTTTGCAGCACTGCTTTGACCCTCTTGGGCATGGAGTTCACCAGAGCTTCACAGGTTGCCACTGGAGTCCTCTTCCATTCCTCCATAAAGACATCACAGAGCTGGTAGATGTAAGAGACCTTGTGCACCTCCACCTTCCATTTTGAGGATGCCCCACAGAAGCTCAATAGGGTTTAGGTCTGGAGACATGCTTGGCCAGTCCATCACCTTTACTCTCAGCTTCCTTAGCAAAGCAGTGGTCACCTTGGAGGTGTGTTTGGGGTCGTTATCATGTTGGAATACTGACCTGCAGCCCAATCTCGGCAGGGAGGGGATCATGCTCTGCTTCAGTATGTCACAGTACATGTTGGCTTTCATGGTTCCCTCAATGAACTGCAGCACTCATGCAGCTCCAGACCATGACACTCCTACCACCATGCTTGACTGTAGGCAAGACACACTTGTCTTTTTATTCCTTTCCTAGTTGTCACCACACACGCTTGACACCATCTGAACCAAAGAAGCTTATCGTAGTCTCATCAGACCACAGGACATGGTTCCAGTAATCCATGTCCTTAGTGTGCTTGTCTTCAGCGAAATGTTCTCGAGCTTTCTTGTGCATCGACTTTAGAAGAGGCTTCCTTCTGGGACGACAGCCATACAGACCTATTTGTTGCAGTGTCGAACCCGACAGGTGTGGGGGGGATATAAGAAGCCGGCCTGTCTTACGTTACCAGCTGGACAAGGGAAACGCCTGTACTTGCTCTGCACATACTAACAAGGTAATTATCAATGGCGACTTATCTTCTTAGCTATCCTTGAACAAACCGTCTCTTCATGTTTAACTTAGCCCCTATCCATCCCTTCCCAGGACTCATCAACTCTCTGCCACTGTCTAACCTCTTACTCCTATACAAGTTATGTGAACACTGATCCTTGACAGTCACATGCCTTGCAAATAGCTCATTAGGTAAGCAGTTTTCTGTCATTTCTCCTATCTCTTATCCCTGAACAAACTGTTCCTTCATCTCTAACTTAGCCCTTATCCATCCTCACTCGGGACGTATCAACTCCCCGCCATTGTGTAACCTCTTACTCCTCTGCAAATTATGTGAATACTGATCTGTGACAGTCACATGCCTTGGAAATAGCTCATTGGGTAAGCAGCTTTCTGTCATTTCTCCTACCCTTTTACAAGATTGTTGCCAAACAATCTTTGCAAAGTTAACTGGCTCACTTTCTCCTATACAGATTACTATCTAATATTTCCACCAGCCGTCCCCGCTTGTCTTCTAATCCATCTCCAGGCGTTTTCCCCCTATCAATCAACTTGCTTTTAAAAAGTGTGAATTCTCTTGAGGCTTTTATGCCCTATTTAACTTATGTATAGTTTATTATCCTTCCTGTTCTCAAAATTAAACGTCTTACATACACCTCAAATTTACTTAGTTATTACCATTTCTTAACTTTCAACATATTCAATCGCCAGGTTTTCTATGTGCCCCCTGCAAGCATAAATACGGTGCAGTCTGTCCTTCCCTCGTCCTGGGGGCCCTTTGCCACGCCTCCCCTGGGTGTCTGTTGTTCAGGTATGTTCGGAATCCCGGGGTCATTTTAGGGTTAACTCCCTGTGTGAGATTGTCCAGCCATAATATTCCAACATTTAGCAATGTCTACAACAGCTTATATTCCAATGTTCTTGTTTGTTTACATGATGTTTTTGTATCTCTATGCATAGATTCTTTTATATTGCAAAAAGCTCTTGTTCCCTCAGGAAGCCAATGCCTTGGCGAAACATGTAGGAAACTGAGCCCTTGCTTCGAAGGCCGTCTCCATCTGGCCCACCCTACTGCACTTGGGTCACACGCAATATATATGCTTTTTGCTGCTAACTATTTTATTGTTTTGTATTGAATATTGTGAAACAAAACATTTGTAATTTTATATCTCTATCTCATTTTCACATGTTTTGCTCTAGCACTGCTATAATCCCCTGTCCCTTTATCTATCAGTTATTGAATGATGACATTTCTGATGTAGAAGCCCCAGTGTCCTATTCTTCCTTCAATGAGGCTCTTGTTATTTTGAGGCAGCAGGGACATGGTGCCTTATTGGCTAAGGCAGATGTCAAATCTGCATTTTGTTTGCTGCCAGTGCACCCACAAGGTTTCAATTCCTTAGGTTTTCAATTTCAAGGTCTATTCTATTTGTCATGTTTTTATTTTGAAGCCTTTTCTACTTTTTTGCACTTGGTTTTGTCAGTATCTTATCCTTCCGGGGGTTTTGCATTATTTGGATGACTTTTTATTTGTTGGCCCCGTGGGCTCCTCTGCTTCTTTAGAGTCGTTACAACTGTTTTTTGGCATATGTGAACACTTTGGGGTTCTGCTTGCACCAGAAGAGATGGTTTTTCCTTCTAACACTATCGATTTTTTGGTGATTACAATTGACTCCTCCCTAAGGGAGTTCAGATTGCCCTTACACAAACAAAATATGAGATCAATGATCTCAGTCTTTCTATTGAAAAGAAAGGTGTTACTGAAAGAAGCCCAATCTTTACTGGGTCTTTTTGTTTTCACAGCCAGAGTCATTTCTGTGGCCAGGATATTTTCCCGGAGGTTTGCTTTTGTTACCAGGGGCTTTAAGAGTCCATATTCTCACATCTGCATTTCCAAGAGCATTAGGGAGGATCTGAAAGTTTGCGATGTCTTTTTATGTCATTTTAATGGTTCCACAATATGGCAACAAGAATTTATTAATAACTATCAGTTGAAATTTTTCACAGATGCCGCTGGATCCTCGGCTTTGGAGCCTTTATGGACGGTCAGTGGTGCGCCGCTGAGTGGCACTTGGATTGGTTGCAGCAAGACTTTCTTCAGAATCTTGTCCTCCTGGAATTATTCCCGGTAATAGTTTCCATAGTGGTGTGGAAGAATGCTTTCAAAAACTGCAGAGTTCTGCTGCACACGGATAACAAGGGTGTTTTCTTTGCCATTATTACTTTATCCTCTAAGTCTGAACCAGTTATTAAATTGTTGCGTTTTCTAGTATTACACTGCATGCATTTTAATATTTGGTTAAAAGCGACACACATAGCAGGTATACATAATAACATAGCTGACGCTTTATCTCGTTGGCAGTTCAAGAAGTTTTGGGAATTGGCTCCGGCGGCGGATCAGTGCGGTCCCCCTTTGCCCAGATTTCCTCTGGGGCTTAATTTGGGACTGATACTGTCTAACCTAAAAAACTCAGTATCAAGAAAGACTTGGATAGACTATCACTGTTCTTGGTTCAGATGGTGTTCATTTTGTCATGAGTTGGGCCTGGATGCCTTGGATGTGACCGGATATGTCTCTCTGGCGTTCGTGTCTAGGCTGATTCAGGCAAAACTCAGTCCCACGTCAGTAAGCAAGATGTTAGCGGGTGTGTCCTTTTTTCTAAAATTTGCAGGTTTACCTGCATTTCTTTCAGGTTAGTCAAGTGCTCAAAGGCCTAAGGCTTAATGTACACAGGACGTTTTTACGACCTCTCCTGAACGATTTAACTTGACAGATAAAAGCCCACGTTTAAAAAAAGACCATTTTGCTGCGTTTACATGCCACGTTTAGTGGCGTTTTGCAGCGTTTGTGTTTCTAGAAGCGTTTAAAAAAAAATTATTATTTTCTTTTTAAATAGCCAAAAATGAAAAACGCCTGTAAACAAAACATGGCTAAATGCCGGTACCGCGTTTAGCGGCATTTGGCGTCTTAAATGTCGGAAACTTCGGCGTCTGAACTCATTTTTTTGCCTTCAAAGAAAAGGAAACTGCCTAAAAACGACATTAAACGAACCTGTGTAGATGTACACATAAGATAACATTGGATGAGTTCAGGGGCAGCTGAAAAAAAGCAGCCAGCTGCCTCTGAACGTCCATTTACCAGCAGCAGTCTACATGAGGCCTTAGAAGGTCTAGACCTACATGTGATAATAGGCGCCCCATTTCGGTTAATTTGTTAATTGACCTTAAACGGGTTTTGGAGGAGGTTTGTTTTTTGGAGTTTGCGCTTTTCCTCTTCAGAGCTGCCTTTGCAATTGCCTTTTTTGGAGCCCAGAGGGTTACCCCCTGGGCTTATCCCTGACCATTTTTTCTAAACCTGCTAAAAATTGCCATCACATATACTTACCATGGCTATACAGTGCATCCGGAAAGTATTCACAGCACTTAACTTTTTCCACATTTTGTTATGTTACAGCCGTGTTCCAAAATGGATTAAATTAATTATTTTCCTCAAAATTCTACAAACAATACCCCATAATGACAACGTGAAAGAAGTTTTTTTGAAATTTTTGCAAGTTTATTAAAATTAAATGTAGCGCTGGTAGATTTTTAATCTACTGCTGATAGGTAAATTTAGTGGGTTATCTGTTCATACATAGTCAGATTTGCCTCTGTTCCAGCTCGGCTGAGTTGCATGTAATTTTACACTGTGCCTGTGGGTGTCGTTGTTACTATGGGCCAGTGTTGGAAAGGCAACACGTTGAAGTGTATGAGTGCTCCTCTGTCCTGGAGATAACTCGGTGGAGGTGGTCCTCCAAGTTGCATTCTGGGAGAGGGTATTTATGGGACAGATGCCATGTTTCAGGGTTTTTTTTCCGTCCACCTGCTGACCCTCCTGGCCGACAGGTATGCGCTAAGCCTACTACCTCGTGGTCCTCCGATCAGGAGGCCCACGGCGCTGCGGCATGTGGGTGGGCCCAGAGGCTTGTCTGGGGCCTACTACTGCGGCAGAGGAATGGTCCTGGGCTATTTATCCTATGTGAAGAAGCTGGACAACTGAGAAGATCCCAGGGGAGGACCCGTCATGGAAGGATCATGCAGAGTGCTGGTCTGGAGAGGGGCCTGGTGACTCAGTTGGAGGACGTATTCTAAAGTAATCCTACCGCATAGCGCTGCTAGGTTGGCCTAAAGGTCCTGGTGCTGTGTTCGTCGTTCATCGAGAACCAATACATCCTGTGGCAGAGGATCGTACGGGTTTTGTTTCAATCAAGTCTGTGGCAGAGACTTTTGTTCGTGCTGCGTACTGGCTGCTAGGTTAGTGAGAGGTACCTATCCAGGTGGGCAAAGATTCAACTCTACAGAGAGAGTATATTCAGCTACAAGTTTCAATCCCTAATGCTACACAAAGAACATTAAGAAAAGGTATTTGAGCTTCCCTGCAACTTTCCTGCTACTTCCTTCAATCTATGTTTATTAAAGCATTGTAAAAGATACTTAAGTGTCCGGTGTCTACAGTGTATATGGTAAACTCAACGGGACCCTAGACCCGGTTCCGGTGAAATAGAGGTAAAGAAGGTGACAGTAACAGCCTGCTTAAACCAGCAGCTCCTCCGAGAGTTATTGCTACATAAAAAACAAAAAATATCACGTACACCGCATATACAGTAAGTATTCACAGCCTTTGCACAATATTTTCATGAAGCACCTTTGGCATCAATTACAGCCTCAAGTCTTTTTGAGTATGATGCTACAAGCTTGGCACACCTATTTTTGGGCAGTTTCTCCCATTCTTATTTGCAGGACCTCTCAAGCTCTATCAGGTTGGATCGGGAGCGTCAGTGCACAGCCATTTACAGATCTCTCCAGAGATGTTCAATCGGGCTCAAGTCTGGGATCTGCCTGGGCCACTCAAGGACATTCACAGAGGTCCAGAGCCCTCTGGAGCAGCTTTTCATCACGGATGTCTCTGTACATTGCTGCACTCATCTTTCCCTCGATCCTGACTAGTCTCCCAGTTCCTGTCGCTGAAAAATATCCCCACAGCATGATACTGCCAGGACCATGTTTCACTGTAGGGATGGTATTGGTGATGAATGGTGCCTGGTTTCCTCCAGACATGATGCTTGACATTCAAGCCAAAGAGTTTAATCTTGGTTTTATCAGACAAGAGAATTTTGTTTCTCATTGTCTGAGAGTCTTTCAGGTGCCTTTTTGCAAACTGCAGGTGGGCAGTCGTGTGCCTTTTACTGAGCAGTGGCGTCCGTCTGGCATCTCTACCATACAGGCCTGATTGGTGGAGTGCTGCAGAGATGGTTGTTGTTCTGGAAGGTCCTCCTCTCTCCACAGAGAAATGCTTGAGCTCTGTCAGAGTGACCATCGGGTTCTTGGTCACCTCCCTTCTCCCCCGATCGCTCAGTTTGGCCAGGCGGCCTGCTCTAGGAAGAGTCCTGGTGGTTCCAAACTCATTCCATTTACGGATAATGGAGGCCACGCTTGTTGGGACCTTCAATTTCGCAAGAAAATTTTCTGTACCCTTCCCCAGATCTGTGCCTTGATATAATCCTGTCTCGGAGGTCTACAGACAATTCCTTGGACTTCATGGCTTGGTTTTTGCTCTGAAATGCACTGTTAACTGTGGGACCTTATATAGACAGGTGTGTGCCTTTCCCAATTATATCCAATCCAAAGGCGTGCGCACAGGGTGTGCCGGGTGTGCCCCACCCCATGCGCATTAGTGTTATCGCTCTGTGTAGCAGCAGGAACATGGTAAAGATCTCCCTCTTACCTGCTCTGCCATAAGAAAAGTGTTTATGCTCTTCTCTTTCACTGTGTTGGCAGGGAGATCAATGTGCCGGGTTCATATATATGTAGACACATACACATAAATGTGTGTTTGAGCTTAAGACCCGGTTCACACACGGACGGCACGACTTGCAGGTCGCCTCAGCGAGGCGACCTGCAAATGACTTCCGCGGCGACTTGCAAAACATCTTCTGTATAGAAGTCTATGCAAGTCGCCCCAAGTCGCCCCCAAAGTCGTACAGGAACCTTTTTCTAACTCTGAGCGACTTGCGTTGCTCCGATTAGAACGGTTCCATTGTACAGAACGGGAGGCGACTTGTCAGGCGACTAGGTCGCCTGACAAGTCGTCCCTGTGTGAACTGAGTCTTAGGGTGCACACCCTAATGCAATATGCTGCGCACACCTATGGTCCAGTCAACTGAATTTACCACAGGTGGACTCCAATCAAGTTGTAGAAACAGTTCAAGGATGATCAGTGGAAACAGGATGCACCTGAGCTCAATTTTGAGTGTCATGGCAAAGGCTGTGAATACTTATGTACATGTGATTTTTTTGTTTTATATTTTTATTAAATTTGCAAAGATTTGAAAAAAAAAACTTCTTTCACATTGTCATTATGGAGTATTGTTTATAGACTTTTGAGGAAAATAAAGGAAAATTTATTATCAAATACTTAGTGTAATTTTCTTTTCCTAATGGATTCCATGGCAGCCTACGTGTGGGTTAACCCCGCCTCCTCTCCAATGCTATAGGACCCCATTCCCATAAACGAGTACTCACCACTAGCTACTGCGTTCTGTAACTAGCCTACTCTTTGACCAATGGGTGGGAACTCCGTCTGCCATGGAGTCCATCAGGAAAGGAAAATTACGGTAAGTATTTGATAATAAATTTTCCTTTTTCCTGACAGACTCCATGGCAGCCTACGTGTGGGAAATAACTAGCCAACCACACGGGTGGGTATGCTGAACAAAACATAATTTTAACTTGCCCTATCAGCCGATAGGATTTTAAAACCAAAGTTTACAGAAGACAGTGAAGCAGGCTCTATGCAGTAATGAGACATGAATTAATAGAGGCCCATGAGGCTGCTTTGCAGATGGTGTCTGGAGCCACATGTCGGGCCGCCGCCCACGAGGCTGCCATTCCCCTGGTGGAGTGAGCTGTCACCGCCTCTGGAGGAGCCAAGCCCTTCGCCCTGTATGCTTGCTGGGTGGTCTGCACGATCCAGGCTGCGAGTGTCCTGGTTGAGGCTTTCTTCCCTTTATTGCTACCAGAGTGCAAGACAAAGAGATGATCAGAACGTCTAAAGGGAGAAGTCATTTTCAGATATTCCTTTATAGCTTCGCCTACATCCAGGGGGTGAGTTTCAGTGGACCCCGGGGACCTTAACGTAGGTAAGACGATCTCCTGATTCTCGTGGAACACCAAAGACACTTTTGGGTTCCAACCCAGCATAGGAATGAGAACTACACGGTCCGGGAAAAACGTCAAGAAGGGTTCTTCATGACCCAGTGATCCGATCTCAGAGACCCTTTTAGCCGAGGTGATGGCTACTAAAAAGGCGACTTTTGCTGAAAAGTCCTTGATGGAAAGCGGGGAGGGCCCCGTGGTACTGAGTCCAGAGATTGAGTCAAGGACAAGTGGAAGGTCCCGCTTGGGAAATCTGGGTTTCCTTTGGGGCTTGAGCCTTGATGCCCCGCGAAAAAATTGCCCAATCAAAGGATGAACCACCCATTAAGTACCAGAGAAGGCCGACAATGCAGATACTTGGGCTCTAAGAGAGCTGATAGATAAGGGTAGATCTAGGCCTGTTTGAAGGAAGCTGAGAACATCCTGGACTTCTGGATGTCTAAAAGACCTGTCCATAGAAGAGCAAAATTCCACGGATTTGGACCAGATTCTTCCATAGACCTTGATCTTCTTGAACTCATGAGGGTGGAAATCACTTTTGAGGTGCACCCAAGAGATTCTAGCCTCTCCCTCTCAAGAACCAGACCATCAGTCTCAGTACTGCCGGACAAGGGTGCAGGACTGACCCCTGAGAAAGAAGGTCCGGCCTGAGAGGGAGAGGCACTGGGTCCCGGAGTTGGACAAGGAGGGGGAACCAAGGCCTGTTTGGCCAATAGGGAGCTATTGTCACCTGGCTGCAATGGCCTCTGGTATAAAATTTCTTCAGCTTGAAAATGCAGAGGGAAGTGAACAGATCTACTTCAGGATTCCCAGCGATAAGATCCACTTGAATGTCTTTACATGAAGGGATGACTCCTTGTCCAACTGGGTATGTGATAGGAAGTCCGCTTGAGTGTTGGACTCCTGGGACGAAGACTGCTGAGATGTTGGAAAGGTTCTTCTGTGCCCATGATAGAATGGGTTTGACTTCTCGAAGGAGTGTGGAACTCCGAGTACCCCCTTGCCTCTTCACATAGGAGACCGCCGTGGTGTTGTCCATCCTTAACAACACTGACTCCCCTTTCAGAAGGTGAGAGAAGGACTATATATATATATATATATATATATATATATATATATATATATATATATATATATATATATAAATATATATATATAATGTAAATGTACTGCCACTATTAGCCATTCACCTGGAAAAAATGCAGACCAGATTAAGGCAACCATCTGCCTCCTTTCCCTGCCAAGGGAAATCCCATTTAAACAGGAGCTGGAGGACGGATTTAAATTCCCCGCCCATGACATCACCGCCCCCCATTGCGCAGGCGCTATGGGACGGCGGTCGAACGGCGCCTGCGTGGCCGCGGAGCGATCTGCCGATTTGCGCTTGCGCAAGCCAAGCCTCACTCTCGAGGCGGCTATTGCGCGAGCAGCGGGGACGGCCGCGACCCGGAAGTGCCGTGGCCACGATGAGGAGGAGATATAGCACATATTTAAGATATAGAAAAAAGAAGATAGCCCAAGGACATAAACAAACACAGACACTGCCATGGAGGAAAGAATAAGGATACCGCAGACCTTGCCAGCCGTTGATGCGTCCGTCCATCGGGCATACAGAGGCAACCACCCATCCACCATAGGGGAATACTCTAGCCTCTATAGCTACTTGCCCGCCCATAGCTTGGCTCTGAGCTGCACCGCATAAGGTATGCCATAACCTGGATCTATCCGACCCGACGCGAACAGCATGTGTAGGTCCATTGGAGGAGGACAAAAAAGGAACGCAGTAGCTAGTGGGGTCCTATAGCATTGGAGAGGAGGCGGGGTTAACCCACACGTAGGCTGCCATGGAGTCTGTCAGGAAAATGAATTTAATCAATTTTGGAATAAGGTTGTAACATAACAAAATGTGGAAAAAGTGAAGTGCTGTGAATACTTTCCAGATGCACTTTATGTCTGGTGGCTGTCAGAAACCATGAAATCAGACCGAGACAGAAGTACAGTTAAATCACACTTGTTTAATAATAAAAGTAAAAAGAACAAACGTAGTCAAACAAACATAGCCAAAGTTCAGTAATCGGAACGGATCGTCAACCAAGCCAGGAGTCAGGGATCAAAGTAGTGGAACAGACAGCAGGGTCTGTAGCCTGAAGGGATGTCAGCAAAGCCAGTCTTTAAACAGGAACACAGGAGATAGTTTCTTGTAATGTGACCAAGGAGAAGGCAGAGCTCCTCTGGACTGAACGGCTTAAGTAGGCAGGACTGACGAGCAGGATCAACAACAGCTGGGTAACTGTGGAGAGAGATGGGAGCTGGCAATTAGCCGACAGCTGAGCGGCCAGCTCAGAGAAGGAAGGGCTGAGCCCAGCCCTGACAGTAGCTTTTAAATGGAAAATTATTGAGCCCCCATCCCTCATCGAGCGCCGTACAAGACTCTGAGATGTTAAACTAATGGAAAATCTCACTGCTCATCTTCATGATTTTCCTGAAAAACATAACAAAGTCTAAAAGCTGTGTCAACTTACAGAAGGCACTATATAGTCTGATCTCCCTTTTTTAATCTTTCTACATGTTGTCGTTTGTTTTCCCACTGATTTGAGTCCAGTTAATCTGGGTGGTTGGGATGGCTACCTTTATTCTCTTTCTTCACAACTATTTGTTAATATTCTCTTTGCTCCTAGCTTTCTGTATATTTAGTACTGGATGAAGAAAAATGCTGACTATGACCCTAAGAACACCATCCCTACAGTCAAGCATGGAGATGGAAACATGATGCTTTGGGGCTGTTTCTCTGCTGAAGGGACAGACGACTTTGCCGCATTGTGGGGCCAATGGAGGGGGCTATGTATTGTAAAATCTCGGATGAGAACCTTCTTCCCTTAGCCAGAACACTGAAGATGGGTCGTGTATGGGTCTTCCAGCGTGAAAATGACCCATAACATACCAACAAGGCATAAAAGGAGTGGCTCAAGAAGAAGCACATTAAGGTCATAGAGTGGCCTAGCCAGTCTCCAGGCCTTAATCCTATAAAAAATTTATGAAGGGAGCTGAAACTTTGAGTTGCCAAGAGACAGCCAAGAAACCTTAAGGATTTAGAGAAGATCTGTAAAGAGTGGACTAAAATCCCTCCTGAGATGTATGCAAGCCTGGTCACTAGCTACAAGAAACGTCTTACCTCAACAAGGGTTTCTCCACCAAGTACGAAGTCATGTTTTTCTTGGGGATCAACTACATATTTTACTCACTGAATTGCAACTTAATTTATAGCATTTGTTTTATCTTTTTTTTTTTTTGATTTTGGTTGATATTCTATCTCTATCATTTAAAATACACCTATCATAAAAATGATAGACCCTTCATTTCTTTGTAAGTGGGCAAACTTACACAATCTGCAGAAATCTCTAAAGAAAGAAAGCTCTATTTGTGGGAAAAAAAGACAAAGATTCTATTTGGGTACAGCATCGCATGACCGCGCAATTGTCAAAGTATCGCAAAAAATGGCATGCTAACCGAGAAGAAAGAGTATTCCCCTTCACCATCCCCACCAAGCCTCTCACTAACACACAGGATATGGAGATCACGTGACCACTTCAAAGAAGTGAAAAAAAACAAGACATTTACACTGTGATTTATCACAAACAGTATGCAGCATGCTTATAACCAGTGGGGAGGCAAGACCTTAGGCTACATTCAACTGTGCCTTGAGATGATTTTCAGTGCGATTTTGTTGTACATTTTTGAAGCAATTTGATGTGTTTTTCATGCTGATGTGTTTTTTGTTTTTTTTGTAGGAGAAGAGGACTATACAAAACTCTGCCAAAAACACACATTTTTGGTGCATTTCCATTGAAGTCTGTGGGGCACAAAATTGCACTGTGTCTCACCAAAGTAGCATTTGTACCTTTCCCAAAATCGCATCACAGTTGCATTGATGTCAACAGGCACCATCTATGTCAAAGTGACTTCCATTGTCATGCAATTCTGTTCAACCTAAGTTACATCTGAAATTTTACTAGTGTGAACCATTACATATGTTTACTTTAACCTTTATTTCTACCTAACATGTATTTTTTACCCAAATCTTTCAATACATTACAAAGAACAGAGAAGTGTTTCTAAACCCAATAAATTAATATTTTCAAATCTTGATCTTTAAAGGTAACCACGCACTGCAACCAGTTAGACCTTAACCACTTGCCGACCGCCTAACGCAGATATACTGCGGCAGAATGGCACGGGCAGGCAAAATCACGTACCTGGTACGTGATTGCCTTCCCGCGGGCGGGGGGTCCGATTGGACCTCCCCCCGGTGCCCGAGGCGGTCGGCTTTGGTCTGGGAGCAATAAGAAGTGAGGGGGAGACCATCTATTCGTGGCCCCCCCCTCGCGATCGCTCCCAGCCAATGAGAATCATTCCTCTGCTGCTGTATGCTAAACAGCAGCAAAGGAAATGATGTCATCTCTCCTCGGCTCGGTATTTTCCGTTCCGGCGCCGAGGAGAGAAGACTGCAATGTGAGTGCACCAACACACACACATACAGTAGAACATGCCAGGTACACTTTACACCCCCCGTCACACTGACACCAAGCAGTTTTTTTTTCTGATTACTGCATGGTGTCAGTTTGTGACAGTTAGCAGTGGTAGGACAGTGAGTGTTAGCCCCCTGTAAGTCTAGGGTACCCCCCTAACCCCCCCTAATAAAGTTTTAACCCCTTGATCACCCCCCGTCGCCAGTGTCACTAAGTGATCATTTTTCTGATCGCTGTATTAGTGTCGCTGGTGACGCTAGTTAGGGAGGTAAATATTTAGGTTCGCCGTCAGCGTTTTATAGCGACCCCCCATATACTATCTAATAAATGTTTTAACCCCTTGATTGCCCCCTAGTTAACGCTTTCACCAGTGATCACCGTATAACTGTTACGGGTGACGCTTGTTAGTTCGTTTATTTTTTATAGTGTCAGGGCACCCGCTGTTTATTACCAAATAAAGGTTTAGCCCCCTGATCGCCCGGCGGTGATGTGTGTCGCCCCAGGCAGCGTCAGGTTAGCGCCAGTACCGCTAACACCCACGCACACAGCATACGCCTCCCTTAGTGGTATAGTATCTGAACGGATCAATATCTGATCCGATCAGATCTATACTAGCGTCCCCAGCAGTTTAGGGTTCCCAAAAACGCAGTGTTAGCGGAAACAGCCCAGATACCTGCTAGCACCTGCGTTTTGCCCCTCGGCCCAGCCCACCCAAGTGCAGTATCGATCGATCACTGTCGATTCCAAAACACTAAACAACATAACTGCAGCGTTCGCAGATTCAGGCCTGATCCCTGCGATCGCTAACAGTTTTTTTGGTAGCATTTTGGTGAACTAGCAGGCACCAGCCCCAGGCAGCGTCAGGTTAGCGCCAGTACCGCTAACACCCACGCACGCACCGTACACCTCCCTTAGTGGTATAGTATCTGAACGGATCAATATCTGATCCGATCAGATCTATACTAGCGTCCCCAGCAGTTTAGGGTTCCCAAAAACGCAGTGTTAGACTCCATTCACACTAGCGCGTTTTTTGATGCATTTTGCATTTTGCAGAAATGCATGGGAATTTTTTAACATGGGTTCCTATGGAACATGTTCACATCAATGCCTTTTTGTATCTCTGCATTTTTGGAAAGGGTCAGGGACTTTTTTTCATGCAAAATGCAGCGTTTTGCATGTAATAGAATTCAATGGACAAGCATCAAAAACGCAAGTGCAGCGTTTTTACAGCGTTTTTATTGCGTTTTTGCAGTTTTTTTTTTTTTTTAATATTTTTTTTGACTGTATACAGTCAAAAAAAACTGTAAAAAAAAAAAAAAAACGCAAAACCCTGTAAAAACGCTACAAAAACGCTGCTCAAAAACGTGGCAAGCATAAAAAAAAAAACTCCAAAAACGCTCAAAAGCAACATGCATAGGTGTGAATCGAGCCTTAGCGGGATCAGCCCAGATACCTGCTAGCACCTGCGTTTTTCCCCTCCGCCCGGCCCAGCCCAGCCCAGCCCACCCAAGTGCAGTATCGATCGATCACTGTCACTTACAAAACACTAAACGCATAACTGCAGCATTCGCAGAGTCAGGCCTGATCCCTGCGATCGCTAACAGTTTTTTTGGTAGCGTTTTGGTGAACTGGCAAGCGCCAGCGGCCTAGTACACCCCGGTCGTAGTCAAACCAGCACTGCAGTAACACTTGGTGACGTGGCAAGTCCCATAAGTGCAGTTCAAGCTGGTGAGGTGGCAAGCACAAGTAGTGTCCCGCTGCCACCAAGAAGAAGACAAACAGGCCCGTCGTGCCCATAATGCCCTTCCTGCTGCATTTGCCAATCCTAATAATTGGAAACCCACCGCTTCTGCAGCACCTGTACTTCCCCCATTCACTTCCCCAACCAAATGCAGTTGGCTGCATGAGAGGCATTTTTATGTCCTCCCGAGTACCCCTACCCAACGAACCCCCCCCCAAAAAGATGTTGTGTCTACAGTAAGCGCGGATATAGGCATGACACCCGCTATTATTGTCCCTCCTGTCCTGACAATCCTGGTCTTTGCATTGGTGAATGTTTTGAACGCTACCATTCACTAGTTGTGTATTAGCGTAGGGTACAGCATTGCACAGACTAGGCACACTTTCACAGGGTCTCCCAAGATGTCATCGCATTTTGAGAGACCCAAACCTGGAACCGGTTACAGTTATAAAAGTTAGTTACAAAAAAAAGTGTAAAAAAACAAAAAACAAAAAATATATAAAGCTTAAAAAAATAGTTGTCGTTTCATTGTTCTCTCTCTCTCTCTCTCTATTCTCTCTCTATTGTTCTGCTCTTTTTTCTGTATTCTATTCTGCAATGTTTTATTGTTATTATGTTTTATCATGTTTGCTTTTGAGGTATGCAATTTTTTATACTTTACCGTTTACTGTGTTTTATTGTTAACCATTTTTTTGTCTTCAGGTACGCAATTCACGATTTTGAGTGGTTATACCAGAATGATGCCTGCAGGTTTAGGTATCATCTTGGTATCATTCTTTTCAGCCAGCGGTCGGCTTTTATGTAAAAGCAATCCTAGCAGCTAATTAGCCTCTAGACTGCCTTTACAAGCAGTGGGAGGGAATGCCCCCCCCCCACCTTCTTCCGTGTTTTTCTCTGGCTCTCCTGTCTCAACAGGGAACCTGAAAATGCAGCCGGTGATTCAGAGAGCTAACCATAGAGCTGATCAGAGACCATAGTGGCTCCAAACATCTCTATGGCCTAAGAAACCGGAAGCTACGAGCATTTCATGACTTAGATTTCGCCGGATGTAAACAGCGCCATTGGGAATTTGGGAAAGCATTTTATCACACTGATCTTGGTGTGGTCAGATGCTTTGAGGGCAGAGGAGAGATCTAGGGTCTAATAGACCCCAATTTTTTCAAAAAAGAGTACCTGTCGCTACCTATTGCTATCATAGGGGATATTTACATTCCCTGGGATAACAATAAAAATGATTAAAAAAAAAAAAAATGAAAGGAACAGTTTAAAAATAAAATAAAAAAGCAAAAAAAAAATAAAGGAAAAAAAAAGCACCCCTGTCCCCCCCTGCTCTCGCGCTAAGGCGAACGCAAGCGTCGGTCTGGCGTTAAATGTAAACAGCAATTGCACCATGCATGTGAGGTATCCCCGCGAAGGTCAGATCGAGGGCAGTAATTTTAGCAGTAGACCTCCTCTGTAAATCTAAAGTGGTAACCTGTAAAGGCTTTTAAAAATGTATTCATTTTGTTGCCACTGCACGTTTGTGCGCAATTTTAAAGCATGTCATGTTTGGTATCCATGTACTCGGCCAAAGATCATCTTTTTTATTTCATCAAACATTTGGGCAATATAGTGTGTTTTAGTTCATTAAAAGTTAAAAAAGTGTGTTTTTTCCCCAAAAAATGCGTTTGAAAAATCGCTGCGCAAATACTGTGTGAAAAAAAAAATGAAACACCCACCATTTTAATCTGTAGGGCATTTGCTTTAAAAAAAATATACAATGTTTGGGGGTTCAAAGTAATTTTCTTGCTAAAAAAATTTTTTTTTATGTAAACAAAAAGTGTCAGAAAGGGCTTTGTCTTCAAGTGGTTAGAAGAGTGGTTGATATGTGACATAAGCTTCTAAATGTTGTGCATAAAATGCCAGGACAGTTCAACCCCCCCCCCCCCCCCCAAATAACCCCATTTTGGATAGTAGACACCTCAAGCTATTTGCTGAGAGGCATGTCGAGTCCATGGCATATTTTATATTGTGACACAAGTTGCAGGAAAAAGACAAATTTTTTTTTTTTTTTGCACAAAGTTGTCACTAAATGATATATTGCTCAAACATGCCATGGGAATATGTGAAATTACACCCTAAAATACATTCTGTTGTTTCTCCTGAGTACGGGGATACCACATGTGTGAGACTTTTTGCGAGCCTAGCCGCGTACGGGACCCCGAAAACCAAGCACCGCCTTCAGGCTTTCTAAGGGCGTAAATTTTTGATTTCACTCTTCACTGCCTATCACAGTTTCGGAGACCATGGAATGCCCAGGTGGCACAAACCCCCCCCCCCCAAATGACCCTATTTTGGAAAGTAGACACCCCAAGCTATTTGCTGAGAGGTATAGTGAGTATTTTGCAGACCTCACTTTTTGTCACAAAGTTTTGAAAATTGAAAAAAGAAAAAAAAACATTTTTTTTCTTGTCTGTCTTCATTTTCAAAAACAAATGAGAGCTGCAAAATACTCACCATGCCTCTCAGCAAATAGCTTGGGGTGTCTACTTTCCAAAATGGGGTCATTTGGGGGGGTTTTGTGCCACCTGGCCATTCAATTGCCTCTGAAACTGTGATAGACAGTGAAGAGTGAAATCAAAAATTTACACCCTTAGAAATCCTGAAGGCAGTGATTGGTTTTCGGGGCTCCGTACGCGGTTAGGCTCCCAAAAAGTCCCACACATGTGGTATCCCCATACTCAGGAGAAGCAGCTAAATGTATTTTGGGGTGCAATTCCACATATGCCCATGGCCTGTGTGAGCAATATATCATTAATGTGTCACATTCCCGCAACTTGTGTCAAAATATAAAATATTCCATGGACTCAACATGCCTCTCATCAAATAGCTTGGGGTGTCTACTTTTCAAAATAGGGTCATTTGGGGGGGGGGTTGTGCCATCTGGGCATTTTATGGCCTTCAAAACTGTGATAGGTAGTGAGGAGTGAAATCAAAAATTTACGCCCTTAGAAATCCTGAAGGCGGTGATTGGTTTTCGGGGCCCCGTACGCGGCTAGGCTCCCAAAAAGTCCCACACATGTCATATCCCCGTACTCAGGAGAAGCAGTCTAATGTATTTTGGGGTGCAATTCCACATATGCCCATGGCCTGTGTGAGCAATATATCATTTAGTGACAACTTTTTGTAATTTTTTTTGTCATTATTCAATCACTTTGGACAAAAAAATTAATATTCAATGGGCTCAACATGCCTCTTAGCAATTTCCTTGGGGTGTCTACTTTTCAAAATGGGGTCATTTGGGGGGCGGGGGGGGTTGTAATGCCCTGCCATTTTAGCACCTTAAGAAATGACATAGGCAGTCATAAACTAAAAGCTGTGTAAATTCCAGAAAATGTACCCTAGTTTGTAGACGCTATAACTTTTGCACAAACCAATAAATATACGCTTATTGACATTTTTTTTACCAAAGACATGTGGCCGAATACATTTTGGCCTAAATGTATGACTAAAATTGAGTTTATTGGATTTTTTTTTATAACAAAAAGTAGAAAATGTCATTTTTTTTCAAAATTTTCGGTCTTTTTGCGTTTTATAGCGCAAAAAATAAAAACAGCAGAGGTGATCAAATAACATCAAAAGAAAGCTCCCTTTGTGGGAAGAAAAGGACGCAAATTTCGTTTGGGTACAGCATTGCATGACCGCGCAATTAGCAGTTAAAGCGACGCAGTGCCAAATTGTAAAAAGTGTTTTGGTCAGGAAGGGGGTAAATCCTTCCGGGGCTGAAGTGGTTAAATAAATTAGATTTAGTGCAAGAGCCTGTTTGATTTCCTAATAATTTGAATTAATTATTCAAGTGCGTCTTCCTATTACCTATTTTGCCTAAATATCGAGTTGTGCAGAGATTGGCCAATCAGATTGCATAGTGCATGACCATCTTAAGTGCCAAATTTGGATTGTAGATGTGCCTTGACCCAATTGTATTTTCCAAACTATATCTATTGGACATTATACAAGGCACATGAGAAACCACCTTTTTTCAAGACATGCTGATCAGGAATCTTCAAACTACGGCTCTCCAGCTTTTGTGGAACTACAAATCCCATGAGGCATTGAAAAACGCTGACATTCACAAACATGACAAGGGCTAGGCATGATGAGAATTGTAGTTCCTGAACAACTGGAGGGCCGTAGTTTGAAGACCCCTGTGCTGGACCATTATTATGTCTCCAGAATTGGGAGTGTGGCATCTACCCAACTTTTCTCTGTTGTTAGACACAAGAACCTACATCTATAGATATATATATACCGTACTGTATATATAGATATATATATATCTATATATACACACACACACACACACACACACACACACTGAAGCAGGAAGCAATATACATTGGCCCGGAAGTGAATCTGTACACAGGAAGTAGGTGTGTGTTTTGAGGCCAAATCATTTAGACATACACACATGACACACACAACCACCACCCCATATAAAAATAAATAAAAAATGATCTTAATTTGCAAATAAGGATCATCTCTTCCTCAGAAAACAGTGAGTGGGGCATGGTGGTGACAAGAAATTCACAGCAGGACAAGCAGCTTCCTGGAGGGGCGTGATGTCATTCCACCACTTCCGGGAACCAGATATGCGCCACGGGTAACACAGCAGTTGTGCATCTCACATACACAGCGGTCGCGCATATAGATGCATTTGGCGCATCTAACTGCAGGAACCCAATTTTTATGGAAATTAATAGTAAAGCAGATGCAGATTTCCAGGACCGGACTAACAAATATTTCTAGTGAAAGGCAACTGGTGTTTTCTATTAAACAAGGTCTTAATGCGCCATTGATATGCATCACAGTTGAACTTAGGAATGTGTCTTTGGAAAGTTAAACTAAATGAAATCCTTTCTTATTTTTGCTTGGGGATACAGTGCAGAGGGATTAGTAGTCTTGTCAGTTTTTGTAGATGTCTGCACCCCTGATAGGGTGAAGACACCTCACAAATTTTGCCAGTTTCTCCTTCAAATGTATTTACTTCCTATTACATAGCCAAACAGGAAGCGAGGGTAAAACCCTACCAATGTCTTTCCTTGGGGACACACAGGTCAATATAAATAGTTTCCCCACTAGGTAAATTGCACTCTAGCATTTTGCTGTGTACACCCCAAATTATTAGATATCTTGGACTTTGGGGTTTATTTACTAAAGGCAAATCCACTTTGCACTACAAGTGCACTTTGAAGTGCAGTTGCTGGAGATCCGAGGGGGACATGCAAGAAAAATAAAAAAAAAACAGCATTTGGGGTGTACACAACAAAGTGCTAGAGTGCAATTTGCCTAATGGGGACACTAGTTAGATTGACCTGTGTGTCCTCAAGGAAAGACATTGGTAGGGTGTTACCCTCACTTCCTGTTTGCTATGTGACAGGAAATGAAGCCAATTTTCAGAAAAGGGATACAAAGCCCAACCTAAAAAAGACAAGCAGGGGTTCTAACATTCACTTTGTTTCCCTTAAATCCCCATAATTAGAATAGGATTGTCTTTAGCTAGATTTTAACTGAGTGCTCTAAATCAGTGGTTCTCAACCCTGTCCTCAAGTACCTCCAACAGGCCATGTTTGCAGGTTTTCCTTCATCTTGCACAGGTGCTTTAAATCAGAGTCAATGGCTTGGTATTTTGGACAGTTATTTTAGCTAAGATAAATTCCCTAAACATGTCCTGTTGGGGGTACTTGAGGACTGAGGCTGAGACCCACTGCGCTAAAATGAAAAATTGAATACTTGCCTCTCCATAATTTCCCTTTCTTGGTGCCTATCCATGGCAGCATATGCATAATCCATGAGTATGAAGACACCAGGAAAGTAGCTTTTAGACAAATTACACCTTTTTTTGATTTGCCATGCCAATCAGCCTAGTTAAGCTGCAGCTAGGAAATCTGTTGCATGAAAATTGTTTGGAGGGGGGGGGGGGGGTGTAAAATGCATTACTTGGATTGAGCATGCACCTGCAAAACAAATTAATAACAAGGCATATAAAACATAACAATTTGCTACAAGTTTTATTGGTCAACAAAACAGGACTTGGAAAAGAGCAAGGAAAGCAAAAAATACATGTATGTTAATTTTGAAACACTAACAGAATATGGTTTTGAGGTCTGACCATTTTGCAGAGGAAATTAACAGGAGTTAAAAGGACTGCGCCAAGAAACGGACAGTCTCTTAAAGCGGATGTCCGCCCACTGCTACAAAAATTAAAAGCCAGCAGCTGCACATACTGCAGCTGCTGTCTTTTAATAATCAGAAACTTACCTGTCCTGGAGTCCAGCGATGTCGGCACCGCAGCTGATGTTTCCATCAGCGGTCAGGTGCATGCCGCCTCCATTGCGAGTAAGGGAACCCGGCAGTGAAGCCTTATGTATATTTTTTAGAAATTATTTTTATAATGTTTGTAAAACAACATTCTTAAAAATGCTGTGGTATTTCAAACAACCTTATCATCTAAAATGTTGTTAAAGTGGATGTAAACCCTCACATATACCCAGTGAAGTGAACAGACTCAGATGATACACAGGGATTAAACAAATCCTAATACATAAGTTTTACATGTATATCTGCTGTCTTCAGCTTTATATACTGTTTAGACTGTTCAGATCGTGTTAGGAGATTTTCCTGGGCATACAGCCAAAACAGCTGATTGGAGGAAAGGCACACACCCCCTCTCCTCATAGGTAGAGACTTTTAGCTCTGATCGTTGAATAGTTCAGGCCTCTGCTAATCTATTTATAGCACCCTCCCCAACACAAAACTCAGGCTGCTTTTATCATATGTGACGGAAAACTTGTCAGGAGTTATCAGGCTGATAACAGAAGAACGGAGCAGGAGACAGCTACGGGACATAGTGCTTTGAAGAGAGATAAGAAAACACTGCAGATATACAGTATGTGCTCAGCTCAAATTTCATGAATTGGGTTTACATCCACTTTAACTGTCCAGGGGATGGGACTGTACACTGGTATTTCAAAATATTTCACTGCTTCCCACTGAGAATCTATCTTTCTGTTGAGTAAAAATTACAAGAGCAAAGCTCAGTTGTTCTCTTTATAGAGCACATGGAGGAAGAAATTTCAAAAGATATGCTGCATGTGAACTGTGGACTACAACAACCTTTTTCAACCAGGGTGCCCAGGCACCCTTGGTTGCCTTCAGGGGTGCCTTAGCAAAATGCCTAGAAATTGCCCAAAAATTGTATACAAGGCGGCGGGAGGATCAAGGCTACCTATTAGTTACATAAAGCCACATTGTGCACCATCACAATCTTCTAGCCACCAGTGTCCTAACAACCAATTACATCATCTGCTGATAAGGACGCTGCACCTGGACAGCATCCTTGTTTGCCCCTCTCCGTCAACAATGGGGTCATATTAGCTGAGTGAGGGAAAGACACTGAGAGAGAAGAGAAACATTGGAATACTAACCAGTGTGCATTGGAAGAAGAAATCGCCTCTAAAGTTGGGTGTCCTACGCATGTGGATGTTGCTGCATTATGTAAAATTATTAGTTTCCTTTTTTAAATTTTAGAATGGGGTGTCTTAAAAATATGTGGAATTTTAAAGGGTGCCTTGACTGAAAAAAGGTTGAGAAACACTGGACTACAACAATATGGGGACTACGTGTGTTTTTGATATATGGATCATTTGTTGCACATAACTAACTACAGCTGCTGTCGTGTTGCTAAATAAAAAAATAGATTTTTGGCCCTGAAATTTTGGTTTTATTTTTTACCCAACAACCATCCTGGGACTTTTCATTTGTATCATAATGTATCTCATCCTCGAATATCTTTTTTTTTTTTACCATCCGGAGACTTTATATCTTAATGAATGTTTCAGTAAACACTTCTAATGCCCCGTACACACGGTCGGATTTTCCGATGGAAAATGTGTGATAGGACCTTGTTGTCGGAAATTCCGACCGTGTGTAGGCTCCATCACACATTTTCCATCAGATTTTCCGACACACAAAGTTTGAGAGCAGGCTATAAAATTTTCCGACAACAAAATCCATTGTCGGAATTTCCAAACGTATGTACGCAAATCCGACGCACAAAGTGCCACGCATGCACAGAATAAATAAAGAGATGAAAGCTATTGGCTATTGCCCCGTTTATAGTCCCGATGTAAGTGTTTTACGTCACCACGTTCAGAATGATCGGATTTTCCACAACTTTGTGTGACCGTGTGTATGCAAGACAAGTTTGAGCCAACATCCGTCGGAAAAAATCCTAGGATTTTGTTGTCGGAATGTCCGATCAATGTCCGACCGTGTGTACGGGGCATTAGAATTGACATGGGGTATCAATACAGGACACATCTTGCAGAAAGATTGCACTAAATTGTATGCAAAAGAAAATAATTAAAAATATTAATAAAAAAGAAATACCAATGTTAATATTCAGTATATACTGTATATTCATCCTGAATTTGTAATTTGTCTTCAAAGAAATGATTGTTTTAAAAACTCATAGCTTGCAAAAGCAACACAAATTATCTGTCAAATGCAAAATATCTTAATTCATTCTAGGCAAATGGCCAAATTAGTATCTTACACCTTATCTATATAAACAGGATACTTAGAGTGTCTAAGGTACCACACCCATATCATTGGGAAGACAAGCATCAAAGAAATATGGCTCATACAAGCATTGTACACATTACATTTTTTTTGTTTTTGTTTTAACTAGGTATTAGGCAGGCCATAGATGTTGCATGGGTTTGCAGGAAAGAAAATCGCTCTGTTCCCTCATAAACACAGTCTGTGTTGATAGGGAATCCCTCCCACAGAGCTATTGTGTTCTCCACGGGGTGTAGAAATCAAGCAGCAGCACCTTGGCGAATTATCGCAAGAACTTTAAGTTTTCCAATCTGGGCCCAACCAGTAGCAACCAAAATTATACCACAAACACATACTGGCACTAAATGTATTACATCCTGCAATACCACCATCTACCACTAGAGTGTTTTTGTCTCTGCACTTTCTGTTTGGTAGATTATTGTGCTCTCTTGTCAGGGCTGGGCTCAGTCCTTCCTTCTCTGAGCTGGCCGCTCAGCTGTCGGCTAATTGCCAGCTTCTTTCTCTCCTCAGCTGTTGATGATCTGCTCCTCAGTCCTGCCTACTTAAACC
The DNA here is from genome assembly GCA_037952925.1 of Lithobates clamitans. Lineage (NCBI taxonomy): Eukaryota > Metazoa > Chordata > Amphibia > Anura > Ranidae > Lithobates > Lithobates clamitans. The sequence goes on from JBBGZY010000374.1 coordinate 3,528,489, forward strand.
TGTCCAGCTCACTTCATCTCTGCCTTCACCTTTGGTCACATCTCCTGCATTTCTGTTGAAGACTTGCTCGGCTGACGTCCCTTCTGGCTCCTGATCCTGCTTTCTGTACTACTACGTTGATCTCTGGCTTTCTGACATTGGCACTGGCTGACTACCCGATCTGGATAGTGAACTCTGGCTATGTATTGACTACGCTTACTCTGTTTACCTTTTTATTATTAATAAACAAGTGTGATTAACTGTACTTCTGTCTCGGTCTGATTCATGGTTTCTGACATCTCTCCAGCCGATAGTTTGCATTTTGCGTACCTACAGCTGTCCTTATTTCCACTGCTACTAGTTACTGACCTTTGGCTTGTTCCTCGACTACGCATCGGCTTGATTCCAAACTGCAACCACTTGTTACCGACCTTCGGTTTGTATACTGACTATGCTTCTGCTTGATCCCTTCCTGCTTTATCTGCTACTGGACCCCGGCTTGCTCACTTCCTGATGGGGCAATCCTAAAGAAACCACAACCTGTTACTAACTTGCAGCAAAACCCATTTCCACCATCAGGAGCTCTGGTGAATAGGGGTTAGTTCTTAGACCCCACTCCTTGAATGAGCCCACGTAATCCGCCAGGGCAACATTCTTTTTTCTTATCCTGCTGGTTGGTGGAATCCTCTCTACTGCTATAGATACTGGTCTCCAACCCTGACCATGACACATTCACAAATGCGAATAGGGCTGGCACCAGATTCCTGTGTCAGAAATCTGTGAATTCCTGCAGCTGGAATCACAGGTGAGTGTGGACCACTGAGTCTATTCAGCCTGTACAAAGTAATGACAGACTTAAAGGAGCTGCAGCTGTCTCCTGCTCAGTGTACATATTCTGCAGTTACCTTTGGTTAGAGGGATCTCAAGTCTCCCGGGAGGTGCAGGAGCCTCCCGCATTTCGGGGGCGGCTCCCAGACACCCGCAAGCGCTGCCCAGTATCCCGGCTGCAGGGCTGATCCTGTATGGTCCCCAGGTTCACAGTTGGGGATGATCGGTGCAGCAGGAGGGACAGCTGTGAACACCCAACTCCCTATATAGCCAACATCCGCTTCTCCTTCTCTCCCTCCCATGACTGACGGCTAAAAAGCTATACAGGGAGACAGCTGTCCCTCCGGCTGCACCAATCGTCCCCGGCTGTTCCCTGTATTCTCCTCCAGCCCCCTCTGTGTCCTTCTCCACCCCATTCTCCTCCAGCTCCCTATCCTCCTCCTCCGCCCTCGCTCGTCCCCCACAGCCGGCTTCCTTCCCTCCTCTCCCACCAGCTGTGGGGATCTGTCAGGATGGCGAGCGGGGGAAGGGCTCATTTACCGGCCCCTGCCTTTTCTGAATTGGACACAGTGAGCAAGATCGCCCCTGTGAAAACTGAGCGTAGTAACCTGTGTGTTTACTCTGCTCAGTTTATGAATGGACAGGAGACGCTGTCTTCTGTCAATTCATCTTCAGTGATGAGAAAGGGACTGGGGAATCAATGTCCTCAGCCTCTTTCTCAAAGGAGAGATGTCAGGGTTCTATTTAGTCCCCCAATATCTTACCAAAGCGCCCCCCACCCCACAGGGTTGATTAAAAAAAATGCAAAAAATATAAGAAAATGAAATTGGAAACAAAAATTGCAAAAAATGTAATTATAAAAAAAATATATAAAATAAAAAACTACTGCCATACCTACACTGTCCACTGCCCAAACCCCCTCCCCCAAAAAGCATTAAAAAAATGTAATTGTAAAAAAATATATGTAAAAATAAAAACTGCTGACACCATCCACTGCACTACTGACACCATCGCTGCCACATACTTCCCACCCCTTCCCCAGAAGCACTGTGAAAAGAATATTTAGAAAAAATAATAAAAAGCAAAATTGTAAAAAATAATAGAGAAAATAATAACAACTAAAAACTACTGACACACTGCTCTACTGACACTGTCCACTACCCCCACCCCCAATCATTGTGAAAAGCAAAAAAATAAAAAAATAAATTGTAAAAAATAATAAAAAAAAAAAAAATTGTAAAAAAGAAAGAAAGAAAGAAAGAAAGAAAGAAAGAAAGAAAGAAAGAAAGAAAGAAAGAAAGAAAGAAACTACTGACACCGTCCACTGCCCTACTGACACAATTCTGCACATACTACTCACCACTGTACACTCCACACTCCTCACATGCCCATTGTACCCACCTACATACAGTGTTATGGAAATGATTAAGAGCTTCAATCGATACATTCCTTCACAACTGTCCGCACTCCTCTCCTGCACATACTACCCACCGCCATACACACCGCCCTGTACAGTCCCGATTTAACCACTTCAATACAGGGCACTTATACACCTTTCTGCCCAGACTAATTTTCAGCTTTCAGTGCTGTCACAGCTTGAATGACAATTGCGCGGTCATCCATCACTGTACCCAAACTAAATTTTTATCATTTTGTTCCCACAAATAGAGCTTTCTTTTGGTGGTATTTAATCACCTCTGCGGTTTTTATTTTTTGCTAAACAAATAAAAAAAGACCCGAAAATTTAGAAGAAAATAAAGGTTTTGCTTTTGTTTCTGTTATAAAATTTTGTAAATAAGTAAGTTTTCTCTTTCACTGATGGGCACTGATAAGGCGGCACAGATGAGGTGGCACCAATGAGCGGGCACTGATGGGCACTGACGATGGGCACTGATATGCGGCACTGATGGGCACTGGTAGGCGGCACTGATATGCAGCACTGATGGGCATTGATAGGCGGCACTGATGGGCATTCATGGGTGGCACTGATGGGCACTGATAGGCGACACTGATGGGCACTGAAAGGCTGCAAAGATGGGTTCTTTTGGGTGGCACTGATAGGCGGCACTGCTGGGCACTGATAGGCGGCACTGATGGGCATTGATACGTGGCACTGATGGGCACTGATACACGGCACTGATAGGCATCCCTGGTGGCACTGGCAGTGGTAGGCATTGTGAGTGGGCACTGATTGGCAGCTGCCTGGGCATTGATTGGCAGCTGCCTGGGCACAGATTGGTATTTCCCTGGGGGTCTAGAGGGGCATACCTGGTGGTCTAGTGTGGATGGCCATCCTGGTGGTCCTGGGTGGCATGATGGTGGTCCTGGGCCAGATCCAAGGGGGGCTGTGCTGATAAACAATCAGCACAGACCCCCCTGTCAGGAGAGCAGCCGATCGGCTCTCCTCTACTCGCGTCTGTCAGACGCGAGTGAGGAAAAGCCGATCACCTGCTCTTCCTATTTACATCGTGATCAGCCGTAATTAGGCGGCACAGATGAGGTAGCACCAATGAGCGGGCACTGACGGGCACTGACGATGGGCACTGATATGCGGCACTGATGGGCACTGGTAGGCGGCACTGATATGCAGCACTGATGGGCATTGATAGGCGGCACTGATGGACACTCATGGGTGGCACTGGTGGGCACTGATGGGCACTGATAGGCGACACTGATGGGCACTGAAAGGCTTCAAAGATGGGTTCTTATGGGTGGCACTGATAGGCGGCACTGCTGGGCACTGATAGGCGGCACTGCTGGGCACTGATAGGCAGCACTGATGGGCATTGATACGTGGCACTGATACGTGGCACTGATGGGCACTGATACGCGGCACTGATAGGCATCCCTGGTGGCACTGGCAGTGGTAGGCATTGTGAGTGGGCACAGGGCTCGCCAGGGCTCGCCAGTGGGGCAAGAAGGCGGGGTGCTGGTGACGTCTGCTCCTTCGGAGGCTGGGCAATCGGTAGTGGCTACAGCGTCCGAGGAGGCTTTGTCGCAGGCTCCGGTCAAGGCGGCTGAAGATGGAAAGAAGTCGACAGGGGACACGGAGGGGGCAATCCTAAAGAAACCACAACCTGTTACTAACTTGCAGCAAAACCCATTTCCACCATCAGGAGCTCTGGTGAATAGGGGTTAGTTCTTAGACCCCACTCCTTGAATGAGCCCACGTAATCCGCCAGGGCAACATTCTTTTTTCTTATCCTGCTGGTTGGTGGAATCCTCTCTACTGCTATAGATACTGGTCTCCAACCCTGACCATGACACATTCACAAATGCGAATAGGGCTGGCACCAGATTCCTGTGTCAGAAATCTGTGAATTCCTGCAGCTGGAATCACAGGTGAGTGTGGACCACTGAGTCTATTCAGCCTGTACAAAGTAATGACAGACTTAAAGGAGCTGCAGCTGTCTCCTGCTCAGTGTACATATTCTGCAGTTACCTTTGGTTAGAGAGATCTCAAGTCTCCCGGGAGGTGCAGGAGCCTCCCGCATTTCGGGGGCGGCTCCCAGACACCCGCAAGCGCTGCCCAGTATCCCGGCTGCAGGGCTGATCCTGTATGGTCCCCAGGTTCACAGTTGGGGATGATCGGTGCAGCAGGAGGGACAGCTGTGAACACCCAACTCCCTATATAGCCAACATCCGCTTCTCCTTCTCTCCCTCCCATGACTGACGGCTAAAAAGCTATACAGGGAGACAGCTGTCCCTCCGGCTGCACCAATCGTCCCCGGCTGTTCCCTGTATCCTCCTCCAGCCCCCTCTGTGTCCTTCTCCACCCCATTCTCCTCCAGCTCCCTATCCTCCTCCTCCGCCCTCGCTCGTCCCCCACAGCCGGCTTCCTTCCCTCCTCTCCCACCAGCTGTGGGGATCTGTCAGGATGGCGAGCGGGGGAAGGGCTCATTTACCGGCCCCTGCCTTTTCTGAATTGGACACAGTGAGCAAGATCGCCCCTGTGAAAACTGAGCGTAGTAACCTGTGTGTTTACTCTGCTCAGTTTATGAATGGACAGGAGACGCTGTCTTCTGTCAATTCATCTTCAGTGATGAGAAAGGGACTGGGGAATCAATGTCCTCAGCCTCTTTCTCAAAGGAGAGATGTCAGGGTTCTATTTAGTCCCCCAATATCTTACCAAAGCGCCCCCCACCCCACAGGGTTGATTAAAAAAAATGCAAAAAATATAAGAAAATGAAATTGGAAACAAAAATTGCAAAAAATGTAATTATAAAAAAAATATATAAAATAAAAAACTACTGCCATACCTACACTGTCCACTGCCCAAACCCCCTCCCCCAAAAAGCATTAAAAAAATGTAATTGTAAAAAAATATATGTAAAAATAAAAACTGCTGACACCATCCACTGCACTACTGACACCATCGCTGCCACATACTTCCCACCCCTTCCCCAGAAGCACTGTGAAAAGAATATTTAGAAAAAATAATAAAAAGCAAAATTGTAAAAAATAATAGAGAAAATAATAACAACTAAAAACTACTGACACACTGCTCTACTGACACTGTCCACTACCCCCACCCCCAATCATTGTGAAAAGCAAAAAAATAAAAAAATAAATTGTAAAAAATAATAAAAAAAAAAAAAATTGTAAAAAAGAAAGAAAGAAAGAAAGAAAGAAAGAAAGAAAGAAAGAAAGAAAGAAAGAAAGAAAGAAAGAAAGAAACTACTGACACCGTCCACTGCCCTACTGACACAATTCTGCACATACTACTCACCACTGTACACTCCACACTCCTCACATGCCCATTGTACCCACCTACATACAGTGTTATGGAAATGATTAAGAGCTTCAATCGATACATTCCTTCACAACTGTCCGCACTCCTCTCCTGCACATACTACCCACCGCCATACACACCGCCCTGTACAGTCCCGATTTAACCACTTCAATACAGGGCACTTATACACCTTTCTGCCCAGACTAATTTTCAGCTTTCAGTGCTGTCACAGCTTGAATGACAATTGCGCGGTCATCCATCACTGTACCCAAACTAAATTTTTATCATTTTGTTCCCACAAATAGAGCTTTCTTTTGGTGGTATTTAATCACCTCTGCGGTTTTTATTTTTTGCTAAACAAATAAAAAAAGACCCGAAAATTTAGAAGAAAATAAAGGTTTTGCTTTTGTTTCTGTTATAAAATTTTGTAAATAAGTAAGTTTTCTCTTTCACTGATGGGCACTGATAAGGCGGCACAGATGAGGTGGCACCAATGAGCGGGCACTGATGGGCACTGACGATGGGCACTGATATGCGGCACTGATGGGCACTGGTAGGCGGCACTGATATGCAGCACTGATGGGCATTGATAGGCGGCACTGATGGGCATTCATGGGTGGCACTGATGGGCACTGATAGGCGACACTGATGGGCACTGAAAGGCTGCAAAGATGGGTTCTTTTGGGTGGCACTGATAGGCGGCACTGCTGGGCACTGATAGGCGGCACTGATGGGCATTGATACGTGGCACTGATGGGCACTGATACACGGCACTGATAGGCATCCCTGGTGGCACTGGCAGTGGTAGGCATTGTGAGTGGGCACTGATTGGCAGCTGCCTGGGCATTGATTGGCAGCTGCCTGGGCACAGATTGGTATTTCCCTGGGGGTCTAGAGGGGCATACCTGGTGGTCTAGTGTGGATGGCCATCCTGGTGGTCCTGGGTGGCATGATGGTGGTCCTGGGCCAGATCCAAGGGGGGCTGTGCTGATAAACAATCAGCACAGACCCCCCTGTCAGGAGAGCAGCCGATCGGCTCTCCTCTACTCGCGTCTGTCAGACGCAAGTGAGGAAAAGCCGATCACCTGCTCTTCCTATTTACATCGTGATCAGCCGTAATTAGGCGGCACAGATGAGGTGGCACCAATGAGCGGGCACTGACGGGCACTGACGATGGGCACTGATATGCGGCACTGATGGGCACTGGTAGGCGGCACTGATATGCAGCACTGATGGGCATTGATAGGCGGCACTGATGGACACTCATGGGTGGCACTGGTGGGCACTGATGGGCACTGATAGGCGACACTGATGGGCACTGAAAGGCTTCAAAGATGGGTTCTTATGGGTGGCACTGATAGGCGGCACTGCTGGGCACTGATAGGCGGCACTGCTGGGCACTGATAGGCAGCACTGATGGGCATTGATACGTGGCACTGATGGGCACTGATACGCGGCACTGATAGGCATCCCTGGTGGCACTGGCAGTGGTAGGCATTGTGAGTGGGCACAGGGCTCGCCAGGGCTCGCCAGTGGGGCAAGAAGGAGGGGTGCTGGTGACGTCTGCTCCTTCGGAGGCTGGGCAATCGGTAGTGGCTACAGCGTCCGAGGAGGCTTTGTCGCAGGCTCCGGTCAAGGCGGCTGAAGATGGAAAGAAGTCGACAGGGGACACGGAGGGTGTGCATTTGGCGGACGTGGCAAAATGCGAAGTCTACGTGTGCTTCAAGGGACCGCTGGGTGCTCATTTAAAACAGGAAGTGCGAGAACGGATTTGGAAAGGTGAGTACGTGAAGATATTCTCCCTTTTACCCCTGGAAAAGTTCAACCTGGATAAGGTCAAGCCGGATGATAGTAAAAAGGAAGAAGAGGAGAAGCGGCGTTACCGGCTTATTCCCAGGAGGTTTGGTAATTGGCTACAAGCGTTCAATATCTTTGCTAGTGTGGTTGGCGAGAAGTCTCCAGAACAGTGCTCAGCGCTGTTTTGCTATGCGGATGCAATTGGTGAGGCACAGAGGGTTTATGGGGGTGTTTCCTGGTTGCGTTACGATGAACAATTTCAGCAACGCAAGGCGCTCAGGCCATCGATTAGGTGAGACCACAAGGATATCAGCTTGTGGATGAAGTTGATGACCCAGGCGCTCCCTTTCAAGGGGAGGGCTGGTGGGGGTGCAGGAACCTCGTCACCATCGGCCGGAAAGCGCAAAGGTTTCTGTTGGCAGTTCAACGAGGGGAACTGCAGATTCGGGGGATCCTGTCGATTCCGCCATGAATGCTCCGGCTGCAGGGGATCTCATCCACTCGCAAAATGCTTCAAGCAAAACAAAGGTAAGTCCAGTGAAGCTGGCAAGCGGGAGGACTCCGGGGAAGGTGGAAAGGCTGGCTCCCTTCCTAAGTAGGTTTTCTGACCGGGCAGCGGCACGTCTTCTTTTACAGGGTTTTTCTGCAGGTTTTGTGATCCCTTGCACTTTATCCAGTGTTCCTCCTGTCTGAAATAATTTGATGTCTGAAAGGCATCACCAATAGGTGGTGTCGGCAAAACTGGCTAAGGAAGTGGCCTTGGGGAGGATGGTGGGCCCTTTCGATGCGCCCCCATTAGACGAGCTGGTTGTCTCTCCGTTGGGGTGGTTCCCAAGAAGGAACCCAATTCCTTCCGGTTGATCCACCATCTTTCCTATCCGCAAGGTTTTTCGGTTAATGATGCCATTGACTGAGAGTTTTGTGCGGTCTCGTACGCATCTTTTGACAAGGCGGTTAAATGGGTTCGTAAGTTCAGCAAGGGGGCTCTCTTGGCGAAAACTGATATTGAGTCGGCTTTCCGCCTTCTTCCAGGGCATCCTAGCAGCTTCCGTTTGTTGGGCTGCATGTGGGAGGGTCATTATTTTGTTGATCTCTGCCTGCTCATGGGTTGTGCCGTTTCCTGTTCCCTGTTCGAAACATTCAGCTCGTTTTTGGAATGGGTGGTGAAGGATGTGTCTGGTTTGCATTCCATAATTCACTACCTGGACGATTTTTTAGTGATCGGCCCTTCGGCAGGCAGGGTGTGCCATACTCTACTGGCCACTTTGCAGTACGTTTTTAAGTTATTCGGTGTCCCTCTGGCGCAAGAAAAAAACTGAAGGGCCAGTTACCACGCTAAAATTCCTGGGGATTGTGATTGACACAGGGACTCATGGAATGCCGGCTCCCCCTTGACAAGGTGGAGGACATGCGGGCGGTGGTGTCCGTTGCCCTTGGTAGCACTAAGATTCGCTTGCGTTCCCTGCAGTCCTTGCTGGGCAAGCTAAATTTTGCGTGCCGCATTATGCCCATGGGCAGGATTTTCTGCAGGCGTTTGGCTGCAGCCCCATCGGGGGTCAGGACATCGCACCATTATGTGCGTTTGTCTAAGGCACACAAGGACGACTTACGTGTATGGCAGCTGTTCCTGGAACAGTTTAATGGAAGGTCCTTGTGGATAGACGAGATGGTTTCTGCGTGCGACTTGGAGCTGTATACTGATGCGGCCGGGGCGGTAGGTTACGGGGCAATCTTTGGGGGTCAGTGGAGTGCGGGAAAATGGCTGGACTCATGGCGCAAGGCCGACTTGCTGGGCAATCTGGTGCTGTTGGAGCTATTTCCAATAGTGGTGGCGGTGGAAATTTGGCAACAGGAGTTCAGGAACAAACGTGTTCTTTTTCATTACGACAACATGGGGGTTGTGCAGGCCATTAACAAAATTTCTCCGTCTTCCCCCCGGTGGTGCGGTTCCTTAGGCATTTGGTGCTTCTGTGTTTATGTCTGAATTGTTACGTTTGTGCTGTACATGTGCCAGGTGTGACCAATAATGTGGCTGATGCGTTGTCTCGCCTACAGTGGGACAGATTCAGAGTGTTGGCGCCGGGAGCCGAGCAGCACGGCATGCCTTGCCTGGACCACTTATGGGACATCGCCTTCAAACGATAACGGGTCTGATTAGGGATTCAGTGTGCACTGACACATGGACCGCGTACGAGAAGGTATGGGGGGAGTGGCTTGCACTGGAGGAGGAGGTAGGAGGGTGTTCTAGTGAGGGTGACCGTTTGTGCTTGGTGCTAGAGTTAATTGGCAGGAACGTGGAAGTCAGAGTTTCTACCTCCAAGTTGGGTCAAAAAATGGCCGGCTTAGCTTTTTGGTTTCAGTTGTCGGGGGTTGGGGATGTCACTAAGCATGCATTGGTGAAGAGGGTTTTACGGGGCTACAGACGGGGCAGGCAGACCACACAGGATGCTCGCGGCCCGGTCTCCTTCAGCATGCTAGGTGCTCTCACAGGTACAATTGGTGAGGTTTGCTCATCGGCTTATGAGGCTGCACTTTTTAGGACGGCCTTTATATTGGCATTTTTTGGGGCGTTTAGAATTGGAGAATTAGTGTGTAGGTCAAAACGGGGAGGTGGTGGGTTGGACCTGGCTGATGTGGTTCAAAGGGGTGAGGTGGTGTCAATTTTCATTAGCAGGTGGGTTACTTTGGGAGTCATACGTGGCTCGCCAGTGTGTCCTGTGCGGGCGGTTCAGGAATGGTTAGATATCAGGGGCGCGGAACCCGGCCCTTTCCTTAAACATCGGAATGGGTCAGCATTGTCTAGGTTCCAGTTTGGGGCAGTTTTTAAGAAGTGTCTCTTGGCTGCGGGTTTCTCGACGCAGAACTACTCCTCCCATTCGTTCTGAATTGGAGGGGCCACTGGAAGACAAGCTGGTGCGTCAACTCGGTCACTGGGAGTCGCAACGTTTCAGGTTGTACGTGCGACCTCACCTATTGTGAGTATTAGGGTGAGCTGCAGGAAGGCACTCGGAGTGAGGCAGGGCCGGGTGGTGAGGTTCTCACGTGTTTTTTTATGTTTCTTGTTGTTTTGTGTTTGTGGTTGTTGTTGGTGTGAGTTTTGTTGGGTTCATGTTGTGGTGTTTTTGGTGCTGGGGATGCGTGTTGTTGATGTTTTTGTGTTGTTTTACAGGTCCTGAATGTTTGGTGTGGATCCTGGGCCATTCTTACGTGTTCTGGGAGGCTAAGAGGGCTGAGATTAGGCTCGAAGCTCATCAGTTAGGCTTACCCAGAGACCAGGTCAGGATCAGGTGGATTGGGGTCCCGGGTATGTTGTGGTCCTGGGTTCTTCCAGAAGTGCACCATTATGCCAGGCTAGACAGGCCCCCCGATGTGCTTCTGCTGCATGTGGGGGGAAATGATTTGGGGCTCCGGGCCTCCAGGGAGTTATGCAGGGTTATAACATTTGATTTGCTAAGATTGCGTACCCTTTTCCTGGACACCATTGTGGTATGTTCGGACATGGTGGCTAGGGCCTTCTGGAGTTTAGCGGTCTCAGTGGAGCGAGTTAATAAAGCCAGGATTAAGATTAATAAAGTGGTAGCGAAGTTCTTTGTCCGCAATGGAGGTTTGGCGATTCGTCACCGGGAGTTGGAGAAGGAACCCTGGTTGTTTTTGAGAGGGGACGGAGTTCATTTGTGCGCTGGGGATTGATCTTTGGTTCTTGGGCTTACAGGACGGTAAGGTTTCAAGCCGGGCGTCTTGGCAGAGGTCGTAGGGTTTTTGAAGGCGGGGATGGTTAAGTTCTTTGGAGAAAGATGGGTTGGGCCCATCTCTGGTATGGGTGTACCTGCCCTAATAAGGGCGGAAGTAATAGTTGGCTGTATCGGCTGGTGAATTTTGCCAAAATCTGTCCCAGAGCTGGCGTAAGTCACGGCTGGGGGGCGTAATAGGCAAGGTGGTGCCAGATACAGAGATTTGAGCAGTCAAGGGTTCCTTCAAAAATCCTATGCAGTTTTTCATTTCAGTTATTTCTTATTATTAAAGTTTTTGTTATGGTTTGTTTTTGTGTAATAAAATAGGATGCTATGGCCATTTTAAACCCAAAACAAGTTTGTCTGGCTTAATTATTGCGATACTTGGGCAATACCCCAGGCAAGCTGTACTTATTACAGAAAGTATAATACATGTAGCTACTGTAAATAGTGACATCTAGAGGCACGAAATATAAACACCACACCTATCAGTATAAATAGAAATGAAAAGTTATAGCATGCAAATGGATTTCTGATAGACTGCCTTCTATACAAGTGTTGAAGCCAGATATTAAAAAAATAATGTTCTGAAAGAATATGGATTCTGAAATTCAGAATGGCATGCAAATTATAAAAAAAATATAGCAGACAGACAATGGGAAACAGTATTATACACATCTTAACAAACAGGGATTACAATTATGATTTCCTTACAATTATGTGTGCAAGAGGATTCTAAAGGCACATCAGAGTAGTGAAAATTTGACCCATAACTGTAACTGCACTGTTAAAGTAATTGTAAAGGCAATTAAAAAAATAAAAATAACAAACATGTCTATACTTGCCTGCTCTGTGCAATAGAATTGCACAGAGCATCCCTTGATCCTCCCTTTCTCAGGTACCCCTGCCAGCACTCCTGGCCCCTTCCTCTCTTGCTGGTGCACGCTCCTAAGCCCTACTGCTGCATCCATTGACACAGACAGTGGGACTCTGCCCTGCCCCCCCCCCCCCCCGCTCCCTCATCACTGGAGTTGATTGACAGGAGCAGGGAGCCAATGGCTCCCACTATCAACCTGCTCAATAAGGAGTGAGACAGCAGCGAGAGCCGCTGCTCTCGTGCACGTTGCTGGATCGGATTGGGCTCAGGTAAGAATAAGGTGGGGGCTGGAGGGATCCTGCAGCAGAGACGGTTTTTTTACCTTAATGCACAGAATGCATCAAGGTAAAAAACATAGCCACTTTAATTATCCTGCATACAACAGCCATTCCGCCTTTCTCATTGTGTTTTCAGAAATGTAACATTTGATTACATTTTAGCACATATGAAATCTTAAATTCTACCCTCTACAGTGGAACCTCGGATTGCGAGTAACGTGGTTTAGGAGCGTTTCACAATACAAGCTATTTAAAAAAAAAAAATCCTGACTCGCAGGATTCAAGCCGCTGGGGTGTGCAGTACTGCATTTGGCCAGAGGTGCGAGGGCGCTGGTGACGCTGGGAAACACTCGGAAACACTCAGTTCCCGATTGTCTCCGAGCGTCTCCGGCACCCCCGCACCTCTGGCCACATGCGGTACTGCATAGACAAGCATTGGCTGTGGAACGGATTATCTGAGTTTCTATTATTTCCTACGGGGAAACTCGCTTTGATATACGAGCGCTTTGGATTACAAGCATTCTTCTGGAATGAATTATGCTCGTAATCCAAGGTATTATTGTATGTGTAATGCTGTGTACATTTCTTTACCAGTAGTTGTTTATTGTTTGGAAACTTAATGGTGTTCTGATAAGGAGATTCTCCTCCCTTCCTGTCCCAGTAACAATACTATGACCAAGACAGGATGTTAAAAGAAATCTCCAACACGGGCCCAGACATGAATAAGAACACGTTGATAGCTAAGGGGTAGAGTAGAACCCCTAATCAGCTTTTATTACCGTCTTTGTTACAGTTGGAGATTTCTCTTCACTTCCTATCTTGTTACTCTCTTACAAATGGGTCCTCAGACAGCATTAAGGCCAGGGGCGGAACCAGAGCCTAGTCTCGGGAGAGGCACTGCCAGAAAATAAATTTTTTTTGGGGGTACATTTATCAGGGAAATGGCTGGTGTTAGCACTTCAATCATCACGGCACCATGGTTGTTATGGTGTCAGGATGATTGATGCGCATTATTACTATTATTACATTGTTATAAAAAATGAAATGGTTCAACTCACCATAATGCAGAATCAGTGGGAGCCCTGAGCGTGTCACTTGCCACTGTCACCTGCCACACGTTGCGGATTGTCACTTGCCACGTCGCCTGTAACCAGATGCAGATTGTCACGTGCTGCGTCACCTGTCACCAGTTGCAGATTGTCACTTGCCACGTCACCTGTCACCAGATGCAGATTGTCACTTGCCACGTCACCTGTCACCAGATGCAGATTGTCACTTGCCACATCCCATGCCACACGTTGCAGATTGTCACTTGCCACGTCCCATGCCACACATTGCAGATTGTCACTTGCCACATCCCGTGCCACATGTTGCAGATTGTCACTTGCCACGTCCCATGCCATACGTTGTAGATTGTCACTTGCCACGTCCCATGCCACACGTTGCAGATTGTCACTTGCAACGTCCCATGCCACATGTTGCAGATTGTAACTTGCCACTTCCCACGCCACAGGTTGCAGATTGTAACTTGTCACGTCCCATGCCACACATTGCAGATTGTCACGTCCCATGCCACATGTTGCAGATTGTCACTTGCCACACGTTGCGGATTGTCACTTGCCACGTCCCATGCAACACGTTGCGGATTGTCCGTAGCAGTTTCCAGAGGGCAATGTGAACTGCCTGCGAGTGATATGCGATGCGGGAACCCACACTGTGAACCCAGCTAAACCCTGACACAGTTTCTAGGGACTACGGATGAGCCGAACACCCCCCCCCTGTTCGGTTCGCACCAAAACCTGTGAACGGACCAAAAGTTCGCGCAAACTTTAGAACCCCATTAAAGTCTATGGACATCGAATGTTCAAAATCAAAAGCGCTAATTTTAAAGGCTAATATGCAAGTTATTGTCCTAAAAAGGGTTTGGGGACCCCGGTCCTGCCCCAGGGGACATGTATCAATGCAAAAAAAAGTTTTAAAAACTGTCGTTTTTTCGGGAGCAGTGAGTTTAATGATGCTTAAAGTGAAAAAAAAGGTGAAATATTCCTTTAAATATCGTACCTGGGGGGTGTCTATAGTATGCCTGTAAAATGGCGCGTGTTTCCCATGCTTAGAACAGTCCCTGCACAAAATTACATTTTTAAAGGAATAAAAGTCATTTAAAACTGCTTGCGGCTTTAATGTAATGTCGGGTCCCGGCAATATGGATAAAAATCAGTGATACAAATGACATGGGTACCCCCCCCCAGTCCATTACTAGGCCCTTTGGGTCTTGTATGGATATTAAGGGGAACCCCGCATCCAAATTAAAAAAAGGAAAGGTATGGGGCCCCCAGGCCCTATATACTCTGAACAGCAGTATACAGGCGGTGCAAACAAGACAGGGACTGTAGGTTTGTTGTTAAGTAGAATCTGTTTGTAATTTTGAACTGGTACATTTTTAAAGTGTAGCTCCAGCCAAAAAATCTTAAATTTTTAAGCTTTTTGGAAAACATAGGGAAGGGTTATCACCCCTGTAACATTTGTTTTGCTGTCTGTGCACCTCTTCAGAAGATTTCACCTCACTTTCTGTCCCAATGACAAATGCTTTTTGAAAATTTGGGGTTTTTAGTGAAACAAGGATTGGTGATAAAGCATCAGTGAAGAGGAGACACGTTTTTCCCATATTAACTATAACAGGAGAGAATTTCCCTTCCTAGGGGTAGATTTCTTCTCACTTCCTGTTGTCTCCTTCCGTTTGCAAGTAGGAGTCGTTTATAAGTTGGATGTTTGAAAGTAGGGGCCTGCCCTATATAGAAAACAAAGAAAAAACTGTGCTAAACAGTGAAAACAAATGCACAACAAATCAATATATGCAGCAAACATAAATATATGCAATAAATGTAGATTCCACATCTAATGGCATCAAATCATTAATGTACAGATAGTAGTAGAGTCCATAGATAATGGAGAAATTGAGAGTCTGGTGAAAAGTTGGAAAATGTTCCCTGATAATTCTCTGTGAAGATCAGGTGAAGAAGTGAAAGCAAACACAACCTGCACAGTGATCCTCCACCTTTAAATATATGCGCTTACCAGATGGAAAGCACAACAGGCATATCCCAGGATTAACATCCAGGTTCAGCAACTTGACAAAGAAACACTCCTCTGGATAACACAATGGATGGTGAGTTTCTCAGGTGTATACAGGCTGGGTCCCGGTATCCTACCAGCGATACCCTCCCCACCACGTAACTCCACCATAAACCAGCCCGATATTTAAGGACTGTTTCTTGCTGTGGCCACAGCTACACCATGGGTACAGTTTCCCAGCCTTTAAATCCACTTCAAATGGATGTTTAGCTGCAATAACTGGAGTCACCTGTGACGTGCTGCATGCATGGGCTACTATGACTCTCAGTCCTTGAATCGACTCGGGAATCGATGGAAAATGTGTGATGGAGCCTACACACGGTCGGAATTTCCGACAACAAGGTCCTATCACACATTTTCCGTTGGAAAATCCAACCGTGTGTACGGGGCATAAGCCCTCACAGTTACTCTTGGTGGGTGCAGGAATGGGCCCTGCTGTGAAATATTAGATCAAGAATTGTAATTACATGCCATTGTTGAACAGTGGTAGAAAAATTGGGCCTTTGGTGGTGTTGCTGGTACCACAACACTGTAAGTCCTCACAGTTACTCTTGGTGGGCGCTGGAACGGGCCCTGCTGTGAAATATTATATCAAGAATTGTAATTACATGCACCTGTTGAACAGGGGCAGAAAAATTGGGCCTTTGGTGGTGATGGTGGTGGTGGTATTGCCACAACACTGTAAGCCCTCACAGTTACTCTTGGTGGGCGCAGGAATGGGCCCTGCTGTGAAATATTAGATCAAGAATTGTAATTACATGCACCTGTTGAACAGGGGCAGAAAAATTGGGCCTTTGTTGGTGGTGGTGGTGGTGTTGCCACAACACTGTAAGCCCTCACAGTTATTCTTGGTGGGCGCAGGAATGGGCCCTGCTGTGAAATATTAGATCAAGAATTGTAATTACATATCCCTGTTGAACAGGGGCAGGAAAATTGGGCCTTAGGCACTGGTGCCACAACACTGCAACCCCTCACAGATTCTATAGTTGGAGCGCAGGAATGAGCCCTGCTGCAAAGTATTGCAGCAAAAATTGTAATTATATGCCCCTGTTAAACAGGGGCTGAAAAATTGGGCCTTGGGCACTGGTGCTGGTGCCACAACACTGCAACCCCTCACAGATACTCTAGTTGGAGAACAGGAATGAGCCCTGCTGCAAAGTATTGCATCAAAAATTGTAATTACACGCCCCTTTTAAACGGGCAGAAAAATTGGGCCCAGAACCAAAAATGTTCTTACAAGCTATCAGCATGAAAATTGAGGAGGAAGAGGATTGTCACTCAGCATAACATAGGCAGTCTTGAAGGGATCTCACATTAGAAAAAAAATCAATCGGTTACATCAGCATCAGATGCTTGGTAACTGGTGATCCAAGACTGATTCATTTTTATGAAGGTCAGCCAATCGACCGATTCGGTGGACAGGCGCACCCTGTGATCGGTTGCAAAGCCTTCAGCAGCACTGAATGTGCATTCCAAAAAAACGCTAGATGCAGGACAGGCCAGTAGCTCAATTGCATACTGTGCAAGCTCTGGCCAGTGAATCATCCTCAAGAACCAGTAACCCAGAGGATTTTCGGTGGGAAAGGTGTCCAAGTCTGATCTTGCCCCTAGGTAATCCTGCACCATGTGAATCAGATGCTGGCGATGGTTGCTGGAACCGATCAGACCTTGGGGCTGCGGACTAAAAAATTGTCTGAACGCAACGGTCAGACGGCCACCTTGTCCACCGCTCCTTATGTGACTGAACGAAGCCTCAGCAACACATTGTCCAGGAGGACCAGGAGGACCAGAAAATTGTAACCTCCCAGGCTCTGGAAACCCGTTGCACAAACCTTTCTTCAAGGCCTCCTGAAGATGTTTCATCCTCTGCCAGCTGAGCACTGGCATTATATGACCTGCAGAAATGCACACAGACTTTCCTGGCCTGCCTCAGGACATCCTGTAAGCCCAGGTACCTGCCCAAGAACTGCTGCATCACCAAATTAAGGACGTGAGCCAAACAGGGCACATGGGTCAGTTGTCCCTGTCGGAGGGCGGAGAAGAGGTTGGTGCCATTGACGCAAACCACTATACCTGGCTTAAGCTGGCGTGGCATCAACCACCTCTGAACCTGCCCCTGCAGAGCTGACAGAATCTCTGCCCCAGTGTGGCTCCTGTCCCCCAAGCACACCAGCTCAAGCACCACATGGCATCTTTTTGCCTGCGTGCTTGCATAGCCCCTTGAACACCTACGGAGCACCGCTGGTTCTGAGAACAAATCAGCACAGGAAGAGGCCATGGAGGAAGAAGAAGAGGAGGGGTGGAGGAGAGAGGTGTGGCATAATCACCACTAGTAGAATTTTGGAGGCTTTTTGGCGGAACAACCTCCAACATTACTGCACCCTGTCCTGCATCCTTCCCAGCTGCCAGAAGAGTCACCCAGTGCGCGGTGAAAGATAGGTAACGTCCCTGTCCATGCCTGCTGGACCATGAGTCAGCGGTAATATGCACCTTACCGCTGACCGCCCTGTCCAGTGAGGCCAAGACATTACCTTCCACATGCCGGTAGAGAGCCGGAATCACCTTCTGAGAGAAAAAGTGGCGTTTGGGAACCTGTCACTGAGGAACCGCACATTTCACAAACTCACGGAAGGGGGCAGAGTCTACCAATTGAAAAGGCAGCAGTTAAAGTGCTAGCAATTTAGCCAAGCTAGCATTCAACCGCTGGGCATGTGGATTGCTGGGAGCGAACTTCTTTCAGCGGTGCAGCAGCTGGGGCAGGGAAATGTGCCTGGTACAGTCTGACGTTGGTGTACCGATAACAGATTGCCCGCAAGTACTTGGCTGTGACACACCTAATTCTACACCTTCATTCCTCTCAGTGCAGGTTTCAGAGAGGACTGAAGGTATAGTGGGGTTGGAGATCCCAGCTGATGAGGAGCAAGGAGAGGTCCACTTTGTTCTTTGGTGCGGGTCTTTTAGGTACGCTTGCCAATGAACTGCATGGCAGGTCGACATATGTCTAGTCAAGCATGTGGTGCCCAAGCGGGTGATGTTTTGGCCACGCGAGATACGCTTGAGACATATGTTGCAAATAGCAGCGGTGGGATCTAATGCACTCGTCTCAAAAAAGGCCCACACCAAAGAACTGGCTGGCCCCTGGAGGGCATCCTGCCTCGTCGGAGATGTGCCTCCTCCTCCTCCTCTCTCCTATCAGGCACCCACGTGGAGTCAGTGAGCTCATCATCCCCTCCCTCCTCATCACTGGTGTCAGGTCCCACACTTACCAGACAGGTGAGTCCGCTTGGGCAGAGGGTAGGCTCCCTTACGTATCCGATTCGGGGCCCCTGGTAGAGTAGACAGGAGGCCACGAATGCGGAGTGGTATGAGGGCCTGAAGTAGGGTCCTGGAGCACAATGGTCTGGCAAGCAACCGGTAGATCTTCAGACTGGGTAGAGCAGATGCTGGGCAGGAACTGATCAGGCTGGTCACACACAGGCAGAGGTCGGCAACGGGCTGGCAGCAGCGGTACAAGAGGGTGAGGCGGAAACAAGGTCAGACAAGCCGGGGTCGGGTTCAGGCAGCAATCAAGGATGGTCCAAAGGGTAGCCGGGTCACAACGGATAAGCACAACAGGGATACAGGAACTCAGGATGATCACGGACAAGGTACAGAGCTGTTTGATCAGGCAGCACTGGGTCAGCATAGAGGCAAGCCTTAAATAGGCCGATTGGCGCCAAAACGCCGCGCACGTGCACGCGCCGATTCGCCAAAGCGCGCCGCGCCCCCGCACGCGCCCGAGCGCGCCCCCGACACCGGCGTGCACGCCCACCGAACCGGGTCGCGTCAAAAGCAACGCCCACAGGCGGACGCGCGCTAACGCGAACGCGCGCTAGCGCGAACGCGCGTACGCACGAACGCCCGGACGCCACCCCGCACGCCACGGTCGGCCAGCCCAGACACACCAGCGCCCCCAGGGACACGCGCCCCAGCACGGACAGGAACGCGAGCGCCAACACGCCCCGGCGTGCCCCGGCGCCCAACCAGGTAACCTCTCTGACAGTGCCCCCTCCTCAAGGGCAGACTCCGGATGCCCAGCTCCGCCATCTTTGCGGGATGAGAGGTTTTGAAGGATTGAAGGAGATCGTTAGCGTGTAAATTGTTTTCTGGTTCCCACGAATTGTCTTCGGGACCGTAGCCCCTCCACTTCACCAGATATTGTACCTGATTGCGCCTTCTTCTGCAATCAAGAATTGCTTCCACTTCAAACTCCTCTTCGCCATCAACCTTGATCGGTTTGGGTGGACCAATGCAACGACCAGGAAAGAAATTAGGCGTGACCGGTTTTAGGAGAGAAACGTGGAATACTGGATGAATTCTCAGGGAATTGGGGAGGTCCAATTCAAATGCCACATTGTTGATCTTCCTTTTGATCAAGAAAGGACCCAGGTATTTGGGACCCAGTTTCCTGGATGGACAAGCTAGCTTGAGGTTTGCGGTGGACAGCCAGACAGAATTGCCAGGTTCTAGCATAAGTTCTCCTCGTCTCTTTCTGTCGAAGATCCTCTTATAGTCTTCCTGAGCCTTGGTCATGGTTTCCTGTAGCAATTTATTGTTATTGGAGAAAAAAATTCAAGGTCTCGGAAACTGCAGGAACAGGGCATTCAGGAAATGCTCCAGGTAAGAAGGATGGGTGGAAACCATAATTGGCATAGAACGGAGACTGATTAGTCGCTGAGTGTAAAGAGTTATTATAAGAGAACTCTGCGATGGGAAGCAGGGAGGCCCAGTCATCTTGGGAAAAAGCTGAAAAACAGCGGATGTATTGCTCCAAGGTTTGGTTCGTCCTCTCGGTTTGTCCATTGGACTGAGGGTGGTAGGCCGAGGAAAAGGACAACTCGATCTCAAGGGCACCACAAAGGGATCTCCAGAATCTGGAGGTGAACTGGACGCCTCTGTCCGAGACTATATTGGTCGGGACTCCATGTAGTCTGACGATTTCTTTGATGAAGATAGCGGCGGTCTCCATGGCTGAGGGGGTGCCCTTCATGGGGAGGAAATGGGCCATCTTAGACAACCTGTCCACTACAACAAAAATGGATGAAAAACCCTCTGATGGTGGGAGCTCCACGATGAAATCCATAGAAATCATGGCCCAAGGTCTCTCTGGGACTGGTAATGGCTTCAGTAGGCCCCATGCTCTTGACCGGCTAGTCTTATTTCTGGCACACGTATCACAGGACTCCACATATGCCTTACAATCCCTGGTAAGATGAGGCCACCAGAAGGAGCGTTGGACAAGGTCAATTGTTTTCCGTGTGCCGAAGTGACCCGCAAGTTTGTGGTCATGGCACAAGCTTAGTACCCGTGCTTTCAGCTCCTCAGGAACCACAATCCTATTCTTGAACCAGAGTAGTCCATCCTTGGCACAGGCTTCAGCAAGTGGGGGCATTCTCGAGGAAGCTCGCCTGATTTGAGAAATTATGTCTTCCTGTAGAACGAGGAAATTTCCAGAAGGGAGAATGGTGTCTGGGGACAGGGTTCTTTCAGAGTCAAGAAACATTCGGGAAAGGGCGTCGGATTTGACATTCTTGGATCCAGGTCTGTACGTGATGTGAAAAATAAATCGAGAAAAAAAAAGTGCCCATCTGGCCTGCCGGGGTTTTAATCTCTTGGCCGTTCTTAGGTATTCTAAGTTTTTATGGTCTGTGTAGACCAAGATGGGATGTGCTGCACCTTCCAGGAGATAACGCCATTCTTCCAGAGCTGCCTTAATGGCCAGAAGTTCCCGATCACCCACGTCATAATTTTTCTCGGACGGAGAGAGCTTACGTGAGAAGAATCCCACTGGATACAGGAGTGCTTTGGCACCCTGTCTCTGAGACAGTACAGCTCCGACTGCAACTTCGGAGGCATCCACCTCCAGGACGAAAGGCAAGGCAGGATTGGGATGTTTAAGAATAGTGGCTGAGGTAAACAACGCTTTGAGTTTTCCAAAGGCCTCTTGTGCTTTAGGGGTCCAGTGGAACCGGCACCCTTGTTTAATAAGTTCCGTAATGGGAGCTATGATTGAAGAAAATCCCTTGATGAACTTTCTGTAGAAATTGGCGAAGCCAATAAAACGTTGTACCCCTTTTTTGTCAGTCGGTGCAGGCCACTCCAGAATAGCGGATACTTTCTGAGGATCCATTTTAATGCCATCAGGAGAGATGATTAAACCCAAGAACTGGATGGATTGGAGCTCAAATTCGCACTTCTCAAGTTTGGCGTAGAGCCCATGCTGTCTTAGCCGGGAGAGTACGGTTCGTACATGTTTGCGGTGCTCCATCAGAGAGGCGGAGAAGACCAAGATATCATCCAGGTAAACGATGACGTATAAATCCAGTAAATCATGAAAGACGTCATTAACAAAATGCTGAAATGTTGCCGGTGCGTTGCACAGACCAAAAGGCATGACAAGGTACTCATAATGACCAAATCGGGTACGAAAAGCTGTCTTCCACTCGTCTCCTTCTCTTATACGGATCAGGTTATAGGCTCCACGGAGGTCTAGTTTAGTAAACACGGTAGCAGATCCTAACCTCTGAAACAGCTCAGGAACCAAAGGTAGCGGGTATCTGTTCTTTATGGTAATTTTGTTAAGCTCCCGGTAATCAATGCAGGGACGTAGGGAATGATCTTTTTTTTCCACGAAGAAGATGCCTGCCCCAGCTGGAGACGTGGAAGGACGAATGAACCCTTTCTTCAGGTTTTCGTCAATGTAAGTCTTCAAGGTGCCCAGCTCCTGCTCAGTTAAGGGAAAGATCCTGCCAAAGGGGACTTCGGTACCCGGTAGAAGTTCTATTGGGCAGTCATAGGATCTATGTGCTGGAAGGGTTTCTGCCCCCTTCTTACTGAACACGTCTAGGAAATCCCGGTAGGGTTCAGGAAGATCTTGGTAGAGTTTAGTTTCAGAGTCCATGCACAGACATTGGGAGGAGGTTGGTGGGATTCCCCGTAAGCAGTTTTGTCTGCAATATTCAGAGGAAAACTGAACCTTGCCCGTAGCCCAGTTGATGCTAGGATTGTGGGCCTGTAGCCAAGGTATCCCTAGGATAATTGGGAAGAGAGGAGAGGAGATGACATCTAGGCGTAATAGTTCCTGATGTTCCGGGCCAATGGTGGCCAAAAGAGGAACCGTTTCTTGGGTGACGGGTCCGGAACGGAGGGTGGAACCGTCTGCTAGAAAGACTGCCAGTCCTTGGGCTTTAGTTTGAGTGGGGATATGGTGAGTTTCAACGAAGGTCCGGTCAATGAATCCACTGCATGCCCCTGAATCAATGATGACCGGTACTGGGATGCTCCTTCCAGGTAACTGCAAGACAATGGAGAGTGTTAAATG
Source organism: Lithobates clamitans (assembly GCA_037952925.1). Taxonomy (NCBI): domain Eukaryota; kingdom Metazoa; phylum Chordata; class Amphibia; order Anura; family Ranidae; genus Lithobates; species Lithobates clamitans. The sequence continues at coordinate 3,551,203 of JBBGZY010000374.1, forward strand.
GCTACCGGTACTAGGTAGGACAGGTGCACACAATGAGGAAGACGGTAGACACTTACGTCTTTTATTGGGGCATGCTCTTGCAAAATGACCGGGCTCTCCACAGTACAAGCACAGGTTGAGTGTGCGTCTTCGTGTCTTCTCTTCTGGAGTCAGAGAGGGACGGAGCAGTCCCAACTGCATAGGCTCCGAGCCTTCCTGGGCGGAAGCGGATGAGACCAATGGAGCTTGGTGCGGGGCACTAGGGACCCTGGGCAACATCCAGGTAAGACGTGGATGACCAACTGATCTTTCAGAGCGTCTTTCCCTGAGGCGACGGTCAATTTGGATTGATAAATTGATGAGCTCCTCTAGTGTCTGGGGGACCCCCACTCGTGCCAGCTCGTCCTTTAGAGGGTCAGATAATCCCAGCCGATATTGGTGACGCAAGGCAGCGTCATTCCACTCCGTGTCGGAGCTCCAACGCCTAAACTCCACGGCGTAATCTTCAGCCGCTCTGCGACCTTGTTGGAGGGAATGCAAAGTGGCTTCAGCCGTTGCCGTTAGCTGAGGGTCCTCATACAGTTGGGACATGGCTAGGAAGAAGTCACTCACGGAATCAAGAGATTGAGCCTTTTGTTTCAGCAGATTGTGGGCCCAGGTTTGAGGTTCACCAGTCAGCAAGGATATGACGAACCCCACTTTAGTAGCTTCCAGGGAGAATGTACGGGGTTGCAGGGCAAAATACAGTTCGCAAGCGTTGCGGAACGCTTGGAACTTACTGCGATCTCCGGAAAACTTCTCGGGTGGAGGTACTCTGGGCTCTGGCGGAAGCATCACTACAGAGGGTGCCGAAGCCGAATTGGACGCTGCTCCTGAAGGAGAGGCTGAGAGGGCCTGGACCTGCCCTTCCAATCTAGTGTAGCCTTCTTGCAGACTTTTAACGGCTTGAGTGAGGCCCGCTAGGTGCCTGCACAGTTCATCCATGGGGGAGGCCCCCTGCCCGGACTCAGTCATGGCTGCCTGATACTGTCAGGTCCCACACTTACCAGACAGGTGAGTCCGCTTGGGCAGAGGGTAGGCTCCCTTACGTATCCGATTCGGGGCCCCTGGTAGAGTAGACAGGAGGCCACGAATGCGGAGTGGTATGAGGGCCTGAAGTAGGGTCCTGGAGCACAATGGTCTGGCAAGCAACCGGTAGATCTTCAGACTGGGTAGAGCAGATGCTGGGCAGGAACTGATCAGGCTGGTCACACACAGGCAGAGGTCGGCAACGGGCTGGCAGCAGCGGTACAAGAGGGTGAGGCGGAAACAAGGTCAGACAAGCCGGGGTCGGGTTCAGGCAGCAATCAAGGATGGTCCAAAGGGTAGCCGGGTCACAACGGATAAGCACAACAGGGATACAGGAACTCAGGATGATCACGGACAAGGTACAGAGCTGTTTGATCAGGCAGCACTGGGTCAGCATAGAGGCAAGCCTTAAATAGGCCGATTGGCGCCAAAACGCCGCGCACGTGCACGCGCCGATTCGCCAAAGCGCGCCGCGCCCCCGCACGCGGCCGAGCGCGCCCCCGACACCGGCGTGCACGCCCACCGAACCGGGTCGCGTCAAAAGCAACGCCCACAGGCGGACGCGCGCTAACGCGAACGCGCGCTAGCGCGAACGCGCGTACGCACGAACACCCGGACGCCACCCCGCACGCCACGGTCGGCCAGCCCAGACACACCAGCGCCCCCAGGGACACGCGCCCCAGCACGGACAGGAACGCGAGCGCCAACACGCCCCGGCGTGCCCCGGCGCCCAACCAGGTAACCTCTCTGACAACTGGAGCAAACCTGGCAGTATGCTGCAGCTGGGGGAACATGACTGCCAAATTGCTGTCCTTCTTGGGCACCCCCTCTCTCTGGGCTCAGGTTACTGCCTTCCTCTAGCTGGGTACCATCATCAGAGCCTTCAAAATGCTGGGCATCCTCCTGGAGCATGTACCCAACACTGTGGTCAAACAGTTCGGGGGACTCCCCAGGAGGACATGGTGGGGCTAGGGAAGGAGTGACTGATGCCACTGAGCCGAGGGAAGAGGCCGCGTTGGCAGCTGCTTTGCCAGACAAATTTGCCTGAGCCTGGGTGAGAGAGGATGAGGAGGATGAGGACAGCTTGGTCATCCACTCTACCAAGTCTTCGGCATGTTGCGGCTCAACATGGCCAGCTGCCAAAAAAAAGGAAAAGCGTGCTGATGGGGATGCACCGTCTCCACGACCAGCACTGTTGCCTCTAGACACAGAGCCTGCTTGCCCTCTTTTATTGACTTGTGACTGTCTGCCTGTCCTTGTTGGCCTTCCAGACATACTAATGGCCTGCAGTGAGATGTAGCTGCACAAAGCTGGGATGTATATATATATATATATATATATATATATATATATATATATACTGATACTGCAGCTAGCAGAATCAACTGCCTGCCTGTAGTATTATTAGTATGAGAACACCAGCAATTGTCTTCAGGTAGCTTTAGGTGCACACTGTGCAGAGGACGCAGTACACTAACTATAAATACTTTAGCTGCCTGCCTGTGGTACTAATAGTATCAGAAGAACACCACCAATTTTCTTCAGGTAGCTTTAGGTGCACACTGTGCAGAGGACACATTACGCTAACTGTAAATACTGCAGCTGCTTGCCTGTGGTATTAATAGGATCAGAACAACAGCAATTGTCTTCAGGTTTTTCGGTGCACACTGTGCAGAGGACATAGTACACTAACTGTAAATACTGCAGCTGCCTGCCTGTGGTACTAATAGGATCAGAAGAACACCAGCAATTTTCTTCAGGTAGCTTTGGCCAATTATGGCTCTCTGTACAGACAGCGCTGTGATTGGCCAAGCAGTGAATTATGGGGCGTGACGCGTCACTCGAATTTGGCGCGAACAGCCCATAACGTTCGCAATTCGACGAACGGACGAACAGGCGATGTTCGAGTCGAACATGGGTTCGACTCCAACTCGAAGCTCATTCCTACTAGGGACACCATTATGCTGAGCAGGTATGCACGAATGCATGCAAAATCCACAAGAACTGTTATGCCCCGTACACACGATCGGACTTTCTGACAACAAAATTGTGGATTTTTGTTCGAAGAATGTTGGCTCCAACTTGTCTTGCATACACACGGTCACACAAATGTTGGCCAACAATTACGATTGTAGTGACGTACAGGACGTACGTGGTATCTCCATTACGAACACTAGTTATATCTCTGGCTCATACTTGATTCCGAGGATGCGTGGACTTTTGTCCGACGGACTTGTGTACACACGATCGGAAAGTCCGGCAACAAACATTTGTTGGCGGAAAACTTGAGAACCTGCTAGCCAACGTTTGTTAGCGGAAAGTCCGCCAACAAATGTTCTATGGAGCATACACACGGTCGGACTTTCCGCCAACAAGCTCGCATCCAACATTTGTTGTCAGAAAATCCGATCATGTGTACAGGGCATAACAGTTGTGCGATGGGAATGAGGGACACCTACTAGCAAACGTATATAGGCAAAGGACACGCCTCCTGCCACACCCCCTTAAAGGAGAATTAACCCCAAAAAAAGGTTAATTAAATCCACAAGGGCTTTTTTTTTACCACTACTATTCCTTTATATTGAATTTTAAAATTTACAAATGCAGCAATTTAGAAACTGGACGAAAGGTTTAGCACTGGGAAACATTTTTTGAAAGATAAAAAGTGCATTTTATATACAACTATACAGATCAGACCAAAATGAGGGACAAATGAGGAGGAACGAGGTACAGAGGGACATTGCTCCAAATCAGGGACAGTCCCTCGAAATCAGGGACAGTTGGGAGCTATGCAACAATGTTCATATAATATATATTTTGCTTATGCTAAGCATACTATTCACAAATTATGATTGCAATATTGGTGATCCAATAAAGTTTATAAAAGTATTTAGTACCAGTAACGGTGCAGACATCAATAATGGGAGGCTTTAGAGAAGACTGAAGCCAGGATTAGATTCAGGATTTTCTCAAATCCTAAGGATTGATTTCTGTAGGTTTTAGCATGCTGCAGATAATTATTTCTTCAACCAGCTAAAACCGTTTTTGTTGAGATACCCTGTGGAGTGTGTGTCTGTCCATATGTATTTATTATATACAGTATCTCACAAAAGTGAGTACACCCCTCACATTTTTGTAAATATTTCATTATAAGTTTTATTGTGACAACACTGAAGAAATGACACTTTGCTACAATGTAAAGTAGTGAGTGTACAGTTTGTATAACAGTGTAAATTTGCTGTCCCCACAAAATAACTCAACACACAGCCATTAATGTCTAAACCGCTGGCAACAAAAGTGAGTACACCCCTAAAAGAAAATGTCCAAATTGGGCCCAGTTAGCCATTTTCCCTCCCCGGTGTCCTGTGACTTGTTAGTGTTATAAGGTCTCAGGTGTGAATTGGGAGCAGGTGTGCTAAATTGGTGTTATCGCTCTCACTCTCTCATACTGGTCACTGGAAGTTCAACATGGCACATTATGGCAAAGAACTCTCTGAGGATCTGGAAAAAGAATTGTTGCTCTACATAAAGATGGCCTAGGATATAAGAACATTTCCAAGACCCTGAAACTGAGCTGCAGCACGGTGGCCAAGATCACACTGTGGTTTAATAGGACAGGTTTCACTCAGAACAGGACTCGCCATGGTCAGCCAAAGAAGTTGAGCGCACGTGCTCAGCATCATATCCAGAGGTTGTCTTTGGGAAATAGACGTATGAGTGCTGCCAGCATTACTGCAGAGGTTGAAGGAGTGGGGGGGGGTCAGCCTGTCAGTGCTCAAACCATACGCTGCACACTGCATCAAATTGGTCTGCATGGCTGTCGTCCCAGAAGGAAGCCTCTTCTAAAGATGATGCACAAGAAAGCCTGCAAACAGTTTGCTGAAGACAAGCAGACTAAGGACATGGATTACTGATACCATGTCCTGTGGTCTGATGAGACCAAGATAAACTTATTTGGTTCAGATGGTGTCAAGCGTGTGTGGCGGCAACCAGGTGAGGAGTACAAAGACAAGTGTGTCTTGCCTACTGTCAAGCATGGTGGTGGGAGTGTCATGGTCTGGGGCTGCATGAGTGCTGCCGGGACTGGGGAGCTACAGTACATTGAGGGAACCATGAATGCCAACATGTACCTTGACATACTGAAGCAGAGCATGATCCCCTCCTTTCGGAGACTGGGCTGCAGAGCAGTATTCCAACATGATAACTACTCCAAACACACTTCCAAGATGACCACTGCCTTGCTAAAGAAGCTGAGGGTAAAAGGGATGGACTGGCCAAGCATGTCTCCAGACCTAAACCCTATTGAGTATCTGTGGGGCAAATAGAGGGTGGAGGAGCGCAAGGTCTCTAACATCCACCAGCTCCGTGATGTCATCATGGAAGAGTGGAAGAGGACTCCAGTGGCAACCTGTGAAGCTCTGGTGAACTCCATGCCCAAGAGGGTTAAGACAGTGCTGGAAAAAAATGGCGGCCACACAAAATATTGACACTTTTTCCCCAATTTGGACATTTTCACTTAGGGGTGTACTCACTTTTGTTGCCAGCAGTTTAGACATTAATGGCTGTGTGTTGAGTTATTTTGAGGGGGACAGCAATTTTAGACTGTTATATGAGCTGTACACTCACTACTTTACATTGTAGCAAAGTGTAATTTCTTCAGTGTTGTCACATGAAAAGATATAATAAAATATTTACAAAAATGTGAGGGGTGTACTCACTTTTGTGAGATACTGTATATATATATATATATATATATATATATATATATATATATATATATATATATATATATACACATACAGGGCTTTTTTTCCTGTATATATACACACACACAATTACATGTACACATTGGCTAATTTTGGATAGGATATCGTGACAAGAAAAGTTTAAAACCACTGTATATAAAAGAATTGCAGTGTAAGTAGACTTTTGATGTACCTAATCCAAATCCTTTGCAAGTAGATATTCTGGAAATGGCTGTGGGGCTCATCCACACCTATGCACTGTGGTAACGCATGACAAAGAACATTACACATGCTAGTGTGTTGCAGTTCCAATAATTTTTAATGGAGTCCTAAAGCACCATAACGGTGGATTGCAATGCATGGTAACTTACATCTGTGTGCTATGCTGCATCTGAAATATGCTGCAGGTTCATTAATAACAGTTAAAGGGGTTGTAAAGGTAAAATTATTATTTTTTTTAAATAACAAACATGTTATACTTACCTTCACTGTGCAGCTCGTTCTGCACAGAGTGGCCCCGAACCTGGTCTTCTGGGGTCCCTCGGCGGCTGTTTCAGCTCCTCCCCGCAAGCATTCACCACCTTAATGCGAGCTCCCTCGCATGGCGGTGAGCGCTTGTGGGCACGCTCCCGTGATACAGCCGGCGGCTATAGCCGCTCGCTGTATCACTCGGCCCCGCCCCCCGGCGCGCCGCGTCATCGGATGTGATTGACAGCAGCGCGAGCCAATGGCTGCGCTGCTTTCAATCCATCCACTGCAGCCAATCAGCGACCAGGCTGAGCTGCAGTGGAGATGACGAGAACGAGCAGCGAAGATTCGAGGCGTCAGGTAAGTAAAACGGGGGGGCTGGGGGCGGCGGTATTGTCAAAAGTTTTTTCACCTTAATGCATAGAATGCATTAAGGTGAAAAAATTTTTACCTTTACAACCCCTTTAATGCAGTCAGTAATCTGGGACTTTATGCTTATTGCTAAAACAAAACCTGCACTGAAAATACCAGCCTGTATAAGAATTATGTAGTCACGGATTTAAGTTAAGAAATTAAAAAACAATCCCTGATAGGTTTAACCACTTGCAGTGCCTAGAAAAAGTATTCATACCCTTTGACATTTTCCACATTTTGTCATGTTACAACCAAAAACGTAAATGTATTTTATTGGGATTTTATGTGATAGACCAACACAAAGTGGCACATAATTGTGAAGTGGAAAGAAAATGATAAATGGTTTTCAACATTTTTTACAAATATATATCTGAAAAGTGCGGCGTGCATTGGTATTCATCCGCCCTGAGTCAAACTTTGTAGAACCACCTTTCACTGCAATTACAGCTGCAAGTCTTTTTGGGGATGCCTCTACCAGCTTTGCACATCTAGAGAGTGAAATTTTTGCTCATTCTTTGCAAGATAGCTCAAGGTCTGTCAGATTTGATGAAGAGCGTCTGTGAACCGCAATTTTCAAGTCTTGCCACAGATTCTCACTTGGATTTAGGTCTGGACTTTGACTGGGCCATTTTAACACATGAATATGCTTTGATCTAAACCATTCCATTGTAACTCTGGCTGTATGTTTAGGGTCGTTGTCCTATTGGTAGGTGAACCTCTGCCCCAGTCTCAGGTCTTTTGCAGACTCTAATGCCCCGTACACACGGTCGGATTTTCTGACGGAAAATGTGTGATAGGACCTTGTTGTCGGAAATTCCGACCGTGTGTAGGCTCCATCATACCTTTTTCCATCAGATTTTCCGACACACAAAGTTTGAGAGCAGGCTATAAAATTTTCCGACAACAAAATCCGTTGACGGAAATTCCGATTGTGTGTACACAAATCCAACGGACAAAGTGCCACGCATGCTCAGAATAAATAAAGAGATGAAAGCTATTGGCCACTGCCCCGTTTATAGTCCCGACGTACGTGTTTTACCTCACCGCGTTCAGAATGATCAGATTTTCCGACAACTTTGTGTGACCGTGTGTATGCAAGACAAGTTTGAGCCAACATCCGTCGGAAAAAATCCTAGGATTTTGTTGTCGGAATGTCCGAACAAAGTCCGACCGTGTGTACGGGGCATAACAGGTTTTCTTCTAAGATTGTCCTGTATTTCGTTCCATCCATCTTCCCATCAACGCTGACCAGCTTCCCTGTACCTCCTGAAGAAAAGCATCCCCACAACATGATGCTGCCACCACCATGTTTCATGGTGGGGATGGTTTGTTCACGGTGATGTGCAGTTTTAGTTTTCTGCCACACATAGCATTTTGCTTTTAGAAGATCAAAAAGTTAAAAAACAGAAAATTGAATACTTACCTTTCCGTAATTTTCCTTTCCTGGTGCCTACCCATGGCAGCATACCAATGGTTGGTTGCTCCGCCCCCGACCAACCCACAGGACCACTTTAACTCTATAAATAAAAGAGTTGTTCCTCCCCACCGTCATTCTTGTAACTAGATCTCAGAAAACTAAGGATTATTGAAGGGAGGGTGTATGCTGTCATGGGTAGGCACCAGGAAAGGAAAATTACGGAAAGGTAAGTATTCAATTCTCCGTTTTCCTGGTGCCTCCGTGGCAGCATACCAATGGTAAATAACTCGCTTACAGGGAGGGTACTGCAATAAAAAATTTAATGAAAAACTACAGCCTTGACATCTGTAAGGTTCTTTCCCCAAATTCCCGGGAAGTAAGAACCGCTGGGTCTACACTATAGTGAGACATGAAAGTGTTGAATGACGACCAACTGGCTGCTCGGCAAATTGTCTCAGGGGAGACCCGCGCCAATGCTGCCCAAGAAGAGGCCATTCCCCGAGTGGAATGCGCGCTGACCGCATCTGGAACTGCCAGACCACTAGCCCAATAGGCCCTTTGGATTAATTTAACGATCCAGCTTGCTAAGGTCGTCTTGGATGCTGCCATTCCCTTTCTGGCGCCTTTTGGTATGACAAACAGTCTTTGATCTTTGCGAAACTGTTGTGTTGAGTTTAAATAGTGTCTCAGGGATCTGGCTACATCTAGCTCATGTAATCTTGAAGACTCTGGATCTTCTCCAAATGCTGGGAGAACCCATTCCTGATTAAGATGATAGAGAGAAGGTACCTTAGGAGTGAATTGATGGATGGGTTGCAAAACCACCCTGTCCGGGAAGAAGGTGATGTAAGGTTCCCGTGATCCTAGAGCTTGGATTTCCGATACTCTGCGAGCCGAGGTGATGGCAATCAAGAATACTGCTTTTAAGGAAATGTCCTCTAGTGTGCAATCTTCTGTGGGAGCAAAGGGAGGATTTGATAGGACATCCAGCACAATCGTCAAGTCCCATTTGGGGTATAATGCTTTCCTGGGAGGTCGCAATCTCAGGACTACCTTCAAAAAGCGTTCGACCAGAGTGTTCAAAGCCCATCGTGTATCTGTCAGGGCTGAGAGAGTCGAGACCTGGACCTTAAGAGTGTTTAGACCTAAACCTAGATCCAAGCCATTCTGTAGGAAGAGAAGCACATTCTGGACCCCAGGGTCCATGGGATCGAAATGATTAAGCTCTGCCAGTTCTGTAAATTTTCTCCATATTCTGTAATAGGTGGAATTAGTGGAAGACTTCCTTGCCTGTAGAAGTGTTTGAATAACATTATGTGAGCACCCTAAATCATCCAGCCTTTTCCGCTCAATTTTCAGACCCTCAAGTCTAGAATTTCCGGATGCGGGTGAGAGAAGTCGTTTTGAGACAGAAGGTCGTTCAGGTGTGGAAGAGGAAGCGGTCTGCATACAGCCAAGTTGTCTAGGAGTGTGAACCACGGTCTCTTGGGCCAGTATGGGATTACTGCCAAGACTGTGACTTTCTCCGTCGTCAGGCGCTGAAGAAACCTCAATATCAGAGGAGTCGGAGGAAATGCGTATCCTTTCTGAAAATTCCAAGGCTGGGCTAGAGCGTCTACTCCTGCTGACCCTGGGGACGGGAACCTTGAGAAGAACAGAGGCGTCTTCGCGTTGAGTGGAGAGGCAAATAGGTCGATTTGGGGGGTGCCCCATTGTTGGCATATCCATTAGAAAACCTTGGGATTCAGGGACCACTCGTTGTTGTTGACGAATGATCTTGACAGATGGTCGGCTAACTGGTTCTCGGACCCTGGGATGTATGAGGCCCGCAGGTTGATTAAGTTCCTCTCAGCCCATTTCAGAATGGGCGTCACTTCGCTGAGTAGAGACCTGCTGTGTGTTCCCCCCTGGTTCTGGACATAGGCCACTGCCGCTTTGTTGTCCATCTGTAGGAGTATGGATTTTCGTCTGAGGTAGGTGGCTAAATGTAAGATTGCCATCCATGCCGCCCTTAGTTCCAGTATGTTCGATACTACCACCTCCGAATCGAACTGCCATCTCCCTTGGACTAGTTGATCTTGGAAGTGCGCACCCCAGCCCAACTGACTTGAATCTGACGTAAGAGTAGTCCATGAGATGGGCCCTAGGGAACAGTGAATCTGCAGGTTGGATGGCCTCGTCCACCACCAGAGACTGGACTTCATTATGGATGTGACTAATATCCTCTGATCCAGGCGATTCTTCCTCCACTGTGCCAGAAAGCCCAGTTGGAATCCCCGCAGATGCCACCTGGCCCACATCACCATGGGTATACAAGAGATAAGGGAGCCCAGGAGACTCAGACAGTCTGAAGCCAACATGGAGTGGCTTGCCAATACTCTCTTTACCTTCCTTATCAGGACAGGAATCTTTTCTAGGGGAAGTGAAACTGGAGTGTTGAAAAGTGCTCCTAGATATGTCATCTTTTGTGTAGGTGTGAGCTGGCTTTTCGAGTAATTGATTAACCACCCGAACTTGCTCAGGGTGTCTAGGACCAGCCGTACATGCATTTCTAGGCTCCTTTTGTGTGGGGATAGAATGAGGATGTCGTCCAAGTAGTGAAGCACTCGAATCCCTTTTTCTCGAAGAGGAGCCAGGATTGCCACTAGCACCTTGGTAAAGGTTCTGGGAGCTGTTGAGATCCCGAGCGGCAGGCATTGAAACTGTAGGTGTAAATCGCCTACTTTGAAACGTAGAAAAGGTTGAAACTGCTGCAGGATAGGTATATGGAGATATGCGTCTTGAAGGTCTATAGAGACCATCCAATCCCCTGGCTGTACCGATAGGATCACTGTATTTAAGGATTCCATTTTGAAATGCTCTGTACGGATATATCTGTTTAACCTCTTCAGGTCCAACACGGGCCTCCAGCCGCCCGATTTTTAGGGGACCAAAAAGACTGGGGAATAGAACCCTGAGTGTTTTTCCAACTGGAACTACTGCTTGCTGCCGGATAAGAATTTGTACATACTGAAGAAGGACCTCTTTCTTCTCTTTGGAGGTTGGTATCTTCGTTGGCTGGAATGAAAAGGGTGGGGGCCGTTTTCTGAATGTCCAGAAATGCCCCTGAATGACAGTGGAGACTGCCCATTGATCTGTACAATTCTCCACCCAAACCTGAGCGAATGCCCTGAGTCAAGCTCCTACTGGAGCGGTTTGGGTGGATAGGGAGTCAAAAGGACTTCTGGCCCTCAACCGTGGATGTTGAGGTTTTCGGCTTCCCCGCCTTCAAGAAAGTTGCCGCGAGCCCTTCCAGCCTCTTCTGTACTCCCTGCCCGGGCGATACGTTCTGGAGTCTCTTGCTCTCTACTGACCAGTTGTACTTGACACAAATCTTTTCCTCCTGCTTCTGTCCTGGGGAATTAGACCACTTTTCTCTCCTGTGACTCTGGTAATTGCTGCATCCATTTTGTCCCCGAACAGAGCTTTCCCATTGTATGGTATGCGACACCACGATTGTTTTGAGGTTGGGTCGTCTGACCATGGTTTTAGCCACAATGCCCTTCTAGCAGTGATGGAATACAGCATAGCTCTGGAGGAACACTTGAGGACATCAATGGCGGCCTCTGCCATGAAATCTGAGGCCAGCTTCAGCTCATCTAGTGCTTTGATGATCTCGTTAGACCCCACCCCCTGTCTGAGGGCTGTCTCAATATTGTCTGACCATACTCTAGTAGCCCGAGAGATTGAAGTCAGGGCTACTGCTGGCTTACATGCCCCTCCTGCAGCTTGGTAAGATTTTTTTAGATCTGAATCGATCCTTCGATCAAGTACATCCCTGAAAGAGACCGCATCCTCTAGAGGCAGTGTTGTATTCCTGGCTAATCTCATAATTGAAGCATCTACCGTTGGAAGCGAATCAAAAAGCTGGGCATCTGCTTCAGCAAGTGGATATAATTTGAGAAAACGATTGTAAGCTAAGGGTCTTTTATCCACCTTCTGCCATTCATCTGTCACAACTTCCTTTATTTCTTCCATTAAGGGGAAGGTTGATAATTTTTTCTTCAGGTGTGGAAAATATTTCTTTGCTTTAGATGGAGGCTCTGGATCTTACTCCCATTGGATTGCGTCCTTTACCGCATTGATAAAGGGTTCCACTAGAGCAAAATCAAAGGCTGAAGCATTCTCTTCTCCCACATCCGAATCGCTTTCAGAAATAACCTCTGTGTCTGGCTGTGGATTGGGTGTATTCACTGCTGCTTCATCTGCGGGTGGGGTTGCTTGATCTTGGGATAAGGCTAACTCCCGGATAGAGTCTTTGATCATTCTTTTGATTGATTCCATTGACTCGAGTTTCTCTCTCTCTTTGTCTCCTGTAGCTTCCAGGAGGCATTGACCACATACCAATTTATCAGGGAGGGCTTGTTTGCCACACACCCAGCATGCTTTCTCTCCTGGATACACAGGTCTGTGCTGGGAGTCCTGTTTACTAGAGGTATATCGGGATGATCTGTTCCCACTGCGGGAAGTACGGGCCGAGGACGAATGAGAATGACCCGAGCTCCTATGGTCCTTTGATCTTCTATCCGTAGAATCTCTATGGGATGATCTGCGGGAAGATCCGTGATGCGGGCTAAGACAAAAAATAGAAACAAAGACAAGAGTGTTTCAATCAGCCCGGGGTGCTCTTTTCTCTTGATAAAAAAACTTACCTGAAAGTTGCAGCCCTTACCTAGTGGTATGTTGAGGATCTTTTTGATGCGGCATTATAGTACTAGGGACAGCTGAAAAGGAACGATTAACATTTAATATGAAAGTAGTTAAAAACAAAAAAGGATTTTGCAGAGGAGGGAAGAACAACAACAAAAACTTTTTTTTTTTTTTTTTATATATATACATATAAATATATATATACTCCCATTCCTCCCTAGTACCTTGGCTGGGCTCCATAGCACAGAGTCAAAAAAAAAAGGATAAAGGCGCTGGAGAGGACACCTCGTAGATGCTTCCTCTAAGGCAGATGCTCCTCTACTGACCGTAAGCTCTCTTATATACTAGAGAGCGGTCTGGGAGTCCCAAGATGGCCGCCGTCGGCTTCACAGTGCTACTGAGCATGCACCGTGACATCACGCCAAGGCCCCGCCCTGCACACTCAGAGGAGAGCTACACAGGCACATGAGGCATGCTGTGGAGGTAGGCAAAAACCTCATAGCGTTTTTGTAAAAAGCACAAGCATTTAAGCACTCAGGGTTTTAGTATGCCGAACAAGGGAATATATAGGAGAGAAAAACTGGCTCCTGTTAACCCACCAAGCCCCAAAAAGATCCACAGAAAAACGGGCTCCCATACTTATCTGGCGCTTTTAGCAGCCCAAGCAATGGGACTCCATACTGCAGGAGATCATGAACCTGCAATGGTCACACCATAAAGCGGTGAGGTAGGGCTGAGCGCTTGATCCTGTAGGAACGAGGACAGAGAAAAGAATGACGGTGGGGAGGAACAACTCTTTTATTTATAGAGTTAAAGTGGTCCTGTGGGTTGGTCGGGGGCGGAGCAACCAACCATTGGTATGCTACCATGGAGGCACCAGGAAAGTTAAATTTTGGTCTCATCTGACCAGAGCACCTTCTTCCAAATGTTTGCCGTGTCCCCCACATGGCTTCTCACAAACTTCAAACGGGACTTCTTATGGCTTTCTTTCAATAATGGATTTTTTCTTGCCATTTTTCCATAAAGGCCATATTTGTGGAGTGAACTAATAGTGACTAATAGTTGTCCTGTGGACAGATTCTCCCACCTGAGCTGTGGATCTCTGCAGCTCCTCCAGAGTTACCATGGGCCTCTTGGCTGCTTCTCTGATTAATGCTCTCCTTGCCTGGCCTGTCAGTTTAGGTGGACGGCCATGTCTTGGTAGGTTTGCAGTTGTGCCATAATCTTTCCATTTTTGGATGATAGATAGATAGAACAGTGCTCCGTGAGATGTTTAAAACTTTAGATATTTTTTTATAAGCTAACCCTGCTTTAAACTTCACAACTTTATCCCTGACCTGTCTAGCGTGTTCCTTGGCCTTCGTGATGCTGTTTGTTCACTAAGGTTCTATAACAAACCTCTGAGGGCTTCATAAAGCAGCTGTATTTATACTGAGATTAAATTACACATAGGTGGACTCTATTTACTAATTAGGTGACTAGATTTTAGTTAGGGGTATCAGAGTAAAAGGGGCTGATGCACGCCACACATGTCACATATTTGTAAAAAATTTTGAAAACCATTTATCATTTTCCTTCCAGTTTACAATTATATGCCACTTTGTGTTGGTCTGTTACATGAAATCCCAATAAAGTACATTTACATTTTGCTTGTAACATAACAAGATGTGGGAAATTTTAAGGGGTTAGAATACCTTTTCAAGGCGCTGTACGGACTGGAAGATTTTCCCCCTTAATGACCAGGCCATTTTTTGTGATACAGCACTAAGTCACTTTAACTGACAATTGTGTGGTCGTGCGACGCTGTACCCAAACAAAATTTCCCCCACAAATAGAGCTTTCTTTTGGTGGTATTTGATCACCTCTGCTGTTTTTATTTTTTACGCTTTAAACAAAAAAAGAGCGACAATTTTGAAATTTTTATTTTTTATACTTTTTACTATAATAAATATCCCAAACATAAAAACAAACAAACAAATTTCTTCATCAGTTTAGGCCAATATGTATTCTTCTACATTTTTTTTGGTGAAAAAAATCGCAATAAGCGTATATGGATTGGTTTGTGCAAAAGTTATAGCGTCTACAAAATAAGTGATAGATTTATGGCATTTTTATTATTTATTTATTTTTTACTAGTAATGGCGGTGATCTGCGATTTTCAGTAGGACTGCGACATTGCGGCGGACAGATCGGACACTTTTGACACGTTTTTGGGACCATTGACATTTATACAGTAATCAGTGCTATAAAAATGCATAAATGTCACTGGCAGGGAAGGGGATAGCAAGGGGTTAAATGTGTTCCCTGGGTTTCTAACTGTGGGGGGATGGGGCTGACTGGAGGAGGAAAGATATCGCTGTTCCTGATCACTAGGAACAGCAGATCACTCTCTCCTCCCCTGTCAGAATGGGGATCTGTCTTTTTACATTGACAGATCCCTGTTCTGGCTCTCTTTCCTGCGATCGCTGGTGGCCGGTGGACATCGCGGCCGCCGGCCAAGCACATCGGAACCCCCGTGGCGCAGTGGACGCGTGCCTGCTATGCCTCTTATGCCCCGT
The DNA here is from genome assembly GCA_037952925.1 of Lithobates clamitans. Lineage (NCBI taxonomy): Eukaryota > Metazoa > Chordata > Amphibia > Anura > Ranidae > Lithobates > Lithobates clamitans. The sequence continues at coordinate 3,566,541 of JBBGZY010000374.1, forward strand.
ACACACGGTTGGATTTTCCGATGGAAAATGTGTGATAGGACCTTGTTGTCGGAAATTCCGACCGTGTGTAGGCTCCATCACACATTTTCCATCGGAATTTCCGACACACAAAGTTTGAGAGCTTGCTATAAAGTTTTCCGACAACAAAATCCGTTGTTGGAAATTCCGTGTATACAAATCCGACGCACAAAGTGCCACGCATGCTCAGAATAAATAAAGAGATGAAAGCTATTGGCTACTGCCCCGTTTAGAGTCCCAACGTACGTGTTTTACGTCACCGCGTTCAGAACGATCGGATTTTCCGACAACTTTGTGTGACCGTGTGTATGCAAGACAAGTTTGAGCCAACATCCGTAGGAAAAAATCCATGGATTTTGTTGTCAGAATGTTCGATCAATGTCCGACCGTGTGTACGGGGCATTAGAGGAGCTGATATACACCTATGGCGGTTTGCGGGAATGAGCCGACCTACCACAGTATAATGACGGCGGCTGTTTGGCAATTGGTTAAAGGGCAGTATTTGAGTAACAAACAGAACTGAATTTAAACTGTGCTGTCACATGAGGTTGTACAGGAGGGGCCATATGAGAAACAACTATGAAAAAAGACAATAAATGGTAGACTAGTGACCTTTCTAGCATCTAACAGCAGAAAAATGTACTGTGGAGGTAATCTCTGGATTGAGGGAGAACATTGCAGCAAAAGCTGGTTTTAATATTTATCTTAATGGGCTATTCATTTTAATTTTGTAAGTATGGCTGGAATTCCGTTAAAAAAACCACATAAAATCATACAAAAACCAAGGCACATTCGATCATAATAATAAAAAGAGATTTTAATAATTGAAGAAAAACATATAAAACACTCACATACATCACAAAGATCAATCTCTCATGGCATATTTTAAGCTTTTTTTTATAATACCAATACTAAATGTGGACATGCCCAAAACAATAAGATTAAGATTAAGATTATTTTTTAGCATTATAGGTACATTGAAAAATATATCTGACACAAAACATCCCAAAGCAGACATGTCTCTATCAGGGTTTCTCAATATAAACTTTTTAATACATATGCAAAACTATAACTGATCCATATTATATACAGTATACAGCACAGTCATAATATGACAAACATTTAAAGCCACTTAAAACATCCCCTGCAGGGCACGTGTACATGGCTCATATTGTACTTTTGCGATTTGTTCTTCATTATAGCAGTATGCATTGTACATTGATTTTAATGTTTCTGAAAGTTACCTGACTTTGCTTTGTATACCTATTGCCCATTTCAATTTATTCCAGATTAGGTTTAAATGCAAGCAACTGTACTAAACAAACGCAAGCAAACAAATGTGCAAAAGTGTGCTCATAGATTCAAAGGTTATCTAGGTATAACAGCTTTTTCAATATTGAGTTAGCAACATGAATTTGATGCAATTCAACATTATCAAGACTCCATCAGCCAGTTTAGGAGTGATTAAATTATGCATATGTATAACCAGGTACAAACTGAACAAAAAGGGACTAACACCTCCAAGATGGTGGTGGTTTGATCTTTATTATAGGTGACACGTATGTGAAAGACTTTATTCTATGAGCACACTTTTTCGCACTCAGTTGTTTTGCATTCATTCAGATTGTGGGTTTGTGTTTGAAAATTGAAGTAAATATCTGAAATATCAAATCAATGGACAATGCATACTGCTACAGTATATGAACAACAAATAGAAAAATGCAATATGAACCGAATATGCATGGCTTGCAGCAAATATTTCAATTGGTTTTAAGTGTTTGTTGTATTATGTCTGTGGTATGATATACAGTATGTGATAAAAAGTAATACTTCTGCATATGTATTACAAAGTTTATATTGAGAAATGCTGATAGGACACAGGGGCGTAGCTACAGTGGTTGCAATTATGACCCAGCCCTATGCTCCAGGGAGCATGTGCGGCTCCCCTGTTCTACACCTGGATAGAAGGGGTGGCTTGGTGGCTTATGGGGGAGCTATTCCCCTCCATTTTTCTCCTGCAGCCGCCAAAAGCCTGCTTCTCCCCCTCTCCCTCCCCCAAGCATTTCGCGGCTGCAGGGTGAAAATGGAGGGGATCAATTTCTCCATATACCACCCATCCTATCCATTTCACTTGTTTCCAGCTGCCACGAGCCCCCTGCGTGCTCCACTGCCCCCCCCCCCCGCAGCTCTGCCAGTATCCCCCCTCCTCTTCCCCCCCTCCCGGCTGCTGTAGGAGATATGTCAGGATGGAGAGCGTGGAAGGGGCCAAGAATGTCATTTATTGGCCCCTTCCTTTTTACTGATCACTGACTCTGTTCATTCATAACTTTACTATGTATAAGTTTACTATGCTTCAGTTTGTGAATGAACGGGAAGCTCTGTACAGAGCTTTTCCTGTCCATCATTTTCTGTAGCTGAGGCTGCAGTGATGGAGATTGAGGGCTGTGTCCTCAATCTCTTTTCTCTGTCTCAAAGGTGAAACATCACAGGTCTGATATTTCACCAAAGTCCCCCCAATGGGACTCCTAAAAAATACAAAGTAAAATAGATTTGTAAAAATATAAAAAAATGGTACAAAATAATTGAAAAAATTAACCAAAAAACCCCCAAAAAACTGCTGACACCAGTGGTGGAACTTCCAGGGTCACAAAGGTCACACTTGCAACTGGGCCCTGGTGTTCCACTGTCGTGGGGGAGTCCCAAGACAGCAGGAAGGGGGCTCACTGCAGAACATGTAAAAGGGTCCTGCTTTGGGACTGTAATAAAGGGCCCCACAATGGGAGTAAAGAGCACTGGGATCAGTGGGAAGGGTCTCGGCTGGGGGTCAGGGGACCCTTCATGGTTTCTTGCACCGGGGCCTTGAAAGTTCTAGTTACGCCTGTGATAGGACATCTCCCCTTTGGGACATTTTTGTGTCAAATATATTTGATTCTAAGAGTTTCTCTCTATCTTGGCAGGTATATCAAGTAATACTCCTAATCATTATGTTGTTAGAGGATATCCAGTTCCAGTTGTTATTTGAAATCGTAAAATATACTCAGAATAAAGCTGATCACTGTTTTTTTAAGCTCAAATCCATAAAAAAGTTATGGTAAACCCAGGTATAACAGCATGGTTTTAACACAAGGAAATGCAGAACTAATTAAACTATTACTTTAACTATATGAGCACAATAGAGTTCACTCATAAAACCTAAACTAAAGTTTCCACTTGAATAAATAACAGCTGGAAATTGATGCACTTTTACTTTCCTTTGCCCTGTTATCAGTAAGTGCCCATAATGTAAAAGCTATCTAGTGTAGCCACCATAATTATTTAGGAAATAGCATTTACTTCATTTAGAAGGATAGAACAGCTTTGATTTGTCCTAGTTGAAGCTTATTGTGGCTGTTAATATTTCTTGATGTTTTTTATAAAGATTATCATAAGCACATGATTCACACTTGGTTAATGAACGTCCTTGGTATTTGACTGACCCTGCATTCATCTACGTCATGAAAATTTGTTAGAGCAGGAAAAGGTGGAAAAATAATGATGGTGTTAACTATCAGTTCCAATGGCTGTGACTATAGAATGCTCCTGTTGTACAGGTTCAGGAGATGGTTCTTGCAAGATATTTTGCTGTTTAGTTGTTGAAAGGGGTTCTCCTGCATCAGAACCTGAACAATTACATCTTTGTGGAACATCAGAGCTTTGCAGACTTCTTGAGTTCTCGACATGACTGTGGCTTCCTAAGCGGCTTGAAGCTACTACAGCTTTCATGGCTGCCTAAAGAGTATAAAATATCAGAAAAATACAATCACTTTGATACTTTCATTCGGAACGAATAAAAAATACACTTGCATCAGTGTTGCCAACCTACCAGATTGAAATTTGACATGACGCCCAAAATTTACTGGCTCAGTCAAGTTTTTACTGACATTCACAAAAATTACAAGATTACACTTTTAAATGCAAATTTCAGTATTTAGGCTACAAGCAAGCACAATATGCAATTAGCAATGCGATTCATGGTAGATATTAAGAAAAAAAAACATATTTCTTATTTTATTTTCGATATAGTAAGTAAGTAGCTCAAGGACAGTACTCGGGAGGGCAAGAAATTAGAAAGGGCAGGCACCCATACAGTGACAGCAGTGTGCAGCAGCACAGATGATGATGACACCTCACTGACACAACACATTCCTTCCTGAGTCAAACTGACAGGCTCTCTTCACGCCAGGTGGCCCCTTCAGTCCAATCAGTACTGACAATCCCGCTCCCGGCTTGCCTTGCTCCCGTCCCGCAGACCTGCACAGGAAGCCCCGCCCGCTTTGCTCGGCTCCCATCACATGACACTGCCTTTACCAGACCCGCCACTCGGATGGTCTTGGCCTGCTCCAGACCAGAACTGCACATGCGCAGTTCCGAGCTGAGCGCCACAGCTATATTATTAACTGGCAACCTGTTTTTCCGGTCACTGGCATTTCCTGGTAGGAGAAAAGTGCCTGTTTTTTACTGGCTTCCAGTAAAAATACTGACGGTTGGCATCACTGACTTGCATAAGAATAAATTTTTTAGCAAAGCTAAGTGTTATGTGAATGTTCAGTAAGTTCACACAATTGTCTTTAGTATAAGACTTCACAACTATGCTATGTTTAAGTTGGTGAATTCACTGGGTGCTAATAAATCTTAAAGCGGATATCCACTCAAAAGGGGAAGCTCTGCTTGTCTGCCTCCTCCCCCTCTCCACTGCCACATTTGTCACCTTTTTGGGGGGGAGTAGATACCTGGTTTTGACAGGTACCCGCTCCCACTTCCGGCTCAGTTCGCCACGGCTTTTAATTGTTTTTTCTTTGGGGGGCGGAACTCCTCTTTAACATGCATGTACAAAAATTTGAGTATTCTATTTATGATCTGTATTTTGGTAAACTGTATATTCCTCTCAACACAGGTCTTCTTTTCAATCTGAACCGGGCTGGAGCACAAAAATACTTTTGTAGTGGAGTCCCCCCACACTGCCAGGGTTACATAGATGATAGCTATGTTTAGGGGGTAGAGAAAAAGACAGGATTACCCTATTGCCTGTTCTGGCAGGCTCCAGTGCTGCCCATCTTACCTTGACGCTCCAACCTGTGGGCTGTCCCTCAGCATCATCACATGCAATGCAGGGCTATCAAACCTGCATTGTATTTGGGGATGTGAGCTTGTGACCACAGTCATTAAAGAGAAGACAGCGCTGAACAGGTTGCATGGATGAAAGGAGCCTGCTGGAGTGTGGAATATGGTATATATCGCTCCTTATTTTGGGACCCCTAGACATAACAACCAATTTGTTCTAGCTTGGGGTTCATCTTTAAGCAAACTGACTACTAAAAGTAATGTCAATGTTAAAGCAGGTCTATATAGAGATATACAGTATCTCACAAAAGTGAGTACCCCCTCACATTTTTGTAAATATTTTATTATATCTTTTCATGTGATAACAAAGAAGAAATGATAATATAGATGTTAAACTCCGCGCTGCTTCAAAAACAATAAACAAATTGCACTGAGCATTTTACATTGTTAATTAATACTATGTCATTGATTATACTGATGTAGGCACTTCATTATATATTAGTTTACTGTTTATTGTTTATTGGAGTAACGCTGAGTTTAACATCTATATTATTATCACTTGGGGTCGTTTACCTTGCACTACAGCAGCCCAAAGCACATATTTGCATTGTTATTCAATTTTATTTACAATTGTCTCTATAGCGCGGGTTTTTCAAACGTATTCAACACTGAAGAAAAGTGAGTACACCCCTAAGTGAAAATGTCCAAATTGGGCCCAAAGTGTCAAGATGTCATCATGTAGAAGTGGAAGAGGACTCCAGTGGCAACCTGTGAAGCTCTGGTGAACTCCATGCCCAATAGGGTTAAGGCAGTTCTGTAAAATAATGGTGGACACACAAAATATTGACACTTTGGGCCCAATTTGGACATTTTCACTTAGAGGTGTACTCACTTTCGTTGCCAGCAGTTTGGACATTAATGGATGTGTGCTGGGTTATATTGAGGGGACAGCAAATTTACACTGTTATACAAGCTGTACACTCACTACTTTACATTGTACCAAAGTTTCATTTCTTCAGTGCTGTCACATGAAAAGTTATAATAAAATATTTACAAAAATATGAGGGGTGTACTCACTTTTGTGAGATACTGTATCTTGCCTAACTTAAAGGCTTCATGAACACTGCTGCTGGTAAATGGACGTTTAGGAGCAGTTGGGTGTTTTTTTCAGCTGCCCCTGAACTCTCCTCTATGTTATGTTATCAGTCCATGTACACAGGGTCGTTTATAGTCGTTTCTAGGCATTCGAGCTTAAAAGCATTTTTTGGAAAGCGAAAAAATGCGTTCAGGAGGGATGTTCAGAGGCATTTGAAAAGCCAAATGCCTGTAACAGCTTGAAAACGCATGTAAACACGGTAACTCACGTTTAGCCACGTTTTGTTTACAGGCGGTATTCATTTTTGACTATTTGAAAAAAAAAAAAGCTTCTAAATTCAAACGCGGCTAAACGTGGCATGCATAACGTCGGTTACTATCTGTCAAGTTAAATCGTTCAGGAGAGGTTCTAAAACCTCCCTTGTACAATAAAGCCCCATGCACACGATAAGACCTTGTACAAACTTTCCCTTGGATTTTTGTACAAAGGTCGTTGCCCAAAAGTTTGTCTTGCATACAGACGACAGGACTTTTCCAGCCAACTTTCACCAAATCACGTGGTTTTTCAGTTCTTTACCACCACCCTTTGGTCAACTTCTGTATTGTCGTCTGATATTGTGTCAATCTTGTCACTTTTATTGGTGAGATTGACACCTTGTGAACCAGGTTCACACTGGTGCGGGGATCCGGCTTGGATCCCCGCCAATGCCAGGCACTGTGTTTGGTATGAATCTTGAGCGGGAACTCCTCTCCAAATTTTAAATAAAAAACCGGCATGGGTTCCCCTCCATGAGCATACCAGGCCCTTAGGTCTGGTATGGATTTTAAGGGGAACCCCCTACACCGAAAAAACGGGGTGGGGGTCCCCCCCAAATCCATACCAGACCCCTATCCGAGCACGCAGCCCGGCCGGTCAGGAAAGGGGGTGGGGACGAGCAAGCGCCCCCCCTCTCGAGCCGTACCAGGCCACATGCCCTCAACATGGGGGGGTGGGTGCCTTGGGGAATGGGGGCGCCCTGCGGCCCCCCCACCCCAAAGCACCTTGTCCCCATGTTGATGAGGACAAGGGCCTCTTTCCGACAACCCTGGCCGTTGGTTGTCGGGGTCTGCGGGCGGGGGGCTTATCGGAATCCGGGAGCCCCCTTTAATAAGGGGTCCCCTAGATCCCGGCCCCCCACCCTATGTGAATGAGTATGGGGTACAGCGTACCCCTACCCATTCACCGGGGGGGAAAAAGTGACAATTAAAAAAAACACACTACACAGGTTTTAAAATTAATTTATTAGGCAGCTCCGGGGTCTTCTTCCGTCTTCGGGGGTCTTTTTCCGACTTCGGGGGTCTCTTTGGCGTCTTCTCCCTCTCTCTGTTTCTTCTCCGGTGCCTTCTTCTTTCTGCCGGGCTCCTCTGCTATCTTCTGCTCTTTTGCCGCTCTTTTGCTAGCAGAGGAGCCTGGACATCTGGATCGTCTTCCTCCCTCTTCTCTTCCAGAAATGTTGACACAACGCTCTCTCCAGCTGTAATGCTGTCTGTGCGCTCTGCTATGACTTATATAGGCGGTGACTCCGCCCCCTATGACATCACAGTCCCGGTGCATGCTGAAACTGTGAGGTCATAAGGGGGCGTGGTCATAGGATGACCCCCGAAGACGGAAGAAGACCCCAGAGCTGCCTAATAAATTAATTTTAAAACCTGTGTAGTGTGTTTTTTTTAATTGACACTTTTTCCCCCCGGTGAATGGGTAGGGGTACGCTGTACCCCATACTCATTCACATAGGGTGGGGGGCCGGGATCTGGGGACCTCTTATTAAAGGGGGCTCCCGGATTCCTATAAGCCCCCTCCCGCAGACCCCGACAACCAACGGCCAGGGTTGTAGGGAAGAGGCCCTTGTCCTCATCAACATGGGGACAAGGTGCTTTGGGGTGGGGGGGCCACAGGGCGCCCCCCTCCCCCAAGGCACCGCCCATGTTGAGGGCATGCGGCCTGGGACGGCTCAGAAGGGGGGGCGCTCGCTCGTCCCCACCCCCTTTCCTGACCGGCCAGGCTGCATGCTCGGATAGGGGTCTGGTATGGATTTGGGGGGGCCCCTATGCCACAGGAAAGTTTGTACAAAGTCCTATCATGTGTATGGGCCTTTAGAAGAACAAAATCCGAGAACAAAAATGCCGCTTACCATTCTTTAGATGTCGGGGCTGTATTAAGCTGGTTATACACTGAATAAATTTTGTCCAGTTCCTCATGAACCGGCTGACATTCGCCCAGTGTGTGGCACTGCCAACCCTATTCCTAAAAAACAAATGCTGTTCTTTTTTTTTCAGCTTTTGTCATAGAAGCCTGCTGGAAAATTTTCAGCTGAAAAGTCACTACATTCAATCAAATAAAGCCATTGTTTAGGTATTCTGACAGCTGCTGTCAGAATACAATAGCCTAGCAGGGACATTCTTCCATCCACAATGTTTAGCATGGATTGGATTCTATTATGGCTATTTCATTCAGCCTGCAGTGTATGACCAGCATTATTTTTCATTTTGGCAGGGTAAAAATCTTGTGTAATAGAGATAAACAAAGCAGATATGTTTGAAGTCCAGCCTGGGTGGGAACCATGGCTCCCTTCTCAGATACTCTGAAGGAGTGAATGTGTGTTTTTTTTCGTAGATTACCAAATGAAAATAAAAGAAAAAAGGCTAAGAAAGAAAAGTGATGCAGCCATCAAAATCTAAGGATTAGTAAGCTGCAATATATTACATGTTTGTTTTTGTGTTTAGATGTGCTTTAGGGATGCTGTATAAAACATATCTTTTAGCAGTTTGTGTAAACTTAATGGTGCACAACTCACCTTAAGTTTGCGCTTTGCATTAAATTCCTGAAGTTTCTTTTGTGTTTGATCCATATGAGAAACCTTAGCACCTCTTCCCGTTACCCAGGGATGCTGCAGAGCCTGAGGAACCGTTAGTCTTTTCTGTGGATCCAGCACAATCAGCTTCCTGACCTGCAATTATAATGTGTTTGTGAAGCTTAAAAAACATGAGAAACATTCAATATATTCTGTTAAGGTTAGTTGCAGATTTGCACATCAGTTTGTGTAGTTGCTTTGGCTTCTTGCTGTGTTTCAACTATAGTTGCCACCACCCTGTTTTTGAACCAAATAGCCATGTATATGACTCATGTTCTTTGGTGACATTTCAGTCTTGCTGAAGTTTCACCCTGGCCTGGAAGTTTACTCTGGGACCTTGGGGTCTAGTTGGGTTTCAAGATCAATGTTGGTGCTACAGTCTTTACAAAAATGCCCATTATAAATCTCATCATGCAGAACGTGAAAAAAATGAGTGTTCGTTGACAACCCAGTAAAGACTAAAGAGAAGGTAGTGCCCAGCAGTCTGTTGGATGAGAATGCAGTCCCTACAGTCTTGACCTCTCTCACGGTTGTCTAAGGACACCCCCACTAGGTGAGATTAATATTATTCTCTACTATGCTGCCAAAGACTTTGCAGACCGGTGTCTCTAACATATGCTGTCTAAAAGAGTAGTCTCTCTAACATGTTAATTGGCTCAATCCACAAAGCTAACACAGCAGGATAAGATCCTTATTTTCAATGAGATTTAAAAATTACAGTCATATGGCTGAAAAAAGGATGCTTACCTATAGATGCTTTGTGAATTGGGCCTAATAATGTCTTTGACAGAGCTGTCTTATAAATCGCAGTTGCTTACCGGTCATTCAGAACACAGCAGCTCTCAAATGCACACATAATGGTTCATATTTCTTTTTCTGTCAAGCAGAGGACAATCCATACACCCATAAACAGTGGAATGGAAATAGAGATCAGATGATGCACAAGGGGTCTTAAAAGCAGCAGCAACAGGAAAGTACTTCAAGGCTTAAGGGCAGGATAAGTAATGAAAAGCATGCACATGCAACACTCCACCTAGCAGTATCTGTTAGCACAGAATAAGATATCAATGTCAAAATTAAAATGGCACCTAATGGTTCCAACTGTGAGGCAGTTCCCAGTACTTCAGTCCAACTGGCCTATATCTGTGTCCTCAGAGACTGGGTTGCACTGGAGGCTGAGCCAAGGCTCTAGATCTAGAAAGAACTCTGTGGTGACTAACACAGTACACAAGGGTCCACAAAGTGCCACATTGCAGAACCCAGTGCCCAGAGGTTGCATCTTTTAGTTCTGCAGGCTCCATACACACAGGAAATACAACATATCATAGAAAATTGCACAGCACAGCATACCACTGAGCATTAGTGACATCTAGTGTCATGTTTGAGAACTGCAGTTAACAGGTTAAGCTGAAAGCTGTTGTATCTCCAACATGTTGCATCTGGCGGCAGGTGATGTTGATAAGTGACATGTTGCATCTGGTGGCAGGTGACTGTGGTAAGTGACATGTTGCATCTGACAGCAGGTGACAGTGGTAAGTGACATGCTGCATCTGGCAGCAGGTGATGGTGGTAAGTGACATGCTGCATCTGGCAGTAGGTGATGGTGGTAAGTGACATGTTGCATCTGGCAACAGGTGATGGTGGTAAGTGACATGCTGCATCTGGCAGCAGATGATGGTGGTAAGTGACATGTTGCATCTGGCGGCAGGTGGCGGTGGCAAGCAAAATGTTGCATTTGGCAATAGGTGACGGTGGCAAGTGACATGTTGCATCTGGCAGCAGGTGACTGTGGTAAGTGGCATGTTGCATCTGGCAGCAGGTGACGGTGGTAAGTGACATGTTGCATCTGGCAGCAGGTGACGGTGGTAAGTGACATTTTGCATCTGGCGGCAGGTGACGATGGTAGGTGACATGTTGCATCTGGCGGCGGGTAATGGTGGTAAGTGACATGTTGCATCTGACGGCAGGTGACAGTGGTAAGTGACATTGTGCATCTGGCAGCAGGTGACGGTGATAAGTGACATGTTGCATTTGGCAGCAGGTGACGGTGATAGGTGACATGTTGCATCTGGCAGCAGGTGATGGTGATAAGTGACATGTTGCATCTGGCAGCAGGTGACAGTGGTGACATGTTGTATCTGTCAGCAGGTGACAGTGATAAGTGACATGTTACATCTGGCAGCAGGTGAAGGTAGCAAGTGACACGCTGCATGTGGTGGCAGGCGATGGTAGCAAGTGACACGTTGCATCTGGTGGCAGGTGACGGTAGCAAGTGACACGCTGCATCTGGTGGCAGGCGACAATAGCAAGTGACACGCTGCATCTGGTGGCAGGCGACAAGCTCAGGGTTCCCACTGATTCTGCATTATGAGTGAGTTGATCTATTTAATTATATATTACAATGTAGTAATATAAATAATGTGATTCACTCATCCTGACACCATATCAAGCATGGTGTCAGGATACTTAAAGTGCTAACACGTCCTTTGGAAGGATTATTTCATTTTCCTTGATCAGTGTTAGAAATGTTGAAGGAGCCAATGGGAGCTGCAAACTTTTACTGCATTCAAGTTCTTTATTTCTTGTTTACAAATCCCTACATTGCTAAGTAGTAGAGCTGTGATTAGTTAATGCTGGTAAAATTTAGGATGTGGTTGGCATGCTTGCAGTTTAGGCTTACTGAAACAACTGTAAACTCAAAAGTCTAGAATTACCAGTGATAAGCTGTTAAGCTTTATCCACTCAGGTGGAGGAGTTAGTGGAAATATATCTGGGAGCTTCAGAAATATATTTGCACCCTGGCATCTGTGACCGTAGGATCGGCCCTCCTTGTTTTATTTATTTAAACATCACACCACCCATAGTATCGTGGAAGTTTTGCCAAATTTTTTACTTTAGGTTGTATATATTGTTTAAATGCACCACTTCATAGGCATGTTCAGGGCAAAAATGTTGCATTTTTTAACATTGCCCTTATAGTATTTTTCTTACCAGGTCCTTGGCATTCAAAGAGATTTCATCCCACCAGGGAGAAATAAATTCGTAGTCACAAGTAAGGATCCTACTGTACATGTATTGATCACCCCGTAGGTCAAAAAATGGTTCAAAGCCACATAACCTAGAGAGAAAAGATAAAGTTTATAGTGTAAGTATGAAACACAAAGATAGTCAAAATGGATGCTTCTCTGTTTCAATAGTACAACTGTGTAACATTTTGTACCTGGGGAGGTCTAGCTCAAAGAAAATGTAATTTTGGGGGAAAAAAAGAGGTCATCCAATTAGTTGCCTCCATTTTGTGTCTAATTAAATCAACTCATTCATCATATTTTATAGACCAGTGGTTTTCAACCTTAGTGAAACCAGAAGTGCTACATTCTTTTGAAAACCTTCCATGCACCAACAATAAAAAAAAACCTCATATGCTCATACAGAAAAAAATGTATGTGAATGCAAAACATATACTTCAAATGTATAAAATGTAAAAAAAAAGAGGGCATTCAATTAAAAATATGAGTTACTGCAAAAAGCATGCAGAAAGTCATGCTGCATATAACATGCCCATTCTCCACCTCCCATGTTCCAATTTCCCATAACTGACATGTGCAGTGTATTTTGCATGTCAGTTAGAGATAGTTGGAGCATGGGGGTGCAGAGAATTAGGTATGTAAGGGATTGGGGGTGGGTGAATGGGCATGTTGCATTGTGGTGTGTGGCCTAGGTGGAGGGAAGCTGCAGACCGGTGGTTAAGAACCACTGGTTTAGATAACAAAATCTACATTCACTACGTTCACATACACAGCTGTAATGCTGTAAACCTATTGTCAGCATCTGGTCAAACCTGATGCCACTGTACTGCCAGCTCCTGACCTGGGGCAATTACCAATCTGATCTGCCCGGTCCCTGGATACTGTATGCAACAACTTGATCAACACTTCAAGCTGGTTGCGTGATGCCCTGCCAGCACGATTGTCACAGATGGGAAATCTGTTCCCACTAAGAGAAGACTGGCTGACCAGGACTTGGTAGTGGCAGTTGGTAGCATAGGCCACAGAGAAGACACAAAGAGACTCAGGGAGTCGCAGAGAGGCAAGGGACACTGCAGGGGTGCTTGTACAGTAAAGGCAGGAGTCCTTAGAAGGACTGAGGAGAAGAGTCTAAGGAGCCGTCTGGCTTTCACCAGAGCAACCTGCAAGGGGAATTTTGCTGCTGATGAATCCACAGGTTGTGGCCCTCAAACTAACCCACAGAGGCAGCTACTGGAATCCAGTAATAGAGATGAGTCTCTTGCAGCAGTCTCTAACATCCACCATCTGTGATGTCGTCATGGAGGAGTGGAAGAGGACTCCAGTGGAAACCTGTGAAGCTCTGGTGAACTCCATGCCCAAGAGGGTTAAGGCAGTGCTGGAAAATAATGGTGGCCACACAAAATATTAACACTTGGGCCCAATTTAGACATTTTTACTTAGGGGTGTACCCACTTTTCTTGCCAGCGGTTTAGACATTAATGGCTGTATGTTGAGTTATTTTGAGGGGACAGTAAATTTACACTGTTATACAAGCTGTACACTCAATACTTTACATTGTAGCAAAGTGTCATTTCATCAGTGTTGTCACATGAAAAGATATTATAATATTATAAAATAGTTACAAAAATGTGAGGGGTGTACTCACATTTGTGAGATACTGTATGTGTGTGAAACCTGCATAGGTGTGAATCAGGCCTAAATGTGAGGACAGTGTGACAAACAGAAGAGTTTATTACTGTTCTGCTTCTCCTTTCACTGTTCAGTTACAGGCTGGGGTGAATCCAGGACAGCATGGGCTCAAAGGAAGGGGGTGAATAAATGGATGGGCACACTCATCATTCTAGTGAAGAAATATAAATGACAAAAATGGTACCACAGTTCTCCTACTAATAATGCTGCATTTGTAGCTGGTTGAATGCAAACATCTTTAAGAAAGTCAAATTTGTTGATAAACTGATCAAAGTGCTCACAAACGAAACATAAAAAAGCATAGTGGCACACAGAAAATAAATGTAATAAGCAGTCCGCAACACTAACACAATAAAGAGAAGGGACACATTTATCTGGGCATTGGATAGTGAATAAATGGGAATGATCACCCACTCTCCCACGACCAGACATGATCTAAAGAGCAGTGCTTCTGCAGTGTAAATTGTCCCATTCTATGTTGTAATATACCTGGTTGATTCTGCTTGTTCATGTGTCCCCCTGTGTGCTGACCATGGTAATCATGGCTGCTGATTCTATGATACCATGGTCAGTTTATCTGCCTCTGTCATCCATCTCTCTGCTCTGAGTCTCTCCCTCTCCCCCTTCCTCCCTGCCTGTCAGTTCCGAAGCCTGAGCGTGGGAGATGATCAACTCCCTGTCCCTCCCCTCCTGTTGCTATTTCCTGTGGCTTGAAAGTAACATTTACAGTTAGCTTTCATCCCCTCTGTTTTATCAAGATACAAAGTACAGTGTGTTCGTTTTTTTACAATTCTTATCCTAATACCTTCTTGCACAGCACCGCTGTGCAGTCACATGACCTCCCTCTGCTGGCCCACTGATGTCAGAAAGCAATCTCAGCCCCTCTCGCCGCTCTCCTTAGATCGGGGAAAGAGAGCAGAGGAGGATACCTGACAGCAAATTAGTGCTGTGAGAGAAGGTATTTAGGATTAGAGGTAAAAAAAAAAAAAAAGACACACGTATCTTGATAAAACAGAGGGGGTTATTGATGATTCTTAATTTACAACCGCTTTAATAGCAGAAGCACTTAAACAAAAGCACACTCTTCATGCTAGCATATAACACCAGTTATCTAGCACATAACATACAAACTCTTACAAGATGTATGCAATGACTCCAACAGACCACATGTCAACTTCTGGGCCATATGGGGAGCCCTGAAGAATTTCTGGTGCTGAAAAGAAAACAAAATAGAATACTATGTAATATTTTTTTTGCATGTGTAACATATTAGAAATAATATAAATAAATCCATAGCAGATTGGTTGAAATTTAAATTGTCATAATATATACTGTAAATAGTGTGATGCCTAGGGGTACTAACAAAGGATAATTTTATTTAAAAAATACTAAAATCAGGTAAAAATAAATCATGGGAGAGAGCATTATTTATGGAAAAATAACTCTATGATTCATAAATGCAGATACACATTATAAGAAAAATATATTGCAAAGTAAATGTGTGTTGGAACACACATTTTTTACACAGAATATAATATTTCTAAGTAATAATGTATGTGTACATGGTTATCAGCTCAATCACACTGAGCAATTTTATAGATGGGAAAACATTTTTGCATTTGAAGACTATCTCTATGAAAACACATTTGCTAACCTGTGAAAAATGGAGATGTGTAAGTATTAAAAAATACCAATTCTAATGTCTAAATCACACCCTGTGCCTTGCTAATAAATTATATGCGATGAATTTTCATTAACATCTTTCTATCTCCGCACACAAGACAAATCTTTTTTTAATTTTATTTTAACAGCTTATTGCATTTTGCATGCATCAGTATACGTGGAATTGTGTGGAAAATTGCCCTACGTCTTTTTTTACAGCTTCGACTTTAAAACTGATTTTATATCACCTAAAACCACCTCAAAGAGATCCTGTCATCAACTTAATAAGAAAGGATGGTAAAAGCAAATAAAATTAAGTATTTTAAATGCTTACCTGCAGTTTTTCTTTTACATAGATGCTTTTTAATTCACTTTGTTTTAGAGAATATTGGTGAGATCATGTAAGTTGATTTATATTCAGCCCCCTCGAGGTCAGTAAGTGGCTTTTGTAGAGCGTTCCTTTAGGAGGACCAAATAGTATTTGGTGACCAGTTTAGTCTAGTTTGCCTGAGAATTAGTTCTATGTGTTAGTACTCCAAAGCTACATTGTGTAAATTAAATTGTGCGAGAACCACATGTTAAGATGTGGATGGTACTTAGATTAGGAGCATGGAAAAAATTCAAAAGCCTTTTGGAATCATTAGATCAACCTAAATTCACCACAAGTGAATAGCTGGGATAGGTATTTTACCCCAGAGGAAGTCCAGTGGGTAACATTTGGTGGTGTGAGAAACTCAAGCAACAAAGTATTTAACCAAATAGAAGTATAGAAATTGGTAAATGCTAACACTGATTTATGAACGGAAAGATAGAGGACTCTAGGGAGACATGAGGAGAGGACAGTGGTAGTAGAAATGAAATACAAATAGTGGTAAGTTATGTAGAAATGATATGTGGCTCAGGCAGGGAGCATTAGCAAGGATTTAAAGGGTTTTTGGGAGAAATATTATCTTCAATAAATTGATCCTGCCCATGAGGTCTAGAGGGAATTGTATCCACTGACTTTCTATTGATGATTGTTGATGATATAGGTTTTTAAAGAATGATGTATGACTACCTCTATATATTTGAATTGGTCATCTACCTGCAATTGGAAGGAGTATCTGTCTGGACTTTGTGTGGAAAAAGTGGAATTTTCCAAATTCACACAGAAGATTGAGAAGGTGGCTTTGGATCTTTTTGAGATAGTGTTGTGAAAGGAATTTTTATAGATTTAAGCATAATTCCTCTAGGGTGTGATGGGCAGGAGAGTTACTGTACATAAAAACATGAAAAAAGCTCTGTAGGATTTGTAGTGTTTAGTTATGTTCATGACCCAGATGGTTTAAGATTTTAGGTATAACTGTTGGAATATATTTTGATTTAGCTAGATACGCCTAAATGGCATTCCTGCTTTACTGCCAAATTAAAAAAACATTTTTGGATTAGTATAGAGCATATTTTTATATAGAAAAAAGTGTAGCGCTATGGTACATATAGTGAAAAGAAGGTTTTGGAACAAGGAGAAGTAGAACCACAATTTCAAGTGGCCCGTAACCTCAACTAGGCCAAAACCAGATATGTGTATACACAAACAATGTGATACAAATAAAGTGCAGTGCTTTTTCTTTTGAAAAAAAGTGCAAAAGTGCATAAAAATAAAGTGAAAGTGAATCAGCAATTGATAATCTCAAAAGTCCACATTTTGCTAGTGAAGAAATATAAAAGACTGTCCAAAATAATAGTAACTGTCCAAAAGTATTTTGGACAGTCTTTTATATTTCTTCACTAGCAAAATGTGGACTTTTGAGATTATCAATTGCTGATTCACTTTCACTTTATTTTTATGCACTTTTGCACTTTTTTTCAAAAGAAAAAGCACTGCACTTTATTTGTATCACATTGTTTGTGTATACACATATCTGGTTTTGGCCTAGTTGAGGTTACGGGCCACTTGAAATTGTGGTTCTACTTCTCCTTGTTCCAAAACCTTCTTTTCACTATATGTACCATAGCGCTACACTTTTTTCTATATATTCTACACAGTCCTAGTCGTTCTGTAGTGTTGGCAGCTTTTTCCACTTACTAGACAGGCGCGGTATTTATATACTCTATTTAGAGCATATTTTTGTTAGTTTGTTTAAGTAGAAAGAGTTAACGTTCCCTCTTTTTTGCAAGCTAGTTTTGCTAGTTTTCTGGAGTGGGAGTCGAAGTATACAGAAATGCAGCTTGGATCAATGCTTTTTCAGTAGTTGCTATTAAAGCTTTTGCATTATTTCTAAATCGACATAATCATCGCAGGGTGGCCTTGAATGCCTCCCATTTAGATTCTTGCAGGGAGACTAAGGATATGCCTAGCCAGTAATCTGTGATGGCTCAAGAGCATTGAGCTGTTGTAATTCAATCAGTGGTGGCCCCCCATCTATGCGTCCAGCCCCCTAATCTACATGCAGGGCATCGGACGCATAGATTCCAATGAGATTTTTTTTTTGAAGCACGTGTTTAGAGCCAGAGGCTCTAATAGGCTTAAAAAAAGGGTGGACTCAGGGCACAGAGCACTGCGCCCTGAGCCCATCCAGTTGTGTGACAATAGTGAATTAATATTCACTTTTGTCACACTGATTCTTCTCCCGGCCAATCAGGAAGCGGGTCGTGAGATGTAAGGAGAAGCCATCCTAATAGCCTATGAGGAGGAGGAGGAGGGAGGAGACGTTTGGCCACCGTGATACCGAGGAGGCGCATGGGAAGCCCGATGGAGCCGGGACAGGGGGTGACTGAGGGGGTGGTGTTTATGGTGCGCAGTGTGACCTGGAGTGATGGGGGGCCACGGTCAGGTCCGTCTTCCGCCCCCCGACCGATGGAGCATCAGCCACCACTGAATTCAGGTTTAAAATGTCCATGGAGGGGCATGCCAGCCAAGATGAAAAATTTCCACCATAAGTAGTGCATGGTCTTAAATTCCTCTGGGGAGGTATGTTACTTCAACATCTGGAAGGGGCGTAGGGTGTCAGTCGAGAAAGCCAAGTCAATGCGAGTTAAGGTGTTATGAGAATCAGAGTGAGTATATACGGCTTCCTGGGTACCTCCATCTCCATATGTCAGTGCCATTAAATCTATTCTTCCAGTCATCAAAGCCACTGATTTAACCGAGTCATCCATGTGATAATCAGTGACTGCAGTAAAGTCTCAGTAGGAGTAGGGGGGATGGGAGGGGGTCTATCTGCCATTTCTAAGACCTAAAGGGTAACTTTATCTAGGCAGTACATTTTTAATGGGGGTGGAACATATACAGTACATTGAGAACCATTATGGTTTAGCCATGAAGTAACATTTGGAGCAGTACATTTTGGTCAAATGAGTTTGTTTAAAGATCTAGGATCTCCGTTGATATGGACTTCGCTATTAGAATAGAGACTCCTTGGGAGTAGAAGGAATAATTATTTTATTTCCCTTTTATTGGTTGAACTAAATAGACTAACTATGTAACTATGTAACTACCATTAAAGGATTCGGTAATCAAATAATTTTTTAGTGTGAAGACCTCGAGGCTTAACAAGTGTGTCTCCTATGAGGCAAAAAAATATGAATGTAATATCTTCTGAGAAGGGTAAGTACTAGAGATTGTTTGACCTTCGAGTTTAGACCTTTGTTCCAGGAAACAATTTTGAAACAATATGAGGTGAGTCTGCACGTGGGGAGTAGATAGCTGTGAGTGCTGAAAGCAAGCCTGTTTCTTTGTCCTTTTGCACGGGTGGTTATGGCTGATCTTTGCCATCTCTGGTGGGTTGAGCAGTATTGCTGTGGAAGGAGAGGGTTCAGTCATGTACAGATGCTTGGATATTCCTGAATATTCAGGATTATTGCAGGATCAGATGATGATATCGAAACTCCTGAGACTCCTGCACCCATTCCAGCCACCAGCTCATGCCCCCTATAGTGTTTCTGGGGTTGACTTCACATTAAAGATAGAGGTGCCCAGAAGCAGTTTAATGGCTGTTAAAAGTCTGCACAAGAGAGGCTTTTACAGGTGAATTATGTGCAAAAAATACATTGTATACACATACATTCTAATTGGAAGATTTTTGTTGAAATTAAAATTTTGGTGACTGGGTCTCTTTAAAATTAGCTGATAGTATTAACTTGTGGTAATACAACCAGATACAAGGATTTCTCTAGCATTTGTGGAACACGTGTCATGTACATAAACTTACCACAGTATCCTGGTGTTCCACAAACAGTCTTCATGGTTACTTGGTCATCAATGATTTTTGACAGGCCAAAGTCCGCTTTAGTGTTTAAAAAAACAATTAACACATAGTATCAATTCAAAATTTAGAGCATCAGAGCTACCCAACACTATTTTTCATGCCCCGCCTAATGTTACTTTGTAATTAATAGTAACAGTCAAAGTTACAGTTTAACTGCTCAAGTACCAGTCTGTCATTGCTAGGTCATTTTTCAGTTTTTAGTGCTGTGATATTTTGATGGATAATAACTGTACCCAAATAAATTTTATATCTTTTTTTAAAATTTTTTTTATAGAGATTATTTTGGTGGTATGTAGCCTCCCTGGCGGTTTTCCCGAGTGTGGCTCGGGGTTAAAATTCAGGACCATTAGCGGTAACCCCGAGCCACACTCTGGATTACATCGCAGGATCCTGGTGTGTCTTTACTTACCTTGTCCCCGGGATCCTGCGATGTCCCCCGCAGTGTCTGTGGGCTCCGTCCTCCTCCGAAGCCTCTCCTTGCCAGGCTCCGTTCCCTGCGAGCGTTGCGACGCACGGGGGAGGAGCCTGGCCACAAATTAAAAAAAAAGTAAAAATCATAACACATACAGTACTGTAATCTTACAGATTACAGTACTGTATTAAATTATTTCACATCCCTTTTGTCCCCAGTGCTTTGGCCCATGCCCTGCATGCAGTTTTATGTTATATATACTGTGCTTTCTGCCTGGAAACTGGAGATTGTCCATAGCAACCAAAAAGTGTCCCTTTACGTCAAAAGTGGCTTTAGGCCAGCTAGAAAACAGCGATAGTAAATTAGAACACTTGCAGAATTGAGCGATAGTGAATCGTGGGGAAATTTATTTTATTACTATTTATTTTTATTTTTTTTAATTATTTTAATTATTTACAAAAGGAGATAGTTCCTTTGGGCTAGCTTGGCACAAACAAACTGTTTAAAGTAATACAAATTCTTTAGTTATGCTTTAAAGAATGGAGTTTGGTATCGGTCCACTAGATACAGAATATACAGGTCATGTACAGAGGGAGGCAAAAAGGAATGGCTTCCACTAAAGGTCACATACAGTGAGAGGATGAAGATGAGGGGGTTAATGCACAGATGTGCAGAACAAGGAAGGTAAATGGTTTTTGTACAGAAAAATAAGGATCTTCAGGAGCACACTTTTGGAATAGTGATATTCTTGTCCTATATTTACCCTGTTTCCCCGAAAATAAGACCTAGCGTGACTGTCGGTGGTGGCTGCAATATAAGCCCTACCCCCCAAATAAGCCCTAGTTAAAGTCCTTGTAGGTCTTGTTTTCAGGGTAGGGCTTATTTTTGGGGAAACAGGGTAGGGCTTATTTGGGAGGTAGGGCTTATATTGCAGCCATTACTGACAATCATGCTAGGTCTTATTTTCGGGGGAAACAGGGTATATCATGCAGCAGGCAAGGATCCTGATGCCTTGATAAATGGGTAATGTGAGGTCCCAAAATTCTGGACTATAATGCCTGTTGTTTTATGTGACTAAAAGACAAGATTATCACTATTCCAATGTATACTTGTGAAGATCCTTATTTTCTTATGATTGCATGGTGTCACTATCCACCAATACACTACAGCACCCTTCATGAACAGTAGGCAAGATTGTTAGGAGTGCAACAGATACAATACAACTTCTCTGTACATTACTATACAGGTCACAAAGAAAGGCAAGCTGTAGATCAGATGAACAGAAGAGAAAGGGCCCAGTGAACGTATTAAAAAAATATATCCTTATCTGCTGCTGTAATCTATGTTTTGCTTTGGGACTAATGAATAAATAGTGTATTTAGTAGTTCCTCTTCTCTCCTCTTCCTCCATTGCAAGAATAAAAGGTAGGCCCTCAGATGTAAAAACTATTCTGTTTACATCTATAATCATTGTGAATGGTATTTCAATGACCAAGCACAGCACACACAAGGTACAGAGCTGCTTAAATTGTCTCTGTACACAGTGTACTTTATAAATGACATTGGACATAAATATTCATCCACAACTTCACTGTAAATAAAGGTACAGTGGTAGGTAAGTTGTTAAAGTTGCTGTGTGGTTATATTGTGTTTATTGTGTCTGTGAAGATAGTGACAGGCAAAGCTTGGCACTTGCTGATAGTGACAAAGCTTGCCTGCCCCTCACTGTTTTCAGGAAGGCAGCCCCTCGGGGTAATGGGCCAATAGAAATGTGAGGGTGGTGAGATGTATCAGCAAGATCTGGCACTACCCAGAATAGCTGAAGCTTTGCCTGCCAGAGCAGTCCAGGATTTGGCTGTGATAGCAGGGTATTAGAGGCTGCTGCAGGTATTTCTAGGTGTAGGCACTTTTTACATGCATCAGTTTTTTCACTTTACAATTTACAAATGATCAAAAAATAAAATACTGGTACATAACATTATTTGAGAAAAAAATTAAAAGGTTTTGGGGAACCAAACAATTAAGTAGTGACCCTTTGCTTGACCCTAGCTGGCAACCACGCTGTCATGAATGATAGCAACAAATCATAAACTGTGTTGGATTGTATGATGTGTGGGATACTGAAGCAGGTGTGTCAGAAAAATCTCTTACGAGAGCCAGCCAGTGCTGCTAACTCTTATGCCGCATACACACGATCGGAATTTCCGACCACAAATGTTCGATGTGAGCTTGTTGTCCGAAGTTCCGACCGTGTGTAGGCTCCATCGGACATTTTGTGTCGGAATTTCCGACAACAGATGTTTGAGAGCTGGATTTCAAATTTTCCAACAACAAAATCCATTGTCGTAACTTCCAAACGTGTGTAGACAATTCCAACGCACAAAAGTCCACGCATGCTTGGAATCAAGCAGAAGAGCTGCACTGGCTATTGAACTTCATTTTTCTCAGCTTGTCGTACGTGTTGTACTTCACCGTGTTCTTGACATTCGGACTTTCCGACAACATTTGTGTGACCGTGTGTATGCAAGACAAGTTTAAGCCAACATCCGTCGGAAAAAAATCCATGGTTTGGTTGTCGGAAATTCTGATCGTCTGTACACGGCATTAGAGGGAAGACAGTGATGCCTATGCCTTTATTTGAATAAAATCTCTAATCATATTCTGACATAATGAAATGGAGCAACATTATAAAGCCTTTCTATTTATAAGCCCTAAATGTAAAACATAGCAAGGATGAAAGGTTCAAATGATGTCAAATAAATACTGACTCATATATACATTAAAGGGTCTAATTATAAAAATAAATTTGCAGGACGATTGTCACAATTCTAATGTCATTTGATGAATATGTTGATTTTCTATGATTGTCAGCTCCATTTAGTGGCCTGAATACAGTATTTTTGCTGAAATACCTCAATCAGAAAAATACTGCATTATGGCCACTAGGTGGACCTCAAGATCGTAAAAGCCATTATATGAAGCAAAGTATGGTAAGAATTTGCGATGGCTGGGCAAATGCTTGTGACATTTGTCCAGCATGTTTTTTTTTATAAATATGACCTGCATTTGTTTGAAAGCTTGACCTGCTTATCGTTTTACAGCAGTGGGTACGCTACCTATTTTAAGAAGAGAATTTGGGGACATGTCAGCATAGAGAAGATTTTCAGGTTTTAGGTCACGGTGAACTACTCCATTTCCGTGTAGATACTGTAAATGCAACGAAATACCATAAATTAATATACACAATTATTGCCAGTGATTGGTAAAGAGAATATATATTTGTTAAAGTAATACAATGTAACTAAGCTGGGTTTGATCCCTCCACCAAACTGATTATGCACATAAACATATTTATTCTCACAATTTTGATACAGTTGGATACGCTAAGCACACCAAGCATTGATTTTCAGTACTGTCTAGCACAATGGTTCATTATGTGCCTGTACTGTTATGTTACCCGCATGTGGTCTCATCCTCTCTTTGTGTCCATGTCAGTGTAAACTCATTACACCCATAATCTTTTTTAAAATGTGACTGCATATATTTGTAATATATGCTAATTCAATTCTAATCTACCACTAAGCATTACCGCAGACTAACTAGGAAATTTTTTGGCACATTGCCGTATTAATTAAATGATTACTAGGCTTATGCATATTTATCAAGTATGCAACTCTTTCACGTGTTGTGCATTCATTTAAAATGAGCATACAGGAAATATATTCTGTTCTGAGATGCACATAAGAAAACTATTTTAAAAGTTTTGTGTTTAAAGGAACCTGTAAAGAAAGAAATATAAAAGCTGCCATTTTCTGTTCCGTTAAATCATAATTTTATTTCTGTTCAGTGTTACATGGCTGCATTTTTGCTGACTGTGTAAGTGGTCACCAGATATCAACTACCTCTCAAAGTTGATATGCATACTTTTGAAATGTTACTGTCTGTATTATTGTATGCACCCTCTCTTGTTTCCCCACATAACAAGGCCGGGAAATAGAGATACATTGGGGTTTACTTCGGACAGCACAGGCAAGAGTAAAGGTAGGTGTTATCTAATTTACTCATGCTGCTGTTAGTTTACGAAAAGGGTAGGCAAACTTGGAGAGGTGGAGATCTACCCTGAACAACATGGAAGAGATCAAAGGTCACCAAGGTGCAGTTTTTTTTTAAGGTGATAATCTAGCAAGGTCCCATTAAAAAGTAAGCAGGATTTTAATGAAACTTAGAAAAATATTAAAATGTAATATATAAACTTATCCTACCTTAGCTGCGTTGAGAAAATTAGCATTTACTTTCACAATTTTCTCATGTCTGGAGAGTACGCTGGCTGAATGGCAGGTTTGAATACTGGCCTTGTTGGTTGGTTAGCTAGGTTAAGTTCTGATCTGGCTGACTGGTTTGAGTTCTGGTCCGGCTGGCTGGCTGGCTGGACTGAGTTCTGGCCTTCCTGACTGACTAGCTGGCTGGCTGGGCTGAGCTCTTACCTGGCTGACTGGGCTGAGTTCTTGCTTAGCTGGCCAGGCTGAGTTTTGGCCTGTCTGGCTGGCTGGACTGAGTTCTTGCCCAGCTGACTGTCAGGTTTGAGTTCTGAGATGGCTGGTAGAGTTCTGAGCTGGCTGGTTGGGTTGAGTTCTGGAATGGATAGCTGGGCTGAGTTCTTGCCTGGGTGGCTCGCTAGTTGTGTTCTGGCTTGGCCTCATACATTTTATAAACTTATCCTACCTTCGTTGAGAAACTTGTCATTTACTTTCACAATTTTCTCATGTCTGGAGAGTATGCTGGCTGAATGGCAGGTTTAAATACTGGCCTTATTGGCTGGTTAGCTAGGTTAAGTTCTGATCTGGCTGACTGGTTTGAGTTCTGGTCCGGCTGGCTGGCTGGACTGAGTTCTGGCCCTCCTGACTGGCTAGCTGGCTGGGCTGAGCTCTTACCTGGCTGGCTGGGCTGAGTTCTGGCTTAGCTGGCGGGGCTAAGTTTTGGCCTGTCTGGCTGGCTGGGCTGAGTTCTTGCCCAGCTGACTGACTGGTTTGAGTTCTGAGCTGGCTGGTTGAGTTCTGAGCTGGTTGGTTGGGCTGAGTTCTGGAATAGATAGCTGGGCTGAGTTCTTGCCTGGCTGGCTTGCTGGTTGTGTTCTGGCTTGGCCTGGCTGGACTGAGTTCTTGCTTGTCTGGCTGACGGTTTGACAACCCGAGGGCCACATGCAGCCCTTTGGTATATGATGTGCAGCCCTGGGACCTCAGTAGTCTTTAGTGGGAACATTGATTAGGATAATAGCATTGATCTTTACTAGCCTCATGCAACATGTTCCCAGCTTTGTATTGTCTTCTGCAGCATATCCCCAGCCAAAAATGTATCATGTCCACACTCTCTGACCCTCATTTCCTCTTTTAGGTCTGCAGTTTCTGACAGTCCTCTCAAGCATTTTAGATATCAAACTTTATGTTCAGCCCTCTGGTGATGTCAGGGGCTGCATTGGGGGCCCCTTTAGCTTAGTTGAGTTGACAACCAGGGCCGTCTTTAAGGCAGGGCAAAAGGGGCAGTTGCCCTGGGCCCTGTCATTGTTGTGGGGCCCAAAGCAGCTGCCTCATACTTGCCAACTATCCCAGTTTAAATTCCCTTGTCCCTTGAAGTTTTAGTCCCGTGTTGTGTCCTGATATCTCAGTGTGAAGTGCTGCTACTAATGCTGCCCAGGTTTGCCCAATTGTTGTGTACAGATGACTCACCTGCAGACCCTGTGTTTACATGTAAATAACTGGCAATCATATGTAAATAGACGCTGCATTCATATGCTAATAGCTGCATCCGGTGGCATAGATATGTAAATAAAGGTGGCATTCATATGCATATCATGCCCCCTGCAGTGAGGAGATGAGGTGCTGTAACCTCTAGCAACCAATCAGTGAGCAATATTACTGTACAGTAATCTCTAGCAACCAATCAACAAGCAGAAACCATGTGCCTTAACATCCAGCAGCTAAACAGTGAGCCGTAATATGTGTTGTAACCTCTAGCTACCAGTCAGGAAGCAGTAATAATAAACTGTAACCTCTGGCAACCAATTGCAATCCCTGCCTGATCTGATACAGTAAACTGATTTTAAGGTGGGGGGGGGGGGGCAAGAAAACATTTGCCCAGGGTCCAATCAGTATTAAAGACGGCCCTGTTGACAACCACTGCCCTAGGCTCAGAAAAGTACATGAGCTTTTTTGAGCATATGCAGACATTTTTGGTCCCAAAGACTTTAATAGGAAAGCCTGTAAATGTGCGATATGTGCAAATGTGCGATATTTGCATACTCTCCTTCTACAGAACTGCTTTCTTCTCCCCTTTTTGCCCAGCCCAAGAAATAAACTGATACACATGCAAAAACGCTTGTAAAATGCCTTATGTCGCGTACACACGACCGGACTTTCCGGGAGAAAAGGTCCGACTGAATCATTCCATCGGACATCCAGATCGTGTGTGGGCTTCATCTGACTTTTTCTTTCGAAAATTCTGACGGACCTAGAAATAGAACATGTTTCAAATCTTTCCGACGGAATCAGTTCCTATCGTCTGTATGCTGTTCCGACGGACCAAAAACGAAGCATGCTCTCAAGCAAGTACGAGACGGCAACTATTGGCTACTCGCTATTGAACTTCCTATTTCTAGTCCCGTTGTACGTGTTGTTGTACGTCACCGCGTTCTAGACGGTCGGACTTTGGTGTGATCGTGTGTAAGCAAGACAGTTTCAGCGGAACTCCGTCGGAAAGACCGTCAGAGTTTATTCTGCCGGAAGGTTCGGTCGTGTGTACGCGGCATAACAGGTATAATGCACCTAAAAAAAATGTTTTTAAAAACGCCAGAAAGGCCCCATTCACATTATGACTTGCAACCTCAGGTATCACATATATGCGCATTTTTACATACTGGTGCACTACATGCAAATGGCAGTCTATTCAAAACAAATGTGGTACAGTAACTTATGCACCTTTTTGAGCTTGAGTTTTGTGCATCTTACTTACTTGCAGCATTTGGTGTGCCATCAACAATGAATGGCACCACAAGCACACTATTCGTTACATGTTCACACGCTGCTGTAGTGTGAAGGCAGCCTAAAGCCGGCCATGGATGTTTCGAATCTCGGCTGGTTCAGCAGGGACCGGCCGAGATTGGAGCCATGTGTGGGCAGGCTGAATGTACCCAAATTGATCGACTGGTCAACTTGGGTACAACCAGCCACTCGGATTTTACATGCGATTACTAAAAGTAAGCGCTACGTAAACTGCTGGCGCTATATAACTCTTGTATAATAATAGTAATGATAATAACAAGTGGCTATTATAGCCACTAGCAGTAATCACTGTGTTCTCCCAGTGGGGATGACTCCCCCCCCCGCCGGGAGAACACAATGGCTCCAGGGGAGGGATTCCCCCATCAAACACAGTCAGTGTTGATGGGGGAATAAACAGATTTTCTTTCCTGCAACCCGTGGTTGCAGGAAAAGAAAATCACTCTTTTGCTTGCTTAATATGCTGTGCTTACACTTTGCTCAAGTGTGAATGCAAACCTACCTGTGGTTGCATTCATCTATTTTTTTTTTTCACTCATTTGCTTCTATAATACAGCAGAATTTAAATGTCATCCTAATTTGATATTCAAAACATATTTGTCACATTGACTTGACATTTACATACAGTATGTCTGATCGGCTTGTGCAGGTATATTTATATTTGCAAGAAAGAAATACAAAATATGAATAAACTAACTATATTGTATGTATTCAACTCACAGAAACTGCCTCCAGTATTTGCTGTACAACACATGCTGCATCTCTTTCACTGTAATATCCACGCTCTACAATCCTAAAATGGAAGACACAGGTATTTATACAAACATTATTTATTACTCTTTTTAAAATCTTTTAGTGCACAGGACGACACCGCTTAGAGGCGAACTGTATATCTAGCCTAAACAACAATTTTTTTGTTCTGGACAAAGAATTGGGACTCTTTAGGTTTTAACTGGTATCTGGAGCTCCATTAGCCTAGGTTCACACATACCTGTATGCTAAGCGCACACATTCTCCCACAGGCAATACGTGCTGCTCTTTTGCAGACATGCAGGAGTGCCATTAAAGTGGAGTTCCAACCAAAAGTGGAACTTCTACACATCTTTCTCCTCCCCCCTCCAGTGCCACATTTGGCACCTTTCGGGAGGGAAGGGGAAAGGATACCTGTCTTTTCCCACTTCCGGGAGCCACAGCCGCGGCTGTTGACATCACCGCTCGGCTCCCTTCTCCTTCCCCTGCTGCCGGGCCAGAGAAAGAGAGGAGCGGGGCCTCGCGCATGCGCAGTAGGGTTCCCGGCGTGAAGCCGCAAGGCTACACTGCCGGGTTCCCTTACCCGCAATGGCAGCGGCATCACCCGACAGCTGATAGAAACATCAGCTGCGGTGCCAACATCGCTGGACTCCAGGACAGGTAAGTGTCCTATTATTAAAAGCCAGCAGCTGCAGTATGTGTAGCTGCTGGCTTTTAATTTTTGCAGTGGTGGGCGGACCTCTGCTTTAATTCCTAATAGCACCTCCACATGTCAGAATATTGCGTTGCATTTTTGGATGCATAAATGCGCATGGTGCCGCAGCACTATGTGGTTCTATGTGACCTTGTTTTTAAAAAAGGGTCAGGGACTTTTTTCCTGTGTTTCCTGCAGCTGGGGAAATAACCAATCAAGCACCATCTGAGCTTGATTAGTTGCAGTGGAGGTAGGGGAGACATTGGGAGTCTAATGGACCCCTGAAATCTCCATAAAGGGGATCTGTCACCTGCTTTTTAGTCCCCTTATGAAAGCAATAAAGTTAAATAAAAAGTGTTAAAAATTAAATACAATAAAATACATAAAAATAATAAAATATTTAAAAGCACTCCCAGCACCTAACGAACAGTGGAGGGGAGCACGCCAGTATATAAACACTGATTACTCTTCATATGTGAGGTATCACCACAGATGTTGGAGTGAAAGTAAAAATTCTAGGGCCCTAATTTATGGTTAAGTCTAAACTGATAATCTGTAAATGCTTTTCCAGTGTTGCCTAAGGAAAATTTTGGATCTGTAGCTTTTCACCATTTTATGGGCATGCACAAATGTAAGGCTTGACATGTTTAGTATTTATTGACTCAGCACAACAACATCTTTTACATTTTTACAAAAAAAAAATGTTGTGTTTGTAAGCACTAAAAATCATAGCAAAAATGCAGATTTTAACATACAGTATGTGCAAAACATTCAAAAATTGGTATAAAAGTAGTTTATAGAGGTCCAGATAGCAGTGAAAACCCAACAGAGGTTCCAAACCTTCCTACTTTAAAACTTATACAAAGGTTTTGGCTGGGCTTATAGTTTAAGCACAGGCTTACTGAATACCGATTTCTTTCAAGAAAGATATAATAGGCAATTTACCTGTCAAATAGTTCCCCTCCTGTAACCAGTTCTAGAATTAGCACAATATCAGTTGATGTCTCAAAGATTTCTTTGAGTTTAATCTAAAATAAGGAACATACAAGGAAATTACAATTAGATAACAATTAGATACAGGGCTGTGTTTACTATCTTTTTTTGGGATAGTTAGTTGCATTATTTACCTTCACAAAACTCATTCATAAACTAGATAAATGTAAAGTTTGTTGGCTATATCACAATTGAAAAAACACTGCTTTATTCACTTCAGCTTTTGTATCCCTTATATAATAATAACTATAGGGTATTACTAAATTAACTTTAGGATACAAAGCCTAATATCCCCCCCCCCTGTTTGGATACGTTTTTGGCCACATTATGGGCCTAATTGTATATTGACATGTGAATATTGATATTTTTCATTGCTTGTGCTTATACTTATGTACATCATTGTATACTTTATGTTTATACCTATGCATTGTATTTATATGTATTCATTTTGTACACATAAGGCATTTGCTATATCATATAGTCACATATAGCCTATATGTGACTATGAAGTCTTGAAGAAGCGGTATAGTCCATGAAACGTGTCGATGTTTTTCACTCATTTAATCAATGTAATTTTCATCTGAATAATTTTAGGATATTGCGTAATAAACTATGATCTTTTAACTTTGTTGTGGTATATACCGTATTTATTGGCGTATAACACCCGCCGGCGTATAACACGCACCCCAAGTTTAGGAGGGATTTTTAAGGAAAAAAACTTTTAGGAGGGAAGTTTAAGAAAAAAAACTTACATTTAAATGCCCATCATTGCAGCCTCATCAGTGTCCATCTGTAGCCTTGTCCATCATTGCAGCCTTGTCCATCATTGCAGCCTTGTCAGTGTCTCTCATTGCAGCCTTGTCCCCCCATTGCAGCCTTGTCAGTGTCCCTCATTGCAGCCTTGTCAGTGTCCCTCATTGCAGCCTTGTCCCCCATTGCAGCCTTGTCCCCCATTGCAGCCTTGTCCCCCATTGCAGCCTTGTCAGTGTCCATCTGTAGTCCCTCATTGCAGCTGTGTCCCTCATTGCAGCCTTGTCAGTGTCCATCTGCCTTGCACTGTGTTTAAAAATGTTCTCGGGCACTTCTGGCCATTCTCGGCGGCTCTCAGGCCCCTTCTGGCGGCTTTCGGCCATTCTCGGCAGGTCTCGGCCG
The DNA here is from genome assembly GCA_037952925.1 of Lithobates clamitans. Taxonomy (NCBI): domain Eukaryota; kingdom Metazoa; phylum Chordata; class Amphibia; order Anura; family Ranidae; genus Lithobates; species Lithobates clamitans. Next base: position 3,597,321 of record JBBGZY010000374.1, read on the forward strand.
CTTTTGCCCATTCTCGGCGGCTGTCGGACGCACTCGGCTTTCGGCGGCTCACGCGGGGCGAAAGCCGCTGAGAGTGGCCGAGAATGGCCGAAAGCGGCCGAGAGCCGCCGAAAGCCGCCGAGAGCCACCAAAAGGCTCTTAATCGGCGGGGGATCGGCGTATAACACGCACCCACGATTTTCCCCTGATTTTAAAGCGGAGTTCCACACAAAAATGGAACTTCCGCTTTTCGGAACCCTCCCCCCCTCACATTTGGCACCTTTCAGGGGGGAGGGGGGTGCAGATACCTGTCTAAGACAGGTATTTGCACCCACTTCCGGCATAGACTCCCATGGGAGTCTATGCCTTTTCCCGTCCCCACCGCGCTGTCTCCTAGGAACACACAGCTCCAAGGAGAGGGCGGGGACCACTTGGGACGCGCAGCGTGACTCCCGCATGCGCAGTAGGGAACCGGGAAGTAAAGCCGCAATGCTTCACTTCCTGAGTCCCTCACCTAGGATGGCGGCGTCGCCTGCTGACATCACTGGACCCTGGGACAGGTAAGTGGCCATGTATTAAAAGTCAGCAGCTGCAGTATTTGTAGCTGCTGGCTTTTAATATTTTTTTTTTTTGGCGGTGTGGGTGGACCCCCTCTTTAAGGGGAAAAAAGTGCGTGTTATACGCCGATAAATACGGTAGTTGTAATACCGATTGGTCATCCTTGAATGCCCTATATTATGTCCCGTGTACATTAAGCCTTATGCCGCATACATACGGTCGGATTTTCCGATGGGAAATGTTCGATGGGAGCTTGTTGTCAGAAATTCCGACCGTGTGTGATGGACATTTTCCGTCGGAATTTCGGACAAACAAAATTTGAGATCTGGATCTCAAATTTTCAGACAACAAAATCAGTTGCTCTTAGGAACCTTAAGTGCAGCAGAAATTTTTTTGTAACCTTGGCCAGATCTGTGCCACAATTCTGTCTCTGAGCTCTTCAGGCAGTTCCTTTGACCTCATGATTTTCATTCACTCTGACATGCACTGTGAGCTGTAAGGCCTCTTTCACACAGGACGGATCCATGATTATCCGCCCCGTGAACATCCGCTTGCTCAGCGGGGATCGCTCCGCTGATCCCCACTGAGCAGGCAGATGCAGGTCTGTCGCTGCACACTGTGCAGCGACGGACCTGTCAGAGCGCCGCTCTCCCCTATGGGGGATCGGATGACGACGGACCGTAGAGTCCGTCGTCACTCGATCCGATCCGAAAAAGGGATGGAAAAGTAGGTTTTTCCTCCGTTACACTTTTTTGGATCGGAGTGGGTCGGATGTCAGCGGACATGTCACCGCTGACATCCGACACTCCATAGAGGTCTATGGAGGGTCCGTTCAGGTCCGCCTAAAAAACTGACAGGCGGACCTGAACGGATCGTTCGTGTGAAAGAGGCATTTGGTCATATAAAGACAGGTGTGTGGCTTTCCTAATCAAGTCCAATCAATATAATCAAAAACAGCTGGACTCAAATGAAGGTGTAGAACCATCTCAAGGATGACCACAAGAAATGGACAGCATCTGAGTTAGCCCCTCATTTGCAGCAAATGGCTGCAATATAACAAAGAGTGAAAAATTTAAGGGGGTCTGAGTACTTTCCATCCCCACTGTGTATATATATGTACATATGTATGTATATATACATATATATAATATATATATATATATATATATATATATATATATATATATATATACAGTATCTCAGCAAAGTGAGTACACACCTCACATTTTTGTAAATATGCTATTATATCTTTTCATGTGACAACTCTGAAGAAATAACACTTTGCTACAATGTAAAGTAGTGAGTGTACAGCTTGTATAACAGTGTAAATTTGCTGTCCCCTCAAAATAACTCAACACAAGAAAAGTGAGTATACCCCTAAGTGAAAATGTCCAATTTGGGCCCAATTAGCCATTTTCACTCCGCGGTGTCATATGACTCGTTAGTGTTACAAGGTCTCAGGAGTGAATGGGGAGCAGGTGTGTTAAATTTGGTGTTATCGTTCTCACTCATTCATACTGGTCACTTGAAGTTAAACAAGGCACCATATGCTCTACATAAAGATGACCTAGACTATAAGAATATTGCCAAGACCCTGAAACTGAGCTGCAGCACGGTGACCAAGACCATACAGTGGTTTAACAAGACAGGTTCCACTCAGAACAGGCCTCGCCATGGTTGACCAAAGAAGTTGAGTGCACGTGCTCAGCGTCATATACAGAGGTTGTCTTTGGGAAATAGACGTATAAGTGCTGCCAGCATTGTTGCAGAGGTTGAAGGGGTGACGGTTAGAATGTCAGTGTTTAGACCATACTCAGCACACTGCATCACACTGCATCAAATTGGCCTGCATGTCTGTCTCCCAGAAGGAAGCCTCTTCTAAAGATGAGGCACAAGAAAGCCTGCAAACGGTTTGCTGAAGACAAGCAGACTAAGGACATGGATTACTGGAACCATGTCCTGTGGTCTAATGAGACCAAGATAAACTTATTTGGTTCACATGGTGTCAAGCGTGTGTGTCGACAACCAGGTGAGGAGTACAAAGACAAGTGTGTCTTGCCTACAGTCAAGCATGGTGGTGGGAGTGTCATGGTCTGGGGCTGCATGAGTGCTGCCGCCACTGGGGAGCTACAGTTCATTGAGGGAACCATGAATGCCAACATGTACTGTGACGTACTGAAGCAGAGCATGATCCCCTCCCTTCAGAGAATGGGCCACAGGGCAGTATTCCAACATGATAATAACCCTAAACACATCTCCAAGACGACCACTGCCTTGCTAAAAAAGCTGAGGGTAAAGGTGATGGATTGACCAAGCATGTTTCCAGACCTAAACCCTATTGAGCATCTGTGGGGCATCCTCAAACGGGAGGTGGAGGAGCGCAAGGTCTCTAACATCCACCAGCTACATGATGTGAAGCTCTGGTGAACTCCATGCCAAAGAGGGTTAAGGCAGTGCTGGAAAATAATGGTGGCTACTCAAAATATTGACACTTTGGGCCCAATTTGGACATTTATTCTTAGGGGTGTACTCAATCTTCTTATAGCTTAGGCCATCTTTATGTAGAGCAACAATTCTTTTTTCAGATCCTCAGAGAGTTCTTTGCCATGAGGTGCCATGTTGAACTTCCAGTGAGCAGTATGAGGGGGTGAGAGCGATAACAACAAATTTAACACACCTGAGACCTTGTAACACTAACGAGTCACTTGACACCAGGGAGGTAAAATAGCTAATTGGGCCCAATTTGTACATTTTCACTTAGGAGTGTACCTGCTTTTGTTGCCAGCGGTTTAGATATTATTGGCTGTGTGTTGAGTTATTTTGAGGGGACAGCAAATGTACACTCTTATACAAGCTGTACACTCACTACTTTACATTGTAGCAAAGTGTAATTTCATCAGTGTTGTGAAAAATAGGGGGAAAGCAGCTGAAGTGGTTAAATGACTATAAATGAAAAAAAATCAATTGAAAATACAAAAAAAACTGCACATTTATAAATTGCAATACCATGACCCTTATCATTGTGATACCATAATGCATACCATTTAAGCAGTCACCTTAAATTTAATGACCATTTTCCTTCAAATGATTACATATTGTCATCTCAACCCCAACAACCCTATCCATATCTGCCATTTACTTGTACATGATCAACAGAAATATTCTCTTTGGAAAGTATTCCAAACATAACGGTCAGTTGCCTTTACTAAACAATGAATGAGGTTGTGGGGGTTCCCAGAGACCCCATAGTAAAGATTGATGTAAATTGTAGATAATTAAACTTCTGGATTTTTATGCTTTTCTTATGACCATATGGATACTTGATATGTTTAAATCGCATGTTTCTGTATTCTGTTCATATACACCCATTGTTCCAATCTTGTATCAATGATACCTAACAACAGTGGCATTGCTAGGGGGTGGCTTTTGGGGCTATAGCTCAGAGTCTCTGCAGGAGTCCTCAAGGGGAGGGGAGGCTCTCTGGGGACCCTGATGTAAGTGGGGGGCTCTCTGGGGACCCTGATTTTAAGGGGGAGGCTCTCTGGGCACCCTAATTTTAAGGGGGAGGCTCTCTGGGGACCCTGATTTTAAGGGGGAGGCTCTCTGGGGACCCTGATAAAAAGGGGGGCTCTCTGGTGACCCTTATGTAAGGGGGGGCTCTCTGGGGACCCTGATGTAAAGGGGGGCTCTCTGGGGACCCTGATGTAAGTGGGGGGCTTTCTGGGGACCCTGATGTAAGTGGCGGGCTCTCTGGGGACCCTGATGTAAGTGGGGGGGCTCTCTGGGGGATATACACACACACACGTATATTACTCTATACACATGTGTATGCCCACACAAGCGTATGACTTTCTTTACTATACTGCTATGGGCTCTAGCCCCAGATCTTTTGTATTTTTGATTTTTTTTAGCCCCAGATCTTTTGTAGACCTAGCAATGCCCCTGCTTAACAATCTGTAATTTCACACCCGATGGGAGACCCTTGTCTTAAATTGAATAAAAAAGATTGAAATATAAAAGACCGTGCAGCTTTGAAAAAGTTTTATTAATTTTTTTGTCATATCTGTAGGGTATCTAGGGATCCTTGTTAGCCTGGCTGAAAACCCCCAGGTAGCAATCCTCACATTTTGCCTTGTGGCTAGGACATGAATAAAAAACCTTGTATGCTTACTTACACCATTACAAGAGAGAAAACCAACAGTTTTTGTGTCCTAGCAACAAGGCAAGACAAGAGGATTTTATAACTGGGAGTTTTTTGGCTAGGCTTCCAAATGGAATCCAAATGGCCCACAGTTAAGTCCATAAAATAATGAACATTTTTAAAGCTGCAATGTTTTGTAATATTTACTGGAGCTCCCTGACTGCATTAACTATTTTCTAAAAAAAGGTGAACTTAGCCTTTAACTGCTTTCAGACCGCCCACCGCACATTTACTGCGGCAGGGCAGCCCGGCTGCGCGAAACAACGTACCTGCATGTTGTTTCCACCTCGGGGTCCATTTAGCGGCCGCCGGGACATGCCGATCGTTTGCTGGAGAGGCAGAACGGTGGTCTGCCTATGTAAACAAGGCAGACCGCCATTCTGTCAGAGAGGAAGAGAAAGATTTAGTCTTCCTGCTAATCAGGAACACATACATACACTTCCTCCAGTTAAGCCACCCCCCACTTAGTTAGAAATCAAACCCTAGAAGCACACTTAACCTATTGATCGCCCCTGACGTTAACCCCTAACCTGTCAGTGTCATTTACACAGTAACTGCATTTTTTTAGCACTCATTTTGCACTCCAATTTGTCTGCCACAATGTCACAGTCCCGCTAAAAATCACTGATTATCGCCATTACTAGTAAAAATAAAAATGCCATAAAAATATCCCATAGTTTGTAGACACGATAGCTTTTGCGCAAACCAATCAACATATCAATAAATGGTTATTGGGAATTTTTTTACCAAAAATATGTAGCAGAATACATATTGGCCTAAATTGATGAAGAAAATTGGATTTTTTCTTCATACTTACCTGTAAAATTCATTTCTTTGAGTACCTCACGGGACACAGACCAGCCATACACATTACTATCTGGGTTATACGCCACCTATAGGTGAATAGACACTGGTAGAATAACCAAAAACAGGAAGTGATCCCCTATATAACCCCTCACATACAGGTAGTACTCCAGTTTTGTAGCAAGCAATGAACTCCCAATAAAAGAGGGGAGGGGCCTCTGTGTCCTGTGATGTACTCAAAGAAATGGATTTTACAGGTAAGTATGAAGAAAAAATCAAATTTTCTTTCTCGTACATCATGGGACACAGAGAAGCCATATACATAACTATCTGGGACGTCCCAGAGCAATAGCCTTGAGGGTAGGGAGATACACTGTGTGAAAACACCATCAGATTTATACAGCAGCCCGCAAGACACTATGGCCAAAAGCCTGATAAAATCTTGTGAACGTATGTACCAAAGACCAAGCAGCGGCATTGCAAATCGGCGCCACTGACGCCTGATGGCGAAAAGCCCAGGAGGTTCCAACACCCCTGGTAAAATGAGCTCTAACCCCAAAGGGAGGAGCTTTACCTTTCAGGCCATAGGCCTGAGTGATTAATTTTGGCGAATCCAAAGTGAAATGGATGCCTTAGAAACCACTTGACCCCTCTTGGTGCTTTCCGGCAAAACAAAAAATGCATCCTTTGAATCCTTTCCAGGTAGACTCTGACCGCCCGCACCATATCCAAAAGGTGCAACTGCTTCTCTTCTGGCAAGCCAGGCTAAGAGAGAAAAAAGAAGGTAGAACAATGTCCTGATTTAAACAGGACAGAACAGGACGTAGCACCACTTTATCATGGTGCAAAATCAAATACACTTCCTTACAGGAAAGGCCTGCCAATTCGTAGACCCTTCTTGCTGAAGTAATTGCAAAAAGAAAAGCCAACTTCTGTGTCAAAAGAACCTCGTTGATTTGTTCAAAAGGCTGCTCCTGTAGACAAAACCAAATTCAAATCCCAAGGGCAAAGAGGTGATTTAACGGGAGGCAATAAGTGAGTCACTCCCTGAAGAAAAGTCCGGACCAGGGAATGTGAAGCTAAAGGCTTCTGGAAGTACACTGATAAGGCTGAAACCTACCCTTTAATTGTTGTCAAGGCTAATCTTTTATCTAAGCCTGACTGAAAAAAAGAGAGAATTCTCTCCAGCAAATATCTGCAAGGATGCCAACTTCTGGCCTCACACCACACAATGTAAGCATGCCAAACCCTGTAATAAACCTTCCTGGTGACCGCCTTTCTGGGATTCACCAATGTAGTTACCACTGGTCCTGAGATACCACGATCTCTTAGCACCCTGGCTTCAATAGCCACACCTTCAAATTCAGCGAGCGTAAATTCAGACGGAATATGGGCCCCTGTGACAGTAGATCGAGCTGGAGCAGAAGCATCTAAGGCTTGCCTACTGCTATTCTCACTACCTCCGGGTACCAGGCCCTCCTGGTCCAGGCTGGAGCTACCAGAAGGACTGATGTCATCTCCTCTCGGATCGTGCGCAAAAGATGTGGCAGAAGAGGAATTGGGGGGAATGCATAAATCAAAGAGAACTGACTTGAACTTGGATGCCAGCAGGTCTACATCCGGTGTACCCCACCGCTGGCAAATCTGCATAAACACCTGTGGGTGCAGAGACCATTCTCCTGGATGTATCTGTTAGCGGCTAAGATAGTCCGCTTTCCAGTTCTCTACCCCCAGAATGTGGATGGCAGACAGCACTGGCACATGCTTTTCTGTCCAGGATAACACATGACTGACCTCCATGTGGGCCAGACGACTCTTGGTGTCACCCTGATGGTTGACATAGGCCACAGTCGTGGCATTGTCGGTTTGCACCCTTACCGGGTGACCCTGTAACTTTGACCTCCAATAATTCAGTGCAAGGCGTATTGCCTGCAGCTCAAGCACATTGATGGGCAATCCCTGTTCCTTCAGAGTCCATTTCTCCTGGAATGTGGAACTTTCCATGACTGCACCCCAGCTGGAAAGACTGACATCTGTGGTCACTATCTTTCACGACAGTGGAAAAAAAGACCTTCCCTTTACCAGATTCTGGTCTACTAACCACTAGGCGAGACTTCCTCAATCCTTGGGGGTTGTGATCATGCAGGAACCCAAAGCCTGCATCTTCCTGCTCCATGCAGACAAAATGTTCTGCTGCAATGCCCTGGAATGGAACTGGGCATACGGAATTGTCTGGAATAAGGAAACCATCCTTCCCAGGAGACTCATGCAGAATCGGACAGATGGGCGTCCCTTCTTGGAGGCAAGAACACTCTTGCCTGGACTGTGTCCATGATAAGGCCTAAGTATTCCAGACATTGAACCGGTTTTAGGGCCGTTTTCTCTGAATTTATGATCCATCTGAGATGTTCCAGGAATTGGACCGTAAAGGTCACGTTTCTTATCAAAACTTACAGCGATTGATCCCTGAGAAGGAGATCAAGTAGGCTACAATCAAGATCCCTCAAGATCTTATAAGACCTAGTATGGATGCTGGGATCTTTGTGAAGACCCAGGGTGCGGTTGTGAGCCCAAAGGGCAGAGCCACAAACTGAAAATGTTGTTCCTCTATGACAAAGCGCAAAAGCCTTTGATGAGGTTGAAAAATTGTCACGTGCAGGTATGCATCCCTGATATCTATCGATGCCAGAAAATCTCCTTCTTGGAGAGAGGTCACTACAGAGCGGACTGATTCCATTCGAAAGGGTCGCACTGAGAGATAACGGTTCAGTGCTCTTAGATCCAGAATTGGTCTTATGTCGCCATTTGGCTTTGGAATCGGGAACAGATACGAATAAAACCCTGTTCCCCTTTCGGGAACTGGGACCTCTATGATCACCCCCTGCCACCTTAAACAGTCTAGTGCTTGGAGTAATAAGCCCTTTCTTGAAAGGTCCATGGGAATGCTGGATCTCACAAATTTTTGAGGAGGGTAACAGTGTAATTCCAGCCTGTACCTCTGAGACACTGTGGAGATGACCCACCTGTCCTGACTTAGCATTCCCCACAATCCTGCAAACTGCAGCAACCTTCCCCCCACCCGCAGGAGTGGGGGCGTCCCTTTGCAAGGAAGGTTTGGCGCCAGTATTAGCAGACTTTTGGACTCACGGCCTCTTTTGGCTCTGGCCCTGCTGTTTATCTTTGGTAGCAGATCCCTGGTGCGGTCAGAACTGCCTAGGGCCTTAAAAAAGGAAGGAGGAAACTCTTTCCTCCAGATATCTTTTGGATGTACTTATCAAGATAATCCCCAAACAAACATTCTCCATGAAAAGGAAAACCAGCTAGCATCCTCTTACAAGGGAGCTCTGCTGACCAGCTTTTTAGCCGTAAAATTCTACGCATGTGCACAGAAAAAAGAGCCATGGGGGAGATCTGCTGCATGGAGTCTTTAGGGCATCTATAGCAAAGCAAAGAGCCTGAGGCAGATCTGCTCTATCCTGAACAGAATCCTGCGGTCTATTGTGCCGTCTAGTCTGATCCTTCAAGGCTTGATAGACCCCAGTTGCTGCTACTGTGGGCTGAACAGCGGAACCTGCCAGGGCGAAGGATGCCTTTAACAAGGCTTCCAGCTTCTTATCTGCAGGATCCTTAAAGACCTGTGTATTATCCACTGGACAAATTATGGTCTTGCTCAGGGAGGAAACCTGCTGCATCCACAACTGGTATGCTCCACTTCTTACTAAAGTTTTCCTCCATAGGATATAACAGAAAAAATCTCCTTAAAGACACAAATATCCTGTTGAGGTGCTCCCAGTTGGAATATACCACCTGCTTCAAGAGTGGGTGAAAAGGAAATACCTGTGTACCCTGCTGTGGTTTCAAGGAACCCAGGGAGGAACAAGGTGTTTCAGGGACCTCTACTGGAGGTAACTTAAAAGCTGTATGGACCATCTGTACAGAAAATGGATGAGAAGCTTTTGTGATTGAGAGGCTAATATAATCTGAGCCTCTTCAGGCTCTGAATCGCTTGAGGGAGTATCCTCTGCTTGGATATCACTTGCCTGACCGGCCATTACCTCTTCTACCTCGTCAACCCAGTCTTGCTCCAATATAGGAGGAATAAGGGAAGGGGACCTGTCACGCTTCCTGCCACTTTGTGTGACAGAAGCAATCATTCCAGCAACTTTGCCCTTTAAACCAGCCAAAGCTGATGCCAGGTCCTCTTTAGTAATAAACTCTCAGTAGTAGTACTGGTAGTAGCCACAATGCCGGATAGACGCAGCGGCTCAGATTGCCCGGTGACATCCGGTCTTTCAGGAGAGGCTATTGCAGCAGAGTTATGTTTAGCCTCTACAGGGGCCACTGATGAAACACATGTGCCCTTTTGCTGCAGCGCTCCCCCCCCAGAACGCTTCTTTAGAAGACATAGCTTGTTGAAGCAATGGTAACTGGCTTTGTGACAATACATAAGTTCCTCAGTACCATAATTGGAAGAATCTTATACAATTAACTGTTCTTCAAGCTATTGCAACATATTTAGGCTGTTTCTGTCATTGCCCATAGGACCCAGGACAGACTGCTCTGCGTCCCCTCCGCCGGCCAGCAACATTGTTGCAGGGGAATATAGATAATAACTGGACCATGATTTTTCACAGGGCCACTTACCACCTCTAGTGGGCAAAAAAAAGCATTGCAAGCAAAACTTTTAGAACCTTTAAGATGTGTGGGATTATAGCATGGAAGCTCAAAGAGAGCTCAAAAGTGACAATCCACCATTTTAGACACTGGTGAAAAAACCTGAGTACTTCCTGTATGTTCGGGGTTATATAGGGGATCACTTCCTGTTTTTGGTTATTCTACCAGTGTCCATTCACCTATAGGTTGCGCATAACCCAGGTAGTAATGTATATGGCTGTATGTGTCCTGTGATGTACGAGAAAGAAATTAGATTTTTTACATTTTTTATTGGATATGTTTTATAGCAGAAAGTAAAAAAAAATTGTTTTTCAAAATTGTCGGTCTCTTTTGCTTATAGCACAAAAAATAAAAACCACGGAGGTGATCAAATACCACCAAAAGAAAGCTCTATTTGTGTGAAAAAAAGGACATCAATTTTATTTGGGTACAGCGTCGCATGACCGTGCAATTGTCAGTTAAAGCAACACAGTGCCATATCGCAAAAAATGGCCTGGTCAAGAAAGGGGGCAAAACCTTTCGGGGCTGAAGTGGCTAATGAATTAAGGTCCAGAGCCATTTTCCCATTTCAGCCATCAGCTTATTAAGTTTGATACTTATAATACAGAAAAGATATATATTTTTGGCGGAAAAAAAGCTTTCTTTTGGCAATACTGAACAATGAAAACCATATACCACATCCATACATTCTACTTATTGACCTCACTCACAAATACCCCTCAGTGTCACATGCCATAAAATACTTACAATGTTAGGGTGTGAAAGGCGCAGCAGCACTCCAATTTCGGTCCTTACAATTTTTTTGTCAATCTAAAAAAGTCACAAATTGAAAAAAAATGTTTAGGAAACTATAAAAAGGGTGTATCCATCTAAAAAAAAAATTCTTTAATACTCCTGGGCCAGGAGCTGTACAGAATGCAAATACACAAATGAGTCTGTGTCTGAATGATCCTTGTTATTTGGGGATATGAAGGATATAATTAACATGTATGAAGTTTAGCAATATAGTATGTGCCAGAAAACTATAGAGTCAACTGGTATACAGCATCTTACTTTCCATCTGTGTAGGATTCTCTGCTTTACCTGTATGCCTGCTGAATCCTAAATCTCTAAACAAAGGAAAAGTTTGTTCCCTGTCCAGCTGGGTGCTGCCTTCAATGCTATCATTGACGCTAAGGCCTGGTTCACACCTATGCAGGTTGCAGTTTGCATACTCCAGGTGCATTTTGCGTTTTTCAATACACGTTTTTGATCCATTGAAATCTATGCAACCAGAAAAAAGTCCTTGACCCTTTCCATAAAATGCACAGATGTGAACTACATCCATAAGAAACCATATTAAATTGACTGTAGTTTGTTTCTGCAAAACTGAAAACGCACTAAAAAATGCATAGGTGTTTAGCTCACCCCAGTGTATGCTCAAGTATGCTTATGGGTAGAAAGCTCAATCAGCACTGCTTCTCTTCTGCCTTCATTTATGAGAATTTAGTAGCAAAAACACTTCACTGATCATGATGTTTTTCTCCTACTCCATCAATAAGTATTGCTGCTCTGTAAAATTGAGAGATTTGGGATAGCTTATGCAAAGGGATTGTGGTAAATGAGCTGAAACTCGCAGACAAATAATTGCATCTGTGATGCACAATTCACAACATACAATTTTCAAAGCAGTCACAGTTAAACTTCAGTGCAGCATGTATATATGTATCTATGTAGGTAAAGACATAAGCTGTCACTTCAGCAATTATGTTTTTGCTTTAGAAATTCTGCCCACCCAACTTGATCCTGTAAATTATTATATATAATATTATATAATTTTTATACACTTTTAAAGAAGCAATGCACTATTATTATAAACACTACTGACTGCTGTAAAAAGAAAATAATACTTTTCTTGCTCTGCCTCCGCTGTAGGCTATAGAATATACAGTATGCTGTTAGGATATTTTTTTGGGGAGAGAAGTTAGCACAAAATGACTAGAAACAGGCTGTAGTTCCAACCAGAGACACTCTGGAAACCCTGCTATACCCAGGGCTGCTGATAGTACAGAAGGGTGGCCTGTACCTCCCTAAAACCCACTGCTGACACAAAGGGGCCTACAGAATCCACCATACAGTACATGGCGGGGGTGTGGGGACAGGTTTTTTCAGGCAGCGCAGGAAGTTTAAAGCTATACGCACAGGGCAGGGGGTGGCAGGGTGAGGTGTATATCGGGGGATATATAGTGAAGGTAATAGGGAATGCAGGGGTCAATAATGTGAGGTAGTGGGGATGCAGGGGGTGCAGAGTGAGGTGTAATGGTTGTTGTAGGGGGTACGGAGAAAGGTGTAATGGTTGATGCAGGGGGTGCAGAGTGGGGTACAGTGAAGGTGCGGAGTAGTGGGGGACTCAGGGGTGCAGTTTGAAGTGTACTGGGGGATGCAGGGGTGCAAAGTGAGGTGTCATGGTTGATGCAGGAGGTGCGGAGCGAGGTGCAGTGAAGGTTCGGAGTAGTGGGGGAATCAGGGTTGCAGTTTGAAGTGTACTGGGGGGTGCAGAGGTGAAAAGTGAGGTGTCATGGTTGATGCAGGAGGTGCGGAGTGAGGTGCAGTGAAGCTTCAGAGTAGTGGGGGACTCAGGGGTGCAGTTTGAAGTGTACTGGGGGATGCAGAGGTGCAAAGTGAGGTGTCATGGTTGATGCAGGAGGTGCGGAGTGAGGTGCAGTGAAGGTTCGGAGTAGTGGGGGACTCAGGGGTGCAGTTTGATGTGTACTGGGGGATGCAGAGGTGCAAAGTGAGGTGTCATGGTTGATGCAGGAGGTGCGGAGTGAGGTGCAGTGAAGGTTCGGAGTAGTGGGGGACTCAGGGGTGCAGTTTGATGTGTACTGGGGGATGCAGAGGTGCAAAGTGAGGTGTCATGGTTGATGCAGGAGGTGCGGAGTGAGGTGCAGTGAAGGTTCGGAGTAGTGGGGGACTCAGGGGTGCAGTTTGAAGTGTACTGGGGGATGCAGAGGTGCAAAGTGAGGTGTTGTGGTTGATGCAGGAGGTGCGGAGTGAGGTGCAGTGAAGGTTAGGAGTAGTGGGGGACTCAGGGGTGCAGTTTGAAGTGTACTGGGGATGCAGAGGTGCAAAGTGAGGTGTCATGGTTGATGCAGGGGGTGCGGAGTGAGGTACAGTGAAGGTACAGAGTACTGGGGGACACAGAGGTACAATTTGAAGTGTACTGGGGGATGCAGGGGTGCAGAATGTGGGGTAGTGGGGATGCATTGGCAGTGTATAGAAAGATGCTGGGGAGGTTGCGCTGTCAAGCAGGCTGAACGGGGCCCTGTAAATTTTAATGGTGACCCTGGCTGCAAGCAATTAATTAGAATTGTATATAATTGCAAGGAGCAGGCTTGTCAACTGAAACTGTGGCTGATATTTGCATAGTATCCAGGGATTTGGTTATTCCAGAGAGCTAAAGATAATAGGAAGCTGTGCAAACTGTATACACCTGCTCTATGGACCTGGTGAGCCAACAAATTTTAAAGTAAAAATATGGATAAAAAAGTGTAAGAAATCACATAATGCAGACAACATAATTTGCCAGTACATACAAGTAATTCAAAAATGTCTGCTACAATCTTTTTAGGAGCAGCCAAAACCAGCATGTTCTAGATCCAACATTTCTTCGAGCCTGACCATCCACTTTAGAAGTGAGGGGGCATTAATAAATGGGATTTATGGGTTGTGCCAATTCTCCCACTAGTAAACAATTTGTATATCAGTTGGCTCCTGGGATACTTTTCTGGTACCAGCATTGATGTAAGTACATTCTTTAATTTATTGCTACAGGTTTACTGTAATCTCTGTTTTGTTAAGAATTTTTTTAGCAGTGGTGCTGTGATCATAACAGAGTTGCAGTGTTTCTTTTTGACCTTATATCTTTTTGAACTTATACTATATCTTCAGATGTCCTAACAAGACTGTAGTGCTACAAGCAGTCTTGGGTGTGGACTCTGCTGTCTAACTTGTGGTCAGGGACCCACATCAGGCCTTTGGCAGTCATTGTTCAGCACTTGCAGACAGTGCCTTGTGTTTTCCTTTCCTTCAGAACACAGAATTTGAAGTTCGGAACTCGAAACCTGAAATATGAATATCAGAACACGGAACTCGATATTTGGAATTCGGAACACGGAACTTGATATTTGGATTTCGGAACACGGAATTTGGAACACAGAACCCGGAATTTGGAACACAGAACATGAAACAAGGAGTTTGGAATTCGGATCACGGAACATGGAATTGGCAATTTGGAACACAGATCTTGGAATTCAGAACTTGGAATTTGGAATTCAGAACATGGAATAAGGAACACGGAATTTGGAATTCAGAACATAGAATTTGCAATTTGGAACATGGAACGCGGAACACTGAATTTTTCCTTTCCTTTTTCAATGAAAAAAGATACTCTTTAGACTGGCTACTAGTAGATTGTTTTTTTTTTTCTCTTTTTATTGTGTATTATTCATAGGTGATTAGTTTGGAATTCAAAGCTCGGAATTCGGAACTCGGAATTTAGGATTCGGAACACGTAACACGGAATTGGCAATTTGGAACACAGGACTCGGAATTTGCAATTCAGAACTCGGAACACGAAATTTGGAAATCAGAATATGAAACACAAAGTTTGGAACATGGAATTTGCAATTTGGAACACAGAACTTGGAATTTGGAATTCGGAACATGGAATTTGGAACACGGAACTGGGAATTCTGAACACGGAACAGGGAATTTGGAACTCAGAAATTGGAGCTCGGAACATGGAATTTGGAACACAGAATTTGGAACACGGAACATGGGATTTGGAACACAGAACTCAGAAATTGGAGCTCGGAATTTGGAATTCGGAACACGGAATTTAGAATTCGGAACATGGAAATTTGGAACACAGAACTCGGAATTTGGAACATGGAACTTAGAATTTGTAACACGAAATTTGGAACACGGAATTTGGAATTTGGAACACGGATTTTGGAATTTGGAACACAGAATTCAGAATTTGGAACACGGAACTCGGAATTTGGAACACGGAATTTGGAATTTGGAACACGGAATTTGGAATATGGAATTCTGAATTTGGAACACGGAATTTGGAACTCGAAATATGAATATCAGAAGTCGGAATTCAGAACACAGAATTTGGAAATCAGAACATGAAACACAGAGTTTGGAATTCAGAACATGGAATTTGGAATTTGAAACACGTAACACGGAATTCAGAACACAAAATTTGGAATTTAGAACACGAAATCTGGAATTCGGAACAGGACATTTGGAATTTAGAACACGAAATCTGGAATTCGGAACAGGACATTTGGAATTCGAAACATGGAACATGGAATTTGGAACACGAAACTGGGAATTTGGAACACAGAATTTGGAACATGGAATTTGAAATTCGGAACACGGAGTTTGGAATTTGGACACGGAATATGGAATTCGGAACACTTCCTTTCCTTTTTACTCAAACCAATGAAAAACGATACTCTTTAGACTGGTTACTAGTAGTTTGGTTTCTTTTCTCTTTTATTTTGGATTATTCATAGGTGATTTTGCTAACACAAATGTGGTTTTAGTAATATTTAAAGAGGAGTTCCACCCACTTTGTAATCTCCTCCTCAATAGCTTTGCAATTGTCCATAATGTTTGCATTGGGCACTTTTTCAGAACTCAGAACTCGATATGTATATACAAGGTTTGGGTGTATAGTTATGTTGGTTGCCATATCAATGGGGTGGGCACTTCCTACGATGACGCACGTTGTGATGGCAACCAGAGACATTTCCTGCGCTGCTAGGTGTACATAATGCTCATGTGTGAGATCGGGCGGTGCATGCTGGTTATTCAGCAGCACAATATCCCGGAAGAGGATCCTAGTGGGCTTCGCCTGCCCACAAGCAAGATGGGGCCACGCTAAACAGAGAAATATAAGGTTAGTTTTACAAAAATAACAAGAAATATAGCGGCGCTATCAATATGAATAGTGATTGCATGATTACATTAGGATCATCATAACAGATGGCTTTAGAAAAAAAAATGGAATATGTCAGTGGAGCTCCGCTTTAAGAGGGCCTTAGGGAGCACAAATGTCGATCTTTAGCAGTCTCATGTAATGTGTCTCCAATCTAAGCATATCCACAGTTTCCAGCAACTCCTACATCATGTTGCCCTCTCTGACTATAACCATCTGCTGTAGGCATGTCTGCAGTCTTTGACCATCATCTATTGCAAGTCTACAGTCTCTGAAAGTGTTGTGTAGCGTTACAGTCACTAAATATTATGTGTGGTCCTTTGGTGTCATTGGGGATCACACTTGAGGCCCCCTCATCGTAACAGTTGGGCACCATTGATGTAGACAATTCATGCTATCAGAAGATGATGTAAGTGCATAACAAATCATACTACAAACATGTACAAATACTGATACATGTATAATTAATGGTGTTATATACATGCATACTTACAGTCTTTTTAATAATTTTTGCAGCATAAGGTTTTTGTGTCCCTTTCTCCTCGCATCTGAAAACAGCAGAAGTGGCTCCCCTGTTTGGAAGAATTGAGAATGCTTTCTTTTAATCAATCCATATATTTGCTAATTACAATACAAATGTTTTAGAATCATAATCCACCCTATATTCCTTGTTCTATGCAACACTTACCCCCAGTGGGGATTTCTACCTACCCATTTTAGGGAAGGTGTATAATCTTGAAAGTCTGCAGTCTTCTCCAAGCAGTGTATCTCACAGATGACCAGTGACAATGCAAGGAAATACATGGTTCTTTGTGATGTATTAAGCCTGGTACACACTGCTACACTTTTTTCGTTCAACCCAGCGGGCTGAACAAAAAAGAAACCTGAGAGATCACCATACTAACACAAGCAATATTGGTGCAGCGATCTCCCCTGCTGTGCTTTTATATTCTGACAGAGGAACTATCCCCCCACCAGAATACACTGACCAGTGCTCGCATCCATTGGCTGCAAGCTCTGATCAGATGCTGTTTTTTTTACAGCATAGCCCTTTGACAAAGGACAAAGGACAGACAGCATACACACTGAGCAAATATTGGACAGTTCCTGATGAAACGGACAACTGCCTATTCCTCCCCCCCACCCCTGCCACCAGTTTAATAGTCCACAACCATAGTTTGTCTAGCATTAAACCAAATATGATGCAATTTTTTCCATGGCCACAAAGGTACAGTATGTGGGATCACAGGTTTTCTTGGGTTTGAAGCCTAATGCTGCAAAAACACTATCTCTGGAATTTAAAGTACTAATACATAATAATAATAATACTAATCACACACGGTTTCATTTACAATATGCCTTCACTTTCTATATATGGACAATGGCACTGTAGTTATTTTAATTAAAAAGCATCTAAGTACCTTTTTAACTTATTGATATATGTCTGTCGTGTGACCCTGCTCTTTCCCAGCCTGTCTGCAGGGAGACAGTGGCAGGAGGAGCTTCTAGTGACTAGTCCTCTGCTGCTGATCACATATTCAAAAAAACACAGCCTTTGGAATACAGAGTAAAAGCAAATAATTAATACCAATAAACTGTTTTAAATTGCCACACACCTATATATTTGAAATCAAATTTTTATTATTTTTGACAATAGCATGGCGTCGGAGGATTTCTGCCAATCACAGGCTGTGTCACACCCCTCCAGCTTGTGTCTATTGTGTGTATGTGTCTTAGAATAAGAGGGAGGTAAAACCTCAATCAATCAAGATGTAATATTCCACCCCCATTGTGTTTAGCTGTTTAGTGGGCATGGAGGAGGAGGGAGGGAGTGGGCTGTCATTTACCACTATGTATACACCCACACCCACTCTATAGGCACATGGGCTGCTCAGATGTGATCAAGGAGGAAATGAACAAAGTATAGAAATACACTGAAAACTGAGCATGTGCACTAACAGCCAACAGTTGCTCTGCAGTGGGGACATGGACAGAAGGGAAGAACAGAAAACAGGAGGATCAACCAATTTTTTTTTTGCAGCTCACAGAAAACAAATCCCATAGTGACTGAGTATGAACACCATGTAATTCAGTGTGGCACCCCCTACCTTAGGTAGGTAGGTGCTAAAGTAGTGGGTTGTTTTTGTACTGTCAGCGCAGGTAAATTTAGGCAGGCCTATGCTGTGAGCTAGGCCTGTTTGTTTTGATCTGGGGGCAGGGGAGTGGTTTAGTGTAGCAGAAGGTGACTGACATGTGCTTCAGCTCTTGGGCACCTCCTCTGGTTTTCAGAAGGTTCTAGAAAAGAGGCAAGGCAGAGAGCTGTAGTGACATGGAGTGTATGCGAGAGCCCTGACCAATCCCCAACTAGGATTGGCAAGGGGCAGGCCTCCTATATATACCTATGGTCAGCCTGCTGTGGGAGGAGTTGTCAGGTGGAAGAACTGAATGATGGAGTGTTAGACTGTCGTGGTCTAAGGGAACCCCATTTCTAGCACCTTAAATATTCATTTCTGGCCATTAGAATATATCATATGGTCTGTTTTTACATTTCCCATGTACCTTGTTAGAAAAAAAAATCACTACACTGTGCTGCAGCAACTTTTCTTGTTTTTTTTTTTTTTTTTACTAGCGCATGGGTTAACTTTGACATGTTACCTGAGTAGTGTTTTGTCAAAAAGTATTGTGCTGTGTCTATTTTTTTTAATTCAGTTTGTATGGATATGAAACCTTAACCTTTCCCCTTTTGCAGGTTAGATCATCCATAATCAACCCCTTATGAAAGTTTCACAGCTGCCACTGTTGGAGGATACATACAATGTGCTTTTGGGCAAAGTGAACCTATCAGCACTACAGCAAGCAGCAGTAGAAACAGGTATTTGACCCATTTGATCCATCAAATGTTTACAGCTTCTAGGAGAGCAGTGTAGGTAGTGCCACCGGAAAGGTAAGTAGGGCCACTGGAAAGGTAAGTACCGTATTTATCGGCGTATAACACGCGCCGGCGTATAACACGCACCCAAAGTTTAGGAGGGAATTTTAAGGAAAAAAACTTTTAGGAGGAAAGTTTAAGGAAAAAAACTTACATTTAAATGCCCATCAATGCAGCCTCATCAGTGTCCATCTGCAGCCTTGTCAGTGTCCATCTGTAGTGTTGTCCCTGATTGCAGCCTTGTCCCCCATTGCAGCCTGGTCCCCATTGCAGCCTTGTCCCCCATTGCAGCCTTGTCCCCATTGCAGCCTTGTCCCCCATTGCAGCCTTGTCCCCCATTGCAGCCTTGTTAGTGTCCATCTGTAGTCTTGTACCCGATTGCAGCCTTGTCAGTGTCCCTCTGTAGCCTGTGTCGTTTGCATCTTTGAAAATGGCGCCGCCGTTCTCGGCCGCTTTCGGCCATTCTCGGCGGCTCTCAGCCGCTTTCGGCCATTCTCGGCGGCTCTCGGCCGCTCTCGAACGCACTCGGCTTTCGGCGGCTCCCGCGGGACTGCGAGAGGCGCCGAGAATGGGCGAAAGCGGGCGAAAGCTGTCGAGAATGGCCGAGAGCCGCCGAGAATGGCCGAAAGCGGGCGAAAGCCGTCGAGAATGGCCAGGAGCCACCGAGAATTGCCGAAAGCGGG
This sequence comes from Lithobates clamitans, assembly GCA_037952925.1. NCBI lineage: Eukaryota > Metazoa > Chordata > Amphibia > Anura > Ranidae > Lithobates > Lithobates clamitans. The sequence goes on from JBBGZY010000374.1 coordinate 3,617,141, forward strand.
CGAGAGCCGCCGAGAACGGCCGAAGGCGGGCGAGAGCCGCCGAGAATGGCCGAAAGCGGCCGAGAATGGCGGCGCCATTTTCAAAGCCGCCGAGAAAAGCCAAAAGCCAAAAGCCGCTGAGAGCGGCCGAAAAGCTCACAATCGGCGGGGGATCGGTGTATAACACGCACCCACGATTTTCCCCTGATTTTCAGGGGAAAAAAGTGCGTGTTATACGCCAATAAATACGGTAAATGCAGGTTTCAGGTATTTTTTCAAAAAGATATGTACTTTAAGGTTGCACACACTCCCTATTTATGGTGCCACCCTATTTTCACTGCAGTAATTTTACACACACGGTCGCACAAATGTTGGCCAACAATTATGAACGTGGGAATGTGGTGATGTACAAGACGAGCCAAGAAAAAGGAAGTTCAATAGCCAGTGTGGCTCCTTCTGCTTGATTCCGAGCATGTGTGAACTTTTGTGCGTCGGACTTATGTACACACGATCGGAAATTCCGACAACAAAGTTTTGTTGGCGGAAAATTGGGGAACCTGCTATCAAACATTTGTTGGCGGAAAGTGCGACAGCATATGTTCAATGGAGCATACACACAGTCGGACTTTCCGAAAACAAGCTCACATCCAACATTTCCCGTCTGAAAATTTGACCATGTGTATGCGGCATAAGAATTCCTTTTCTCTGAAATTGTCAGTGTTTGTGACATATTCATGTACCTGATAGGAACAGGTACATGATTCTGTCTTAGAAGGTAGCAGCACTGATGCTAGAATGTCCATTTTGGACATTCCGTCTTTTTTGCTGCTCAGCATTACTGAGCGACTACACCAGGGATCTCCACTTTGGAGACCCCTGAACTACACCCATCACACAGACAGGTATATGGTCAAGGGATTTTGTAGTGGAGTGGTTGCAACCTGCTGGAGAACTGAGAAACTATTTCCCCATCAGTACCACTTTGCTTTTGATTGACAGCACTGGCTGTGGAGTTAAGTGGCTTGATATTGATGGGGAGAGACTAGTTCTCGTTCAGGTTTGCCTCCTGTGTGACTTGTCATTGCACAAATATGTGCATTGCCTTATTTGGGTAATGACAACAGTCTGTATCCCATGCCCATTTGTTTACATTCAGCTGAATAGAGCTAGGGACAGTGCCGTGTGCAGGGAAGCTGACACATTTATGACAGCTTCCCTGCACAGACATGCTCCACTCATTACAGAGAGAGCACTGGCATCTCTCTGTAGACCAGCTCAGAGGTGGTTTCAGTTATTACCAGTTTCCTAATCTGCAAACTGGCAGTAAATCTTTTTTAATCTGGCAAAACCATAGCCACAGGTTCTTAGAGTGGCAGTAGTAGGAACTACATGAGATTGAAAACTGTACTACATGAAACTACATGAAAAGAAAACTGTCAAAGGGAATTTATTGAACTCTACAGAATAAATCCATGACCCAGATTACAATTACACATTTTTCTTGTTATTTATTTTTCTTGTATTCAGAAATTCTAATAGATTCTTAATGTATTCAATATATGCATATAATACATATTTAAATGAATAATGACTTATTATGACTAATGGAGATATGCACACTAAATAAACAGATATATTCCATGATGCTTTGAAACTTCTTATAATTGGAAATGTTGCAGAGAATCCAACTAATGAAGCATGTAATCCCTTTTGTCAGTATGTAGATTAATATTCTGAATCTTGTATTACTAATGCTCTTCTGTCCTATATTTCTACGCCTGAAATACAGAAATTTAACAACGCCACTTTTGTTCCATGAAGGTCATCATATTATTAAAAGAAAATTTCAGAAAGGAAAAAAATTACCTTAGATCACGTTTGTGTCCTTTTGCATTACATCATTTGCTATATAAACTACAGCAACACCCTAATGAAAGTTACAAATGCTTTCACAACAGGCTCCCTAAAAACCAGTATCCCTGAGTAGAAGCTGTCACATTTAGCAGTGAGTGGCAGTAGGGCTTCATGCACACTGGGGGCTTTTTTTTTTAAATGCTTTCCTCCTGGCAAAAGAAAAGCAGCTTTAAATACACGCCTAAACCGTGTTTTTTGCAAATGCATTTAGCCGCATCAAGTGCTTGGGTGATTATTTGTTTCCTTTACCCACATTTAGGTGCGTTTTGTCATTTTTTTCTGCCAAAGCGCCCATCTTTTGAATACACAAGTGATTTTTTTCTGCCTCTAATTGTCCCATGCCTCTAAACTCCTGCCTGTGTGTGCAGGCCATGGACATAGAGGGTTGTTTGGGGCACAAAAAAAAACATCAAACATCTGTAAAACAGGCATTTTTGAGTTCCAGTGTGCTGAGGCCACTACCCAATACCGCTGCTAAATGTTTTACTTCCCGCTGCAGCCAGATGTCTGGTCTGCGAAAAAATAAGGTGGGAAAAATTCACTAAAAACTGCAGGATTAAAAAAAAATGTATATGTCAATTAAAGCATGGTTTTTAGTGAATTGCCACTCCCAAGGTAAATACCACATGAGTTATTTTAATGCAAAAACTCATGCAGTATTTATCTCTTAGTAAATTGACCCCATAGTTAGGTGCTGCAAGAAAAAAGGCAGCTCTTGTCAGCAACAACTGTCTGATATGGTCTATTCACCCAAAGCTAAAGGTTATTATCCAAGCCTGGACTGGGACAAATAATAGGCTCTGCATTTTAGACTGAGCAGGCAATTTTTCCAGGGAATTGGGGGGGGGGGGGTTGGGCATTTGTTTGTGGGGACGGTTGGTGCCTCCCCTGCACAATCCTACCTTCCGCAGGGCCGAAGCAGGATTCAGCTTGTGTGTCCTCTCCAGGGTCTTCCACCCATCCCGCCGGCAATGTCATCCTATCAGCAGGTCAGGGGGCGGGAGGAGCTGCAGATCTTGATCATATTAACAAGCGAGACATTACCTGCTTGTTGAAATGAAAAGACTCCTACTCTGTGTGCAGATCTACAGCTCCAGGAGACGCAGGCATGACCACATAGTGGGAGGTGAGCGGCAACTGCTTACCTCCTGCCATGCAGCCAGGTCATCAACAGGCTCTTTCTCTTCCGTGGTCATCCCCACCAGTGCCAGGAGACCGCTGATGCCCTCCCAACACCGAGCCCTCCTGATGCCCCTGCACCATGCCCTTCTGACACCCCAGCCCTCATAATGCCCCAGCACTGGGCCCTCCTGACACCCCAGCCCTCCTAATGCCCCAGCACCATGCTCTCCTGACACACAGTCCCCCTGATGCCCTCCTGACACCCAGCCCTCCTGATGCCCCAGCACCACGCCCTCCTGACACACCAGCCCTCCTAATGCCCCAGCACCATGTCCTCCTGACACCTCAGAGCTCCTAATGCCTCAGCACCATGCCCTTCTGACACCCAAGCCCTCATGATGCCCTAGAACCATGCCCCCCTTACACCACAATACCATTTACTTCTGACCCCCAACACCATACCCTCCTGACCCCCAGCACCATGCCCTCCTGACACCCTAGCCCTTCTGTTCCCCCAGTACCATGCCCCCTGACCCTTCAGTACAATGCCCTTCTAACACCCAAGCCCTCCTGATCCCCCCAATACCATGCCCTCCTGACACCACAGCCCTCCTAATGCCCCAGCACCATACCCTCCTGACACTTTCAGGCCTCCTATTGCCCCAGCATCATGCCCTCCTGACACCTCAGCCTTCCTAATGCCCCAGCACCATGCCCTTCTGACACCCCAGCCCTCCTGATGCCCTAGCACCATGCCCTCCTGACACCCCAGCCCTCCTGTTCCCCCAGTACCTTGCTCTCCTGACCCTCTAGTACAATGCCCTCCTAACACGACAGCCCTCCTGATCTCCCTAATATAATACCCTCCTGATCCCCCCAGTGCCATGCCCTCTTAACACCACAGCTCTCCTGACCCCTCAGTACCGTGCCCTCCTGACCCCCCTCTGCACCGTACCCTTCTGATCCCCAATACCGTGCCCCCTGACCCCCTATACCTTGCCCTCCTGACCCCAGTACTACATACTACTGACCTCTGTACACTGCTTTATCCTACTACTGACCTCTGTATGCTGCCCTACATACTACTGACCTTTGTATGCTGCCCTACATCCTACTGACACCTGTGGGCTGCCCTACATACTACTGACCTCTGTACACTGCCCTACATACTACTGACACCTGTACGCTGCCCTACATACTACTTACCCCTGTATACTGCCCTACATACTACTGACCTCTGTACACTGCCCTACATACTACTGACCTCTGTACACTGCCCTACATACTACTGACTTCTGTGCACTGTCCTATATACTAATGATCTCTGTACACTGCCCTACATACTACCGACCTCTGTATGTTGCCCTACATACTACTGACCTCTGTACACTGCCCTACATACTACTGACCTCTGTACACTGCCCTACATACTACTGACCTCTGTACACTGCCCTGCATACTACTGACCTCTGTACACTGCTCTACATACTACTGACCTCTATACACTGCTGTACATACTACTGACCTCTCTATGCTGCTCAACCTACTACTTACACTGGCCAGAAATCAGAGCAGATAGACAGGCCTGAAACTAATCAAGAAAATTAGCCTGCAGTGCCGGATGTTCTCATTTTTATGATAAACTCTGGCATCAGATTTGTGGGGGTAACCATTTACTCCCAAGACATCAAAAAAATGTGAATGAAAGTGAATGCAGCGTTTCTCACTGAAGCTATCTTTTCATGTAGGCTAAGTTTATATTTTTCAAGTGACATCAGTTCACAAAGATTTTTCTAGGTCTTCTTAATGCCGCTTGCTATGAAATTTCTTTAAAAAAAAAAAATGGGGGAGGGCCGGTCCAGGTAGATCTCCATCTCTCAAAGGTTGCCCACCCCTACTGTAGAGGGTACAGCAGTGTAAAATTAGCCAGCAGCAGAACATTTCTTTGATCACAGAGAATAGGACTAACTGGTGTATAACTAAGTTTTAGTTTATGTATGGGAATAGGAGGTAAATGTGAATGATGTAATTTTTTAGGCGCATAATGTTTTTGTACTACTGTCTAAAAAGACCTGATTTAATAGAAAAAAGTAGCTAAGGTGTTGATAATTGAGGAGCTAGCTATCCATCTGCTGTTGCTTACAGACTTTGGTTCTTTAAAGGATTTTTGAGTGTACATATCTGTGCATACATGCAGGGCACAGAAAAAATTAATTTCAGTTCTGCAATTCAAAGAACGCAAACAAACTTTCATAGTTTGTTAAAGTAAATGTAGTGTAATGTAAATGTAAATCTCATATATGCGTCAACACCTGATGATACTGATATATAGACCCGTGTTTGGCACTGTGTTATGGGATGACAACACTATGCTTTTGTTTCTAATATCTTGCCATCCTGTCACATTCAAATAAAAAAATATTTACAATTTACTGTATGTGCTGATGTACTGTACATTGCCCAGAAAAATGATACTGTTTTTTTGAAGAAATGGCCTTTAAAAATTGCAGCCAATGACAATTAGGAAATATGCCCTGTAAAAAGCACATGCAGCTGGATATCAGTGTAGTGCATGTGGACAGGCTGTGAAAAATTCAACTGTGGCAAGAAATTTTTGGAAATATGTCCTGTGAAAAAACACATGCTGGCTGAAGTCAATGCATGCAACCAGGCTATTAAAGCACACATCAGCAGCATAAATATGTAAAAAACACTTCCTCCGGAATTCCCCAAGATAAACAGCATTTAGTATAGTTACATCTGATTCCTTATATCTTACATATAAAGGGCTGCTTGGGATGCAGAAATTCACTATAGCAGCCTGTACAGTCAGTGCAGGTCTCTCCTGGGTGCTGCTCAAGTAATGGGATGTCACCTGCTCCTCATCTCCACATCATCCAGTGAGAGAATTCCTTGTATCCACTGAATAAACTACAAGACGTTCTCTAAATGGTGGAGGTACTGAGCTAGCAGCCACCTCATTCCTGGAATTCAGCTTTAAACCCAAAATGCTAGAGTCCTATATGGCTGTAAGAAGTCAACATGTGTTCTAGCCCACCACAAGCCATAACTAAAAGAATTAAATTGCTAATTACTTTTTATTACCCCCACTGGTCTTTTTACCCCAAACCTGATGGTTTAATTGGATACCACATTTGGCAACATACAAATGCTATTTGCATTTGTCTATGAATTTCGAAAATGCTCTGTGCTTGAAACTCTTGGCTTACTGCATGCAGCTACTGAACAGTTAATCTGAAGGGATTGCTTTTCAGAGACAGATGCTATGGGGATTCCACACCGATCTAGCAAACAGGTTTATGAATGTCTCTGGAGCATTCTGCTGTAACTGGAAGTACTACACACAATGAATGAAATGTTTTCTGTGCCAGCAATTTGTTTAGGGATCATACGAATATTAGTCTCTGCCCTAGACACTACTCATCACTTGAATGGCCTTGTACGAATGCTGAAATCTGTATTAAATGTTACTCAATCACTTTATATTTAATTGAGTCAACTGCTTTATATAATATTTTAATCATTTGTCTACTCCTGCCTCACTCTCATTCATCTGCTAAATAATGTTTTTCATTGTTATGATATTCACTTTTTAGTAAACACTTTTTTGCTTTCTAGTTCACAAGGTCAAGGCATTATCCAAATATATTCTCAAACCTTCCTCTTCCCCTCGAGGACACGTCCCAGCATTTTATTTTTTAACCTTGTTTCTGTAGAGAGAAAAAGCTTGTGTTACTCCCTATAACATCACGACCAGGCTTGAAAAATTCTTGAAGGGTTGATGCAGCCAAGCCCCCCCAGAGCCACATCTCCAAAGAGCCCTGTTCTCTATACACAGTGTTCTCCGGAGGTAAAGCAGCATTGTTTAATGGGAAATAAATCATTGTATGCATGGGGTTTAGGACAGAGAGGTGTGTGTGGTGGAATTCTATAGTCTAGCAGGCAGGGTTTAATGATAAAACATGAGATAATGTGCATGTATTTATTTCGCTCTGACATAAACTTTGCAGCTAATCTGCAGTGCACTGGTGTGAAAGCAGCCTTATAGGGGGCTTAGGGGAGTAAGGACTCATTTATGTTTGTGGTTTGGGGGGCAGTAAAACCCCATAGTTCATTGTGGCCCACGACCGGTTACCAAATCACATAAGTGGCCCTTCTTCAAAAGGTTGAACACCCCTGGCATACCAAATACAAATTTGGGATTGCACAGTGGTGAGAAAAGCGGCATTAATTTAAAGGGATAGAAGACTTCATAATTTGTCTAGAGGTCCACGTTATGAAAGGTATGGACTCGAGAGAGAGAGATATCATTTTGCCCCTGTACAAATCATTAGTAAGACCTCATCTGGAATATGCAGTTAAGTTTTGGGCACCAGTTCTCAAAAAGGATATCGGGGAACTGGAGAAAGTGCAGAGAAGAGCAACCAAACTGATAAGAGGCATGGAGGAGCTCAGCTATGAGGAAAGATTAGAGGAACTGAATTTATTCTCTCTTGAGAAGAGGAGATTTAGGGGGGATATGATCAACATGTACAAATACATAAGGGGTCCATATAGTGAACTTGGTGTTGAGTTATTCACTTTACAGTCAACACAGAGGACAAGGGACACTCTTTACGCCTAGAGGAAAAGAGATTTCATCTTCAAATACTGAAAGGTTTCTTCACAGTAAGAGCTGTGAAAATGTGGAATACTCCAGAGGTGGTTCTGGCCAGCTTAGTATTATATTGTGTGCATTTAGGAGAGAATATTGTGTGCATTTAGGAGAGCATTTAGGAGAATTAGGAGAGTTATATTGTGAGCATTTAGGAGAGAATCCAGGCCTTTAAGAAAGGCCTGGATTCTCTCCTAAATGCACACAATATAACTGGGTACTGACATTTATAGGTAAAGTTGATCCAAGGAAAATCCAATTGCCTCTCTGGGGGTCAGAAAGGAATTTTTTCCCCTGCTGTAGCAAATTGGATCATGCTTTGCTGGGGTTTTTCGCCTTCCTCTGGATCAACTGTGGGTAGAGGATTGGGTATATGGGACTGTTTGATATTATTTTTTATTTATTTATTTATTTTTATGGTTGAACTAGATGAACTCGTGTCTTTTTTCAACCTGATTAACTATGTAACTATGTAACATTGTGGGGTGAGCAGAATAAATATATGTAGCGGAAGGCATGATGTGGAAATATGTTATACTAGTATTTAAAGTGGTATTAGACGTCAGAATCATTCAGAGGTCTAAGAAATCGGGTGAACATACTGCATTCATCTGGAGAGGCACCTGTGGACACTGGGCTCAATTTACTAAAACTGGATAGTGCAAAATCTGGTGCAGCTGTGCATAGTAGCTAATCAGCTTCTAACTTCAGTGTATTCAATTAAAGTGTTTGTGATCCCATGTATACAAATCACTGCCAGCCCCTCTAATAGAGCTAGGCATATCACACTGTACATGTCTTTTATAAAAACGAGGCATGTAAATACCTTTCTAGAGTGATCTTCAGACCGGTCACATGACTCGCAGCTGCTTTACATCTCTGATACATGGCTTCTGCAGGAGGGGCCGAGATCTCCGTCTGACGTCAGCTGGCTCACATAACCGCTCAGTCTTTCCTGCAGTAGCCCTTGAGACTGGCCGAGAGTCACATGACCGGCCTGAAAATTGCTCTAAAAAGATATTTATATGCCTCATTTTTATAAGACGTATACAGTGTGGTATGCCTATCTATAATAGTAGGGGCTGGCAGTGACCATTTATAATTTTTTATTTTTACTAATAGCAGAGGGGGGTGGAGACAGAGACATGGAACACGGAGCTGACAGGCAGGGAGAAGGGGGTGAGGGGGAGAGAGGAGAGCAGAGCAGGGCTGAGGATGACAAAGGGGCGTACACTGACCACAGTGGTCAGGGCTCAGCAGCCCTGATTATTGTGGTCAGTGCAGAGTGGGGGATACAGGAAGTGGCAGGATCAGCCAGGTTTTTTACAGTTTAGAGAGGGGCAGATTACACAGCACAAGCACTGTTTAATCTGCTTTAAGGGACCAGGGTCTCTATTTTATCTTTTTTGGGTTAACAAACACTTTAAGCTTTGACAAAAAACCTGGAAGCTCATTAGTTTCTATGTAGAACTGCACCAGATTTTGCACTCTCCAGTTTTAGTAAATAAACCCCTGTGTGTAGAATTTTAAGCACAAATTGCATTATTTTCTTCAAAATAATTTTCTATTTGGAACTTGTCTGGTTTATATACTGGTTTATATGCTGTTTTGGAAACAGTGAGCATTACATGATTTTTTCCCCTGCTTCACTACTGAGGTACTCTGGATCGTTGGTAAACAGAAGAGATGAACACATGACAAAAATGAACACATGACAAATAGAAAGAAGCGTATCAGTTTGGATAAATTTATGAGAATAAAGTGGTATCTGACCTCCTATAATCTAGAGGTCTATTTTAAAGGGTGAGTAAATTTCCTATAGTTTGAATAAAAGTCTTCATACAAGCATGATATTTTTGAAGGTATCACAATATTACGGACTTTGAAGTTGTGTGGATGCACAGAAAAAAAACTTTAATAGAAAGGATATGTATGTATCTATATACTGTATGTATATATATATATATATATATATTTTTATTTTTTATTTATTTCAGGTACTTATATAGCGCCATCAATTTACGCAGCGCTTTACATATACATTGTACTTTCACATCAGTCCCTACCCTCAAGGAGCTTACAATCTAAGGTCCCTAACTCACATTCATACATACTAGGGACAATTTAGACAGGATCCAATTAACCTACCAGCATGTCTTTAGAGTATATATATATATATATATATATATATTATGGAGAGGAGTGGGGATTTTAAATCTCTGGACCGCTGGACCGGCTGCTTGGGCACTGACAGCTCAGCATCCCCAGAGGTAATCCCTCTGCATCCCCAGCAAGGATCAGGGGGTTGGGTAGGAGTTGGAAAAATAACACTTTAAAGTGGATGTAAACCCAATGTCATCCTTTCTAAACCACTGCCATAGGGATTATCTATAAGGATATACATGCCTTCTGCATGTATCTTTACCTGTCAAATGTCTCCCCTCTGTCTGTTATTAGACCCGAAAAACTGCAGATTCTGTGGGTGGGTCTGTTGTCTGGAGCTCAGTGGGTGGAGTTGTGATGTCAGTAGACTCCCCGCCCACCTCTACACTCCCCTTGTCAACATGCATTTTCTCCTGTGTATTTCTTACACTGAACTTCTGCTATGATCTCTAACATCCAGTGAAAAGACAGGAAAGTAACCACATGACTTCAGCATGCCAAATCATGCTGAGGTGTAGAACAGCCAATCCTTGCAGAGCTGCTGAAGAAAGGAGTGGGGGTGGAAATTAAAAAATAATGCATGTCTTAGGCTAGTGCACGAGATGTAAATCACCTGTCACTCACAGCAAGGGGGAGGATTTGACAAAGTTTTTCTCTGTTTGTCAAGATTTATCTCACTGAACAATAAAAGAGGATTGCTCAGAGCTGGATTAACTCTTTGTGGCAAGACTGGGCTCAAATGATAGGAAATCGTATACTCTACATTATGACATAAAAAAAAAAAATAAAAAAAAATTTGGGTTTACATCCACTTTAAGTATGCTTTACCAAAGGTATTGCTTATCAAGTAGCTAAGATATTGTAACTCAAGTTGCCATTGAGATGACTGCGTTTGTTTCTCATACCAGCTTGTAGATGGTTACCTTACTATTCCTAATGTTTTTGAAGACTATACTTAAGTCTATGCATGACTTTTTATATAAGTCCTGTACAGATTAAAGAAGAAAACATATCAAAGGTGCCAACTAGCATTTAATCGTTGCTGAACAATAACCTTCACTGTAGACCACAACTCAGTGCAATAAAACAAAACAAAAAAATAACTATTTGCTTCCTACTTTAACCACTTCCCGCCCGGCCCATAGCAGATGACAGCCGGGCGGTGGTTCCGTTATCCTGACTGGGCGTCATATGACATGCTGCCGCGCGCCCACGGGGGCGCGCATCGCGGCGATCGGTGGAGCGGTGTGTCAGCCTGACACACCGCTACACCGATCTTGGTAAAGAGCCTCCGGCGGAGGCTCTTTACCACGTGATCAGCAGTGTCCAATCACGGCTGATCACAATGTCAATAGGAAGAGCCATTGATCGGCTTTTCCTCACTCGCGTCTGACAGACGCGAGTAGAGGAGAACCGATCGGCGGCTCTCCTGACAGGGGAGGTCTGCGCTGATTGTTTATCAGTGCAACCCCACCCTCAGATGACCACACTGGACCACAAGGGATCACCACTAGGACCACCAGGGAAGGGGCAACATGTGGATGGCCAGGTATGTACCCCATGGCCATCCACACGTGCCCAATGTGCCCAATCTGTGCCAATCAGTGCCCACAAATGGGCACTGATTGGCACCATTATGTTTCAGTTCTGCCCAGCAATGCCACCAATAAGTTTTATCAGTGCCACCAATCAGTGTCATCAGTGCCACCTGTCATTGCCCATCTGTGCCCATCAGTGCCCACCTATCAGTGCCCATCAGTGCTACCTATCAGTGCCACCCATAAGTACCCATCAGTGCCACCCATATGTACCAATCAATGCCACCTACGAGTGCCCATCAGTGCCGCCTATGAGTGCCCATCGGTGCCACCTATGAGTGCCCATCAGTGCCACATACCAGTGCCACCTATCAGTGCCCATCAGTGCCACCTATCAGTGCCCATCAGTGCCGCCTATCAGTGCCCATCATCAGTACCCGTCAGTGCCACCTCATTGGCGCCACCTCATCGGTGCCCATCAGTATCGCCGTATCAGTGCCCGTCATTGAAGAAGAAAACATACTTATTTACAAAAAATTTTAACAGAAACAAAGAAAAACTTGTTTTTTTTCAAAATTTTTCTGTATTCTTTTATTTGTTGCGCAAAAAATAAAAACCGCAGAGGTGATCAAATACCACCAAAAGAAAGCTCTATTTGTGGGAACAAAATAATAAAAAATTTGTTTGGGTACAGTGTTGTATGACCGCGCAATTGTCATTCAAATTGCGACAGCGCTGAAAGCTGAAAATTGGCCTGGGCAGGAAGGTGTCTAAGTGCCTGGTATTGAAGTGGTTAAGTATATGTTTTGTATTTTTGTTCTTACTTCTCAATTTCCTAAACAATACAAAGGTAATAAAACCTATTGGTCTGAATACAAAATACAACTAAAAGTAATAGTTCGGTTTTTGTTTATTACCTTCCAAGCTCCTGACCAAGCGAGTAGAAGTGCTCCAGTCCATTTTCCCTCTGAGAGCCTTCTATCCAGTACATGTCCTCTGGTTTGCAAGTTGGCATCTTCTTCTATTATCAAATGCAATTATTTCACGGAGTGCTAGAGGCATTGTTGAGAGAAAAAAAACATCATTAAGAACAAACTAACCTAGAGAAAAGTGTAGATTCTCTCAGATTTATTAAAGCATTTTGCCACTATGAATCATACCAACGATAAAAATGCCAAACACCATTTTTTTTTTATTAGCCAACAGTAACAAGTTCTGTTTGGACACGTTTTGTGCTTTGCACAGCGCTTTCTTCGATTGCTTTGGTGGAGATGAGCCAAGCCAGCACCTGACATGTGACTGTGAAGAGTGGGCCCCGATCTCACCTGAAGCTGTATGTGAAATATTTGAAGTTGGATTTTTCTACTATGGTCTCTATCCAAATAGGTTATCCTACTCCTACCAAGTGCTTCCTTATGCAGGGATCCAAGAAGAGATTATTGAGCCATATAATTTAGTGCATGCAAGTGATTTAACTCTGCACAGAAAAGAATATATCCTGCTATTGCTAATGCTGATACTCCAGTCTGCTGCCCCCCCTCTCAGGCAGATCAGGCACTGATGTGAACGAGAAGGCCTGGCTCGCAGTCTCTGCTATAATTCACCTACACAAGGTGTTCTTTTGGGTTGAGGTCAGGACTCTATGCAGGCCAATCAAGTTCCTCCACCCCAAACTCGCTCATCTATGTCTTTATAGACCTTGATTTGTGCACTGGTGTGCAGTCATGTTGGAACAGGAAGGGGCCATCCCCAAACTGTTCCCACAAAGTTGGGAGCATGTTATTATCCAAAATGTCTTGGTATGCTGACGCTTTAGGAGATCCCTTCACTGGAACTAAGGGGCCAAGCCCAACCCCTGAAAAGCAACCCCATTCCATAATCCCCCCTCCACCAAATGATTTGGACCAGTGCACAAAGCAAGGTCTATAAAGACATAATATAGTTTATGTAATTTACACAATGAGGTTAATTTACTGAAGGCAATAAGACTGTTCGTAAGGGAAGTTGCACTTTGCAAGGGAGCTTCGTAAATGTGTTTAACTTTGCAAAGCATACCCTAACACGTGCATGGAAAATAAAAAAAATGCATTTTTGCTTGCACATAATTGGATATAAAAAAGTCAGCATAACTTCCCCTCATTTACTATCCTTGGAAAATTATTCTCAAAGTGCAAAATCCCTTGCAAAGTGAACAGCCTATTTACCTTTAATAAATCCACCCTAATAACATCTATTGTATGGTTATTGCAGTGCATATTCCAGTGCATATTAGTTCACCTGAGCCCAGAGAACCAAAGCTGTTAACCCCCACAGCACTGGAAGTTCAGCAGCAGGAAGAGGACAGGGGAGCCCTGTAGTGAAGATTTCTACAGAGTCTAGCAGCTTGCACATTGTGGGAGATACATTATAACAGGTAAGTAGTTATACTAAAACGGTAGAGAAAAAAATGTTTTTTAGCTGTTTTTTATGATTTTTCTTTGTAAATGTCACTTCTGCTTTAGTACATTGCACAGCTACACTCCTTAAAGTGGCTGTAAACCCCTGAAATGTAACTTGAACAAAGCACATTCTTTTATAGTGTGTTCTTGCCTCAACCTCAAAAGTCACTTTTATTCACCACCCCTCCCTTCAGGGTTTATTATTCAGGGGTGTCTATTTTAGTTTGCTTTTTTGCTTGTTTCCTTTTCACTTTAATTCCATTCTAACCCTTGTTTTTTTTTTTTTTCTACTCGGTTTCATACCCTTGTCACTTATTCATCTTTCACTTTTTGACTGGTCTCTGAGCAAATATTTGACATATTATATTCACCTCAGTCACCTTCAGTGAAATTGACATACACTTGCGCTTTTTGTTCAGCATTATATTCATTGATTTCAGTCGGACACTATAGTTATACATTGTGGTAGCAAAGTTTTTTTTCTGATATGTCTTCTACACTCATCATCATGGAGGCCATTATGTTGGTTTGGGCCCGCGTTCTCCCTGTTTGACCTACCAGGCCTTTTTGGATCTTAAACCCACAGCTCCCGGAACAGACATTTTCAGCGGTAATCCAGTGAATATGAGCATGTGTATTCCTTCTAACAGTTTTGTATCGGCACAATGTTTAACGTTTTGACCCTATACAATTAGTTTACCTTCTGCATTATACTTATACAGTTTTTAATTTATAGATATCAAGTTTACATCAACCCCCGAGGAAGTGAACTGGTGTTAACGAAATGCGTTGGGTCACTAGGATGCATTCTTGTACTTATTTTGGACCTTTGTTATGGAAAATCGTATTTTACTGCAATACTATGTGTATAATATTACAAATCTGTTCATATAACTGACATCTTTTTGTGGCTACTATAGATCTTGTATGAACCATTAAATCTGTTGTTTTTTATTTCATCAATATCAGTGTCACACCTCATTCAAAGTCCCAAGGGCAAAAAATTCTGTATATGTATATGCATGAGTCACTTCTCACTGTCTATACCAGCAACAAGCCATAACAGGATACCCCCCCCCTTCCACCTCATCATCAACACACAGCAGGTGATTAACAGCCACAGCTGTGCATGTTTCCCTATGAGATTGTGTAGAGGAAGTTCTGTCCATTCCCTCCATTCAGGTCTCAGATTACACTGTGCTCCCTGCTCCATGCTGTGTAGTGTGTAACATCAGATCCCCGTCCCCTGCTTCTGGAAGCTCAGAAATGCTGCGTAAATTATGTACTTTGAATGGCTGTACAACTTATGCAGGAGGAATTAGACATGTGCGATTAGTTTTGTACGAATCGAAAATTCGTACGAATTTCCGTAAATTCGTACATTCGGGAGGATCCGAAATACGAATTGCTATGCTTCCGAATTTTGTACGAAATACGAAATTCCGTTTACGAGTTTCGGATCCAAATTGCGTTACAACGAAAACAAGAATGTTCGTTAATTACGATTATTCATTATGATGAAGTTAAGAAACCCAGGAAGTCAGCACAGCACAGGGATGGTGGGAGCTCCTCATAATGATAAATTCATCATAACGAACATTCGTAATTGTTACGAAAAGTTAACGAACCTAAAAGTTAAAACCCCAGGAAGTCAGCACAGCACAGGGATGGTGGGAGCCCCTCATAATGATAAATTCATCATAACGAACATTTGTAATTGTTACGAAAAGTTAACGAACCTTACGAAAATTCGTATTTCGTACAAATCCAAATTGTATTTCGGACACGAATTACGAATTAATTCTAATATGAAACTGAACGGAACTAAACGAAACAAATTTATTGATGGCGCACATGTCTAGGAGGAATTTTTTCATTTCTGTGTACCACCCGAGGCTAGTCACATCCCTGAGTATACAGGAGGGTTTACAACCACTTTATTCGGCATGTTAAGACCCCATACACACTATTAGATTTTCTGCAGATTTTTGTCTTCAGATTTACCAAAACCATATAATTTGAGGTCAAACCTTAAGAGTTTCAATTTGTATGCAATCAGGCAGGCCCTTGCACTACATGGTTTTGGTAAATCCGAAGACAAAAATCTACAGAAAATCTAATTGTGTGTATGGGGCCTTAGGGTATCCCTCAATCATGTTATTTGTGGGAATTGTGCATTTTAGATGTCATCTCTGATTTGTACCTATAGGTAAGCCTATAATAAGGCTTACCTATAGTTACTGTAAATATCCCCTAAATGTGCGCCGTTTAGGAGATCTTTACTGTATATGCTGCCAATGACGTTACCAGCACATGCGCTCTGAAGGCACTGCCATGCATGCCATTCCTGCAGAGTCCTGTGCCATAAACGGTGGCTCCCCCCTGCATGCGCAGGAGTGACATCCTCGCAGCTCCGACCAGTCACACAGCCAGAGTCCACGGACCTGGAAGGAAGACCGGGGCAAGATGGAAGCGGCCTCCAGCTGTGACAGCGCATCTCCAGAGGGCTTTGTTTTCAGGTAAGTTACACATATTGTGCTTGTATGCAATGCACACTAGCACATTATGACAATACCTTTCAGGTCAGAAAGGTAATGTCATATTTTTTTTTGTTTTGGATAGTGTGGAGAGGGATTAGAACACTTGTCAGGTTTTTATTGCTGTCTGTACCTCCAAAAAAGAGATTCATCTTTTCTGTTTGTACAGTTTACTGTTATCTGTGTGTGAGTCAAAGAAAATCCCAAATTTTGGTTTGTCACCAGAACAGGAATAGAGGATACATTTTCCTTTGTTGACCCTTATGACAATCAGGTGTTTCCTTCTCTTTGAAGGGATTTCCTCTCACTTCCTTTTATGGCTATGGGACACTAAGTAAATGCACATATCCCCAATAGGACACAGATGGCAAAACTAAAACTGACAGAAGTTATTACCCTCATTTGCTCATTTTCATCTGAAATGAAAAAAAAAAAAAGTTTTTTTCTTTTTGCCTGGGAACACGTTCCGCCTGGCAGTTTCCAGCTTCTTGTACACTTTGTTTGACAATCCCTTCCTTATTAACAGTGGGCACAATTATTTTTTTAGGAATTGTCCCCCAAAGATTTCAATGAGGTTTGAGGATTGTTTGTGATACCCAAACATATTTTTCTAACAGTTTGGCAAACGTCCCTTGAACTGATCCCAGGCATAATTTGCACATCATTATTGGAGAATCCCCCTCATTTCCTGTCTGGTAAAATGCTGTTAACAGGACAGGAAGTGAGAGGATATCTCTCTAATGGAGCTCTGGAAAACAGTAAAAACCTGACAAGAGTTCTATTCCTTCCTCACGTTATCCAAAACTGGGGAAAAAAAAGTTTTGGCTTAATATACAGTATAAATTATACATGGACGTTTAATGTTTGTTGTCTGAGCTTTCCAAAATGAATGATGAAGTAGAACTCAGGCCCCTTTCACACATGCAGACCGTTTGTCCATTCTTCATCCATCCGTTGCCAGATGAAAATGGACATCAATGTATCTCTATGGAAAAGCGGATGTAAATAGATGATCATCTGTTTACATCCGCTTCTGCCAACATCCGTTTTTTGGAACGGATCAAAGTCCGATTTTTCTTCCGCTAAAAAAATGAATTGGACCAAAAACTGATGTAAGCGGTCATAAGGTCAGTTTTTGCATGAAAATATGGCTCTGGGACTAAAGTGGTTAAGGACTCTAGCTGAAGGATATGAAAAACTGATGTAAAAATTGAAAAAAATGGATGACAAACTGATGTAAACTTCATCTGTTTTTTCTGTAAAAAAAAAACGTGACTGAGCTGATGAAGTAAAAGGTCAGCATGTGTGAAAGGGGCCTAAAGGAAAACTTTTTTTTTTTTTTCCCTTCACTTTGTGTGTCATAGCCAAAACAGGGCATGAGACGAAAAACCCACCAAAATTTGTAAACCCAATGTTGTCACCAGGGTCACCAGAGCTAGTGTCCCCATTGGAAGACTTCCCCTCTATTCCTATTCTGATGACAACCCAAATTTTGAGATTTTCTTTTGCTTTCACTTTCACTGATAACGGTCACCAAAACAAATAGAAAGGGAGAATCTCCCTAAGGCTACTTTCACACTGAGGCGGACGGGCGCCGGTGGTAAAGCGGCGCTATTTTTAGCGCCGCTTTACCGTCGTTTTAGCGGCGCTTTTCGGCCGCTAGTGGGGTGGTTTTAACCCCCACTAGCGGCCGAAAAAGGGTTAAATGTAAAATTTAAATTTACAGACTTGCTTTTTTTTTTTTTTTTTACACTGTTGTAAGTACCCACTTGGCTTTAAATAAATGTATTAGTTTATTCAGTATTACACTATGACAGATTCTTCTTTATCCTTTGCATATATCTGCTGGAAATGAACACATCCTAAGCCACCATCCACCATACCACGGTTTAAAAAGGAATATCCATTACAACACCCTGCAAAGATCTCCAGCCACACCCATCTTAATTGCTGTTTACCATTTCCATGGAGGCCAGGACACACTGAGACCCGGTTCACACTAGGACGACTTGTCAGGCGACTTAGCCGCCTGACAAGTAGCGTCCCGTTCTGTACAATGGAACCATTCTAATCGGAGCAACGCAAGTCGCTCCGACTTAGGAAAAGGTTACTGTACTACTTTGGGGGCGACTTGAGGCGACTTGCATAGACTTCTATATAGAAGTCGTTTTGCAAGTCGCCGCTGCAGTCATGTTCAAGTCGTCTGAGGCAGTCGCGCTGGAAATCGTGCTGCCTCAGTGTGAACCGACTCTGAGTGTTACACACGAAGAGTGATACACCGGCGGCTGTTTTGAAGAGCACATTGGAGCACTATTGGCACTTCCATTTATCATAGACTTTTAAAATTTTCAATAAGTGAACTTTTGCATCTGTATTGCGCTAACTGTGTGATATTGGGGATTGTCAGCACACAGTCACAATTTTTAGCACAAGCGTTGTTTTTTGGTATTACACATTATTATTAATTTATTTGACATATTTTCTGGTTACACTGGAATTAGGGCATTAATTTCTAGGATCATTATTGCATTTGCACAGTGCTTAACACACGCACTTTGATTGATTTATTTTGCACTGCTGATTGTTGCTTTCCGCAATTTTACATAGCAGTATCATGCGTTTTTGCACAGTTGCAACATAGTCATTTAATGTTTATATACACTAAACATAGGGCTATTGGTTTGTTCAGCACTGTTCATTGTTGTTTTCAGCGATTTTTTTTTTTTTTACACAGCTCCATTATGCGTTTTTGCACAGTCACAACAAAAGGCTTTATTATTCATCTACACTGAACATAGGGCAACTGTTGCTTCAGTTATTTTGCACAGCATCATTATTTATTTACATCGCAATTAGCGATTTTGTACACCATTTATCGCTTATTGTTAAATATTCCATATATATCATTAAACTGCGCTGAATATCATTTACTTTATACCATTTAAGTGCATTCACACACTTTGGATCTAGCTGCAACTTATCTGATTAGCATATACTTAGCGATTTTACATAGCAGCATCATGCATTTTTACACAGTTGCAACATAGTCATTCTATGTTTATGTACATTGAACATAGGGCTATTGGCACTTTAATATATACTATGCATTTACATTAGTATATTAATACCCAGAAACACTACAGCATTTGCACAACACTACGTGCACATACTCAGATTGGTTTGTTTAGCACTATTGTTGTTTTTTAGCGATTTTTACACAGCATCATTATGCGGTTTTGCACAGTTACAACATAGGCACTTTAGTATTCATCTACATTGAACATAGGACTACTGTTGCTTCAGTTATTTTGCACAGCATCATTAGCAATTTTAAAATCGCAATTAGCGATTTTGCACATCATTTATCGCTCATTGTTAATATTTTATATATACGAAAAAGGGTTAAAAGCGTCCGCTTTGCCGGCGGGTTTGCGGCGCTGCCCCATTGTTTTCAATGGGAAGGGGCAATCCAGGAGCGGTAAATACACCGCTCCTATAGCGCTGCAAAGATGCGGCTTGCAGGACTTTTTTGACCGTCCTGCAAGTGCACCGCCCCGGTGTAAAAGCACTCAGGCTTTCACACTGGAGACACAGGAGAGGCGCTTTACAGGCGCTATTTTTAGCGCTGTAGCGCCTGTAAAGCGCCTCAGTGTGAAAGTAGCCTGACAGGGACACAACCAGCAATAAAATCCTGACAACTCTATTCATATCTAAAAATGCCACAAGCAAGATTGCCACATCCCAAGACTAGCAATCATAATGCAATAGTTCTGAAAAAGCAATGGACCAGAAAAAAAATCTTTGCCAATAAACTAGGACACAAATGTTGGTGCTGAAGTACAATTTGAAAACATCATCAGTGCCAAAAAGTGGATTATCCCCTACATAAAAAGGCACCATCAGCCATCCGTCAACAGGAAAGCCCTAATGTGTTTTACACAAGAAGTGAAACGCATTAAAGTTTTCTTTTTGATGGATGGTTGATAGTTTATGTATACACTTCCACTGTGAAACAAATGATGGCTTCCTTGTTGATGGGTGGCTAGAGGTTTTCTTATGCACCTCTGGTGTGAAACGGGGTATGACCTTCTCATTAATGGATGGCTGATGGTTTGCAAATACACTTTCCGTGTGAAATGCGTTATAGCTCCCTTGTTGATGGATTACTTATGCACTGCTAGTGGAAAACATGTTAGGACTTTCTTGATGGATGACTATTAGTTTGCTTATGCACTTCTAATGTGAAATGCAATAAGGCTTCCTTGTTGTTGAATAGCTAATGGTTTGCTTATGAACTTCTAGTGTTAAACATGTTAAGGCTTTCTCGTTAATAGATGGCTGAATGCTTATGCACGTCTACTGTAATGTGAAATGCATTAAAGCTTCCTTGTGGATGGATGGCTGATGCTTTGCTTATGCACTTCTACTGTGAAATGCAATATGGCTTCCTTGTTGATGGTTGGCTGATGGTTTACTTATGCACTGCTAGTAGGAAACACATTAAGGCTTCCTTGTTAATGGGTGGCTATTTGTTCACTCATGCATTTCTAATGTGAAATGTATTAAGGCTTCCTTGTTGATGGATGGCTGATTTGTTTACACACTTCTAATGTGAAATGCGTTAAGACTTCCTTGTTGATGGGTGGCTGATGGTTTTCCTATGCACTTCTATCGTGAAACATATTATAGTTTCCTTGTTAATGGATGGCTGATGGTTTGCTTATGCCCTGCTAGTAGAAAACACGTTAAGGTTTCCTTGATGGATGACTATTCATTTGCTTATACATCTCTAATGTACAATGCAAAAAAGCTTCTTGTTGATGGATGGCTGATGGTTTGCTTATGAACTTCTAGCGTGAAACACTTTTAAGCTGATTCTTTGCCTGTCAGGAAAGGTTTCATCTGCTGGTGACACTGTGGCTCCCAGATCTATGGGCTGCAGTTCCGGTGTCCAGCAGGTGTCTCTCAGCAGTTGGAGGCTAACGGTCGGGAGAGGATTCGCCTGCTGGTAGCACTGTGCTCCCAGATCTTTAGGCTGCAGTTCTGGTGTCCTCCAGCAGGTGTCCCTCAGCAGTCAGGAGCTGAAATCATCCCCTGCAATCAGGCATCTCCTGATGCTGATTGCAGGAAGTGTATTTAAACCTGGTAAATGCTATTACACTTTGTCTTGGTATTTTCTCCTTGTGCCCCTGATATGTGTTCCTGAAGCCTGCATTTCATCTCCTCTTCCTACCCGCTCAGTCCGTCTCCTGGTTCCCTTTCCCTGTACTGTCTTGTTCCCAGCTCCCCTCAGCTTGATCTTCCGTGTTTGACCCTGGCTCTGGTATGATTACGATCTGGTTATCCCATGTTCTGTAAATATTGGATTTAGACTGTCATTTGTTTTGTGTTCACTGGTTGTTGGT
Source organism: Lithobates clamitans (assembly GCA_037952925.1). NCBI lineage: Eukaryota > Metazoa > Chordata > Amphibia > Anura > Ranidae > Lithobates > Lithobates clamitans. The sequence continues at coordinate 3,638,912 of JBBGZY010000374.1, forward strand.
TCACTGGTTGGGGTACACTATTTACTGTATTGGAGGTGTGTTTTCTTTGTTGTTCATTTATCTTTTAATAAATCATATTATTTACACTTTACCTGTGTTTGGTACACTCTGTTGCAGTCCACACATTTCTGGTCACACTGGTGCCTGACATTGCCCATGCACTTCTAGTATGAAATGCATTAAAGCTTCCTTGTGAGTGGATGGCTGATGCTTTGCTTATGCACTTTTAGTGTGATACGCTTTATGGCTTCCTTGTTGAGGGATGGCTCATGGTTTACTTATGCACTGCTAGTAGGAATCATGTTAGGGCTTCCTTAATGATTGATGACTATTGGTTCGCCTATGCACTTCTAATGTGAAATGCGTTAAAGCTTCCTTGTTGATGGATGACTGATGGTTTTCGTATGCACTTCTAATGTGAAATGCGTTAAAGCTTCCTTGTTGATGGATGACTGATGGTTTTCGTGTGCACTTCTAATGTGAAATGCGTTAAAGCTTCCTTGTTGATGGATGACTGATGGTTTTCGTGTGCACTTCTAATGTGAAATGCGTTAAAGCTTCCTTGTTGATGGATGACTGTTGGTTTTCGTATGCACTTCTAATGTGAAATGCGTTAAAGCTTCCTTGTTGATGGATGACTGATGGTTTTCGTATGCACTTCTAGTGTGAAATGCTTTAAAGCTTCCTTGTTGATGGATGACTGATGGTTTCCTTATGCACTTCTAATGTGAAATGAGTTAAAGCTTCCTTGTTGATGGATGACTGATGGTTTTCCTGTGCACTTCTAATGTGAAATGCGTTAAAGCTTCCTTGTTGATGGATGACTGATGGTTTCCTTATGCACTTCTAATGTGAAATGAGTTAAAGCTTCCTTGTTGATGGATGACTGATGGTTTCCTTATGCACTTCTAGTGTGAAACATGTTATGGCTTCCTTGTTGCTTGATGGCTGATGGTTTCCTTATGCACTTTTAGTGTGAAACGTGTTATGACTTTCTTGTTCATGGATGGTTGATGGTTTGCTTATGCACTGCTAGGAGGAAACACCTTAAGGCTTCCTTGTCAATGGCTAACTATTGGTTTTCGTATGCACTTCTAATGTAAAATGCGTTAGCGCTTCCTTGTTGATGGATGTCTGATGGTTTGCTTATGCACTTTTTGTGCGAGGCATTCTTGTTGATAAATGACTGTTGACACCTTCTATGTGGTTAAAAAAATCCTCAAATAGATCAGCAGCATCATGGACCTGTTTGTTAATTTTACGTTAAAAATGTGCCACCAAGCATGGTCCAGGAACGGCAGATTGATATTGATACTTGGTATTGTTAATGGGAGAGCCAGGCTCCCCGCTGACAGCAGTTAGTGAAGTTCATGTATTTAAGAATATTTGCAGGTCTAACATTATAGAGCGTTTTCATGGTTCAAGGCTTTAAATAGTCCACCCTTAACAGATATTTTTGTTTCAGAGAAATATAATTGAGTGGACTCATTGGACTAGCTTTTTAATTTCTTGTGTACTGTGGTAAGATTTAAAAGCCTCTAAATGTTTCAATTCATCAGCATGGATTTACATGCCAGTTTGGTTAGAAATATTAAAATTCAAATGTTTGCAATTTCAAAATAGTTTAACTTGACAAAAAAAAAAAAATATCAGTGGCAACAAACAAATGAGTCAGCTTCACTATGCAAACACACACACCTAACAGACGAGAAACATTTCACATTTATTTTGACACATGAATGGATGACCTAAAAATGCTGGATTGTTGCGCCAGCTAGCAACCTAGATAGTTCTTACTGTCTTCTCACTATTGCTGTTCAGTTAATAAATAGTATCCATAACGGAAATATACATTTTTGCTTCTATTTTAAATGAAGCTGTGTAGCTTTTACTATTGCAACCTGTCCCAGTCCATGACATAAATAATGTTGCAATCATGTCATTTAAACATCTTTGTAATAATTCTGCATTTGAAATGAATATAGCAACAATTATGTATCAGGTACCAGTAGATCAGTGAAGTCACACAAGCTGATACTTAAATAACTCTGCCTGAAATCATAAACACTTACTTGCTCCTCCTGTTAGTTCATGCAGGTAAATGTCCAATGAATATTGATAGAAGGATGACAGGTGTTGTCCTGTTTATTTTATATCCAGCCCATAATGTAGCTATCCTCTATAAATACTTGATGACCATTACTGCCTTGCTGTAGTTTTGCACATCCAGTAGTCATCATTTCCCCTGGGCTAATAATGATTTCATCACTAAAATAGATACCCTACACAGAAGCATATCTCCATCTCAACACACCCTTATGCTGCTCCTCCCTACACAAAGGCATAGGAGAGAAAGGTTTTAAGAAGAGCTCTGATGCCCTCTAGTGTATATATTTGGCATGACATACTGAGAAAGCTAATTACTTTTTATGATGGTATATGATACTTTACTTTTTCTTTCTCACAACTATCTGATCGTGTGTACGTGGCATAGAGCTCCATTCACACCTGAGTGTATCGATTAACTGGCATTTTTTTAGGCTTTTTTTTTGCAGCTTTTTACAAGTGATACCAGAAGTGTATTACAAGCATTTTACAGCTTCAGGCATTTTTGTTTGGCCAATAAAAAGCACAAGGGGGAGGAGAGGGAGAGGAAATTAGGGGTTGAGAGCTGCTATTGTTTTACAAGCGTTTTTCTGCTCAAGTCAGGCATTTCTATTGAAGTCTATGGGGCCCTAAAACGCTTGTAATCTGCCAAAAAGATGCTCATGTATTTTTTTGAGCTTCAGGCATTTTGCTTCAGGCGACAAAATGCTAAAAACGCTTGTAATCTGCCAAAAAGAAACTCGTATTTTTTTGAGCTTCAGGCATTTTGTTTCAGGCGACAGAATGCTCAAATGTGAACAGAGGCCACTGAAATTAATGGGATTTTGCTTGCTGGGCGTTTTTGGAGTTTCAGAGCTGAGCATTTTACAAGCTGAAAAATGCTCAGGTGTGAATAGGGCCTAAAACTATAATAGATAGATAGAAGACGCACAATCCTAAAATATTTTTGTGTTGATTCTTGCTAAGGCCTGATTCACACCTTTGCATTTTTAGTGCTTTTTGCATTTTGCAGATTTGCACTATAGAACGTGTTCCATAGAAAACCATGTTAAATGGACTGTAGTGCAAATCTGCAAAATGCAAAAAGCTCCAAAAATGCATAGGTGTGAATCAGGCCTAAGGCCTGATTCATACTTGTGCAGGTTGCAGTTTTGCATGTTGCCAGATGCATTTTGCGTTTTTTCAATACACATCTTTAAACCATTGAAGTCTATGGAACCAAAAACCAGAAAAAAAAAAAACCCTGGCCCTTTCCATAAAATGCACAGATGTGAACTACATCCATAGGAAGCCATGTTAAATGGACTGTAGTGTGTTTCTACAAAACTGAAAACGCACTAAAAAATGCATAGGTGTGAACCAGGCCTAATAGGTGGTGTTATAATTGATAGCAAAGCCTTTTTTGCTATGCATTATCAAGCATGATCAAGATTTCAGGGTTTTTAAGTCCTAGGGTACTGTCCACCCAAAGCTGGTAATTCAACTTTGGTAGATGCTAGACTGCAGAGGTCTTCAAACTACGGCCCTCCAGTTGTTCAGGAACTACAGTTCCCATCAGGCCTAGTCATGTCAGTGAATGTCAGAGTTTTACAATGCCTCATGGGATGTGCAGTTCTGCAACAGCTGGAGGGCCGTAGTTTGAAGGTCCATGTGCTAGAGGGTTACATCACCTAACAGTTTTTTTATAGCTCTCATGAACTCTGGTAGCTGCCACTGTGAGACCCCACATTTATCAAAATCTGGTAGATTTCTTGAAATGTATTATTAGGGTTTTATTTCATTCAAGAAGGTGCTAGGAAGAGTGGAAACACACATAAACGTCTCAGGTGAGCAGAAACAGTAACAGCAATATGGCAGGAAATGTGACATTGGAATATGTGAACTATCACTTTTAAGTTACATAGTTACATAGTAGGCGAGGTTGAAAAAAGACACAACTCCATCAAGTCCAACCTATGTGTGTGATTATATGTCAGTATTACATTGTATATCCCTGTATGTCGCAGTCGTTCAGGTGCTTATCTAATCGTTTCTTGAAACTATCAATGCCCCCCCCGCTGAGACCACCGCCTGTGGAAGGGAATTCCACATCCTTGCCGCTCTTATAGTAAAGAACCCTCTACTTAGTTTCTTTTCTTCTAATTTTAATGAGTGGCCACGAGTCTTGTTAACCGCTTAAGGACCAGCCTTGTTTTGGATTTTAGGTGTTTACATGTTTAAAACAGGTTTTTTTGCTAGAAAATTACTTAGAACCTCCCAAAATTATATATTGTTTTTTTTCTAACACCCTAGAGAAAAAAATGGCGGTCATTGCAATATTTTTTTGAATAAAAAAATAAGACAACAGTAAAGTTTGCCCATTTTTTTTTTATATTGTGAAAGATAATGTTACGCCAAGTAAATTGATACCCAACATGTCACGCTTCAAAATTGCGCCCGCTCGTGGAATGGCGTCAAACTTTTACCCTCAGAAATCTCCATAGGCGACGTTTAAAAAATTCTACAGGTTGCATGTTTTGCGTTACAGAGGAGGTCTAGGGCTAGAATTATTGCTCTCACTCTAAAGATTGCGGCGATACCTCACATGTGTGGTTTGACCACCGTTTTCATGTGCGGCCGCTACTCACGTGTACGTTCGCTTCTCCGCGCGAGCTCGTCGGGACTCAGGTTTTTAAAAAAAAAAAAAAATTATTTTTATTATTTATTTTACATGATTTTATTTATTTTTACACTGTTTAAAAAAAAATGGTGTCACTTTTATTCCTAATACAATGAATGTAAATATCCCTTGTAATAGAAAAAAGCATTAAAGGACCTCTTAAATATGAGATCTGGGGTCAAAAAGACCGCAGATCTCATATTTACACTAAAATGCAATTAAAAAAAAAAAGTCATTTAAAAAAATGACTTTGAAAAAATGTGCCTTTAAGACGTATGGGCGGAAGTGACGTTTTGACGTCGCTTCCGCCCAGCAGTGTCATGGAGACGAGTGAGCGCCATCTTAGCATCACTCGTCTCCAGGCACAGCAGGGAGACAGACGCGTTCGCCTCCGTCGCTACCGACGGCTCCAATAAGAGACGGAGGGCACCGGATCGCGGCGGGCCCTCTCCCACCACCGATAAAAGTGATCTTGCGGCGAATCCGCCGTAGAGACCACTTTTATCTGAAAGCCGACCGCCGCACGAAAACGGGGATACCGGGGTTATGCCAGCTAGATGCTGCCATAACAACGATATCCGCCACCAAACTTTGGACGTACATCGGCGTGCGGCGGCCGGCAAGTGGTAAAACTCCCTTCTGAAAAAAAGTTTTATCCCTATTGTGGGATCACCAGTACGGTATTTGTATATTGAAATCATATCCCCTCTCAAGCGTCTCTTCTCCAGAGAGAATAAGTTCAGTGCTCGCAACCTTTCCTCATAACTAATATCCTCCAGTCCCTTTATTAGATTTGTTGCCCTTCTTTGTACTCGCTCCATTTCCAGTACATCCTTCCTGAGGACTGGTGCCCAGAACTGGACAGCATACTCTAGGTGCGGCCAGACCAGAGTCTTGTAGAGCGGGAGAATTATCGTTTTGTCTCTGGAGTTGATCCCCTTTTTAATGCATGCCAATATTCTGTTTGCTTTGTTAGCAGCAGCTTGGCATTGCATGCCATTGCTAAACCTATCATCTACTAGGACCCCCAGGTCCCTTTCCATCCTAGATTCCCCCAGAGGTTCTCCCCCCAGTGTATAGATTGCATTCATATTTTTGCCACCCAAATGCATTATTTTACATTTTTCTACATTGAACCTCATTTGCCATGTAGTTGCCCACCCCATTAATTTGTTCAGATCTTTTTGCAAGGTTTCCACATCCTGCAGAGAAGTTATTGCCCTGCTTAGCTTAGTATCGTCTGCAAATACAGAGATTGAACTGTTTACCCCATCCTCCAGGTCGTTTAGGAACAAATTAAACAGGATTGGTCCCAGCACAGAACCCTGGAGGACCCCACTACCCACCCCTGACCAATCCGAGTACTCCCCATTTATCACCACCCTCTGAATGCGCCCTTGTAGCCAGTTTTCAATACATGTACTCACCCTATGGTCCATGCCAACGGACCTTATTTTGTACAGTAAACGTTTATGGGGAACTGTGTCAAATGCTTTTGCAAAATCAAGATACACCACGTCTATGGGCCATTCTTTATCTAGATGGCAACTCACTTCCTCATAGAAGGTTAGTAGATTGGTTTGACAAGAACGATTCTTCATGAATCCATGCTGATTACTGCTAATGATACCGTTCTCATTACTAAAATCTTGTATATAATCCCTTATCATCCCCTCCAAGAGTTTACATACTATTGATATTAGGCTAACTGGTCTGTAATTCCCGGGGATGTATTTTGGGCCCTTTTTAAATATTGGTGCTACATTGGCTTTTCTCCAATGAGCTGGTACCATTCCAGTCAGTAGACTGTCAGTAAAAAAATAGGAACAATGGTCTGTCAATTGCTTGACTACCCTCGGGTGTAAGCCATCTGGTCCCGGTGATTTATTAGTGTTAAGTTTCCCAAGTCTAATTTGTTTTTGTTCTGTTAACCATGGATGTGCTTCCTGTGATGTGTCATGGACTAAGAATTAAAAAAAAAATCTGACTTTATGAAACAAAAATGTGCTAATACATTTTTAAAGGACAGTTTAATTGTGTTTGATTGTGTAAATGAATGGCAACGGTTTCAAATATTCACTCTTCAAATTATAATTTTGGGAAAATGCCTATTTGACCTTAATTTCCAGAATTTGATTGCAATTTAATTTTTCTAATCTTGAATCAAACTTGTGTTTGTCAAATTCTGGTGTTGACCCACAATTATCTGTATTGTTTGACTGCTTTACAGCAGTCAATATGATATGAAAGTAGTTTAAGTGGCTGCTGATTGTAAGCAATGATAGTCGTGGAAATCAAATTCAGTTCCACAGCCAGCTATGAGCTGCCAAAAAATGTCTCTGATGCTGTCCCCTGAAAACTGTGGTGCGTCTATGAGCAAAAGATATATTGGTCTGAGCTCCGACCTTACAAATACAAAAAAGGATGTACAAAAAATCTGTTATTTAGGCAGGTCCTGGCTTATCTGTTCCTGCATCCTTTTTTGTGATGCTTCTATAACACAAAGTACAGCTTTAGGGCATCCTCACAACCTTCCATTTTTAGGATTTGTGTATTTACCATATCACCCTCAAAGCTAAATAAAAATGAAATGGGGGGGGGGGAGGCAGAAACATATTTGTATGCATTATTATAGGTAACCCACAGCTTTGATGAACTTCCAGTGCCATTTTGGCGACATTAGCTTTCCTATAAACCCTTAAAAAGCTTAAAAGTGATCAGCCATAATTAATCCCCCCCTATTGATTTCAATACACTTAAAACGATTTTGTTAAAGATTTTAAAAATTGGTGTCAAATAAAATTTTGGCACATAAACTCATCACTGTTCTACAATACTTGTGTAGACTGAATTTTGAAATATCAAAGCACTGGTATTTAAAATGACCATAAAAAGACATACAGTATCTCATAAAATTGAGTACACCCCCCCATTTTTGTAAATATTCTATTATAGCTTTTCATGTGACAACACTGAAGAAATGACACTTTGCTACAATGTAAAGTAATGAGTGTACAGCTTCTATAACAGTGTTAATTTGCTGTACCCTCAAAATAACTCAACACACAGCCATTAATGTCTAAACCGCTGGCAACAAAAGTGAGTACACCCCTGAGTGAAAATGTTCAAATTTGGCCCAATTAGCCATTTCCCCTCCCTGACGTCATGTGAATCGTTAGTGTTACAAGGTCTCAGGTGTGACTGGGGAGCAGGTGTGTTAAATTTGGTGTTATCGCTCCCACTCTCTCATACTGGTCACTGGAAGTTCAACATGGCACTTCATGGTAAAGAACTCTCTGAGGATCTGAAAAAAAGAATTGTTGCTCTATATAAAGATGGCCTAGGCTATAAGAAGATTGCCAAGATCCTGAAACTGAGCTGTAGCACAGTGGCTAAGACCATGGAGCGGTTTAACAGGACAGGTTCCACTCAGAACAGGCCTCACCATGGTCGACCAAAGAAGCTGAATGCATGTACTCAGCGTCATATCCAGAGGGTGTCATTGGGAAATAGACGTATGAGTGCTGCCAGCATTGCTGCAGAGGTTAAAGGGGTGGGGGGTCAGCCTGTCAATACTCAGACCATACGCCACACCCTGCATCAATCAAGTTGGTCTGCATGGCTGTCGTCTCAAAAGAAAGCTTCTTCTAAAGATGATGCACAAGAAAGCACGCAGTTTCTTGAAGACAAGCACACTAATGCAGCGTACACACGAGCGGACTTTCCGACCGGACTTTTCCGACGGACTTTTGACAGACTTCCGACTGACTTTTTTTAGGAACGGACTTGCCTACACACGACCGGACTACGGACGGACTTGCCTACACACGACCGGACTTTCTGGCGGACCTAGTTCCTGACGGAGTTACAGCGGACTTTCCAAATGAACGGACTTGCCCACACAGGAACAAGTCCGTTCATTTTGAACGTGACTCGGGTACGACGGGACTAGAAAAGGAAGTCAATCTCGCCGCTTTTATCGGCAAGAATGACGCCTTGCGAGCCCCATCGTGGGGCACACCAGGCTCTTAGGTCTGGTATGGATTTTAAGGGGAACCCCCTACGCCGAAAACACGGCGTGGGGGTCCCCCCAAAATCCATACCAGACCCTTATCCGAGCACGCAGCCCGGCAGGTCAGGAAAGGGGGTGGGGACGAGCCAGCGCCCCTGAACCGTACCAGGCCGCATGCCCTCAACATGGGGGGTGGGTGCTTTGAGTCAGGGGGCGCCCTGTGGCCCCCCCACCCAAAGGCACCTTGTCCCCATGTTAATGAGGACAAGGGCCTCTTCCCGACAACCCTGGCCTTTGGTTGGCTTATCGGAATCCGGGAGCCCTCTTTAATAAGGGGCCCCCCAGATCCCAGCCCCCCACCCTATGTGAATGAGTATGGGGTACATCGTACCCCTACTCATTCACCTAGGGAAAAAAGTGTCAATAAAAAAACACACTACACAGGTTTTTTAAGTAATTTATTAGACAGCTCCGGGAGTCTTCTTCCGACTTCGGGGGTCTTCTTCTGACTTCGCTGCTATCTCCGGCCTCTTCTCCTGGTGTCCAGTTCTTCTCCCGCTCTCCGGCCTCTTCTCCCGGTGTTCGACCTCTTTTCCCGGTGTCAGGTTCTTCTGTCGGCTCCTCCGCTATCTTCTGCCGCTCTTTTGCTAGCGGTGGCCCAGACTTCTGCGTCATCTTCTTCCCTCTTCTCCCGATGTTGACACGATGCTCTCTCCCGCTGTAATGATGTGTGAGCGCTCCGCAATAACTTATATAGGCGGTGACCCTGCCCCCGTATGACGTCACAGTCCCGGGGCATACTGGGACTGTGACGTCATAAGGGGACGTGGTCACGGGGTGATGTTGACCCCACCCCCTTTCCTGACCGGCCGGGCTGCATGCTCGGATAGGGGTCTGGTATGGATTTTGGGGGGACCCCACGCCATTTTTTCGGCGTAGGCGGCTCCCCTTAAAATCCACACCATACCTAAGGGACATTGTCGCCTCCCCCTCGCACTCGCTGCAATAGGAAAATTTGTTTTTCCTATTGCAGTGAGCGCAAGATATAGTACCCTGCCCTTGCCTCATATCTGGTCCGTCAGACCAGCATACAGACGAACGGGCTTTCCGTTAGGAACTGAGTCCGGCGGAGTTACGACGTAAAGATTTGAAGCAGGTTTCAAACCTAAAGTCCGTTGGATTTCTGACCGAAACGGTCCGTCGGAAGTCCGATGCAGCCCACACACGGTCGGATTGTCCGCCAGGTTCGGTTCGTCGGACCAGTCCGGTCGGAAAGTCCGCCCGTGTGTATGCTGCATAAGGACATGGATTACTGGAGCCATGTCCTGTGATCTGATGAGACCAAGATAAACTTATTTGGTTCAGATGGTGTCAAGCGTGTGTGGCTGCAACCAGGTGAGGAATACAAAGACAAGTGTGTCTTGCCTACAGTCAAGCATGGTGGAGGGAGTGTCATGGTCTGGGGCTGCATGAGCGTTCATTGAGGGAACTATGAATGCCAACATGTACTGTGACATACTGAAGCAGAGCATGATCCCCTCCCTTTGGAGACTGGGCTGCAGGGCAGTATTCCAACATGATAACGACCCCAAACACACCTCCAATACAACCACTGCCTTGCTAAAGAAGCTGAGGGTAAAGTTGATGGACTGGCCAAGCATGTCTCCAGACCTAAACACTATTGAGCATATGTGGGGCATCCTCACATAAAAGGTGGAGGAGCGCAAGGTCTCTAACATCCACCAACTCCACTAGAAACCTGTCATAGGCATTCCAGGCAGTGTGATAGGCCTTCAGTGTGTTGCGTGACAATGACTGGTTAATGAGATGGGTCGCGTTGTGAAGGTGTCCCTTTAACCCATCGTCGGCCGCGACCAAGATGGGATAGGAGAAGTGGTCGGGTCAGCTCCAGGTTTCTGCAGATAGAATGAAGTATAATTAAAGCGTGACAGTGCATCTGCTGCGATATTGTACTTGCCCGGGATATTAGCGCAGTGCACATTGAATTGATGCTGCAGGGACAACTGCGCCAGCCTGTACAGGAAGGACATGATGGCTAGCGATTTGGATCTGCCTTTGTTTATGTAGCCTGATCATCTGTGGCAAAGACCACCGTTTGCCCTGCCCAGCTATGGCCCCAGACCAGAGCTGCTGACACAATCGGATAGAGTTCGAACAGTGAAGACGACTGGCTAAACCCGGGGATCAGGAGGATCTCTGGTGCCCAGTGACAAATAGATTTGTGTTCTGTCATGCCGAGGACTCGAGTCATTGTGCCACCGAGGTGACGCGACTAGACTCTAATCGGGCTGTAAAGAGTATGAATGGAACTGTTTCGAATCGTTGTGCCGCCGTTGTGACTAGATTCGAATCGGCCTATAGAGTGTACGAATGGAGCCGATTCGAATCGTTGTCCCGCTGACGCGACTAGACTTGAATTGGGCTGTAAAGAGTATAAATGGAGCCAATTCTAATCGTGCCGCCGACACGACTAGATTCTAAATGGCCTATAGAGTGTACGAATGGACCCGTTTCGAATCGTTGTGCCACTGATGCGACTAGATTAGAATCGGCCTGTAGAGTGTACGAATGAACCCGATTTGAGTCTAGCCACGTCGGCGGGACAACAATTTGAATCGGGCCCATCGGCTGTGGGGTATATGAAGGAGTATATGATGGAGTCTAAATGCATCTAAATGTGGGTGAAAAAATGACAAGGCAGAGGGAGCCTGCGAACCTACGGTGACGGTAATTACGAATGGGGAACATGACGAATCGAAACAACAATGCTTGACACAAGAAAGGTTTATGAATCCTACCTGCGACAGTGAGCAAGAAATGAATGGCGAAAACCAAGAACGAGGAACCACAACACACTGGGATTCGAATACACAGACTCACGAACATGAGGTAAGCTGGCAGATTTGGCCTGGTGACGTAGTACTGTGCGGACCACAGGTGAGTCGTCTGCTTATATAGCCCCACCGGACTCCTCCCATAAATCATAAATTCAGGCCACCATCCTGGCCTTCTTATACTGTGTGCATGATAGAGATAGAGATAGATACCCCCTACTTGCTAGCCCCCAAAAATATAATGTAGCACTACTCCCATAGGAGTCACTAGAATTATACCTAGGTCTTTCCCCAATGTATAGCCCAACAGCCAGGCACACAATCTCAGCCATACATTCCTCCAATGTCCAGTCTAGGGATGTTGTTTTTATTTTTGGAGAACTTGGATATGGATGAAGGAATTGAGTGGGAACAGGAAACGGCAACTATATACAATTTGAGGACAATGGATTCCTTTCTGAAAAAAAAAAGCTGTAGTGGAAGTCCTTGCTTGTATCAAACAGTGGACTCAGCATTGAGGTAGAAACAGTTAAATGCAAACTCATTTCTTTAGCGCCACAAGAGCAGAGTCTCTTTACAGAGATTTAGGTGGACTAAGTTCATCAGAATACCCGCTAGTGTCTCCTTTAATAGACCCACAGCTGACTCTCTCTAGCACCAGAGGGGTGGCAGCAGTCCAAAAGTCTCAAAGATCTCTCAGAACCGTCTGTATTCACACAAGGACAGCTGGTTGCCTCCTTCCAACTTCCAAGTGACACCTATCTCCAGTGATATCAGACCAGATCTTCAGCAGACATCCCCTTAGTCAGCTCTCTAAGTTTGCAGAATCCAGGCCCTCAGGTTGCCTACCTGAGGCCTCATGGACAGCAAGCACATGGCAGCATTGCCCTTGAGGGCAGCAAGCCCTTCAGGCTGCAATTAATCTTTCCAGGAAAAGACCCAGAGCTCTGGGTGCTCAGAGAATATATACAGTTACCCAGCATGTAATCAGGGCCCAGCTCCCTGTGATCGGCCAGGGACGTATAAATATTCATGCTGCCATCTGCATAGCTCCACACCTTTGATCCGCAGCAGCTAAGAATACTTACCAGACCTAACTAGTCAATGGCAGCTGCACTGGACACAATGAGCAACTAAATTTACCTAACACAACAATTGTTGCCACACTGAATACAGTGTGACAAGCTAAATTTACCTATCAACAACACAGCTCCACAAAACACAGTGAGACAATACTAAATCTACAGTGGGGACGGAAAGTATTCAGACCCCCTTAAATTTTTCACTCTTTGTTATATTGCAGCCATTTGCTAAAATCATTTAAGTTAATTTTTTCCTCATTAATGTACACACAGCACCCCATATTGACAGAAAAACACAGAATTGTTAACATTTTTGCAGATTTATTAAAAAAGAAAAACTGAAATATCACATGGTCCTAAGTATTTAGACCCTTTGCTGTGACACTCATATATTTAATTCAGGTGCTGTCCATTTCTTCTCATCATCCTTGAGATGGTTCTACACCTTCATTTGAGTCCAGCTGTGTTTGATTATACTGATTGGACTTCATTAGGAAAGCCACACACCTGTCTATATAAGATCTTACAGCTCACAGTGCATGTCAGAGCAAATGAGAATCATGAGGTCAAAGGAACTGCCTGAAGAGCTCAGAGACAGAATTGTGGCAAGGCACAGATCTAGCCATGGTTACAAAAAAATTTCGGCTGCACTTAAGGTTGCTAAGAGCACAGTGGCCTCCATAATCCTTAAATAGAAGACGTTTGGGACGACCAGAACCCTTCCTAGAGCTGGCCGTCTGGCCAAACTGAGCTATCGGGGGAGAAGAGCCTTGGTGAGAGAGGTAAAGAAGAACCCAAAGATCACTGTGGCTGAGCTTCAGAGATGGAGTCGGGAGATGGGTGAAAGTTGTAGAAAGTCAACCATCACTGCAGCCCTCCACCAGTCTGGGCTTTATGGCAGAGTGGCCCAACGGAAGCCTCTCCTCAGTGCAAGGCACATGAAAGCCCTCATGGAGTTTGCTAAAAAACAACTGAAGGACTCCAAGATGGTGAGAAATAAGATTCTGTGGTCTGATGAGACCAAGATAGAACTTTTTGGCCTTAATTCTAAGTGGTATGTGTGGAGAAAACCAGGCACTGCTCATCACCTGTCCAATACAGTCCCAACAGTAAAGCATGGTGGTGGCAGCATCATGCTGTGGGGGTGTTTTTCAGCTGCAGGGACAGGGCGACTGGTTGCAATCGGGGGGAAAGATGAATGCGGCCAAGTACTGGGATATCCTAGAGGAAAACCTTCTCCGGAGTGCTCAGGACCTCAGATTGGGCCAAAGGTTTACCTTCCAACAAGACAATGACCCTAAGCACACAGCTAAAATAACGAAGTAGTGGCTTCACAATAACTCCGTGACTGTTTTTGAATGGCCCAGCCAGAGCCCTGACTTAAACCCAATTGAGCATCTCTGGAGAGACCTAAAAATGGCTGTCCACTGTTTACCATCCAACCTGAGAGAACTGGAGAGGATCTGCAAGGAGGAATGGCAGAGGATCCCCAAATCCAGGTGTGAAAAACTTGTTGCATCTTTCCCAAATAGACTCATGGCTGTATTAAATCAAAGGGGTTCTTCTACTAAATACTGAGCAAAGGGTCTGAATACTTAGGACCATGTGATATTTCAGTTTATCCTTTTTTTAAAAATCTGCAAAAATGTCAACAATTCTGTGTTTTTCTGTCAATATGGGGTGCTGTGTGTACATTAATGAGGAAAAAAATGAACTTAAATGATTTTAGCACATGGCTGCAATATAACAAAGAGTGAAAAATTTAAAGGGGTCTGAATACTTTCCGTCCCCACTGTATCTGTGTAATCCTAGCACCTATCTAGGAGGGTGGTACAATAAAATAAAATTAAGTTTATAATACCTCATATTGTACAGCTCAGTGCTATATATCTCACAATAAAAACATTTAAAGTGATCCTAATAACATAGTGTCAATGAAAACATAAATAAAGATAAAATTACAATGTAGTCCTGTGCTTATATACAAAAACAAATGATACAAAATGTTCAATAAACAAATGTGAACAGAAGCAAAGTGTCCACTTGAATCTTTCATTGCTCTCTTCTGTAAACAAATATCATGCATCTTAGAAATATAATCTTTCCACCTTAATAAATGTCATCCAACGCACTTCTCCAGAGAAATCCACAGTGATCACTTTCACAACAACAATCAGATTTGCCCTCAGCAGACTAAAATGTCTTTCTTTCTGAAGAAAAGGCACACAAGCTCAAACTATCTCACAAGGAATCCTCCTCTGTTAGCATGGATGGCTGTTTGGGACTCCAGACTGCAGTGTCTCCCCTCCTCAATAGAGTGAAAGCAGACTCAAGCTGTCTCTCAAGGAATCCTTCTATGTCTATGTGGATGGCTGTTCCAGACTCCAAAGGAGACGATTTGCCCACCGAAAGAAAATTCTCGCATACAGGCTGTCCCCGAGTTAGGAACATCCGAGTTACGAACGACTCCTACTTATGAACGGAGGAAGAGTGACGTCACTGCCAGCCGCTTGCACTGCACACTGGTCCTGGACACTGCCGAGCAACCACCTTGCAGCGCCAGACACATCCCACAGTGCTGTACTGCATGACCACAAGAGCCCCAAAGAACATAACTGCACACATAGAAGCACCCGGAACATTCCACATCACTGCACAGGTTGGAGTTACACTTAAAAATGTACAGTTTCGACTTACAAACAAATTCGATTTAAGAAAAAAACCTACAGTCCCTAACTTGTTCGTAACCCGGGGACCGCCTGTAGTGTAATACATTCTTATACAGTCAACAACTATTATTAACAATTGCAACAACAGTTAACAACAATTATTAACCACTATTATTCTCACAAGTAACAAGCGAATAAAAGCAGACATCAAGACATAAATCTGCTATAAAAGATTGAAGAGGACACTTTTTTTTGGTTCACATCTGTTAATTGAAGATTTTGTATCTCTATTAGATTTGTTTTTCTATGTAAGCACAGAACACCATTGTAATTTTACCTTTGTTTTTTTGGCAATGTAATGCTTTAAGAGATGGCAGACAGAATAAGCTGTCAACACATACTATTTTTCTCTGAGTTTTCACCAGTGCTGACTAGCACTACCCTGTATCATGTGCATTTTAGGACATACTGCCTTCTCCTCCTTGCTTTTCCTCCTCACAAGCCAGGTGTCATTTTTCCACTTGTCCTCCTCAAACGAGTCAGCTAAGTTATTCCTCATAAGGATTGTCCCCCTTGCATTTCCTCCTCACATTAGTAAGGTTTCACCTGTCCTCATCATATGAGCCAACTTTGTCCTCCTTGCAATTTTTTTAACATCAACAAAGTGTCACTTTTCATCCTCATATGAGTCAACTAGATTAGTCCTCACATTAATCAGATGTCACATATCCTAATTAGTTAAGTTATCCAGTTTGGTGGATGATTGAAAGGTCCCCCCTCCATTCACAGAAGCTATTTCATTCATAGAAGCTGTAGTACAGCTTCTATGAATGTAGGAGCTGGGTGGAAAGGGTGGACATAGTCAGGCACCCTCGAGAGCCGGTGAAAGTTCATAATGGAGGATTATGGCAGCGGAGGTGGAGGGCATCGGAGGAAGAAAATTACTACTTAACTAGAAGACAGAAGCACAAGGGACATATCACACTGAAAGTAAGCAATGTTCCTAGTACTTAACATATATATATATTTTTTAAAGGTAAACTTAGGCTTTAACCCTTCTACCACCACTATGGTAAGGCCTACAGCGGTGGGAGGGATTGGTGCCAGCAGGGGTGGGGGAGGGTTACACACACTGCCAGCAGATGTATTAACTGGGAGTGTGTGTATACTCCACAAGCCGTCTGTTGTCTTTCTAATGAAAGTGATTCAGTGGCTATATAGCCTCTGGATCATTTTCTGTGACCCCTCGCTTGCCCTCTGCCCAGAACTTACTTGGTGGGTGCTGCTGGGTGGAGGGGAAGGAGATCAGTTAACATTACTTCTAGTTCCTGGTGACAGTTTGCCTGGACCTGGTAGCCAGGCAAGAAGTTAATGGAACACAATCTTGACTCCATTAGCTAGCTGTATTAGTTTTAATGGAAGGCAGGCGAGGCATCAGGGGTGTAAAAGACCCCTGATTTCTCATTAAAGAGGACCTGTCTTAAAAAAAACATATCACATAGAGGACATTTCGTCCTCTATGTGATATAAAGTTTTAGTGAAAGTAAAAAAATGTCAAAAAATAAAGCTACAACAAAAATATTTTTAGCCCACTCCACCACCACCTGCACGCACACAAGCATAAACACACCCACCGGGGGCGCCTACAGATGAAAAGGTTGATTGTGAAACACATGTTACATACTGCCAATCCCGGAGTAAGAGCAATAATTCTTTGGCTAATATTTATGGTTAACTGATTACCTGTAGCCTATGAAAAATATAGGGTAGTGAAGTTTGTTGTCATTTTGCAGGTGAGGGAAATGTAAAAACTTGACAAGCTGGGTATCTATTAACTTGGCGCAACCACATATTTTGAATTTAACAAAACTTTAAGTAATATTTTGCATTTTTTGTGCCCTAAAATTAACTTTAATGTATTATTACTGAAATATCTTGCTTGATAAACCTTTGCACAAATATTGTGCAATTTGTAACTACCACTATTTTACTCTCCTGGGTCTCTGCTTTCAGAAAATATAAAATGTTTAGGAGGTTTAACTAAACTTCAGGCATAAAATTAATTATTTAAACGTGTGCAAAAAAAAAGCAAAAACAGCCATGACAACAAAAGGGTTAAAGGAACTTTCCTTCCATATAATTGGAAATTGGCAATGTAAGTGGGATATTCTGGAGTAAGACAAATCAAAGTTGTCATGGTTATATAGACGCAATGTTTAAATTTTTTTGTCTGTTTTAGAAAATGAGATGTTAATTTTTATCAAAAGTGGACTTTTGTTTTAGGACAAAGAACAGACATGGTTGAACATCTAATGCCTCGTTTCCACCGAGCGGATCGGTACGGTTCGGTTCGGTACGGTACGCTATTTTGGGTGTTTCCATTATGAAAGCGGCCCATACAACCGAACCAAACCATTCCATTCAGGGTCCTGCTTCAGATGTGGGGCCATAGGAAATGGAACGGTCCGGTTAGGGCGGAGCTACGATACTTTACACTGATTGGACGTGTGACGCCATGACGGCATTTTTTCTAAACCCACGTATGACCCCTGTCGGTCCGACTTGCAGTGGAAACGCTCGCCTGAATAGGCCGGACCATTCTAGGCCGTCCAAACCGATCCAACCCGAACCGATCCACTCGGTGGAAACGAGGCATAACTGTTCTGGAGCAAAAAATGGCTAAACTTTTGTTTTTAGTTTGGATGGAGTCTTGAAGAATTAGTTCACTTTAT
Organism: Lithobates clamitans; assembly: GCA_037952925.1. NCBI lineage: Eukaryota > Metazoa > Chordata > Amphibia > Anura > Ranidae > Lithobates > Lithobates clamitans. Next base: position 3,657,027 of record JBBGZY010000374.1, read on the forward strand.
GTCCTATTGACACCAGGACAAAAAAACCTCTGCAAAATTAAGGCATAATGTGCTAGTATGCATTGCATACTAGCACAATATGAAATACTTACCTTAGAATGAAGCCCTGCACTGCTGCACTGTGAGCTCTTACAGACGCTTGCATCTTTACCCTGTCTTCCTTCTGGGTTCGTGTCCTCCGGCCATCTGATTGGCCACGCTGCGATGACGTCACTACTGTGCATGCGCACGAGAGTCACGGATCACAGCATGGAGCACTGAAGGGGCAGCACGGGTATACCATCCCTTCTTGTCTTTGTTAACGCCCGGTGGGAGGGGAGAAATGCGTTGACGCAGATTCCGGCTCCTCAATGACATCACGTCCGACAATCTGTGGAACGCAGGCGAGATTTTGAGAGAACCAAGGTGCTTCTTGGAGTGAGCGGACTGTCCTTTGATGTTTAACCTTGCGGTTTTTACTCTGCAACATTGTAAGCAAGACTTTTTACCTTGTACTGAATAAACCAAGACGTACTATACCATGTGGGCTCTCTATCCTTATGTTTGAGTCTGAAATACAAAGGAAGATTCTTCTTGAAGTGGCGTCTCATCACCCTGCTTACCAGTCTAATGCCCCGTACCCACGGTCGTATTTTCCGACGGAAAATGTGTGATAGGACCTTGTTGTCAGAAATTCGACCGTGTGTAGGCTCCATCACACATTTTCCATCGGATTTTCCGACACACAAAGTTTGAGAGCAGGCTATAAAATTTTCCGACAACAAAATCCGTTGTAGGAATTTCTGATTGTGTGTATACAAATCCAACTCACAAAGTGCCACGCATGCTCAGAATAAATAAAGAGATGAAAGCTATTGGCTACTGCCCAGTTTATAGTCCCAACGTACGTGTTTTACGTCACCGCGTTCAGAATGATCGGATTTTCCGACAACTTTGTGTGACTGTGTGTATGCAAGACAAGTTTGAGCCAACATCCGTTGGAAAAAATCCTACGATTTTGTTGTCGGAATGTCCGATCAATGTCCGACCGTGTGTACGGGGCATAAGCCTGATTGACCCACATGCAGTACTGCTAAGGGGTCCATTCGATCTGGTGAGTTTAGCCACTTAGGGAAGTGTGTAAAGCACAAATAACTTGTGTGAAATTTGAGCACCACAGCACTTTGGAATATTGATTGCACAGCAGCACTTTTGAAGAAATATCGTGTTTGGGACTGGTGTTTGTAACCTAATATGGACTTTCAATGGCTATATGCTTGTCAATTCTTTTTTGCCCATTTATGCACAGCACTTGCACTTTATTATTTTGTATTGCACTTTGGGTTTGTTTTATGCTGTGGTTTACATTTTTTCACAATATTTTTGACTTTGTCATGCACAGCAGCAACAAATTAAGTACGCATGGATACTAGTATATTCAGCGTGATTTGTTTATTATTGTTCATCCCTTCAGAGTGCATGCACCTGTGACATCACCAGCTGCATGAAGTGTGAATATCTCCTAAACCGTGAAGGTTTAGGAGATATTCACAGTACCTACAGGTAAGCCTCATTATAGGCTTACCTGTAGGTACATCTACAGAATGGCTTTACTTCCTCTTTAAAGATGTTTTAGTTTTTTTCTGTCTTTACTAGAAATTGTATTGTTGTCCCATTTCCTCTAGAAGAGATTTCCTTTCACTTCCTCTCCCCCAGATCCCCGGAACAGAACAGGAAGTAAGAGGATATCCCCTTACTGGTGGGTATGCATGCAAAGAATGAGTATAACTCTTATGCCGTGTACACACGGGCGGACTTTTTTGCATCAAAGGTCCGACGGTCTTTCAGACGGACTTTCGATGGACTTTTGATGGACTTCCGATGGACTTTCCGAACGAACGGACTTGCCTACACACGATCACACCAAAGTCCGGCGGATTCGTACGTGATGTCGTACGACCGGACTAAAATAAGGAAGTTGATAGCCAGTAGCCAATAGCTGCCCTAGCGTCGGTTTTCGTCTGTCGGACTAGCTTCGGAAAGTTTCAAATCTAAAGTCCGTCTGATTTTCGCCCGAAAAAGTCTGCTGCAGGTCCGATGAAGCCCACACACAGTCGGATTGTCCGACGGATTCGTCCTGTCAGACCAGTATGGTCGAAAAGTCCGCCCATGTGTACATGGCATTACCCATGCTATCCATAAAAAAAAAAGTTTGTCTGGAGTCGGGGCTTTAATGATCACATCAAAACATTAGGGTTGTCCCGATACCACTTTTTTAGGTACCGATACTTTTTTTCAAATACTCGCCGATACCGATACTTTTTTTTTAATGTCACGTGACAGTGTTTTTTTGTTTTGTTTTTTAACAGTGTTTTCTTTTTTTTGGGGGGGGGGGGGGGGGGTGAATGGTGTATGTGTGTGTTTTTTTTGTTGTTTTTTTTTTACAATTTTTATTTTTTACAATAATTTTTTTTTTTATTCTTTATATGTTTTTTTTTTTTTTTTTTTTTTAATCAGCCCTGTTGGGGGGCTTTGGTGAGATATCAGGGGTCTTAACAGACCTCTGATATCTTCCCCTTGAGACAGAGAAAGAGACAGAGGATAGAGATTCCCCAATTCCTTTCTCTGCAGACTCAGCTGCACTGAGAATGAATGGAGAGAAGACAGCGGCTCCTCTCCATTCATAAACTGAGACATCGTAATCACAGGAGATTACAATGTTTCAGTTATGTGAATGGACAGAGTCAGCTGACTCTCTCCATTCACAAAGGAAGGAGGAGGAGGACGGCGGAACGGAGGGGGAGAACGGAGGGGGAAAGAGAGGGAGAGGGGAACGGAGGGGACAGAGAGGGAGAGGGGAACGGAGTTAAAATAACGCAAAAAAATGGCCTGGTCATAAAGTGGGGGTACATCTCCAGTCAAAAACTGCCTCTTTTGTTCTCCTATGACTAGCCGCTGGTACCCCCTGCCTCTTTATGAGTATATCCTTAACTAGTCAGCTGCTCAAGAGTCACCTGTACATACATGCTCCTGTTCATAGACAGACACTGCACCCAGCAACTCAAGCCCTCACTCCCTCTTTCTTGCAATGTGACTGACAACAGCAGGAGCCTATTGCCCCATTGCCTGCAGCAAGCGGTACAAATCTCCTGGTCTGGCGGTTGTGACAAAGCTCTGCAAGTGTTTGGTGACAAGGGGGCATAGAAAGGTACAGGGACATTTTCTTATTTCAATGCTGGGAATGTGTTAAGGCAAAAAATGCCTAGCATTTAGTACCACTTTAAGTTTATATGAAAACACCTGTTGTGGTGCCAGTCTGATACAAAAGTAGAGCAGAAAATGGGTTTTGAAATATTCTGATTGAGTGTAACTGCAAGTTTTATTTCCCACTGGGTTGCGGTAGCACTTGTTACAAGATAATATTGCTTGATGTAACAAATGGAAATTGGTTATTTACACCTGAATTTTTTCCATTGTGATTGTAAAGATACACTTCAGGCAAAATTGAAAATGAAACATTGCAATGCATATGGGAGCACAACCAACCTGCTCAGTACTTGAATTTTCATCCAGGCATTGCTATTATTATTATTATGATTATTATACAAGATTTATATAGTGCCAACAGCTTGCACAGCCACTGCTTGTACTCACTCCCTTTTTTTTGTGATCTAGTGATCTAGGAATATGTTTTTTTGATGTAGGACAGGATTTCCCAAACGCACCCCCTTTTCAGGCTTTATCTCACAAACAAAGACTGAAGTTTCTGTAGCGGTGCCCCCGTGGGGTCGCTGAATGTAGTAGTTCCACACGTCACCCTGCTTGGCCAGGCATTCACTTCAGACACACATTGCCAGTCAATGAACAGTTTTTTAGCTTGTTTTTGTTGTTTTTTTTAAGGGATACAACTTGGATTGGGGAAAAGGGACATGGTATGCCCAGATAATTGATCTTGTTGAATTGAACAAACAATTGTGAATCTATATTGACAATCTCTAAAGCTCACCATACTCCTCCAGCACATCACTTGAGTACTCTCCACTTTCTCTACTGCGCAATCATAGTTTCCTGATACAGCTAGCATGTGTTTAGGCCCTACTCTGAATAAGTTCGAACAGTTCAATAATAGCCATTTGCTGGCAGGGGTCTGCAGTCCCCATTGATTTAGCAACCAATAGCAATGAAAAGAATACTTCTTGCGCCAGCTGCAAAGCTTGGTGGACTACTAGTCCCGGACAGTCTTGTGCAAAATCTGCCAACCCTCCTGGCTGCAGCAACTTAACTCCAAAACCAGTGACATCACAGCCCCTCCTTCTGGCTTCACATCCACTCCTGGCATGTCTCTCCCAGACTTCTCCACTGTGCCTGTCACTCACCAACCCCAGAATGGATCCCTCTTAGTAACTTTCCCGGCAATGTTCCCTGCTGTCCTCTTCCTGCTTCTGTTCCAGACACCTCTCTATGACCGTGCATGGAGAGGTTCCTTCCCAGCTCCCAAGCTCCAGACCCAAGTTCACCCCCCCCATAAAGAGGGCTCTCTCAAGGGCTACGATAGTCTAACACTCCATCACTAGTTCTTCCACCTGACAACTCCCCTCACAGCAGGCTGACCAAGAGGCTGAGCTGATGGCCACTGAACAGGCTGCATTGATGGCCACTGAACAGGCTGCATTGATGGCCACTGAACAGGCTGCATTGTTGGAAACTGAACAGGCTGCATTGATGGGCACTGAACAGGCTGCATTGATGGGCACTAGACAGGCTGCATTGATGGGCACTGAACAGGCTGCATTTATGGGCACTGAACAGGCTGAGCCAATGGGCACTGAACAGGCTGCATTGATGGGCACTGAACAGGCTGAGCTGATGGGCGCTGAATAGGCTGCATTTATGGGCACTGAAAAGGCTGCATTTATAGGCACTGAACAGGCTGAATTGATGGGCACTGAACACGCTGCATTGATGGGCACTGAACAGGCTGAGCTGATGGGCACTGAATGGGCTGCATTTATGGGCACTGAAAAGGCTGCATTTATAGGCACTGAACAGGCTGAATTGATGGGCACTGAACACGCTGCATTGATGGGCACTGTACAGGTTGCGTTTATAGGCACTGAGCAGGCTGCATTGATGGGCACTGAACAGACTGGATTTATGGGCACTGAACAGGCTGCATTGATGAGTACTGAACAGGCTGCATTGATGGGCACTAAACAGGCTGCATTTATGGGCATTAAACAGGCTGCATTTATGGGCACTGATCACAGCTTTGTCTGCCTAAATTTACCTGCGCTGGCTGTAACAAAAACACAACTTCTCTAGCAACCTACCTACCTCAGGTAGAGGGTGCTACATTTCTAACATCACTACTCAGATTAAAACTTGCTATGAAAGTTTGAATGTTATGGTGATACAGGTAGCAGAAAAAGATTGAAAGCTACACAACACAGGCTTCAGGAAGCTCCCAGTGAACCCGTGATAAGCCAAAAATATTGATGTATTGCAGCTTCATATTCTTTTGATGTGGTGGTTGTTTTCTATTTACAGGCTTTTTTCCTATTGTTTTACCTAGTAATTCTGTCAGTAACACACTTCATGTCCTAAAGTAGGGTAACCAGACATCCCTGGTTTCTGGGGCGGGGGGGGGGGGGGGGGCAGGGCCAGACCTACCATGGGTCCCGCTGGGGATCGCTGAGCTGTCAGACCTAGTCCCGCCTCCTGGGCCAGTTCCTATGATAGGCTGCACACTGGTGACATCTATCATAGGAGGCAGGACTTCATCTGAGGACAGCGGCCTCTAATCCATATGCACTGGTCAGGCTGCATTGATGACCACAGGTGAGGCTGAGCTGATGGACACTGAACAGGCTGCATTTATGGGCACTGAACAGGCTGCATTGATGGGCACTGAACAGGCTGCATTGATGGGCACTGAACAGGCTGCATTGATGGGCACTGAACAGGCTGCATTGATGGGCACTGAACAGGCTGCATTGATGGGCACTGATCAGGCTGCATTGATGGACACTGGTAAGACTGCACTGATAGGCACTGATGAGGATGAGCAGATGGGCACTGATTAGGCTGCATTGATGGGCACTAGCGAGGCTGCATTGATGGCCACTGAAGAGGCTGAGCTGATGGGCACTGAACAGGCTGCATTGATGGCCACTGAAGAGGCTGAGCTGATGGGCACTGAACAGGCTACATTGATGGCCACTGAACAGGCTGCATTGATGGCCACTGAACAGGCTACATTGATGGCCACTGAACAGGCTGCATTGATGGCCACTGAACAGGCTGCATTGATGGGAAATGAAAAGCCTGCATTTATGGGCACTGAACAGGCTGCATTGATGGGCACTGAACAAGCTGCATTGATGGGCACTGAACAGGCTGAGCTGATGGGCACTGAACAGGCTGAGCTGATGGGCACTGAACAGGTTGCATTTATGGGAATTGAACAGGCTGAATTGATGGGCACGGAACAGGCTGCTTCGATGGGCACTGTACAGGCTGCATTCATAGACACTGAACAAGCTGCATTGATGGGCACTGAACAGGCTGCATTGATGGGCACTGAACAGGCTGCATTGATGGGTGCTGAACAGGCTGCATTGATGGCCACTGAACAGGCTGCATTGATGGCCACTGAACAGGCTGCATTGATGGCCACTGAACAGGCTGCATTGATGGCCACTGAACAGGCTGCATTGATGGGGACTAAAGAGGCTGCACTGATGGTCACCGAACAGGCTGCACTGATGGTCACTGAACAGGCTGCACTGATGGTCACTGAACAGGCTGCACTGATGGTCACTGAACAGGCTGCATTGATGGTCACTGAACAAGCTGAGCCGATGGGCACTGAACAGGCTGAGCTGATGGGCATTGAACAGGCTGCATGTATGGGCACTGAACAGGCTGCATTTATGGGCACTGAACAGGCTGAATTGATGGGCACTGAACAGGCTGCATTGGTGGGCACTGTACAGGCTGCATTCATAGGCACTGAACAGGCTGAGCTGATGGGCACTGAACAGGCTGAGCTGATGGGCACTGAACAGGTTGCATTTATGGACATTGAACAGGCTGAATTGATGAGTCTGCATTGATGGGCACTGATGAGGCTGTGCTGATGGGCACTGGTGAAGCTGCATTGATAGGCACTGATCAGGCTGCATTGATGGACACTGGGGAGGCTGCACTGATGGGCACTGGTGAACCTGAGCTGATGGGCACTGATGAGGTGCATTGATGGGCACTGGTGAGGCTGCATTGGATAGACACTGGTGAGGGTGCATTGATGAGCACTGATCGGGCTGCATTGATGGGCACTGGTGAGGCTGCATTGATTGGCACTAGTGAGGCTGCATTTATTGGCACTGGTGAGGCTTTGCTTATGGGCACTGGTGAGTATAATACACTCTTCAAATGTGCTTTAAAATGCATGGTTTTCCCTTTAATGAACAAGAAAATAATGACGTTATGCTGTTGGGCTGGTATAATAATGCTATGGGGCTGGCATGGGCATCCGCAGAACTTTTCTGAGGGGGGGGGGGGCTCTTCGGCAGCGGCGATACACGGTCATATTTAACCCTTTCTTCGTCCGCTAGCGGGGGTTAATAGCGCCACTAAAACGATGGCAAAGCGCCGCTAAAACTTTTTTTTTTTAGCGGCGCTTTACCCATAACCCGGCCAGATGGCAGTGTGAATTAGTTCTTGAGATAATTCAGCTTCACTCCACACCCATATAAATATAGCCTAGAGAATGTACATCTTTCTATTTGCAATGTATTGCAATACATCTGTTGTGGCCATATTTTGATCATTTATGAAAACAGCCTATATATTCTCCTCCTAACTGGCACAGTGGCACTGCAGTGCTGTTACCTGTGGTTCTTCAGTGATGCAATAGCACTGGCAGTGTATTCTCTCTTGACCACTGCACGCACCTGTGGAGGAGCAGGCAGGCACTGACAGGTGGCACTGGTTGGCACTGACAGGTGGCACTGACAGATGACACTGGCAAGTGGCACTGGTATGCACTGGCAGGTGGCACTGGCAAGTGGCACTGGTTGGCACTGATTGGCAGGTGGCACTAATTGGCACTGGCAGGTGGCACTGGATGGCACTGGAAGGTCTCACTAGTTGGCACTGGCAGATGGCACTGGCACTGACAGGTGGCACTGGCAGCCACTGATTGGCAGTGGCAGGTGGCACTGGAAGGTACTGGCAGGTGGCACTGGAGGGCACTGGCAGGTGGCACTGGCAGATGGCACTGATTGGCACTGGCAGGTGGCACTGGTTGGCAGGTGGCACTGGTTGGCACTGGCAGGTGGCACTGGCAGGCACAGGTTGGCATTGGCAGATGACACTGGCAGGTGGCACTGGATGGCACAGGTTTCACAGCCGATAGTTTAACTGTGTGAAACTGTATGGAGAGAGAGAGGGGAGCTGACAAATTCAGCGTGATGTCAGAGGTGGGCGGGACCTGGGGTGGGCGGCCCAGCAGCTATCCAGCCAATGATTGGGCTGTTTAAGAAAGGGGCGGGGCCACATAAACGTAGTGGGCCGCCCAGATCCCATCCCATTGGCTGGTGTTGGATTACTGGGTCCTGCCCACCCCGGGGTGGGCCGGGCCGCCCACCCCCCGACATCCAACCTCAATTTTGACAGCTCCTCTCTCTCCATACAGTTTCACATACTGCGGCGCTGCTCTGTCAACAGCATGTGGAGATATATCTGTTGACCTCTACCTTCTTACGATTCCAGGGGGGGGCAATTGACCCCCCTTGCCCTATGCTGCAGGCGCCCCTGAGGGCTGGTATGAAATGAATTCCAGGGCTAGCTTTTATACCCAGTCTGGCCCTGACTGTTTCCCTCTGCAGCCGCACCAATGCTGCTAAGTAAATGTACGGCACTGCCATATGAATTAAGGGCTGCTATGTGACTACAGCGCCGACCTGAAGTCTCCTCCCTCCACATCTCTTGGCACTCCCCAGCGCCCCCGCTCAGTGTCCTCCAGTGCTGCTTGCAAAAAGACTAAGGGGGTGGAGCATCCGGCTGCTAATGATCCCGCTGGAAGGATGCCTGCAGGAGTTTGTGCTGTAGGGAGTTGAGTTGGTGGCAACACACACTCACTCTTGACGAGTGTTTTACAACCAGGATGCTGTGGCACCCTGGGATGCTGTTTGGATACCCCTGGGTGCCACATGCATGAGACCCAGTTTGCCCTGGATAAGAGATGGATGAAAGGACTCTGTGAAGGGGGACTCTATGGTAACAGGGAGAATTTGATGTGATGGGGGGGACTCTGTCATGGGGGTACTGTGATGTGAAGTGCTCTGATGTGATAGGGAGACTTCTGATGTGAAGGGGAAGCTTCTGATGTGAAGTTTATTCAATCAAGGTGGTTATATACACTGTACCAGACTCAGGTTTCTCATTGATAAGTATCATTTAAATTTTTTGAGACTAGGGTGGCTACTGCAGGCTCCACCGTTTGCAAGTTCTTATATAAGAGGCGGCGCAACCTGGCTACATCACCTGCTGGCACCGCCCCCTTCTGACGTCAGGGACTGGTGCATGCAAGGTCGGCAACGTCACAAGGGGGCAGTGCCACCAGGTGACGTAGCCAGGTGACCCCGCCCCTTACCTATATAACAACTATTAAGTGGTGATATTCAGTGCCCCAGGCATAATACCTTCCAGTATTCCTCAGTACTCACACTGCTCCCAGTACTCCTCAGTACTCGCAAGGCTCCCAGTAGTCTCATTGCTCCCAGTATTCCTTGGTATTCACACCGCTCCCGGTACTCCTCAGTGCTCACACTGCTCCCAGCACTCCCCAGTACTCACACTGTTCCCAGCACTCCCCAGTACTCACACTGTTTCCAGTACTCCTCAGTACTCATACTGCTCCCAGTACTTCTCAGTGCTCACACTGCTCCCAGCACTCCCCAGTACTCACACTGTTCCCAGTACTTCAGTGCTCACACTGTTCCCATCACTCCCCAGTACTCACACTGTTCCCAGTACTCCTCAGTACTCATACTGCTCCCAGTACTTCTCAGTGCTCACACTGCTCCCAGCACTCCCCAGTACTCACACTGTTCCCAGTACTTCAGTGCTCACACTGTTCCCATCACTCCCCAGTACTCACTGTTCCCAGTACTCCTCAGTACTCATACTGCTCCCAGTACTTCTCAGTGCTCACACTGCTCCCAGCACTCCCCAGTACTCACACTGTTCCCAGTACTCCTCAGTACTCATACTGCTCCCAGTACTTCTCAGTGCTCACACTGTTCCCATCACTCCCCAGTACTCACACTGTTCCCGGTACTCCTCAGTACTCATACTGCTCCCAGTACTTCTCAGTGCTCACACTGCTCCCATCACTGCCCAGTACTCACACTGTTCCCAGTACTCCTCAGTACTCATACTGCTCCCAGTACTTCTCAGTGCTCACACTGCTCCCAGCACTCCCAGTACTCACACAGTTCCCAGTACTCCTCAGTACTCATATTGCTCCCAGTACTTCTCAGTGCTCACACTGTTCCCAGCACTCCCCAGTACTCACACTGTTCCCAGTACTCCTCAGTACTCATACTACTCCCAGTACTTCTCAGTGCTCACACTGCTCCCAGTACTCCTCGGTACTCACAATGCTCCAAGTACACCTCAGTACTCACACTGCTCCCAGTAATCTTTGGTACTCACAGTGCTCCCAGTAGTCACACTGCTCCCAGTACTCCTTGGTACTCGCACTGCTCCCAGTATTCCTCAGTGCTCACACTGCTCTCAGCACTCCCGGTATCCAAACTGTTCCCAGCACTCCTCAGTTCTCACACTGCTCCCAGTACTTCTCGGTACTCACACTGCTCCCAGTACTCCTCAGTGCTCACACTATTTCAAGCACTCCCAAGTACTCACACTGTTCCCAGTACTCCTCAGTACTCACAATGTTCCCAGTACTCCTTAGTACTCACACTGCTCCAAGTACTCCTCGGGAGTCACGATGCTCCAAGTACTCCTTGATGCTCACACTACTCCCGGTACTCCTTAGTACTAACCCTGCTCCTAGTACTCCTCAGTACTCACACTGCTCCCAGTACACCTCAGTACTCACACTGCTCTCAGTACTCCCCGGTATTCACCCTGCTCCCAGTACTTCTCATACTCACACTGCTCACAGTATTCCTCCATGCTCACACTGTACTCCTCAGTACACACACTGCTCCCATTATTCCCCAGTACCCCTCTGAACTCCTCAGTACACACACTGCTCCCATTATTCCCCAGTACCCCTCTGTACTCCTCAGTACCCACACTGCTTCACGTATGCCTCAGTAATTATAGTAAACCTTACATACACCTCCAGCTACTCCAATGACCCTCAGCATCCTCACCCAGGCACCTGCCACCCCAGCAATCTGACAGTCTGGTTCCTGCTGACAAAAACAAGAAATAAAGGAGTTCCCCTTAGCCCTGTCAAAGTCAATAAAGCTACTCACACTGTTCGCAGTACTCCTCAGTACTCATACTGCTCCCAGTACTTCCCATGAATAGATAAAATCTAAATTCACTTTAATGTAAAGTTAAAAAGCATGACATACAGGAGTGCCCAAACTGGATCCTGCTGACAGTCCTGTTCCTGCTAACATGGCCCTTGGTGTCCTCACCCACATACCTGTCACCCCTGAACCCGGCATCCCTGCAAATTCCCCTACACCATTCTAGTCAGTTCAAGCATTCCAGCAACTTCCTCATGGAGGCTCCTGCTCTCTGATCTGCTTCTGATCATGCTGGAACAGTGCCTCTGCAGTATGCCTCTCCTCACTGCTTCACCTCAGAGGGCAGAAGTGTGTTTTGGAGGGAGGAGAGATGTGCACCCGTGGGGTGGAGGGGGGAGAGATTTATAGTGGGAGAGTTGGAGGGGGAGAGATGTACACTGGGGGGTGGAGGAAAGATGTTTCCTAGGGAGTTGCAGGTGCCAGAGATGTGTACTGCAGGGGGCAGGGATGTATTCTGGGGGTTGGAGGGGGTGAATATGTGTACTGGGGGGTTGAAGGAGGCAAAAATTAGTACAGAGATGATTACGGGGAGGGGTGGAAGGTGAAGACCTGCACTCTCTGTGTAATACACTCCTGACCCCTCTGTTTAGTTACATAGTTAGTCCGGTTGAAAAAAGACACAAGTCCATCCAGTTCAACGATAAAATAAATAAATAAAATAAAAAATATCGTACAATCCAATATACCCAATTCTATACCCACAGTTGATCCAGAGGAAGGCAAAAAAACTCTAGCAGAGTATGCTCCAATTTGCTACAGTAGGGGAAAAAATTCCTTCCTGATCCCCCAAGAGTCAATCGGATTAGATATACTCCTGACTCCTGCACTAGTATGCACTAATGACCCCTGTACAATACACACTCCTGACCTACGCACTCTGTGTGTTATATACTCCTGACTCCTACACTCTTTGTGGTACACACATGATCCCTGAACTCATTGCATCATGTACTCCTGACTCCTTCACTCTGTAAGTCACCAACTCCTGACCCCTATACTTTTTGCAACACACACGTAGAACTACTACACTGTATTACTTATGTACTCCTGACCCCTGCTCTATGCGTTATCTGCTCCTGAACCCATGCACTCTGGGTGTTACCTACACCTGACCTCTGCACTCTGTGTGCTAGCGATGCCTTTCCCCTGACTCTTACACTCAGTCCACATGTATTACATACTCCTGACCCCTGCGCAAATAGATGGTGGTTGTTAAGTAGTTACTGACTATTTTAATAAAGTCATTTTTTAAGGTACGCTGGGTGTGGAAAAGCATCATCTGTAATTGAAGTGGTTCATTTTTTAAAATTGTGTTGATGTTTATGCTTGTCTGTGAGACTTTAACTTTGGTCACAGTGGTTCAAAGCATTTTTTTTATACAAAGACTGTGGCTGTGTCATGTATATATCAAGTAGGCTCAGGTTTAATTTAACCATGCCCCCTTTAAGCCCCTCCTAGTGCTTAGTTTGGCCACACCCACCATATGGCATGGCATGCTTTGCTCGCCACCTACTTCATCATCTTATTTGAGTGCCTAAGTGTGGCCCAGGTCTTTCACAATCCTACAACACCCCTGGGTGAGTTGATCATTTACTGAACTAAGACTGGCCATACATGGAGCGAATTTCTTTCCTGCAGCCAAGGGTTGCAGGAAAGAAACTAGCTTGATTCCCCCATCAGCACAGACTGATGTTGATGCAGGAATCCCTCCTGCCAGGCCATTGTCTTCTCTCAGCGGGGGAAGCGGTCCCCACTGGGAGAAGACAGTGATTATTGCTAGCGGCTATAGCAGCTTCTAATCACAGGTAAAACCCAGCATGCTAGTTGTACCCAAGTTGATTGATCGACCAATTTGGTACATTCAGCCTGCCCATACACAGTTCAAATCTTGAAACATGTATGACCTGCCTCAAAATCTTTGGTCTAGATCACAGGACCCTGTCCACTAATGATTACCACTTATTGTTTTCCCATCAGCAGTGCATTCAGAGGAACAAAAAAAGACTTCCCCATGTGCATAGGTAGTTGCAAACAATAAAGAGAAGATTATTAAGACATTAACACACACACACTTATAAAGACTATAGTTCTCCTTTAACATTGCAGTGAGTACCCAATATCTGCAACCCCACTGTACACTTGCCTATTGCTTGTGGCATCCACTATCAGTGTCCCTCATGGTATTGCAATTTTTAATACCTAAAGAATATAATTAACTGCTGTATCATTGAAACAATTATTTCACTGGATTGATATTTCGTTCAGATAAATGTGAACCTTGTTCTAAATCATGCGGAGATAATGATACGTGTCTCGCTTTGTTAAATGATATGTGGTGACCTTTTCCATTGATTTCAATAGCAAGTGTCATCCTACACAGTTTTATAGCACATACGATGTATCTTTGGTCACAGCATGATTTTGAGAAGGGTTAGGAATGCTCTCAAATTGATTCCCTTCCCCTGAAGTAAATCTAGTCTACAGTCTGTGATTACACAACATGTGCTTTAATTTCAGCATTTGTTGTACCGAGGATGTGGGTGGCCTTTGATATTATCTGTGGCTATAGCAGACACACTTGGTTGTATTTTTCTTCAATTTTCTGCTTCCAGCCGCAGCTCTCTAGCAAAAAAAAAAAAAAATATATATATATCACCAATTCACAAATCTGTATGGTACATTTGTAACTCTGCTACATTTCATAGGAGAAATGAGACCTCCGCTGTGCTTGAGATACGCAGTGAGTCCTATCGGTGTGCTCCAGTGGTGAAATGGTAAATATTGATTATTAACGAATAACGCCATCTACAGAAAACTCAATTTTCATGTAAAAACCTGAAAGAATCTAGCAAAACAAATTGATAAGTTTAGCTCACATCTGTTTGCTTCACGCTTCAGATATACTTATTTAAAATTTCCTAGAGGGAGATTTAAGCCTGAAACAAGTATTTGAGATTTGCTCTCTGATTTAGATTTGCTGGATAAGTGAGAAATCAACCCGATAAAATAATGGGTAGGGAAGGACAACTACAGCTGTGAGAATTGATATAACTGGTGAGCTGAAAATAGGCCCATTTAGCCTGCAGGGAGAGATTACACTTCAGAACTGCATCTACTCTGTGTTTCTGTATCCTTGCATATCCTGATAAAATAGGACACAGCACGGAGTCCTGTTTCCAGTTCCCCATTTCTGAGACAAGTTATTGTTTTAATATTCCGCCTGCCTGCAATGATCAATGACAATAATGCATATACATAGAGATCTGATATTCGCTCCTCTATACATAACTGCATATTATTATTTGAAGTTGTGCCCTATATAGGCAGCCAACCACATCTCTCAGTGCAATAGATATGATTTACAAAACCTGAAGCAAAGGAAACTGGGGCAAATTAGGAGCAGTTACCCGTAGCCATCATTTCCCTTGCTACCTTTGAAAGGTGGAGACTTTCTGGCTGCTATAGATAGCCCTTCTTTGTATCTGCCGTAATCTTTGGCTCAGTTATTGTAAATCAACCCTACTATCTTAAACATAGTTCCATAAGTTGGCCATACAAGATTTCCAAACATTCATATGAATATTCTCAGTACATTCAATGACTTTTCGAATGTCGTTTGAAAGTTTTGCAAATTTCCATTTTCTTTTAACATTCAATTTTGGAATGAATGGTCTTTCCCAAAGGAAAACCACATTCACTGTTACAAAATTGTTCATTCAAGAAAAATTTTCCTATCCTACTCCTTTGAATTTTATCATCACTATTGCCAAAAACAAATGTTGATTTGAACTAACTATTAGAATATTGAAACGTTCTTAAAACAAAATATTTCAAATTAAATTTTACTGGTGTATAGCCAGCTTTAGTTTATTAAACTACTGCTTTTGAAAAAAGCGTGAAAACCTCCAGAACTCATTTAAAAACTTTAGTTTCTTTTACTGGAAACCTTTAGGTATTGTATTTGTAGAAATGTAGTATTGTAGTAGGGCTCAAACTGATTTCACCACAAAATTACCAATTTCGCTGTCAATGATATGAGGAATGAAAGTGTAGATCCCTTTGTAGGTAATACCGCTCCTATTTATTTATTTTACCTCTGTATATAACTGTTTGGCTACAGTTCGGCAGGCTGCTGGCATACCTTGTAACAGTGTTAACATTGCAGTTTATCAGGATTGAGTTTTAAGCCCACCTGAACTTCCAGCATGCCGTAGAGAAGGACCTTTGTTCTCTGTTTGAAAGTAGTGGTCTCTCTGCAGGGGTCCGACACACCACATGCTGAGTCAGAACCAGAGCTCTACAATCAGCAAGAAGCATGTGCTTTACTGATTGCAGTGCTTTATGTCTGACTCAGCATGGGAAGTCAAGTTAAAATGTACAGTAGCCACTGTGATGCTTCAGAGTCCCAATGTTGCTACTGATTTTGGACTTGCAATTTACAACAGTAGTTCTTTCAGACTTCTACAGCATGTTTAAAACTGAAAAGATTTGGACTGAAAAGATAAAAATGTAACTGTGTGCATTCAAATATTTTTTTTGCTACTGGTTTCTTGCAACTGGTCATGTATATGTATCACTGTGTTAGATTCATTGTGTGCATTACAGGACCGTTATGCCGCGTACACACGAGCGGACTTTACGGCAGACTTTGCCCGGCGGACTTTTCAACGTACTTTACGACGGACTTTCTGAATGAACGGACTTGCCTACACACAATCCACCAAAGTCCGTCGAATTCGTACGTGATGACGTACGACCGGACTAAAACAAGGAAGTTCATAGCCAGTAGCCAATAGCGGCCCTAGCGTGGCTTTTTGTCCTTCGAACTAGCATACAGACGGCGGACTTTTCGACCGGACTCGATTTCAACAGATAAATTTTAAACAAGTTTCAAATCTAAGTCCGTCCAACTTTTGAGCAAACAAAGTCCGCTGGAGCCCACACACGATCGAATTGTCCGATGAAATCCAGTCCGCCTGGCAAAGTCCGCCGTAAAGTCCGCTCGTGTGTACGCGGCATTAGAGTACAGGAGAATTAGCTGCTGGGAGCGGTTGGTCAAGTGCTTATCACTGCCGTATCTTATGCTACTGAGTATTAGTAGTATGAAGCACTCATACAAAAGATCATATTTGCAAAAAAAAAAAACAGTTGTTGGGAGAGGATCATGTTGGCCAGGTTATTTTTTGGTGGGTTGACAGGCAGAGGGCATTGGGATTGAGGGCAATTTGAATCACTGGATGACATTATTGACGATGGATTTTCATTGTGGGACACTTTTTATTTTAATCTTTGTTAAAGAACTTTTCAAAAAGTGTGTGTGTTTATTTATTGTTTATATATTTTTTTCTTGGAAATGAGTTGGTGTACTATGTGCCCTTATTCATCCACAAAGGGAGGAAGGTCTGTATCTGGGGCCCACTTATTGTTAAAGGGGGGCTTCCAGATATGGATAAGCACCCTGCCCACAGACTCCCATAACCACCAGACTAAGGTTGTGCATAAGAGGCCCATGTCCTCATCAACATGGAGACAAGGTACCCCTCCATGTTGAAGGCATGTGGTCTAGTAGTCTAGTATGATTCAGAAGGGGTTGGGACGCATGCTTGTTTCCCCCTTTCCAGGCCTTCCAGGCTGCATGCTTGGATAAGGGTCTGGTATGGATTTTTGGGGGTGAGCTCAAAACTTTTTTCCTAATTTTAAACACATTCATTTAACTGTTTCCCAAAACATTTACAGTCAAGGTATTCCATGAATGTTACATTTAACAGTTGCTAATGCTCTCAACCAAACTGCCAAGCCATTTAATGGCTGAGGTGCTAACTGATTACATGTGCAGCACCATGGGAACTGCAGATCAAACAGAGGCTAAGATAAGAGCTTCTTTGGCTGTAATGGATAGGAAGGTTTAGCCCTGAACTGTCTAGTATAGGGTTTAGGGCGACCCCACTCTGTTTTTCTTTTCTTTTTTGAGAGGGGGGTTCCTATGTTAGTATGGCTATTTTAGCAATTTTTATGGCATACATTTTTAAGACCATGTATTGCTGCGTACACTGTTTAACAAAAGCAAGGCTACAGAGGTTTCTGGTTTCCATGAGAAGATGTGCTACCTGCCTACCTGGGCCAGAGACAGTAAATGGATGTCTGTTGCAAGGGAGCTTGCCAGGTATGCTTCTCTTTTGAACAAAGCTTGGGCTGATTGAGTCTCTAATTCTTCCTCAGATTTTAGTCCTAAAATTTTGGATTCAGTAAGGGACAGATGCAGGCAGTTGCTGTGTTTGGTTTGCAACTTCCTTCATGCTCTACATGCAGAACCTATATACAGAGTCTTAGAAAAGCAGAGGTAGAAAGAGACTTTTTGAAAGAGCAGCTTGCAGTGGCTACCAAGTGTTTGCAAGAAAAGAAAGAGATTTAGAAAGTAGGGCACACAAAATGAAACCTGCTGTGCCTTTGAAGTGTGTTCAAACCACTGCAGACAAAGCTGGAGATTTGAATGAGCGGTGTGCAGCCCTCATAATCATGATGCACTAACAAAGAACAAAGGCCCAAAGCCTGTAAGCAGAAGTAGAACATGTGCCACTGTTACTTCCTATAAGCTGGAACTGTAGATCTGATCAACTCAAATAGAGATTGCTGAGTTCAATTAGACAATTAGGAAGACAAAGGCAAAGACGAAGACAAATCTCCAGGAGACAAATGTGGACTGATTTACTAAAGGTGGGGGTCCTTAGAAAGGAAAGAGATGGGATTCCTACACCAGCTTTAGAGGTGGAAGAAAGTGGCTGGGAATGGTATATTCAACAGTGGCGGCCCGTCAATAGGGGGAGCGCAGCCCCCCCCCCCCCCTATGGCTAGTCACAAAAAAAAGGCCCTTTAAAAAAAAAAATGAAAAAAGTCCTTTAAGTGCACTGTGTTCGGGCGCTGGACACAGTTCTCTATGGGAAGCATGGTGTCAATGCAATCACGTGACTGCAGAGGAGACGCTTCATTTGCCTGTTTTTTTTTCTGTCTTGTGGCGCAATGCAATGCACCTGAACACGCCATGCATGTTGATGTGTTTTTTTTATTGGCACTGGCGGGCAGTTCCTTACACCTGAGATGTAAGGAAGCACTCCGCTGGGGACACCTGAGATGTAAGGAAGCACTCCGCTGGGGATACCTGAAATGTAAGGAGGTATTCCTCTGGGGACACCTGAGATGTAAGGAGACACTCCGCTGGGGACACCTGAGATGTAAGGAGGCACTCTGCTGGAGACACCTGAGATGTAATGAAACACTCCGCTGGGGACACCTGAGATGTAAGGAGGCACTCCGCTGGGGACACCTGAGATGTAAGGAGGCACTCTGCTGGGGACACCTGAGATGTAAGGAAGCACTCCGCTGGTGACACCTGAGATGTAAGGAAGCACTCCGCTGGGAACACCTGAGATGTAAGGAGGCACTCCGCTGGAGACACCTGAGATGTAAGGGGGCACTCTGCTGGGGACACCTGAGATGTAAGGAGGCACTCCGCTAGGGACACCTGACATGTAAAGAAGCACTCCGCTGGGAACACCTGACATGTAAGGAAGCACTCAGCTGGGAACACCTGAGATGTAAGGAAGCACTCCGCTGGGGACACCTGAGATGTAAGGAGGCACTCCGCTGGGGACACCTGAAATGTAAGGGGGCACTCCGCTGGGGACACCTGAGATGTAAGGGGGCACTCTGCTGGGGACACCTGAGATGTAAGGAAGCCCTCCTCTGGGGACACCTGAGATGTAAGGAAGCACTCCGCTGGGGACACCTGAGATGTAAGGAAGCACTCCGCTATGGACACCTGAGATGTAAGGAAGCCCTCGGCTGGGGACACCTGAGATGTAAGGAAGCACTCCATTGGGGACACCTGATGGCATCTGGTGGCAGGCGACGTGGCAAGTGACACGCTCAGAGCTCCCACTGATTCTGCATTATGGTGAGTTGAACTATTAAATTTTATATTACAATATAATAATAGAAATCATGTGCTTCAATCACCCTGACACCATAACAACCATGGTGCCGGGATGATTGAAGCGCTAACACCAGATGTTTGGAGTGTCTTTATCTGCTTATTGCTAAACTTTCTGGAATACACATACTTCTATTGTGGTGTAGGATCTGGGCCTGCTGTCTCTCCATTCCTCATTTTTTCCTTCCTTCTCTCTCTCTCTCTCTTTCTTCCCTTGTTTCTCCCTCCATCCCTCGTTGATCTCAGACTCTAACCACACCCCCTTTGAGTCATGCCCCTTTAAGCCACGCCCAATTTTACGCTTAAACCAGGCTCATTGTTCTCCGCGGGGCACATTGCATTTTTCTTTCCCCACTAGGCCACACCTACAAATGAATGCCTGCCCCCTAATTATAAACAACTCCGCCCACAAACAAAAAAGTGTCCCTATACATTTTTTTACAATTTTGGCAACTATGCCCGGTGAGGATGAGGAATGTAAGTTTACTTTTAAGCCTCCCGGGCCCCGCGAGTTCGGCCGTGTCCCAACACACACAGCCCCATACAGCAGGAGCAGAGAGCAGAGTGGGCGGGGCAGAATGCTCGAGCGCACCTGTGAAGGGACATCATTTTTGGCACGTGAGGAGGCTCTGGAGTCTGGACAGGAGGTAGGAAGGGAGTGGGAGACTGTCATCTATTTTGCACAGTGCCTGGAAAAGCACCTTGTCCCCATCTGCACAGGGACAAGGGCCTCTTCCCCACAAGCCCTGGGGCGTTAGTTGTGGGGGTGCAAAACTTGAAAAAAACGTTTTTGACTTTACTTACACTATAATGTACTGAATGTAACCTGTAGATTTTATTGGCAAATTTTTGTTTTGTTGTTCGAAATTAATATAAGCTGTTGCCTGGGTACTGTGCCACATGAGTGTGGTAAGCTGTTGTTCAATGGCATTAGTTCATTTTTTTTGGGGGGGGGGGCTGTTTACAGGGGGGGGGGGCATACAACATTTTGCTATGGGGCCCTGTGATTTCTAGTTATGCCCCTGGTTATGCATGTTTGCTCCATGTGGTGCACCACATGTATTGTTTGTTATTATTATTCTTTTCCTGTTTCCCTACCCATCCCAGGCTTGGGAGTTCAAATTATTTTTCTGCAAACTCCGAGGCATAGTTACGTAGGCAGGGGGAGGATGTAGCACCCTGATGTTTCGACAGGGTTGCTCTTAAATTTATTTGCCAAGTGGTAGTTGTCTTGGTCAATTGCTAGGAGGTCAACTGACTTTGCCCTATATCTGAAATTGCTGCACTTCTCTCTTCTGCCGATAGGTGGCCAGGAACCTGGTGGTAGCATTAGATAAGACAAGGGCATTGCAAGGACAGATTAGGAGTATATGGGGTATCTCAGCCAATGGGCAGGGATTTTCTTGAGTCCCTTGGCCTGCTGGGAGAGCCTATTTATTTGGTGGAGTCAGGTGATTGGGGTTCTGTACCACCTGGATGGCTTTATGGGTGGACGTGTGTCGTGTTGCCCCAGGCTGCTAGACCAGAGACCTGAGGCCTATCCCAGGGACATCTGGCTGCTAGGCTGTCTGAGGGCCTATCCAGAAGTAAGAGAGCAGCCTACTGTTGGGACTGCGGCTTGCAGTCCAACTAGAAGTAACGGTTCTGCCTGCTAGAAGCTGTCGCCACTAAGTGTACATCCACCTTATTACCAGGGACCACTGTGAGTAGCTGAAGCAAGTACCAGAGCAGTGTTCTCACCAACCGGGGACGGTGAAGAATTGGGAAACTTCCGCAGGTGCCAAGCCAGGGACCACGCCAGTGGAGGTGATGCTTGCAAAGCAGTATTGTGTGTCAAGCCAGGGACCAAGCAGGCCAGTGGGGTGACGCTTGAGGAGTATCTGTGAGTGCCAAGCTAGGGACCCAGCAGGGACACGGGGGTGACGCTTGAGGAAGATACTGAGTGAGAAGATTGAAAGAGCGCAGGGGATCCAGTGGCAGTAGATCAGCAAGTCTAGTGAGAGAGACTGGTAACTCAGTTGAGTGAAGATCTACAAGAGGAGATTGTGGAGGAAGTAAAGGAGTCATTACAATTTGTGTTAGAAACTGTTACAAGACTGTTGCCATAGGAGACAGCGATTTTACTCTTGCAGATGTAGTGTTTTGCTGGATGCCTTTCCCTGCATGGCTGTCTACCTGTAGAAGTCTCGGAGTCTGCCAATTAACATTGCAACTACTAAAGGGTGTCCTGGCCCTAACCCTCTCTCCCACAGTTCTGTTTAAGAGACAATAAATCTGTTTGCATTCAAGAAGTGTCTGAGGCCCATTAATCTACCTAGCATTGCACCCACCATGCCTCTTAAACCACTCTGCATAGAAAGATGTCAGCTGTTCCTAACTTTGGAGGTCACCATTAGGCCTGCAGAGGCCCGGGACTTGGCTACATATATATCTATATAGGGGCACCCGGGCACCACCCCCTCTCTCCAGGCCACCTCCTATATGCAATGGATGGAGGGAGAGAGGGAATGGAAGCCAACCGTCTCCGTGATGACCCGTGGAGAGCAGGAGAATGGGAGGCCACCACCGCTGAGCAGGGGAAGACGCCAATAATGGGGTAAGTGCTACCGACCAACCGATGGGGGGGTTTGGCATACTGTTTGCCGCCTCCCAAAAATTTTCACTGCCCGCCACTGAGATTCAGTCACATTAAATGGTATGGATTGGATTGTAAGGGGAACCCCACTCCAAAATAAAAAAAATGGCGTGGGGGTCCCTCCAAAATCCATACAAAACCCTTATGAGAGCACGAAACCTGGCAGGGCGCAGGAAAAGGGGGGGACGAAAGAGCGCCCCCCCTCCTGAACCATACCAGGCCACATGCCCTCAACATGGGGAGGGTGTTTTGGGGTCCCTCGTAAAGCACCTTGTCCCCATGTTGATGGGGACAAGGGCCTCATCCCCACAACCACCAGGCAAGGGTTGTGGGGATGAGGCCCTTGGTCTGCGGGCAGGGGGCTTATTTGAATCTGGAAACCCCCTTTAACAAGGGGGCCCCCAGATCCCAGCCCCTCCCTATGTGAATAGATATTGGGTACATTGTACTCATTCACCAAAAAAAGTGTCACAAAAGTAAAAGTGACAGGAGACAATTAATTTACAATTCCTTTATTAAAAAAAAAGTGTCCCGCAATGTCCATCCATCTTCAATCACAGCACCGATGGACTGAAAAAACCCCCAAAAAACGGAAAAACTTTGCTTCGATGGGAGGCATCCTGCCGACTGTAACCTTTTCACTCTGAAAACTCTTATATAGCCAAGTGTGGGGCCACCCAGGGATGTAAACAGGTGACCCCACCCTCTCTGACATCACGTGATGTCACATGACGTCAGAAGGGGCGGAGTCACCCAGTTGCATCACCGGGTGGCCCCACCCTTGGCTATATAAGAGGCAGAATTTTTCCAGTTTTTTTGTTTGTTTTTTCGGTCCATCTGCGTTGTAATTGAAGATGGATGGACATTGCGGGACACTATTTTTTTTTTAATTAAAGGAAGTGTGAAAAACTGTCTCCTGTCATTTTTACTTTTGTGACACTTTTTTGGTGAATGAGTAGGGGTACAATGTACCCGATACCCATTCACATGGGGGGGCGGTATCTGAGGGCCACCTTGTTAAAGGGGGCTTCCAGATTCTGATAAGCCCACGCCATGGTACAATTCGGGGGGGGGGCACTCTCTCATCACCTCCTCTTCCAGCGGCTTGCCAGGTTGCGTGCTCCGATAAGGGTCTGGTATGGATTTTGGGGGGGACCCCCACGCCATTCTTATTTAATTTTGGCGCGGGGTTCCCCTTAAAATCCATACCAGACCTGAAGGGCCTGGTATGGATTTTGGGGGGGACCCCCACACCATTTCTTTTTAAATTTTGTCGGGGGGTTCCCCTTAATATTTATACCAGAGCCTTAGGGCCTGGTAATGGACTGGGGGGGGGGGCACTCCATTTTATTCAATGATTTCTATCTATATTGCCGAGATCTGACAATACATTACAGCTGCGAGCAGTTTTAAATGACATTTTTTTTCCTTTAGAAATGTCATTTTGCTGTGGTCCGGTTATGAACATGGGAAAGATGCGCTACTTTACAGGCAGACTAAGGAGACCTGACAAAAACAAAAATAAAAGCTGCGCTTAAGGTAAAACAAAAGATATACAGTATAGTGAAATCTAAGCAGCCTGCATCGAGATCTAGTCTCCAAATCCCACCATAAACAATAATACAAAAAAGATGCGGCGCTAATACATATTTATAACCTGTAAAATAAATTCATATAATAATCAAAGATAATGGTGCAAGATAAATAATATCATACTCTAGTGTCCCAGAATTAATTGTAGACAAATATAGATAAAAAAGTAGAATCCAAAAACCAAAAAAAGAAAAGTCCGTGATACAGCAAGGAATAAAGTGCCAGAAAGGGCCACAACAAAGATGAGGATGCAGTGGGGAGAATCTTCTGTGGGTCCTCACACCCGAGGTGGAATATCAAATATGCTTACCAGATCCCATTGACCGCCATTACAGCGGTCAAAAACAGCACATGGAAATTTTGGGGCTCCCCACAACCTCAGCTTAATGGTACCGATGGGCGACAGTTGATTTCTCAGGATTCAAAGAGAAAAAGAAATCCATCGCATAATATAGTCTGCACAAATGTTTTATTAGAAAGGAATTGCACTTACAAAGCCTCGTTGTAATAATGAGCGTATTGCGTACAACAGTCAGTCAGCGCCTCCGTCTGCTGCCTCCGCCTTCCTGGTTTGTGTAAGCCCTACACGAGAACGGACGTGGTGACGTCATAGGCGTGGTGACTAAGGAGACCCCCCAAGTACAATCTTTAAAGGAATATTTCATTTTTATTGTTTCACTTTAAGTATTATTAAAATCACTGCTCCTGAAAAAACTGCAGTTTTTAAAACTTTTTTTTGCATTGATTAATGTCCCCTGGGGCACTACCTGGGTCCCCAGACACTTTTTGGCAATAACTTGCAAATAAGTCTTTATAATTAGCACTTTTGGTTTTCATGTTCATGTCCCATAGACTTTAACAGTGTTTGCGTGTTTGCACAAATTTTTTTGCCTGTTTGCATGTTCCGCTGTGGGCCGAACTGGGGGGTGTTTGGCTCATCCCTATTTACTAATGGCAAATAGTGCAGTTGCTCTAGAGCTTAGTAAATGAGGTAAGGCTTTACTTTGCAAAGAGTACCCAATCACGTGCAAGGAAAATAAAAAAACAGCATTTTTGCTTGCAAATGATTGGATGATGGAAGTCAGCAGAGCTTCTGGTCATTTACTAAGCTCTGGAGCAACTGCACTTGCAAAGTGCACAGTCTTTCTGCCTTTATTATGTAGCAAGGTCCCAGGTCCCCTTCGGTCTAATGAGAACCTCCAGAGTTAGGGACAGCTGACATCCTTCTGTGTAGAGTGGGTTTCAAGGCATAGTGGGTGTAATGCAAGGTAGATTCATGGGCGCCAGACACTTCTTGAATGCAAAGAGATTTATTTTCTCTTGAACAGAACTGTGGGAGAGAGGGTTTAGGGCCAGGACACCCTTTAGTAGTTACAATGTGAATTAGCAGACTCCGAGACTCCTATAGGTAGACAGCCATGCAGGGAAAGGCATCCAGCAAGACACCACATCCGCATACAGGATTGCTGTCTCCTATGGCACAGTCTTATTACAGTTTCTAACACAAGGTGTAACAAACTTCAGTACTTCCTCTACAATCACTTCTTGTAGACCTTCACTCCACTGAGCTCCCAGCATCTCTCACTAGACTTGCTGATCCACTGCCACTGGATCTCCTGAGCTCTTCCAAGCTTCTCACACTGAGTATCTTCCTCAAATGTCACCCCACTGGCTCGGTCCCTAGCTTGGCACACAAAGCTGCTCTGCAAGCGTCACCTCTGCTGGCTGGGTCCCTAGCTTGGCACTCACAGATACTCCTCAAGCTTCACCCCACTGGTTTGCTCGATACCTGGCATGGCACACAGGGCTGCTTTGCAAGCATCACCTCCACTGACTGGGTCCCTGGCTTGACACCTGTGGAAGTTTCCCAATTCTTCACCGTCCCCAGTTGGTGAGAATACTGCTCCGATACTTGCTTCATTTACTCACTGTGGTCCCAGGTAATAAAGTGGATAATCCATTCGTGACAACAGCTCCCCTTCTACCTCTGGCCACGACAGGTTCTAAGGCTGGCAGAACCGTCACTTATGGTTGGACTGCAAGCCGAGTCCCATCCCTATGCTGATCTCTTGCTTCTGGATAGGCATTCAGACAGCCTCACAGCTAGATGTCCCCGGGATAAGCTTCAAGCTCTGGCCTAGCAGCCCTGGGGAACACAACACATGTCCACCCAGACAGCCGTCCCGGTCACCTGACCTCACCCATATAAATAGGCTCTCCCAGCAGGCCAAGGGACCCAAGAAGATCCCTGCCCATTGGCTGAGATACCCCATCTTTTCCTAATCTGTCCTTGCAATGCCCTTGTCTTATCTAATGTCAACAGATACCCGGCCATCTAATGACAGAAGAAAGAAGTACCGTAATTCCAGAATTAGGGTAGAATCAATTGATCCCCTATCAATTGGCCAAGGAAACTATGCCTGGCAGGTAAATGTACTAGCAACTCTGCCTAAACATCAGTGTGTTACAATTAAATCAACTCCATTGTTTACTTTGGTTTCAGTTTCTGAATGTATAGGAAGGCTATGTACAGAGAGCCTCCTGTTCATTTATCTGCAGTTAAGCAGAGGCTGCATAGAAAGTGACAAAGGACTGTAATGTCCTCAGTCTCTTTCTCTGTCTATTTAGACATGGACACAGCTGCTTCGCCCAATTTGATAACTGTGTAAGTGTGGGTGCATGAATGTGCATGCCCCTGAACTCACACTGTCTGTGTTCGGGCCATGCACCCTCATGGATGTCAAATTGGGTGTCCATGCAGCCACTGCATCCCAATTGACATCAATGAGACTGTCTGCATGGGAATGCATAGAACACCTATATCGGAGTACGTCTTAGTATGCCCCATGTGAATGAGGTCTTAGTAGGAATTTGCGCAAATATTCTGGGCCCTAAAAAATCTGTACAACCTTCTTTCCATTCTGCCAGTTCTATGCTTTTAGAAAATGCCAGAAACATTGCTATTGGCCTAACAGGATAAATCAGTCCAGCACCTCCCCAGGCCATAGCCCAGGGGAAGAGAGAGCTCACATGTCCTGCCCCAAATATTTCTATCCCCCCCAGCATGCATCAGTGGTATCAAACCTCTTGCTGGTTTGCTGAAGAAAATATAAATAGTAATTTAAGTCTGTTTTACTGTGGAATCTCATACTATTGCCAGAGGTACCGGTGACACCTACTGGCAACAGAGAAAGTAACTACAGCTCCACTGAGTTTAGGGAAGGACCAAGTGATTAAATAAATTACAAATTGAGATTGGACTGACTACCACCCAGCATGGATACATTTAGGAAGTAGTCCCTGTTTAGGACACACTTTGCTTGTTTGTTTGCTTGTGACTTCATTTCTTTTCCAGCTCATTGCAATTTGGACATCAGGCAAAGTACATTGACATGAAGGAGCAAGGGGCAGAGCTACAGACAAGAGTGATTGACACTGCTAAATAACTGTAATCTAAAGGAATCAGATGACCTAATAGTAATCTATTAATCTATTACTTGCTGTTATATTGCTGGATCAGCTCCGCCCTTGTTAACAATGGTTGCTGGTAATGCCAGGAAATGCTGATAATGCATTGCAGTACTTCTTGTTTGAACATAATGCAAAACCAGAATCAACACAATTTTAAAATGGCACATGGGGACTCAGTGGTTAGTACCTTCCCTTTAAGAATTTTGATTGACAACAGGCTCTTGCTGAGTTTGTTATCCATGACTCACCATGAGCTGTCACAAAAGAATAAACAGCATTTGTAGTGTGCTTTATGTTTTTTCTCATTCACAAAACCACCATAGTATTCATTAGTTTGGAAAAGAAAACTGACAGTACTTTGTACTAGATAGGTCTTAGATATCTCTCACTTTGGCAGTAGGCCCAGATAAACACAACATTTCTACACAACACTGGGAAATTCCTCTGTCTAAATTCATTTTTCTCTAAACACAAAGAAAAGCTGTGAGTTATTCTTTCTGCTGGCAAAAGGCCCATTAAGCACCCTTTCTTCTTTTGCACAGGCGATGCCATTGCAATTATTCTGATTTTTCCCTAGCATTCCTTTATCAGTTCCTCTATTCTACCCTTTATGTTGCTTCTATAGGGCACCCACCTAGGCATGGAATTGAAATTTAAACTGGAACTATGTACAGCTTAGCCAGACTTAAACCTGAAGCAGGAGCAAAGGCAAATTAACAAATCTGCTTTGAACTGTACAAGCACACTGTTATATATATATATATATATATATATATATATATATATATATATATATATATACACACAGTATCTCACAAAAGTGAGTACACCCCTCACATTTTTTAAATATTTTATTATATCTTTTCATGTGAACCATGAATGCCAACATGTACTGTGACATACTGAAGCAGAGCATGATCCCCTCCCTTTGGAGACTAGGCCGCAGGGCAGTATTCCAACACAACGACCCCAAACACCTCCAAGACGACCACTGCCTTGCTAAAGAAGCTGAGGGTAAAGGTTATGGACTGGCCAATCATGTCTCCAGACCTAAACCCTATTGAGCAACTGTGGGGCATCCTCAAACAGAAGGTGGAGGAGCACAAGGTCTCTAACATCCATCAGTTAGGTGATGTCCTCATGGAGGAGTGGAAGAGGACTCCAGTGACAACCTGTGAAGCTCTGGGGAACTCCATTCCCAATAGGGTTAAGGCTAAGGTGACCAGATTTTTAAAATGAAATCCGGGGACATTTTTTTTTTATTGGCAAATAGTAAACTATTTTATAAGCATATTTTCCTCAAATTATATATGCAGTGTATGTGGTATGTGTTTATGTAATGATTGTATGATATATACAATTATTTCTGGAAATCATTTCATACCAGCCCCATAGCATTATTATGCCAGCCCAACCGCATAACGTCATTATTTTCTTGTTCATAAAAGGGAAAACCATGCATTTTAAAGAACATTTGAAGAGTGTATTATACTCACCAGTGCTTATCAGCGCGGCCTCATCAGTGCTCATCAATGCAGCCTCACCAGTGCTCATCAATACAGCCTCGCCAGTGCCAATCAATGCAGCCTCACCAATGCCAATCAATGCAGTCTCACCAATGCCAATCAATGCAGCCTCACCAATGCCAATCAATGCAGCCTCACCAAATCTAATCAATGCAGCCTCACCAGTGCCAATCAATGCAGCCTCACCAGTGCCAATCAATGTAACCTCACCAGTGCCCATCACCTCAGCTTGTTCAGTGTCCATCAATTCAGCCTGTTCAGTGTCCATCAATTCAGCCTGTTCAGTGTCCATCAATTCAGCCTGTTCAGTGCCCATCAATGCAGCCTATTCAGTGCCCATCAATGCAGTCTGTTCAGTGCCCAATAGCTCAGTCTGATCAGTGCCCATCAATGCAGCCAGTTCAGTGCCCATCATCTCGGCCTGTTCAGTGCCCATCAATGCAACCTGTTCAGTGTCCATCAGGTCAGCCTGTACAGTGCCCATCAGCTCAGCCTGTTCAGTGCCCATCAGCTTAGCCTGTTCAGTGCCCATTAGCTCAGTCTGATCAGTGCCCATCAATGCAGCCTGTTGAGTGCCCATTAGCTCAGCCAGATCATTGCCCATCAATGCAGCCTGTTCAGTGCCCATCAGCCCAGCCTTTCCAGTGCCCATCAGCTCAGCCTGTTCAGTGCCCATTAGCTCAGCCAGATCATTGCCCATCAATGCAGCCTGATCAGTGCCCATCAATGCAGCCTGATCAGTGTCCATCAATGCAGCCTGCTCAGTGCCCATCAATGCCACATGATCAGTGCCCATCAATGCAGCCTGTTCAGTGCCCATCAATGCCACGTGGTCAGTGCCCATTAGCCCAGCCTTTTCAGTGCCCATCAGCTCAGCCGGTTTAGTGCCCATCAGCTCAGCCTGTTCAGTGCCCATCAGCTCAGCCTGTTCAGTGCCCACCAGCTCAGCCTGTTCAGTGCCCATCAGCTCAGCCTGTTCAGTGCCCATCAGCTCAGCCTGTTCAATGCCCATTAGCTCAGCCTGTTCAGTGCCCATCAATGCAGCCTGTTCAGTGCCCAGCAGCTCAGCCTGTTTAGTGTTCATAAATGCAACCTGTTCAGTGCCCATCAGCCCAGCCTGTTCAGTGCCCATCAATGAAGCCTGCTCAGTGCCCATCAGTGCCGCCTGCTCAGTGCCCATCAATGCCGCCTGCTCAGTGCCCATCAATGCAGCCTGCTCAGTGCCCATCAATGCAGCCTGCTCAGTGCCCATCAATGCAGCCTGCTCAGTGCCCATCAATGCAGCCTGCTCAGTGCCCATCAATGCAGCCTGCTCAGTGCCCATCAATGCAGCCTGCTCAGTGCCCATCAATGCAGCCTGTTTAATGCCCATCAATGCAGCCTGTTTAATGCCCATCAATGCAGCCTGTTCAGTGTCCAGCAGCTCAGCCTGTTCAGTGCACAGCAGCTTAGCCTGTTCATTGCACAGCAGCTCAGCAGCCATCGGCTCAGCCTATTCAGTGCCCATAAATGCAGCCTGTTCAGTCCCCATAAATGCAGCCTGTTCAGTGCCCATAAATGCCGCCTGTTCAGTGCCCATAAATGCAGCCTGTTCAGTGCCCATAAATGCAGCCTGTTCAGTGCTCATAAATGCAGCCTGTTTAGTGCCCATAAATGCAGCCTCACCTAGAGGAGAGGAGATGGATTATACAGAGCGGGAATTTCCTGTTTACCCTGTGTGGCTGCTGTTCTCAGAGGATGTCCTGCCTTCTTTAAAAGGTATCACCAGTGTGCTGCCTATCATAGGAGGCAGTCCAGGAGGCGGGACTTCCTCTGACAGTC
Organism: Lithobates clamitans; assembly: GCA_037952925.1. Classification (NCBI taxonomy): domain Eukaryota; kingdom Metazoa; phylum Chordata; class Amphibia; order Anura; family Ranidae; genus Lithobates; species Lithobates clamitans. The sequence continues at coordinate 3,687,615 of JBBGZY010000374.1, forward strand.
GAATAAGTGGGAGATCCCCACTCTGTATAATCCAGCAGCGCTCAAAACCCCCCCCCTCACCATCCGAGACAGCCCAAGCCCCAATGGGCCCAGTGGGACTTAACTTAATATAAATAAATATAGAGTAGGGTTATCCAGAGGTGTAACTAGAATCTTTAGGGCCCTGGTGCAAAAAATCCTTGGTGGACCCCCCTAATTTATTTGGTCCCGGGCCCTTTTCTCTGGTCCCATGGCCCTTCCCACTGATCCTGGGGCTCTTTACTCCTGTTGCGCGGCCCTTTTATTATGGCCCGCAGCAGTGCCTTTTCATATGTTCTGCAGTGGGCTCCCTTCCTACATCTTGGACCCACCCTACGGTGACAGAAAGCAATATATATGTCACCAGCACACCAGGGAACTCCATATAAGGGTCCAACGCAGTGGCACAATTACCAGGGTTGCAAAGGTCACACTTGTGATCAGGCCCTGGTGTTCTGCTGCCATTAGAGCACCTGCTTCTGACTTCTCTATCTCCATGGCAGCGGTGGAAGTCTGGTTACATAATGGGTCTGATGGGTGCATGCGGGGGAGGGCTGGCACTATTGGTTGTAGACAGCTGAGTCCCACGTCGGTCACCTGGAAGCAGTACTATTTTTATGCCGATCGAGATGTGATCCAGGTGACGCTCCCAGTCGGATCTAATAAACACAGTATTTATAGGAATCAAAAGTACAATCATACTGTATGTATCAAAAATATGTTTAGCAGATATGTGGGCTCCATGCCAGTAAAGTTGGGGCTCTGATCAATTAAATTACTATTTTATTTAATATTAGATCCGACTGGGAGGAGCATCACTTGGATCGCATCTCGATCAGCATGCCAGAGATGGCTAGGCAGTGCTACCGCTGCTAAGCGACCGTGGAAGGCTCAGCTGTTTACAACCAATTGTACTTGTGCTTCTGCACATGTGCCCAGCACTAGGTCCTAATGTGCTGCCATGGAGACAGAGACTAGAGACCAGCGCTGTCTATTACAGGGGCAGAACCGCAACCCTGGTTGTTTGGCCACTGGATTCCCCCATCCACTTAGAATGTGTAGATGGGGGAATTGGATCATATATATTTTTTTTCAAAGCTAAATCTGACAAGGCCCAATGTCACATCTAAAAACGAGCGCTCAGGAAGTGAATATAGTAAGCAGAGTAAATAACAACAGCCAAAAATTAATGGCAACAGCAGCCGCCTCAAATAGTGCCTCTAAAACTGGAAAAAACACCGCTAAATCATAAATGAAAAGCTTAAAAAGCTAATGGCAGCGCTTGTGTAATGATTGATCAAAAACTGAGCAATCTAAACCATATATAATATGAAGTCTGTGTACATTTTTAAATGCTAACATGGATGATCCTGAAGACAAGTGTGAGTCCTTCAAAAGTCTATGGAGCGTGATCATCAAGGATAGTTGTATTCATTCCACAATGTTTCACATCACAAAAAAAAAAAAAAAGCAAAGTATTTGCTGCATAAAAGTGCTAAATGGAAATTAGAAACACAAAGGGGGGAGGGAGATAGGGACAGTTCACTGATCAAAGTGTAAATGCAGAGCTCACTCATTGGAGGGGCTGGATGTTGGTGGCTCAGGCATACTTCACACAGCTTGGAATGTGTAGCTGGTTTTCTTCATATCTCCCGCGCACATCTCCCCGCTCTCTCCTGCACACAGCTGTATGTCGGGATAGGAGAGTGGGCGGGGAACCGGGCAGACACAGGGGGAACAGGGACAGGAGGAGGAGCTGTATGCATCGCTCACCTCCTGTCAGTTGCTGGGAGGGGGGAATGAACTCGTTGAGCTGTATGTGAGACAAGTGTCAGAGACACTCTGCTCAGCTGCAGCCACCGGCCCCTAATATGCAGACTGATTCTCCTGTCCTATGGACGGGAGAAAGCAGTCTGTTCTCTCGAACTGTCAGTGACCAGACTTCCCCAGCCCTGCAAAGCGGGGACAAAAACGGGGACAAACTTCCTCCGGGGACTGTATGGTCAGTCCGGGGACTGTCCCCGGAAATCGGGGACATCTGGTCACCCTAGTTAAGGCAGTGCTGGAAAATAATGGAGGCCACACAAAATATTGACACTTTGGGCCCAATTTGGACATTTTCACTTAGGGGTGTACTCACTTTTGTTGCCAGCGGTTTAGACATTATTGGCTGTGTGTTGAGTTATTTTGAGGGGACAGCAAATTTACACTGGTATACAAGCTGTACACTCGCTACTTTACATTGTAGCAAAGTGTAATTTTTTCAGTGTTGTTACATAAAAAGATATAATAAAATATTTACAAAAATGTGAGGGGTGTACTCACTTTTCTGAGATACTGTGTGTGTGTGTGTGTATATATATTGTTATATATATTATAATGTAAAAAAGTAAAACCAAAGCAATAAATGGGTTTATTTAAAATTTTCTATTAAATTTTGCTCTATTTAATTTTCTTTGTAGGCCTTATGCTATCTATATGAACATTGGTACCTTTTAAGGTAAAGGGACATTACACACTTCCTTTTTTTTCTTTTTCCTTTTCTGGCTGGTTCCTCAATCCGCTAGCCCCCCACAGCAGGCACATAACATGTATTAGAAGAGGACATACATTATAGTTAAATTCCTTGTGTTAGAGAATTCTATTTTTATTGATTTGAATTGACCCACCTATGCATGTTAGAAAAGTTTCAGAATTTCATATCCCTATACCTTCTCAGGTCAGCAGATTGTATGTAATATTCGTATCTGCCTGTGTGTGGTCAACCAGCTGGATTGAAGTGGAGTCTCCCTCTAGTGGTGACCAAAGGTAGTGCGGGCTGTGAAAGTTTATCACAGTCTTGCTTGCTTAGAATAAGTCCCCCTCATTCCCTCATACCCCAAGTCAAGGACCACACCCCAGTTAGATAGTCGCCGTGGGCATGCATTTCTGTGACAATGGTAAAAAATAAAAAAGTTTGTAAACCTAGTGGTTTGATGCTGCCCAGGGGCGTAACTACCACCATAGCAACCCATGCGGGCGCTATGGGGCCCGCAGCTGAGTGGGGCCCAGTGAGGATAAGAGCACCGCGGGCACAGTCTCCCAGCCAGATAGACAGAACGCCAAACCAATGCGGGACATGTGACATCATCAAAGGCGTCGGGCCAAGAGGTGGGGCTATGTGACGATGAGCCCCAGGAAGACAGGAAATTCAAATGAAAGCTATTACAGCGGGCAGTCCCGCTCTCTGCTGATCCAGGTGGCTTGCCTCTTCTTCTGCATAGGTGGGGCTGTATGGGGCACAGGCAGACCAGGCTGTATTGGGCACAGGCCACGCTGTATGGCGCACAGGCAGACCAGGCTGTATGGGGCACAGGTCACGCTGTATGGGGCACAGGTCATGCTGTATTGGGCACAGGTCACGCTGCATTGGGAACAGGTCATGCTATATGTGGCACAGGTCATGCTGCATTGACACTAGGGCAGCTGTGGGGGGGGGGGGGCTATTTGCAGGGGGGCCCATACAACATTTTGCTATGGGGCCCTGCTATTTTTAGTTACGCCCCTGATGCTGCCCTCTGTTATCTTGCTGGAAAGGTCCAAAATACCTTATTCTTAATGCAGCCCTGTCTACAGAATATACAAAACATAGGTTGGAGTGCAAGCTGAGATATGGCATGTGAGTGCATATGAATCAGAATCCTCTTCACAAGTCTACAGAATTACTGGAGCAGAACATGCAGGGAAGGTCCATCTGCTATGTACAGTAGTTGTATGGAGTATATACCAGAGACAATCATAGCAGGTCAATGTCTTATGTTTTGACATAGGACAGTGCTAAAATCAAAGCGGGAAATAACTGCTCAGAGCAATTCACAAATCCACAAGAGTCTGCCTTTATCACAAATATTAGTTTAGATACAGCCAATCAAATAAAGACAATCAAGTGTTTCCCTAATAGAGTAGGTCTTAAGAAAGCTAAAGCATGATGTCAGCTTTTAAAGTTTTTCTTACAAATTACAATACAATACAAAAATATACTGATGTTCTATTATAAATTTGTTCTGTTCATTAGATGCCAAGAACACATTGAGGAAAATTTACTAAGACTGGAGCAGCCAGAATCTGGAGAAAACGTGCATGGCAATTATCCATCTTCTAGCTTTCATTTACAAAACTTAATAGAACAAGCCTGTATTAGAAGCTGACTGGTTACTGTGAACTGCTGCTCCAGATTTTGTCTGCTTCAGTTTTTGTAAATTCCCACCATTCTGTCGCTATTAAAGGTGAGCCATTTGCCTGCATGATGTCTGCAAAACCTAAATCCCATACCCCCATTGAAGTCTATATAGGGGGGAAGCGTCATTAAACATTCAAGTTATTTTCTTTAACAAAAAACGTATTAGGTCTTTAAGTTTTAAAACGGCATACAGAAAACACAATAAATAACACCATAAAGAGGGAAACAATAGTAGGGTTACTGTACTACAGTAGCAGGGATAACCTGGTCTGTGTAGCTGCACTCAGGAAACTGAAACCAGACTGCGTATAATTAAAATAAGTTTATTAACAGTGAAACAAAACACATCCAAACACTAGAAAATAGAATACACAGCAAACATAATGATATAAGTAAACTATAAACCAAGTGATAAAACACCCAGCTAGCAAGTGACCGAAAGTCTAACTAACTTAAATACAATATATAGAGACAAAAGGGGAGCATGGATCAACAGGATAAAACTGGAGGTGCAAGAAACAGTCAGGAAGGGAAACCAGAACTGGGAATCGGGAACAAGGGGAGCAGATACAAGGCAGCAGAGTACAGGGCAGGAGCAGGATCTAGGCTCTAAGTATCCAAGTCAGCAATCATAACCTGACTATCAGGCACATCACTGAAGCAAGACTGAAATGTAGATGAGGGTCTAAATACCCTCCCAGCAGCCAGCGTCAGGTAGTGACTGATTACTGGGATCTGCTGGCTGAATGTCAATCATGAAGCAAAAATAATACGGCTGGAGGAAGGGGAAAGGGAAGAGTATGGAAGACGAGGGAGCAAAGAAAAGAGGGGAAAAGGGAGAGAGGGGTAAAAAAATAAATAAGAAGATGGTGCAGGGGAATGGAGGGAAAGAAGAATAAGGAGAAGGAAGAATGAGGGAGTGAAGAGGAGCAGGGAAACCCATGGGGCCTGACCAGATGCACGGCAATATTAGTACTGCGTAGAGCAGTTTAGAGTGAGAGAAGAGAATGAGTTAAGTTCATGTGGTGGTTATATTTTAGCCATGGAGGCCATGTTTTGAGAAATTTAGGGATATGGTGTCTAATCTGCTTTTACACTAAATGCTTCTGTGTGAGGCAGTTTTCAGTGTTCTCTAAGATACTGGAGAGACTTGATGCCATAATTTGATTAGTTCAAAATAAACACTTAATTTATAAATGGAGGTCTGTAGGCATGGACCACAAGCTGTGTACCTGGACAGAAAACCGGTTATATAGGCGCATCCAAAGCGTGGTGACAAATAGCGAATACTCAGATGGGTCTGGAGTTGTAAGTGGGGTACCACAAGGCTCTGTCCTGGGACCAATTCTTTTTAATCTAATTATAAATGATATACAGGTTGGTATAAAAAGTTCAATCTCAGTGTTTGCTAATGATACAAAGCTAAGCAGGGCAATAACTTCACTGCAGGATATTAAAACTTTACAAGAAGACTTAAATAAAATAAGGGCGTGGACAAATACATGGCAAACGTGGGTTCATGTTGAAAAATGTAAAGCACTTGGGGGCTAAAATTATGCAAGTTACTCAATAGGGGGAGCACCTTTGGGGGAATTCAGGATGTAAAAAAGATCTGGGGGTCCTAGTAGATGACAGACTCAGCAACAGCATGCAATGCCAAACTGCAGCAAGCAGAATATTAGCATGCATAAAAAAAGGTATTTACTCAAAAGATAAAACTATAATCCAGACACATTATAAAACTCTGGTGAACCAGTTCTGGTCACCAATCCTCAGCAAGGATGTGCTGGAAAATGGAGAGAGTCCAGAGAAGTGCGACCAAGCTAATAAGGGGACTGGAGGACCTCGGTTATGAGCAGGGCTGGCACTACTTATAGGCAAGGTAGGCACCAGCCTAGAGCGCACATCAGTCGGGGCCGCCGCTCCGGCAAGGGGGAATGGGACAGGGGGGAAATTTGGCCGCTCTTAGGCTCTGTAAAAAGGCCACCCACTGCCCTCAATATAGCACACGCGGTACTCATACTTGCCGCGAGCTGCTCGCACACAGAGTCAGAACGACATTCATGAAGAGCTGAGGCACTGCAGGGGCCGGGATATCCATGAAACACAGAAAACATGGGCGGAGCCTGCGAGGCATGCATTTTCATTGGGTGGGACTCGAGGAAGGGGTGTGGCCGGCCTTATTTCCAGTCTGCCTTCTTCTCTGGTGCATGTGTGAGGTGAAGCTCTGCAGACTGAGAGAAAGTGAGAGCACCAGGGAGGTTACCCGGTAAGTTAGTTCTGTAGCAGCAGAATATTTGAGAGCGCACAGAGGGAATCCATCATATTTTAGTAGAGGCCACTGATCTGCTGGCTGGTTGCTAAGGTCTGTAAATTTATACATAACCCCAAATGTTGCTAACCTGTAATTCTGAAACTAAAAATCAATACACTACTCTAGCCTGTCTATATACTACCCTAGCCTGTCTATATACTACCCTAGCCTGTCTATTTACTACCCTAGCCTGTCCATATACTACCCTAGCCTGTCCATATACTACTCTAGCCTGTCTATATACTATCCTAGCCTGTCCATATATTACCCTAGCCTGTCCATATACTACCCTAGCCTGTCCATATACTACCCTAGCCTGTCTATATACTACTCTATCCTGTCTATATACTACCCTAGCCTGTCCATATATTACCCTAGCCTGTCCATATATTACCCTAGCCTAACCATATACTACCCTAGCCTGTCTATATACTACCCTAGCCTGTCCATATACTAGCCTGCCTGTATATTCTACCCTAACATGTCAATATACTACCCTAGCCTGTCTATATACTAGAAAAGACAGTCAAACACTCCCAGCGCTCAGTGATACTCACCAGAGGGATAGCCAACCAATAACACATCACATACACGGCGAATGCCCGGTGGATGCAGCCCTCCTCGGATGAGGATGTCCTATGTGCAACTACAAAAAAAAAGAAGGGGAAGGCATAAACCCCTAGTGCATTATCCAAATAAAAAAGGAATTTATTCATATGAAAAGCAACCAATAAAATGCATACTCACAAAGGTGCACAAGTATACACCATGTACATGGAAGAATAACATAAGCTAGAAAATCCAAGTGTTTCTACAACCTCACATAAGCACCCCAAAACGTTTTGGGGGCACACCCATTCTCTTTCAGCACAGCTCTGAAAAAGGGGATGCGCCCCCGAAACGCGTTAGCACGCTTATGTCAGGTTGCAGAAACACTTGGATTTTCTACCTCATGTTATTCTTCCATGTACATAGTGTATACTTGTACACCTTTGTGAGTATGCATTTTATTGGTTGCTTTTCATATGAATAAATTCCTTTTTTACTCTGGTTTTGCACTAGGGGTTTGCGTCTTCCCCTTCGTTGCATGTCCATATACTACCCTAGCCTGTCCAAATACTACCCTAGACTGTCTATATACTACCCTGGCCTGTCCATATACCTGTGGACCACGGCTGACGTGAGGAAGCGAGCGGGTGCCGCCACTATTTGTCTTCAGGCTGGGTCCAGAGGCGCAGGCTGAAGAAATAAGTGGAGAAGCGCCGCAAAAATCTCCACCCTGCCATCTTCACTGTATACATGGGTAGGATAAAGGGGGTGGAGCCAGGGGAGAGGCGGCAAAATGTGGTTTCGCCTAGGGTGTAAAAAATCCTTGCACCAGCCCTGGTTATTAGGAACGACTACAAACATTAAACCCAAGCTAGTCATACATTATACAATGTTCTTGTTCAATTTCCTTTAGATTTACCTTCAACTATGTAGTGCAAGGGCCTGCCTGATTGCGTACAAATTAAAAGTGTTTAGATTTGACCTCATATTATACGATTTTGGTAAATCTAAAGAAAAATATGTATAAGAAAATTGTATAATGTATAGCCAGCCTAATTCTCTCTGGAGAAGAGACGCTTGAGAGGAGATATGATAGCGATATACAAATATCTGAATAGTGATTATTGCATAAGAAGTAAGCTATTCAGTCTTGGGGAGTGTAAGAAGACATGCAGCTACTAAATGAAGTTGGAGGAGAAGCAATTTAACCTTAAACTGCATAGGGTTTTTTTTGCTGTCAGGGTGGTAGGAATGTAGGACTCCCTTCCACAATCGGTGGTGTCAGCTGAAACCATAGATAGTTTCAAAATACTTTGGATAGGCATCGTAGCAAACACAGTATACAGGGATATGGGAAATGGTATTTGATACAGGTTGAACTGGATGGACTGGTGTCCTTGTTCAACTTTACCAACTATGTAGGTCATGGACATATTAAATGCCTTTCAAATGCCACAAGCTGAAAGCCTGCGGGTTATCATGCGTGAGGAGGAATGCGGGATTGTGTAGAATCCCTGATAGTGAGAGTTAAGGTGAAATTAGGTCGCTAGAATATTTTATGGAGTCCATTTGTCTTTTTTCATTTTAATTTAAGGCTTTATTTTTAGTTTTTTTACTTAACCAGTTGAGGACAATAAACATGCTACACCTTCCCCAAAAAATGTCATCAGTGCACAGGACATGTGTCCTGTCCTTCTGCCCTACTGTCTTGCCTCTGCCGCCTACATTCTGGCAATTCCTAGCTCTTAAAATAAAGACTGGAAAATGCTGTGCAAGTACAACAGTTCTACCAGCTGCTGCCCTAAGGCTCCATTCACACTAGTGTGACTTGTCATGCGGCTCTGGACACATAAAGTCACATGGCAAATCGCAGCCAATTGATTTCAATGGCACCCGTTCCAATTTATGTGACTTAAAGTTGCAGCGACTTTGAAAAAGTTCCTGCACTACTTTGATATGACTTTCTTGCTACTTGAGTGCCAGAGAGTGTAAAGTCACATGAAAATTGCACTCCAAAGTCACACTCGAAATTGCACAACTTTGGAGTCGCACTAATGTGAATGGAGCCTAAAATAAAAGGAATTATGACACAGTGTTTATAGGCAAAAGAAAGTAGATTCGATCATGTGCGCTCGATCAGCTGAATAAAGAGAGAGTGGGTAATTAGAACTCTCTTTCACATCGAGTTCATGTGGAGTGGTACATTTGTGACACAAGGACAGTTGAAGTGATTTTAGATTAGCTGACTGTGGATGGTTGCCAGCTCGTGGCAGGCTAGAAGTAACTCTGTGGAAGGCAAAGACAGAAGGAGGGCAGCACCATCTAAGTGCAGCATTATTAAGACATTTTATTCCATTAAGACAATTGGTAACTCACAAGATCTATGAGATGTCGGAGCATGTGGTATTAATAATGTTGTTCATCCGCTCCTGGGAAAGGCGATCTTCTCACTGGTGAAGAGGCAGCTGATGGGTCCAGGGATGCCAGTGGTTCCCAGCGCTTCCAGACACTCAGGACGGCTCACAGACAGTGGTGTACGTCACTTCCGGTTGGATCAAGAGCGGGGGGGGGAGCTCGTGTTCGGAGCATGCATGCTCCTTCATCAGGCTATCATTTGGCACCAATGACAAAGTCAGAAGAGGTAGATGGAGTGTCCTAAAAAAAGATTTTAGGGACTTACGTATTAAATTGAGGAAAAGAACCTCCAAGGTAGTACTCTCATGCCGTGTACACACGACCAGTTTTTCTGTCAGAATAAACTCTGACGGCATTTCTGACAGAGTTCCGACGGAGTTCCGCTGAAACGGACTTGCGTACACACGATCACACCGAAGTCCGATCGTTTAGAACGCCGTGACGTACAACACGTACGATGGGACTAGAAAAAGGAAGTTAAATAGCCAGTAGACAATAGCTGCCCTTGCGTTGTTTTTGGTCCGCCGGAATAGCATACAGACGAATGGTTTTCCCGATAGGAATTGATTCCGTCGGAAAGATTTAAAACATGTTCTATTTCTAGGTCCCTCAGGATTTTCGCAAGAAAAAGTCCGATGAAGCCCAAACACGATCGCAATATCCGATGAAATTATTCCATCTGACCTTTTCTGCCAGAAAGTCCGGTCGTGTGTATGCGGCATCAGAAATACTACAGGTACCTCGAGCCACACCAGAAAGGCAGAGGGAGATTAGGGAAGTAAACAAGCATCTGAAGAGCTGGTGTAGAAAATAGGGGTTTGGGTTTCTGGAGAACTGGGTTGACTTGAGTTCTGGTCGGTTACCAGCTCTATTGAAAGGACAGACTGCACCTAAACGGGGAAGGTGCAGATCTACTGGGAGTGAAAATTGGCCAAAAAGTTAGAGGGGCTTTTAAACTAGGTGACGGGGGGAGGGTCCAGAGGTAGAGATAGTCAGTGTGGAACATATTTCAGAGGGTAGTATTGGGGGCATTAGTGGTAGGTTGCCTAAAGCACCTAAACCCAAGGTAAGTATAGTAACAAGTCCTATTTGCAACCCCAGAGCACCCAATAAGGATATAGTATGGGACCGATCTAAACTAAGTGGCATGTTCACCAATGCCGGGAGTCTGGCAGACAAGATGGGAGAACTAGAGCTACTGTTGTACGAGGAGGATTTAGATTTTTAAGGAATTACAGAGACTTGGTTCGACAGCTCTCATGATTTGCTGGCAACCATTCAAGGGTATTCCCTACATCGCAGGGAAAGAGAGGGTTAAAAAGGGGTATGCCTGTATATCAAAAATGATCTACAAGTGAATGTGAGATCACTAAGGGACCAAGGGAGGAGGTGGAATCCTTATGGGTAGAACTACAAAGGGAGGAAACTATGGGTAAAATAATACTGGGAGTATGTTAATCAGAGGGAGGAGGCAGAGGCGGACCCTCCTATCACAATTTGAATTAGTGGCAAGAATGGGAAGTGTCATTAGAATGGGGAAATTTTATTATCCAGACATAGACTGGGTGGAAGGAACCGCGCATTCATCTAAGGCTCGCCAGTTCCTAAATGTCTTGTAGAACAATTTCATGGGTCAGATGGTAAATGCACCAACTAGAAAAAAAGCGTTACTAGACCTACTGATTACCAACAATACAGACCTGATCACGGATGTGGAAATACGGGGCAATTTAAGAAACAGCGATCACAGGTCAATTAGTTTAATATAAATCACACAAATAGGAAACATAAGGGGAATACAAAGACACTGAATTTCAAAAGAGCCAACTTCCCTAAACTACAATCCTTGCTAGAAGATAATATTTGAGATAAAATCTTAGAAACAAAGAACACGGAGGAAAAATGGGTATGCTTTAAGAGCATATTAAATAAGGGCATTAGCAAGTGCATCCCAATGGGAAATACATTTAAAAGAGCTAATAAAAGTCCTGGGTGGCTTAACTCCAACGTAAAAATGCATATAAAAGCAAAGGAGAAGTCCTTCAAAAAATACAAGGCTGAGGGATCATTATCAGCATTCCAACTTTACAAAGAATGCAACAAGAAATGTAAGGGTGCAATCAGGGTGGCTAAGATAGAACACGAAAGGCACATAGCGGAGGAGAGTAAAAAAAATCCCAAGAAATTTTTTAACCACTTACGGACCGCCTGCCGTCGTTATACGTTTGTACTTTGAAGAGGGACATCGTTTTTTTGGCAGCAGCTAGCCACCATAACCCCGGTTTCCCCTTCTTCAGCGGGCGGTCTGCTTTCAGATAAAAGTGGTCTTTGTGGCAGATTCGCCATGAGTTCACTTTTATCAGCGGCGGGAGAGGGACCCTGTCACGTCTGAGGTATGGAGATGAGTGAGGGGAAGATGGCCCCCACCCGTCTCCATATCATTGAAGGCAGAAGCGACGTCAAAACGTCACTTCCGCCCATAGCTCTTAAAGTGGGGTTCCATCCCAAAAAAACAAATATACATAAAAAATCCTAAAAAAGAACAAAAAAACATTTGGATATTTTTTTTTTTTTTACTTACCTCTAAATGCCTGTTGCTAGGTAGTCCCTCGTAGTCTGCCCCTTCCTTTGCCTGGGCTGGTGACATCACTTCCCCCTCGGCACAGGAAGGGCTCCGCTCTGCTTCCTCCCTCCTGTCAATCATCTGGGACCCATTACAGGTCCCAGGTGACTGAGCGGCCAATCACGGCGAGCGGCGCCGCTCGCGCATGCGCAGTGGGTGCCAGGCTGTGAAGCCACAGCCCGGCGCCCAAAGTTGCAATGCCGGCGCCGCTGAACGGAGGGGGAGACGAGCGGGGCTTCGATCCCCCGCTTCGCTGGACTCCAGGACAGGTAAGTGTCCAATTAAAAGTCAGCAGCTGCAGTATTTGTAGCTGCCGACTTTTAATTTTTTTTTTTAATGCCCCCCTTGGGTGGAACTCCTCTTTAAAGCTTAATTTTTTTTTTAATTGCATTTTAGTGTAAATATGAGATCTGAGGTCTTTTTGACCAGAGATCTCATATTCAAGAGGTCCTGTCATGCTTTTTCTCTATTACAAGGGAAGTTTACATTCCTTGTAATAGGAATAAAAGTGACATAATTTTTTTTTTAATAGCAGTGTAAAAATAAAAAATAAAGGTAAAATAAATAAGAAAAAAACGTAAAAATGCGCCCCGTTCCGCCGAGCTCACATGCAGAAGTGACCGCATACATGAGCAGTGTCCGCATATGAAAACGGTGTTCAAACCACACATGTGAGGTATTGCCGCAATCGTTAGAGCAAGAGGCATAATTCTAGCCCTAGTCCCCCTCTGTAACTCAAAACATGCAACCTGTATAATTTATTTATTTATTTATTTCAGTTACTTATATAGCGCCATCAATTTACGCAGCGCTTTACATATACATTGTACATTCACATCAGTCCCTACCCTCAAGGAGCTTACAATCTAAGGTCCCTAACTCACATTCATACATACTAGGGACAATTTAGACAGGATCCAATTAACCTACCAGCATGTCTTTGGAGTGTCGGAGGAAACCCACGCAGGCACAGGGAGAACATGCAAACTCCAGGCAGGTAGTGCCGTGGTTGGGATTTGAACCAGCGACCCTTCTTACTGCTAGGCGAAAGTGCTATCCACTACACCACTGTGAATTTTTTAAACATCGCCTATGGAGATTTTTAAGGGTAAAAGTTTGTCGCCATTCCACGAGCGGGTGCAATTTTGAAGCATGACATGTTGGGTATCAATTTACTTGATGTAACATTATCTTTCACAATATAAAAAAATTGGTCTAACTTTACTGTTTTCTTATTTTTTAATTAAAAAAAGTGTATTTTTTCCAAAAAAAGTGCGCTTGTAAGACCGCTGCGCAAATACGGTGTGACAGAAAGTATTGCAACGATTGCCATTTCATTCTCTAGGGTGTTAGAAAAAAATATATAATGTTTGGGGGTTCTAAGTAATTTTTTAGCAAAAAAAAACAGTTTTTAACTTGTAAACACCAAATCTCAGAAAGAGGCTCAGAGCTTAAGTGGTTAAGTACATAAATAGCAAGAAAGGGAGGTCTGATCATATTGCTCCCATAAAGAATGATGAATCTGGTTACTAAGGTTGGAGAGATGGCGAAGGTATTGAATTTATTCTTCTCCTCAGTCTTCACGAGATAATCGGGGGGGCTTCAGTAACCAAAACTGCAATGTTTATCCTCATGACATATAACAGGAAGCACCCTCATGGCTAACAGAGTACAGAATTAAAAATAGACTTGAAAAACGTAACATTAATAAGTCACCGGGACCAGATGGCTTGCACCCGAGGGTTCTTAAGGAGCTCAGTCAAGTAATTGTCAGACCATTGTTCCTAATTTTAACGAACAGTCTACTGACTGAAATGGTACCTGCTGATTGGAGAAAATCCAATGTATTACCAATATTTAAAAAAGGGGCCAAGATACATTCCTGGGAATTACAGACCAGTTAGCCTAACATCAATTGTATGCAAGCTCTTGGAGGGAATGATAAGGACTATATACAAGAATTTAGTAATGACAATGGTATCATTAGCAGTAATCAGAATAGATTCATGAAGAATTGTTCTTGCCAAACCAATCTGTTAACTTTCTATGAGGAGGTGAGCTAAGCAGGGCAATAACTTCTTTGCAGGATGTGGAAACTTTGCAAGAAGATCTGAATAAGTTAATGGGGTGGGTAACTACATGGCAAATGAGGTTTAATGTAGAAAAATATAAAATAATGCATTTGGGTGGCAAAAATATGAATGAAATCTTCTCACTAGGGGGAGATCCTCTGAGGGAATCTAGGGTGGAAAAGCACCTGGGGGTCCTAGTAGGTGACAGGGTCAGCAATGGCATGCAATGTCAAGCTGCTGCAAGCAAAGCAAAAAGAATATTGACATGCATTAAAAAGGGGATTAACTCCAGAGATAAAACAATAATTCTCCCACTCTACAAGACTCTGGTCCAGCCACACCTGGGGTATGCTGTCCAGTTCTGGGCATCAGTCCTCAGGAAGGATGTGCTGTGAACTGGAGAGAGTCCAGAGAAGGGCAACAAAACTAATAAAGGGACAAGAGGACCTTAGTTATGAGGAAAGGTTATGAGCACTGAACATATCCCCTCTCAAGGGAGGGGATATGATTTCAATGTACAAATACCGTACTGGTGACCCCACAATAGGGATAAAGCTTTTCTTGCGAAAGGGAATTTAATAAGATGTGGCCTTTCACTAAAATTAGAAGAAATGCGGTTTAACCTTAAACTGCGTAGAAGGTTCTTTACTGTAATGCCCTGTACACAGGGTCGGACATTGATCGGACATTCCGACAACAAAATCCATGGATTTTTTCCGACGGATGTTGGCTCAAACTTGTCTTACATACACACGGTCACACAAAGTTGTCGGAAAATCCGATCGTTCTGAATGCGTGACATAAAACACGTACGTCGGGACTATAAACGGGGCAGTAGCCAATAGCTTTCGTCTCTTAATTTATTCTGAGCATGCGTGGCATTTTGTGTGTCGGATTTGTATACACACGATAGGAATTTCCGACAACGGATTTTGTTGTCAGAAAATTTTATAGCCTGCTCTCAAACTTTGTGCGTCGGAAATTCCGATGGAAAATGTGTGATGGAGCCCACACATGGAATTTCCGACAACAAGGTCCTATCACACATTTTCTATTGGAAAATCGGACCGTGTGTACAGGGCATTAGAGCGGTTAAGATGTGGAATTCTCTTTTACAGGCAGTGGTTTCAGCAGGGAGCATTGATAATTTCAAAAAACTATTAGATAGGCATCTGAATGACCACAACATACAGGGATATACAATGTAATACTGGTATAAAATCACACGCATAGGTTGGACTTGATGGACTTTTTTTCAACCTCGCCTGCTATGTACTATGTAAGTAGGGTTTGGCAAATTTCAAAAAAGTTTGTTTGTCGAACTCCACCCACCTTGAAATCAATGGGCGATTCTGTCAAATTAAAATGACCACTTTCTTTATTAATAGGCAAGAAGGTGTCAAAAAATAGCATGGGGTGGGCACTGCTCTGGGGAACATGTACCAATGGAAAAACATTTTTTGAAAATTTCATTCGGTCAGAAGCAATGATTTTCTGAAGTGATACTGGGGGCAAATTACTTTGATAGCTTTGTTTTAAAAGAAAGACAGCACACAAACCCCTCCAAGGGCCTGCTATGTATTTTGGGAGACTTTTTGAGGGTTTTGTGTGCTTTTTTTTTTTTTAAAGAGAAACTAACAATTACTGTCATTTGCTCGTAATTTAAACTGCATAATTTTTTTCATTGTAAATATTATTTTTGCTGTAGCACATTCTATAGCAAGAATTAAAAAAAAAAAAGGTACAGAGTCCCCCCACAATACACACCAGACCTTTTGAGTCTGATATGGATTTTAGGAGGGACTAAACACAAGAAAAGAAAACGTGTGAGATCCCCCAGGTAATCCAAAGCAGGCCCTTGGAGTCTGGTATGGATTTTAAGAGGGACTCTACAGAAAACAGCGTATGATGTTCCCCTAAAAGTCCATACCAGACCCTCAATCCGAGCATGCAGCTTGCCTGGCCAGAGAAAGGGAAGGCAGGTGTGCCCCCTCCCTCTTCTGAACCATAAAAGGCGATATGCCCTCAACATGGGAGGAGTCTTGCTTATTTACTTTCTCATGTTGCTGAGGACAAGGGCCTTTTCCCCATAAGCCTTGCCTGGTGGTTGTGGGGGGCTTATTGGAATCTGGAAGCCCTCTTTAATAATAAAGGGTTTCCCAGATACTGCCCTCCCACCATGTAAATGCGTACTCTTTCTCATTCAGATTTTTTTTTTCCCTAGAATTTAAGACACCCACATGTTTGACAACACGTCTATAAAAAAAAATCCGCCAAAAATGTCCATTGTTGCAAATCCATTGTCAATCACAATGCTAGCCACCCACTGATTCGCTAAAAAAGTCAAGACGATTGGCATAGGCAATTAATCACTACAGTAACACTAGCCAAAGGAAAGCTCTCCGAGATGTCACCAGCTATGGAAAGGGTGGGGATAGTGGTGACATAAAACAAAATATGGCCAGTGGTTATATTATAGTTAAGTCACTGCTATCCCTGCCCCTTTGCTTACGCCTCCGGATGACATCATTGAACACATGTAGTCATGATATCAGCCAGTATCACCAGCTGGTTTGTTGACATTCATCTGCTGGCTAAGGAGCTGTTATTTGTTGTGAGATTACAGCAGGTTTATGTTAGCGGGGATTTGTTCATCATGATTGTCAATGGTTTTATTTCCCTGGATGACGTGTTTGACATTGGATTTATACCACAGAACTTTTTTGTGTGTTAAAAAAATAAATATTGAGAGGTATTATCTGCCTAAAGAGTATTGAGGGGTATTATATATAGTTACAGAGTAGGTGAGGTTGAAAAAAGACATCCATCAAGTCCAACTCCAACCTATGTGTGTGATTATATGTCAGTATTACATTGTATATCCCTGTATGTTGTGGTCGTTCAGGTGCTGATCTAATAGTTTCTTGAAACTATCGATGCCCCCCGCTGAGACCACTGCCTGTGCAAGGGAATTTCACATCCTTGCCGCTCTTACAGTAAAGAACCCTCTACGTCAGTGATGTCCAAACTATGGCCCTCCAGTTGTTAAGGAACTACAACTCCCATCATGCCTAGTCATGTCTGTGAATGTCAGAGTTTTACAATGCCTCATGGGAAGTGTAGTTCCACAACAGCTGGAGGGCCGTAGTTTGGACACCCCTGCTCTACGTAGTTTAAGGGTAAACCTCTTTTCTTCTAATTTTAATGAGTAGCCACGAGTCTTGTTAAACTCCCTTCTGCGAAAAAGTTTTATCCCTATTGTGGGGTCACCAGTACGGTATTTGTATATTGAAATGATATCCCCTCTCAAGCGCCTCTTCTCCAGAAAAAATACGTTCAGTGCTCCCAACCTTTACTCATAACTAATATCCTCCAGACCCTTTATTAGCTTTGTTGCCCTTCTTTCTGGTTCCATTTACAGTACATCCTTCCTGAGGTCTGGTGCCCAGAACTGGACAGCATACTCTAGGTGCGGCCAGACCAGGGTCTTGTAGAGCGGGAGAATTATCGTTTTTTCTCTGGAATTAATCCCCTTTTTAATGCATGCCAATATTCTGTTTGCTTTGTTAGCAGCAGCTTGACATTGCATGTCATTGCTGAGCCTATCATCTACTGGGACCCCCAGGTCCTTTTCCATCCTAGATTCCTCCAGAGGTTCTCCCCCCAGTGTATAGAATGCATTCATATTTTTGCCCCCCCAAATGCATTATTTTACATTTTCTGCATTGAACCTCATTTGCCACGTAGTTGCCCACCCCATTAATTTGTTCAGATCTTTTTGCAAGATTTCCACATCCTACGGAGAAGTTATTGTCCTGCTTAGTTTAGTATTGTCCGCAAATACAGAGATTGAACTGTTTACCTCATCCTCCAGGTCGTTTATGAGCAAATTAAACAGAATTGTTCCCAGCACAGCACCTTGGGGGACCCCACTACCCACCCCTGACCATTCTGTGTACTCCCCATTTATCACCACCCTCTGAACTCGCCATTGTAGCCAGTTTTCAATCCATGTACTCACCCTATGGTCCATGCCAACGGACCTTATTTTCTACAGTATACGTTTATGGGAATTGTGTCAAATGCTTTTGCAAAATCCAGATACACCACGTCTATGGGCCTTCCTTTATCTAGATGGCAACTCACCTCCTCATAGAAGGTTAATAGATTTGTTTGGCAAGAGCAATTCTTCATGATTCCATGCTGATTACTGCTATTGATACCGTTCTCATTACTAAAATCTTGTATATAGTCTCTTATCATCCGCTCCAAGAGTTTACATACTATTGATGTTAGGCTAGCTGGTCTGTAATTCCCAGGGATGTATTTAGGCCCTTTTTAAACATTGGTGCTACATTGGCTTTTCTCTAATCAGCTGGTACCATTCCAGTCAGTAGACTGTCAGTAAAAATTAGGAACAACGGTCTGGAAATTACTTGACTGAGTTCCCTAAGTACCCTCGAGTGCAAGCCATCTGGTCCCGGTGATTTATTAATGTTAAGTTTCTCAAGTCTAATTTTAATTCTGTCCTCTGTTAACTATGGAGGTGCTTCCTGTGATGTGTCGTAAAAATAAACACTGCAGTTTTGGTTACTGAAGCCCCTCGATTCCCTCGTGAAGACTGAGGAGAAGAATAAATTCAATACCTTCGCCATCTCCCCATCCTTTGTAACCAGATGTTCTTCCTCATTCTTTATGGGGCCAATATGGTCTGTCCTCCCTTTTTTACTGTTTACATACTTAAAGAATTTCTTAGGATTTTTTTTGCTCTCCTCCGCTATGTGTCTTTCATGTTCTATCTTAGCCGTCCTTACATTTCTTGTTGCATTCTTTATTAAATCTGAATGCTGATGATGATCCCTCAACCCTGTATTTTTTGAAGGCCTTTTCCTTTGCTTTTATATGCATTTTTACATTGGAGTTAAGCCATCCAGAACTTTTGTTTGCTCTTTTAAATTTATTACCCAATGGGATGCATTGGCTAATGCCCTTATTTAATATGCTCTTGAAGCAAACCCATCTCTCCTTCATGTTCTTTGTTCCTAAGATTGTATCCCTATTTATGCCTTCTAGCAAGGTTTGTAGTTTAGGGAAGTTGGGTCTTTTGAAATTCAGTGTCTTTGTATTCCCCTTATGTTTCCTATTTGTGCGATTTATACTGAAGCCAATTGATCTGTGATCGCTGTTACATAAATTGCCCCGTATTTCCACATCCCTGATCAGGTCTGTATTGTTGGTAATCAGTAGATCCAGTAACGCTTTATTTCTAGTTGGTGCGTCTACCATCTGACCCATAAAATTGTCCTGCAAGACATTTAGGAACTGGCGAGCCTTAGATGAATGCGTGGTTCCCTCTGCCCAGTCTATGTCTGGATAATTAAAATCCCCCATTATGATAACACTTCCCATCCTTGCTGCTAATCCAAATTGTGATAGGAGATCTGTCTCCCCTTCCTCCCTCAGGTTAGGGGGCCTATAGCATACTCCCAGTATTATTTTCCCCTTAGCTTCATCCTTTTGGAGCTCTACCCATAAGGAATCCACCACCTCCATAGCTTCCTTAGTGATGTCATCTCTCACATTCTTTTTTTTAAATCATATCTTTTTTATTTGGTTTTTCAATTTATACAATATACATCATAACCAGTGTAGAGTACAAAAGGCAAACAAGAAAACACATATTACAATAAATATTTCCCAGAATCACCATCAATTATAAATATATCTTACCCTACCTTTTTCCCCTTAAACCCTCCCCCCACCCCTGTTCACCCTCCCTCCTCCCCACCAGTTGCTAATTTTTAGAAATAGTCGAATCCTACGCTTGGTAATACTTCCTACCCCACTGAGAGTATTGTGCACACTACTTATTCCCTATTATCTATTTCCTCGTGCATAACTTCCTTTCCTCGATACGATTTTATGTTTCCCTATTCTCTCCTTGACACCACCTACCCCAAATCCTAATAAACTTCTCATAGCTTCCCCTTCTAATATATATAGTCCTTTCTGTTCCCACTAGTACGTTCATGGTACTAATCCATTCTTCAGGGGTAGGGGGCATTGTTGACAGCCATGCTTTTGCGATCAGTTTCCTGGCCTGGTATAAGCATCGTATAATTGCTATTCTTATGTAGCCATCCCCCATATCCTCTTTGATTAGCCCCAGGACACAGACTTTAGCCTCGGGCTCCAGCCTTATCCCGGTCCTAACCTCTATGATGTTTAGGATCTCGGTCCAGTACCTCACTAGCTTTGGGCATCTCCACATAATGTGTATAAGATCGCCCGTATCTAGACATCTGGGGCATTTGTCGTCTGGTCTACGACCCATTCTATGCAGCCTCTTGGGAGTGTAATAAGCTCTATGCACAAGCAAGAGGTGCGAAGCCCGCTGCGACGGAGAGAGGGACACCAGCGGACCAAGCTCCAGTATTCTCCCCCACTGTTCTTCACTCAACTCCCCCACATCGGCCTCCCACCCCTCCCTTGCGCGCAAGAGTGGGGTCAGGCCAGTTGCCCTGTTCATTAGTTGGTCATAACTTACTGATATTAGCCCCTTCGGGCTATGTGCCCTTACCACCTTATTAAGAAGTGCTGCGCTACACCATTCCAGTGCATTGGTCTTAAATTGCTTGTCTAATGCGTGTCTAATCTGGAGATAACAGTAAAATGATTCCTTGGGGATTGCGTACTCCCGCCTCAGATCCACAAAAGATTTTAATATATTGCCAACATATAATTGTGCTAGCCTAGTTATTCCCGCCCTTTCCCAGATCCTATTTACTCCTATCGCCTGCATTTCTTGTAGCTGCCTATTCTGCCATATAGGTGTGAACTCCGTAGCCCCCTTATATCCCATTTCAATCTTTACTAACCGCCAAACTTTTATGGCCAGTTTGTTTGTTGGAGATGGGCATCCTAATGCTCCGGCTTCCAATGCCCCTGCCAAGGATTTGTGCGGGCTCCCTGACAGCATGATTTTTACGCTGGAGTCCACTTCCCCCCCACGTTCACACCCACCCAGGTGTTGCAGTTGTGATGCCAAAAAATACCTGTATGGGTGGGGCACCGCCAGTCCCCCCTCCCTGTTGGGTCGCTGCAAGGTCTGGAGACTGATCCTGGCCTGGCCCTTTCTCCATATTAACTCACGGAAGATAGCATTTATTTTTAAAAACCAATCCCTCCCTATCCAAATCGGTGAATTGTGTAATATATACAACAGTTGAGGCATCCAAATCATCTTAATCAGATTTATACGCCCCGCCATAGATAAAGGAAGCCGAGACCAGATGTCTTTCTTCCTTCTGAACTTTTCCAACAGCGGAGCTAAATTATCTTTAGTATACTGCATTGGGTTATTGGTCACCATTATACCCAAGTATTTAACCTTCTCCACCACCCTGAGACGCGAAACCACCTGCGGGAGAGAACCGTTGGTCGAGTCAATCGGGAGGAGCGAAGATTTCCCCCAATTGACTATTAACCCCGATACTCTCCCAAACCCTTCCACCAACTGCATTGCATTTTCTAACGATGGCCCCATGTCCCCCAGGAATAACAGAACATCGTCAGCATATAACGCTATTCTATCCTCGCCCTCTTTCCTTTTGTAGCCCTGTAGACCTACTGATTTTCTTATTACCTCCGCAAAGGGCTCCATTGCCAGGGCAAATAGCAGGGGGGACAGGGGACACCCCTGCCTAGTCCCCCTCTCAAGAGAGATCCCTTCCGAATATGTATTATTTATTTTCAGTCTAGCACTGGGGTGTCGATATAGGGTCTTAAGCCACTTAATAAATAGGGGACCAAACCCAAATTTTCCCAATGTCCACCATAAGTACTCCCATTCCAGGGTGTCAAATGCCTTGGCAATGTCCAAGGACAAAATCACCCTGGAGCCTGGGTTCTCTACCGGGGTCTGGAGGTTCAAGTACGCCCTTCTTATATTTTTACTAGTAGACCTGTTCTGCACAAACCCTGACTGGTCCGGGTGAACCAAAGTAGATATACATCTATTCAGCCTGGCAGCCAGGATTTTTGCCAGGATCTTGGCGTCTGTGCCCAGCAATGAAATTGGTCTGAATGACGAGGTATCTAACTGACTATTCTCTTCTTTCTGAATCAGTACAATAATGGCTTCAGACATTGACAACGGCAAGTTACCAGCTGCAGCCGACCAGTTCAATGTTTTCCACAATTCCGGGGCCAACACCTCCCCGTACTGTTTATATACCTCAGATGGCAATCCATCCGGTCCTGGTGATTTTTGGTTCGGCATGTTCTTTATTGCCTGCCAGACCTCTTCCAAAGTTATCGGTGCTTCCAGACTATTCCTATCTGCGTCTGAGAGCACCGGCAACTCAGTACCTCCCAGAAACTCCTCCATCTCTGCTTGTTCAGGACTATAACGCGATTTATATAGATCCCTATAAAATTCTACAAATGTTTTGTTAATTACCCTAGGATCTGAAGAGATATCCCCCTCCTTTGTTTTGATCATGGGAATTGTTGAAGAGGACGAATTAGTTTTGGCCAGCATGGCCAACGTCCGGCCCACTCTTTCGCCCTCTTCAAAACTCCCCTGCCTCTGAAAAACCTTCCTATTCTCTGCTCTTCTAATTTCTTCCTTTTTATATTTTTGTTGTTTCAATACCCAGTCTTCCCGGTTTTCATTCGTTGGGTCTAGAACATACTTTCTTTCTGACTCCCGAACCTCTTCCCTAATAAGCTCTCCCCTCGCCCTTGTTTGTTTCTTTATTTTGGATATCTGTTGAATCAAGAGCCCTCTGAGGTATGCTTTTAAGGCGTCCCAAATCACACCCTCCGAGGCAGTACCGGTGTTAAATTGAACAAATTCTCTCAGTTTTGAACTAATTTCCTCTCTGTTCCCCAGTAAGTCCAGCCATGCTGGGTTAACTGTCCACAATCTCCGACCCCCATCCTCCTGCATGGTTATTATCATTGTCAGTGGCGAGTGATCGGACACCCCCCTTGGACGATATTCAATACTATTTATTAAGGGCTGGGCTTCCTGGTTACCAATGGCCATATCAATACGGGATAGGGTATGGTGGGTCGCTGAGAAGCAAGAATATTCCTGACTATTAGGATTGCGCGCTCTCCACATATCACACCACCCAACCTCCTCCAAAAACTGTGCCAACCTTCCCCCCGGCCCTCCACCACCACTAACCCCAGGAGGGAACCTATCAATACAAAATTGGAAGTGTGTCTAACACACGGAGTGGCACCGTGGACACAAACAAAAAGGTAAAACTGTGCCACGTCCTAACAAGTTATATAGAAAACAGGACAAGAGGGACTTTTATGGACTTTTTAGGCACAAATCTAACAAATTGATTAAAAAGTGTTATTTTATTAGAAAAATACATGACAGACAAAAAAACATATTGTCTAAAAACACACCACAACATGTGTGTATATTTAAAAACGCTCGCTATACAGCACCATCTATAATGTATTGTTCGGACGTCTGGGTATACTTTCCACAATAGGATCAGTCCGACATGGTGACTTGATAGCGGGTCTATAGTCAGTTCAGATCATATAGTTCTTGAATACTCGACATGTTTCGCGTAAGGTTACGCTTCTTCAGGAGCGATACAAGATGTGTTGTGGCTATCAGAACATATAAACATAGCAAAAACATAAATGATTAATACACTATATATGGTCACAAAGCAGACGTCTCTAATGACGCCACATAGATAATATTTGAAAAAGTAAATGCTGGTTTAGGCGGAGCAACAGTGGGTGCGCCAACCAAGGAGGCGATGAAGGGCTAGCTACGGGGGCGTACACAACATGATCTTCTATGATGTTAAAAATATATAGCCGTAGGGAAAGTTCATATAATGGGTGCAAAATTCGTTCCAATGTTTGAAAAAATAGAGGGAGAGAAAAAGGGGGGGAAAAAAGGGAAAAATGGGAGGGGGAGGGAAAAGAGGGGGGGAGGGGGGGGAAAGGGGGGAGGGGGGGGAAGCAGGAAGGGAGGAAAGGGAGAGGGGGGAAGGAAGGAAATGAAAGAGGAGGGAAAAAAGAGGAAAAAGTTGGAGGGAATACTCACATTGTAAAAACCGTATAGAAATATATCAAGGATAATGAACCACAAGCCCAGACAGGGGCCGGAAAATCGGCAAACAGATATGTCTGAGGACACGTCGAAATATATGCAGGCTGGTGCTAATTAGATTACATAGGCCCGTTCCTAAAAAGGAGATAGTAAATTTGTAGTAACAGATAAGCACATATAAGTATGAGGGGGGTAGTATGTGTCAACTGACACTGCCCCCACCATATTCTCATAACACTTACCAATCTTAGGGTTTTTGCAGATTTAACTATTTATTCTTTCTCCATGCGACTATGGATTGGAGCTCAGGTGCTCCTAGATAGGGGGTAATCAAAAGTCTATTGTAGCCAAGTGCAATCTACCAAGGATCTTTCCTAAGATATAAACAAGTGCATAGAAGAGAAAGGAGGGGGATGGTAAAAAGATAAATATATTTTACATATAAATGTAACACCATGCTCAGTGTCTGGCCATTGTATATTGTAGGAAACAGAAGAGGTACCTGCATGAGATGAAGAAAAAACGACGATCTCCGGCGTGTGTATTTGTTTCCAGGAGGGAACCTATCTAATCTGCTATCAAGGACAGTGTTAAAGTCCCCTACTATAATAACTGGGACCTCTCTTTTATCTTCCAAAAACTCAAGCAGCAGGAGCAATATCTCCATTTTGAATGGTGGGGGAATATATAAATTTGCTATGACAAAAGATCTGCCCTCAATTAAACAATGCAAATAAATAAAACAGCCCAATCTATCAATACTGACATCCCTGCAGGAAAACGTCAACCCCTTCCTAATCAGTATACTCACTCCCCTCGAGTAGGAGGAGTACACTGAATGATATTGTATCTGAAATTTATTATTTTTAATTAATAATTTAGTCTCGCTGGTCAAGTGCGTTTCCTGCAAGCATATCACCTCAGCAGCACAAGCATCTAACTCCTGGAATACAGTGGCTTTTTTCACATAATCGCTCATCCCCCTGATATTCCAGGAGCTTAAACCAAATGTTCTAGGCTTCATTCAACCTTGTACACAATAAATACCCGCTATGCAAATACCAGGGTATAATTACCCTTTTCCTTATACAATGGACAGTCACGGCTGAAAATTGACACTGTTCCATACCAGTGCTTTTTTGAAGAGATACCAAAGAAAGCATTACCCACCTCTTATTCTGCTTTACCACATGTGCCCACATACCCCTTTTACTTTTGTGCTTCAAATCCTCAGTAGTCCTGCCTACCACCCTCAGTGCTATTATTATGGGAAGGGAAGCGAGCGGCTCCGGGGGACCTATACCCCCACACCCCTCCCTCCCACCTCCATCCACAACAGTGTCATTAACCCATCTAAATTTTTTAAACTTTAAATATTTACACTTCATTTCATTTATCTTCAACACATTTTTTAACAGTGCTCTGTGCGATTTTACCTTAATTTTTGCAACTGTGGAGCCCCCTACTTTAAATAATCCCTTCTCCACCCCCCCCTGTGCCTCACTTGGCATGCCCTAGGGGCCTTCCTTGTGACCTTACTACTCCCCTCACCCCACTTCATCCACCACCCCTCCCTCCACCCTCCCCACCCACCACCCCCCTCCCCCTTCCCCCCCAATAAACCCATCAACCCAAGGGTTAGAATAACCCTCTTCACCACACTAAGCATTCCTTTCACTCTTCACTTCAACCACCCTACACTCTCCCTCCCAACCCCTAATGCTGCCGAGCAGCCCAGAAAGAGAGAAAAAAAAAAAAAAAAAAAAGAAGAAAAAAAACCCGCATTTATAAGTTCCTTTTGTTCTCTTCAAACCAGTCCGTGGCTCCTTTAATCGTTTCGAAAAAACGGGTAGTCCCTAACGCCTCAATACGCAATCGTGCTGGATACAATAGCGCATATGAAATATTGTGGTTCCGTAAAGTGCGCTTAATGTCCAGAAAACCTGCTCTTCTCCTTTGTAATTCCGGGGAGTAATCTGGATAGATCGAAACCTTTGCACCGTTGAAAAGGACATCTCCTTTTTCTCTGGATTTTTGCATTAAATTCAGCTTATCTTTGTAATTAAAAAATCTAATTATCATTGGTCTTGGGCGGTCTCCTGAATATACTGGTCTGGAAGGGACTCTGTGGGCTCGCTCAATAGAAAAAAAATGTGAAAAAGCCTCTACCCCAAAGACTTCTTTAAGCCATTTTTCCATAAATTCTTCAGGGCGGGGGCCCTCAACTTTCTCGGGGAGACCCATCACTCTTACGTTTTGTCTTCGCGACCTATTCTCCCATTCATCCATTTTGAGCTTGTTAGCCTCTAACTGAGCTTGCATTTTCTTAAACTCCTGTCGCAGTGGGGATACGGTGTCTTCTACTTGGCTAACCCTTTCCTCCACACATTTAATTCTCTCCACTGTTTGCTGGATTTCTTGTTTAATATTGCCAAATTCCTCACTTAGGGTTTTCAGCTCTTCCCACATCCCACTTATCGAACTCCTGCAGGCATTTATAGCGCATAGTATCTCTTTTAAAGTGGGATCTTGTTCACTGGCTACAGCTGCGATGGGGGTACTATCCCCTATTCCTCCCAGGGGCTCCCTCTCCGGGCTTTTTTTATTCGCTGTTCTCGTACTAACCACCGGGATATCGGGACCTTTCCCCAGGCTTTTTCTGTCCCCAGAGCCCCCCGCTGACATCTTCCCCGCAGGTGGCTGATTATTTTTGGCTGGGGACTGCGTGGTACTGTGGGCAAATTTTTCCAGCTTTGCCGCAGCCGCTGCTGCGGTTGCGTTTAAGGACCCCTTCTCCTTTTCTTTGGCTGAGCAGGTAGCTTGAACAGGCATATTATCATGGGGATGATGATGCTGATCTTCCCCTTTCTTCTTGGTCATAGCCACCCAGGACACTATTTTGGAAGTTTGTATCCCTCCAGCCTAACCAGTCCAACAAACAGTCCCTTCACGCTTTAAAAGTCCAAGCCTCTAAGACAACAAGAGATAAACTCCCGGTTCCCTCTTTTAACACAGATTCAATACACTTTGCTTTTATATATAGATCAGGTTTTTTACCTGTCTTTAGTTGGCTTCAAGGATGTCTGCCGGTCTTTTACCTGGGACTCTGCAAGTAAGCCATCCAGCTCCACCGTCCTCCATTCAATATAGCCGCCTTTTCCTCAGCCGTTCTCTAGCCACCATATCTCCACCGCTCTTTCCTGTGTCTGTCTCTGGGTTAACTCTCTCAAGTTTCCTTATTCAGCCTCCCGCAGTGTCTGTGAGCTGTCACCAGGCAACATTCCACCGCCGTGCTCGTACACAGCGGGGGCACTGTGTCCAGGTTTCCCTTCGGCTTCCCCTCGGAGCTCTGCTCAGCAAAATCACACAGCGGTCAGCTGACCACAGACAGCTGATCCTTCCCAGGCTCTCCTCCTCTCCTCTCTTATCTCCCCACAAGTCAGGATGCCGGTCGGGAAGCCGGTAAGACCGATGGTAACCTGTGGGATCCTTGGGGCATAAGCTAAGCAGGATTCAGGCAGCTTCACAGGGCACACACACAGCTGCCAAGGTCCCCACTTCACCGCGCTGGAGCAGCATCGGAGCCGGGGCCGGGAGAGAGCACACACACACCGCTCACACCTGCATCCGGTCACGCCCCCACCCCCATCTCTCACATTCACTTGTACATTATTCTTGATGTATAGGCATACCCCTCCCCCTTTTTTACCCTCTCTGTCCTTGCGATAAAGGGTATACCCTTGAATGTTTGCCAGCCAATCATGAGAGCTGTTGAACCAGGTCTCTGAAATTCCTTTAAAATATAAATCCTCCTCGTACAACAGTATCTCTAGTTCACCCATCTTGTCCACCAGGCTCCTGGCATTGGTGAACATGCCACATAGTTTAGACCGGTCGCATATTATCGTCTTATTGGGTGTTCCGAGATTGCAACTAGGACTTGCTACTATACTTTCCTTGGGTTTATGTGCTTTGGTCAACCTACCACTAATGCCCCCAATACTACCCTCTGGTATATTTTCCGTGCTGACTATCTCTACCTCTGGACCCTCCCCCCCATTGCCTAGTTTAAAAACCCCTCTAACATTTTGGCCATCTTCATTCCCAGCAGATCTGCACCCTCCTCATTTAGGTGCAGTCCGTCCCTTCTATAGTATTGGTTATTGACTGAGAAGTTGGCCCAGTCCTCCAGGAACCCAAACCCCTCCTTACTACACCAGCTCTTCAGCCACTTGTTTACTTCCCTAATCTCCCTTTGCCTTCCTGGTGTGGCTCGATGTACCCGTAGTATTCCTGAGAATACTACCTTAGAGGTCCTTTTCCTCAATTTAGCCCCCAAGTCCCTAAAATCGTTCTTTAGGACACTCCATCTGCCTCTGACTTTGTCATTGGTGCAAACATGCACCATGACAGCTGGGTCTTCCCCAGCCCCTCCAAGTAATCTGTCCACCAGATCCGTGATGTGCTGAACCCGAGTGCCCGGACAACATACTGTTCGGCGCTTCAGGTCTTTGTTACAGATTGGCCTCTCTGTCCTTCTAAGAATTGAGTCCCCTACCACCAGAATCTGTCTTTCCTTTCCCTTCGCTTCCCCCCTACTCTCATTGGAGGAGTTCTTCCCCCGGCAGCTAGGAGAGTCCCTCAGCTCCAGCAATGCTGGTCCCTGACTGGTTTCCCCAGTGTCACTCAATGGAGCGTACTTATTGGGATGCTCCAGCCCTGGATCGGCCACTCTGGCACTTCCCCCTCTACCCTTCCTGACTGTTACCCATCTACTCTTTCCTAGTGCCTGCACCTCTTTGTCTCCACCCGCCTCTGTGCTGGCCCTTGCCGGCACCTGCCGTGTACGTTCCTGGCTCTCCTTTAGTATGGAGGGACTTCTCAGTGCTGACAGTTGCTTCCCCAGATTCAGAACATGGGCTTCCAGGGAAACAATGCGCTTACATTTTGCACAGCAATATCCACCCTCAATCAGATGATCAAGGAATGCATACATGCCGCAAGATGTACAACAAGTCGCCTCTCCACACCCGCTGGGCATCCTTCCAAATAAATTTAATGAGGATTGGGGATTATGCCCTGTCCAAATTACCCAACAACTAGCTTCCTGACACTAATACTCAACAAGACAATACACAGGTACTCAAGAAGACAATACACAGGTACGCAATAAGACAATACACAGGCACTCAACAAGACAATACACAGGCACTCAACAAGACAATACACAGGCACTCAACAAGACAATACACAGGCACTCAACAAGACAATACACATGCACTCAACAAGACAATACACAGGCACTCGCAGACCTACGTGCACTCGATGAACCACGTGCACTCAGACCTACGTGCACTCGCAGAGCTATGTGCACTCGTAGACATACGTGCACTCGCAGACCTACCGTATTTATCGGCGTATAACACGCGCCGGCGTATAACACGCACCCCAAGTTTAGGAGAGAATTTTAAGGAAAAAACATTTTTAGGAGGGAAGTGTAAGGAAAAAAAACTTACATTAAAATGCCCATCAATGCAGCCTTATCTGTCTATCTGCAGCTTTTTCAGTGTCAGTGCAGCCTTGCCCCAGTGCAGTCTTGTCAGTGCAGCCTTGTCAGTGCAGCTTTGCCCCAGTGCAGCCTTGTCAGTGCAGCTTTGCCCCAGTGCAGCCTTGTCAGTGCAGCTTTGCCCCATTACAGCTTTGCCCCAGTGCAGCCTTGTCAGTGCAGCTTTGCCCCAGTGCAGCCTTGTCAGTGCAGCTTTGCCCCAGTGCAGCCTTGCCCCAGTGCAGCCTTGTCAGTGCAGCTTTGCCCCAGTGCAGCCTTGTCAGTGCAGCTTTGCCCCAGTGCAGCCTTGCCTCAGTGCAGCTTTGCCCCAGTGCAGCTTTGCCCCAGTGCAGCCTTGCCCCAGTGCAGCCTTGCCCCAGTGCAGCCTTGCCCCAGTGCAGCCTTGCCCCAGTGCAGCTTCGTTCCTGCAGGTCTGCCCCAGTCCAGCCATGTCAGTGCAGCTTTGTGCACTCAGTGTAGATTCAAAAACTGGCGCCGAGACTGCAGGGAGCCGAGATACACATACACGAGTGTTCTCGGCTTTTTCCGGCGCCGTCGTCACGCCCAGTCCCGCCCCTGGACCTGTGTTATGTCCATCATAGGGCGGGACTGGGCGTGACTGTCAGCGGCGCCGAAAAAAGCCGAGAACACTCGGGTATGTGTATCTCGGATCCGACAAGAGCCGAGATACACATACCCGAGTGTTCTCGGCTTTTTTCGGCGCCGCTGACAGTCACGCCCAGTCCCGCCCTATGATGGACATAACACAGGTCCAGGGGCGGGACTGGGCGTGACAGCGGCGCCGGAAAAAGCCGAGAACACTCGAGTATGTGTATCTCGGCTCCCTGCAGTCTCGGCGCCATTTTTGAATGTACCCACGGCTGTGTATGTCGGCGGCGACCGCGGCAATTGCCGCGATCGCTCCGATGACACAGAAATCGGCGGGGATCGGCCTATAACACGCACCCACGATTTTCCCCTGATTTTCAGGGGAAAAAAGTGCGTGTTATATGCCGATAAATACGGTAATTATGTGCCCCTTACTCATTCACATACAAGGGAAAACAGATATATGGGGTCTTCTTATTCTAAAGGGGGGGCTATAGATTCTGAAAAGTTCACCGTAGACTTCCATATCCACTGGACAATTTAAGCTGGATTACTATTGGGTGGCAACCCTATTAGATCCCCAGTACAAGGGCAATCTACAACGCGTATTGCTACCATCTTTGAAGAAACTCAAAATTAACCACTTTGAGGAACTGCTGTGTAAAAACCTCAGAAAAAAAGAGCGCACCAGCCTAGTGCATTATCCTTGACAGATTTATTGGTTAAAAACAAGATAAAATCTACTTGTTTTTAACCAATAAATCTGTCAAGGATAATGCACTAGGCTGGTGCGCTCTTTTTTTCTTTCTTTTCATTTGGCATTAGGACATCCCATCCTTAAGAGCAGCAAGGCCGAAATCCATAGTCCTTCCTGAACCCTTGGGATCTTTTAGCTAATACACCCGTGCGCAAGAGTATTTTGCTTTTTTGTCTGTGTAAAAACCTCATTGCAACATTTCCTGAAGGTTTTAAGATCCCGTGTGATGACCAATCTGTCTCCGATCTACTGATCCTTAAAAGAGATATTTTTTAAGCCACAATCGCCAACCCCAGCGGATTGCAGCACCCACAGGCAGCTCCTGATCAACTTGATTGCATGACTACATTTGAATATGAGGATGGTGGTTAGGGTTCTGGTGGTGAGGAGGAGAAAATGGGAAAATGTTTTTATTTCATTATAGTCAGTACAATAGAGGGATTGCTGAAGAAGGCAAAGCCATAGCTATTGGCTGCCTGCCCCTCCGCAATGCAGAGGAAAGGGCAGACAGCAGAAAATTGTTTTTGAAGGATAGGCAGTAGCAAAAATTAAGTTCAGAGTCCTATAGTTATTGGCCACCCCACCCCCCTTCATTTTGTAGGGCTTTTTTATTATTTTTTTATTTTGGAGTAGCAGATCATACACTTGTTACTGACACTTTGTTTGCAGCACGTCACTGCGTGTGGAAAAGTAGTGTACACCAAATGCACAATATAGTTATTCCCCTATTGTCCTAACTTCCACTAAATGTAGGAAATCCCTGTTTTAAATCAAGGCTCAAACAGGCTAAAGTGGGCGACAGAGGTTTTGCACACAGGGAGAAGTTTTTTTTTTCATTTTTTTTTTTTTTAAACATTATTTACAGAGTTACAATTTTTTATAGTATAAATGTCACTGCCAGTTCTGTACTGACAAATCATATGAATACACATTTAAAAAATATACCACCATGTTGAAAACATAGCTGTGAGAATTCCAAAGTGTCTTGTTCCACCAAACACCTGTGTTCACTAGCCTCTTACCTTATGGTTATGACCCCGTGCATCACCGGTAAGGTCATAACAAGCTGTTGTTCCCTTAGGAAATGAGGGTGTAGATGTAGCATTCCCACTCCTCCATGTCTCCTATACCAACAGGTATCTCAGAAATCGAAGAAGTGCATGTAGAAATGGGGAAAGAATACACCAGACCTAGTGCTCTCTGTTTTGAGTATTTAATGTGCGAGATAAATGTAATGTGCTTACAATAAAAAGCACTTAAGCAGTGCAAGCTGGAAACACGTGTACCAGCATACAGCCGCTATCCTAGGAGTGTGACATCATCCCTTGGCCATCTTGGATAGTGGCTGTATGCCCGGTACATCTGTTTCCATTTATCACTGCTTAAGTGCCTTTTAGGTATACAGTATATTGTTCAACAACAGAGCTATTCGAATTGAACTAAAACTCAGTACCTTGATTATTATTATTTTTTTTTTATCAGATCAAGTGATACTGGGATCTTTTGTATCAACTATAAACTTTTAAAGTGGTTGTTAAGCCACTCTAACCTGTATACACCATCAGCACTGCCTCCTATTTTAGTATCCCCCTTAGGGTTGCCACCTTTTCTTCAATCCAAACCCAAACACTTTAACGGCACCTTTGGGTGCCCCAAGCAAAGTGGTAATGCAGCGCGCTCCGGCAAACAGTGGGTGTGGCAAACTGCTTTTGCTGACATCATGGCTCCCCCAGTGATGCCAAACCTGCCCTCAGACAGCGGGCCACAGATTTTTGTGTGACTATCTCTGTTACTTGGGAAGCCACAGCCCTGTCTAAATAATGTCTCCTGGTTTCAGGCAGACTGAAACCCAGATACAAGATTCCAAAACCGAACTGTCTGGGTGAATACTGGACAGGTAGCAAACCTAATCCCCCTCTGTGTGTGATTTATAAAAATAAATGCTGCAAATACCTAATTTCACTGCCGAGATTGCCATCACATGACTGGCCAGCTTTCTCCTTTCCTCCTCTGAGAGATATGGGGCAGAGATTCCTCTGCTGATGTCAGTCTGGATTGGAGGAGGAGGAGAGAGCTGGCTGGTCATGTGATCGCAATCTCAGCTCTTAAATGAGGTATTTACAGCATTTATATTTATAAATCATTCACAGAGGGGGGACACTGCAAAAGGAGGAAGTGCTGATGGTGTATACAGGTTAGTGTTATGAGAGCAGCAGTAGGGGCGGCTCACACACAGACAGAGTGGCAGGAGGATACAGGAGCAGAGAGGAGAACAGATAGCAGGCTGCTGATGACAGAGGCACATAAACTGATCACAGTGTGTGATCTCAGCAGCCATGATACAACATAGTCATTTTACAGAGGGGTGGGGAGAAACTGGCAGGATCAGCCAGGTTTTTTAGGTGTTACAGGGGGCCAAATGACACAGGACAAGCTCTGTGTCATATAAGATGCTTTAAAGGAGCAGGATCCATTTTTTTGTTTGGGGTTAACAAATGCTTTAAAGCTAGTGATTTAGTTCCAGATTGCAATATCCAGGTCACATTGTTACTCTTTCCCTTTTCTTTTTCTATCTTTTACTAAACTTTAGTGTTACAGGTGCTGCAAACAAAACTAAATTGCCACAATATAGACAATATACAACTTTTAGGATACAATTATAGCCATTACAAACATCTTTAAACCCAGTTCCATACATTTGATAAAAATATCAGAAAATAGTCTCTAGTCTAGAGGATGTTGATGTTGTGCCTTAACCACTTCAATACAGGGCACTTCCCCCTTCCTGCCCAGGACAATTTTCAGCTTTCAGCGCTGTCACATTTTGAATGACAATTGCACGATCATGCAACACTGTACTCAAACTACATTTTTATAATTTTCTTCCAACAAGTAGAGCTTTCTTTTGGTGGTATTTGATCACCACTGGGGTTTTTATTTTTTGCTAAACAAACTAAAAAATACCGAAATTTGTGAAAAAAATAACTTTTTCTTTGTTTCTGTTATAAAATTTTGTTTTCTCCTTCACTGACGGGCATTGACGGGCACTGATGAGGCTGCACTAATGGGCGCTGATGAGGGCTGCACTGATGGGCACTGATGAGTTGGCACTGATAAGGCGACACTGATTGGCACAGAAAGGCAGCACTGATATGCAACACTGATGGGCACTGATAGGCGGCACTGATAGGCTGGACTGATGGGCACTGATAGGTGGCACTGATGGTCACTGACAAGCGGCACTAATGGGCACTAATAGATGGCACTGATTGGCACTTTGATGGGCACTGACTGGCACTTTGGTGGGCGCTAACTGGCAGCTGATGGGCAGTGATTGGCAGATGTGTTGGGCACCTCTGATGAGGGCTGAGCTGATAATCAATGCGCTGATTATCAGCACAGACCCCCCACTCTGACAGGAGAGCCGCTGATCGGCTCTCCTGTCAGCGCAAACCGAGGAAGGCCGTTTACCAGCACTTCATAGTTACACGCTGTGATGAGCTGTGATTGGTCACAGCTGATCACGTGATAAAGAGCCTACCACATAGGCTCTTTACCAAGATCGGAGTTGCGGTGTGTCAGAGTGACACATCATAACACCAATTGCCGTGCTGCGCGCCCGCGCAATTGCGGCTTATCCTGCTCGACGTCATATGACATTCAGTCAGGATGACTTAACCACTTTGTGCATGCCATTCTGTTATGTGGCAGGCGGGAAGTGGTTAAACTCTTATTATTTCAAAATATAATGATAAACACCTGTTTTAATTGCTAAAAATTAGTCTCACGCGATTCCTGAGTGTGTCAAAATACTGCTACGTATCCACCCATTAATCATGAATAAAGTGATTGTAAAGCTTTACATGTTATTTTTTTTTAAATAACAAACATGTCATATTTACCGGCAGTGACTTAACTGGAACCTTCAGGGCCCTGGTACAATATACCATGAAGGGCCACACTGATCCCGGGGGCCCTTTGTTGCAGGACCCTTTTTTATGATCCTGCAGTGGGACCCTTTCACATGTTTTGCAGTGGGCCCCATTCCTGCCATCTTGGGGCCTCCCCACAGTGGTGGAGTGCCAGTGCCCGATCACAGTTGCAACCTTTGCGACCCTGGTAGTTCCGCCACTGGTATCAGTAGTTTTTATTTTTGTTATTTTTTTATTATTTGTTGCCATTTTTCTTACAATTTTATTATTTTTTAGAATTAAATTAGGGGCCCCGTTGGGGGTGCTTTGGTAAAAAATCTGGGTCTAAACAGAACTCTGTTGCCCCCCAGATGACATGAATGAATGGTCAAACATTTCCATAGACACACTCCTAAACCTTGTGGACAGCCTTCCCAGAAGAGTTGAAGCTTTTATAGCTGCAAAGGATGGGCCAACTCAATATTGAACCATATGGACTAAGACTGGGATGCCATTAAATTTCATGTGCGTGCAGGGCCGGACTTACAATTGGGTTTGACTGGGCTCAAGCCCATGGGCCCCGTCCAATAGGGGGCCCCGCGGGCAGGGCCGGATCCACGGCAAACACCCTTCTGCTAGCCAGCCCGTTTCGTCGGTACCGCTGCTTATTTCACGGCGACCGATCACGTTTGCCCTATGGTGCGTTCCACCGCTACCAAGAAGTGGGAGTACACAAGCCCGATCGGTCGCCATGAAATAAGCAGCTGTGCCGGCGAAATGGGCTTGCTAGCTGGCGGGAGTTTGCTGCCCCCCTGAATCCTGAATGTGCCCCTGAATGTTAGAAATCATGGGGCCCCCAGACATCCTACCTGATGGGGCCCCCTTCGACCCGGTGGCAAGTGACACCTTGCATCAGCTGACAAGTGACACCCTGCATCCGCTGACAAGTGACGTGACAAGTGACACCCTGCAACAGCGGACAAGTGACACCCTGCATCGCTGACAAGTGACGTGGCAAGTGATACCCTGCATCTGCTGACAAGTGACACCCTGCATCCGCTGATAAGTGACACCCTGCATCCGCTGACAAGTGATGTGACAAGTGACACCCTGCATCCGCTGACAAGTGACACCCTGCATCCGCTGACAAGTGACACCCTGCATCGCTGACAAGTGACGTGGCAAGTTACACCCTGCATCCGCTGACAAGTGACATGGCATGTGACACCCTGCATCCGCTGACAAGTGACACCTTGCATCCGCTGACAAGTGACAATCCGCAATGTGTGGCAAGTGACAATCTGCATCTGAAGGCAGGTGACGTTGGCAAGTGACACACTCAGGCTCCGACTGATTCTGCTTATGGTGAGTTGAACTATTTTATTTTATATAACAATGTAATAATAGAAATATTGCACTTTTTTTTTGCGATACGGCACTGTATCGATTTAACTGACAATTGCGCAGTTGTGTGATGCTGTACCCAAACACACGGCTACTCTCGGCTCTGCTTGGGACTGCGAGAGGACCCGAGAGCCGCCGAGATACACAGGACTCTGTATCTCGGCGGCGCCATTTTTAAACTTTAAGACTGCAATGACAAGGCTGCAAATGACAAGGCTGCAAATGACACTGGGGCAAGGCTGCAAATGGCAAGGCTACACTGACAAGGCTGTAAATGACACTGGGGCAAGGCTGCAAATGACACTGGGGCAAGGCTGCCAATGACAAGGCTACACTGACAAGGCTGCAATGACACTGGACAAGGCTGCAGACGGACGCTGTGTAAAGCTGCATTAATGGGCATTTAAATGTAAGTTTTTTCCTTAAACTTCCCTCCTAAAAGTGTTTTTTCCTTAAAATTCCCTCCTAAATATGGGGGTGCGTGTTATATGCCGGCACGTGTTATACGCCAATAAATACGGTAATGTATAGAAGGTAGGCCCGAAAGTGACTCAAGCCCAGGGGCCCCCACCACCCTAAGTCCTGCCCTGTGTGTGTGTAAGGGCAGGCGCCTCAATACTTTTGGCATTATAGTGTATATTACAAGTAAAGTATTTATATATAGTAAGTGTTAGGCATGGGCCCAATGTTCGAGCCAAACGTAAGTTTTTTGTTCGCCGAATAGTGAACAATATGGGGCGTTCACGGCAAATTTAAGCGCCACGGAATTCCCCATAATGCACTGCGAGATCGCAGTGCATTGAGGTCTGATGATTGGCCAAAGCATGCACCTGACCTGCATACTTTGGCCAATCACAGCCCAGGCTGCTGTGAGAGCCATGATTGGCCAAGGCCACGCCCCACACTGTATAAGGCTGCTTACACGGTGGTCGTATATAGTGTTATAATTGAGAGAACATTAGCTAGAGGCAGGTTAGTTAGTGGCGAGCAGGCAGTTTAGTATATATATATATATAGATATATATACCTATATATATATATATATCTATATATAGATATCTATATCTATATCTATATCTATATCTATATCTATATCTATATCTATATATATATATATATATATATATATATATACAGTGTAGTCAGTGTAGTGTAGACTATATATACAGTGCAGGCAGTATATATATATATATATATATATATATATATATACACAGTGCGGTCAGTGTACAGTATATAATACAGTGTATTGAAGTGGTTAAGGAGAACCTTATGACAGAATTAAGAAAAAAAACAGCATGGGTTCCCCCCCAGTCCATACCAGGCCCTTTGGGTCTGGTATAGATTTTAAGGGGAACTCTGTCGCCAAAATGTAAAAAAAAAACAGCGTGGCATCCCCCCCCCCAATCCATACAAGGCCCTTTGGGTCTGGCATGGATTTTAAGGGGAACGCCACACTATTTTTTTTTTTTAAATTGGCATGGGGTCACCCCAAAAGCCATACTGGACCCTTATCTGAGCAAGCAGCCTGACAGGCCAGGAAAGGAGGGGGAACGAGCGAGCACCCCCCCCCTCCTGAACCACACCAGGCCACTTGTCCTCAACATGGGGAGGGTGCTTTGGGCACCAATCAAAGCATTTTGTCCCCATGTTGATAGGGACAAGGACCTCGGCCCCACAACCCTGGCCCGGTGGTTGTGGGGGTCTGCGGGTGGGGGGCTTATCGGAATCTGAAAGCCCCCTTTAACAAGGGGGCACCCAGATTGCGGCCCCCCATGTGAATGGGTATCAGGTACATTGTACCCCTACCCATTCACAAAAAAAAGTGTCAAAAGGTAAAAAGCACAAAAGACAGCTTTTGACAATTCCTTTTTTAAAAAAGAGAGAAAAAAAAAGTGTCCCGCGATGTCCATCCATCTTCCATCACGCATCCCGACAGAAAAATAGAAAAAAAAGCTCCGCCTCGATGATAGGTGTCCCACTGACTGCTGTCTCTTGGCTGTGAAAAAAACCCTGAAAATACTCCATGGGAGGCGTCCCGCCGACTGCTGTCTTTTCTGTGTGACAGCTGTTATATAGGCTGGGTGGGTGATGTAACCGAGTGACCCCGCCCCCTCTGATGACATGTGTCATCAAAGGGGGCGGGGTCATCCAGATATGTCAGCGGGTGGCCCCGGCCTTGCCTATATAACAGCTGTCACAGTGAAAAGACAGCAGTCAGCGGGACGCCTCCCATGGAGTAATTTCTGTTTTTTTTTTCTATTTTTCGGGTCCGTTGGGCAGCGTGATTGATGATGGATGTATATCGCGGGACACTTTTTTTTTTTTAAATAAAGGAATTGTCAAAAACTATCTTTTGTGGTTTTTACTTTTTTGACACTTTTTTGGTGAATGGGTAGGGTTACAATGTACCCGATACCCATTCACATGGGGGGCCCGGATCTGGGGTGATTCTGAAAAGCCCCCCACCCGCAGACCCCCACAACGACCGGGCCAGGGTTGAGGGGAGGAGGCCCTTGTCCCCATCAACATGGGGACAAGGTGCTTTGGGGGACCCCAAAGCACACTCCCCATGTTGAGGGCATGTGGCCTGGTATGGTTCAGGAGGAAGGGGGTGCTCGCTCGTCTCCCCCTATCCTATCCTCCAGACTGCTTGCTCAGATAAGGGTCTGGTATGGATTTTGGGGGGAACCCCACGCCAGTTTTTTTTAAATTTTGGCATGGGGTTCCCCTTAAAATCCATACCAGACCCGAAAGCCCTGGTATGGATTTTAGGGGGGGACCCCACGCAGTTTAAAAAAAAAAAATTGGCGTGGAGTTCCCCTGTAAAATCCATACCAGACCCAAAGGGCCTGGTATGGACTGGGGGGGGGGACCCACGCTGTTTTTTCCTTGAATTTTATCTATATTGCACGGAGCCGGCAATACATTATAGCCGCAAGAAATTTTAAATTACATTTTTTCCTTTAGAAATTTAATTTTGCAGTAAAATTTACAGTAAAACACATAACACAGATGCGCCACTTTACAGGCAGACTATGGGGACCCCCCCCCCCCCAGGCACGACATTTAAAGGAATATTTAATTTTTATTGTTTCACTTTAAGCATTATTAAAATCACTGCTCCCGAAAAAACAATAGTTATAAAAACTTTTTTTTGCATTGATACATGTCCCCTGGGGCAGTACCCAGGTCCCCATCCATTTTTTACGGCAATAACATGCATATAAGCCTTTAAATTGAACACTTTTGATTTTTCATGTTCGTGTCCTATAGATTTTAATAGGGTTCGCATGTTCGCACAAATTTTTTGCCTGTTCGCATGTTCTGGTGCAAATCGAACTGGGGGGTTCGACCCTTCCTTAGTGAGTGTGTATTAGATATATAGATAGATATACTACATACAGTACATATATACGTGTACTATTAATTGGATAGATTGGCCTTTGATTTAACTAGTGAGTCTTCTACAAAAGCAAATAGTTGAAAACAGAGAGCTTGGCGGCTGGTTATGATTCTTATGTAAGTACTTAAACGGGGCACATTGAGGACTAGACGTAAGGGATAGGAAAATGGGTCAGCCGGCTGAAGCATCAGCAGAAAAAAGACTTGGTGCTGTTATTTCTGAGTACATAGGCTGCTTTGCAGATTACACTATCCATGTTATGGATTCTGGGAAAGTTTAGTTTCAGGCAATATGTTTTCACTGAGCCCAGAGTTCAGCTTTAACCGTGCATTTCAGACACTCATTTGTAAGTTAAATATACGTAAGACACTAAAGAATGAACAAATATCATTTGCAATTTATATTCATGAAAACATTTTGAAACCCTGTTCGAAATGTAGACTATTTTTCATTTTTAGTCCTTTCAAAAGACATTAA
Organism: Lithobates clamitans; assembly: GCA_037952925.1. Classification (NCBI taxonomy): domain Eukaryota; kingdom Metazoa; phylum Chordata; class Amphibia; order Anura; family Ranidae; genus Lithobates; species Lithobates clamitans. The sequence continues at coordinate 3,728,030 of JBBGZY010000374.1, forward strand.
CATCTCCCACAAAAGAAGATTTGTGAACTAAAGATTACAAATATTGCCAACTCCGAGGCAAGCAAGGGGGATTATATAAACTAATCATATTATAGCCAAGAAGATCAACTGAGTGAGAAGAAAAACAAATATACAGAGGAACATTTGATAAACATACGTAATACAAGGAAAACAGAACAGCTTGTGAAATGAAAAAAACATGTTACGTAAAATGCCTTCATGACTTTATTGAAAAGTGTAAAAGCTTTCACACATTCGTACAAATATGGTAACAGCTAATGATATATAGCAAGGTCTCCAGGCTTGTCCAGTCTAATGAGGAACTCCAAGGCCAAAGATAGCTGACATCCTTCAATATGTAGTGGGTTGTGAGGCATAGTGGGTGCAAAGATGGTGAAAGTCATTGGGCGCCAGACACTTCTTGGATGTAAAACAGGTTTTATTTCTTGGACAGTCCTTCTTATATTTTTTGGGGAAAGAGGGTTAGGGCCAGGACACCCTTAAGTAGTTATAGATTCAATTGGCAGACTCTGAGATTTCAATGGGAAGACAGCCATGCAGGGAAAGGCCCCAGCAAGGCGCCACATCTGCACATACAGGAATGCTGTCCCCTATGTTAACAGTCTTTAACAGTTCCTAACTCAAACGTGACAGTCCTTTCAGCTCCACTACAACTACCTCTTGTAGTTTTTCAACACTGAGCTCTCAGTAGACCCTCTGATTCACTGACTCTGAATCCCTTGGGCTCCTCCAAGGTTTGCAGTGGTATCCCCTCAAGCGTCACCCACGCTTCTCTGCTGGGTCCCTAGCTTTGCACTCCAGATACTTCTCAAGCTTCACCCCTGCTAACCAGCAAGGTCCCTGGCTTGACTCACAAAGCTGCTCTGCAAGCACCTGCTCCGCGGGTTGGGTCCCTGACATGATCACCACCTGAAGTTTCCAGATTCTCCACCCTGTCCGTTCGGTGAGAATATGGTTCTGGTACTTGCTTCAGTTACTCTCTGTGATCCCTGGTAAAGGTGGGTGGTTCCTTTGTGGCGACAGCTTCCCTTCTACCTCCGACCACTGACAGGTTCTCCAGCTGACAGAACCGTCACTTTTGGTTGGATTGCAAGCCGCAATCCCAAGCCTGCACTCTCTTTACTTCTGGATAGGCCCTCACACAGCCTAGCAGCCAGATGTCCCCTGGGATAGGCCCAATCACCTGTCTAACAGCCCAGGGCGTATGACACACGTCCACCCAGACAGCCATCCAAGTGGCACAGAACATAGAGTGCCTTGCAAAAGTATTCACCCCCCTTGGCATTTTTCGTGTTTTGTTGCCTCACAACAAGGCAACAACAAATAGGACAAAATAACAAAAAAAGTCAATGTGCATAACTATTCACCCCCCTAAAGTCAATACTTTGTAGGGCCACCTTTTGCGGCTATCACAGCTCCAAGTCACTTTGGAAAAGTCTCTATGAGCTTGCCACATCTTACCACTCCTCCTTGCAAAACAGCTCCTTCAAGTTGGATGGTTTGCGCTTGTGAACAGCGATCTTTAAGTCTGACCACAGATTTTCTATTGGATTGAGGTCTGGGCTTTGACTAGGTCATTCCAACATATTTACATGTTTCCCCTTAAACCACTCACCTGTTCCATGGTCCAGCGATGCGGCCGCATGGAGCCCCGCACCTCTCCCTCTCCTCGGCGCATCCATTGGAACTGTGGGCTCCCGGCCATGACAGCTTGTGGCTTCACGGCCGAGTCGCCATCCGTGATTCTTTTCAATAAGCACCCATTTTCACCTAAGATCTTTATGCTGTATGGAATGAGTCTGGGTACATTTCTGGGTGTTCCTTGGCCAAGTTGGTTCTGTCCTGGGTAGCACTAATCAAGGTGTGCTGTATAGACACCTGTAACCACTTAGGAGATTCCCTTCTTACATTATATTTAACAGATCAAAAGTATACTAAAGTATACTAATATGTAAATGTGCAGAAGCACATACACTATATTGTTACAAGTATTGGGACGCCTGCCTTTACACACGCATAAACTTTAATGGCATCCCAGTCTTAGTTCATAGGGTTCAATATTGAGTTGGCGCACCCTTTGCAGCTATAACAGCTTCATCTCTTCTGGGAAGGCTGTCCACAAGGTTTAGGAGTGTGTCTATGGGAATGTTTCACCATTCTTCCAGAAGGGCATTTGTGAGGTCAGGCACTGATGTGGACGAAAAGGCCCGGCTCGCAGTTTCCACTCTAATTCATCCCAAAGGTTTTCTATTGGATTGAGGTCAGGACTCTGTGCAGGCCAGTCAAGTTCTTCCACCTCAAACCTGCTCATCCATGTCTTTATGAACATTGCTTTGTGCACTGGTGCGCAGTCATGTTGGAACAGGAAGGGGCCATCCCCAAACTGTTCCCACAAAGTTGGAAGCATGAAATTGTCCAAAATGTCTTGGTATGCTGTTACCTTAAGAGTTCCCTTCACTGGCACTAAGGGGCCAATCCCAACCCCTGAAAAACAACCCCACACCATAATCCCCCCTCCACCAAATGATTTGGACCAGTGCACAAAGCAAGGTCCATAAAGACATGGATGAGCGAGTTTGGGGTGGAGGAACTTGACTGGCCTGCACAGGGTCCTGATCTCAACCTGAGCCAGGCCTTCTTGTCCAACATCAGTGCCGGACCTCACAAATGCGCTTCTGGAAGAATGGTCAAACATTCCCATAGACACACTCCTAAACCTTGTGGACAGCATTTCCAGAAGAGTTTAAGCTGTTATAGCTGCAAAGGGTGGGCCAACTCAATATTGAACCCTACGCACTAATGATGGGACTGGGATGCTATTAAAGTTCACGTGCGTGTAAAGGTAGGTGTCCCAATACTTTTGACAATATAGTGTATCTAGGGATTTGGCTAGTCTGTTTATTATTTACTAGTGGTGCATACTAATCAGGAAAACTGAGAAGTCCTTTTTTCACAACTCTGTGTTGCAAGATAGTATGTGGGAATATTGATTTACACATAAAAGTTATATCCAAACACAGTAATGCTGCATCAAATAAATGTGCAAATGAATATATAAGTGATATGGTTATAGGCAGGAAAAAACCTTCAAGTTTAGGTACTGAATTGTGATGAATGCAGGGTACAGCTTATGAAGGACAGACTATAGTGATCGCCTCTGCCGTGAACCGTGAACTTACTGCGTGAGTTAGCTCAACGGTATGGTAAGAGACAAACACTGTTTTTATATACAAATGCATGTGTTAGTCCTCTGCATATATGCAGTATTACACCATTATTAAAATAATATTAATCAAATCCAAAATAATTTATCTACAGAAATACCTTGGGCTGGCCCATAAATGCTTTTAACCACTTGAGTGTTATCCCCTTCATGACCAGGCCATTTTTTGCTATTTAGCACTGAACTAATTGAACTGGTAATTGCGCGATCATGCAACACTGTACCCAAATTAAATTTATATCTTTTTTTACACGAATAGGGCTTTCTTTTAATGGTATTTGATCACCACTGGGTTTTTTATTTTTTTTTTCGATATAAATGATAAAAGACCAACATTTTTTTTAAAAACTGTATTTTTTGCTTTCTGCTACAAAATATATCCAATAAAAAATTAGAAAAATTATATTTCTTCATTCATTTTGGCCGAAATTTACTCTGCTACCTGTTTTTGATTAAAAAATACCCTAATAAGTGCATATTGATTGGTTTGTGTGAAAATTATAGCATCTACAAACTGTTGTATATATATTGGATTTTTTTTTTTATTAGTAATGGTGTAATCAGTGACTTATAATGGGACTGCGGTGAGCAATCTGACACTAACGGACACTGGGGGGGGGAAGACTAACTGCCACTGACAACACCAGTTACACTAATACAGTGATCAGTGGTAATACTATACACTGTCACTGTACTAATGATAGGTGTTAACATCTAGGGCAATCAAGGGATTAAATGTGTGCCTAACAATGTGTAATGTGTGTAATTTGTGCTGCTTTTTACTACAGATCTATTTTGTTTCTTATCCCAGATTTACAGAGATAAGAAACAGAGAGATTGTTCCCTGTGTTGATTGTCAACACAGGACTCTGGGCTGTAACTGGACACAGCTGATCAGCAGGTCCCAGCCATGAATAATTGGCGGGGACTTGCTTACAGACTTCCGCTGTGTACAATGACAGTGGATTCCGGGGCGGGGGAGTGCATGCCTGTGCGGGCCTCCCGTCCGCAGTACATTGTGGCGGGCGGCTGTCAGCAAGTGGTTAAAGAACACCATTCATGTTATCATATCTAAGAAAATTATCTTCTGAATATAATATATTTATATGCAGTCTGAGTGACCAATAAGAAAAAAGGAATGAATTCACAGAAATATTGGGTGAAAAATTTACCATCCATTCATCAAATCTGAAGAATAATATCAATGCATGCTGAATAAATGAGTTGAATGAGTGTTACAGAAAAAGATATTCTGAAGATAATATATAGATAATTAGCAGTGATCCTAATACAATGGGGGCTGTTATGTGTGAAGATACAGCACGAAGTAGAGACAAACAATCTTACACCAGGTATACAGAAGTAGATACCCTCCACACATATATCCATTCAAGACAATTTAAGTGGAGATGAACTTCAGTTTAAATAGCTACATCCTACATCCTGAAGTGTTTTTTCAGTAAATACCTTTGAATTATACCCATTACACAAACCATTAAGTTCTAACTCACTAAAGATATTTTAAAATAGAAATGAAAAAACACCAAGCAGCCAACCTACCCAGTCATAAAATCAAACATGAATCCCTCAGTTGGCACTTTACACTACCCGATGCCTAATGACTTTGCCTCAAAGTGCAACGAAGCTTGCAATCTCTCTAAAGTAGAATAAAAAGGAAAACAAAGGAAAAACTCTCTGCAAAAAACATACACATGTATAAAAAAATAAAATAGAATGTGATTTATAAATTAAAGATGCTTGTTGCTAAAGTGTTATTTATACATTTGCAGTCTAATTTGAGAAACTCCCACTATTGCCTTATTATTTATTCACACAGCATATGTCAAAATAATTGTAGCCCCCTGTTCCTAAAAATTGGGCTATAGTGTAAATTTAGTTTTTTGGCTGAGCTGTAAACAGCTCAGACTGATTGTACATAGTTTAACTGGTTATGTTCTAAACTTGACTGGGTTGTGCATTTCCCACTGTTGCCAGTAGGTGTCACTGGTACCACAGGACAGTGCGAGATTTACAACTAGGTTGAGCTGTAATGAATATTCTTTTTCCGGAAACAGCCCAGTAGGAGGTTCTTGGCCGCTATGCATTCTGTGAAGGGGTATTTATTGGACAGATGCCATGTGCTATTGGTCATTCTTACCTCGGGGCCCTTCTGGCCTGAGGCTGTGCTGCTGCATCTTCTGCAGTAGGCCCAGGAGCCTGTCTGGGGCCTACTAATCCTGAAGTGGTCCTTAGGCTGTGTTGTCCGTGAGGAGGAAGCCGAGCCAAGACGAGGAGATCTAGGGGAGGACCCTTGCTGGAGAGAGCCAGGATGAAGGTTGGTCCCTCAGAAGGGCCTGGTGACTAGTTTGGAGGATGCACCTATATCCAAACTACTCTTACAGTACTGCCGGGTCAGCTTAAAGTTTCTGGTACTGTTAAGCTGTTCTACAATCTAATCAAGGTAACTAGCTCCTGGCTGCTAAGCCTGTGAGAGGGACTTAGAAAATAAATATACCGTGCTAAATGCTATATGCAATATACTGCTACATACAGAAAAATAAAGGTAAAATGCTGAAAACAAACAATAAATAAAACAGTCCCCAGTCCCCAGTCCCCAGTGAAAAGTGCTGGAACAATGATGAAAAACTCATATACAGTGCTGTGACTTGATAAGTAGTTCCTTGCTCCTAATGTGCTTAAATAGGGTGCCCCCTAGTAGATGTGCACTCACCCTTGGTATTGGACCAACTATCGCTAGTTAGGTCAAATGCGTGTGTGGGGTGACTCCTGTAGACAGGGGCGTCGGGAGGGGGTGGCTAAGGGGGCTGAAGCCCCGAATGTGACCCCGAAAATCCCCGAGTCTATGGAATGCTGCATTCCTTTGTTAGCCCAGAGCGCCGGCTGCCGGGACCGATCTGATCGCGAGTGCGGCCGAAAGTGGCCGAGTGTGGCCGAAAGTAGCCGAGTGCCATAGCGGCCGAAAGTGGCAGAGTGTCATTGTTCTGTCTCTGGGACAGATAGCTAAACCTTCTTATCCTAATAACTTCAGATACCATATTTCTTTGATCTCAGTTTTATTAGAACAAGCCAGGTGAAACTACAAAATAACCTCAATAAGTACAATATCACATACAATACAGCATACATTGCATAAACAACGCTATATAGTACAAGATGAGATAATAAAAACTTACTTTTTAAGTTCTCTAAGGGGTGATGACGATAGATTGAGAAAGACATGACTTGCTTACTGCAATATGTTGAAAAAAATGGTGGCTGGTTCACTTCCTGTTAAGATTCTACCCAGAATTCCATGCTTGCTGACAACTTCCTTAATTACACATACAATAAAACAATAAAACAGAACTGCAGCAATACCAAAAAGAGCATACCTTATATGATTGTCTTAAGTAAATTACACATTTTGCATGTAAATTTAACAACACAGGTACAAATAAGGTACAAATAATCAGCAAGACATCTGGTGGACAGAACAGCCATAGCGGCCGAAAGTGGCCGAGTGTCATAGCGGCCGAAAGTGGCCGAGTGTCATAGCGGCCGAAAGTGGCCGAGTGCGGCCGAAAATGGCCGAGTGCCACAGGACGGCAGGAACGCTACATCCCCGCTCGGGCGGGTGGCTCTCTTCCTCGGCTCGGCTCCTCTCTGATGGTGACGAGTGACTGACTGACTGCCTGCTGTGACCGCACACCATGGCTGAGCTGAAGTAGGTCAGACGCAGAGTGTGTGTATGTATGTCAATGTATGTAGGTCAGGCACGTCAGTGGTCAGTGTATGTAGGTCAGGCAGGTCAGTGGTCAGTGTATGTAGGTCAGGCAGGTCAGTGGTCAGTGTATGTAGGTCAGGCAGTTCAGTGTAATGGTCAGTGTCAGGCAGGTGTGGAGATAACGTGAAACAATAGAGAGAACTCCTGCGCTGCTAGCGGACTCCTATACTAACAAGGGGACACTGCTGCAACACCTAAAAGACTGCTCCAAACAGACAAAACAATAGTGAATAATGGGGGGATGGTAGTTGCGCTGTGATAGGAAGGGGATGAAGGGAAAGGGGAGGGGACTAAACTAAAGTGCATGTGACAAACATGTCAGGTGACCTAAAAAACCAATAGAAAACCAATAAACCGAGAAAAAGGGAGAAAACACTAACATGTGCATATAATGAATATAATGAAAGTACCACTAAATGGTGTGGGAAAAATGCTGACATGAAGCAAAAAAGGAGATGAATAACATAGCATAACAATGAACAGTGCACATGGATGTAAAAGGCAACCCAGCCAATATAAAATAACAAAGGTGATATACAATATGTGGAATATGTGAATAAAACACTGGATGCACGAGTGAACAAATGCATAAATGATTATATATAAAATAGTCCCGGTGATAAGTGTTGTAAAAAACCAAACCACTTAACAAGTAGATCAAAAACATGAGAAGGAACTCAGCATACCAAAAAAATAATATATATATTAATGGCGAATAAATATGAAAAAAACAGTCCCGCCACCAAATGTGACACTTCTGAGTGACAATCCAAAAAACACAATGATATAAGTGAAAGGAGGGGAGTGATCTTCAGTGGGAACACCTCCGTGTCCGCAGGCCCCTTACCTTACAGCTGTAAGGTATACAGCATATATGTTTGGAGCCCAGTAGATGGTAAAATCCAAAAAATGCAGCAGATGGTGTAGCTCACAGATGCGGTATGTGATATGCAAAAAAACACAAGGTAAACAGCATATGGTGTAATACCGTTTGATGATAAAGAACACAGGAGGACAGGCAGGATGAGGGGGAGAGAGGGGGGGTTGCACTCACTTGTGACCAATGAGCGCAAGCCTCAACCCACGAGCGCCAAGCTCGTATATTCCCAGCTGCTGGCCAAGGACCCTCCAACGTCTCTCGCCTCCTGTTGCTCACCACCCGTCATAAACCGTATAACCAGTGCAGTATCGAAACAGAAAAACCGCACATAGCGTGATCCCGTATGATATACACTTTATTGCACAAACTAAAATGTCATAAACTTACAAAAGATGACAACTGGGGGGTAAAAAACTCTGCGAGCGCCGTGCTCGTCACATCAGCTGTTGTGTGGCAGCGTCCCGTGCTCCTAAAGCGTGTCGTCACGTCACGTGACTTCTTCAGAGGTGTTTACTGGTCAGCATTGATGGGCACTGGTAAGTCACACAACCCCACCACCCAGCCCCAAAAAAAAGCCGCGCCACCCCCCCCGGTTCTTGGACTTCGGGCTGAAGCCCCTAGTCTTTTTGCCACCTAGCAACGCTCCTGCCTGCAGATATCCTCTGGACCGTTGGTTGACTATGATGAATGTTCCTCATATAGATGGATACAATAGAGAAAACCTCATTGCGCAGTACAGTTTAAAAAGAACTTTTATTTCAAAAAATTTAAAGATATTCAACTCACATGTATGAGTGCCTGATATCCTGGCACCCAGAGTGAACAGCAGGTAAAACTATCATCTGTGAAATCTGCCTGATCAGTTCATGCAGAGAACTTCAACATAAAATGTACCACCCAAGCCTTGAGATTAGCAACCCTTTTTTAAGAGAGACAGTGTGCATATCTAGTTTACTAGTTTAACTAGTGAGGAGCTGAACACAACTGGGTTTGGTTCAAAAGGGTTTATGCGTAATATTTGAGTATTCCCACAGAAGTCAATGGCAGCTAAATGTTAAAAATCAGTTCTGTACATTTTCTGGGCTAATAGAAAAGGAATTGTCAAACAAATGGCATGAGGGGCTGAGCACTGCCCTGGGAGATGTATACCAGAGCAAAAAAAAAAATATATATATTTTTATTAAATTATGTTTAGCAGGGAGAGGTGGTTATTGTAATGCTTAAAGGGAAACATTCAATTAGTAAAACTCCAATAAATAACATGCCTGGGGATGTCCTGACCCTGCCCGTCAAGTGGCGCATCTGTGCGATGTATACAGTCTTCTACAGCAAGGTTTCCCAACTAGGGTTCATTGGAACCCCAGGGTGTCTCCACAGGTTGATAGGGTTTCCTTGAGCAATGAGCAATTTCTGCGTCTCAGATAAGTTCCCACTGACTCAATTAATCTTTTTAGCTAACTGTAAGGAGGTAATTCTTAACAATGTCTACAAGTGTAAGAAGCATTCTTCCCACTATCACACTACTGTATCATAAGTTGTAGATATAGTAAATTTCCAGGGGTCCCCTGAGCCTGGGAAATTATTTCAAGGATTCCTCTGTGTTGGAAAGGTTAGGAAAGGTTGTTCTACATCAATACTGACATTTACAAAAATAAAAGTGTGTTTAATCACTTAACCTGCAGAAGGTTTTAGCCCCTTCATGACCAGACCATTTTTTGTTATTCAGCTGCTACTTTAGCTGGCAATTGCTCGGTCATGCAACACTGTACCCAAATTAAATTTATATAATTTTGCCATACAAATAGAGCTTTCTTTTGGTGATATTTAATCACCACTGAGTTTTTTTTATTTTTTGCTATTTAAATGAAAACTTTATGAAAACAATACTTTTTTTCTTCATAGCACGTGAAAGACACATATAGGGAGAGGTGGTGGTGAATTCTTCTTCATTTCTGTTATAATATTTTGCAAAAAAATAGTCTTTCTGCATAAATGTAGGCCAAAATGTAGTCTGCTACATTTCTTTGGTAATTTATAGCATCTACAAACTATAGTATATACAATACATTTGAAAATTGATCAATCCCAATGTACTGACTCCCTATCCCATTTCTTGAGGCCCTAAAATGCCAGGACAGTACAAATACCCCCAAATGGAAAAAAAAACACATTTTGGAAAGTAGATAGTCTAAGGTATACAGTAAAAGGCATGGTGAGTTTTTTGAAGTTGTAACTTTTTTGTCACAATTTTTCTTTTAACATATTTTCACCGGTGCAATACAGCACCATCATATGACTGGTGTGGTAGTGATCAGGGATACTGACTGGTGACAGTATGTAGAAAAATAAAAAATAAATCTGTTTTTTTAAACTTTTCTTTTTTTTTTTACAATTTATTTTACATACTGTGACTATAGTAATACTGTACTACTCTAGGGAGGTGATCATGATCTTTTTTTTTTACACTATGATTGTTTGTTGCAGTGATGAACACTGTTATGCCGCGTACACACGGTTGGACTTTTCGGCTACAAAAGTCCGACGGACGCCCACGGACCAAATCCCTCGGACAATCTGATCGTGTGTGGGCTTCCCCGGACTTTCAGCGGAGTTTTCCAGCCGCAAATCTGACGGACTTTAGATTTGGAACATGCTTAAAATCTTTACGTTGTAACTCCGCCGGACCCAGAAATCCGCTCTTCTGTATGCTAGTCCAACGGACAAAAACCCACGCTAGGGCAGCTATTAGCTACTGGCTATCAACTTCCTTATTTTAGTCCGGTGTACGTCATCACGTACGAATCCGTTGGACTTTGGTGTGATCGTCTGTAGGCAAGTCTGGTGGTTAGAAAGTCTGTTAAGAGTCCGCCAAAAGTCAGTCGAAAGTCTGTCGAAAGTCTGACGGACGGGCTGCCGGACTTTTGTAGCTGAAACGTGGCATAACAGCAATTGTTTGAACTGTCATGAAATGCTTTCATTTATTACTCCTTGTTTACTAATATGATGCTGTGATTGGTCACAGCTGTCATATGCTACAGGGTGCTCAGGGACCATTTATCACTGTAACCAATCACAGATCACACACAGTAGTAAACAATGATGGCATAAATGGATTCCATTCATTACTGTTGTTTACTAGGCAACATGTGATCGATGTGATTGACCCCTTATTTTTAAATCCTTCCATATTCTGATAATCCCCCCTGCCCACAGACCCCCACAACCACTGGGCCAGGGTGTTGGGAGAAGAGGCCCATTTCCTCATCAAAATGGGGACAAGGTGCTTTGCCAGGGGGCAATCCTTGTCTGTTCTGGGTTAATTATAGTAAACATAACTCCACAGCCTCTTCCTTAACATTTCATAGAAGGGGAAAGCTAGATAGGATTTTTAAGCAAGTTAAAAGGTAAGCATAAATTCTATTTTTATTAAATTTATGCTATGTGAATAGAAACCTGTAACATATATAAAGTACCTGTTATGCCAATTTGGCTGCAAAAGTGGAAATACACTTCAAAGAGCTAGCCATCTAGCTCTTTCCAGTCACATGTTTAAAACATACAATATTTTTTTAAAGAATGAAAGAATGTTGAAGGATTTGTTACCTTACCAGCGCTACAAAAATCTTATATTTTGGTCTCTTTTGATGTCTTGGTGTCAAGAGTCTATACACCGTTCTTTATACTGCAATGAATTCTTAATGGAGCCTTCCTCTAGGCCACTTCCCTGAACTACCTTCCTTATGAAAATAGGACATTTTTTATTTTTTTACAAATCTTTATATGGATCAGTTTACATATCAACATATCTTTACACACATTTACAGTAAGTTATATAATTGCAAAAATGCTACTTCAATTACATATTACTTATCTGCACATTAGGAATGGACTTTGTGGCACCGTTTATTAATGAACTGAACAATGACCTTTAAAAATAAATGTCGTCTTTCAAGATGATTCATAAAAAATTAGTTTTATGTGTATATTAAGCTCCTATATGGATATCCAAAAAATATCAAAAACTACCAGTTTTATTAAGGCTAATTTTACCTAGTGTTGTACCGATACCGTTTCGGTATTGGTGCCAATACTAGGCATTTGCATGGGTATTGGTACTTGTGCAAAGGCACTGATAACCGGAATCGATACCTTCTGGCTCAGTTCTTTCAGCTGTCAGCGAGATTTCCCTGCTAACAGATGAAATGTAAAGAAAAGAATTCCGGCAATTATTGGTTGTTTTCGGAGCAGGGCCGCCGCTTCTTTAACAACCAATGACATTTCATCTGTCCACGGGATTTTCCTCCCCGCCAGCTCTCACCCTCCTGTCAGTGCACACTCGGAAACATTCAGGTGCACTGATGACGTCATTTCGTCATCAGTGCCCCAGAGTGTCTTGGGGTTTATCAGGAAGCGCTGGGAGCCACTAAAGCCCAGGGACCTCTGGTTTCCGATACACAAGTGGCTAACACCTGAGAGTAGAGTGGATATACACCACATTTATCATTTATGCTGGATTTGTTTTTAACCTTGTGAGTGCATTTCTTAACTTTTATACATTAAATTGTGGTCATACTGCACTTAGATAGCACTGCTCTCTCTGCCTTTGTGTTCCCAGTGTCTGTTCTAGTCCCCCCCCCTATCCTGTCCTCACTTACCCCCTACTCCCCCCACCCTGCCCTTACCCCAGCCTCACCCAACTATCTAACCCCCCCCCACCTCCCAAACCACCCCTCTACCTACTCTTTCTAGACGATAGGTATCGGTAATTGGTGTCGGCGAGTACTTTAAAAAAGTATCGGTACTCAGTGTTAAAATAATGATATCGGTGCATCCCTAATTTTACCCCCAATGCATTTCCAAATAAATGCATTGGGTGATGTCATTTTGCTACCAGGAGCTGGCATTTGACCCCAAATATTCCAGTTTATTAAGTATGTAACCTCAGCCAGCCTGTATTTTTATGTAGCAGATTTACTCACTATGCTCAGAAGCATCTTCCACAACTCCCTGGGTTCCCTGAAATACCCCAGTAACATAGATTTCACTGCTTTCATTCCTCAGCAGCTCAGAAAGGCCACACCATCTAAGGCACAGGTAGCTGAGTAATCTGTAGCCATGTGAGTGTCCCTCAACCATCACAACTGGCATGTGAGTAGCCGTGCATGCAGCCTGTCCAATAGCCCAGTTACCTAGCATCTCCCCAATTTCTACCCGATTACTCTAGTTCCTGGGGGGTGGTGCTTGGTTTTGAACCTTGGATCCCTCCAGCTGTTCACCTGTGTTATCAGAGCTACCCTGGACTTCACTAAGAGGGATGCTGTTTATGAGGATAAGCACAAACAGCTGTTTGTGTTCTGAACTGTTTTGCTTAACCACTTCGCTCTCACACCTGTTCACCCCCCCCCCCCCAATGGACCAGAGCAGTTTTTACAGTTCTTCTATGGACTTGTTTGTTTGAGCAATAAGTTTGTCATTACTTAAAGCGGAGCTTCAGGCTCCTGCAGAAAAACTTATGTGTCCATGCATCCAGAGCTGTCTTCACCTGAGCTGATTTTTCATTTGGCTCTCGGGTGCTGCCATCTTGGCTAAGGGAAACTGGCAGTGAAGCCTTGCAGCTTCACAGCCGGTTTCCTACTGCGCTTGCGCAAAGCGTGCTGCACTTTGTGAATGGTCCAGCGACGGGGGAAGGAGGAGGGGGCTGAACTTCTGACTGAGTTCACCGTGGCAAAGTCAGCCGGAAGTGGGGGGGATTACATGTCAAAACAAGGTACCCGCTCCCTGAAAGGTGCCAATTTGGCAGTGGAGGGCGAAGGAGGCAAACAAGGGGAGCTTCCCCTTTTGGATGGAGCTCCACTTTAAGATAACAAGGTAATACATATATTGTTTTTTAAGGACAAACCATGCTTTCTTTTCGTAATATTTTCTTTCACCAATTTTTTTTGTTGCAATCCTTAAACAATAAAACAAAATGCAATTTTTCTTTTTTTGAACGTCAGCATTATGATTGCCCTCAAAGGGCCGGTTGTATCTGTAAGATGTAGATGTCCAGAGCACTCCACCTCCCCTTACATCAGGTGTCAAGAGCCCTCCCGCCCTCCCATACTTCACAGTGCACGTCCCTTGCCTCGTGCTGCTGCTGGGAAGAAGCTGGGGGCAGAGCTGGGAAGTAGAAAGTGCAGGATATGGAGTAGGACCAGGGGAGGGCTGGAGTCAGCTGCTGGAGTCTGCTGAATGCTGAGACCAGGGTAGGTGGAGATGAGGGGTACTGCAGCTGCATAGAGGCACAGGATCTGTAGGAGGAGTTCTGTCCTTCTCCCTGCTGCCGACTTCTTATATGGAGGGGGGAAGGGAGGAGCCTCTCTGTGACTGCACGAAGAAGCACATGATCTGGCAAAGGGGTTCTGTTCTCTTCTCTGCTGCCAACTGCTGAGTCAATGTGAGGGCAGAAACAAGGGGGGTGCCTCAGCTGCAGGAGAGCTACAAGGGCCACATGAAATGGCCTGGTGGCCCAAATTCGGCCTGGGGGGCTTGTGTTTGACACATGTGATCAGGCTATCCAAGCAGAAGTTCTCCTCTCCCTTTACCTCCCCACAGTCTTCTGGGACATGTCACAGATCCCACTAAACTCACAAAGCACAACGTGGCTTGCGCATGCACAGTGGGCAGCCAGCTGTAAAGCCGCAAGCAACACAGCCGCCTGCCCACAGTGAGAATGGGAGTGGCATTGGATCACTGAACAGGTACGTGTCCTTTTAATAAAAGTCAGCAGCTGCAGGATTTGTAGCTGCTGACATTTTTTTCCCCAGAGTGAACAACCTCTTTAAGTAGTTCTCAGCTAGTCTCTGTTGTTATAGAGTCTTATGGATGATGGAAGTCAGCAGAGGTCCCCTCATTTACTAAGCTCTGGAGCAACTTCACTTGCAAAGTGCTCAGTCTATGTGCCTTTAGTAAATCCACTTCCATTACATTTGGTAAAATATCATTATTTTCTCCTGTAATTTTGCCAGATTTTTAGAGACTTTTTTTTTTGAGCTAATAAAGGGTCTGGAGGATATTAATTATGAGGAAAGGTTGCGAACACTGAACTTATTCTCTCTAAAGAAGAGACGCTTGAGAGGGGATATGATTTAAATATACAAATACCATGCTGGGGACCCCACAATAGGGATAAAACTTTTTCGCAAAAGGGAGTTTAACAAGACTCGTGGCCACTCATTAAAGTTAGAAGAAAGGGGGTTTAACCTTAAACTACGTAGAGGGTTCTTTACTGTAAGAGCCTATTGAGGCCTATTGAAGGAGCAGTGGCTCCGAGCGTGTAGCCTATCCAGAGTATCTCTCCTCCATTGAAGCCCTCCCCCAGAAGTGCTCCCGGAAGTGATCGTATAACCTGTGACGTCACGTACGCGCCACGTGCGTTCCACACCAGCCCCAGCTTCCTACTGACGGCCACAGGACGTTCCAAAGGCTGGGAATCATCGATCCACAGCCCTGCTTCTATGCAGCACCACCGGAAACAGTACCTCCGGATCGGAGGACCACACTATTGATCATCTTATACATACAGATGAGCATTTTAAACCTTCTTTTCCTGTACGTGTGACCTTATATTGTCATTAAAGCATCCTCTAATACTACACTTAGGTGGCGCTTCCTTTTTCTACCTTCTCTTTACTGTAAGAGCGGCAAGGTTATGTGGAATTCCCTATTCCACAGGCGGTGGTTTCAGCGGGGGGCATCGATAGTTTCAAAAAATTATTAGATAAGCACCTGAACGACCACAACATACAGGGATATACAATGTAATATTGACATATCATCACACACATAGGTTGGACTTGATGGAATTGTGTATTTTTTCAACCTCACCCTACTATGTAACTATGTAACTAATACTGCCCCCCCCCATTTTATAATGTAGTGTATTATGAAACACCACATAAACCACATAATTAATGATAATCACAAATGTACATTTACAAAGAAACAACAGAACAACAGACTCTGAATGCTTGAACAAAACAGCGGCATGAGTGTGAATAGAAGGGGGGGGAAAAAAAGAACGAAAGCCTAAAAAAGAAAACGAATGCAGCCATCACACCTAAGAATTGGTAAGCTGCAACATAATAAATATTTGCTTTTGAGTTTAATACCACTTTAATATTAGACATATAAGATTGTATTGCACATCACTGTATGTTATCTACATTTATATGATGGTATTTTAATTATATTGCTTTTTACTAAAATGTACATAATTTATAGATGTATTATCTGTATTGTTTTAACTTAACTTTTCCTTAAAGCCAAAGTAATTTTTTTGAGAAGCAACTAGTCTCTTACATGAGAGGTGACCTCTGTATTTTATATGCTCTCCGAATCTTCCAAGTGTTTTCAGCAAAACTTTAGTCTTACTGTTTGTGTAGGTGCAAACATTTGCAAATTGCTTAGTGTGCTAGTCATAAAAATGGCTTCATTGGTTTGGGTTGTTTATATCAAAGCTAACAAATACCAGCATCAACAGACTTTCAGCATAAATGTTTGCCAAGAGTCACTCCAACTGAGTGCAATATCTCAAATGTCTCTGCGGTTGGTATATAAGTCTCTTCCAGTGCCAGTAGAGCTGTGTACAGTAGATTGTTCACAGTCAGGGAGCAGTGCTAAAGTCTGCTTTACAAAGCAAAAAAAATAGGGCCAATTTTATATTTTGACTGTGGAGCAGCATAACAAAGTGATGTATTTTACAAGCTATCCCAAGATAATTCCAGCACAGGGTGACGCTGACCTTGATTTCTAGATGGAAATTGCTATGTTTAGCCTTATAGTCTTCCCCCAAGATCTGTCACTCTGCATATCCTGCGTCATTCCCAGGGATGTAGATCTTATTAGCAAAGCGTGTTGGCAGGCGAGAAATTAATAATTGCATGCATTGTTCCCAAGCATGACAGCCGCCCTCACCAGGGGCACTGACGCTGGCATCTCTGCTCCCAGACAGATGACAACTTCTCATATATGGCAACCTGCAGCCATCTGGACTGAAGCGGGTACAGTGTGTTTCTAGGCTTGCATACCGTACAATTACTCTCACTAAATACCAAATATTAAATACCATCTGTTTTGGCATGAAGAGGTTGGAGAAAGCTATGAGAAAGTGGTCCTCCTGTAGGTCTGTTAAATTAGTGATTTTTTTTTTTTTGCAAATACCTGTATAATATTGGAATACCTACAGTATACCTGAAAACAATACTGTGTATTTGTATGCATTTGAACATTTCACTACAAATAATATTATATTAAATGTGTTTTAAAACCTTTTTCTTGATTATAAATATTTTTGGCCATACTGCTGATATTTAAAAAAAAATAGATGCTGCACATTTATAAAGCACAGTGGGGTCCTGAAGCCCTGGGGCCCAGGGAAAGCCATTTATTAATTTAGGCAGAAATGAACACTAAAGCTGCCCTGGCCCCCCCTGTTTAGCTGATGGGGCTTGGGCAACAGGACTGGTTGTACTGCCTTATCAGTGGCCCTGCTTCTCAATAGAAGAGTGTATAATTAAAAAAAAAAAGCCACAAGGGTCATGCAACTTGTCAAAATGGCATAACTCGTTCTTCTTCAATCACAGAACTTTCTCTGCTGAACCCAGCATAGAGATCTTCATGGTGCAATGCAGGCTCCAACACACTATGGATGGGACACAAAATGAGGGCTGTGGTGTGCATACCCCAGCAGAGTATATCAGAGGGTAGATACTGATATTCATTCTACATTTCTCAGTTTATCACATATAATTTTTAGCATAGGCACTTCTAAACCTGGGCACCAGGGACACATGCCCCAAGTCACCTGCATATTGCCCCTGGTCTAACAATATCACTGCTGAAAATAACATTCCAACTATAAATAAATGTAAAGCCCATCTACAGACATTTTTTTTAATGTCCTTAATGTAGGTATAAAAAATAGCAGCTCACACTGAATTAATAACCTCTATTGTAGAGCTATACCCCGCAGTCTTCCAGGTAGAACTGATGTCCAACATCACTCAACAAGTGAGTAGATTCTGTGTGTGTAGGGTATCATGGCTCCATATCCATGTGGGAGTATCACCTGGGTGTCTTGCACTCATTGTGTTATTATAGCATAAAATATTGCTGAAGGAGAACACTGAAGGTCCGGTTTACTGACCTGAGGGAAATATACTAATGCAAAAAAAGCTAAAAAAATTGACCAAGAGCAGCAATTATAATAATGCTTATTATTATGCTTAACGTAAATTAACTATCAAAGCCACTATTAAAAACTTGGACACACTTAGAGATAATATCTTCTACATGGGTAGAATAAGCTTGTTTTATGCTAGTTATGGTCCTGCCTCTACTTCTTAAGCACTCTGACCTAAAATATCTCTACAGGATGTTCTGAGAAGTCATTTGGAGCAGTAGGAGCAACAATAAGCTTAATCTCATTGCATCAACGTCCTGGTGCTGGGCTTCAATTTTCCTGATCTCGAAATGTATAATTTAGCTTCTCTAACCAGATACATAAGGAATTGTATTCATGGCACCTCAATGTACACGGATACTAAACTTGATCAAAACTTGACTCTTCATAATAAATTACAATATGTTCTTCATACTCACAAAGTCTCAGCCCAACTCACAAAGAACTGGCCCACCGAGATAACTGCAAAACCCCTTCTGTATACCACATGGTTGGCCTGGCATAAGATATGCACTTGTTGCATGCTGATCAGTCACACATCTCTTTTGCTTTTCTTGTGGAACAACTTGGCACCACAAGGGCCTTCACTACATAAAATTATTAGTCCATATGTCCATGTAGCCATAGAGAAATGATTACATCTTTCCAAAAATCCATTCCTCTTCCTGAATGTGAAATCTTATATTACCTTTTTTACGAAAAAAAATCTACAAGAGAGACTGGGAAAATCCACTGGACATAGATACAATTGGACCAGCCCCCCCCCCCCCCAACTTCAACTGGTTACCCTTTTAAAATCACTATGCTTATTCTGGAGTGTAATCAAAGCCAGAATTACTGTGAAATTGTCATGATCACTTAGTGCCCCTGTTCCTCATTCAAGCACACGGGTGTTGGCTGTTGCTTTTCCCCTGTCTGTGTTCACCTACAAGGTGATTGATCTGATAAGTCACCTGATATAAGCAAATTGAGCACTCTATCCCTTGCTTGTGATAGAGACAGTTACCTGCATTGTTCCTGATCAAGCCTCCCGTTTGTCTGCCTTGATTTGCTGTTGGATTTCCCTGTGTATGTCCCGGACCAGATATTGGACTATTCCCTGAACTCAGCCTGCCTTTTACCTGGACTGTCATTGGATCGGATATTGGAGTATTCCCTGAACTCAGCCTGCCCTATTAACTGGACCATCTTAGAACCACGCTATCTGTCTGCTAAACTGCAAGTAGTCTGTTTGCTCTGTTCACGTCTGCCCTGGTGTAGTGGCCATGCATTATAGTATTGTGTATAAGTCCTGGGGGAAACAAGTACCGGTAGGCCTGCTTGTCTTAAGGGAAAGGGGGCTGCTATAGGTGAAGCACACAGTAGCTAGCTATAGTTTCTGACCACCTGCATTGAGGTAGACGTGACATTTGTGACATAAATGATGTTCTGTTTTTTCTACCGCTCAAATTTATTCCCACACTTATCTTATCTCATGGGCCTAAACTCTTCCTCTAGTTTCCTGAAATGTGCTCACCTAAATGCAAACCTATTCCATGCCTTCTAATCATGCCCCAAAATCAAATGATTTTGGACCACAGTAAGACGTTATTTTACCACACATCTAATGAACTATTTTGGCCTATCTTCAGAATTGGCATTCATTGGCCTGATAGACATTCCAGGAGTCAAAATTTCCAGAGCCTGCAAACAACTAGCCATTCTACATAAATGGACTTACCCCGATTCCTCTACTATCTCATTGTTTGTAGATAAACTGTCTTATATTTTATGTATAAAATGGACAGAGGCCTCCTTACATAAGGAATTTCATGCCCACACATGTTTTGATGTCTGGAAATCCTTTATTCAAACTTTGCCTACTCATACCCAACAAACTATAATACATAAAACCATTGACTAATGACTGTCCAATTGATCTTCTGCCTCTTACCTAAATTATACAGTATTTTATGATCTATTAGCTGAGGCCTTTCCCCCTCGCTCCTATTACTCAATAATGGACTGACTGCCATCTACCCAACATTTAATGCTTAGTGTCAATTACTGTAACACTAGCTCAATCTCAAAACAGAAAGAATACTGCTATTCTATTATTGCACAAATGTTGCAGCCACTTTATTGTTAACTGAAAATCATGAGGAATTTTTTCTTTTTCGCTTTCCAAATTGTTTGAGTTCTGAAACAGAAAGCCTTGGCAATATTACGGAAGGTTAATTTTTCTATGTTTAAATTAAGAAATAAACAACGTGGGCTGAAAGAAGTGAACAAAATTAATTTTTGTGAACAAAAAGAAGTGAACAAAATACATTTTTTCCAATCTTAGAATTGGAAAAAATTGGCATCTAGAATAAACGAACCACAGATCGAAATATGGCCCTGATATCCTTTCTTCTAAGGTGTGGAATGTTCTGAGAACAAATTAGATACAGTAGCTATTGGTAATAATTAAAAGTAGAAATATAAGTAGAGAACAAAAGAAAGAAAAAAGAAGAACAAATGGATAAAAGAAGAGGGGGAATAAGAGAAAGCAAAAGTCCTAAAATCTGTTCAGATAAATTATGTCTTAGTATACTGCACCTTGATAAATATAAAATTGCCATTTCAACTTAAGTTTATCAATCTCCAGGTGACAGCATTGCTGAAAATCTTGACCCTAGTAGCCTTCTAAATTGCTCCCTATAAGAGTCCACTAAATTAATAACTGTATGATTACATTTTTTTAAGGATGTTTAGAAGGTTTATGAAAGTGGTAAGAGATTTGTTTTCATAATACTTAAAAAAAAAAAGAAAAAAAAAAACACCCCAAGATATCAGGCTATCCTACTACTACTTTGAAAACAAGATGTCTTTGGAACAGATGAGCTATGAAATGATCAACCAGCTGTAATTTGTGTACGTTCGGCACTGACTGTACTGTGGGAAAGGAAGGGGAAAGAAAGTTAGAGTATTACATAACACGATACTGGCCACACATTGCACACACTTCATTATTACCCATTTTTACAGTGAAAATGGCCAAAAATTGCTTTTGGCTGAAGTTCAGCTTTAATTCAGTAAATATATTTCATTTTACACATTTTATTTATGCAAATGTTTTCTCCCTTCAAGATCACTGTAGACTATAAGGCAAATATTTCTCAAATTTTTACACACATTTGGCTATAAAGAAAACTCCACAATGATTTTGAAAGAATTTCTGAAATTTTAAAAAATTGGATAAACGGAATGAGGATAAATCTGAAGACGATAGATCAGTCACTAGAACCTTTTTTAATTGACTTCCAGCCTTTTACATCTTTTTAAAAAGTGTTATGGGTGAGACATTTCCAGACAAATTTAGCATTTTCAGCATCTGGAAATTATTCTGGAATTTTATAAGAATTTTGGGGGTTTAGGAAGGTTCTATTATGATGAATCCTTCCATCAGTAGTTGTCTGTGTATCCAAGCCTAAATGGGGAATGAAAGATGTTGGTGTTTGGCTTAGTTTAATTTTGCCTCAGAAAACAACTCCTATGTGAACAGTTAATAATAGCGGCAACATTCAGTCGCCTTTAAGAGAGGCATTTCTTATTCTTTTACTGAAAGCACTTGTATATGGAACACTTCATTCTGCTGCAAACATGAGTGATCATTCTGTTCTAATAATCATCCTTTGGCTAAATGTTTACTTGCCTACTGGGCACTTTTACTCCCTTCCTGCCCAGGCCGATTTTCAGATTTCAGTGCTGTGCACTTTGAATGACAATTGTGCGGTCATGTAATGCTGTACCCAAACAAAATTTGTATATTTTTTTTGAGACAGATAAAGCTTTTTTTTTGGTGGTATTTAATCGGTTTTTCATAGTTTCTGTTTTGTAAATAAGTTTTCTTCTCGCTGATGAGGCGGCACTGATGGGCACTGATAGGCTGCACTGATGGGCACTTATAGGGGGCACTGATGGGCTGTCAGGAAGGGCTAGCCAGTACCCAAGATGCCGAAGAAGACGACCTGTGACCTCAGCCTCTGTCAGAACACCTCCGGTGCATCTGCGTGCGCCCAAGAAGGGCATGCCAGTACTCGAGATGGGAATCCAAGACAGTCTGTCTGCTCAGTCAGAATGCCAGTGTGCCGGCGTGCGCGCGCACCCTGTGACAGCTTTTGTCGCCCAACAGGCTATTTAAACTCAATCAGTACCTAGACCCAGTGCTGTCCGTTCTACGGAGTTCCTGTGTGTTCCTGCATCTGATACCTGTACCTGTTATCTGACCCGGCTTGTCTCTGACTCTGCTGGTTGCTGCCTGCATCTGACCCGGCTTGTTCTGACCACCGCATCTGCCTGCTCCTTCTACTACCTCGCTGCCAGCCCATCACCTTTCCGGCCTGTGTCCTGACTACGCTTTTGCCTCCGCACCTGCTCCTGAGGTGCCCGCCAGTATATGACCCAGCCTGCTTGTACCTGCCTTCTCTGCCACCTGGAGAATCCTGCTGAACTACCGTTCCACTTGCAGCTGCTTCCAGTTCCACGGTCTGTGATCCATCAGGCACTCGTACGACTCTGCACTCCTGCGCCTCCTGTCTGCTTTACCAGGGGGCCCCGAGTCAGAGAGGTAAGAGAGGCCGTCCCCTGCATATCAGGCTCTACCGTCAGGTACGTGACATGGGCACTGATGAGGCTGTACTTATGGGCACTGATGAGACAGCACTGAAGGGCACTGATGAGGTGGCAACAATGAGGAGGCATTAATATGTAGCACTGATGGGCACTGATAGGCGGCACAGATATGCACTGATAGGTGGCACTTTTGGGCACTAATGGGCGGCATGGATTGGTGGGAAATGATGGGCACTGATGGACAGCACTGATGGGCACTGATGAGGAGGCACTGATGGACATTGAAAGGCAGCACTGACTAGCATCACTGATGGGCACTGATTGGTATCACTGCTGGGCACTGTTGGGGCTGCACTGATAATCAGGGAACTGATGATCTGTGCAGATCTCCCCTCTGAGGAAATGCCACTGATCGATAACCGTCATTTCCTTGTTTACATGTGACCAGCTGTGATTGGACACAGCTGATCACATGGGCAAAGAGCCTTGTCATCAACGCACAGGTGCAGACGTGGCGAGAGTCGGACAATGTCATATGACCTTGTCCTAGAATGATAGAGCCGTTTTGTGAATTGACGGGCAGGAGGTGGTTAAAAATTCTACTATTCCTAACGCATCACAGAAGGAAATTTTTAGAAAGAGCCTGCACACCTGTAAGGCTGGAAAGAATGTTACCATGGTTTCGACTTTACCTGGACAAGGAGAAGGCCACTCTATAAATTAATGTTTTTTCTGATGGGTTCCTACTTCCGTTTTTTTTTTTACACAGCTGTGTTATAATGTTAGTGTGTGGTAAAAACTTAAAGACAATTTCACAAAATACACTATAATATACCTTTTTGTCTTTACCTTTAACCTCCAGCTCTCCACCTGATCAGGAATGCAAAGGAAGCAACACTCCACACAGGAATACTTAAACAAGAATAACGTTTTACTGTAACTATTTCAAAATAATGATTAAAGCAGTTGTACTGTCAGACCAACGTAGTATGACAGCCAACAGAATCAATTAACAATAGAGTATTACACAAATGGAAAGTGTTTAAATTAACTTCTTAGCAATGCGTTTATGAGACAAGACCAATGACAGAGTGAACTGACTTCACTATGGACACTGTCCCACTCTCAGCACGCTCTGTAACTCTAGAAAAGGCAAATGCTATTTTAACAAATCATAGCACAATACCTAGGGAGCTCCCACTGCTTGATATTACAGTCACTTTAAAGAGCAATAAAATACAAGGCCTTGTGTTTAAAGAGGCAGTCCTTCTTTTCTTCTGTCTTCTGCTAGCTATGTGTAGAATAAATTGTAATCCAGTGGTTAACAACTCCCGGGTCAGAGCAAACTGAATGTTGAACTAGTGTTGTGGTGCGGCAGCACTACGACTGTCTCTGGTGCAAGTAACACAGTGTCAGAATTGTAATGAAGTACAGGCTTGAGGCCTATATTGAACTCAGTCTTAATTCTTTGAATTTCCTCTGTGGGACTACAGGTCCCAGCAGCACTGTGTTATAAGTGCAAAGGTGTAAAAGTGCATCAATGAAACTTTGGGCAACAGCCCTCTCACCCAACTAGGTCTGCATTGTAGAACAGTTCTCCTCCAGTGTACTCAGTTCGTTCGCTGCTGTCACGCTGTTCCGTTTCACAGACGACCAGGAGTCCTCGGTTACCTCCTTCAAGGGTCTCTGGAATGATCACACTGCTGCACTAGCATGCTGTGATGTAAGGCAGGATCGCTGGCTTCTGTTCCGCTCTGCACAAGGTAGGCTGAAACTCTGTGGGACACACACCCCCACAGAGCCCTGCTGGCAGGCCATACGTCCCAGGAACAAGAGAGAGAAAATGGCCGCACGGGCCCTTTTATAACCTTCCCAGCATGCAGTTCAGTCCTTGGGTGCTCATGGTAGGTCACTTCGCATTGTGGGTAGGTCAAGTTAATGTGAAAAGTAAACAACAGTCACTTCCTGTAATCTTCTTGAGTAAAGAAATAAAATGCAGTCCATTCTATATTTCTACCACTAGATGGTGCCAAATACTAAGCTATAACATAACATTAGATTATTGAACAAAAATGTGGCCGCTACAACAGTATCTCACAAAAGTGAGTACACCCCTCACATTTTTGTAAATATTTTATTATATCTTTTCATGTGACAACACTGAAGAAATGACACTTTGCTACAATGTAAAATAGTGAGTGTACAGCTTGTATAACAGTGTAAATTTGCTGTCCCCTCAAAATAACTCAACACACAACCATTAAAGTCTAAACCGCTGGCCACAATGTGATTACACACCTAAGTGAAAATGTTCAAATTGGGCCCAAAGTGTCAAGTGCCACCATTATTTTCCAGCACTGCCTTAACCCTCTTGGGCATGGAGTTCACCAGAGCTTCACAGGTTGCCACTGGAGTCCTCTTCCACTCCTCCATGACGACATCCCAGAGTTGGTGGATGTTAGAGACCTTGCACTCCTCCACCTTCCGTTTGAGGATGCCCCACAGATGCTCAATAGGGTTTAGGTCTGAAGACATGCTTGGCCAGTCCATCACCTTTACCCTCAGCTTCTTTAGCAAGGCAGTGGTCGTCTTGAAGGTGTGTTTGGGGTCGTTATCATGTTGGAATACTGCCCTGCGGCCCTGTCTCCGAAGGGAGGGGATCATGCTCTGCTTCAGTATGTCACAGTAGATGTTGGCATTCATGGTTTCCTCAATGAACTGTAGCTCCCCAGTGCCGGCAGCACTCATGCAGCCCCAGATCATGACACTCCCACCACCATGCTTGACTGTAGGCAAGACACACTTGTCTTTGTACTCCTCACCTGGTTGCCGCCACACATGCTTGACACCATATTAACCAAATAAGTTTATCTTGGTCTCATAAGACCACAGGACATGGTTCCAGTAATCCATGTCCTTAGTCTGCTTGTCTTCAGCAAACTGTTTGCAGGTTTTCTTGTGCATCATCTTTAGAAGAGGCTTCCTTCTGGGACGATAGCCATCCAGACCAATTTAAAGCAGTATGTGGCGTATGGCCTGGGCACTGACAGGCTGACCCCCCCCCCACCCCTTCAACCTCTGCAGCAATGCTGGCAGCACTCATACGTCTAATTCCCAAAGACAACCTCTGGATATGACGCTGAGCACGCGCACTCAACTTCTTTGGTCGACCATGGTGAGGCCTGTTCTGAGTGGAACCTGTCCTGTTAAACCGCTGTCTGGTCTTGGTCAACATGGTGCAGCTCAGGTTCAGGGTCTTGGCAATCTTCTTATAGCCTAGGCCATCTTTATGTAGAGCAGCAATTCTTTTTTTTCAGATCCTCAGAGAGTTTTTTGCCATGAGGTGCCATGTTGAACTTCCAGTGACCAATATGAGAGAGTGAGAGCGATAACACCAAATTTAACACACCTGCTCCCCATTCACACCTGAGACCTTGTAACACTAATCAGTCACATGACACTGGGGAGGAAAAATGGCTAATTGGGCCCAATTTGGACATTTTCCCTTAGGGGTGTACTCACTTTTGTTGCCATTGGTTTAGACATTAATGGCTGTGTGTTTAGTTATTTTGAGGGGACAGTTACATTTACATTTACTGTACTTGTTATACAAGCTGTACACTCACTACTTTACATTGTACCAAAGTGTAATTTCTTCAGTGTTGTCACATAAAAAGATGTAATAAAATATTTACAAAAATGTGAGGGGTGTACTCACTTTTGTGAGATACTGTAGATCTACCAATGCAGCTGGATCTAAAGGCTTTGCAGCAGTTTGGCGTACCCACTGGTGTAATGGCTCTTGGCCCCAGTCCTGAAAAAAGAAGCAGGATACAAAAAATATTGTTCTTTTTACAGTTGTAGCTGTTCTTTTTGGGTGAAGGGTGAATCTGATAAGAGGATCATTATTTATTCTGACAATAAAGTTATAATGTTGGTAGTTAAATTGTCTTTCTTTAAAATCTTTATTTGTGATCAAACTTTTGTGTTAATTTATATTTTGGTTTAAAATATAATATATGGGTTAAAGCTAAACATGTTCCTGAAATATTTTATAGTATTGCATACTCTCTCTGCCATTTTTAGATTTCTCGTTTTTCGGGAATTGCTTCCACACGTGGATTCGACAGGCTTTCCATCATCTATGGAATCTCTGGCTCCTCGTACGTGGACTGAATATTCAGTCGCATGACGCAAATGGATTTGTTTCAACAGGGACTTGGGTTTTAATGCTAATACACCTTCATAGAATACTGTGTTACTTTTCTTATGTTCTTTGATGCGATGTAACCTTTCTCACAGCTAAATTTCAAAGATTCTAGCTGGGGTTTCCTTTTTCTTTAAGCTACAACAATTGCCCTCATGTACTGCTTTATTTTCTGTTAAACAAGCCCTTAGGGGCTATAAAAAGTCAAATTATTTATCTGATGATGGCAGACCCACCTCTTTTGATATTTTACATCAGCTCTGCTTATCTATGCTTGTTATTTGTGATTCTGCTTTCAAATCCTTGTCGTTTAACGCAGCTTTTGTGTTGGCTTTCTTTGCTGCTTTATACATTTCCGAATTAGTTGTAAGGAATAAAACAGGCAATGTGGGTCTCAGATTTCAGGATGTTCAACTCTCTTCAGAGTATCTTTATAACTAAATCCAAGACAGATCAGTTTGGTACTGGTCATTAAATTTCTCTTCATCCATTCATTAAACTGCCTGGTTCTTCTTATCAACAAATTTATGGCTATTGGACCCATTTACTCTGGTAACTTTTTACTTCATCTTGATACATCACCCCTTACCAATTTACAGTTTAATTCCATTCATAAGAAATGCCTTAATCAATTATCATTAATCATACAGAAATTTAGGTTTACTTCCCATTCATTTAGAATTGGTGCTGCTGCAGAAGCAGCCAGATCAGGCTTGAATATTTCTATCATCAAAAACTTGGGAAGGTGGGGGTCTGACCATTTTAATTTATATGTTCACCCTAATCATTTTCTTTGGAGTTAAATCCATCATCTGGATTATAGGACATTCATATGTCTTCTGGGCTCAGAAACGAGCACTACAAAGGCGTTATTCTGCAAATCTCTCATCTGATTCTGTACAGATATTTTGGAAAGGTTTTAGAGGTCTGAGGTGGTGTAACCTTTATTTTCGACTTTCAGTGTTGTATAATTTGTGTCTTTATCCTTCTGTTATTAGTGTTCATGTTGGCGGAAATGATACTGGTCATCTTAAGACTGTAGATCTGCTTTTTTCAATAAAGAGGGATTTGCATTGTCTTAAAATGTCTTTTCCGCAAACGACAATATTATTTTCTGAGATTGTGCCTTGTCTCTTGTGGTATTCTTCCACTCATTTAAAACCACTGGAGAAAATTTGTCATATTGATCTAGAAGGTGGCATTCCTGGTCTATATAGGCAATACATCATTCATCTTTCCGACATTGGCCTTAATTTATTTAATTCAAGCTTAAAGTCTTGTATAGAAATGGCTGATGCTGTTGGATAGGGCCTGCGCCTGTTTTCAACAGATTTGGCCTGTTTGGAACTTCATTTATTCATTATTAAATTATACTTGAGTCCATTTAATGTATTGTAAACATTAGATTAAATCCAAGTTCTGGTGTTTTATTGTTTAAAATAATACCAATAAAGGTGCAGCAGCCGTAATTTCTTTCATAGCTCATGAGTAAGCGCTCCGCAGAGCGTGAAACACGTTAGCTGATTATCTCTACATTCTATCCATGGTGCTTTGTACATGATTTGTTCCTGATTTTACAATAAAGAAATTTTGTTGGATTATATTCTCCTGGGGTGCGGCTGTCCGGACTTTTTTCTTCCCTTCATTTTGAATAAGCGCGGCTTTTTGTATTTTTATTTTCTGTTTACTATGATGATATCTCATTATTCTGTCACGGCTGTTCGTATAGTTTGATGATCTAGCACGATATACATTTTTTATATTGCCTCTGTGAAATGACCTACAATATCAATATAGCTATACTCATTCCCACTCACCCTTCTCCCTTTGTGGTAAGCAGTGTAATAATATAAATATGGTTGGTGAACAAGGTAAACTGCTGACCCCACAGATATGTTCTTCACTTTACTGTTGCCCGAAACACATAGGTCTTCTTTTTCTGCAGTAGAATACTTTAATTTTGCATCTGTAAGGGTTCTGGACGCAAACTCAGCTGTTTTCTCTGCCTGGTCTACATAACAATGTGTAAAAACTGCACCAAGACTATAGTGTGAGGGCCTATTCACACATTTGTTATGATGCAGCAAAACTCTTACATTTTGCTGCATGAAAATGCATGTCCAGAAGAGATCCTATTATTTCCTAGGTGGATTTCCAAACGTTAGGAGATATTAACCCTGGATGTCACCGGTGCATGCATCTGAAGGTCTGGCATACTGTGCGGCATCACAGCTCCAGCCACTCATACAGCCAGAGGCCGCTAACCCAGAAGAAAAAACGGGGGAAGATGGAAGCAATCTCAGGGATGACAGTGTGCCACTGGAGAGCTTGGTTCTAAGATCCACATCACGGAAAGTTCTAGTGTAAAAAAAGTCATACATTTTATTGATACATAAGGCTGCAGGAAAAGCTGACATGTTTCAGCCTGAAATGGCCTTAGTCATAGCTACCTGCTACTGGAACTTTCCGTAATGTGGAGTATCCATTACTAATATCCTATTGGAATTGAGCTTGCAGAAGCTGGAGTCGGCCTCTGGAGCCCTGCAGTCTGTTTGATTGGGATATAGGGATTGAGCATTTCTCTTGGACTTTATCCTCCATGACTGAGGCACAGGTGTGAAAAATTTGGGAAAACCATGAAGTAAAACCTAAGAAAATAGATAAGGCCTGAAAGTCAGATGGAGCAGGTGCTTGTATTACAGCTTTCACACACTCAGGTTCAGGCACTAGTACCTCTTGTGGTATAATGTGGCCCAAAAAAGACAGCTGAGTTTGTCTAAAGCAGCATTTAGAAAGATTCAGTTTCGGTCCTGCAGAATAAATGTGATTTACAGTAGAATCATTTTAAGATCTAGATAACACTATACAAAAGATATGTGTGTATGTAATAGAGTGCAACCAGAGTTCCCTGCAATATATATGGGCTGTACTATTTGTTTCCTGTAGGAGTTGAGGAATATTATTGTGATGGCAGTAACCCTGACACATATCAAATGTCTGATGTATCCAAGCACTTTCTGGAGGTACACAAGGGAGATATGTCTTACTTTGCATTCTTTGGAAAAGAAAAAATCAGTTTGACAGAGATGGTGACCTGTACATTAAACTCTTGGAAAGTGAAGTGTTTGGGATACATAGACTGGGTACGAGAGCACCAAATGGTCTCAGTCATCGCTGGGATGTGGATCTAATAAGTTACTGGTATATATTAAGTTGATCTTAAAATAACTTTATTCTTAACCGTCTCAATATTTTTTTGTGAAAAAAAGGAAAATTTATTATCAAATACTTACTGTAATTTTCCTTTCCTGGTGGACTCCATGGCAGCTTACGTGTGGGTTAACCCCGCCTCCTCTCCAATGCTATAGGACCCCCTACCCTATAAGATTGAGCTTGCCTGTATAGACTGTGTTCCGTAACTAGCCTACTCTTTGACCGATGGGTGGGAACTCCGTCTGCCATGGAGTCCATCAGGAAAGGAAAATTACGGTAAGTAATTTCCTGACAGACTCCATGGCAGCCTACGTGTGGGAAATAACTAGCCATTCCACACGTGTGGGTATGCTGAACAGCAATAAATATAATTTGACCCGCCAACCAACAGGATTTATAAACGAAAGTTCACAGAAGAAAGCAAAGCAGGCTCAGTAAAGTAATCTGACATTAAGGTTTTAATAGGGGCCCATGAGGCCGCTTGCAGATAATGCCTGGATACACGTACCGGGCTGCTGCCCATGAAGCCGCTATACCCTTGGTGGAACGTGCCGTCACTGCCTCCGGAGGAGTTAGGATCCTAGCTCTATAAGGCTGATGGGTGAACTGGACAATTCGTTCTAGTCGAGGCTTGATTCAGTTTGTTACTGCCAAAGTGCAGGATAGACAGGTAGACAGAGTGTCTAAAAGGAAGGGAGTAGCTTGCAGGTATACCTTCAGAGTTTTGTCTACGTCCAGAGTATGAACTTTAGTGGACTCCTGGGTCTTGAATGTAGATAGGACGATTTCCTGGATCTTATGGAACCTTGAGGTAATTCTGGGATTTGAGCTGAGCATGGGAATAAGGACCATCTAAAGAAGGACAGAAAAAGGTTCTTCGTAACCTAGGGACGTGATCTCCGAGACCCTCTAGCCAAGGTAATGGCTACTAGGACAGTGACTTTAGCTAAAAAGGTCTCCAATAGAAAGAGGGGAGGACCCCGTGTTACTAGGTTCAGACAGTGAGCCAATGACAAGGGGAAGGTCTCAATTGGGAAATCTTGGTCTCCTATTCGAGGGCTAAGTTTTAACTGCCCATGGAACTGCTGGACTAAAGGGTGAACAGTCCACCAAGTTCCAGAGAAGCCCGACAAGGCTGAGACTTGGACTCTAAGAGAGCTGATGGATAGAGATAAATCTAGGCCGAGGAAAAAAAAAAAAAAGGAGCTGAAGATTTCCTGAGTTTTTGGATTTCTACATGACCTGCCCGAAGAATGAGAACTCAACAGATTTGGCCCGAATTCTCCTATCGATCTAATTCGTGCTCGTCCCTGTAGAGTTCATGAGAGTGGCAATCACCCTTGAAGCGCACCTGAGCCAGACAAGGGTGCAGGACTGTCCTTGAGAAAGAAGGTCCAGCCTGAAAGGGAGAGGCACCGGATCCCGGAAGCTGAGCTGGCTTAGGAGGGGAAGTCAAGGCTCGTTTGGCCAGTAAGGAGCTACTGCCACCACTTTGACTGCTTCCTCATGAGATCTTCATAAGAACCTGAGGATTATTGGGAGTGATGGAAAAGGTGTATGCCCTCTTGAAGCTCAATCGATCTGTCAGGGCACCCACTCCAGAGGCCTAGCTGCAATGGCCCCGGGTTGTAACACCTCACCAGCTTGAGGTTGCCTGTGAAGAAAAAAGATCCACTTCTGGATTGACTCCCAGGAACAGAATCCACTTGAATTTCTGCACACGAGAAGACCATTCTTTAGTGTCTGCGCGTCAGGAATCCGATCAGACGATCTGCATTCCGGAGATATAGGCCACTGAAATGCTGGTCAGGCTCTTTTGGGCCCAAGATATGATGGGCTCGAACTCCCGGAATAGTGTGGAACTTCGAGTGCCCCTATGACTCTTCACATAGAAGATCCCTGTTGTGTCGTCCATTCTTATAATACTGACTCTCCCTCCCGGAGATGGGAGAAGAACTGAAGGGCACACTAGGCTGTCCGAAAATCCAGGATATTCTAGCTCGCATTGAGAAGACACGTACCCAACTTGCCCATAGCCAGATCCTAACTGCAGAGGGCTCCCCAACCGGTACCGCTGGCATCAGTCGTGACCTTGACCATGAGATGGGGCAATGGAGTGGCAATTCAGCAGATTGTGCGCTGAAGACACCAGAAGAGGCTGCTCCACGTCGTTGATATGTGAATAGGTTGACTGTTGCCCCTTGATTTCCCTTGCTGCAGAAAACCTGACTGGAGAGGGTATAACCTCTGCAGGGACCACTTGACCATAGGGGTTGTGTAGACCGTTGAGCCGATTCTTTTTTTTTAATTTCAGATTTAGGAGCCACCTGAAGCTGGTCAAGGTGGAAATTACCAGTTCCCTGAGAACCAGCAACTGGTCTTTGTGTTGGGATAGCAAGACGAGGTCATCGAAATAGTGATAAAGACGTACCCCTCTCGTTTAAATGAGGGCCACTATGACCAGAGGAAAAATTTTCTTTTTTTTTTTTTCGAGAAGACTCGGGTGAGGTCATCAGCCCGAAAAGGAGGAAGAAGAACTGTAGATGGTCTTGCCCAATTTGGAACCAGAGGTAAACGTCTTTTAAGTCGATTGGGATTAGCCAATCTCCTGGCCGTATAGAAGGTCGACAGAGCCTTCTATCGTATCTACAAACTTTATATACTTGTATAGGTAAGATAGATCTATTACTGGACACCAAAAACTGTTACTTTTGTGTTAAGAAGAGGGGAAATTATACCCCCTGGAATTCTTCGTCCCTCGGGACGTGTACAGTAACGCCTGTTTCTGCTCTTCCAACCGAGTTAGCAGAGTGAAGGACAATATGTGGCTCAATAAAACCATCTTGACAGCCCAGTAATCAGTGATGGAGGCCACCCAGACGTGCCGGAAGAGGAGCAGATGAGCCTCCCTGCCCAAACTGCCTGGGCGGGCGCAACCCAAAAAGATTTAGCTGGTTCCCGACCATCGGACGCCTTACTCTTAGCGTGTTTACGTAAGGATGCTTGCACTCTACTCCAATTCTTTGTGAAGGTACAGCCAGGCCTTTAAAAGCAAACTTCTCACGAGCGTTCAACACCTCCCGTACTGGGAACTCTTCCGACCAAGCAGACGACTAATCTGGGGAAGGCGTAACTATAAGGCCTGTTGAACCCTGACCCAGGACCATTTAGTCCAAGCCAACAGGTGAAGCAGATTGACGCCAGCTTCAGCTCCTTAACTGCTGAACTTCTGGAGAACTCTTCCGAAGCTCCCCTGAGTACGAAGACTACAATCTCTGTCCAGGCTTCCATAATCTTTAGACATAGCTGCTAGGGCATACCGGCAAACCCGTAAGCTTCCTTGAGATCTTGATCTAACTTCTCTCAAG
Organism: Lithobates clamitans; assembly: GCA_037952925.1. Classification (NCBI taxonomy): domain Eukaryota; kingdom Metazoa; phylum Chordata; class Amphibia; order Anura; family Ranidae; genus Lithobates; species Lithobates clamitans. Next base: position 3,761,544 of record JBBGZY010000374.1, read on the forward strand.
CCTGTCCTGCAGGACACGGCATCTTCTACGGTAGAGTAACCTGTTATGTCAGACACAACAATGCTGCATTTATAAGGGGAGTGTTTCCCAGACACTTCATTTCTTCTGTCTTGAAGGGATACACTCTGGAGGTATTGTTTGACGTGGAAGTTTTCTTGTCCACTTAGTTGCACTCCTCTCCTCTTGCAAATGTTGTGGCCTGACAAGGTCTCTGTCATCCTGGATCATGACTTGCGGGGTCCGATCTGAAAAGGGCTGAAAAAGATTGAAGGGAACACCAAACGCAATCTCAATCCTTTGAGTCTGCAACCTCAGCCCCTCCCCTCGCCTGCACGTACCTTGTGCGTGAGGGCTGGCTGTATGAAGGCAGTGACCTGTCCATAACCGCTGGACAGAACATCATCATGACACGGATAGTCTGCAGATGACCCAGAAATGCTACACATACCGAGCCAATCAGAAATATTATATATATAGGATATATATATTTATTTATATACACATATATATTTTTTACTCACAATCCAAACAGGAGTATAGATACATGCTGTGTAAAGTAAGTATGAGTATGTATATGTATAAAGCCTCTTTTTTTTCTTCTTTTTTTTAAATATATGTATATATATTGTGAGGGGGTTAGCTCGGCAGCGGGTGTGTGTGACCCCCTGGATGGGTTCACCACACAAAATCAGGCACAGCAGACAGCTTTGTAGGTGAAACAAAAACAAAGGTGCGGTTTATTTAGACTAGATGCATTGAAAAATAACAGAAAAACAAAAAAAGAAACATGAAAAGAAATCCTGGTCAGCTTGACCGCTTACTACACACGTAGATTCCCTAACTAACAACTGGGTGCAGCCTTGTGCTGCCCCAGTCCCTATCTCTCTTTGAGAAGTTTTGCCACACAGGCGTTAACTCACCGCAAAGCTCAGATACCACACTCCCCAGTCTACACAATCACAGAACTGGTTCCAGGATGGAGCATCTCCCTAAGCATGCTGGGGTGATTTCTATAGGTCTTAATGAGCCCACTTACTTCAGCTGGGCTCATTAACTCTTCCCCTGCAGGACTCCCAGCACTCCCCCTAGTGGTATAAGTCAGCATAAAGCCTGAATCTAGGGCATACATATTTTCCATCCTGGATGCAACCAGGTGTTTTTACCTGCCTGCTGTCACATACCCCCCCCTCTTGTTTCAACCTTGGGGTTGGAACACACGCAGTCAGGCACGCATGTACTCGAGACAAAGCATCCACATTCCCCATTTTAACGCCAGGGCGATGCTTTACTGTAAAGTTGAATTCCTGTAGGGCCAGGAACCACCTATTTATCCTTCTATTGGTCTCCTTGTTTTGAGCCATCCACTTTAAAGGAGCGTGATCAGTTACCAGGTCAAAGTGCCTACCTAATAGATAGTACCGAAGGGAATCTAGAGCCCACTTCACAGCTAAACACTCCTTCTCAATTGTGGCGTAATTTACCTCATGGGACTTCAATTTCCTGCTGAGGTAAATGACTGGGTGCTCTTCCCCGTTCCAGACCTGGGACAACACTGCTCCCAACCCAACGTCTGATGCATCAGTTTGTACAACAAAGTCCTTAGAGAAGTCTGGTGAGTACAACACTGGCTGGCTACATAAGGCGGTTTTTAATGACTGGAACGCTGCTTCAGCCTCTGGGGACCATTTGACCATGACAGACTCTTTCCCTTTTGTCAGGTTGTTGAGGGGCACAGCCTGAGAAGCAAAATGGGGGATGAATCGCCGATAATAGCCAGCGATTCCCAGAAAGGCTCGTACCTGTTTCTTGCTGTTGGGACGTGGCCAACTCTGTATGGCCTCGACTTTATTGACTTGAGGCTTTATCACTCCCCTCCCAATAGTGTACCCCAGATATTTGGCCTCCTCCTGTCCAATGGTACACTTCTTTGGATTGGCCGTAAACCCAGCTTCCCGGATGGAGTCTAAGACTGCTTGCACTTTTGGCAGATGTGAGACCCAATCTGTGCTATGGATAATCACATCATCCAGGTAAGCTGCAGCATACTTCTGATGGGGCCTCAGAATCTTGTCCATTTTCCGCTGGAATGTTGCAGGTGCATTCTGTAACCCAAACGGCATTCTCTTGTATTGGAACGCCCCATCTGGGGTTACAAACGCAGTTTTCTCCTTGGCCGACTCGGCCAGGGGAATTTGCCAATACCCTTTGGTGAGATCGAGAGTTGTCATGTATCGGGCTGTTCCCAACCGGTCGATCAACTCATCTATACGCGGCATGGGGTAGGTGTCAAATTTTGTAACTTTATTCAATTGTCGAAAATCGTTACAAAACCGCCAGCTCCCATCAGGTTTGGGCACTAGTACGATAGGACTGGACCAGTCACTCTGGGACTCCTCTATCACACCCAATTCTAGCATCCTTTGAACCTCCCCACGTATTGCCTCCCGTCGGGCTTCTGGTATTCTATAAGGTTTTAGTTTTACCGTTTCTCCTGGCGGGGTAATAATATCATGCTCTACGCCAGAGGTTTCTCCCGGCAGCTCAGAGAAAATCTCTTTGTTGCGAAGTACAAACTCTTTAACCTCCTGTTTTTGGGGTTTCGATAAGGTGACTGCGATTCCAACCTCAGGAACAAAGCAATCAGACTGGACCGGTAACAAAGTCTCTGCGACTAGGGATTCCCTATCCCTCCAGGCTTTCAGCAGATTGACGTGATATACCTGTTCCGGCTTTCGCCTTCCTGGCTGTCTGACCCTATAGTTCACCTCACTCACTTTTTCAAGAACTTCGTATGGACCTTGCCATTTGGCCATGAATTTGCTTTCAACCGTAGGGACTAGCACCAATACCTTATCCCCTGGGGAAAAAGTACGGGTCTTGGCCCCACGGTTGTACACTCTCTGCTGTGCTAACTGCGATTGGGCCAAATGTTCCTTTACGATTGGCATTACCTGTGCAATTCTATCTTGCATCAGGGCGACATGCTCAATCACACTCCTGTGGGGAGAACTCTCATTTTCCCAAGTTTCCTTGGCGATATCCAGCAGTCCTCTTGGGTGTCTCCCATAGAGTAACTCAAAGGGTGAGAAACCCGTAGAGGATTGGGGTACCTCCCTAATGGCAAACATCAAATAGGGTATTAGACAGTCCCAATTCTTTCCATCTCTATCCACCACCTTCTTTAACATTTGTTTTAGGGTTTTGTTGAATCTTTCAACCAACCCATCTGTTTGGGGGTGATACACAGACGTACGTAATTGTGTCACTTTGAACAACTTGCATAGTTCTTTCATAACCCGGGACATAAAAGGTGTACCTTGGTCCGTAAGCAGTTCCTTACAAATACCCACACGGCTAAAAACAAGTGATAGTTCTTTGGCTATGGTTTTGGCCGAGGTATTTCGAAGAGGAATCGCTTCCGGATAACGGGTGGCATAGTCCATTATAACCAAAATGTACTGATGCCCCCTAGCGGACTTCATTATCGGACCTACCAAATCCATTGCGATCCTCTCAAAGGGGATCTCAATGATAGGAAGAGGTACCAGCGGGTTACGGAAATGTGGCATAGGTGCCGACTTCTGACACACAGGGCAGGAGGAACAATAATTTTCTGTTTCCTTCATGACCCCAGGCCAATAGAATCTCTGCAATACTCTCTCTCTGGTTTTCTCTGTCCCCAGATGACCTCCAAGAATGTGCCCATGGGCCAATTCCAACACCAACTTCCTGTAAGGTTTGGGCACCACAAGTTGCTCAATGGTTTCTTCTGCCCTTTGAGCCACTCGATACAGTAGGTCCCTTTCCACAGTGAAGTACGGGTAAGTGCAAGTTTTTTCTGGGTTCACTAACTCGCCATCTATTTTCACCACATTTTCCCGTGCCTTTATTAGGGTGGGGTCTTTTAACTGTTCTGTGGCAAAATTTTCCCTGTGAACCTCAAGATCCGAAAATTCCACAGACGGCATGTTTTCATCTGAGGATGTTGGCTCCTCCCCATTTTCTCGAGTTTCCCCCACCAATACCGACAAGGGAAATTCAGGAGAGTCCTCACCACTCTCAGAGGAATTCTGGTCATTATCTTTCTGGTCTATAGGGGCACCAGTGGGGGGCTCAGGACAATCCCAGAGTTCCCAGAACATTGGAAAATCCCTTCCCACAATGGCATCATGTGGTAAGTGAGACACTAACCCCACCTGATGAGAGAGGTTACCTTTGTGGGTCTCAAAAAACACTGAAGTTACAGGATACTCTCGGGTGTCCCCATGCACACAAATAACAGCCACCTTGTTATTCCCAGAGACCACTGTAGTAACTAATTCAGCCTTTATCAATGTCACCAGGCTACCTGAATCCAGCAACACATCAACATTTCTACCATTAATACACATTTTACATAAATGTTTCTCAGGTCCCCGAATGGCAGCACATGCGACTGTCGCAAACAGCGACTGACGTCTGTCCCTTATAAAGTCACATTGCATAGGTTCATCCACAACTGGGCAATTAGCTGAAATATGTCCCTCTTGCCGGCAGCGGTAGCAAATAATCTTTTTCGCTGCCTCTTGCGACCTGGGCTTCCCGGGCTGCTCCCGCCAGACATTAGGTTGAACCCCCACCCTCTCACTCTCTCCACCCTCACCCCTTGGAGTCATCTTACCCGCCAATGGGGATGGTCTGGTCTTAGGGTGGAAAGTCCGTGAGTCCCTGGAAGAGGTGGTCAGGTTCTCTGTAGCCAAGTACCTCTCAACCAGATCCACAAGCTTATCTGCAGTTTCTGGGTCTCCATGGCTTACCCACTTTTGGATGGCAGTAGGAAGAGCTCTCAGAAAACGATCCATAACAACACGTTCCACAATGTTTGGTGCAGTCAAAGTCTCTGGCTGCAGCCACCTCCTGCTCAGGTGAATGAGATCATACATTTGAGACCTGGGGGGTTTTCCAAGCCGGAAAGTCCAGTTATGTACACGCTGAGCCCGGACGGCCAGGGTGACACCCAGCCGTGCCAATATTTCTGTTTTTAGCACCACATAGTCTTTTGCTTGGTCTGGCTCTAGGTCATAATAGGCTTTCTGCGATTCCCCCGTTAACAGAGGGGCCACAAGTCCAGCCCACTGCTCCTTAGGCCACTTTTCCCTTTCAGCAGTCCTTTCAAATGTGGTCAAAAACACCTCCGGATCATCCTCTCCAGTCATTTTTGTCAGTAAACGGCTCACACCAAAGGATGCAATATTAGTGGAACCACTTGCCTCACTGGTCTGCGGCCGTTGCTGCATTAATGTCTCAATTTGTTGTTGGAGTCTCTGCTCTTGCTTTTGTAACAGCTCTATGAAGCGGGCCTCAGATTGCTGCTGGGCTTGTTGCTGAGCGTCCAGACTCTGCAGTTGAGCTTTCTGCTGAGCTTCCAGACTCTGATGGTGAGCTTTCTGCTGAGCTTCCAGACTCTGCTGCAAAGTTGCATTTGTCTGTTGTTGAGCTGCAAGGCTCTTTTGCAAACCTGCATTTGTCTGCTGCTGATTTGCATTTGCTAGAGCCAGCTGTCTCAGTATCTCCTCCATGCTGGCCTTAAAAAAAAAACTGCCCCTGCTTCTCCACCAACTGTGAGGGGGTTAGCTCGGCAGCGGGTGTGTGTGACCCCCTGGATGGGTTCACCACACAAAATCAGGCACAGCAGACAGCTTTGTAGGTGAAACAAAAACAAAGGTGCGGTTTATTTAGACTAGATGCATTGAAAAATAACAGAAAAACAAAAAAAGAAACATGAAAAGAAATCCTGGTCAGCTTGACCGCTTACTACACACGTAGATTCCCTAACTAACAACTGGGTGCAGCCTTGTGCTGCCCCAGTCCCTATCTCTCTTTGAGAAGTTTTGCCACACAGGCGTTAACTCACCGCAAAGCTCAGATACCACACTCCCCAGTCTACACAATCACAGAACTGGTTCCAGGATGGAGCATCTCCCTAAGCATGCTGGGGTGATTTCTATAGGTCTTAATGAGCCCACTTACTTCAGCTGGGCTCATTAACTCTTCCCCTGCAGGACTCCCAGCACTCCCCCTAGTGGTATAAGTCAGCATAAAGCCTGAATCTAGGGCATACATATTTTCCATCCTGGATGCAACCAGGTGTTTTTACCTGCCTGCTGTCACAATATATATATATATATATATACATATATATATATATATATATATATATATACATATATATATATACACATATATATATATATATATATATATATATATATATATATATATATATATATATATATACATATATATATACATATATATATATATATACATATATATATATATATATATATATATATATATATATATATATATATATATATATATATATATACATATATATACATATATACATATATATACATATATACATATATATATATATATATATATATATATATATATATATATATATATATATATACATATTTATTTATTTATTTATTTATTTATTTTTATCTTCAATTTTCCCCTTACTGACTGAAAACTCAGTCAGACCATGCAGACCAGGCTGGGGGAAGTTGCCGCTCACTGTCTGTGGGAAATCACGTTCTTGACAGGAGATGGCAGACAATCAAATCCCCCGCCTGAGTGACGTCACCACTCCTCCACCTCACGCCTGAACCATATGAGACGGCCATACGGCGCCTGCGCAGCCGCTGGAAAATTTGCCGCTCCGCGCACGCGCGAGCCAAGCCTCGCTTTTACGGAGGCCCCACGCATGCACAGGACGACAGTGGCGGCCGCAGCGGCCTGGAACGCAGAAGCGTTCTGAATGCCATGAGGGGACACAGAGGTACTGGGGAGAATTGGGAGACAAACAACATAATAGCATAAACAAAGGAACGACTTCCATGGAAGAAGTAGGAAATTGCAGTCCTTGCCAGACGATAATGCGTCCACCTTCAGGCTTATCGAGGCATCCACCCTCCACGACTGGGGTATCTAGTGCCATGAAAAGCTACTCGCCCGCTCGTAGCTGGGCCCTGAGCTGCATGTATGATGGGATGCTAGATTCTGGAAACAATCCGACCGGACGCCAACAGGAACAATCGTGATGTAGGTCCATGGAGGAGGACAAAAAAGGAACACAGTCTATACAGGTGAGCTCAATCCTATAGCATTGGAAAGGAGGCCGGGTTAACCCACACGTAGGCTGCCATTGAGTCTGTCAGGAAAGCAATATTATCAGATCCACTATTGTATTATTTATATAATTTGAGCTGCACCAGTATGAATACCTGCAATTGCTTCTGCGTTACTTGCTTTCATTGTACAAAAATTGCGATTTACTTGTAGGAATATCTTATGCTATACAGTATGGGGCTGATCTACTAAGATTCCCTGCACGTATGGGTGCTCTACATTTAACAGCGCCCAATTAAAGTCAATTAGGACTTTAACTGGGCGGACATGCAAACGGAGGTGCGCTATTGCCGGCGAACATGCCTGTCACATTGGAATATGCAGGAATTGTTGAAGTCAATGGGGCTTGAACCTGCAAAATCCAAAGTCCTCATTAAAGGCTTGTATGTGAGTTATTGGCCAAAAAAATTGTATGGGGACCTGGGTACTGCCCTGGGGGACATGTATCAATGCAAAAAAAAACTTTTTAAAACAATCGTTTTTTAAGGAGTAGTGATTTTAATGATGCTTAAAATGAAACAAATAAATTGAAATATTCCTTTAACCACTTCCGCCCGGCCTATAGCAGATTGCCGGGCGGTGGTTCCGTTATCCTGACTGGGCGTCATATGACGTCCAGTAGGATAACATGCCACTGCGCGCCCACGGGGGCGCGCATCGCGTTGATCGGTGGAGAGGTGTGTCAGTCTAACACACCGCTACACTGATCTTGGTAAAGAGCCTCTGGCAGAGGCTCTTTACCACGTGATCAGGCGTGTCCAATCACGGCTGATCACGATGTCAATAGGAAGAGCCGTTGATCGGCTTTTCCTCACTCGTGTCTGACAGACGCGAGTAGAGGAGAGCTGATCAGCGGCTCTCCTGGCAGGGGGGGTCTGCGCTGATTGTTTATCAGTGCAGCCCCTCCTCAGATGACCACACTGGACCACCAGGGATCACCACTAGGACCACCAGGGAAGGGGGCAACATGTGGATGGCCAGGGATGTACCCCATGGCAATCCACATGTGCCCAATGTGCCCAGTCAGTGCCCAATCTGTGCCAATCAGTGCCCACAAATGGGCATTGATTGGCACAGTTACATTGCAGTGATGCCCAGCAATGCCACACTTAGGGGCATCAGTGCCACCAATCAGTGTCATCAGTGCCACCCATCAGTGTCCATCGGTGCCACCTGTCAGTGCCCATCCTTGCCCATCAGTTCCCACCTATCAGTGCTCATCAGTGCCCAACCGTGCCACCTATCAGTGCCACCCATTAGTACCCATCAGTGCCACCCATAAGTACCTATCAATGCCACCTACGAGTGCCCATCAGTGCCGCCTATGAGTGCCCATCGGTGCCACCTATGAGTGCCCATCAGTGCCACCTATCAGTGCCCATCAGTGCTGCCTGTCAGTGCCACCTCATCAGTGCCACCTCATTGGTGCCACCTCATCGGTGCTCATCAGTGCCGCCATATCAATGCCCGTCTTTGAAGAAGAAAACGTACTTGTTTACAAAAATTTTTAACAGAAACAAAGAAAAACTTGTTTTTTTTCAAAATTTTCAGTCTTTTTTTATTTGTTGAGCAAAAAATAAAAACTGCAGAGTTGATCAAATACCCCCACAAGAAAGCTCTATTTGTGGGAACAAAATGATAAAAAAATTGTTTGAGTACAGTGTAGCATGATTGCGCAATTGTCATTCAAATTGCGACAGCGCTGAAAGATGAAAATTGGCCTGGGCGGGAAGGTGTCTAAGTGCCTGGTATTGAAGTAGTTAAATATCATGCCTGGGGGGTCCCCTTAGTCTGCCTGTAAAGTGGCGCATATGTGCGATGTGTAGAACATGCCGCAGCAATAATGACATTTATAAAAGGAAAATGTCATTTAAACTTGCTCATGGCTGGAAAGTATTGCCGGCGCCGTATGGGTCTGTGATGTCACTCTGGATGACGCCATCTGGTGGCCACACCCCATGGTTATATATTAAATGTGTGCTGTGGAAGCAGACAGATCGGCGGGACGCAGCATCGGAGGAGGGTCGTTTTTCTATCTTCAGCGGGTCGGTGGTGGTAGCGGCGCAGGAAGAAGAAGAAGACAGGAGGAAGAAGCGAGGGAAGGAGAAGACCGGAGGAAGAAGCGGGGGGAGGAAGAAGCCGGAGGAAGACCGGAGGAATAAGGCGATAACTGGAGGAAGAAGTGGGGGAAGAAGAAGCCAGAGGAAGAAGTAGAAGACCAGAGGAAGAAGCGGTAGAAGAAGAAGACAAAGGATTTGTCAAAAACTGGCTATAGTCTTTTGTCACACTACACTACATTTGTTGGTGAATAGGTAGTGGTACAATGTACCCCATACTCATTCACATAGGGGGGCACCCTTGGTAAAGGGGGCTTTCCAGATTCCGATAAGTCCCCCCCCGCAGACCCCGACAACCACCAGCCAGGGTTGTCGGGAAGAGGTCCTTGTCCTCATCAACATGGGGAGAAGGTGCTTTGGGGGGACTCCATAGCACCCCCTCATGTTGAGGGCATGTGGCCTGGTACGGTTCAGGAGGGGGTGTTCTCTCGTCCCCACCATCCTGACCTCCAGGCTGCATGCTTGGATAAGGGTCTGGTATGGATTTTGGGGGGTCCCCATTCCAATTTTTATTTAATTGGCATTGACCTCCCCTTAAAATTCATACCAGACCCAAAGGGCCTGATATCAATTTTGGGGGGGACCTCACGCCAAATTTTGTTTAAACCATTGTTTTGTGGTATTTTTTTCTTACTTTGGTGCTTAGAGAGAATGCACATTTAGTTGGCATATTTTATGCCTTACCTAGTCCATAAAATAATTAGTAGAGCCCTGAAATTCAGCTTTGGAGCAGGGATTTTTTTTGGGGGGGTTCTTCCCCCTCCCCCCCATTACACTTTCTAATCAAGGACAAGCATGTGTGCACAACCAAATACTTTTGTATGCAACTAGATTTAATACGGATTTGAAGAGGTTTGAATAGTTTGCACTTAGAAAATATGTATTTTGAGTCTGCAAAAGTCAAACATAAAGCAAACAACAATCAACTTTTTATTTCAACATTAGTATAAACATTTGTTACATTAATGTACTTGGGCCAAAAAATATATATAAAAGGCATGGAAATGATGCTCCAGCATTTGACAATATAGTTAAAAGGGCCCTGCTCAAAAGAGCTTACAATCTACAAGGGTAGGACACTAAAAATTAGACACATTAAAACAAATCACATTAGAAAAGCAGGGATACTAATCAAGCTAACAACCATGACAAACCTTTGTGGAGAAGTCCTTGCCCCAAACTCCTAAAAAGTTAAATGGCAGGATTATCATAAGCAAAACCAGACAAAATTAATACAAAAGCCAAAAAAGGCAGCGCACAGACTACATTGACACACACAGCAGGAATGAATTAGCAGGTACCTTCCTTTTCATTGAAACCATGACATAGCAGTTGTAAGTCTAACATGTGAGATTTAGTAGCAATCATCAAACAACAGCCTTAGTGGGGTGTGGGTCAGGAATTATGCACCCCCCCAAAAAAAACATATCTATTTGTAAACCAATATACACACTGCAAAGAAAGATTCAGGTCTGTTCTTAGGCCAAACACTTGCTACAAATGCTGGCCTTTAATCAACCTAGCTAGGATTGCTCGCACACCCACCCAGTAAAGGACACACCCACCAGTGTAATTGTTTCTGTCTCTTAATGTAGGCCTCAAATGCTCACACTTGTTCATTAGGAATACATACTCTTTACAAATGGAAAAAATGCATCAGCATAGATATCTGTGCAGGGTCAACTTTAAAAAAAAATGGAACATTGTTGGATATGTGGAGGGTCCAAAACAGGAAATTACAACTTTGTAAGGGCTTCTTCACACAAATTGGTGACAAAGCGCATTTGTCATTCATCATAAGCATACAACATTAAAATATGTGTGCACGATCACACCAGACTTATACATCCATATCTGGGCCAAAAACACCCCAGTTCTAAATTTGGTGCAAACTAGGGATGGGCCGAACACTCCCCAGTTTGGTTCGCATCCAGAACATGCGAACGGACCGAAAGTTCGCGCGAACATTCGAACACCGTTAAAGTCTATGGGACTCACACGTGAGAAATCAAAAGTGCGAATTTTAAAGGCTAATATGTAAGTTATTGTCCTAAAAAGGGTTTGGGGACCTGGGTGCTGCCCCAGGGAACATGTATCAATGGAAAAAAAAAAGTTTTAAAAACGGATGTTTTTTCAGGAGCAGTGATTTTAATGCTTAAAGTGAAAAAAGAAAATTGAAATATTCCTTTAAATATCTTACCTGGGGGGTGTCAATAGTATGCCCGTAAAGTGGCGTGTGTTTCCTGTGCTTAGAACAGTCCCTGCACAAAATGGCATTTCTAAAGGAATAAAAGTCATTTAAAACTGCTTGAGGCTTTAATTAATGTCGGGTCCCGGCAATATGGATGAAAATCAGTGAGACAAACCGTGTGGGTAGCCCCCCCAGCCCGTTACCAAGCCCTTTGGGTCTTGTATGGATATTAAGGGGAACTCTGCACCAAAATTAAAAAAAGAAAAGGCGTTGGGCCCCCAGGCCCTATATACTCTGAACAGCAGGTGGTGCAAACAAGACAGGGACTGTAGGTTTGTTCTTATGTAGAATCTGTTTGTAATTTGGAACAGGTACATTTTGTAAGTGTAGCTCCAACCAAAAAATCTATTTTAAAGCTTTTTGGAAAACATAGGGAAGGGTTATCACCCCTGAAACATTTGTTTTGCTGTCTGTGCCCCTGTTCAGAAGATTTCACCTCACTTCACACCTCACACAATGACAATTGGATTTTGAAAATGTGGGGTTTTTAAGGGAAACAAGGATTGGTGATAAATCAGTGGAGGAGACACCTTTTTCCCATATTAACACTCACAGGAGAGAATTTCCCTTCCTAAGGGTAGATTTCCTCTCACTTCCTGTTGTCTCCCTCTGTTTGTAAGTAGGAGTCGTTTGTAAGTCGGATTTTTGAAAATAGGGGACCGCCTGTATATACTATATGGTCTGCCCTATACACTCTGTGGAAAATCGGGCCTTAGGTATTGGTGGTACCAGAACACTGTAAGCCCTCAGTTACTCTTGGTGGGTGCTGGAACGGGCCCTGCTGTGAAATATTATATCAAGAATTGTAATTACATGCCCCTGTTAAACAGGACAGAAAAATTGGGCCTTAGGCGGGGATTGTGGTGGTGGTGGCACAACACAGTAAAGCCTCACAGATACTTATTTTGAGCACAGAAACAGGCCCTGCTGTGAAATATTAGATAAAAAATTGTAATTACACGCCCCTGTTAAACAGGGGCAGAAAAAATGGGCCTTAAGCAGTGGTGGTGGTGCCACAACACTGCAACCCCTCACAGATATTCTTGTTGAGCTCAGGAACAAGCCCTGCTGTTAAATATTTGATCAAAAATTGTAATTACATGCCCCTGTTAAACAGGGGCAGAAAAATTGAGCCTTAGCCACTGGTGGTGGTGCCCAGAACCAAAAATGTTCTTAGAAGCTATCAACATGAACATTGAGGAGGAATAGGATAGTCACTCAGCATAACAGGATAGTCACTCGGCATCAGCATAGGCAGTCTTGAAGGGATTTCACATTCATAAAAAAATTAATCAGTTACATCAGCATCAGGTGCTTGGTAGCTGGTGATCCAAGACTGATTCATTGTTATGAAGATGAGCCGATCAACCAAGTCGGTGGACAGACGCACTCTGTGATCAGTTACAAAGCCTCCAGCAGCACTGAATGTGCGTTCTGAAAGAACGCTTGATGCAGGACAGGCCAGTAGCTCAATTTCCTACTGTACAAGCTCTGGCCAGTGATCCATCCTCAAGACCCAGTAACCGAGTGGATTTTCGGTTGGAAAGGTCTCCAAGTCTGATCTTGCCCCTAGGTATTCCTGCACCATGTACAAATGGCGCTGGCGATGGTTGCTGGAACCGGTCAGACCTTGGGGCTGCGGACTAAAAAATTAACTGAATGCATCAGTCAGATGGCCACCTTCTCCACCGCTCCTTCTGTGACTGACCGAAGCCTCAGCAACACGTTGTCCATGAGTACCAGGAAATTGTACCCTCCCAGGCTCTGGAAACGCATTGCACAAACCTTTCTGCAAGGCCTCCCGAAGATGTTTCATCCTCTGCTCCCTCTGCGACGGCTGGATAAGTTCCGCCACCTTACCCTTGTAACGTGGATCAAGAAGGGTTGCCAGCCAGTACTGATCCCTCTCCTTGATACCACGAATCCAAGGGTCCTTTCGCAGGCTTTGCAGGATTAGGGAGGCCATGCAGCGTAGGTTTGCTGAGGCATTTGGTCCGGAGTCCTCTGGGTGACTAAGGACGACCTGATCCACACCCACCTCCTCCCAGCCACGTATAAGTTCATGGCTTTCTGAAGACTGAAAATGATCCCTTGAAGACTGCTGCTGATGCTGAGTGCCAGGCTCCACCTCCATGCTGATACAATCCTCCTCCTTCTGCTCATCCTGTGTGATAGGCGGGCCTGCAGGAATACTGTCTGGATAAAGGGGGCCTTGAGAGGTAAGGAAGTCCTCCTCTTCCTCCCTCTGTTCTGCTTCAAGTGCCCTGTCCATTATTCCACGCAGCGTGTGCTCCAACAGGGAGACAAGAGGGACAGTATCACTGATGCATGCACTGTCACTGCTCACCATCCTCGTGACCTCCTCAAATGGGGACAGGACAGTGCATGCATCATTGATCATGAGCCACTGGCGTGGCGAAAAAAGCCATGCTCCCCTGACCCTGTCCTGGTGCCATACTCGCACAGATAGTCATTGATGACCTTCTGCTGCATGTGCAGTCGCTGCAGCATTGCCAACGTTGAGTTCCACCTGGTGAGCATGTCACAGATGAGGCGGTTCTTGGGCAGGTTGCATCCCATTTGGAGGTCAGCCAGCCGAGCACTGGCATTATATGACCGACGGAAATGCCCACAGACTTTCCTGGCCTGCCTCAGGAGATCCTGTAAGCATGAGTACCGGCACAAGAACCGCTGCACCACCAAATTAAGGACGTGAGCCAAACAGGGAACATGGGTGAAGTGTCCCTATTGGAGGGCGGAGAGGAGGTTGGTGCCATTGTCGCAAACCACCATTCCTGGCTGAAGCTGGCATGGCGTTAACCACCTCTGAGCCTGCCCCTGCAGAGCTGACAGAATCTCTGCCCCAGTGTGGCTCCTGTCCCCTAAGCAGACCAACTCAAGCACTGCATGACATCTTTTTTCCTGAGTGCTTGCATAGCCCCTAGAACACCTACGAAGCACTGCTGTTTCCGAGGACAAATCTGCACAGGAAGAGGCCATAGAGGAATAAGAAAAGGAGGGGGTGGAGGAGAGAGGTGTGGCAGAATCACCACTACCAGCATTTTCGCGGCATGGTGGTGGAACACGCTCCAACAATACTGCACCCTGTCCTGCATCTATCACAGCTGCCATCAGGGTTACCCAGTGCGCCGTGAAAGAAAGGTAACGTCCCTGTCCATGCCTGCTGGACCATGAGTCAGCGGTAATATGCACCTTACCGCTGACCGCCCTGTCCAACGAGGCCAAGACATTGCCTTCCACATGTCGGTAGAGAGCCGAAATGGCCTTCTGAGAAAAAATTGGCGTTTGGGAACCTGCCACTGAGGTACCACACATTCAACAAATTCTCGAAAGGGGCAGAGTCTACCAGCTGAAAAGGCAGCAGTTGGAGTGCTTGCAATTTAGCCAAACTAGCATTCAGCCGCTGAGCATGTGGATGGCTTGGACCGAATTTCTTTTGCCGGTTTAGCAATTGGGGTAGGGAAATTTGCCTGCTACAGTCGGATGTTGGTGTACCGCTAGCAGATGCCCAGAAGTGCTTGGGACACCTAATTCTATACCTTCATTCCTCTCAGTGCAGGTCTCTGAGAGGACTGAAGTTATAGTGGGATTGGAGATCCCATCTGATGAGGAGCAAGGAGAGGTCTGCCTTGTTCTTTGGTGTGGGTCTTTTAAGTACTGTTGCCAACGGACTGCATGGGAGCTCGACATATGTCTGGTCAAGCATGTGGTGCCCAAGCGGTTGCTGTTTTGGCCACGCTTGATACGCTTCAGACATATGTTGCAAACAGCAATGGTGCAATCTGCTGCACACATCTCAAAAAAGGCCCACACTAAAGAACTTTTGGAAAAACGCGCAGAGTCAGCAGCGCCCTGCACATGCGGAGCTCTGCGGTGTGATGCAGTCAGTTGCCTGCCCTTAAGCTGGCCCCTGGAGGGCATCCTGACTCCTTGGAGATGTGCCTCCTCCTCCTCTCTTCTATCTGGCACCCACGTAGAGTCAGTGACCTCATCATCCCCTCCCTCCTCGCCACTGGAGAAAACCTGGCAGTATGCTGCAGCTGGGGGAACATGACAGCCAGTTTCTTGTCCTTCTTGGGCACCCCCTCTCTCTGGGCTCATGTTACTGCCTTCATCCTCAACCTGGGTACCATCATCAGAGCCTTAAAAACGCTGCGCATCCTCCTGCTGCATGTACCCTACACTGTGGTCGAACAGTTCGGGGCACTCCACAGGGCATGATGGTGGACCTAGGGAAGGAGTGACTGATGCTGTTGAGCAGATGGAAGAGCCCGCTTTGGCAGACAAAGTACCCTGAGCCTGGGTGACAGAGGATGAGGAGGATGAGGACGGCTTACAATTAGATTAGCAAAACAACACCTGAAGTTTACTAAAAACAGTACACCAGGAAAGGCCTACAATCAGATATAGGCTTGGCTAGACTATATATATATATATATATATATATATATATATATATACACACAAGCCTGTGTTTGTATATATATATATATATATATATATATATATATATATATATATATATATATATATATATTAGTATATATTTTATGAACTGCAGCTCACTGAGTCGCCTGCCTGCAAGTGTTTTTGAACAGTTGGGGGCACTCCTCAGGGCATGATGGTTGGGCTAGGGAAGAAGTGACTGATGCTGTTGAGCAGATGGTAGAGCCCGCTTTGGCAGACAAAGTACCCTGAGCCTGGGTGACAGAGGATGAGGAGGAGGAGGACGGCTTACAATTAGATTAGCAAAGCAACGCCTGAAGTTTACTAAAAACAGCACACCAGGAATGGCCTACAGTCAGGTATAGGCTTGGCTAGACTATATATATATATATATATATATATATATATATATATATATACAAGCCTGTATATATATATATCTTAAATGCACTGCAGCTAGTTGAATCAACTGCCTGCCCAGTACACCAGGAACAGTCTGCAGTGAGATGAAGCTAAACTGTATACAGTGGATATATATATATATATATATATATATATATATATATATATATACTAGACTGACTATATATATAGTCAGTGGATATATATATATATATATATATATATATATATATATATATATATATATATATATGTATATATATATATATATATATATATATATGTATATATATACAGGGGGTCCCCTACTTACAAACATCCGACTTACAAACGACTCCTACTTACAAACGGAAGGAGACAACAGGAAGTGAGAGGAAATCTACCCCTAGGAAGGGAAATTCACTCCTGTAAGAGTTAACATGGGAAAAAGGTGTCTCTACTGATGCTTTATCACCAATCCTTATTTCCCTAATAACCCCAAATTTTCAAAATCCAATTGTCATTGGGACAGAAAGTGAGGTGAAATTTTCTGAACAGGGGCACAGACAGCAAAACAAATGTTACAGTGATGATAACCCTTCCCTAGGCTATCTAAAAAACTTAAAAATAGATTTTTTTGGCTGGAGCGACACTTAAAAAATGTACCTGTTCCGACTTACAAACAGATTCAACTTAAGAACAAACCTAAAGTCCCTATCTTGTTTGTAACCCGGGGACCCCCTGTATATATATATTTACTAGACTGACTGTATATATACTGACTGTATATATATATATATGAAATACACTGCAGCTAACTGAATCAACTGCCTGCCTAAAGTATATTAGAAACAGTACAACAGGAATGGTCTGCAATGAGATCTAGCTAAACTGTATACAGTGTATATATATATATATATATATATATATATATATACAAAACCGGGATGCATATATATACTATATATAACGACCGAACAGCCGATGTTGGACTTGAACAGACAGCCCATCCCTAGTGCAAACCCACACTTGCTTGATTTATAATGTGATTTCTTGGAGTTCCATTATGTGAAACCCCTAAAAAATATCATCACTGGTGAAAAAGAAACTTTTACAGCACAACAGAGGAAGAACATAGTGACCTCTAGCCAGAGAGCAGGATTGGGATTCGAACCAAGAACGTCAGTGCTGCTAGGCAGAAGTGCTAACCCAGTAGCCACTGCTACATGTTAGTAGGCTGCATCTCTGTGGTGTCAAACTGTCCTACCAGTCCCACTGGTGCAAGAAGTTAATCAATGCAGATGTACTGTGGAAGGCTAGAGAGACACTGAACAACCTGTTGACATATGACATGATTTGCAATGGTGGTGGACCCCTCTTACATATAAATACTACATTTAGATATAATTTATGTAAGGACCCGAGACAGGAGATATGTTTAACAACATAGGGAGTACAGACAACTTCTCTACATGAAGTGGCATGTTTGGGATTCAAACCAGCAACCCCAACACTGTTAAGCAGAAGTGCTACTGTGCTGCCACATTCAAACCCCTATTTCACATAAATACAGCATTTCTTTGGACATATAGTTGGTGGAATTACATTAGTCAGGAGTTATTCTTCTTGATTTATTCTGTGATATTTGGTGGTTCTTGGTGTGTGAGTGTAGAATAGTGATGTTACCCTCTGATTTTTGGTAATGACATTTTGATTTCTGATGTTGGTACACATATCAAATTTTTTGGGCTCAAAATATGATCATTTGGAAATAATAAAAAAACACACAAAATTGTGACTCATTTAAAATTTGCACCAGCAATGGTATTGTTTGGGGTTTGTAAAGACACCTTGTCAGGAAAGTTTCCATCCGCTGGTAATATCTATCATTTGGCGTGCAGTACTGAGGTCCACCAGCAGGTGTCTCCTGGCAGTTTGGAACTGTCAGAAGAGCTTTTCCCTGCTGGTATTATGTCATCTTTGGGCCGCAGTACTGGCGTCCACGAGTGGATGGATCCTGGCAGGGTGGAGCAGGTATTACCTTCTGCAATCAGGCATCACCTGACTTTGATAGCAGCTAATAGTATGAATACCCGGCAAGTGCATACACACCTTGCCCTGGTATTGTCCTTGTGCCCTGCCCTGCAGCCTGTTTATCTGTTATCCTGATCCTGATCCTGAACCCTGAATTCCTGTATCTTATATCATGTATCCTGTACCTGTTTGTATCTGTTCCTGTATCCTTGGATCCTTGCCCTGCAGCCTGATTCCTTCCATCTGTTTACTCCTGGTCCCCATCTACTGATCTCATGTTTATGACCCTGGCCTGGCTTGACTACGATTCTGGTACTCCCTTTTGCTATATATGCTGGTTGGTTTGGTTGTTCAGTTTGCTCACTCTGTTTGTATTGGTGGTGTGTTCACGTTTATATGCATTTACTTTAATAAATGTACTTACTTTCACCTATTTGTGTCTGGTTCACTCTGTCGTAGTCACACAGTTCTGGTCACATCTGGTTTATGACAGAATACCAGGGCCATCCCTGACCAGAAGTGGCTGCACAGGGGAACCATTTTGATTCAGTTTGGTTGCAAACATGAATGCCGATGAGGTTATGTATTTTTCTCTCCTGGCATCTGAAAGTGGTGATTATTGCTGCCAGGCTTTGAAAGGATGGTCTAGTGACCAGTTGTTTGCAGCTATCCATTTGGCTCACTCCCTGGTCGATCAGGGATATATTTTGTTTGGGGAGGTGCAGCCTTTGATCAAGATCTGTACTGAGCTGGCCCTGCCCTGTATTCCAGAGGGCCATGATGATTTCACTCCTCCTTTTAATGTGAATCAGGTTGTATCCCTAGTGTGGCTTTTTGAAGATGATCCCGCCGATTTTTATGAGCAATACTCAGCCTGTTCCCCACAGGTGATTGCTGAGTGCATTATATCTGCTCAGTCTTTTGTTAGACAGGGAGATTTAAAACTACAGTTTGTACAACCTATATTTTCGGCATGGTCTGACATGGTGCAATCAGCCCCAGGCAAACAAACCACCTCTGCCATCAGACACCAGCCTACCCAAATGTATGTTTCCAGGGGCGGACTGACAACTCATGGGGCCCCCGGGCAATAGGAGATCCTGGGGCCCCCTGTCCCCTGCTCATGTGTTCCCACCCACACTCAAGCCACACCCACACAAATCCCCACCTACATTTTGCACTGCCCACACTACATGCGTTCGTCCCAGAATTACATTAAAGAAAGTGCAACAACAGTACCTTTCCAAAATTACAGTGATTGTAAAGGCTTGTTTTTCTTTTTTTTTTTTTTTTTAATAACAAACATATCATACTTACCTTCACTGTGCAGCTCGTTTTACACAGAGTGGCCCTGAACCTCGACATCTGGGGGTGGCTCTCGCGGCTCCTCCCCACATCAGATAACTCCCTAGGAGAAGCGCTCTCCCGGGGGGGGGGGGGGGGTTACATTGCAGGTGGACTCCCATGTCCAGCATTTGCGTCTATAGACACATGTTTACATACATGTGCTCATCCTACATAAAGCTTTTCATATAGAGCATGTGTGGGGATCATGGGGGTGCTTTACATTTTTTTTAAATTATTTTTATTAACTTTATATAATTTTCACTGATCAGTAATGTAAGGAGCATTCTTCCCACTGATCACCAATGTAAGGTGCATTCTTCCCACTGATCACCAATGTAAGGAACATTCTTCTCACTGATCACCAATGTAAGGGACATTCTTCCCACTGATCACCAATGTAAGGTGCATTCTTCCCACTGACCACCAATGTAAGGGACATTCTTCCCACTGATCACCAATGTAAGGAGCATTCTTCCCACTGATCACCGATGTAAGGAACATTCTTCCCACTGATCACCAATGTAAGGAACATTCTTCCCACTGACCACCAATGTAAGGAAAATTCTTCTCACTGATCACCAATGTAAGGAACATTCTTCTCACTGATCACCAATGTAAGGAACATTCTTCCCACTGACCACCAATGTAAGGAACATTCTTCCCACTGACCACCAATGTAAGGAACATTCTTTTCTCACTGACCGCCAATGTTAGGAACATTCTTCCCACTGACCACCAATGTAAGGGACATTCTTCTCACTGACCACCAATGTAAGGAACATTCTTCTCACTATTTATTTAATCCATATTGAGCACTATATTTGATTGGCTGCTTCTGCTTGGCACACACGCACAATCACAATCACGCGCATGATGATGAAGTCATCATCATGTGCGATTGTGCGTGTTTGCCAGGCCTAAGCAGAAGCAAACAGCCAATCAAATATAGTGCTCAATATGGATTCAAGAAATATGCATAGCCATAGATATCATAAATGACTACAGGAGATGACCAGAGACTACGGATGCAACTATAGGAAATAACCAGAGACTGCGAATGCGACAATAGGAGATAACCAGAGACTGGGGATGCGACTACAGGAGATAACCAGAGACTGGGGATGCGAATACAGGAAATAACCAGACTGCGAATGCGACTACAGGAAATGAACAGACTGCGAATGCGACTACAGGAAGTAACCAGAGACTGCGAATGCGACTACAGGAAATAACCAGACTGCAAATGCGACTACAGGAAATAACCAGACTGTGAATGCGACTACAGGAAATAACCAGACTGCAAATGCGACTACAGGAGATGACCAGACTGCGAATTCTACTACAGGAAATGACCAGACTGCGAATGCGACTACAGGAGATAACCAGAGACTGCGAATGTGACTACAGGAAATAACCAGACTGCGAATGCGACTACAGGAGATGACCAGAGACTGGGGATGCGACTACAGGAGATAACCAGAGACTGGGGATGTGACTACAGGAGATAACCAGACTACGAATGCGACTACAGGAGATAACCAGAGACTGCGAATGTGACTACAGGAGATAACCAGAGACTGGGGATGCGACTACAGGAAATAACCAGACTGCGAATGTGACTACAGGAAATGACCAGACTGCGAATGCGACTACAGGAGATGACCAGACTGCGAATGCGACTACAGGAAATAACCAGACTGCAAATGCGACTACAGGAAATAACCAGACTGCGAATGCGACTACAGGAAATAACCAGACTGTGAATGCGACTACAGGAAATAACCAGACTGTGAATGCTACTACAGGAAATAACCAGACTGCGAATGCGACTACAGGAGACGACCAAACTGCGAATGTGAATACAGGAAATGACCAGACTGCGAATGCGACTAAAGGAGACAACCAGAGACTGCGAATGCGACTACACTAAATAACCAGACTGCGAATGCGACTACAGGAGATGACCAGAGACTGGGGATGCGACTACAGGAGATAACCAGACTACGAATGCGACTACAGGAGATAACCAGAGACTGCGAATGTGACTACAGGAAATAACCAGACTGCGAATGCGACTACAGGAGATGACTAGAGACTGGGGATGCGACTACAGGAGATAACCAGACTACAAATGCGACTACAGGGGATAACCAGAGACTGCCAATGCGACTACAGGAGATAACCAGAGACTGGGGATGCGACTACAGGAATTAACCAGACTGCGAATACAACTACAGGAGATGACCAGAGATTGGGGATGCGACTGCAGGAGATAACCAGAGACTGGGGATGCGACTACAGGAGATAACCAGACTGCGAATGCGACTACAGGAGTTAACCAGAGACTGCAAATGTGACTACAGGAGATAACCAGACTGCGAATGCGACTACAGGAAATAACCAGACTGCGAATGCGACTACAGGAAATAACCAGACTGCAAATGCGACTACAGGAAATAACCAGAGACTGTGAATGCGACTACAGGAAATAACCAGACTGTGAATGCGACTACAGGAAATAACCAGACTGCAAATGCGACTACAGGAGATGACCAGACTGCGAATTCTACTACAGGAAATGACCAGACTGCGAATGCGACTACAGGAGATAACCAGAGACTGCGAATGCGACTACAGGAAATAACCAGACTGCGAATGCGACTACAGGAGATGACCAGAGACTGGGGATGCGACTACAGGAGATAACCAGAGACTGGGGATGTGACTACAGGAGATAACCAGACTACGAATGCGACTACAGGAGATAACCAGAGACTGCGAATGTGACTACAGGAGATAACCAGAGACTGGGGATGCGACTACAGGAAATAACCAGACTGCGAATGTGACTACAGGAAATGACCAGACTGCGAATGCGACTACAGGAGATGACCAGACTGCGAATGCGACTACAGGAAATAACCAGATTGCAAATGCGACTACAGGAAATAACCAGACTGCGAATGCGACTACAGGAAATAACCAGACTGTGAATGCGACTACAGGAAATAACCAGACTGTGAATGCTACTACAGGAAATAACCAGACTGCGAATGCGACTACAGGAGACGACCAAACTGCGAATGTGAATACAGGAAATGACCAGACTGCGAATGCGACTAAAGGAGACAACCAGAGACTGCGAATGCGACTACACTAAATAACCAGACTGCGAATGCGACTACAGGAGATGACCAGAGACTGGGGATGCGACTACAGGAGATAACCAGACTACGAATGCGACTACAGGAAGTAACCAGAGACTGCGAATGCGACTACAGGAAATAACCAGACTGCAAATGCGACTACAGGAAATAACCAGACTGTGAATGCGACTACAGGAAATAACCAGACTGCAAATGCGACTACAGGAGATGACCAGACTGCGAATTCTACTACAGGAAATGACCAGACTGCGAATGCGACTACAGGAGATAACCAGAGACTGCGAATGCGACTACAGGAAATAACCAGACTGCGAATGCGACTACAGGAAATAACCAGACTGCGAATGCGACTACAGGAGATGACCAGAGACTGGGGATGTGACTACAGGAGATAACCAGACTACGAATGCGACTACAGGAGATAACCAGAGACTGCGAATGCGACTACAGGAGATGACCAGAGACTGGGGATGCGACTACAGGAGATAACCAGACTACGAATGCGACTACAGGAGATAACCAGAGACTGCGAATGTGACTACAGGAAATAACCAGACTGCGAATGCGACTACAGGAGATGACCAGAGACTGGGGATGCGACTACAGGAGATAACCAGACTACAAATGCGACTACAGGAGATAACCAGAGACTGCCAATGCGACTACAGGAGATAACCAGAGACTGGGGATGCGACTACAGGAATTAACCAGACTGCGAATGCGACTACAGGAGATGACCAGAGATTGGGGATGCGACTGCAGGAGATAACCAGAGACTGGGGATGCGACTACAGGAGATAACCAGACTGCGAATGCGACTACAGGAGATAACCAGAGACTGCAAATGTGACTACAGGAGATAACCAGAGACTGGGGATGCGACTACAGGAAATAACCAGACTGCGAATGCGACTACAGGAAATGACCAGACTGCGAATGCGACTACAGGAGATGACCAGACTGCGAATGCGACTACAGGAAATAACCAGACTGTGAATGCGACTACAGGAAATAACCAGACTGCAAATGCGACTACAGGAGATAACCAGAGACTGCGAATGCGACTACAGGAAATAACCAGACTGCGAATGCGACTACAGGAGATAACCAGAGACTGCGAATGCGACTACAGGAAATAACCAGACTGCGAATGCGACTACAGGAAATAACCAGACTGCAAATGCGACTACAGGAAATAACCAGAGACTGTGAATGCGACTACAGGAAATAACCAGACTGTGAATGCGACTACAGGAAATAACCAAACTGCGAATGCGACTACAGGAGATGACCAGACTGCGAATGCGACTACAGGAAATGACCAGACTGTGAATGCGACTATAGGAAATGACCAGACTGTGAATGCGACTACAGGAAATGACCAGACTGCGAATGCGACTACAGGAAATGACCAGACTGCGAATGCGACTACAGGAAATAACCAGACTGTGAATGCGACTACAGGAAATGACCAGACTGCGAATGCGACTACAGGAAATAACCAGAATGCGAATGTGACTACAGGAGATGACCAGACTGCGAATGCGACTACAGGAAATAACTAGACTGCGAATGCGACTACAGGAAATGACCAGACTGCGAATGCGACTACAGGAAATAACCAGACTGCGACTACAGGAAATGACCAGACTGCGAATGGGACTACAGGAAATAACCAGACTGCGAATGCGACTACAGGAGATGACCAGGTAGCCAGTTTTAAAATTTAAACCTTCAGAAATGCACAGCTATACAGGGGGGTAAACAACATTTCCAGGGATGGTTTAGCAAAAAAAAGGGGTCTACAGGCCGTGTATATAATGTAGGCAGAAGGACCTACCTGACCAGTCGGGCTCACCTCCCGCTCTCAGAGGTCCGGGGGCGGAGCTTTTGTCGGTAGGGGGCGGAGCTTTCGCTGGTAAGGGGCGGAGCTTTCGTCGGTAGGGGGCGGAGCTTTCGTCGGTAGGGGTGGGGATTTTTGTGGTCCAGAGCGGAGCTCTCAGAAATGCAGGAGAGACGCTCTATACAGACTCAGACTACATGAGGAGACGTAGGGCGGGGCGGGGCAGGGCAGGGCAGGGCAGAGTCAGAGCATCAGTGGAGCTCCCTGCCCCGCCCCTCCCTGCTGACAGAGCCTCTCTTAGCCTAAGCCGAGGTCTGCTCGGGCAGCGGGCTGGCCGCGGTGCTGGGAGCTGTAATAATCCAGGAGGACAGGGTTTTCGTGCGGTGCGGCGGGCGGCTTTTTTCCGCTGCTGACTGAGCCGCTCATGGGGCCCCTCCTGACGTCGGTACCTCGGTCGGCGACCGAGTGACCGAATGGTCAGTCCGCCCCTGTATGTTTCCCCATCAGCCAAGTCAACTTCAGTTGCAGCCCAGTATACGCTGCTCCCAACCAAATACTCATATCCGGTCTCTGCTCCCTGTACCTATCCTGCATTCAACCCACCTGCCTCTTCTCTGCTGCCTACAAACCCACAAGATCTTCCCCCAGCTACTGTTACCTCTTCTCTGCCATATCCCAATCCTCCTTTCCAGTCTGCTGCACCCCTTACCTACAGTCCTGCAGTCACCTACTGAGCTTCAGTGGCTAAGCCAAAGAAAAAACGAAAACGTTTTTCCCAACCAAAACGATCCTGCCATTAACCCAACCTGCCTTCACACCCACCAATCTGTCCCAGCTTGAAGTTCTGG
Organism: Lithobates clamitans; assembly: GCA_037952925.1. Classification (NCBI taxonomy): domain Eukaryota; kingdom Metazoa; phylum Chordata; class Amphibia; order Anura; family Ranidae; genus Lithobates; species Lithobates clamitans. The sequence goes on from JBBGZY010000374.1 coordinate 3,787,181, forward strand.
TGCCAGTATCCCAGCCTGAAGTGCCAGAGTTCCAGCCGGAGGTGCCAGAGTTCCAGCCGGAGGTGCCAGAGTTCCACCCGGAGGTGCCAGAGTTCCAGCCGGAGGTGCCAGAGTTCCAGCCGAAGGTGCCAGTGTTCCAGCCGGAGGTGCCAGTTATCCAGCCTGAAGAGCCAGAGCCAGCGTTCCAGCCTGAAGAGCCAGCGTTCCAGCCTGAAGAGCCAGAGCCAGCATTCCAGCCTGAAGAGCCAGAGCCAGCGTTCCAGCCTGAAGAGCCAGAGCCAGCGTTCCAGTCTGAAGAGCCAGAGCCAGCGTTCCAGCCTGAAGTCCCGGTGTCTGTTTCCCGCTCTGAGGTTGCAATGCCCGTTTCCCGATCTGAGGGTGCATTGCCTGTTTCCCAGCCTGCGGAGCCTGCTGCCCAGCCTGATGTGTTCCTGTCTGCTGCCCAGCCTGATGTGTTCCTGTCTGCTGCCCAACCCAATGAGTCTCTGTCTGCTGCCTAGCCTGATGAGCCTCTGTTTGCTGCCCAGCCTGATGAGCCTCTGTCTGCTGCCCAGCCTGATGTGTTCCTGTCTGCTGCCCAGCCTGATGTATTCCTGTCTGCTGCCCAGCCTGATGTGCCACTGTCTGCTACCCAGTTTGATGTGCCCGTGCCTGCTGCCCAGCTTGACGTGCCCGTGCCTGCTGCTCAGTTTGATATGCCCGTGCCTGCTGCCCAGCTTGATGTGCCCATGCCTGCTGCCCAGCTTGATGTGCCTGTGCCTGCTGCCCAGCTTGATGTGCCTGCTGCCCACTTGATGTGCCTGTGCCTGCTGCCCTGCTTGATGGGCCTGCTGCCCCGCTTTATGTGCCCATGCCTGCTGCCCAGCTTGAAGTTCCCATGTCTGTTGCCCAGCTTGAAGTGCCCATGCCTGCTGCCCAGCTTGATGTGCCTGCTGCCCCACTTGATGTGCCTGCTGCCCCGCTTGATGTGCCTTTGCCTGCTGCCCCGCTTGATGTGCCCATACTGGTTGCCCAGCCTGATGTGCCTGTTGCCCAGTTCAATGTGCCTGCCACCCAGCTCAATGTGGCTGCTACCCAGCTTGACGTACTTATTGCCCAACCTGATGTGACTTTGCCCGCTGCCCGGCTTGACGCCATGTACTTTCCCCAACAACGGCTAGATGGAGCGTCTGGAGGTCACTCCTTCGAGGGGAGGTACTGTCAGGAAAGGTTCCCTCCGCTGGTAATATCTATCATATGGCGTGCAATACTGAGGTCCACCAGCAGGTGTCTCCTGGCAGTTTGGAACTATCAGAAGAGCTTTTGTCTGCTGGTATTATGTCATCTTTGGGCGGCAGTACTGGCGTCCACCAGCGGTTGGATCCTGGCAGTGTGGAGCAGGTATTACCTTCTGCAATCAGGCATCACCTGACTTTGATAGCAGCTAATAGTATAAATACCCGGCAAGTGCACACACACCTTGCCCTGGCATTGTCCTTGTGCCCTGACCTGCAGCCTGTTTATCTGTTATCCTGATCCTGAACCCTGAGTCCTGAGTCCTGTTTCCTGTATCCTGAACCTGTTTGTATCTGTTCCTGTATCCCTGGATCCCTGCCCTGCAGCCTGATTCCTTCCATCTTGTTTCCCTGTCTGTTTACTCCTGGTCCCCCATCTGCTGATCTCCTGTTTATGATCCTGTCCTGGCTCGACTATGATTCTGGTACTCCCTTTTGCTATATATGCTGGTTGGTTTATTATCTCTGGTTGTTCAGTTTGCTCACTCTGTTTGTATTGGTGGTGTGTTCACGTTTATATGCATTTACTTTAATAAACTTACCTTCTTTCACCTATTTATGTCTGGTTCACTCTGTCGCAGTCACACAGTTCTGGTCACATCTGGTTTATGACACACCTGCAGGAGTTTGGGTAAAGATTTTTGCGAGATGGACAGCAACAAGTGAGAGATACAGAGAAAAATATATTTCCCTTAACGTCTTTCAGGACAGCACTTAAGAGAGTGACCCCCCCCCTGCCAACAGGAAACACCCCTTCCACCAAATTTAAAAGGAGGCTCCTTTCCACACATTGTCAGTTTTTGTGTTTCCTCCGGAGGGAACACTTCATGGGGAAGTCAGGGCTCTTAGGTTCTGTCCTGAAAGTCCAGGTTTCCTGCTCCATCAATGTGTTTTTTTTTTAAATACCTCGTGAGAGCTGTTCCTCCCATTCCACAGCTGTTGTCGAGTGCTGCTGGCTGGGCTCCTTCTCCCTCTCCATTTGAGCTCAGGGAGAGTCTGGACTACAGTGGGCGTTACTCCTAGGCAACGACAAGGCAGGGTGGTCGCCGTTCTTTTCTTTCTTTCCTTAGTACCGCTGCCTATTGCCTGTGACGCCACCGCCATCTTGGGAATGGCATGCTGTGCTCCATCCACCGGAAGTGAGTCATCTGGAGGGGGTGGCGCCCACGGAGCAGGCGTACGACATAATTTACAACAGAAATCGCAGGGGGAGAAGGGAGGAACAGGGCTGGTGCTTATTTGGCGGTTCCGGTCCAGTGCAGTGGCGCTAATGGAGTCTGGAACCAGCATCCAGCCACACACAGCAAAGCGCTCCTTGATGGAATCGATGGTGGCAGCGAGTGGGACAGGCACAACAAAGGCCCAGGTAAGGGGGAGTTGTATACAGTCCTCCTTTTACTGTGGGATCTCTCTCTCTCTCCCCCCCCCCCGGTGGCAGGGGCCTGTCTGGGCACATGAGGCGGCTTGGGTTCTCACTGTGCACCTGTGGTGAGCCTCCTTGTAAAAAGGACAGGTTGTCTTACTGGGCTGTTTTTTTTTCCTTGTTTTGTCTCACGGCAGGCCAAAAGCTCTGATCCAGTGGCAAAAAGGAAATGCCCTTCATGTGATAATTAGATTGCCAGGTGAGCCCAATTAAAGGAAAAACTACTAAAGGAGGGTGTTCCACATTATTAAGCAGAGCACCATTTTCAAGCAATATGGGGAAGAAAAAGGATCTCTCTGCTGCCGTAAAGAGTGAAATAGTTCAATGCTTTGGACGAGGTATAAAAACATTAGATCTTTTACAAAAATGTAAGCGTGATCATCACACTATTAAGAGATTTGTGGCTGATTCAGAGCCCAGATGGGTTTCGTGCAGATAAAGGCACATTGAGCAAGATTTCTGCCAGATCCATGCATCGGATCAAGAGAGCAGCTGCTAAAACACCATTACATATCAGAAAACAGATATTTGAAGCTGCTGGTGCCCCTGGAGTCCCACGGACATCAAGGTGTGGAGTCCTCCAGAGTCTTGCAACTGTGCATAAACCTTCCATTCAGCCACCACTAACCAATGCTCACAAGCAGAAATGGCTGCATTGGGCAAAAAAATACATGAAGACTAATTTTCAAACAGTCCTGTTCACTGATGAGTGCTGTGCAACCCTGGATGGTCCAGATGGATGGAGTAGTGGATGGTTGGTGGACGGTCACCCTGTTCCAACAAGGCTGCGACGTCAGCAAGGTGGTGGTGGAGTCATGTTTTGGGCTGGAATCATGGGAAGAGAGCTGGCCTCTTTAGGGTCCCAGAAGGTGTAAAGATGACCTCTGCAAAGTATGTGGAGTTCCTGACTGACCACTTCCTTCCCTGGTACAGAAGGAAGAACTATGCTTTCTGTAATAAAATCATCTTCATGCATGACAATGAACCATCTCATGCTGCAAAGAATACCTCTGCATCAATGGCTGCTATGGGGATAAAAGGAGAGAAAGTCATGGTGTGGCCTCCATCCTCCCCTGACCTCAATCCTATTGAGAAGCCTTGGAGCATCCTCAAGCAAAAGATCTATGAGGGTGGGAGGCAGTTTACATCCAAACAGCAGCTCTGTGAGGCTATTCTGACATCTTGCAAACAAATTCAAGCAGAAACTGTCCAAAAACTCACAAGTTCAATGGATGTAAGACTTGTGAAGCTGCTATCAAATAAGGGGTCCTATGTTAAAATGTAACGTGACCTGTTAAAATGTTTAAAAAGTTAAAATGTTGTTCAAAGTTTGATTGAAATAGCTTTTGATTTCAGTAAATATGCTGCAAACACAACAAATGACAATTTTCAGTTCTTTACAACCTATAAAGTGTTTTGAAACTTACTGTGCATAATAATTTGGAACAGTGCATTGTAAGTTTTTTATTTTGAAAAAAAAAAAAAAAACTGTTATCATTAGGAGGTTTGTTCAATAAAATTTGAATTGTACTCTTAATAGTTGATAACATGAGAATTATGCTGACTGTTGTTTACATCAATTATTTAGGTAAATGAGAAAAATATCATTGGCATAATAATTTGGAACAGGGTGTAAACTATGTAGAGGGTTCTGTAAGAGCAACAAGGATGTGGAATTCCCTTCCACAGGCGGTGGTCTCAGCGGGGGGGGGCATCGATAGTTTAAAAAACTATTAGATAAGCACCTGAACGACCGCAACATACAGGGATATACAAGGTAATAATAATCACACACATAGGCTGGACTTGTGTATTTTTTCAACCTCACCTACTATGTAACTATGTATGCTGCTGTTCAGGTATAGGGCAGTCTGGGAGGAGTGACAACACTCACAACATTTTAATCACACAGTAGCATATTTTTAGATTGGGTTTTCCCAGTGGCGGCTGGTACTCACAATTTTTGGGGGGTGCAAACAAACTGAAAAATTCTGAAAAAAAACCATCAATTGCAGCCTCACTGTGCCCATCAAATGCAGCCACTGTGTCCATCAAACACAGCCACTGTGCCCATCAAACACAGCCACTGTTCCATCAAACACAGCCACTGTGCCCCTCAAATGCTGCCACTGTGCCATCAAACACAGCCACTGTGCCATAAACGCTGTCACTGTGCCCATCACATGCAGCCACTGTGCCCCATCAAATGATGCCACTGTGCCCATCGAATGCAGCCACTGTGCCACATCAAATGCGGCCACTGTGCCCCATCAAATGCTGCCACTGTGCCCCATCAAATGCTGCCATTGTGCCCATCAAATTCAGCCACTGTGCCCATCAAATGCTCCCTCTGTGCTCCATCAAATGCCACCACTGTGCCCATCAAAAGTTGCCACTGTGACCCCCCCGCCTGCTCGCCGCACTTACCCTATCTTGGTGGTGGGTCAGGCTCAGACAGCAGCTCCTGTGTCCTCCATGTGTCTCCTCCCCTCCTCCTGATAGGCGTCCAATTGCAGCGCCTGCCTTTCAGCCAATCAGGTGACGGGTATCAGATCCATGCTACCTGATTGGTGGAGAGGCGGTTCAGTGTAAGAAAAGTGAATATTCATTTGCTTTTCTAACACACCAGGGTGGATTGCGAGCGCAATGCTTTGTGTTCTGAGTACTTTTTTGAAGCCTATTAGAACCTATGGCTCTAAAATACACCCCCGCCACTGTAATTCAGGACGAAAAAGGGGCCGGATGCCTGAATAGGGGGTGGCGGCGGCAGCCATGGATAGATTCATGCAACGCATGAATCTATCCATCAGTTATAGAGGAGGGGGGCTGGAGAGAGGGGGCGGTGTCCGGGCGCCTTTAATGGACGCACCGCCACTGGGTTTTACATTGAAGTTTATTGTAGCATGTGATTCAATAGACTAAATTTTGATTCTTGTTCCATATACCATTTCCAGTTCTTTAGGACAGTGGTATCCACACACATGAAACTTTATATTTAGTTCACAGAATTGTGGTTGACCTTCTAACATAATGTAAAATTGCTATAAAGCTATCTTTATTGGATGTCTATCTCCACAATATGTTATGAAGGTTTTGTATATAACTTTGTTCAAAAGTAAGTGGATCTTCATGTTGATAAATCTGTGGGGTCTTATTGGTTTCAAATACATTTTCATATAAAGTTCTATCTTATAATAATTACGGTATCAGTGCCTTGTCATTACTTGCCTCATCTGCATATAAAGGTAGCTTAGGGTATTCAGTGCCTGGACAAGGTCCTTTGGTACACAAGGTAAAAGAATCAAAATGTGCCCCCCCATGAACTGGAAAATACTTAAGAAACAGATTTCAGGCCTTGCCATTTTTGCTATTTTCCTATTAAAGTTCCCAAGGCAGTCCCCTCTTCTGCCTACCACTCAGCCTGGCCGTGAAGATATTGTGGGAGCAATTAGAAAAGAAAAAATAATTCAGGGTCTATTGTGGGAGGGGTTGAGGAACTTACAGGTGGAGGGGAGAACAGATGGGGGACTGCAGCAGGGCAACAGCTTTAAGGAAGTAGGGCTGGGAGGCAGAGCCAGGCGTAAAGAGGTCCAGTGGCTGCCCCTCATCCTCAGGCTTCCTTTCTCAACACCAGATGAAGCATGAACATAGTACCTGTGAAGGAAATACAAATGATTAATAATATCCAGGCTGTAGTTTTCAACATCCTGTACATATTGTTGAAAGATCACTGGTAAATGTAAGTAGATACCATCTTCACAATCTGTTAGGAAGGTTTTGTATGTAACTTTGTTTCAAACTAAAACCAGATTGGCTATTCACATACAAGCTAACACCCACGACAGTCAATGCAGGCATGTCCTCCCAGCAGCCTTTGTAGGCATCTTCTCAGTATCAGAGGAGTCAGGTGACTTTAGCAGAAATTATAAATTTAAAAAAGAAAAAATGCTAAACATTACAATTTTCAGTCAAAGTACTACAAATAAATTAGTAGGAGTGAGTGAGGCTGGGTGGTAGGCACACAAAAGGGAAGGCATGACACACACAGGATCCGAGGTTTCAAAGAGGTTTATTGTCAAGAACATTCCAACCACACTGCAACAAAATCTATGTAAAGACTTCAAACTGGCAGAAACACTTACAGATGATTATGCAGAACTTGCAGAAAGCGATGCTCTGAGACCGACAGCACTTGGCACAGGAGACTGTTAGTAGGCAGTATGCAACGAAGCACTAGTGGTGGAGAATTCCACATAGTAGCATCAATGAACAGTCCCTATGCCGTCCCTCCTCCTCTGGAATCTTTCCTTTATGCTAGGCATACTCTCCCTATCTAGCGGGTTCCTGTTCCTGACGCAACCACACACGCTAATTGCAGTGAGCCAGTGCTTTTTTATAAGAACCGCCCTCAACAATGATGGCTGCAGAGGTAATCCAGGGCAGCAGCACCCAATCGGATAGCTACTCACCCGATGACACATACAGAGGCCTAAGAGGAACGTAAGTTCATCCTGTCCACCACCCTCCCTGCACGATGATAGCAGACAGTGCCACCTGTGTAGGGATGTCAACCTACACCTACCTACAAATTGATACATGTAATTAGCCACTCTCAGGATGACAAAGTAGCTCAAAGTAAAAGTTTACCTACAAAGGGATAATAGGCACTCTAGCCCTACATCAAAACCATATTTTCTGAAAATTTTCGGGGCATTTCCTATGTTTATATGCCAATTCCTCCCTTCTTCAGTTATAAGTAATCGCATTGATCCATTGAGCGATTGTTGGTGGGGTTTCTGATATCCAGTTCTGTAATAAATGTTTGCGGGCTATATACATAGACCGCAACCACAATTCATGCATTACGAATGGGATTACTTCTTCCAGTATGATCCTTAATAAAGCTATTTTTGGATCAAAATGCACATGTTTAGAGCATAGGGTATTTAGGATATCAAATATGTTCTCCCAATATCGATGCAATTTAGGACATAGCCACATCATATAAATTAATGTTCCTGTAACGGTAGAACATCTTGGGCAATTTGATGTGGTTGCTTTACCCCAGAAATATAACTTTAACGGGGTATAATGAGATCTATGAATAATAAATAACTGATTAAACCACTGTGAGGAAAATAGGGAGACTCTGGTTAAATTCTTCAGAGCTTGCTCCCACTCCTTCTCAGTGAGAACATCCAAGTCCCTATGCCACCTGTCGAAACTACTATCCAGTGTATTTATGCTAGCTGTTGTTTGTATAGAATAATATATGGTATGTCGCCAATGATTCCCTGTTTAAAGCATCCTGTGGACACTGCCATAGTCAAGCTAGGGGAGGGATTATATTTAAACAAAAAAGTCGCTGCCTGGCTTTTCAGAGCATGGCATAACTGCAGGTATTGATAGAATAGTTTATTAGACAAATTATAATTCCCTGCTAATTTATTAAATGGATGTAGGTCCCCATTGTCAAGAAGCTGTTGAAGAACCGTAATGCCAACCCTTTTCCACAAACTAAAATTTTCTAGTTTCAAAACCTCAGGTAACCGTGGGTTATTCCATATACGCATATACTGCATATAACCCCTAATGGAAAGTACTTTTTGGACAGTAGTCCAAACTTTATCAATCAAATCAAATGTAGGAAAATAGCGTTTACTATAGAAATAATGAGCTACTATTAACTGTACCAATGGCTCCAACGGAAATTGAGATAATATAATTTGTTGTATAGGGTCCTTGGAATCTACAACATTCCAGCCACTTAATTGCTGAAGTTGAGATGTAGCCATATTGGACAATTATGCAGGAGATAAAGAAATTGTGGCATCCAAACCATCTTTATCAGATTTAGCCTACCAACTATTGTTAAAGGCAACTTACTCCATATTTTCCCTGTTTGTTTAAAGCGCTTAATTAGTGGATCATTATTCCTTTCTACATATGTTGTCACTTGTGATGTAAAGATTTTACCCCCTTCCTTACCAGAGCACTTTTTACAATTTGGCACTGCGTCGCTTTAACTGACAATTGCGTGATCCTGCGACGCTGTACCCAAACAAAATTAGCGTTCTTCTTTTTCCCACAAATAGAGCTTTTTTTTGGTGGTATTTGATCACCTCCGTGGTTTTTATTTTTTGCGCTATAAACAAAAAAAGAGCAATTATCTAAAAAAAACAATATTTTTTACTTTTTGCTATAATAAATATCCCCAAAAATGATTTTAAAAAACAAATTTCTTCATCAGTTTATCAGTTCATCAGTGACTTTTTTTTCTTTACTAGTAATGGCGGCGATCTGCGATTTTTAGCGTTACCGCGTCATTGCGGCGGACAGATCGGACACTTTTGACACATTTTGGGACTATTGACATTTATACAGCGATCAGTGCTATAAAAATGCACTGATTACTGGGTAAATGTCACTGGTAGGGAAGGGGTTAACACTAGGGGGCCATCAAGGGATTAAATGTGTTCCCTAGTTAGTGTTTCTAACTGTATGGGGATAGGGCTGACTGGGGGGAGGAGACATATCGTTGTTCTTACTTACTAGGAACACACGATATGTCTCCTCTCCCCTGACAGAACAGGGATTTGTGAGGGCACGCGCATGTGCCTCCGGCGCCTCTTAACGGGAACAACGTACCCATAGGTTTTGAGCAGCTGTGCCATTCTGCCGATGTATATCAGCGTGAGCCGATTGACAAGTGGTTAAATGTTGATGCTACTGCTATTTGAGATGCTACACTTTGTAAATTGTCTACCAGTGCGTCTACCGGTAAAAGAACTGACTTATCCCAGTTTATTGTGAACCCTGAGAATGAGCCATATTTATTATTTAAAGACATCACTGTTATTAGGGACGATGAAGTATCTCCCAAAAACAGTAGTGTGTCATCAGCATATAAAGCAATCTTTTCTGCATAAGCCATTTGTATAAGCCAATGTATCCATTTTTTTTGAGCTTCTATAGTGGGATTTATTATATATTGGGATTTGGCCTTCAGGACATCTTCAGCTACAGAACGTTCCCAAGCCTTAGATTTATTTTTGAGATTTGAGAAATAAACAAGCCTCTAATATAGGCTTTTAAAGAATCCCAATAAACCTGCAATGTTACAGAAGGCTTATTAACAGTACTATAGGCAGATATGTCACGTAAAATATCTTCCATTGATGGCAAAAGTTCAAACCAATAAGGGTTCACTTTCCAAAAAGTGCAAGTCTGAGCTGAGTACAAGAATAACTAGTGAAGAATGATCTGATAATCCCCTAGCCACATAGGCCGCCTCAGATATCACAGGTAGCATTGCAGAAGTAACTAACGCTAGGTCTATTCTGGATGAGGCCCCATGGGTGCTGGAAAAACAAGAAAAAGCTTTTTCATGAGGGTGTATCATTCTCCATACATCCATAAGGCCAATCTCCCGAACATAACCAGCGGAGGGAGTACAAACTGAAGTCGGCTTATCCTTAACTGTACCATATTTATTTAAGGAAGGGTCAATATAATTATTAAAGTCCCCTACTAATAAGCAGCGGACATCAGATTTATCAGAGATAAAATGCAAAAACTCTTTAAGTACCTCCAGTGAATATGGGGGTGGTAAACATATATTAGCTGATATGTATGGCTTTCTATACATTGTGCAATACAGAAAAATATAGCGACCTCTAGTGTCTGTATGTATCTGTCTGCAGGTAAAATCATTATCGTTTGCAATCAATATGGATACACCACTAGAATATGTAGTATAGGTAGTGTGATATTGCCTGCTAAATTGTGAATATAGCTTGTCTCTTCACTGGATCAGCAAGACCTCTAACATTCCAGGATATCAGAACTTGGTGTTTAGCAGACAAAGGGGTTTATTTACTAAAGGCAACTTCACTTTGCACTACAAGTCCACTGCAAATGCACTTGGAAGTGCAGTCGCTGTAGATCTGAGGGGGACATGTAAGGAAAATAAAAAACAGCATTTTTGCCTGTACATGGTTGGATGATAAAATTAGCGAAGCTTCACCTCATTTCAGATCTTTCCTTCAGATCTAAAGCGACTGCACTTCCAAGTGCACTTGTAGTGCAAGGTGGATTTGCCTTTAGTAAATCAACCCCATAGTATGGTAATATCAGATTCAGGCCCCAATTTCCTATTCCTCTGATTACAGGTAGTCGATTTTTGCAAATAAAGTCTCTCTCAATCCTATATTGAATGGGAAAAACCTTGTAATAGGAAAAAAAAAAAATCTATATAGCTAGTAATCATACATATATTACTGCCAAGCAAAAGACTCTTAATATCTTCTCATAGAAGGAAACTCTTTGTGATCACTTTTGATATCTGGTGTGCATATTCAGTGTAACTGTAAGGAAAAAAAATAAAAAAGGAGAAAAAAAAAACAACAAAAAAAAGGGTACACAAATCTATACAGGACTCAGAGAGCCATAAAAATAAAAAAAATTTAAAAAAGCACCACACTGGGGCTAGTACCAGATAAACCTCATCGATATAAACTGCACTACATGCATAAAATACATTAACTTCAAAACTGATAATTATAAAGAAAGCAGAAATAACCTGTATTCTAACCCCATCCAAAAATGCATTCTGGAAAAAAGTGTAAATAAAAAACCCTCCAAAAAGACAACATATAGCAATAATAAGACCAAAGGGCATGAGCATTTCCATGCCGTCTGGTATTTACTAACTTTGAAAAAGCAACAAAGAAAAAGGAAAAAAAAAGAAAAAAAAAACAAGAAAAAAAGAAAATAACTAAACAGACAATTCCCGTGGGAAAGAAAAGGGAGAGTCCATTCTAAAATTGAATAGACTCACTCCCACCGGCTCTCAAAAAATGGAATATATTCCAACAGCCTCCCTTTTACATCACATTCCCCCTTTGTGAGCAGTGTCCTCAGCCCCCCTCTCCCTTTACCGCTCAGTCCTCCCCTTTAAATGACAGCCCCCCTTTACATCACAGACCCCCTTCACATCACAGACCCCCTTCACATCACCATCCCCCCAACATGAGTGTCCAATCCCCCTTTATATCACAGTTCTCTTCATGTCATAGCTTTCCCCAGCATACATCACATTCCTCCTTAAAATCACAGCCCTCCTTTCGTTAGTATCCTTAGACCCCTTTACATCAACCCTCCCTTCCAATCACAACTGCTCCCACTCTTCACAGTCCTACCTTAAACAGGTAGGAGGTGCAGCAGGTCTGGATGGATGGCAGGAGCTCAAACTTTTTATGGTAACAAGGGGGCAATTGGTTACTAGGACTGCTCCGCATCCTAGCAACCCATCCTTCATGTGTTAACTTGAAAAATTGGCCAGCTTTTGCCCTCCATTTAGGCCTCTTCCCTGCTGTAAGGACAATAGCGGTGGCAGCAGCTGTGATGGTGAGGTAGAGCAAAGCACCAGGAGAAGACACTCTATAAAATAGGACTGTCACTCATATCATAGAATGCATTACGATAAAAAACCTTCTGCCTTTACAACCCCTTTAAGTTTTTCCTCTTTAGTGACATTGCTAACTTGTAATGAAATATGTGTCCTATTGTGCAGGCAGCTAGATCCTGTAGAAACTTTCTGTGTAAGTAATGTTTCTGCAGCTGCTCCTCATATGGAAAATTCAGAGTGTTTGCTGCAGGCCAACCATGTTCTTTGTCTCCTATTTTTACTTATTCTAGTTCTCCTTCGCACAAAAAACATATATATTTGTGGCTATATATTTATAGCCACTGAAATAGTGTACTCTAATGCCCTGTACACACGGTCGGACTTTCCGACAGAATATGTGCGATCGGAGCTTGTTGTCGGAAATTCCAACCCTGTGTGGGCTCCATCTGACTTTTTCCATCTGAATTTTTCTTTCTGAAACACAAAGTTTGAGAGCAGGCTATAAAATTTTCCCACAACAAAATCCGTTCGCGTAAATTCCGACCATGTGTGGACAATTCCGACACACAAACATTTTGTTGTCGGAATGTCCGATCATTGTCCGATCGTGTGTACAGGGCATAACTGTAATATCTACAATAAAACCTACCTGGTCTCTCCCATATTAAACTGCGGCCTGGTAAGAGTGTCCACCTACTGTGCATGGAGTCATTAAAACATTTAGTTGTCTTTTTTGGAGGAAAGTAATACACTCTATTGTTGACTTTTTGATTGAAAGCTGCCTGGTGTCTCTCCTTTTTTTAAATGCGGCCAAGTAAACTTTTTTAGCTGTTGTGCATTGAGTCAACACAATACTTAATAGCTGTTTTTCTAAAAAAATACATTCTAAATTTAAATACTTTTTTTATGTTTTGTAAAATATTCCTGTGTTTGTTTTTTACTCTGTACAATCATATATAGTGCCTTAAAAAAGTATTCATACGACTTGAACGTTTCCACATTTTGTCATGTTACAACCAAAAACGTAAATGTATTTTATTGGTATTTTATGTGATAGACCAAAACATAGTGGCACCTTACTGTGAAGTGGAAGGAAAATGATAAATGTTTTTCAATTTTTTTTACAAATAAATATCTGAAAAGTGTGGCATGCATTTGTATTCAGGCCCCTTTACTCTGATACCCCTAACTGAAATGTAGTGTAACCAATTGCCTTCAGAAGTCACCTATTTAGTAAATAGAGTCCACCTGTGTGTAATTTAATCTCAGTATAAATACAGCTGTTTTGTGAAGCCCTCAGAGATTTGTTAGAGAACCTTAGTGAACAAACAGTGTCATGAAGGCTAAGGAACACACCAGACAGGTCAGGGATAAAGGAAAAGTTTAAAGCAGGATTAGCTTCTAAAAAAATATCCCAAGCTTTGTGTGGCGAAAAACACTGCACATCACCCTGAAAAAAAACATGCCCACTGTGAAACATGATGGTGGCAGCATCATGTAGTGGGGATGCTTTTCTTCAGCAGGGACAGGGAAGCTGGTCAGATTTGATAGGAAGATGGATGGAGCCAAATACAGGGCAATCTTAGAAGAACCTGTTATACCCCGTACACACGGTCGGATTTTCCGATGGAAAATGTCCGATCGGAGCGTGTTGTCGGACATTCCGACCGTGTGTGGGCTCCATCGTACATTTTCCATCGGATTTTCCGACACACAAAGTTTGAGAGCAGGCTATAAAATTTTCCGACAACAAAATCCGATCGCGTCAATTCCGAACGTGTGTGGCCTGTTCCGACGCACAAAGTGCTACGCATGCTCAGAAGAAATTCAGAGACGGAACAGCTCGGTCTGGTAAACTTAGCGCTCGCAATGGATACAACACTTTCGTCACGGTGCTAAAAATTGTTAAAAATTGTTTAATACAGTGCACTCTCTTCTTCTTTATAATGTGAGAAGAATGAAGTAGTTTTGCTGCTCATATTCACACACACTTCTCACAAACTTATTTCTTTATTATTTTTCAGGATTCCCTTAATATATTTTGATTTGTCACATCTGACAAAAATATATATATATATTTTTTTTAAAAGGCAGATTTTTATTTTATTTTAGGTTTGTATTTTTTCCAAGGCTGATCTTTGTTTTATTTTATTTTTAGTTTTACTCCAGAATATTTTTGTGTGTGTTTTGTGTGTGAAGTTACCACAACACCATTATTATCTTCTATTATTTAATCTCAAGAAGATTGTTTGGTGTTGGTGTTGGTGTTAGTATTTTTGAAATGTACCTGAATCCTCACAAACAAACTGTCCTTTTTGAAGGAAAACACACATAGGCAAGTATAATTGAAACCAAAAATCCTTTATTAAGGGCTCAGAACCAAACACAGAGGGAGGCAACGCTGGATAAACAGCAGAAATTAGCGAAGCCTTGGACCCCCAGGGCAGACATCAATTCTTGAACATCAAAATTGGTGGCCTGAGGAGTCCATATGTAAGGGAGTGCAGTCTGGTCCAGAAGTCCCAGAGATCCGGAAAGCAGCAGATGACATCTGTGTCCCCAGGCTGTGGTACCACAAGAGGCTGCATCTTTTGCCAGACCAGACTGGATCCAGGGTCATCACTTTCTGGTCTTCCTTCCACGCTTCCTTCCTGGCTGTGGCTCTGCTGTTGGAGATGTGGCAGGAGGAGGAGTAGGACCTGGAGGAGGAGGAGGACTAGTAGGACCTGGAGGAGGAGGAGGAGGAGGAGTAGGACCTGGAGGAGGACCATGTGTGAGGTCACAAATGTGGGTCTCAGATGTTATTTGGGCCCTCAACCCCTTATTGAGAACTTTCAACATTAATGACTCACACATGAGTTGTTGGCCCTCCTCCATCCGCTGCATTTTACAGGCAATTATGGCAGCAAAGTCCTCCTCCACAGTGTGTGGTGCTCCCAGGGCCTCTGTAGCCTTTCAAAAGAGGCCTATGGCAGCCTCCTCTAGGGTACTCCTCTTCCTGCCACTTTCTCTTTGCAGGTTTAGGGGAGGGACCTGCATATAAGGCAGCCTGCTCGGCCCTGCCACCTCCTGGCTGAGACTTCCCTGTGTATAAAAAAGGGACATGGTTGTAATGTTTTGCATCATCAATCACAATCATAAATTAGTACTCCAAACTAACATCTAGTTACCATCATTGATTGGACAACTTGAAATATTTAGAGGAATGCTATACCTGGCTCAATCTGGGCTCCTCCACATGTTGCTGCCTGGAAGGCCCAGGTTGGGCGTCAGAAGCCTCAGCTGGGGGGAAAGGAAGCATGGAAGGAAGACTGGAGAGTGATGACCTGGGTTCAGTCTGGCCTGCCAGAAAATGCAGCCTGTCATAGTACCACATCCTGGGGACATAGATGTCATCTGCTGCTCCAGATCTCTGCGAATCCTGGACTTTCTTGCGCTCCCTTACATATGTGCTCCTCAGGCCACCAATTAGGATCTTCAAATATGTGATGTCTGCCGTGGGGATCACCTGCTTCACAATTTCCAACAATTGATCCAGCGCTGCCTTCCTATTTGTTTGGTTCTTATAATGTGGGGGGTTGATCTCCCACAGACAAGGCAGCTCCCTGAACATGTCAATGAATATTGCCATGAAGTCGGTATCGTTCAAGATATTCATTTTCACTGCAAGACACAACACAAGACAAACCCTAATGTCAGCCAAAACTTTCCTAATCTTGTTACAATATAGGCCTCAATCTAGAAGCAGTATAGGCCCAAGTTTGTCTCTTACCTTCGTTCTTACGATCGGCGCCTTCGATGCTCCTTCCTCCGCTCACAGATCGCACGTAATACGCACGCGTGTTACGCTTTATACACACTGCGCATGCGTGTAACTCCGCCCGCCCCTGGCGTTCTCTCTAGTCTATTCCCCGCCCCTTTTCGTTCTGCGCAGTGGGGGAAGAGCACATGGCGGATACACAGCAGGTGCGTGCTAATTACATTAACGAGGAGGAGGAGGAGGAAAGCCCGGATCCGGACACGTTCCGATCCAGAAGGAGATTTAAGGCATCAAATATGTCCTTTGGGGAGATGTTGGAGATGGTGGACATCCTGAAGAAGGCCGACTATGATGGGAAGCATGGACCTTACCCCAACCCCAATGTCAGAAAGGCCAAGATCATGGCGAAAGTGGTCAGGAGTTTGCACCGGAATTTCGGGGTACGACGATCGAAAGATCAGCTCAGGAAACGGTGGTCGGACCTCAAATTACGAGAACATAAGCAGTACAGAAAGATCCGGAGAGTGCTGCAAAAAAGTAAGTAGTTGTGCTGTGTTCCTATTCTTTATGTTTATTACGTTCGTGCTGCTCCATGTGCTTTTCTTAAAAGTGTACATTTTAAAATGGCAACTTTCATGTTCATGGGCACATTATTCGTTCGTATCAAACATTTTTCTTTCGGCCAATAAAACACCATTGTTTTGGCCATATGCATTTGGCCACATTTTTTACGCCCTACTTGTCTGAAACTAATTTGGTTGTGTAGATGGCTTTGTTACTGGAATGAAATGCAAACTAGATTATGTGTAAGGAGAGGACACTGAGCAGCTGTTTTCACATCTGGACACTGGAGCACTAGTGTGGGACCCCAGAACACCCTTTTTATTAGGGGGGCCACACAGGTGCTCCAGTGTATACTACAGGGGGGGTCTCCATCTGTGAAGCTTGTACCAAACAGGTAAAGTATTGCAGCTTGACAAAGGACACTGAAAATGCTACATTTTGGAACTCTGCCAAAATAGACAATTGTACCCCACTTCCAAGAAATGTTTCCTATTTCTAGTTCTGCCATCAAATATCTGTGTGCTAAGTATACCATTTTTGTTTTACATAGGGGAGAAAAGACTCGGAGGACACCCCTCATCCGAGGAGACCACAGACCCCCCACCTCTGGAAGAAGGGGAATCCCCCCAACACAAGAAGAGCAGGAGGAAGAAGATGTGGTGGAACTAGTCACCACAACAGGTGTGTGTCTGCGACCACAGGCTCAGGTAAGAGATGAATGCCGGCATATTTTTGATATCTGTTTTTGTTTGGTTTCTCTCTTTTTAGGTGATCGTGATGTTGTGGATCCAGATCCTTTCACATCAGAAAGTGCCCAGATCCTGATCGGGGAGATCATGGGGTGTAATTTACAATTGGAAAACCTCAAGAAAAACATCAATGATGTTATTCGAAAAAATAAAAACATCATTGATGTTTTGGGGCGAGTTTAAAACCCCTCCAAATCCCTTTGTTTTTTTGTGTGCTACAATGTTAAAAATGTTTTAGCGATTTTTCGAAAAGCCAAATTTGGAGGATGCACACAGTGTGCCAACATGTGCTATCTGCCATCACGGGAGATCAATGGACGCGTTTTGGGGTGCAACCCCTTCCTCAATATTAAAGTAGCTGAGAGGAAGGGGTTTCTCCCCCAAAACACATCCCTTGATCCCCCGTGATGGCAGCTAGCACATGTTGATATTGGCAAATTTGTGTACATCTTCCAAATTTGGCTTTTCCTGGGGTGACTTCACCCCATCTGAACGCAATATCAAACACAGTTCCTAAATACTCATGTCTGATATTGCCTTCAAGTTTTACCAAATGTGAACTTTGTAAGTTCAAGATTTGTGTCATTCTTGTTGGTTTTACACATGCCTGTTTTATCTTAAATGGACATTTATATTTTTTATAATGCCACCCCAAAAATTGTTATACAACAAACATGTTGGTTTGTTTTAAAAACCTTTTCTAAATGCACATGTGATTGTGCAGGTATTAAAAAGATTGTTAATCAAGAATGTGTGGATTATTGTCTCAACGCTACAACACTTTTGTGGTGATGTAATTGCTGCTTTCTGTGAAAATGGGGGTTATTTCCTAAGGGCAAATCCTCTTTGCACTACAAGTGCAGTTTCAGTGCAGTTTCAAGTGTACTTGTAGTGCAAAGTGTCTTTGCCTTTATTAAATAACACCCAACAGTGCTTTGTATAAGGTTACACAATCACGCCATTTTCAGGACTCCACACATTTCTGTCAGGGTCAGCTAAAACAAACACAAGCAGTAAATGTCAACAAAGATTTGCTTTTTTTTTGTTTTTATTTGATAAAGGCTTCACAAATTTGCTGGCATATTGATGGCCCCCCTACCCACAAAGAACTCAAGGTATCTTAACCGGACATCACGGGCACTCAGGGAGGGCAAGCCAGGACGGCCACTTTCAAGCACCGTCAGGGTTTTTTCATTTAGAATTCCGGCCTCAGGCCTAACTGAGCCAGCAGAGTTGGCAGAATGTTGGCGTAAAAAGTTATGTAGAACACAGCACGCCAGGATTATATGATTAAGTTTATACTCCGCCATATGGATGGGTGTCAGAAATAGGCGGAACCGGCTGGCCAGGATTCCAAATGTGTTCTCCACCACTCTTCTGGCTCTGGCCAGCTGGTAATTAAAAACCCTCTGTTCCGGGGTGAGGGTCCTCATCGGGAATGGCCGCATAAGATGGTCCCCCAGCGCAAATGCTTCATCCGCAACGAAGACGAATGGGAGTCCTTCCACATTCTCTTCTGGAGGTGGCAAGTCCAAGCTGCCATTCTGGAGACGCCTGTAAAACTCCGTCTGGGCGATGACTTCACCATCAGACATCCGGCCATTCTTCCACACGTCCACATACAGGAAGTCGTAATTAGCCGACACCACCGCCAACATCACAATACTATTGAACCCCTTGTAATTATAATAGTACGACCCCGAGTTGGGTGGTGGGATAATGCGGATGTGTTTCCCATCAATTGCCCCTCTGCAGTTAGGAAAGTCCCACCGCTGGGCAAAGTTCGGATGCCACAGTCTGCCATTCCTGTGGCGTGGAAGGAAACTGTTGAGGAAAACAAAAAAAACGTAGTATTTTTGTACATAAACATGGAAAGCAGATTAGACACAAACATTCTTGGCCAACATCCAGATAACATTTCTTAAGGGGAAGTTTACAACACCAAAGTATAAGGTACACCTATCATATTCCCCCCCCCTCTCATGGGCCATTTCTAACATTATAGGGGGGGGGGAATCTTGGACAGGTAACCCTCTTCACTTCATTGAGAGATGAATGCCTAAATACAGGGTATTACTTGGAACAGCCCCTCCTTAGTTACACTATTGGCAGCCCACTGGACAGGTAAGAAGTGTCATAATACAAAGATATAAATACACACTGTACACATTTGAGCACATTTGGACATTCTGCTATTACCTATCAAGATAAAAATAGGATACAAAAACTTTAAACAGTACCATTTGAAAGTATACAGGCAGGCCCTTGCACTACATGCTTTTGGGAATTCATCAATAAATCTGAGCACAAAAGAGATGGGTATAGTGTGTATGGGCTTGGCAAAGTCAGCAGATAGATGATTGAGGATAGATAGAGAATTGGGATCAGCTGACTTAGCAGTTGGGGGGAGGTAGGGTTCCAAATGATTTGGGAACCCCCCAAAAAAAGCCTCTGGCACTCTGTCTGAATTTAAAGCACAAATCAGATTTCTAAACATTTTAGAGGGGGTGTTTGGGGTAAAACACTACTATGGAGCTGATAAAATACATTGTTAAGTAAATACCTGAGGTTAATATAGGACCAGGAGACCATGCTGGGGAGGTAAGTAAATGGAAATATGTATGAAGGACAAAAAAAATAATTACATAAAAATCCAGCATGCATGAGGACAAAGGGGACATTCACAGCATATTACAATCATGGTAATTAGGGAATGAGGAAAGAAATACAATATATTATCAAACATTAAATACAATAAAATGTGAGATTAAAGGATAAAAATCTTACCTTCAAATACTCCTTCTGCAGAACCTGGATGATGGCAGAATAGGTCTCTGGGATAATGATCCCCAGAGCCTGGGGGGAGATGCCTGTCGAGAACTTCAAGTCCTGCAGGCTTCTCCCTGTCGCCAAGAACCGCAGGGTAGCGACGAGCCTCTGCTCCGGAGTGATGGCTTGCCTCATGCAGGTATCCTGCCTGCTGATATAGGGGGTCAGCGAAGCCAACAAACGGTGAAATACGGGGTCCATCATCCTGAGAAAGTTCCTGAAATCATCAGGATTATTCTCACGGATCTCACAGAGCAAAGGCATATGAGAGAACTGGTCACGCTGAAGCAACCAATTCTTGGTCCATGAACTCCTTCCCACCCTGTTCATGGACTGGACTTGTGTCAAGGTCAGGACCCCAACACCAAGCCCCCGATCAGCACGAACTCTACGAGGAATACGTATATGCAACATGGCTAGAAAACGGTCGGCTGCTCAGAACGAAGTAACAGAACGCACTGAAGAACAGCAAGGCCTGTGAAGAGCGACCTAAAAAACAGCAACGAGCGGACAAGATCGCACAGAAAACTCCAATACGAACTGACTGCATGCACTGAAGAGCACATACAAACCTACTAGCACAAAATGAACCGCAGAAAACGATCTGAAAGCCACGAGTCTGAAAAAGCGCGAATCGTCTCTCACCAAACTTTTACTAACACGAGATTAGCAAAAGGAGCCCAAAGGGTGCCGCGCTTGGTTCTGAACTGGCCTTTTCTAGTCTCGTCATACGTGGTGTACGTGACCGCGTGGTTGGCGATTGGAAATGCCGACAACTTTGTGCGACCGTGTGTACGCAAAACAAGTTTGAGCCAACATCCGTCGGAAAAAATCAGAGGATTTTGTTGTCGAAATGTCCGATCAATGTCCGACCGTGTGTACGGGGCATTAGAGTCTGCAAAAGACTTGAGACTGAGGCGGAGGTTCACCTTCCAACAGGTCAACGACTCTAAACATTTGATCTAAACCATGGAATGGTTTAGATCAAAGCATATTCATGTGTTAGAATGGCCCATTCAAAGTGCAGACATAAATTCGATGAAAACCATTTACCATTTTCCTTCCACTTTATAATTATGTGCCACTTTGTGTTGGTCTATCACATAAAATCCCAATAAAATACATTTACGTTTTTGGTTGTAATATGACAAAATGTGGAAAATGTCAAGGGGTATGAATACTTTTTCAAGGCACTGTACCTAATGAATGACTGTGCAAGAGTCCTTAATCCGAAAATAATAAAAAATATATATATATTTTTTTACATTCACAGCTACATTGGGTGTGGTTCAGAAATAGTAGAAAAAATGCTAATGCAATTTATATCTGGCCTGAACAGCTGCATGCGTTTTAAAATGCAGCCTACTCCAACTACTAAAATCCTGTCTATATAAGCTGTACAATATTCTATTTTTTAGACATTTAGATGTAGATTTTTTGATGAAAAGTTGCATGCTGTGTAATCCTTTCAAATGCGTCCTACTCCAAATGCTCTTACTGCAAATGCATTGCTGTGGATGTGAATCTGCATTGCTGGATGATGTGACTGATGTTGGATGGATGTACACTGTGGGACTTTTTCAAGGTTTTTATAAATAAACTTTACTGTTTTTATAAATAAACTTTACTGTTCACTTTTACATGGGGGGAGCTGTTTCTGGTTGCCTTCTTATTATTAAAGGGTTTTTTTTCCTGGCCTGCCATTCTGAAAGCTTGGATAAGGGTCTAATATAGATTTTTGGGGGACCCTGAGCTTTTTTTAAAAATGTTTTTGCATAGGTTTCCCCCTTACAATTCATATCAGACCCAAAGGATCTGATAGGGAATGTGGGGTTCCCCTTGACATCCATACCAGACTTTCATTATGGATAAAGGTCTGGTATGTGTTTTTATGGGAAACCTTACACCCTTTTTTGTGCCTGGGGGTCCCCCATTAACATTTACATTATATCAGACCCTCATCTAGGATAAGGGTCTGGTATAAATGAAGGAAATCACCAGCTGTGTTTTTTTTTTTTTTTTTTTTACAAAGGTAAAACAGCCAAAGCTGTCATTTGCCAGCAATTTAAAGAGGAAGTAATCTTCCTCTGCAAACTTTTACCTATAGGTAAGCCTATAATAAGGCATACAGTCAGTGACATCACTGGCGCATGTGCTCTGAAGGAACGGCCCACGGGTGCTGTTCCTTACGAGCCTGTGCCATGGACTCCCGCATGCACGTGCGGGAGTGACGTCATTGTGGCTCCGGCCAATCACAGCGCCAGAGCCCGTGAACTCGGAAGAAGCTCCGGGAAAGCTGTCGCAACAGCTTCATTATAAGGTAAGCATTTCATAATGAGCTAGTATGCAATGCATACTAGCTTATTATGCCTTTGTCTTGCAGGTTTTTTTGGCGGGGGACTTTTTTCAGACTTTTACAACCTCTTTAAATGGCATTTTTGTAAATGTTAATTTTGCTGTAGTATGTTATTTACATCATACAGATGCACCACTTCACAGACAAGTTAAAGATACCTTTCGATATTTTATGTTAAGGAATTTTGCAATTTTAATGTTTTGACTTTAAAGCTTTATTAAAATCACTGCTAAATCACTCCTATTTATTTTTTTTTAGCTTTGGTAGATGTTCCCCATGGCAGTACCCAGCCCCCATTTTATTTGGTAATGTTAGGCCTAGAAAATTGCCATTTTTGTTTTACATTTGGCTTCAGTGGGGTTCAAATTTGGCACCCTTACTTTAGTCATGTTCTGCAAACCAAACCCAGGTACATTTGGCTCATTCCTATCTCTGACACAATACAATGTCATTTTTATTTTATGATAAAATCTGTTTTCTCTTTTTCATTGCAACTTCTCTGGCTATTGTCTTCAACATAGTACAATGTCATTGTTATTTCGTGTTAAGACATGCCTTGTCTCTCCTTCTTCCATTGCAGCCTAGTAAAACTGCTTGCAAGATGTACAGCTGTTGTCTCTGATGTAATACACTATAATTTTTATTTCTTGGTAAAATCTGCCCTGTCTTTCTTTCTTCCATTGTGGCCTAGTAAAACCACACACATGCAATGTGCCTTTGCAAAATAACTAGTAATATAATGTGCAACCAGTCTGTACAATATTTCTTGCTGCTTTCTCTGAAATGATAGTTTCAAATTTTTTATTTCTTGGAAAAAATTACTTGTCTCTCTCTCCTGCATTGCTGCCCAATCAAGCTGCTTAAATATACTTCAGTCACTGTGTGATATGTTTTAGCATTGTCTCAGAAATATGACAATTTAATTTTTATTACATCATACCTGCTGCCTCATCTCTGGAAATAAAGAACTGGGGTTTTGAAGTGTTTTTGTTCACTCTGTGTTGGCAAATTTTTAAGCTCTGTAGACAACACAGTGAGAACATCACATGCTCCTGAAACGTGGCTTTTTTTATTTTTCAGCTTTTTTTATGTGTTATTATTCCTAAAGCTTTTAGAGCTATTACTTCTACCTCTGGCCTATTAGCTAGATAAAAGAACAGGTGGCGCAGCAAGAACTGTCTAGTAAAGACTTTTTTTCAAGTTGAAATGAATCAGGTTGGGGTGCTGCTGCTGTATATAAGCTAAGTAATAATGTTAAAAAAAATTACACATGCGTTTTATGTGATGCCAGAATATGGTGCCACTGATGTTGTCTGGGAGAATTATATTGTTTCTTAACACCACATACAGTTTTAAAGCATCTCCCAAGCATGTAATTTGAAGAATTTGTGTTTTTCACATGCCGTCCTCAAATTAGCATAAAACGGAGAGGGCACGTTGAAATTGTCACATAAAAGGAGTATTAAACCCAAAAACAAAAATTTTATGTATTTTCAGCTTACCAATAATTACATGTGGTTGCTGCATTCATTTTCTTTTTGTTAGGCTTTCTTTTCTTTATTTTCACTTGTTGGTACGGCCAGTAAGTCTGTTATTTTTAAGACAAATTATTTAAAGTGGTTGTAAACTCCTATTGATTAATTGTACCTATATAGGTAATTAATATAAGAAGGCTTTCCCATAGGTAATGTAAATATCTCCTAAATGTGCACTGTTTAGGAGATATTTACTGTATATGCAGCCGATGATGTAATTGGCGCATGCACTCTGAAGGAACAGCCACCCATGCTATTCCTTCAGAGCCCTGTGCCGTGACCAGCGGCTCCCACGCACATGCGCAGGAGTGACATCACGTGGCTCCAGCCAGTCACACAGCCGGAGTCTGTGGACAAAGAAGGAAGACGGGTGAAGATGGATGCAGCCTCCAGCGGTGACAAAGAGGGCTTTGTTTGCAGTTGAGTTTCACATAATGTGCTAGTATGCATACTAGTACAATATCGTTTACTTTACAGGTCAGGAAAAAAACCCCAAATAACAAACGGTTTAGTTCCTCTTTAACACTGTCAAAGGTGCTTACAATGGTCAAATTATGTTTATTATACACCTCCTGCCCTCTATAGTCGAATGACGGCTACAGTTGCCTGGAGGGCGTCAATAGACATCCTCCCGTGCCCTGTGATCAGCGAATCAATGAGACTCGGCTAATCACAGATCGGAGTAAGGGGCCAATAACGCCCCCTTACCACGTGATCAGCTGTAAGCCAATGTTCTGGAACGCTTCCTGATGACGTAAAGAATCTACGAAACATACGTCGAGGCGCCGTGGTCACGTCCATATCCGCTCCCTTTGGTTTGACTGCTGAGTGAGGTGGAACGCACGCCAGCACGGGTGAGAGCCGCGAGGACACATATGACCATTAGCTACTAGACACACTCACAGCCTCTGTGCCGGGCAAAGGCACTACAAATGTAAGCAAGCCATTTGGCTTTGTAATTATCTATTTTTAATACACGATGGCCGCTTTCCATATTATTTTTGCACATGTACATCCTTAATCCTTGAGGCGAGGAAGTCATCTTGCAGGTCCAGGATCAACCATTGCCAGCAGACAGGTTCTGCTACAAGCGTTGTTTGACCTACTTTTTAGTTAAAGTGGTCATTGCTTTCTGGTAAGCAGCCAATTTATCTGAGCACTTTTTGGGTGATTTCGAATGGTGAAAGTAGTTTCCTAAGGAATTTTGATCAAGTCTAATTACTGCATGGATATTAGTTGCTGCTGCTCTGTTGCACAAGGACTATATTTATTTATACACCTTTTGCCCATGGTATCATGTGCGTGCGTTTGTTTTTACACATGTCCAAATAATTAATGCACTTTAATTCTGCAATTGGTTGTTATTCACTTGATTGCACTTACTGGTTGATTATATATTATTGTCAATTAATATACATATTTTTATATTAATCTACACATTTATGAATCCATTGATGTTACTATTATTGTATTGAGGGCTCCCTTTTGTTTATAATTCACTGGATCTAAAGAACCTAATCACTTTAGTGGGGATAGCAGCTGATATTAATCTATTCATTTAATTATTTTGGCATTTAAATACACATCAAATTTGCTTATCAGGAGCAAGTCTATTATATTTCTAACCCCCCCCCCCCAAAAACAGTGTGCTTGAACCAGCTAATATTTTGAGGAGGATAGGAACAGCCGCGCCAGGATGGCGTTCAAACAACGTGCTCAGCAAAAGATAAAGGGAACCAGGCGACAGCAGCAGCCAAACTGGAGCGTTTTGCCCACACCACGTCACAGTCCCCAGCTAAGGGGAACCAACAGGTACAAACGCAAACAAAAGTCCAGGGGTGATCCACCTCAGACAGAAAGAGCCATGGCCATGGTCAAACATCTACCAATCCAACTATTCCATCTGGTACTAAAACAGTGAGAAACAAAGGGTCAGTGGGAGAAGCGTCAGGAACTGTATCTGCAATGTCTGTGACAACTTCTGAGGCTGGCTCTATATTAAAGGAGGAGACAACATTGAGAGATGTATTGTATGCCGTTAATGCGTGCAAAAGCTCAATATGTAGTCTTGGTGACCAATTGAAAGGAATTAAAAAGGAACTGCTCTCAATGGGTCATGATTTGCAAAAAAAGTGGAAAGGACTACTGCTTTAGAAGAGAGATTAAGTGCCCTTGAAGATGATTTAAATCCGCTAAAACGAGAAATCAAAGTAGAGGGAACAAATGGGCATACAAGTGGCAAAAGCGGATGAAATGGAAAATAGGCTCCGCAGGAACAATGTGAGGGTGATAGGCCTCCCAGAACAGAGTGAGGGTTCTAACCCTATTGTATTTTTGTAGGATTGGTTCAGGGAAATTTTTGGGTCAGCCACTTTTACACCGCTCTTTGCGATAGAAAGAGCCCATAGAGTCCCATTCAAGGCTCCGCCAACAGGCGGTCATCCTAGACCAAAATTTTTGAAGCTCCTCAATTATAATGATAAGGTGATTCTATTGCAAAAAGCCAGAGCGATAGGAAACATTTTGTATAACGGAGTTAGGATCTCGCTGTACCCTGACTTGATGCCAGATTTACAGAAATGCAGAGTTGAATTTATACCAATTAAGCACACTTTATAGAAATATAAGGTGACCTATGCTTTGCTGTACCCAGCCTGCTTACGGGTGACGGCTGTGGGAAGGACTCTGTTTTTTAATTCACCTGCTGACATGGCACAATGGCTGGAAGACAATAAGAAAGATCTATAGATTATAGACTGCTTGGAAAGCGCTAATTTTGAATTTATATATTCTTTTTTTCTTTTTTTCTAAATTTTCGAAAACAAAATAGTGCTAACTTTTTTAAAACACTTTGAAATTTTTTTTTTTTTTTTTAATAACAATGTTTAATTAAATCAGGTGGGGATGGAGTGGAGAGATACACTTGGACAGGTGGTCCAATGTATGTAAGGGATGGAATGAAGGGGGAAATAGTGTTTCTATATTGGTTTTAGGGCAGGGAAGGGAGGGGGGTGAGTGAGAGGGAGGAGGGGATAACAAAATTATAAACACAATCAAATTGGTATGAATGGAGGGGTTGGCAAATGAAGTATATAAAACAGGTAAAGGTCACGGGTGAAGCCCCTAGGGCAAGCCTAGATAGGCACAGGGAGGGGGGGTGGGTAGGTGTCAGGGCTGGCTCAGCCCTTCCTTCTCTGAGCTGGCCACTCAGCTGTTGGCTAATTGCCAGCTCTCATCTCTCTCCATAGTTAACCAGCTGTTGTGGATCTGCTCATCAGTCCCGCCTACTTAAAGATCTCCAGCTTACTTCATTCCTGCCTTCACCTTGGTCACATCACAAGAAAGCATTTCCTGCGTTCCTGTTTAAAGACTGGCTTTGCTGACATCCCTCCTGACATCTCCTTATCCTGCTTGCTGTTCCTTTACTTGGATCCCTGACTTCTGGTCTGGCTGATTACCCGATCTGGTTACTGAACTCTGGCTTGGATGATTACCCGATCTGGTTACTGAACTCTGGCTTGGCTGACTACACGATCCGGTTACTGGACTCGCTATGCTTTGACTACGCTTACTCTACTTACCTTTTTATTTTTATTAATAAACAGGTATGATTTTACTGTACTTCTATCTTGGTCTGGTTCATGGTTTCTGACAGTAGGTAGGGGGAAAGGGGGGCGAGAGAGAAGGTTACCTTACAAACACCAATATAACAAAGATTATAAATAGGCGGGAACACGAAGGGGATGGGGAAGAGAGCACTGGATGGGCAGATATGATTAAGGGGTAATATGACGGGTGGGAGGTGGAGAGTAAGATTAGTGGGCTGGTGTTTTTTCCTTTTTTTTTTTTAACTTACTACGGTATTTTTCCATGCAGTCTAGAACATTTAACATAGCCTCCTGGAATGTCCGGGTTTTGGGGGACCCAATTAAGAGAGCCACTTTTTTTTCCATGCTGGAGAAGTATGGGGATGGTCTGCTCTGTCTGCAAGAGACACATTTGACAAAGGACACTATTACACAATTAATAGGAAGTTTCAATCCCAATATCATTCGGTTCTCTCCTCCTATTCGAGGGGGTTGAGCATAATGGTTGGGAGAGGAGTGGCGTTCTCATGCAGGGAGAGCAGTATAGATGAACAGGGTCGCTACGTTTTTTTGCACTGCTCAATAGAGAATAGATTATATGTGCTGGCAAATATTTATATCCCTCCCCCTTTTAAATTTGAGATTTCGCATAAATTGATGGAATTTGCATTGAATAAAGCAGGGACCCCAGTTATAGTGGTAGGGGACTTTAATGAGGTTTTGGATAAGAGTTTAGATAGATTCCCACCTGGGAGATGACCGGATAAAGAAGTGGAGGGACGGCTATCTCGATTCTTGAAGGAGATGGACTTGTGTGACATATGGAGAGTGCGAAAAACCCACAAGAGCGGCAATATTCCTGTTTTTTGAGCTCCTATTCTACACTCTCCAGAATAGACATGGCTTTAGGAAGCAGGGAAGTGCTGCAGTTAGTAAGAAATATAAAGTATGGCCCGAGAGGAGTGTCGGACCATTCTCCACTGGTGCTGGCGCTAGATATAGGGGGTAAAACTTATTTGAGAGAGTGGAAAATCAGCCCATGGTGACTAGAATTAATAGGGAATTCTGAAGAGGTGCTGCTGAAACTTTAAGTATTTGTAGAAATGAATACTGACAGCGCCAGTGGGGATGGTGTGGGACTCCTTGAAGGCCTAACTCAGAGGCTTATTAATCCAACAGGTGGCAAGGATCAAGGGGAAATCAAGGGAATGGGAGAGGAATATCAGGAAAGAGGCGATGCAAGCAGAAAAACAATACGTAGAAGATCCAACCTTAGAAAAACAGAGGATATGGCTTGATAAACAACAAGTATATAAGATGACTGTCACTAGGAAGGCTAAGAATAAGCGAATATTTCAGGGACAGTGCTCTTTTGGGGAGGGAGAAAGTGTAGGTCGTATGCTGTACCTTTTTGTCAAGACCAATGCCCCCTCCTCCATTGTTTCTACAGTTAGGACGATGAAGGGTAAGATCTCTTCTGAAGCAATAGAAATTGTAAACACATTTGTATTATAAGTCCCTGTATAAATCGCGGAAGTGAGAGGAGAGATGGATAATTTCTTCCAGGGAATAGAAATGCCAGATCTCTCAGAGAGGGATAGAGAGGGATAGAGCCAATATAGATGCCCCAGTAACTCTGGAGGAATTGCAGCAGACGGTAGCTGAGATGGCCAGTCAAAAGTCACCGGGTCTGCGTGGACTCCCAAAAGAAATTTAAAAACAATATGGAGGGGTTCCACTCCCAGAATTGCTGAAGATATTGGAGTTAGCGGCAGTAGAGGGGAGGCCACCTGCCTCAATGTCAGAAGCTGCAATAATAGTACTACACAAAGAGGGGAAGGATCAGCTGGACGTATACTCTTATCGTTGTCATATCATTATTATGCTCTGACGTCAAAATATTGGTCAAGGTGTTAGCAACCAGATTAAACAGCTGTATTCAAAAACTTATACACCCAGATCAATTGGGATGTATCCCCAACAGGTCAACCAGCATTAACATTAGAAGAGTGTATTTAAATATGCAGATTCCAACAGAGAGCGAGGGCTCTAGAGCTATATTTTCCTTGGACGCGACCAAGGCTTTTGATAGCTTGGAGTGGGATTACCTATGGTAGGTCCTGGAGAGATCTGGGTTTGGACCCTCCTTTATTGAATGGGTAAAAACACTTTATAACGAACCAAGAGTGAAAATAAAAATTAACGAGTACTCGGAGATGTTTCAGCTGGAGAGGGGGACGCGACAAGGGTGCGCTTTGTCCCCTTTATTGTTCGCCCTCGCGATCGAGCCATTAGCAATAATGACTAGATCAGCGTCAGGTATACAGGGATTCCAGAGGAAGGCAGGGGAGGACATGATAGCGTTGTATGCGGATGATATGTTATTCTTTCTCAGGGATGTTGAAACATCTTTGACTACGGTGATACATATGGTTGGGGAGTTCGGATGGTTTTCAGGTCTGGGTATTAATTGGGAGAAGTCGGTTTTTATGCCGGTTGACCCACTTGGTGATCAGATACCTGCTGTAACTCCCCGGCTAAAAGTGGGGGCGATGTTGAAATATCTGGGCATTTGGATAACGAGAGATACAAATCAATATATTAATAATAATTTAGTTCCATTTCTGATTAAATTCAAGCAGAAAAGTGATATTTGGGGCCGGCTCCGCCTGTCAGTAGCGGGGCTTTGTAATCTAATAAAAATGTTCTGGTTACCGCAGCTATTATATCTGCTACACAACTCCCAGGTTTGGATAGGTCAAAAATGGTTTAAAAAAATAGAATCTCTTTTTAGGGAAGTAATTTTGAAAAAAGGCCAAGCCAGGATTAACCTATAAACAAAGCAATTAGCGATTAATGAGGGGGGAATGGCTGTCCTACATCCTAGGTGTTATTTTTTGGCATCCCAATTACAGCATTTAGTGGGGTGCGGTATGCCAGGCAGAGAGAACCCCAGCAGCAGAATAATGCTAATGGGGGCCTCACATAGTACGTTAGTGGAGACTAGGAATGAGCCGAACACCCCCGGTTCAGTTCACAGCAGAACATGCGAACAGGCAAAAGATTTGTTCGAACATGCGAACATTGTTAAAGTCCATGGAACACGAACATGAAAAATCGAAAATGCTAATTTTAAAGGCTTATATGCAAGTTATTGTCATAAAAAGTGTTTGGGGACCTGGGTCCTGCCCAAGGGGACATGTATCAATGCAAAAAAAAGTTTTAAAACGGCCGTTTTTTCGGGAGCAGTGATTTTAATAATGCTTAAAGTGAAACAATAAAAGTGAAATATTCCTTTAAATTTCGTACCTGGGGGGTGTCTATAGTATGGTCTGGTATGAATATTAAGGGGAATCCCGAACCAAAATCTAGAAAAAAAAAATTGTGTGGGGGTCCCCCCAAATTTCATACCAGACCCACATGTCTGGTATGGATTTTAAGGGAAACCCCGCGCCAAAATAAAAAAAATGGTGCGGGGGTCCCCCCAAAAATCCATACCAGACCCTTATCCGAGCACGCAACCTGGCAGGCCGCAGGAAAAGAGGTGGTACAAGAGAGCGTCCCCCCTCCTGAACTGTACCAGGCCACATGCCCTCAACATGGGGAGGGTGCTTTGAGGTAGCCCCCCAAAGCACCTTGTACCCATGTTGATGGGGACAAGGGCCTCATCCCCACAACCCTTGCCCAGTGGCTGTGGGGGTCTGCGGGCGGGGGGCTTATCGGAATCTGGAAGCCCCCTTTAACAAGGGGACCCCCAGATCCCAGCCTCCTCCCTGCGTGAAATGGTAACGGGGTACAAATGTACCCCTACCATTTCACAAAAAAAGTGTGAAAATGTTAAAAATTACATGACACGGCTTGGGGACAAGTCCTTTATTAACCACTTGACGACTGCCGCACTACGATGTACGTCGGCAGAGTGGCACGGGCAGGCAAAAGGACTTACAGGTACGTCCTTGCCTGCCCGCGATCGGACCCCCCCGGTGCCTGTGGCGGTCGTCAAATTCTCCCCGGCGATTGGTGGTGAGGCCATCCATTCGTGCCCCCCCCCTCGCGATCACTCCCAGCCAATGGGATCATTTCCCTGCCTCTGTATTGTACACAGAGGCAGAGGAAATTATGTCATCTCTCCTCGGCTCGGCATTTTCCGTTCCGGCGCAGAGGAGAGAAGACTGGAATGTGAGCGCACAACACACACACATACAGTAGAACACGCCAGGCATACAATACACCCCCGATCCCCCCCCCCCCAGATTACCCCCCCCGATCACCCCTCCCCCCCTGTCACACTGACACCAAGCAGGTTTTTTTTTTTTTCTGATTACTGCATTGTGTCAGTTTGTGACAGTTACTGTGGTGGGACAGTTACTGTTAGCCCCCTTTGGGTCTAGGGTACCCCCCTAACCCCCCCAATAAAGTTTTAACCCCTTGATCACCCCCTGTCACCAGTGTCGCTAAGCGATCATTTTTCTGATCGCTGTATTAGTGTCACTGGTGACGCTAGTTAGGGACGTAAATATTTAGGTTCGCCGTCAGCGTTTTATAGCGACAGGGACCCCCATATACTGCCTAATAAAGGTTTTAACCCCTTGATTGCCCCCTAGTTAACCCTTTCACCACTGATCACCGTATAACTGTTACGGGTGACGCTGGTTAGTTCGTTTATTTTTTATAGTGTCAGGGCACCTGCCATTTATTACCGAATAAAGGTTTAGCCCTCTGATCGCCTGGCGGTGATATGCGTCGCCCCGGGCAGCGTCAGATTAGCGCCAATACCGCTAACACCCACACACACAGCATACGCCTCCCTTAGTGGTATAGTATTTGAACGGATCAATATCTGATCCGATCAGATCTGTACTAGCGTCCCCAGCAGTTTAGGGTTCCCAAAAACGCAGTGTTAGCAGGATCAGCCCAGATACCTGCTAGCACCTGCGTTTTGCCCCTCTGCCCGGCCCAGCCCAGCCAAGTGCAGTATCGATCGATCACTGTCACTTACAAAACACTAAATGCATAACTGCAGCGTTCGCAGAGTCAGGCCTGATCCCTGCGATCGCCAACAGTTTTTTTGGTAGCGTTTTGGTGAACTGGCAAGCACCAGCCCCAGGCAGCGTCAGGTTAGCGCCAGTACCGCTAACACCCACGCACGCACCGTACACCTCCTTTATTGGTGTAGTATCTGAACGGATCAATATCTGATCCGATCAGATCTATACTAGCATCCCCAGCAGTTTAGGGTTCCCAAAAACGCAGTGTTAGCGGGATCAGCCCATATACCTGCTAGCACCTGCGCTTTGCCCCTCCGCCCAGCCCAGCCCACCCAAGTGCAGTATCGATTGATCACTGTCACTTACAAAACACTAAACGCATAACTGCAGCGTTCGCAGAGTCAGGCCTGATCCCTGCGATCACTAACAGTTTTTTTGGTAGCGTTTTGGTGAACTGACAAGCACCAGCCCCAGGCAGCGTCAGGTTAGTGCCAGTAGCGCTAACACCCACGCACGCACCGTACACCTCCCTTAGTGGTGTAGTATCTGAATGGATCAATATCTGATCCGATCAGATCTATACTAGCATCCCCAGCAGTTTAGGGTTCCCAAAAACGCAGTGTTAGCGGGATCAGCCCAGATACCTGCTAGCACCTGCATTTTGCCCCTCTGCCCGGCCCAGCCCAGCCCAGCCCACCCAAGTGCAGCATCAATCAATCACTGTCACTTACAAAACTCTAAACGCATAACTGCAGCGTTCGCAGAGTCAGGCCTGATCTCTGCGATCGCTAACAGTTTTTTTGGTAGCGTTTTGGTGAACTGGCAAGCACCAGCGGCCTAGTACACCCAGGTCGTAGTCAAACCAGCACTGCAGTAACACTTGGTGACGTGGCGAGTCCCATAAGTGCAGTTCAAGCTGGTGAGGTGGCAAGCACAAGCAGTGTCCCGCTGCCACCAAGAAGAAGACAAACACAGGCCCGTCGTGCCCATAGTGCCCTTCCTGCTGCATTCACCAATCCTAATTGGGAACCCACCGCTTCTTCAGCGCCCGTACTTCCCCCATTCACATCCCCAACCAAATGCAGTCGGCTGCATGAGAGGCATTTTCTTTATGTCCTCCCGATTACCCCTACCCAACGAACCCCCCCAAAAAAGATATTGTGTCTGCAGCAAGCACGGATATAGGCGTGACACCCGCTATTATTGTCCCTCCTGTCCTGACAATCCTGGTCTTTGCATTGGTGAATGTTTTGAACGCTACCATGCACTAGTTGAGTATTAGCGTAGGGTACTGCATTGCACAGACTAGGCACACTTTCACAGGGTCTCCCAAGATGCCATCCCATTTTGAGAGACCCGAACCTGGAACCGGTTACAGTTATAAAAGTTACAGTTACAAAAAAAAGTGTAAAAAAAAATAAAAAAAATATGTAAAATAATAAAAAAAATAGTTGTCGTTTTATTGTTCTCTCTCTCTATTCCCTCTCTATTGTTCTGCTCTTTTTTACTGTATTCTATTCTACAATGTTTTATTGTTATTATGTTTTATCATGTTTGCTTTTCAGGTATGCAGTTTTTTTATACTTTACCGTTTACTGTGTTTTATTGTTAACCATTTTTATGTCTTCAGGTACGCCATTCACGACTTTGAGTGGTTATACCAGAATGATGCCTGCAGGTTTAGGTATCATCTTGGTATCATTCTTTTCAGCCAGCGGTCGGCTTTCATGTAAAAGCAATCCTAGCAGCTAATTAGCCTCCAAACTGCTTTTACAAGCAGTGGGAGGGAATGCCCCCCCACCGTCTTCCGTGTTTCTCTCTGGCTCTCCTGTCTCAACAGGGAACCTGAGAATGCAGCCGGTGATTCAGCCAGCTGACCATAGAGCTGATCAGAGACCAGAGTGGCTCCAAACATCTCTATGGCCTAAGAAACCGGAAGCTACGAGCATTTCATGACTTAGATTTCGCCGGATGTAAACAGCGCCATTGGGAAATTGGGAAAGCATTTTGTCACACCGATCTTGCTGTGGTCAGATGCTTTGAGGGCAGAGGAGAGATCTAGGGTCTAATAGACCCCAATTTTTTCAAAAAAGAGTACCTGTCACTACCTATTGCTATCATAGGGGATATTTACATTCCCTGAGATAACAATAAAAATGATTAAAAAAAAAATGAAAGGAACAGTTTAAAAATAAGATAAAAAAGCAAAAAAATAATTAAGAAAAAAAAAAAAAAAGCACCCCTGTCGCCCCCTGCCCTCGCGCTAAGGCGAACGCAAGCGGCGGTCTGTCGTCAAACGTAAACAGCAATTGCACCATGCGTGTGAGGTATAACCGCGAAGGTCAGATCGTGGGCAGTAATTTTAGCAGTAGACCTCCTCTGTAAATCTAAAGTGGTAACCTGTAAAGGCTTTTAAAGGCTTTTTAAAATGTATTTATTTTGTTGCCACTGCACGTTTGTGCGCAATTGGCATGTCATGTTTGGTATCCATGTACTCGGCCTAAGATCATCTTTTTTATTTCATCAAACATTTGGGCAATATAGTGTGTTTTAGTGCATTAAAATTTAAAAAAGTGTGTTTTTTCCCCAAAATATGCGTTTGAAAAATCGCTGCGCAAATACTGTGTGAAAAAAAATTAAACACCCACCATTTTAATCTGTAGGGGATTTGCTTTAAAAAAATATATAATGTTTGGGGGTTCAAAGTAATTTTCTTGCAAAAAAAAATAATTTTTTCATGTAAACAAAAAGTGTCAGAAAGGACTTTGTCTTCCAGTGGTTAGAAGAGTAGGTGATGTGTGACATAAGCTTCTAAATGTTGTGCATAAAATGCCAGAACAGTTCAAAACCCCCCCAAATGACCCCATTTTGGAAAGTAGACACCCCAAGCTATTTGCTGAGAGTCATGTCGAGTCCATGGAATATTTTATATTGTGACACAAGTTGCGGGAAAGAGACAAATTTTTTTTTTTTTTTGCACAAAGTTGTCACTAAATGATATATTGCTCAAACATGCCATGGGAATATGTGAAATGACACCCCAAAATACATTCTGCTGCTTATCCTGAGTACGGGGATACCACATGTGTGAGACTTTTTGGGAGCCTAGCCGCGTACGGGACCCCGAAAACCAAGAATTTTTTATTTCACTCTTCACTGCCTATCACAGTTTCGGAGGCCATGGAATGCCCAGGTGGCACAAAACCCCCCAAATGACCCCATTTTGGAAAGTAGACACCCCAAGCTATTTGCTGAGAGGTATAGTGAGTATTTTGCAGACCTCACATTTTGTCACAAAGTTTTGAAAATTGAAAAAAAAAAAAATGTTTTTTCTTGTCTTTCTTTTTTTTCAAAAAC
Source organism: Lithobates clamitans (assembly GCA_037952925.1). Lineage (NCBI taxonomy): Eukaryota > Metazoa > Chordata > Amphibia > Anura > Ranidae > Lithobates > Lithobates clamitans. The sequence continues at coordinate 3,823,012 of JBBGZY010000374.1, forward strand.
AAATGAGAGCTGCAAAATACTCACCATGCCTCTCAGCAAATAGCTTGGGGTGTCTACTTTCCAAAATGTGGTAATTTGGGGGGGGGTTGTGCCACCTGGGCATTCCATGGCCTCCGAAACTGTGATAGGCAGTGAAGAGTGAAATCAAAAATTTACACCCTTAGAAATCCTGAAGGCGGTGATTGGTTTTCGGGGCCCCGTACGCGGCTAGGCTCCCAAAAAGTCCCACACATGTGGTATCCCCATACTCAGGAGAAGCAGCTAAATGTATTTTGGGGTGCAATTCCACATATGCCCATGGTCTGTGTGAGCAATATATCATTTAGTGACAACTTTGTGCAAAAAAAAAAAATGTGTCACTTTCCCGCAACTTGTGTCAAAATATAAAATATTCCATGGACTCAACATGCCTCTCAGCAAATAGCTTGGGGTGTCTACTCTCCAAAATGGGGCCTTTTGTTGGGGTTTTGAACTGTCCTGGCATTTTATGGCCTTCAAAACTGTGATAGGTAGTGAGGAGTGAAATAAAAAATTTACGCCTTTAGAAATCCTGAAGGCGGTGATTGGTTTTCGGGGCCCCGTACGTGGCTAGGCTCCCAAAAAGTCCCACACATGTGGTATCCCCGTACTCAGGAGAAGCAGCTAAATGTATTTTGGGGTGCAATTCCACATAGGCCCATGGCCTGTGTGAGCAAAATATATTTTGGTGACAACTTTTTGTAATTTTTTTTTTGTCATTATTCACCCACTTGGGACAAAAAAAATAAATATTCAATGGGTTCAACATGCCTCTCAGCAATTTCCTTGGGGTGTCTACTTTCCAAAATGGGGTCATTGGGGGGGGGTTTGTACTGCCCTGCCATTTTAGCACCTCAAGAAATGACATAGGCAGTCATAAACTAAAAGCTGTGTAAATTCCAGAAAATGTACCCTAGTTTGTAGACGCTATAACTTTTGAGCAAACCAATAAATATACGCTTCTTGACATTTTTTTTTACCAAAGACATGTGGCCGAATACATTTTGGCCTAAATGTATGACTAAAATTGAGTTTATTGGATTTTTTTTATAACAAAAAGTAGAAAATATAATTTTTTTTCAAAATTTTCGGTCTTTTTCCATTTATAGCGCAAAAAATAAAAACCGCAGAGGTGATCAAATACCATCAAAAGAAAGCTCTATTTGTGGGAAGAAAAGGACGCAAATTTCGTTTGGGTACAGCATTGCATGACCGCGCAATTAGCAGTTAAAGCGAAGCAGTGGCAAATTGGAAAAAGACCTCTGGTCCTTAGGCAGCATAATGGTCCGGGGCTAAAGTGGTTAAACAATAAAAAAATAAAACTGTCCCACGTAGTCTTCTTCTTCTTCTCTTGCTCTGCCGACGGACCGAAAAAACAAAAAACGCGACCGACCCTCCTACATGGGAGGCATCCGCCGTAATGACGGTCCTCTCAGGTGACAGCTCTTTTATAACTGAGGGCGGGGCCACATAGTGACGTAGTCGGGCGACCCCACCTCCCTCTGACACATGGGGACATCGCTATGGCTTCCCCGTAGCGCCAGAGGGGGCGGGGCCACCCGGTTACGTAACCTGGTGGCCCGCCCCCTCTGACACTACGGGGAAGCCATAGGGATGTCCCCGTGCGTCAGAATGGGGCGGGGTCACCCAGCGACATCACTGTTACCATTTCACACAGGGGGGAGGCTGGGATCTGGGGGTCCCCTTGTTAAAGGGAGCTTACAGATTCTGACAAGCCCCCTGCCCGCAGACCCCCCAAACCACCGGTCAAGGGTTGTGGGGATGAGGCCCTTGTCCCCATGGGGACAAGGTGCTTTGGGGGGCTGGTAATGGACTGTGGGGGAATCCCATGCGTTTTTTTTCAATGACTTTTATGTGTATTGCCCGGACTGCCAATTCGTTTTAGCTGCGAGTACTTTTAAATGACTTTTATTCCTTTAGAAATTTTGTGCAGGGACTGTTGTAAACACAGGAATCATGCGCCACTTTACAGGCATACTATAGACACCCCCCAGGCACAATATTTAAAGGAATATTCCTCTTTTATTGTTTCACTTTAAGCATTATTAAAATCACTGCTCCGAAAAAACTGCAGATTTTAAAACTATTTTGCATTGATACATGTCCCCTGGGGCAGGACCCAGGTCCCCAAACACTTTTTATGACAATACCATGCATATAAGCCTTTAAAATTAGCACTCTTGATTTCTCCCATAGACTTTTAAAGGGTGTTCTTCGGCTTTCGAATTTGCCGTGAAAACCCCAAATTGTTCGCTATTCGGCGAACAGGTGAACATCCGATGTTCGAGTTGAACTTACGTTCGACTCGAACATTGGGCTCATCCCTAGTGGAGACACTAGAGGCAGATTCATTTCCCCATAGAAGCCCAACAATAAAGTTGGTCAGCAAAGTATGGCAGGTAACCAAGGCATTAATGGGGTATAAAGGAGCAACAGAATACACTCCCCTATGAAACAACAAATATCTACATGAGGTACAGGGTATAGAGAGGACCAGGGAGTGGGAGGGTCAATGCCTTATTTGATTAATCCAATTATATGAGGGCAGTAACTTGAAATCATTTACAGACCTAAGGAGAGAATTTAATATATCAAATAATTCATTTTACAAATATTTACAGATCAGGCGTGCCTTACAGGTACAGTTTAGGACACAAGTAATAGAATGGAGTAAGATCCCTACTCTTCAAAAAAAATTAAACCAGGTACATCTAAAGGGCTGATATCTGAGGTATATGCTCAGCCGGGGGTAGAATTATAAGTGAGGCAGGGTCCTCTAAAAGTAGGGCAGGATGGGAGAGAGATGTGGGGGAAATAACCACGGAACAGTGGGGTAAGATATTGAAACAGGTGTTTTGGACCAAACCAGAATTGTTCGGTACTTTTGTTTCTGTCCCCCTGGCCAAATTAACCTTCAATGTAAAAGTGTGCACATTCGACACAAATCACTGACACATACAACGTTCAGTAAATTGGTACTTCTGCTTTTATTACTTCCTGGACCCCAGCTAATATACCGTGAGCCGGATATTTTGTTATCAAATCAAATATCAAATAAGACAAGCGTATGCAGACCACAAGATATACATATTCATTATTGTGACACAGTATAAGCTTTTAGCTGGGTTATATCTATATAAGGGAATAGCAGACTATCATAGCTAAATAGGGTGTCTTGTTTCTCGAAAACAGGCGCAATCTTCTTTTAACTTGCTCTTAACTCTTGAAATTCTGTTCCACAAAAAGGGGGGAGCTGGCAGACATCTAATTGAGCATGGTTAAGGCTAATAGCTGGTTATATGAGATAAGCACTTATATCTATGCGATTTTATTAGAAATAGGCATTTCATCATGGCACTCATAATCACATCCACTACAGTCCCCCCTTGAAATGCTTATTTACTTATTTCCCCAAAACTGTCCCTAACACTAGTAAACCACCTATAACCACCCGGCCCATTTGCCTCTGCAACTCTTTTAAGCTGTATGTAGAGAAAGGGCAGTGACTAGCTCACCACCCCCCTCGATACAGCTGGCGAAATGTAGCCAGGTGCTATCTGTCCCTATAGCCCTACGGTGCTGCATCTCGGGGGAGGGTGACTGTAACGGAGTGTAACACATATTTATCATCATAATTTTCATCAAGCCTTACACAGACATCGTCATCATCATCTGGTATCTCTTGGTTCACGAACGTAGGGGTAGTTTGATCGACAGCTTTTTCTACACACTTCCTAATACAGGGGAGAACACAGCAGATTATGTCAGCTATTACCAGGATGGCTATCCCTATCTGGGTCAATAGTCCCTGCCATCCTCCCTTTATCCAGGTAAAATACTGATCCCAGGGGTTGGTGAGCCCTGAATTCTGTTTTAATTCTTTGGACAGGTCCTCTAGTTTCTGGATGGCTAAAGTCACTTTACCATTTGGGCCGGTGTTGTCTGGGATGTAAGTGCAGCATGTACTTGTCTCGGGTATCATCTTACATACACCCCCCTTTTCAGCTAGGAGCATGTCTAAGACCATACGGTTTTGGAAAGTCATGTGTGTAGTTGCCTCTAACTGTTTGGCCACACCTTGGAGTGCGTCCCTGGTGTAATTGACAAATCTTTGTTGGTTATAGTAGATGCAGTCTACATGCTTACTTACAGAGATAATGGGTATCAGCGACTCAAAACCTGCTGCTACTTGGTCTCTTGCTTTGAATTCATCTGGGACCCCCCTTGGGACCCCTATGGCATCTATGTATACGTGGGGGTCAAAACTTCCTGCTGGGGCACTCCTACGTCTTCTGTTGGGTTTGGGCACATCCTTGGCTTCCGGCTCTGGGGTTTGTGAGAGAATATGCAGAGGCATTATGGCTTTTGCCAGTGCACATTCTCCTGTTCACTGTCCTGTCATTCTACTTCTAATTTTCATGCCTCCACAGATCCAGTACATGTCTTCTGAGGAGTGGACTTGATTTTGCACTAGATCTGCAGACACCTCACTATAAGACTCACAATAACCTTTAGTGAAGTATTGATCTGTGTGCTTGTTGATTGTCATTCTATCAATGAGTGACTTCAATATGTGTCAGTGACACATACATACACAGTCATGGGACCTATTGCTCTTTCATTGGACCGGACACTGTAATCAGTACCTGGAAATATCTTACTATAAGGGGATATGAAAGTGGCAATATGTGTGTTGGATGAATTATACCAGAATTGGGTTATGCCATCTTTCTGTTTGATGGCTACTTCTTGTGCCTGAACAACAATCACAATAAAAAGGATAAACAGGATTATGGCTTGGTCTCCTCAGCCTCTTCCTCCGGCACAGGACTTGCGGTGAGAGGCGTGTATTCACGAGTTCCTTCCGGCCACTTTTACTGATGTGGTAGTTGTCAGAAGGACTTGGAAAGGACCATCATATCTGGGTTCAAGGGTGTGTTTCCTCACAAACTTCTTTACCAGGACCCAATCACCAGGGACCCACTTGTGCGATCCTGTGTCTAACTCAGGATCTGGAATGGAAGAAAACACTTGCGCATGGATACGTGTTAATTCTCGAGATAAAGCAGTCATATAATCAGTTAATACATCAGATTGAAGTTGCAACTGTTGTGGAAAATAACAACCCAGTCTGGGGGCTGAGTCAAACAATATCTCATAGGGTGACAAACCATGATTTCCCCTTGGGGTGTACCTAACACTGAACAAGGCAATGGCAAAGGCAATGGGAAGGCTGTCTGGCCAACTCATTCCCGTTTCCTGAGACATTTTCAGCATTCTAGACTTTATTGTGCCATTCAGTCTTTCCACCTTCCCACTACTCTGAGGGTGGTATGGAGTGTGGAAAGCTAGTGTGACCCCTAAGGCTGTCCATATCTCCTTGGTTACTGAGGCCGTGAAAGCCGGCCCCTGATCACTCTCTATAACCTCTGGGACACCATATCTGCACACTATTTCTGTTAAAAGTCTTTCAGCTGTGGTATTCGCCATCATGTTGGTAACGGGATAGGCTTCCGGCCTACGTGGCAGACGCAGTCTCTTGTTTAATTCCGTGATTCCTTCAACTTCTGTGGCTCCTTTTTTGATCCACACTTCTTTTTCTTCTTTGTCAGCTGTCTCTTGTTGCTCCTTGAGGTGAGTCCTGTTTACAGGAAGGGTTTGTAGAATCATAGTGGTTTGTACAGTCTCTTCAGGGGTGTCTATTGGGTCATCCAGGATAGGTGCATTCACTCTGCTGACCACTTCTGGCGTTCGATCTGCAGCTTGTTTCCCAGCGGAGTGGGGCATTCATTAAGTCCTTGATAGCTGCACTGTGTTTTACAGGTGTTCCTACTGCTGTCAGGAACCCTCTGGTTTTCCTGATGATCCCAAAATTACCTTCTGCCAATTTGCATGCTGTTTCACTGACTGTCGATAAGTGTGTTGTGTCCATCTTCATCACTTCGAAGCAGTCATGAGCGGTGAGATGAGAATCATTTTCCAAAGAGGTTCCCCCCTCGAGAAGAGGAAGGAGAGTGGATGGGTTAAGGGTATCACATCGGTGGATGGTGATGTTATCGGGGAGAAGCAAGGCACACTGAAGTCTGAGGTGTCTTGCTGAGGACAGGTGTTTGGGCTGTACTTGGTTCAGTATGGCAGTTATGTCATGAGGGGCATTAGGCTGCACAGACGGCTTTAAGGCAGGAGGGTCCCCCCCTGGCTACTGAGTCCAGTTGACAGGACTCAGAATTTAGAGGGCAAAATGTCCAATCGAAGGTACAGTAGTGAAGAGGCCTACACGTTTCTGAGCATGACAGATAGTGAAGAGGGAGTCACCCATCTGTCCAATTCTGACTCAGAATACGAACCAGTAGACAGCAACGGCACCCTGACAGATAGCTCTGATGACGGAGTAGTGGTCCCTGCCAAGGTCAGGGGTACCCGAACCCGTTCTTCTGCTGTTGTTGAGGTGCAAAAACTACAGGGCTCTCGTATGGAGCAAAGAGCCAGTACTAGTGCCGCTCATCCTGCTGGTGAACTGGCAAGCACCAGCAGCCTAGTACATCGTGGTCGTACATACAGCACTGCAGTGACACTTGCTGACGTGGCGAGTCCCATAAGTGCAGTTCAAGCTGGTGGGGTAGCTAGCACAACCATTGTCCCGCAGCCACCAAGAAGACAAAGACAGGCCTGTCGAGCCCTGCTGCATTTGCCAATCCGAAATGGGAGACCACCACTTCTGCAGCACCCGTACTTCCCCCATTCACTGGCCAACCCGGAATTCAGGTGGAAACAGTTGATTTTACGTCACTTGATTTTTATTGGCTGTTTTTCACAGAAGATCTCTATAGATCTGTTGTGGACCAAAGCAATTTGTATGCTGGTCAATTCATCGCTGATAATCCCCAGTTGCCCCTTGCCAGAGATTGGAGACCTATTACAGTCTCCGAATTTAAGACCTTCCTGGGCCTATCCCTGCTCATGGGCGTAGTTAAAAAAAGTGAGTTGCGGTCATATTGGTCCACTGACCCAATTCACCATATGCTCGTGTTCTCTGCCTCCATGACCAGGACACGATAAGAGCAGATCTTGTGGTTCATGCATTTCAATGACAATTACATTTTCTGGCCGCTTGTCTATCAAACAGTATCTTCCCAGCAAGCGTCCAGATACAGGGTCAATATGTATAAGCTCTGTGACAGGGCAACAGGCTATACATATCGTTTTATGGTTTACGAGGAAAAGATAGTCACATGGAGCTGGAGAACTGCCCAGACTACATAGGGAGCGCTGGTAAGATTGTGTGGGACTTGGTGTCACCCTTATTCGGAAAGGGGTACCACTTGTACGTGGACAATTATTATACAAGCGTGCCACTTTTTAGCCACCTTTTTGATTGTGGAATTGGCACATGTGGCACCTTGCAATCTAATCGCCGGGGCTTCTCCCAACAGCTTGTAGAATCCCGACTTAGACAGGGGAGAGAGCCTGCTTGAAATGTAATAATTTGTTAGCAGTAAAGTAGAGGGATACATGGAATGTTTTCATTCTGTCTTCCTTCACGCAGATACGACAGTCCAAATTCCCAGGGTCGTTTGAAGGAATTTGGGGGCCCCAAGCAAAATGGACATGGAGGCCCCCCACGCATGCACGCAAGCAAGCACGCAAAGCCTACAGGAATCACAGCATAGCGATACAGTTTAAGTTCACCAACACTTTATATAAATAAAGGTTTACAGTGCAAATACTGCTGTTGCATATAATGTGCATAAAATCTGAACATTTTCAACAATTGAACATTTGCAAAAAAACACCACTGTACCATTGATTCAAAAAAGAAGCAATAAGGTGGAAATGGGATGGTAAAGAAAGAAGAAAATGGAAATAAAGCTATGGTAATTGTTTTTATTATGGTCAGCAAGCTACCATATTTTTATTACTAAATGGGTCTTGATGACTGCCTCCCCCCCTTACTACCCCCCCCGTGTTCTTTTTAATCTCCCTCCCTATCGCGTACCGCGCGGCAGGAGATTCAGTTTTTTGTTCCCGGCCGGCCGGACTGAAAGGACGTGAGCACTCAGTGTGTGCACTTCCTGTCAGTCCGGCCGGGAACAGGAAACTGAATCTCCCGTACCGCACGGACTGCAGGAGGAAGGAAGAGGAGCTCGGCCACGCTACAGGCCGCAGCTTATAGGAAGTGGTGGCATGCGGCGCGGCTGGGGCCCCAGGCCAGCTCGGGGCCCCAAGCTGTTGCTTGTTTTGCCTGTCCTGTCGCGACGGGCCTGCAAATTCCTACGGCGACTGGTGTTGTGGAGAAACCCCTCTCTGTCTACGAATACAAACTCCAGGGTGGACCTTAATGCCTAGTTGCTGGCACCATACCTAATTGCCCGTAAGGCCAGATGATGGTATAAAAAAGTTTCTGTATATTTATTCCAATTGCCTCTGCTGAATGCTTTTGTGCTATAAAAAGCTTCAGGACGAACTGGATCCTTCCTAAAATTCCAGGAAGATACATATGTTGTGGAGGTGTCCCAAGCTCCACACATATTGGGCAGGAGTGGTGCGGAATATTAACTCAGTCTTTAATGTGAATCTTCCACAGGACCCTAGAGCATGTCTTGGAGGAATATGAATGGGAAGGACATTGTAGAGAGGCTATACATAGAGTACTTTTTCAGGCCAGAAAATTGATTATGACCCATTGGAAGTCTGATAAGCCCCCGACCATTAAAGAATGGACTGATAATGTTAACATAATTCTGAAGTTGGAAAAGTTGATATACCAACATAGAGGTAGTATGCAAAAATTTGAAAAAATAGGGTACATGGCTGGATGTGCCAGGATTGGCCCCTATGAAGCTGGTATATGATAGGCTGCTAGGAATCAATGCCGGGTGAGGTACAAATTGCAGTTTTGTGTAACTGGTATCATGTACTGAAGGTGTTATATTGCTGCCATTGATTGTTCACTGGATTGTTTATTGTATTAGAGAAATCCTATGGGTTTGCCCAAAATGCTTGTATTGTCTTTCCTGTAAACTTAATAAAATTTTGTTGGATAAAAAAAAAAAATTCCAGGAAGAGATCATCACAGCCCTTCTGTTTCCAGATGGTGCTGTGACCCACCTTCCCAACACAAATGTAGTGAGCCAGCTGCATAAGAGGCATTTTCCGTATGTCCTCCCTGATACCCCTACCCAAAGAAACCCACAAAGAAGATGTTGCGTCTGCAGAAAATGCTGATATAGGCATGATACCCGCTTTTATTTTCCCTCCTGTCCTGACCAACCTGGTCTCTGCATTGGTGACTGTTTAAAACGCAACCACACACTAGTGGAGTATTAGTGTAGGGTACAGCATAGCACTGTCCTAGGGCACACTTACACAGGGTCTCAAAAGATGAGATGGCCATAATATTTTGAGAGACCCTAATCTGGAATGTTTACAGTTACAGTTTACAGTTTATAAAAATGCAAAAAAACAAACAAGAAAAACCCATAAAAAAACCCACAAAAAATAAAAAATAAAAAAAGCCAAAAAGAGTTAACATTTTATTTTTCTTCTCTCTCTATTGTTCTCTCTCTTACGTTTGCTCTCTATTGTCCGCTCTATTTTTTGCTCTCTATTGTTCTATATCTATCTGTTCTCTCTCTATTGTTACTGTATTTTAGAACTGTAATGTTTTATTTTTACTATTTTTTATTGTATTTGCTCTGCAGGTATGGTATGTCTTACTGTTGTACTGTAATGTTACTTTGTTTATTGTTAACCACCATTTGCTTAGCAGGTACACCATTTAGCTGCAGCACGGGTTTATTTATTCTGACAGCAACAGCATTTGCTCCCACGATACGTAAAGCCGTGACTCCAATGCAGTAGAAGGTGATTTCACCACCACAGTTAAAAAAAAGAGTATATATGCCAAAGCATAGGGGCAGGGGTGGAGGGAAAATTTGCTCCTAACATTAGGGGCAGATTGCCCCCATGCTTTGGCATATATAATTTTTAGGCACAGTTTACGATAAAAAAATAAGTTGTTCTATAGAGTTAATGTTACCATTGTTTGCTTTTCAGTTACGCCATTCAGCTGCAGCACTGATTTATTTATATTGAGAGCAACAGCATTTGCTCTCACAATACGTAAATCAGCGACTCCAGCGCTGTAGGAGGTGATTTCACCACCACAGTTAAAAAAAAATGGTGCATGTATGCCCATCATTAGAAGTGGGTGGATGAAGGGCGGTATTCTAATGGTGGGCATAACCACCAATCAATCTCTTTTTTCCGTTCAGCCCACAGGCTGCATAAAAAAAAACACATTACAATATATGCCCAACAAGGACCAGCAACGTACTGGTATGTTGCTGACTTTAAATGGTTATACCAGAATGATGCCTGCAGGTTTAGGTATCATCTTGGTATCATTCTTTTCAGCCAGCGGTCGGCTTTCATGTAAAAGCAATCCTAGTGGCTAATTAGCCTCCAGGCTGCTTTTACAAGCAGTGGGATGGAACGTCCCCCCTCCCACCGTCTTCCATGGTTTTCTCTGGCTCTCCTGTCCCTTCTAAGTGGTTAGAAGAGTGGGTGGTGTGTGACATAAGCTTCTAATGTTGCGCATAAAATGCCAGGACAGTTCAAACCCCCCCATGACCCCTTTTTGGAAAGTAGACACCCCAAGCTATTTGCTGATAGGCATGTTGAGTCCATGCAATATTTTATATTTTGCCACAAGTTTCGGGAATATGACAAACTTTTTTTTTTTGCACAAAGTTGTCACTAAATGATATATTGCTCAAACATGCCATGGGAATATGTGAAATTACACCCCAAAATACATTCTGCTGCTTCTCCTGAGTATGGGGATGCCACATGTGTGAGACTTTTTGGGAGCCTAGCCGTGTACAGGATCCCGAAAACCAATCACCGCCTTCAGGCTTTCTAAGGGTGTAAAATGGTGATTTCACTTCCTCACTACCTATCATAGTTTCGGAGGCCATGAAATGTCAAGATAGCACAAAACCCCCACAAATGACCCCAATTTGGAAAGTAGACACTTTAAGCTATTTGCTGAGAGGCATGTTGTGTCCATGGAATGTTTTATATTTTGCCACAAGTTTCGGGAATATTACAATTTTTTTTCTTTATTTTTTTTTACCTAAAGTTGTCACTAAATGATATATTGTTCAAACATGGCATGGTTATATGTGGAATTACACCCTACAGCCTTCAGGCTTTCTAAGGGCGTAAAATGGCAATTTCACTTCCTCACTACCTATCATAGTTTCGGAGGCCATGAAATGTCAAGATAGCACAAAACCCCCACAAATGACCCCATTTTGGAAAGTAGACACTTCAAACTATTTGCTGAGAGGCATGTTTTGTCCATGGAATATTTTATATTTTGCCACAAGTTTTGGGAATATTACAATTTTTTGTCTTTATTTTTTTTTTACCTAAAGTTGTCACTAAATGATATATATAAGGGGGGGGGGGGGTGACACGAGGCAGGAGCCCATAGATACATTCAACCCATCTGAAAGTCCAAACTCCCCTTAGATACCCCTGCAGCTGTGATCTTTTGGTGGTTCAGGAGAAGCAGCAGAATGTATTTTGGGGTGTAATTCCACATTTAACCATGCCATGTTTGAACAATATATCATTTAGTGACAACTTTGGGTAAAAAAAAACAAAAAAAAACGAATTGTCATATTCCCGACACTTGTGGCAAAGTATAAAATATTCCATGGACTCAACATGCCTCTCTGCAAATTGCTTGAAGTGTCTTCTTTCCAAAATGGGGTCATTTGGGAGGGGGGGGGGGGGGGTTTCTGTGCTATCTTGACATTTCATGGCCTCCGAAACTGTGATTGGTAGTGAGGAAGGGAAATCACCATTTTACGCCCTTAGAAAGCTTGAAGGCAGTGATTGGTTTTCGGGGTCCTGTACATGGCTAGGCTCTTAAAAAGTCTCACACATGTGGTATCCCTGTACTCAGGAGAAGCAGCAGAATGTATTTTGGGGTGTAATTTCACATATGCCCATGGCATGTTTGAGCAATATATCATTTAGTGACAACTTTGTGTAATTTTTTTTTTTGTCATTTTTCAATCACTTGTGACAAAAAAAAATATTCATTGGGCTCAACATGCCTCTCAGCAAATAGCATGGGGTTTCTACTTTCCAAAATTGGGTCATGGGGGGGGGGGGGTTGTGCTATCTGGGCATTTTATGGCCTTCAAAACTGTGATAGGTAGTGAGGAGTGAAATTAAGAATGTACGCCCTTAGAAATCCTGAAGGCAGTGATTGGTTTTCGGGGTCCTGTACGCAGCTAGGCTCCCAAAAAGTCTTACACATGTGGTATCCCCATACTCAGGAGAAGCAGCAGAATGTGTTTTGGGGTGTAATTCCACATATAACCATGGCATGTGTGAGCAATATATCATTTAGTGACAACTTTGTGTAAAAAAACAAAAAAAAAACAAATTGTCATATTCCCGACACTTGTGGCAAAGTATAAAATATTCCATGGACTCAACATGCCTCTCTACAAATTGCTTAAAGTGTCTTCTTTCCAAAATGGGGTCATTTGGGGGGGAGTTCTGTGCTATCTTGACATTTCATGAACTCCGAAACTGTGATTGGTAGTGAGGAAGGGAAATCACCATTTTACGCCCTTAGAAAGCTTGAAGGCGGTGATTGGTTTTCGGGGTCCTGTACACGGCTAGGCTCTTAAAAAGTCTCACACATGTGGTATTCCCGTACTCAGGAGAAGCAGCAGAATGTATTTTGGGGTGTAATTTCACACATGCCCATGGCATGTTTGAGCAATATATCATTTAGTGACAACTTTGTGTAATTTTTTCTTTGTCATTTTTCAATCACTTGTGACAAAAAAAATATTCATTGGGCTCAACATGCCTCTCAGCAAATAGTATGGGGTTTCTACTTTCCAAAATTGGGTCATTTGGGGGGGGGGGGGGGGTTGTGCTACCTGGGCATTTTATGGCCTTCAAAACTGTGATAGGCAGTGAGGAGTGAAATTAAAAATGTACGCCCTTAGAAATCCTGAAGGCGGTGATTGGTTTTCGGGGTCCTGTACGCAGCTAGGCTCCCAAAAAGTCTTACACATGTGGTATCCCCATACTCAGGAGAAGCAGCAGAATGTGTTTTGGGGTGTAATTCCACATATAACCATGGCATATGTGAGCAATATATCATTTAGTGACAACTTTTTTGTCATTTTTCAATCACTTGTGACAAAAAAAAATATTCATTGGGCTCAACATGCCTCTCAGTAATTTCCTTGGGGTGTCTACTTTCTAAAATGGGGTCATTGGGGGGGGGGACTTGTACTGCCCTGCCATTTTAGCACCTCAAGAAATGAGATAGGCAGTCATAAACTAAAAGCTGCTTAAATTCCAGAAAATGTACACTAGGTTGTAGACGCTACAACTTTTGTGCAAGCCAATAAATATACCCTTATTGACATTTTTTTACCAAAGACATGTGGCTGAATACATTTTGGCCTAAAAGTATGACTAAAATTGAGTTTATTGGATTTTTTTTAATAACAAAAATTAGAAAATATAATTTTTTTTCAAAATTTTTGTTCTTTTTCCCGTTTATATCGCAAAAAATAAAAATCGCAGAGGCAATCAAATACCATCAAAAGAAAGCTCTTTGTGGGGAAAAAAGGACGCAAATTTAGTTTGGGTACGGCATTGCATGACCGCGCAATTACCAGTTAAAGCAGCGAAGTGCCAAATTGTAAAAATTGCTCTGGTCATTGAGCAGCCAAATCTTCCGGGGCTGAAGTGGTTAAAGGGTAAAATTAAACATATAAAATATAAGCTTTAAATTACATGTTTGGGGATGCCTTAAAAGCTGCACATGAAGTTGCAGAACAGTTAACTCTTTGAATGTGACACAAAAAGAGAAAAAATGGCTAAATGACTGATCCCCTGCTAGCTTCTGCTTATAAACAAACTGGTCAGGAATGCTGGGTGCACACCAGAGAAAATAAAGGGAAATTTGGGCATAGGAGGAAAATATGCAATCAATAGAAAATTATTAAAAAAACAAATAGAATGGAAAGACCCAGGGATATAACCAGTAAACACACAAGAGCAAATCAGCTCTAAGGAAACAGAGGTGGACACCAGAAAAATGCACCAGTAAGACTGGCTGTGCAACAGTCGATTGCCTCCTAGATGACACATGGAAATCACTGCTCTCCCAACTGCATGTACAGATTGCCGGCAAGACCCCCACATGAGGACTTGGACACCAATATAGGGATGGTTCAAACCAGGGAAGGCGTGTTTCCTGCACTGCTTTCAAAACGCACTGCCTTTGCAATCTGCAAAGGTGCCAATACATTGTTAACAACACCCCAAATGCAGATTGCAAAGGAAATGGGTTTACCTCCACCAGATCACTTGGTACCGCAATATACAATTGGGTACATATAGTACAGTAATATGCAATTAGGTTCGGTGCATTTTTAAAATGTAGTGCATACACTACTTTTTATGTGATCTGGTGTGTCTTCGGCCCATTTAAACGAATGGGCTGCACCACATTGGATCACAAAGGAATTGCACAGGAACATGTACTGTGTTCCTGTGTGATTCAGGTGTGAACCAGTCCTTAGTATAACTAGCAGCTGTATCTTTTGTTTTTACCATCTAGGATGAAACAATAAAGCATGAGTATTTCCTTGAATGAAGATCACACTTTCTTGTGTATAAGATATATGGAACTGGGAAGATGTACTACATAGAATTTACAGATGTTAATCATTTTCTAAATAAGTAGGCCCATTGCAGAAAGTATTGCTAATTGGCATATCATGTTCTCAAGTTTTAAACCTTAACACAGATAGTTCTGAAACTTACAAATTGATAGAAGTTGTAACATAGATTTCTATTCGATGCTATCATGGACAATAAGGTAAATCATATTTTTCTTTACTTGGCCCAAGACACTGTTTGATCCTCTGATGTATAATCGACAGGAACTATGACCGCACGTTCACAATGTTTGACCACCTTCAAAAGGCTAGACCCAAACATGAGACAAACCAAGGAATTTTCAACCTTTACAAGTCTATGAACAAGTCTGTGCTACTGCTTATATCAAGGATTTGCAAAGACCTCTTACTGGGATTAGTGCAAGGATTGACAGATGTGTGTGTGTGGTTGATAGAAAGGTGTGTCGAGGTAGTTGGCTAATCCTTGCTCCTCATCACTTTGGTTAGTATTTATCTTGTACAATCCTATTTTGGAAACAATTAGTCCTGATCCAATTTCTTCATTGATATCAAAGCACACTGTACACATATAAAACAAAAATATCAGGTACATAACTTGATCTTTTGTATGCCTCGAGATGATTTTTGTCTCAACCAAAGCTTGCCATTAATATAGACAAACCACTAGGCGGCAATCTTGCTCCTTGCAAAATGTGCTTTGATAAGAATGTATGTGAGAGAGTACTATGAATGTGTCAACTTACTGGAAATGACTAGGGCAGGTGCTCTAGTTAACGTTCATTAACATTTCATTTAGCTTGACTGTATTGTGTGCTATATAATAAGGATGATTCCAGCGACTGCAGTATCACACTGACCTGTGCGCACACTAATCTGAACACCGGCTGATTCTTTTTTTCTCTTGCCAAATGATTTTTAATATAAAGAGCTGAGAGGTGGTTCTTTAATTTTTAAATGCATTATACCTCATCGTGCGAAGGCTGTCCAGATTCTCCCTATTATTTGCTGAGTTCATGAAATGGTTATTAAAAAATAGATTTTTCATGAACCTTCTTTAATAGCCAGTATTGTATAAGTGTTAATTTGGCAGAATTATCTCTGATGCCTTTGCAAGGGGAGTCTTCTGTGTGTGTGCACTCTGGGACTTTACCGTTGCAGCAAATAAAATGCTTGTCAGACCAAATCACTCTTTAATTAATTGTGTCAGTATTGCGTTTTGCATTTTATCAAGTGTTCCATTCACACAAACATTTGACTTAAACTAGTTTCCCAAGTTCAGAGTTAAATAATCGGCTTAGATTTTTGTTGGAATTTCACTTTTTCTTGTCATACTCTTGCCCCTGGTGACTATGATAAATTACCCTCTTGTCAGAGGCACCCAGTGTATGTTAGCATTATGTATTTGGTATACTCCAAATCACCAATTCGGAAGCTTCCGGCAAAGAAAAATCACAATTGACAGCAAGAATGCTTCAGCCTGAAGCCAGGACTATATGCCCCATAGTATATTAATGCACATATCTAATATGAATCATTATTTAGTTAACTCCTGTATTGCTGTGGCAAATTTCTGTCTTTATTTTTACCCACAATTCAGTTCTGCAATTGGTTGCCTTGAACAGAAAAAAAAATGGCTAATCAGGCTGCATTTAATATAAAAATATGCCTTGAATTCGCCTCGCAAACTGAGTGAAAGTTATTCACTTGGACATTGAGATCTGGGCTCTAGTATTTTAAAGTGGTATAATTACTATCCCCTCTCTTTAAGCCCTTTAATGAATTTCTTGCCCATAAATCGAATAGGATTCTGGAAAACATCAAAGAAAATAGAATGAGGTCAGGCCCGCTCTGACAAAGAGGAGTGTATTCAGACAAAGGCACAGAGACACGCCACAACCTGACATGAAGCAAATGAGTATGACAGGTGTACCTGGCGTAATTAACTTTTATCCAATGATCTTTCTCATTATATAGGAGGCAATGTGAAGCAACTTCAGCATCCCATTAGAGAGTCCTCTTCTTTGTGCTCCACTCCCTTCAAGAAACATTGATTTGGCTAGATGACAGCATGAGGGAATACTAGATTTTGACTGAATCCAAAATGATTGCATGCGTATGTGATTAACAAGCTCTTTTCCTCTGTAGTAAGGAGCTCCATGAATACGAGTGCCTTCTTTTGTTTGATCTGGTATGGACAGAGTCCTCTGCTCAGATGGGAGTTACTCAGCATCTTCACTTGAAGAAATACAGAATGCTATTATTTTATAGAAAATGTGCATTTTCCCAGCAGAGGGAAGATAAATAATAATGTATAATTAATTACTAGTTTGATCCAAGCGGGAAGCTTATTTGTGTTTCTCATGGAAGACTTCTTGTGTTACACCATTAAGAAGTCTTTTCAAGATTGCATTAGGGGCCTGGAGTGAAAGTTTGCAAACCCATTATGTGATGGTAATAAGAGATTTGTTCAATTAGCGCTCATTCCTCCCCAACACATTTGTGACACTTTTCCTCAATACATTGGATGTGCTCAGGGGGTTCCAACATACTCTCCTAGGACTTAACCCTGATGAAGAAACATGCAGCCACTTAGTTTCATGGAGGAAATTGTGGCAGAGTTAAAGTAAAAAAGCATAAATTGTTATCATTTTACAATTTCATTGCCAACAGTACTTTAAATTGCATTTTTTGTACATTATATTTATTCTCAGTACCATATGTTTGTTGCAATATACATTCAGGCTCATAACACAAGGCCAAGAGGACACCAAAAATATCTCAGGAATGAAAGTGTTATTGAAAAGAAATTAGATTCTGTTTTGATGCAGAGAATTGCAAATGTATGAAGGTGTCTGGTATGACCACCGAAAAATTCACTGCAGATGGTCCCTTCCAATTCACAGACATATAGACCATACATGTCAATGGGGCTGCACTGCCTTTCTGCTGCAGCATATAACTGGCACAGATACACTCTCCTTATCAACACTTGAATTTTCAAGCACTGTTTTCTTTTTTACTGTAAATTTGTTTCTCTACATCTCGGTAGGATTGCCAAATCATACATATGGCTAAGTCAATTTACTTTGACTTATTAATTGCAGCTGATGAGCTATATATACAACTATCAGGTATTACTAGGACAATAGAATAGCAAATACATTTATTTTGAACCAATAGTGAGAAAATAAACCGGGTAAAAATAAATGAAAATTCTTTTCTTGAATTCTTCCTTTTTCTCATTAACTAAACGTGAATTGTTCACCAACTGTGACAAGTGCTTTGGGGGATCCCATCCAGAGTTGGTGAGGAACCTAGATCATAACATTTGGATTTAGATTAGAAGGCAGAATTTTTTTCGATACTAATTCATATTTATAACCTCCCACTCTTTGAGCAGAGTGGAGCACCGGAGGCTATAACTGCTTGCCAGAGGATGGCTGGGAAGGAGCTGTTTTTATTACAGTATGCTAACTACATTTAGATATACACCCCAATGTTCACCGTGCTCATTACCAAAGGATTGCATGTAAATTTAACATGTCAGCACGTCAAACACACATGATTAAACCAGAGCAAAGATCCTCATTGTTTTTGCCAAGAAAACACATTGACGCAGCAGCTCTAGACTTTACCTCTTACTATAAAATCTCTTCACATATTCTTGAATTCCTGCTGGCCAGCTTTTTATAGCTTACATCTAGGAATCCATGTATTGCACTTCCTTATAAAATACCTGTGAAAGAGGTAGCACTTACACTAAATGGATAGTAAAGCAAGATTTTATGCCAGTGGTACAAGCAAACGAGAATGATGATCTTGTATAGGAAATACTTACAGGACTAGACTTCCCTTGAGATGTTCTCATATTTTCAGAATATAGGGTCAACAAAAAAATCCAACTTTGAGACAGTAAAAAGTCACCAGCTACCTGTTTGAAGATAGAAAGAAGCCCTGCCCTGCAAAACTCTAAAGAAGTCTGTATATTAAAATGAGCCAGTTTTTAAGTAAATTCACTGTAAAGGAGGCACGCCCATTTCTGATGTTCATTTCTGTAAGCTGAAGGGTGAGAGAGGAACGAATTTTTGAATATCAAAGTCTATGAAACCTAATGTGTAAACCAACTTAATTCATTCACAATCACTATGAACTTTGAAGACAGCGATCTTTGATCTATGTATGTGCCACATTATTTTCATTTTTGTATAGTTGTTTTGTGTATTGTCTTTTTAGAATGCTTGAATGCACTTGTTATTTTATTCAACTGTACTTTTCCATATTTTTGCAAGCATGTATCACATCTTGAATGAAAGCAGAGTTTGCAGTAATAGGTAATGTTTTAATGATATGTCACTTTTATTGGATAACAACATGTTACATCTGTAAACCTATTAGAACTTTTTAGCACCTTGGCAAGGAGATCCCACATCTGAACCCCCCACTGCGGAAGTAACATAGTTAGCTCAGCTTGATATTAAACAGTGATTCTCTTTCTGAATTCCATATGTAGAAACTGCATTGGGCTTGGTGACATTATTACTAAGTTTAAAACCGAATGAGGTATGTGACAGCTTTCTGGCTGAGGACATAAATGATTTTCTCAAGGGATTGAGGTATATACAATATAGTTTACATTGACATATCAGTCCTATGTGAACTTAGAGATCTACTGTTTACCCAGTCTTTGACTTGAACACACTTTTTTATTGTCTTATTATCAGTCAGTAAACTTGCATATAAATAAGTTATTGCATAGCAGCATCCTTAAGAGCAACTGAGCAAGAAGGGGGCTACAAAAGATAAAAATAGGTAGCGTGATTGTTGTAATGTTTTTTTATTTAGATACAACCAGTGTATTAGTATAGTGTTACCAGACAGCTTTTATTATAATATTTATCTATGTAGAAATAATGTTGTGAACCTCATGTCCTGCATTTCTTTTATTATTTTAAATTACAAACAAGGATAACATAGGTAATATAAATAAGACAAAACCTACAATGATATGCACATACTATAATAATAACAAGGTAAAATTGGAACAATAGCTCTGTTCATACATGCATACAGGCTAGATAGTTAAAAATGGCAGCAACAAGGGGTAAAGGAATATGCAGCCAATATAAATGGTGAGTAGAGAGGAAAGTAGTGGTGAATCAGTAGCTGAAACAATATGGTCCATTTACTAAAGGCAAAGTGGAAAGTGCATTTGCATTCTGCAAATGAATTATCCTATGAACTTAGTGAATGAGGTGAAGCTGTGCTTACTTCCATCTTCACATGTGCAAAGAAAAATGCTGTTTTTTTTTTTTCGTTGCATGTGATTGGGTTTTCTTTTTTGAAACGTAAAGCTTCACCACATTCACTAAGCTCTTTGCAGAGTGCAACTATGCTTGCAAAGTAAACAGTGTATTTGCCTTTAGTAAATCAACCCCGATATCTAAAGTTAGGTTATATACTTGCCTATAGAGAAACATCTGAGAGTTGAAACAATAAAAAGTGCCGAATGGGATGAAATGCTAGATAAGAGCAGAGGTATATGGGATGTTCTTAACATTAGATTCAAATGAGATGGCTAGAGTGGAGGAAAAGGGAAAGGTCAACTGCAAAGAATAGAGAAAGTTTTAAGTAGTATTTAGGAAATTTTGGAGGAAATGTAGGGAGAGGATAGGTAGGACAAAGCATTTTACATTACTGTAGAAAGTGTGAACTATTTAGTTATTAAAGAGTAAAAGCTGACAAAGAAAAATAGAAGTCAAGGAGAAAGAAAGGGAATGGATGAGATGACCAAAAAGAGTTCAGGATGAATTAGGGTGGTACCTATCTGTTCATTTAGAGTGCAGTAATGGGTAGGTGGAATTGGAGCTGCTAATGTGAAATGTGCTCTTATATGTCAAATAAGTTCTTTATCATACGTGCAAAAAAACAAAAAGGCATAAACAAACTGCACAGGCAACAATACATTAATTCAAAAAGTGCTAAATGCAAGTGCAAATGCACATGTACATAAACCATAACATAAAGTGCTGGTGTTACAGCAAATAACAGAAAAATTAATCCAGTGATAAAGTGAAATAGGTGCTGCAAAGGAAGTGCATACAATCAGGTAGTATCTTACTGTCACACTCATGCCACATTCGTGCCCCCCTCTAACGTGAGCACATTTCACGTTAGCAGCGCCAATTCCACCTACCCATTACTGCACTCAAAATTTTTGGCTAACTACCTTTTTTGGTGGTTGATATATGTGGAGACAGCAGCTACTAGCATATTTTACTAGTCCATAGCGTGGAACGATTAATTTTGTTCATCTGTTTATTTAAAGGCCACAAATTTGGGTGTTACAACTGTCAAGGGACACATGGGCCATGCTTTGTGTCATATTTGTGGCGAAAACAGAAACTGGAAAGTTTTTAGGTTTAAGATGACATTGGATGACTAAGAGGCAAATTTTAGATTTAAATTAGAGAGTGAAAGCAAATATTGGCTGTAAAAAAAACAGATCCGGGTTGCTGGGGATTTTAAGGTATTACCTATAGTAACTTTTGTTTCAAGCAGGTAAACAAACACAAAAATAAAATTGGTCAGCTCTGGTTTATCATATTAAGTTAAAGGAAGTGAACAGACATAAAAGATGAGACAGCATTCAGGAAGATAATAGAGTGAGGCAAAAAAGTACATGGAGTAGGATGAATTGTTTGTGTTCCCAAGGCATAATGCAAAAGGGTTTTTGAAGATGAATGAAATGGTGATCAAGATTTATTTTTAAATCCACCTTCATCAATCATATAGGACGCTTGTCGTCGGGAGCTATATATATATGTTTTTTAAATCTATATTGAAGTCACTACTTTCAATGGAAGCATCAAGTGTGGAGCCATTTCTTCCAAATGCATCACTGGACAAGCTGGGTTAGTAAAAAAACAGAGATGTGACAAACGGCTAATACTTTGATGGGCAGGTAGCTAGTTGGGAGTGCCATGTCATGTTTGTTAAACCTGTGATTTCTACAGAGTTGCAAAATAGGCATTGTTACAGTCAGAAAACCTGATTGTCAGGCACTAAGCTTCTTTTTTGACAACCCACTTCTATTTTGTAATACACAAATGACATTTTTTGTAGATCATTTCTTAGTCATGTTTTGCATTACATACAATTCTTCCTAATTTGTATAAATTATATGTTTTGTTTGTGTTTTTTCTTATCATCCAGTAACCTAAATGGGTCTTCTGGTAATGACCTGAGATCTCCAAGAGTAGGTATAGTGTTGTTTCTTTATTGCAGACAGGAAGGGGGTACACAAGCTGTATTAGTGAAAGATTGTTGTGCCTTAGTAAAGGTGAAATTACAGTAAATCTTAGACACTCTCCTTATATTTAGATAGATAGATAGATAGATAGATAGATAGATAGATAGATAGATAGATAGATAGATAGATAGATAGATAGTTTACCGCATACTACCCTTTTACATTTTAATTCATCTTCTACTGCTATGAAATATATGAATAGGCAATTTCCATTCAATAACATGAAAAAAGATATCCAGTAAAAGAATGCTTTTCATTCCAGTTATGATTCTGTTAAAAATGATTTCCGTCTTTTGGTTGATGTCTTCTAGTAGCAAAATAAATAACAGACTGTGCCTGGATTGCTTTATCAAAAAAGAACTAAGAAATGTACTTTCTGATCAGTGAAGGGATCAATGATCCCTATTTTCCACTGCAATTGACAGTGGAAAAGTCACTCGCAAGTTTCAGTATTCTATTTTCCAGAAGTCTGACACCTGTTTTTCAGACAATTTCACCTACATTCTGGGAATCATTGCAACTTGTTAATCAGTATTTGTTGATACAGGACCATGTTTTTCTATGAATCTCAAATTTCAAAGCATGTTCACACATAACTAAATGATATGAGTTTGGCAATGGTTTATTCCAAAAGGACTTTTATAAATATTAGTGAATGTCAGAATTACTAGAATGTAGGCACCTCTTTGCTGTAACTGGAAAAGCATGATTACACTATCAAAGTCTTCCTAAACGGTCGTTCTTATATATCAGCAGGCTAGCACCTGGGTCTGGGTCTGATTCCAGCTGTGAGGTATCCTTGCTATAATTCCTGGTTTGATTCCTGCCATTTTTGCAGCTTTGGCTGTTCCCAATCGCATTTAGGTGTTCCCAACCCTCAAGAATATAAAATAATTGAATACCATTTTGGATGGACTCACATTTTAACATCAAATAGCGTAAAATGATCAGCAATGTTATAACCACTGCTACATTGGTACTTTTTAGTATTCATAGATGAATAGGAATGGGCTGAACACCCCCCAGTTCGCACCAGAACATATGAACAGGCAAAGAATTTGTGCGAACCCTATTAAAGTTTTTGGGACATGAACATGAAAAATCAAAAGTGCTCATTTTAACTTCTTATATGCAAGTTATTGCCATAAAAAGTGTATAGGAACCCTTGTATTGGTCTAGGGGACATGTATCAATGCAAGAAAAAGTTTTTAAAACAACCATTTTTTTTCAGGAGCAGTGATTTTATTAGCTCTTAAAGTGAAACAATAAATATGAAATATTCCTTCAAATATCATGCCTGGGGTTCCCTTAGTCTGCCTGTAAAGTGATGTATCTATGCGATGTGTATTACAGTGCCACAGCAAAATAACATTTCTAAAGGAAAAAATGTATTTTAAAATTGCTCGTGGCTGTAATATATTGCTGACTCCCAGCAATATAGATAAAAAAATCAAGGAAAAAACTGGCATGGTTCCCCCCCAGTCCATACCAGGCCCTGGTCTGGGTCTGGTATCGATATTGAGGGGAACTCCACTCAAAATGTAAAACAAAATCCATACCAGACCCTTATCCGAGCATGCAGCCTGGAGGACAGGAAGGGGGACGAGCGAGCGCCCCCCCTCCTGAACCATACCAGGCCACATGCCCTCAATATGGGGAGGGTGCTTTGGGGTCCCTCCCAAAGCACCTTGTCCCCATCTTGATGGGGACAAGGGCCTCGTCCCGACAACCCTGGCAATTGGTTGTTGGGGTCTGCGGCTGAGGAGCTTCTCAGAATCTGGAAGCCCCCTTTAACAAGATCCTGGCCCCCCTATGTGAATGGGTAGCGAGTACACTGTACCCCTACCCATTCACCAAAAAAGTGTCAAAAAGTAAACCACAATAGAAAGTTTTTGACAATTCCTTTATTAACAAAAAAAAAAAGTGTCCCGCGATGTACATCCATCATCAATCACGCCGCCTAACAGACCCGAAAAGTAATAAAAAAAAAAAAAACTCCGCCTCCATGGGAGGCTTCCCGGCGACTGCTGTCTTTTGGCTGTGACAGCTGTTATATAGGCAAGGGCGAGGCCACCCGTTGACGTAACCGAATGAGCCCAACCCCCTCTGACGTCACATGATGTCAGAAGGGGGTGGGGTCACTCAGTTATGTTACCGGGTGGCCCCGCCCTTGCCAATATAACAGCTGTCACAGTCAAGAGACAGCAGTCACCAGGAATCCTCCCATGGAGGCAGAGCTTTTTTTTTTTTTTTCTATTTTTCCGGTCCATCGGGCAGCGTGATTGAAGATGGATGGTCATCGCAGAAATTTTTTTTTCTTTGTTAATAAAGGAATTGTCAAAAACTGTCTATTGTGATTTTTACTTTTTGGCACTTTTTTGGTGAATGGGTAGGGGTACAATGTACCCGATACCTATTCACATGCGGGGGGCGAGATCTGGGGGCCCTCTTGTTGAAGGGGGCTTCCAGATTCCGATAAGCCCCCACCTGCAGAGCCTGACAACCAATGGCTAGGGCTGATGGGATGGGGACCCCAAAGCATCCTCCCCATGATGAGGGCTCGCTCGACTCCCCACTCCTGGCCTGCCAGGCTGCTTGCTCAGACAAGGGTCTGGCAGGGATTTTGGGGGGGACCCCACGACAATTTTTTTTAAATGTTGGTGTGGAGTTCCCCTTAAAATCTTTCCCAGACCCTAAGGACCTGGTATGGATTTTGGGGGGGACCCCAAGCTTTTTTTAAAAAAATTTTGGCGTGGAGTTCCCCTTAAATCTATACCAGACCCAAAGAGTCTGGTATGGATTTTTTTGGGGGGGGACCCATGCTGTTTTTTTAAAATTTCTGTCATATAGTCCCCCTTAACCATTTCAATACACTGTATTATGTACTCTGCACTGCACTATATACCCCACACTATATTATATATACTACACTGAATGTACAATATACTATGAACTGCAGTATATACAGTGGGGACGGAAAGTATTCAGACCCCCTTAAATTTTTCACGTTTTGTTATATTGCAGCCATTTGCTAAAATCATTTAAGTAATTTTTTTTCCTCATTAATGTACGCACAGCACCCCATATTGACAGAAAAACACAGAATTGTTGACATTTTTGCAGATTTTTAAAAAAAGTTTATTAAACTGAAATATCACATGGTCATA
Organism: Lithobates clamitans; assembly: GCA_037952925.1. NCBI lineage: Eukaryota > Metazoa > Chordata > Amphibia > Anura > Ranidae > Lithobates > Lithobates clamitans. Next base: position 3,848,283 of record JBBGZY010000374.1, read on the forward strand.
AGTATTCAGATCCTTTGCTGTGACACTCATATATTTAACTCAGGTGCTGTCCATTTCTTCTGATCATCCTTGAGATGCTTTTACACCTTCATTTGAGTCCAGCTGTGTTTGATTATACTGATTGGACTTGATTAGGAAAGCCCCACACCTGTCTATATAAGACCATACAGCTCACAGTGCATGTCAGAGCAAATGAGAATCACGAGGTCAAAGGAACTGCCTGAAGAGCTCAGAGACAGAATTGTGGCAAGGCACAGATCTGGCCAAGGTTACAAAAAAATTTCTGCTGCACTTAGGGTTCCTAAGAGCACAGTGGCCTCCATAATCCTTAAAGGGAAGACGTTTGGAACTACCAGAACCCTTCCTAGAGCTGGCCGTCCGGCCAAACTGAGCTATCGGAGGAGAAGAGCCTTGGTGAAGGAGGTAAAGAAGAACCCAAAGATCACTGTGGCTGAGCTTCAGAGATGCAGTCGGGAGATGGGAGAAAGTTGTAGAAAGTAAACCATCACTGCAGCCCTCCATCAGTCGGGGCTTTATGGCAGAGTGGCCCGACGGAAGCCTCTCCTCAGTGCGAGACACATGAAAGCCCGCACGGAGTTTGCTAAAAAAACACCTGAAGGACTCCAAGATGGTGAGAATAAAGATTCTCTGGTCTGATGAGACCAAAATAGAACTTTTGTCCTTAATTCTAAGCAGTATGTGTGGAGAAAACCAGGCACTGCTCATCACCTGTCCAATACAGTCCCAACAGTGAAGCATGGTGATGTCAGCATCATGCTGTGGGGGTGTTTTTCAGCTGCAGGGACAGGACGACTGGTTGCAATCGAGGGAAAGATGAATGTGGCCAAGTACAGGGATATCCTGGATGAAAACCTTCTCCAGAGTGCTCAGGACCTCAGACTGGGCCAAAGGTTTACCTTCCAACAAAACAATGACCCTAAGCACACAGCTAAAATAACGAAGGAGTGGCTTCACAACAACTCCGTGACTGTTCTTGAATGGCCCAGCCAGAGCCCTGACTTAAACCCAATTGAGCATCTCTGGAGAGACCTGAAAATGGCTGTCCACCAACGTTTACCATCCAACCTGACAGAACTGGAGAGGATCTGCAAGGAGGAATCCAGGTGTGAAAAACTTGTTACAGCTTTGCCAAAAAGACTCATGGCTGTATTAGATCAAAAGGGTGCTTCTACTAAATACTGAGCAAAAGGTCTGAATACTTAGGACCATGTGATATTTCAGTTTTTCTTTTTTAATAAATCTGCAAAAATGTCAACAATTCTGCGTTTTTCTGTCAATATGGGGTGCTGTGTGTACATTAATGAGGAAAAAAAATGAACTTAAAGCGGGGGTTCACCCACACCGTCAAAAAAAAAAAAATATTAAAAGCCAGCAGCTACAACTGCTGCAGCTGCTGACTTTTAATACATGCCCACTCACCTGTCCCAGGGTCCAGCGATGTCGGCAGGGGACGCCGAGAACCCGCTCGGTTCTCGGCAGCTGCCGCCGCCTTCCTAGGTGAGGGAATCAGGAAGTGAAGCGTTGCGGCTTCACTTCCCAGTTCCCTACTGCGCATGCGCGAGTCGCGCTGCGCGTCCCTAGTGGTCCCCGCTCTCTCCTGGGAGCTGTGTGTTCCCAGCAGACAGCGCGGTCGGGACGGAAAGAGGCATAGACTCCCATGGCAGTCTATGCCCGAAGTGGGTGCAAATACCTGTCTTAGACAGGTATCTGCACCCCCCTCCCCCCTGAAAGGTGCCAAATGTGACACCGGGGGGGGGGGGGAGGGTTCCGAAAAGCGGAAGTTTCATTTTTGTATGGAACTCCGCTTTAAATGATTTTAGCAAATAGCTGCAATATAACAAAGAGTGAAACATTTAAGGGGGTCTCAATACTTTCCGCCCCCACTGTATATACTATAGGACTGCACTATATACTCTGAACTGCAGTATATATACTATACGGACTGCACTATATACTCTGTTGAAATTGGGCTTCACAGTAATGCCCCGTACACACGGTCGGATTTTCCGACGGAAAATGTGTGATAGGACCTTGTTGTCGGAAATTCCGACCGTGTGTAGGCTCCATCACACATTTTCCATCGGATTTTCCGACACACAAAGTTTGAGAGCAGGATATAAAATTTTCCAACAACAAAATCCGTTGTCGGAAATTCCAATCGTGTGTACACAAATCCGACGGACAAAGTGCCACGCATGCTCAGAATAAATAAAGAGATGCAAGCTATTGGCCACTGCCCCGTTTATAGTCCCGACGTACGTGTTTTACGTCACCGCGTTCAGAATGATCGGATTTTCCGACAACTTTGTGTGACCGTGTGTATGCAAGACAAGTTTGAGCCAACATCCGTTGGAAAAAAACCTAGGATTTTGTTGTCGGAATGTCCGAACAAAGTCCGACCGTGTGTACGGGGCATTACTTTCGTTGGGCGCAGGAACGGTCCCTGCTGTTAAAAACGATTTCAAAAATTGTAATTACATGCCCCAGTCAAACAGGTGCAGAAAAATTGGGCCTTGGATTTTTGGTGGGGCCAGAACACTGTAACCCCTCACAGATACTCTTGTTGGGCACAGGAATGGGCCCTGCTGTTAGATATTATTTCTAAAATTGTAATTACAAGCCCCTGTTAAACAGGAGCAGAAAAATTGGGCCTTGGATGTTGGTGCTGCCCTAAACTAAAAATATTGTTGGAAGTTAGCATCATCAAGATTCAGGAATAGGATAGGCAGCATAGACAGTCTTCAAGGGATCCCAGATCCCTAGCAAATTTAATCAGGTACTTCAGCATCAGGGGCTTGATAGCTCCTGATACAGGACTGATTCAATTTTTTAAATGTAAAACTATCAACGGAGTCTGTAGACAGGTGCACTCTTTGATCTGTTACAGACCCTCCAGCAGCACTAAATGTGCGTTCAGAAACCACGTTAGATGCAGGACAGGCCAGTAGCTCAATTGCATATTGAGCAAGTTCTGGCCAGTGGTCCATCCTCAAGACCCAGTAACCCAGTGGATGCTCAGTTGGAAAAGTCTCCAAGTCTGCTCTTGCCCCTAGATATTCCTGCACCATACAATGCAGACACTGCCGATGGTTGCTTGAAACTATGCCCTGGCCCTGGGTGCTGAGGACTAAAAAATTGTTTAAAGGCAGGAAGAAACAGGAAACAGGGAGTGACATGTCACTTCCTGTTTCTTCTTGCAACTGAAAGGAGATTGAACAGTGCTGTCCTCCCAAGCTTTAAAGTGTTTTTTTGTGTAAAGTAAGCCATCTGACTAAGAATCTTCAAGATACAAACCCCTCTCTTAGCTCACAAGCAGGCAAAAGTGTCAGATGCTTTCTTGTTAATCTCCATGACTCCAGGGACAACAAGCCGCTATTCCTCCGGTGGGTAGATATCTTCACCCTTGCCTAACCCAGAACAAGGAACTCCTTTCAAGCCACAAGCTTAGCCATCCCAGGAAAGATCCTTGGTAATCTTAGAAGAGGGTCCAGTTTTACCAATATCCCTGTGAATATACCAGGCTTATTTCATTCTTAATTGCAGTGCGTGCATCACCAAAGGGGTGTTCATGTGGTGGATCGTTGATGGTTTTCAAGAAAAGAGCATTTTTTTAAACTTCAGATGGGATACGGCACCGCACACTAATTTAAGGACTTTTGCATGGACTTTGATGTCGCTTACTTGATGAGTGTGTGAAGTTTTTATAGCCCACTGAATGCTATTTTATTGCACTGAATATTTTAAGATATTCTGCTAGCGCTGTTAATGCTGTGTTTTTTTATCTATGCATTTTTTAATATTTTTTTTAATATTTTGTACTCCTATAATAGCTGCTATAGCGCGTGATTTTTAAATCCTTGGAGCGCTGGGATCAGTTACACTTGGTGCAACTGATATTTTGTAAAATAATACTGTAAAAACACTTTGAGTTTATTGGTATAAAATGACACTCACAAATAAAGGTAATGAACAGGTACAAATGAAAAGAGCTGCACCACTCAGTGAGCTTGCACAATAACATCAGATCGCATGCTCCACCTGACATGTTTCGTCAGAATTGACACCGTGAGGGGCTAGGAACACGTTTAAGGATAACTGTATTAAAACTGCTTAATAAGCCCATTCATAATTTAAATTTAAAGGAGTTATGTTGGCAAAAGATGGTAAAATTCTCTAATACCTTAAAGGCTCTAGCAGATAGCTGTCTCAAAAGGATAGATTTATCAGTACCATAGTGTTATTAGCTGATCAGCTAGATTTCAATTCTGTTTCACATTTATGCAGTCAGATAGGTTACTGTACAAATCAAATTCTGTACTACTTTGTACAGTACTGACCATAATGTGACCACAGCAGATTCCCAATAGTGTTAAAAATAAATAAACATTCTAACCTATTTTTGTGAGTACCACCAGAGACACAATGAGGCTGATTTACTAAAGAAGATTCAAATTTTCATACAAAAAAGAAGATTTGCTTAAATTATCCAGTCCTGTGAAAAGCAAATTATTGTTTATTTGTTTAATCTGCACATGATTAAATAATTTAAGTTAATCATCACTGTATTATGTGTGTACATTCTCAACTTAAATGAGCCTAATGTGACTGTGGTCCTGTAAAGTAAATGTGTAGCGCTAATGGTATCTAGTAAACACAGGAATGCATCCAAGATGTGAGTCTGAGAGATGTATACACTGCAAATACAATCACATATCATTCAAAAAAAAGTGTATATAGTGGAAAATGTAATCAAACATGTGTATAGGCGAAGAGATTAAAACATTGCCCAAAATCGCATGGGTTCTTAAGTGATTGGAAAAGCGCACAAAGTCACATGATTTTATAAATGAATATAAATCACGAAAAGTGAAGTGAATACTTGAATGCTAACAAATAATGAAATGGAAGCAATCTATATGACTCTGGAAAAAAAAATGATGTTCAAGTGATCAAACTAGATATGAATCTCGTGAGTGTATATTAAGGTGTATGATGCAAAGTACAAATATAATGAGTGGCAATAATCAAGAGTATATCACTGAAGATGGTAAATCAATGATATAAATTCTTGATGTGGCTGAGGTGAATCACACCAAATCGCATAAATTTATGTATGAACTTAATGGTAGATATAAATCACAAACTGTGAGGTAAGTGCTTCAATGTGGGTAAGTGGTAAGTGTATATCCTATATGACCCTGGGAGAGACAGGGTAATATTACATCAAACTATATAAACTGGATGGAAATACCGTAAGTATAGAATACAAATATAGTGAATGCCGATATTTTAAAATATATCACTGGAAGTGAAAAATCAATAGCATGAATGCATCACATATTGATAAAAACAATTAGATGTGTCCATGATTTCAAACCGTTGTGACGTGCATGCAAAGTGATATAGGACCAGCCAATATTTCCTCTTATCTTCTGTGCAATGTAAACACACGTTCAGTGGTTATGATAACACCCGGGATAGTGCCTCTACCTTCTGGGGGTAAGGGGGATGGGGTACTCTTACCCTAAATGGTGGACCCACTCGCTGGCGGTGGTGAATCAATCAAGCATAGACCGAAATACTTCAAATCTGGATGGATTCCAGGGACAGGGTGTGCAATCTTTTCCCTTGCTGATCAGCTGTAAATCCCAAACTCAACTCACCACAAGGATGTGATAGACAAGGCTCTGGTTCCAAAGATAGAGTGATCAATCTTCTCCTCTATTGATCAATGGGCGATTCAAAGGCACCACACATACGCTGGGACCCTCCGGATAATGATGGTGGTTTCAAAGTATAAAAAAGGGAGAAAACACCTCCACATAGTGTAAATCCAATAACATTGAAGATTATTGTAATAAAAAACAGTCCAATAATTCAAGTAAATACGGGCTTGTAAAAAAGGTTCAATTTAACAGATAAAAATGCGCAGTAAAATGTGGCTAGGCAAGCGTAATAACCCGTAATATGCGATTTGGTGTGATTCGCCTCAGCCACATCAAGAATTTATATAATTGATTTACCATCTTCAGTGATATGCTCTTGATTATTGCCACTCATTATATTTGTACTTTGTATCATACACCTTAATATACATTCACAAGATTCATATCTAGTTTGATCACTTGAACGTAAAATTTTTTATATAGATTGCTTCCATTTCATTATTTGTTAGCATTTAAGTTTTCACTTCACTTTTCGTGATTTCTATTCATTTATAAATCCATGTGATTTTGTGCGTTTTTCTAATCGCTTAAGAACCCATGTGATTTTGGGTAATGTTTTAATGTCTTCGCCTATACACATGTTTGATTACATTTTCCACTATATACACTTTTTTGAATGATATGTGATTGTAATACATACCATTAGCGCTACACATTTACTTCACTTATTATTTTACAATAATTACAATAATCTCATTGTTGTGTTGGCTGCTCTTCTCAGAGGTTGGCGCAGCATTTTCACCTTCTTTTGACTGTGGTCTTCAAGAACCACTTATAGCCTGTGTTTTCCCTACTTCCATAGAACTGAAAACATGTGACATTAGATGGACTTAAAGAGGAACTAAAATCACTTTGGCTCCAGCGAACTATACTTACATTCAGTGGCGGTTGGTGTTTTTTTTTTTTTTCTTTGGGGTGGGGAAACATCCACCGCTGCTCCCGCTCGGTCAGGTCACCCGTAGCCCCCCCTGGGGGTCTCCAGGTTGGTTGCTTATCCAGCACTTACTCCATCTAGGTTCCAAGCGGCCAGCACTGAGTCGGGCGGAGGGCGGGTGTCTCCTCCTCCTCTGCATCATGGCGCTTTCTGCTGTGCGTCTCCTCCCTCCTCCTCTTAGGCGTCCAATATGATCGCCTGTCCTTTAAGCCAATCAGATTGGCCTGAAGGAGGATCAATGTGAGAATAGCGAATAATCATTCGCTATTAACATAACTGGGTGGACTCGAAGCGCAGTGCTCTGGATTCCCCCAGTTGGAATCCATGCATCCGGTGCCCCGAATGTAGATTAGGGGGCCGGAGACGTGGATGGGGGGCGGTGCCTGTGCGCCCTCATGGACGGGCTGCCAATGCTTTCATTGGCTCCCTGCTGGCCGCTGACTTCTTCAAGGGGCAGGCTTCTGGGTATCAAAGTAATTTTAATGCAGAAGAGACAAAGCATGTCTCTTTTACATTAAAAATTGTGCCTGTTCCCCCATGTTTATTTATTACTTAAAGTTCCACTTTAAGTTCAAAACCACAGGCAAGCTGGCTGCACACCTATACAGTAAAAACACATCTTTATATCCATGATTGGTCTCAACACCTACAGATTTGTATGAAAATGTTTTCTTCACTATCCATATAGTATAATCTTGTAATTACTACTATACAGAAAGAGTGAATAAACATCAAAAAGAAATATTAAATAAAATGTGTATAGTGCTGCCAGTACAAAATATTAATAATAAAAACTGAAGCACATATTGAACAATATGTCTTTTGATCAGAATTCTAAAATAAATACAATCTTAAACAAAAGTCTTTGTTTAAAAGTGAAACCAACTCCCAAACAGATTGAAACAACATTTTTCAATTCTCTTCCACTTTGATATTCCAACTAATTTATATGCTGCACTCAACACTACTTGTGATTCCTTCACCCATATGAAAAGGTACTCACCAACATGGAATGGCCTTAAAGTTGTAAAAGGTCATCTGAGCTCTTTATTTCATATATTGCCTTATATTTGTGGATAACGAATCTAATATCATACAGAATATGATCCAGTGTACTATGTGATATAGCCTAAAATGACTTCTTGTCTATGGATAATCTCTTCAGTATTACACGGGTCATGACCTGAAATAATATGACAAAACAAGAATTAATAGTATAATAAATTTATTTTTAAAAACATTCAAATAATAAAAATGTCTGCACTTTTAGCGTATATGAATGACTGGAAAATGGAGACGAGAGTAACGGATGCCATTAATACTCGGCATATTAGATGCTCTAAGGTTTTTCGTCGTATTCTGAATGTATCTCTCAATGGCGCTTTAAATATGGTGCCTGTTAGACTTGCTAAAATTTTTCCAGGGACCTCTTTCATATGTTTTAGGGGATGTAAACTACAGGGCACTATGGTATACATATGATGGGAATGCCCTAGAATTAGACAATTTATCTTCAGGATTACTATTATTTGGGTTCTCAAACTTCCTCAACTAATGGTATTCAATGATTCTATCCAAGGCACACCTAAACACTTCCAGTCTCTGATCTTTTTTATTCTACCTGCTGCTAAAATCTCAATAGCAACGACATAGAAAAATTCAGTGGTTTCTTTTAAAATAGTTAAATACAAAATATCCTGGATTATGTTCCATGAGAAATTAGCTAGCATATTACAAGATAGACAATGACATTTTGAAAAAGTGTGGAACCTCTGGATTGACATTATTACCATTTGTTGAAGGACAATATGTAACATTTTTTTGCTGGTTATTATCCATCTATAGGCAATGGCAAGATACTGCATATCCTTTAGACTTTTTATTTTATTTTCTCTTCGTTCTCTATTATCCTCTCTTTGGTGCACAGCCTTTAACTCTCAAAATATCTCTTCATCTGGTTATAATCATGTCTATTCGTTTGCAACAGTGAATGCTGTATGAAGTTGGGCACAACATCCTACATATGTCAATCCCTGCAGTGTTTCCAAAGTCTGCTATTTATTGGGCGTGATAATTTTTCTACTTGTAATTTCTGAAAAATATTAAAAGCATAAAATTGTTTGCACTCATATGTTAAGGTACTTAGCCAGCACCAAAAAATATGCTTATTTGCGTATACTCCAAAGTATTTGTCAAGGCATGACTTTCTCAAGCAGTCAAAAGTAAGTTGAATTTTGGCAAAACGCATCAGTGGGAGGAGGAGCACAATATGGCCAGGCTTTTTGGGTCCTGCCTTCTTTCCCTGTCTATATATAAATAGTGGGAAACCCTGGCTTGGGTTCTTCTTATGGGACTGCATGGGATTTCCAGAAGGTCTGTGAATGATGTAGGCTGAAGCAATCCTCATCTCCCACCCTCAAGGGATTCAGCAAGAATGGACTCTGCCAATTATGGACTCACATTTGCAGAGGTATGCCTGGGCAGCCACAGCATATTTAGTCATAAGGGCTGTGCACTTTATACTGTAATGTTCCCAAGTGCTTTAATTAAACTTTGTTGACTGTTTCAAGCCTGATCTCAGGCATTGATAAGCATGTACACGAGAGGAGAGGTGCCTACATGGTGAGTAGGCCCCGTCCACAAGTAGGTAATCACAAAGCTCCCATCTGTTTTCAGTTATCACAAAGCCAGTCTCAAGCCTACACTTTGCAGTGTTTAAAAGAATGAATTGTTCATTATTACCCTTAAGGGCCCATTCACACTGCCTGTGCAATAAACCAGAGTGGTTTAGTGTGTGGGCAACTGTCTGTTTTGGCTGTAGTGAGCTGCATTGAGGGGTGATGTGATGTGCATTTGTTACATCCATGTTCACCTGAATGTGGATGCAACAGCATTGCAGTGTATCATACAGTTCCCTTTTGTCTTTTTTCAGCAACTTTATTTGAAGTGCACAAAGTGACACTTCATTTGTGTCACCTCACAGCAGCATGGAGCATTGCGGTGCTGTGCGGTGACATGCTTTGCCATCCAGTGCACTGCAATAAAGTGCATTTTATCGCAGCTCACTGCACAGCACCTCCAGGCTGTGTTGGACTACAAACAGGGCATATAGAAAACAATTGCCCTAGCAGCAACTGGCATTCTTCCAGTGTGAAAAAACAGTGACCGTCTGTGTGAACACACCCTTAAGGCTGTCAAAGGCAAAATGTCTTTGTTTATCTTTCTGGCTTTATCTATGTGCGGAGACCGGATGTGTCTCTAGTGCACCTCCCTTAAATCTCTGAATAGGCTAAATATAAATGGTCAAAAGGCATGCATGCATCCACAATTTGGTCCCCTTTAGATACAGCAATCACCCAATGGTCCACTGGTCCCAAACACATAATATCTTAGCTTTGTTAAGTGCTTGCATTATAGGTAAGCAGAGAAGCCTCCAAAATTGCTCATCCAGGGCATTATAACAGTTACTTGGAACAGGTTTTCTAAATTGATTGATTTATCATTTCACCTAAGAGTGGCCAGTCAGTGTGCCTCTAGTATGGATGTAGCCATGGGATTATCAATTGATCTGTTTATTACAGCCAAATGTGGAGACTGTGATATTTTGCCAATGACTCGCTTTAAGATGTCCACAGATGTGAGATGATCATCATCCTGATCAGATGATTACAGTCAGATAGGGAAATATTTGTATGTTAATGAGTGTTCTGCAATCTCTACAGACTTCCCCTAGTTGAGCAATCTTAGGAAAATAAATAGTTGTTCAAAGTATCAGCATGAAGCATAAGTGAGGTTGATACAGCTGTAAGACAAAACATGTCATTGGAGAGTCAGCTACACTATAAAAGACACAACTGCTCTGTCAGTCAATGAGAAGAAAACTCTTAATTCATACCTAGGAGATCCCTGAAGCCACAAGAGCTGCATTTTTGGTGGTATGCATTTGAGAGATAGACAGGAGGTTAAATGTGATGAACTGGTAATTAATTCATGCTTAACCTCCATTGAGAGGAGCTTCTCTGACGGACAAAAGACATGTTTCTGACAAGTGCCAGCGGCAGAGCAGATAACTCTGGTTAATAATCAATAAGCTCGGGGCCAGCATGGTGTGTGCTCTTGGAAGTGGGGGCAAGGCAAGGTGTTTCTGGGGATTAGTTCTTTGAATGCATATCTTCTTTTGTTTACTTTTATGCAATGTATACATGTTTATGCCTAATTTGATTCTTGCATTATTGAACAGAATTGTCTTTTATCATTATTACACAAAAAAAAAATAGAATTTTAAAATAATCTCCAGTTTTAAAAAACTTTAAACAGTTTGTCTAAAATCTAGTTTTTGTAACACAAAAACAAATTTTAAATGCGAGATTGTAATGTATAAGACCTGTAGGCCAAAATGTTTGACCTAACACCTGGGGTTGCATTACAAGGACTGACCTTTGTAATCAATGTGACAAATCAAGAATTGCTTGCAACAACTGAACCATGTAGGACTTCTGTAGGGGGCGTAATAAGCGCTCTGAGCTTCCAAAATACTCATTATTGCACAGTGCATTCCCTGGCATGTTTGAAAATCTGTTTACAAGCAGCCAGTGACCATTCCATTTTCTTTGGAGACACATTTATCCATTGGCCAAGTCAAAGTGAACGTTGGTACAAGTCATGCTGATGAAAAAAATGGACAGATGTATAACTGCCTGTTGTTTTTAGCAAGACATCTGCCCATTTATGGCTAAATTTACTGTAGTCTTGAACATAAAATATACCGATATTACAAATTTATGAAGCAGTGCCTTGTATCTTGCTACATATTAATGAAAAAAAATCAAAGTTTTGCTGTAGTGTGTGTCTTTTATAGTAGACTAATGAAATTCTTTTTAGTACATGGAATCAATCTGGCATCACACTAAATCAAAGCAGAAAGAAGAAGGCAGTATATAGCCTATGAATTGCTGCTGATATATTTCTTTAAAGGATCTTCAGCTTGTATACAAAGATTAATACTTTTAGTAACATCCTATTTTGTATTTAGTCAATTTAAGAGAAGGGCATGATGACCTCAAAGCCATGAAAAGTTTAGCTAACTTTCATCTCATCCCACTAACTCCTCTTTGAAAATTGTGCTTGCAAAATGGTTCAGTAACCGCAGAGAACAAGAGAGTAAAATGGGGAGGGGGATTGTGCTGGGACCTTTAAGCCCAGAATTATGAAAAATCCAAGGAGGAACAGCTCAATGGCACAAGGCACCCATGGGGACTTCCTGAAAGGTTTTAGAAATTCAAAGCAGGTCTCGCAACCTCAAAGCAATGTCAGTCAGTGTGCCGGGACAGGGATCACTAAGACTGTAGCCAAACAATACAGGATTGTCTAAAGAAGGTGGGAAAAGAGGGTCTCCGAAGTGCTCTCTCACAGCAGCGGTTCCGCTAGTCAAGCATGCGTTCCACATGAATCATTTCTGGACAGAGCCTGGGCATAATCCCCCCAGTCTCTCTATGACAACTTGACGGAGAATTTTGGTCTGAGTGACAGGAGGCAGGCGATTGACAAGGCAGAAACACTGTGCTTTCTCCCCGTGATGAACAATATAAACTTACTGAGGGATTTTTGGAAACAGTTACAAAAAATAATGATCTCTCCTGCTGAATAACGGAAATGGGACGGCTTCAGTTGTGCTATAGAAGGAACATTTGCTAAGAAGCCAGTTCTAACTAGTAAACTTTTTACAGGCAACGCTGCTGTTGTGCGGAATGATGTCAGACTTGTGCGACAGCGAGGCACAGACACGAGAGCTTGTTTATGATACCGTCTTGCTATATTTCCAGGAACAGGAAATGGCACGTTTGTTTAACCTTGGTTCCTGGATATATGTTTTATAACACTTGATTCTCACAATGCATATGAAAACTGACTAGTCCTAGTCTACAAATCTTTCTGCATTCCAACACCTTTTCTTGCTATGGCTGGAGAAATGGTCCATAGTAAAAAGCTGAGCACTAAGTTGGGGATTGGTAATGCAAATCTTTATGAGAGTTTGCATTACTCTCATGTCATGCCATGTCTTTTAGAGTGAAAACATGGCATGCATTAATCCTTCGTCTGTGATTTGTAGAGAATCACACAGTTCATCTTGAGGGAAGCTGAGCTTACTTTAAAATGTGTCGTAAGCTGCATAAAACAAATTGAAAAAAAAAAAGAATCGGTTTGCAGAATTTCTGTGTTTCCCTGCAAAACCTAGGAAACGCCTGCTGAGGCTGCAAGTTCCAGCATCTGGTTTTAATTGCTGTTTTTCTAAAGAATCTTTCTTCAAGGCATGGATTACCGTTTAAAAGCGCGTTGTACTTGTGTGTTTTATAAAAGACGATATAAAATGCTGCAAGATTCTTCTCTGTGAAATAACATTTCAATTATGACATATGTGTGTGTTTAATATGAGAGCACCAATTATGTTCTAACAAGCTTAACACAAACTTCTAGTTGTATTAGAGATTTCAAATCATCTTGTGACAACTTGCCAACTGGCAGTACTTTAGCCTGAAATTTAATTAAATCCACTTAAAAATGTTTCTTTTTTAATGCTTCTTTGTTTAAGTTTCAAAAATACCATACATACAGTCATAGCTGAAATGTATTAAAGTAATGATTTAAAAGTTACAACATCCCATGAATGGGAATTGAGAAGAATTTTTCACAACTTCTGAAAGCCATATAATCCACCTTTCTCAAATGATTTTGCCATTTTGTAGCACCAAATCACAGAACAAGCTAGACAAAGCAAGATAAACAGACAGGACTTCCCAGCAAAGTTTGGTAACCGTCTGACGAGGCCACATTAAGTAAGAAACATGATACTTTAAAATTAGGCTCTATTTCAAACTCTGAACACTTGCCTTTCATCTTAATTTAAACAGAACAGTTTGTTACCACTTCTATTCATTATTACTATTACCCCAAGTACAGAGTCATCACGGGCCCATTTTTGGTCCTTCCTTGTCCAAACTGAAGTGATCATAATGATCAAATACATCTTCTTTATTTAAAATCATCTCCTTACTTTAGTGGTTTTATGTTTTTACCTGAATAACATAATAGAATACATGTATAAAAAGCAGTCTTTTATTTAATATCCTCTGAATCTGTCACAACCATTTAATAACATGCATCATAGAATTAGACATGAATTGATTGTATTTGGGATGTTATAAGTTATTGGTCTTATTTTACAGGCTAAATTCAAAACACATTATCCCACAGCAACCAGAAACCACTTGCTATAGTCACACGAGAAAAAGATAAAACAGGACCAGTTGCAGTGCTGTCACTGCAGCACATAAAAATTAATACACCTATTTTAAAGTACAGCATATACTGGTCCATTAAAGTCTATTGCGATAAAATGTTAGATTCCAAGATTGATTAGTTTATCCTATTTCCACCTAAGGTTTTATCTTTCCTAGCTAGTTACCTAGTCATATATTTAAAGTGTAGATACAGCCAAAATATAAAAATACACACATGATGCAGACTGTCATTAGCATTGACACACATCAATCTACTATATGACTCCAGATCCTAAATTATACAAAACATTACTTAGCCATCAAAGGTGGTTTGAAAATTCATTAATATAGAAAGCATTGTTCTAAACATTCCACTGCTCGTCTGTTAGACCCTACGAACCTGCAATCACCTATAATTAACACAGCGTTTTTGTTTTTTCTGGGCCCCTGTAACACAGTTTTGTTACCTGTTAGTCATGCCATTAGATCCGTTCTTTTTTCACTAATTGAGAGAAGCCAAGCTGTCCAGCAAAAGTGGCAGTTACCTTTACAGTAAGTAAGGTCAGAGCAGCTATCAATCAGCAGATGGCATTGATTGGCATGGATTGGAAGAAAGCACAGGGTGACCACCATAATGCAGAAGTATGAGCTGACAGTCTCTCTATTAAAAAAGGGCCACAGAGAGAAAGAGCAGAAACTGCCATGCTCAGGAGGTATTTATGAAACATTTATTAACGTAAAAAAAAACCTTCTACAACTTCATTTACAAAGTAGAAAGTGGGGTATTTACATAAACTTTGTCTTTGGGTTTATATACATTTAAGGCAGTTGCATCCTGAACAGAAACAGCAAATAAATTATACATTTGTTAAAAACACTGGTAAAGAAACACACCCGTAAAAATTGAAAACTAAGCCTTTGAACATACAGTATACAGGTAAACGCTGTCCTGTGCAGCTCTTCATTTATTTAATTCAGATATATCATATACTATATATCTGCAGTGCACAAATCCACCCCAGTCCATTTTGTTGACTATGAGCTGTTCCAGGTACACTTTTATTTGCTGTGGACTCTTTATTATCTTTCTCTCACATGCAGAAAGCATGATGTATGAAGGTGTTATGAAGAAAGTTGTTACGACCACCCATTAAAAAAGCCTTGGATTTGTGATCCTGATCAGTGATACATAAAGTAGAGGTATGCTACAGGAAGGAGGGCCACCCACATTAAACCCGAGGAGCTGTCTGGCAACAGTGAATTACATAGAACTCGGGTTATGGAACATTTAGGAGTTTTTCTGTCTTAGACACAGTTTCGTTCAAAAGATTTAAAGTATATTTTTCAAAACTTTTTATTTTTATGGATAAAGTTAAGTCATTGCTATTGTCATATAGCTGGGTGCAAGCAGACACCCCTGGATAATAAATCTAGTGTTGGATTATTTGAACAAAGCAAAAAGCAAATCCTAATAATAATAATAATAATAATACCGGGCAGTGAGGTGAGTAGAAACAATACTTTCCTAAAAGAAGGGCGGCCAAAAAGATTGAAGATTTCCTGCTGAAGGCTTTGTTATTGAATATGTACAGATGATGGCAGCTCATTTTAACTATGGGAAGAACCTGATCCCCAATAGAATAATACGCTTATGTTAAAAGTAAATGGCCCAGAAGGACAGAGCTGCATTGAAGTTCCATGATGGGGAAGAACTGCACCACCACTATTTATAAAGCATCAACCTGCACTAAGAAGGGGGTGTTGCTTCAGGTCATTACAAGATAAGTGTGGAAAGAAATTTGTTGAAAATTTGTACTGCATCAGCATACCTCCCAACTCTTTGAGATGAGAATGAGGGACACCTATTAGCAAAAGTATGTAGGCTTTGGACACACCCCCTACCAAGCCCCCTTAACCACTTCAGCCCCGGAAGAATTCGCCCCCTTCCTGACCAGGCCATTTTTTGCGGTACAGCGTTGCGTCGCTTTACCTGACAATTGCGCGGCCGTGCGACATTGTACTAAAACAAAATTTATGTTCT
Source organism: Lithobates clamitans (assembly GCA_037952925.1). Lineage (NCBI taxonomy): Eukaryota > Metazoa > Chordata > Amphibia > Anura > Ranidae > Lithobates > Lithobates clamitans. Next base: position 3,864,282 of record JBBGZY010000374.1, read on the forward strand.
TTTTTCCCCACAAATAGTGCTTTCTTTTGGTGGTATTTGATCACCTCTGCGTTTTTTATTTTTTGCGCTATAAACAAAAAAAGAGTGACAATTTTGAAAAAAACACAATATTTTGTACTTTTTGCTATAATAAATATCCACAAAAAAACCAAAAAAACCCCCCACAAATTTCTTCATCAGTTTAGGCCGATATATATTCCTCTACATATTTTTGGTAAAAAAAATCGCAATAAGCGTATATTGATTGGTTTGCGCAAAAGTTATAGAGTCTACAAAATAGGGGACAGATTTATGTCATTTTTATTATTATTTTTCTTTACTAGTAATGGTGGCGCTCTACGATTTTTATCAGGACTGCGACATTGTGGTGGACAGATCGGACACTTTTGACACTATTTTGGGACCATTGACATTTATACAGCGATCAGAGCTAAAAATACTCACTGATTACTGTATAAATGTCACTGGCAGGGAAGGGGTTAACACTAGGGGGCGATCAAGGGGTTAACTGTGTTCCCTAGGTGTGTTCTAACTGTAGGGGGGATGGGACTGACTGGGGGAGGAGACTGATCGGTGTTCCTACTTAGTTTACATACACACATCCCCGTTCTTGTTCTGTCATGAGCGATTGTGGGTGCCCGGCGAACATTGTGCCCGCCGGGCAAGGGCATGGGCTCTGGGGAAATTCGGCAGCACGTGCACCTGCTATGACGTCTTAAAGGAGCGATGTATAGCTATGGCAATTTGCGAAGCCATGCCAACCTGCCGCAGTATAACTGCGGCGGCTGGTTGGCTAGTGGTTAAAGGAGATTTAAAAAAAAAAAATAAACCCACAAGTGTTTTTCCACCACTCCTATTTATTTATATTGGCTTTTGACATTTACAAATGCAGCAATTTAGAAATTGGATGAAAGGCATCAGTGAATCCCTACTGTTCGCATTCTTCTTGGTAAATGAGGGGCAGTCAAACAGCCATAGTTGTCATGAATATCCTGTAAAAACTGAGGCTGGGCCCAATTCTAGAGATCTTTTTTTGCTCTCTTCTCTGTTATGCCCTGTACACACGATAGGATTTTCCGATGGAAAATGTGTAATAGGACCTTGTTGTCGGAAATTCCAACCGTGTGTAGGCTCCATCACACATTTTCCATAGGAATTTCTGACACACAAAGTTCGAGAGCTTGCTATAAAATTTTCCGACAACAAAATCCGTTATCCTTTGATGCAGAGTGCTTACTCATAGCTATTGGTAAGCACTCAAACTAGAGTGCGAAACGCGTCAGCTGTGTCTGTACCATCTGCCTGATTGTCCTGTATTTTGATGATCCAATTTTTACAATAAAGAAGAATTTTCAACTTTATCCAGTGTGCGGCATCCATATTCTCTTGTTACAAACCTTGCAACAAAATCCGTTGTCGGAAATTCCGATCGTGTGTACACAAATCCGACGCACAAAGTGCCACGCATGCTCAGAACAAATTAAGAAACTAAAGCTATTGGCTACTGCCTCGTTTATAGTCCCGACGTACGTGTTTTACGTCACCGCGTTCAGAACGATCGGATTTTCCGACAACTTTGTGTGACCGTGTGTATGCAAGACAAGTTTGAGCCAACATCCGTTGGAAAAAATCCATGGATTTTGTTATCGGAATGTCCGATCAATGTCCGACCGTGTGTATGGGACATTAGAAGACAATATATTATACTAGTCATGTCTGTTTTTTTGTTTTCAGGAAAACTTCTACAGTATAGCACCATTTTCCTTCTGGGGACTGTAATATCATCAAAGAAAATGAGGACACTATAATACAGAAGATTTTTAAAGAGAGAGGTTCAGGAATACAAAAAAAATAAACAATCATACTTACCTAGATGGCTGCAACACTGATCCCAACTGCAGCTGTCCCCTGCTGCGTCTTCACCAAGAACTGAGCAATCAAAAACCACTCATCGCTCAGTTCTTGGTCTTCAGTCTGCTCTACCCCTCTAGCACTTACTAAAGCGCCGGACTGTGTGGGGGGCGAAAGCAGCTGGCTCAGTCTCCAGTCTCCCAGCAGCTTGCTGGAAGCTGAGCCAGCTGCCAGTTCAGACTGTAAAGCCGGGATCTTTCCAGAGCCTGGACCGGCTGAGTGATATCACAGAAGTGCAGAAGGAAGTGAATTCCTGTGATCCATAGGAGAAGTAGGGCCAAAAGAGCTTTGGCCATACTTCTTCTTTAAAGGAGAAGTCCGGCCTGAGCTCATTCGGCTGGGCTTCTCCTATGGGTCACAGGAGTACAATCCGCTTTGCACTCCTGTGACCCATTTTCAGCAGAGAGCAGTCTGAAGTCCGCTCTCTGCTGACGTCACCAAGATCAATCCAGGCAATGTGTCATTCCGACTCTAGAAGTCTGGATCCGCCAGGTGCCTGGACTGATGGCTGACTCAGCCTCTCAGCGAGCCTCTGAGACAGCCGCTCCCCACCCCTCCACAGCTCAATGCTCCAGTGAGCGAGGAGGAGCAGAGAAGGAGAGCTGCTGATTGACAGGCAGCAGCTCTCCGCTCGGGGAGGTGAGAGAACCAAGCCATAGGCAGTGTTCGGGAGCTTGGTTCTTAGTGAAGAGGTGGCGGAGGACAGATGCAGCATTGGACCGATGCTGCAGCCACCTAGGTAAGTATGATTATGGAATAAAATAAATACCCATACTTCCCTTTTAATGTTGTTCATAAAACCGTGAAAGATGGCAGAGGTTTTGCATTACAGAACTCAAAACACCTATATTTCTCATTGCAAGTGCTAAATGCCATGTTCCCCCAGCTTGACTCGTGGAGGCTCTACACAAGTCATGTTTAGTAAAAATAGAATCTCTATACCCAGTGTTTTGTTATAAAGAACCATGATAAAATTTCAAATGTTTATGATAATGCACATCATACAGTATTTTTTTTTTCTTTTGCATTCTACAATAGTTTGAATTTCCCAGTAAACTAGAGAAATACTATTTTACAATATATTTTTTACCAACCCCAGTTGGAAAAGACTATTTTAGACTTTTTTAGACTTCTTTCCCTGGCTGCCTGCTGCCTGCTTCCTACCTCCACCAGTGCCTCAGCCAATCATAGAGGGTATGCTGTCTTAAAGGGCTATCTGGCGCATGACTCAACATTCTTGCAACACATCAACACATTAGTAGTCGAGGCCCCTATTTTCCCTAGTAACTTATTTTGTATTTCCCAGTGCCCCCCAGCATTATGTCAGTGATTCCCAAAGTCCCCAGTGTCCCTCCAGCCTCTACCCAGCTCCTATGTCTCTCCAGCAACCTTTAGTGTTCCCAGCATCCTTCAAGTCTTTATGCAGTTCCTGTCTGCAATATCCAATATTTCCAGCCTCCATCCAGCCTGTATCCATCTCTTGTTGCCCCCAGAGATCCCCAATGTTTCCAGCATCCCTTCGGCTTGTATCCATTCCAGTGTGACTCCATGAATTCCAGCCTACACCCTGCTCTAGTGATTTTGTCCATTCCTGTCTGTATCCTGCACCAGTGACACTCTGCACCCCAGCCTGCATCCAGCTCCAGTGTTAAGACTTTTGTTTCTGTTTTCTATTGCCCAAGGCAACCCTTCCTGCCATAGATTGTAACTTACTACTAACAGTCCAAAGTGTGTGTCTATAATAGAATGCCCATGCAAACAAAAAAGTCCACTGTGAAGTAAAGTTTAAATAATCTTCATCTGGTGTAAAAAACGTATCCAAGTGAAAAAAACACACACACACTGTGCTCACACCCAAAAAAAAGGCTTACCAGAGTGGTATGACTCTCACAAAGGGAAGTCATATACTGCTTGAAAGTGGTTAGCTCAGATTCTGGATATTTGATGTTGCTAATTTATTCCAACATATATATTGACAGCCACTCTGGGATCGCTCCACATAGTATTAAATCAATGGTAACCAATATTTATTAAGAACAATACAACTCACATGTATAAAAATATACACAGTGCTGTACAAGTCAAAATCCCCAAGAGAATACGCAGATAGCTTCCAGATTTTGTGATGACATCAAGAGCTGGGACTCTGCCCTACATGTTTTGTCAAAAATGACGTCTTCTGAGGCTGTCATTTTTGATGAATCATGTAAGGTAGAGCCCACGCTCTTGAGGCTCCATAGACCCTGTGCCTTGGGGCATGCCAAATGCTATTCCTTTAGTGCCAAAAGGTATCCTTTTATTCGAAAATCTGTATCTCCTCCCTGGCCTATACCACTGCCTAATCCCAGCTGCTATAACCAGATCCTGCTTAGTCAGGATCCCCGTCTTTGTGGTAATCTGCCAAACGCAGGCCAATTGGGCTCAAGTAATGACTTTATAAATGTGAAAATCTCTCTCACCGTGGTGTGTGCAAAGAAACAAATATGTTACATATTTAGTCTGGTTGAAAAAAGTCCATCTAGTCCATTTAGCACAAATAGAAAATATGTGTATGACCACACTCAAAATATCAAGTGTTAAACTACCTAAAACAAGAAAAAGTTTTAAAATAATACTATATAAAAATGTATCAACTGAAAAATTACTTTTATAATATTGTGCAGCTCAGTTCACAAACAGTGTGCCCATAATAAATATTCCTAAATCCAAAAAAAAAAAATCTTTAATGTCCACCATCAAGTGCAATATGTGCAAACAATATAGTGAGATAAATTTGTACAAAAATTATCTTTGCTTAAACATGTGATTTCAAAGCACCCAGTGTACTTTACATCTTCAGGTAAATGGCTCACCACTTTCAACTTGAAATACAAGCTAAAAATGAGTTCCTTTAAAAGGTATCATACACAATGAAATCCACTTCCAATACTGTTGGAGCACTATGAAATCTTTAACAGCCAATAATTGGTTAATGGATCCACTCTCTTAAGTACTGGGTTTGCAAGGTTCCCATAGTTCCAGATCATTTGCCAACATGTCAAAAACAGAAAGAAAGGCGTTATAGTGTAAAACAATCCATTATTTATTAATAAAAACCATCATAAGCACACTCACATTACCCAACAGGAGGTATTCCCATAGACAAGTAAAGCCGCCAGCTCCAGCTGCAAACACAGACTGTGGGTCAAAGCAGGTTGCTTGTATCCTCCTCCTAACCCAGCTCAATTCCTGGACAAAGATTCTTTGGCAGGCCCCCCCAGCTAAGCCTAGCTAGGACCTTAATGTCTTCGCTCTGGCTTCTCTAGCTTCCCCGGCGCAGGGGCGTAGCCCCTGCACAGGGTTGTCTTCTTGTAGGACTGGACCCAGGAACACTGCCCTACTCTGTCCAGGCCTCAGACTACTTATGGGCTCTCCTTTTTGAGCACACCTCCTCAGGGATTGGTTGGAGTCCCATAAATATTTAGGCTGTCTGTCCTGCTCTAGCTTCTAGGAGACAGGGGGGAATAAATTGTCAGAAACCATGAAATCAGACCGAGACAGAAGTACAGTTAAATCACACTTGTTTAATAATAAAAGTAAATAGAACAAACGTAGTCAAAACATAGCCAAAGTTATGTAACTGGAACGGATAGTCAAAAACAGAAAAAGGAGGAGGTTCCCCTAAGTGGACTTTCCCGGCACTTGCACAAAGATTGAGTAGAAAGTACAAAATAGTATGAAGAATAAAAGGATATTTTTTATTTAATAAGAAGTTACATTTTCTAAAAACATTGTGGATATCACAAGTAACAAAAACATATTACATAGTTAGCATAGTTTACATCAAACAGTGAACAATGATGTTGACTACAGATAAGCTCTTTTCAAGCTCGACGCGTTTCGGGGTACTTAATATTTCATTTCTTCTTCAGGGGCATAATTGAAAAGAGGGATTCATCTGAAAATGTTTCATTGGTTACTCTGAAGAAAGGTTTAAAAACCACATGAAAAAGCAAGGTGTACTAGGAGGGATGGTGAGCAGGTGTATCTTTGTGGATACATATGCTGTTCCTTGGTGGTAATAATTTTAGTTAAATATTGATAGATACCACGTCTCCGCAAGGAGGTACATAGTTTCACCTACCCCTGCCTCTCCCGGACGCTTGCAGGCCAGAGCGATATACTGGGGCCGAACAAGGCAACCCTTGATTAATTGGTTTACAAATGCGGCTGGCCACGCATCCCAGCGTCCGGCAGGTAGAGCGCCTGGAGTGGATAGTCAGACAAGCCAAACGTCAGGGAGCCGGAGATGAGCGTAGTAAACAGCTGAGTAATTGTGGAGAGATAGGAGCTGGCAATAAGCTAACAGCTGAGCGGCCAGCTCAGAGAAGGAAGGACTGAGCCCAGCCCTGACAGTACCACCTCCTCAATGACCCCTCCCCCTCGGAGCAGCACCAGGCTTGAGGGGAAAACGTCTATGGAAATCACGGAGGAGGACAGGGGCATGTACGTCCGAGGATGAGACCCAAGAGCGTTCTCTTTCCAATGCACCAGGTACTGTATGCGCTCACGGAACCTACGGGAATCAACAATGGACTTACTTCATACTCCGCATGGTTCTCAACCTGTACAGGATGAAGACGTGGCATGGAGGTGGTAAAGCGGTTGCAGACCAAAGTTTTTAAAGAGGAGACATGAAATACATTTTAAATATGCATATTAGTAGGAAGGTCTAATGCGTAAGACACTGGGTTAATCCTGCGAAGTGTACGGAAAGGCCCAATAAACCGAGGTGCTATCTTCAGTGAGGGAACACGAAGTCGGAGGTTGCAAGATGCCAGCCAGACCCTGTCTCCAACCTGGTAGGAAGGCGCAGGCAGGCGTCTGCGATCAGCATGGAGTCTGTACCTATCATTAGCATGTCGCAAAGCCTCCTGGACTCGTTCCCAAATGGAATGAGGACCACGGAGATGCTCATCTAATGCAGGAATACTATGCTTAACAAACGAGTCAGGCAACATGGAAGTTTGGAAACCATAATTCGCCATAAACGGGGACAATTGGGAAGCAGAATTCAAGGCACTGTTGTGAGCAAACTCTGCCCATGGTAACAGGTCTGACCAGTTGTTATGATGGTTACATAGTTATATAGTTAGTCAGGTTGAAAAAAGACACAAGTCCATCTAGTTCAACCATAAAAAAATAAATAAATAAAATAAAAAATACTATACAATCCTATATACCCAATCCTATACCCACAGTTGATCCAGAGGAAGGCGAAAAAACCCCAGAAAAGTAGGTATATAGCAACGTAGTAATGGTCAGATATATAGCAATGTAGGAATTGCTCCAAGGACTAATTGGCTTCTTCTGCGGCCCCATTAGACTGCGGGTGATACGCTGAGGACAAAGCAAGCTGAATTCCCAACTGTGCACAAAAGGCTCGCCAGAACCGGGACACAAACTGACTACCCTTGTCCGGGACAACCACCTTGGGTAGCCCATGTAAATGAAAGATCTCCCGAGCAAAAATGAAAGGCAGTTTCTTAGAAGTGCGCAACTTCTTTAGCGGAATGCAATGACACATCTTTGAAAACGGGTCAACCATCATAAGGATAACTGTGTTGCCCTAGGAATTGGGTAACTCCACAATGAAATCCATAGACAGGTGGGTCCAGGGCCTCTCTCCATTGGGTATGGATTGTAGGAGGCCCACTGAAAGGTGTCGTGGAGTCTTACTCTGAGCACAAACGGAACAGGCAGCTACAAAGGCAGTTACATCTGCACGTAGACTAGGCCACCATAATTGTTGGGAAATGGCCCAAAAGAGTTGATTCTTCCCAGGGTGGCCAGCAGCTTTGAGAGAATGGTAAGTCTGGAGCACTGCAGTATGGAGACTCTCTGGGACAAAGCAGCGGTCACAAGGTTTCTCAGGAGGAGCATGGACCTGAGCAGCAAGAATTTTGTCATCCAAAGGAGAAGTGAGACTGGTGCAAACCGTAGCCAGAATACGTTCAGGAGAAATCACAGGAACCGGAACCGACTCCAACTTGGAAGTGGAGGAAAATTATGGTGACAAGGTGTCAGCCCTTACATTCTTACCCTGTTTCCCCGAAAATAAGACCTAGCGTGATTGTCGGTGATGGCTGCAATGTAAGCCCTACCCCCCAAATAAGCCCTAGTTAAAGTCCTTGTAGGTCTTATTTGCAGGGTAGGGCTTATTTTCGGGGAAACAGGGTAGGGCTTATTTGGGGAGGTAGGGCAGCCATCACCGACAAACACGCTAGGTCTTATTTTCGGGGAAACCATGCAGCCATCACCGAAATCACGCTAGGTCTTATTTTCGGGGAAACAGGGTAGTACCGCGTAAGAATGAGACAATGTAATTGAAACTTGACAAGAAAAGAGCCCATCATGCCCTTCTGGGAGAGGGGCGTTTAGCCTCAGACAAGAATGTGAAAATCTTAAGGTCAGTAAGAATGAGAACTGGCACAGTGGTACCTTCGAGGATATGTCTCCATTCTTTCAGGGCTAAAATGATCGCCAACAGCTGTCGGTCACCAATCTCGTAATTGCACTCCGCACGTGACAATTTCTTGGAAAAGTAGCCACAAGGATGCATAGCGCTCTCAGAGGTAGGACGTTGAGACAGAAGGGCTCCAACACCATTCTCAGAAGCATCAACCTCAATGATAAAAGGTAACGTAGGATCAGGATGTGCCAACGCAGGAGCAGAAACAAAGGCAGCCTTTGAGACTCTCAAAGGCCTTAACCGACTTCGGAGACGAACACTGTGGGTTACCGTCCTTTCTGGTCATATCAGTCAGGGGCTTGACCAGAGATGAGAAGTTAAAAATAAACTTCTGATAATAGTTGGCAAAGCCCAGAAAATGCTGCAGAGGATGTAAACCCACGGGTCGGGGCCACTGTAATGCCGCGTACACATGATCAGATTTTCCGACGGGAAATGTTGGATGTGAGCTTGTTGGCGGTAAGTCCGACCGTGTGTATGCTCCATCAGACATTTGTTGTTGGACTTTTCGCCAACAAATGTTGGCTAGTAGGTTCTCAAATTTTCCGCCAACAAATGTTTGTTGTCAGATTTTCCAATCGTGTGTACACAAGTCCGTTGGACAAAAGTCCAAATTACAAACATGCATGCTCGGAATCAAGTACGAGCCAGAAGCGCTCGGTCTTGTAAAACTAGCGTTCGTAATGGAGATATCACATTCGTGACGCGGCAAATTATAAAATCTCTCAAGGCAGTGCATTCTCTTCTTCTTTATAATGGTATAATAATGAAGTTGCTTTGCTGCTGATATTCACAGAGTTCTGGCAAACGTATTTTTTATTATTTCTAGTGATCTCCTGAATAATATTTTTTTTTGTGGTTTTTTTCTAGTGATCTCCAGAATAATATTTTTTTTCCTTTTTTTTCAGTGATCTCCATAATTTTATTTTATTTTTGGTGTTTTTTTTCTAGTGATCTCCATAATATTTTTTTTTCTAGTGATCTCCATAATAATTTATTTTTTCGTTTTGTGTGTCAAGTTACCACAACACCATTATTATCTTGTATTTTTAACCTCACAGATACAACTATGTTGGTGTCCCTTGTTAATCTGACAAAAACTGTCCTTTTTGAAGTAAAACACATAGCCAAGTATTTGTCCAAAAAACATTTTTTCATTTAATAGAGAGCACAAGGCATAACAAAATAAAGAGGAAGGCAAGGATGGAGAAACAGTTGTAATTGGTGAAGCCTTTGTACCCCAGGTCACACATGAATTATTTGACTGTCAAAATTGGTAACCTGAGGAGTCCATTTAATAGGGAGCACAATACGGTCCAGGACTCCAAGAGATCGGGAGCAGCAGCGATGACATATATGTCCCGAAGCTATGGTCTTACAACAGCCTGCATTTTTTGCCAGACCACACCAAACCCAGGCCATCACTCTCAATACTATCTTCCAGACTTCCTTCCATGTTGCTGTGGTATGTGGGGTGGCTGTGGTGTTGGTGGAGGTGGTGGAGGAGCATGGTCCAACTCACAGAGGTGTGTTTGACGTGTGAGTTCACCCCTTGTCCCCTTGTTTAGGGCCTGCAGAATTATCTCTTTACATATAGTGCGTTGGGCCTCCTCCATCTGTTGTAATTTACTGACAGTGACTCATCCAAACGCCTCATGGCCATCAGGGGCCAAGCTAACTGCCGCAGTAGCATGTTTTAGGAAAGCAGCCGTGGCCTTCTCCAGGTTCCTTGCCTTCCTGGTTGGAGGGCGGAGGGGAGGAACCTCTCATTCGATTAGGCAGCTTGCCACGGCCTCCTCTTGGCTGAGACTTTCCTGTGTATGAAAATAGTACATAGTTTTAGGTTTTTGGTCATCAATCATACACAATTTTGAGCTCATGACTGTTGCAAATTCAATATTAACAAATAGAAAAGACTATCATTCTGACCCAGCATTTTTCATTCTTGTCCCAATCATTTTTGGCTACTACTGTCAAGTGATATGCAACCCACTTTGTTAAATCAGAAATGTGTGATCAATAACATCTAGTTAACATCATTCAATTTTTGACAAGAAATATGTTCAACAATGCTATACCTGGGTCAAGCTGGGCTCCTCCACATCTTCTTCCTGGGTGGAAGGCCCAGGTTGGACCTCAGAAGCCTCAGCTGATGTGGAAAGAAGTGTTAATAGCGATGTCCTGGGTTCCGTCTGGTCGGTCAAAAAACGCAAGCTGTTGTAGTACCACAGCCTGGGGACATATACGTCATCTGTTGATGCTCCGGATCTCTGGGAGTCCTGGACCTTCTTGCTCTCCCTATTATATGTGCTCTTCAGGCTACCAATTTTGGCCTTCAAATAGGTGATGTCTCCTGTGGGATACAAAGGCTTCACTAATTCCAACAATTTCTCCAGTGCTGCCTTTCTCTTTAGCTTGTTAGAATAGTCCCTGCATTGGACTTGCCAGAGACATGGCATCTCTCTGTATTTGTCAATGAAGTTTGGCAGGAAATCAGGCTGTAAATTTATCAACCATTTTATCTGCAAGATACAACACAAGACAAACCCTAATGTCAAGCTAAACTCTCCTAATCTTGTCCTAATATAGGCCTCAATCTATAGGCAGTATAGGCCACTAACCACTGATGCCCCAGGTTACAATTGTACCTCTGTTTGAACGTTCGGCGCTAACGATCTTCCGTCCTCCACTCACAGATCGTACGTACATGTGTTATGCTTTATATACACTGCACATGAGTGAAACTCCGCCCCTGTCCTTTCTAGTGTATTCCTACCTCTTCTCTTTTGGGGCAGTGGGACAGCACATGGCGGAGACACAGTAGGTGTGTGCTGAGAGCAGCAATGACGAAAGGCAGTTCCAGATCCAGGAGGAAATATAAGGCCTTAAATATGTCCTTTGAAGAAATGGTGGAGATGGTGGACATCTTAAAGAGGAAAGACTATGATGGGAAGCATGGACCTTACAGAAACCCTAATGTGAGAAAAGCCAAGATCATGGCTAAAGTTGTCAGAAGTCTGCACAGAAATTTTGGGGTACGATGATCCAAGGAGCAATTGAGGAAACGCTGGTCAGACCTGAAATTGATGGAACAAGATCAGTATAGAAAGATCAGGAAAGTGCTGCAAAAAAGTAAATATTTGTCATGTGTTCCTATTATTATTAGTACTTCCGTGCTGGTCGATGTGCTTTTCTTTACTGTTGTACAGTTTAAAATGCCAAGTTTGAGGTTCGTGGACACAGGAATCGTTCATATTAAACATAGTTCGTTCGACCACTAATATGACGTTTTTGGCAGATGCAGGTTAACTACATTTGTTCATGCCTATTTTGATTAAAATAAGTTTATTACATTGTTGTCTTGATGTGTTTGAAACTATAATGAAATGACAACTTCATTCATTGTAAGGAGAGGACACTCAGCAGCTGTTTACACATGTGGACGCAGGGGCACTAGTGTGGGACACCATAACAACCTTGTTATGGTGTACCACGCAGGTGCTTCAGTGGATACCAGGGTTCTCTCCATGGGTGAAACTTGCACAAAACAGGTAAATATTCCAGCTTTTGAAAGTGAAAAAATCATGTCTTCAGCTTGTAACTCTGCCAAAACAGACAATTGGACGACACTTCCAAGCAATGTTTTATATTACTATTTCTAGCCTAACATATCTGTCTGCTAAGTATACCTTTTTTGTATTCACATAGGGAGAGAAAAGAATAGGGACATCTGAGGACACCAATAACCCCACACCAAATGAAGAAAGAGAACTCACCACACAGCATGCAGATGTGGATACAGAGGTTCAGAAAGTGCTGGGTGAAGTGGTCGAAATGGTGTCGATATTGGTCAGTGTCTGAGACCACAGCTTCAGGTAATAGATGGATGCCTGCTGATAATACATGATGTGTTTTTTTACTTGTAGGTGATGTGGATGTTGTGGAAGAAGAAACTCACTTCAGTAGTGCAAGTGCATAAATACTCATCACTGAGATCATGGTGTGCAATCGTGATTTGGAAAAGATGAAACAAAACATCCATGATGTTCAAAAAAGACTGAGCAACATCATCGATATTTTAGGCAAAATCTAAAACAAAAAAACATTTTAAAGTTGGCATTATGTTGTACATGTTTTTACAGTTTTAAATGAACTGCAAAGCCAAATTTTGAAGATGCACACAGTGGGGTTGATTTATTAACGGTTCAATACAGGGCATTTTCACCCCCTTCCTTCCCAGGCCAATTTTTAGTTTTCAGCGCTGTCGCACTTTAAACGACAATTGCGCGGTCGTGCGACATTGTACCCAAAACAAATTGACGTCCTTTTTTTCCCCACAAATAGAGCTTTCTTTTGGTGGTATTTGATCACCTCTGTGGTTTTTATTTTTTGCGCTATAAACAAAAGAAGAGCGACAATTTTGAAAAAAACACTATATTTTTTACTTTTTGCTATAATAAATATCCCAATTTTTTTTTTTAAAACTAATTTTTTCCTCAGTTTCGGCCGATACGTATTCTTCTACATATTTTTGGTAAAAAAAAATAGCAATAAGCGTATATTGATTGGTTTGCGCAAAAGTTATAGCATCTACAAAATACGGGATAGATTTATGGCATTTTTAAAAAATATATATTTATTTATTTTTTTAGCGGCGATTGCGATTTTTTTTCGTGACTGCGACATTATGGCGGACACATCGGACACTTTTGACACATTTTTGGGACCATTCACATTTATACAGCGATCAATGCTATAAAATTGCATTGATTACTGTGTAAATGTGACAGGCAGTGAAGGGGTTAACCACTAGGGGGCGGGGAGGGGTTAAGTATGTTTCCTAAGGAATGATTCTAACTGAAGGGGGAGGGGACGCTTAAGGGGAGGAGACCGATCAGTGTTCCTCCGTTCTGGGAACACAGATCGCTCTCCTCAAAGCTGACAGGCTGTGGATCTGTGTGTTTACACACACAGATCCACGGTCCGGCCCGGTTAACGGGCAATCGCGTGTGCCCGGCGGACATCGCGGCCGCCGGGCACATGCACCGGGTCCCGAGCAACGCGGCGGGCGCGCGCCCCCTAGACGGCCGGGAATCCCAGGACGCCATATGACGTCCACCCAGGATGGGAGATCCCATCCCAGGACGTCATATGACTATAGCTGGGTATTAAAGTGGTTAAAGGCAAATCCACTTTGCACTACAAGTACACTGCAAGTTCACTTGAAAGTGCACTTGGAAGTGCAGTCACTGTAGATTTGTGGGGGACATGCAAGGAAGATAAAAGACAGCAATTTTACTTGTACATGATTGGATGATAAAATCAGCAGAGCTCCCCCTGATTTCAGATCGTCCCCTCAGATTTACAGTGACTGCTCTTCCAAGTGCACTTGCAGTGCACTTGTAGTGCAGAGTGGATTTGCCTTTAGTAAATCAGCCCCAGTGTGTCAACTTGTGCTATCTCCCATCATGGGATATCATTGTACGCGTTTTGTGGGTGCAACCCCTTCCTCCAAACTAAAGTAGGTGAGAGGAAGGGGTTGCACCCTCAAAATACGTCCATTGATCCCCCATGATAGGAGCTAGCACATGTTTACACACTGGGGCTTGTTTCAAAAAGGCAAAACCACTTTGCACTACAAGTGCAATCCAAGTGCACTTGTAGGGCAAAGTGGATTGTCTTTTCTGAAATAAGCCCCAGTGTGTCAAAATGTGCTAGCTCCCATCATGGGAGGTCAATGGACGTGTTTCAGGGGTGCAACCCCTTTCTCTCACCTACTTTAGTTTGGAGGAAGGGGTTGCACCCACAAAACGCGTACATTGATATCCCATGATGGGAGATAGCACATTTTGACACACTAAGTGTTTTGTGGCTTTAGCAAAATAGATGTAGGGAAAATACACACATTTTAGGCATGGGATCATGAGGGAAATCCAAATTTGAGTCCCAATTTGTGTGCATCTTCAAAATTTGGCTTTTAGAGGGGTGAGAGCACCCCATCTGATGAAGGCAAAATCAACACAGTTTTGACATACGTCTCATATGGCCTTCACTTTAGCAAAGTCGAACTTTGTAAGTTCCAGAGTTGGGGATGTGTATGTTATGTTTTTAAACATGCCTGTTTAGCCCCCAAAAAGGCAAATTTATGTCAAACATATATGTTATACACCAAGATGTTGGTTTGTTCCAAAACGGTTTATAACGCACATGTGAATGTGCTTGCAGTAAAATGTTTTATACTCAACAATGTGTGGCTTCTTATTTCAATACTCAATACCAGTTTGTTTTTGAAGTTTGTGTAGTTACAGTGGCAATGGGGGTTATTTACTAAAGGCCAATCCACTTTGCACTACAAGTGCACTGCAAGTGCACTTTCACGTATGTGTTCACTTCTGCACACGAGCTCGGCGGGATGGGGCGCGTTAAAAAAAAAATTTTATCTTTTTTTTTTACACCGTTTAAAAAAAAAAAAAAAATGGTGTCACTTTTTTTACTATTACAATGAATGTAAACATCCCTTGTAATAGAAAAAAAGCATGGCAGGATCTCTTCAATATGAGATCTGGGGTCAAAAAGACCTCAGATCTCATATTTACACTTAAATGCAATAATAAAAAAAAAAAAAAATTGTCATTTAAAAAAATAATTAAAAAAAAATGGCCCTTTGTGCACTTGGCAGCAGAAGTGGAGCGTGCAGGAACGTCAAATACCCCTTTAAAGGAGGCCACAAACTCAGGGTAACTCAAGACAACAGGTTTTTACATTTCCCATAGAGGGTTTTCCCAGGCCAAGGCTCGCTCAGAAAGCAAAGATATCATGAAACCTACTTTGCTTCTGTCTGTGGGAAACGCCTGGGGCAGCATCTCAAAGTATATCTCAACCTGGTTGATAAACCCTCTTCATTGGACTGGATCGCTCCCAAATCACTGAGGAAGCAGAAGCGGAACCAGTCATACCTCTTAAAGAGGTAATACTCAAGGCGGGTGCCTGCACAAAGTTTGGCGCAGCAGCAGGGACAGCCTGCAATACAGGTTGTACTGGAGCAGCCACAGAGGGAGATTCCAGGTGAGTTGTGTGACTCAGGAGCGTTTGTAATGCCATGGCAAACTGATCCATGCGGTGATCTTGCTCATCCAATCTGTAAAAAAATATTACCAACAAGTGGATTGACTGTATCTTCTGAATTCATGGCCTTCGCCTACTGTCAGAAACCATAAAACCAGACCGAGACAGAAGTACAGTTAAATCACAGTTATTTAATAATAACTAAAATACTAAAAGTAAATAGAACAAACTTAGCCAAAACATAGCCCAAGTTCTGTACCCGGAATGGATAGTCAGACAAGCCAAACGCCAGGGAGCCGGAGATGAGTGTAGTAAAACAGCAAGTAGGATCTTGAGCCAAAAGGGATGTCAGCCAAGCAAGTCTTCAACAGGAATGCAGGAGACAGTCTCTGTGATGTTGACCAAGACGAAGGCAGAGATCTTCTGGGCTGGATGGCTTAAGTAGGTAGGACTGGTGAGCAGGATATCATCAGCATCAACAGCTGAGTAACTGTGGAGAGATAGGAGCTGGCAATAAGCCAACAGCTGAGTCCAGCTCAGAGAAGGAAGGGCTGAGCCCAGCCCTGACATAAATATAGAAAGAGAGCACTCCTATGGCCACGTCCGTGGCAAGGTCGGACTTAAGAGGCACTTTGGACGACAGATGAAATATAAAAATGTATTTTATTGATAACAATTCATAAGGCAAAAATAGAGCAAAAAAGATAAAGTTAAAAATACATGTAACATAATGGAAGGAAGTACATGGTGCAGATAAATATATGCACCACGTAAAACAACAGTGAGCCCCTGTGCATCAATGCGTTTCGCTGTTTTATTTCATCAGGACACATTCAGGGGTTGTTGGAAAGAATGGGTCTCACTATCTAAAATAAAACACATGAATAAGACTTTGTGTAATAATCACATATAAAAAAGTATATAAAACATGAAACGTCAACTTATCCGGGTGACATGCATTGCACACACATAGCTACCTTATCAGCAGAGTTCACTGAGTTTAGCTGTGAGCAGATCGCTCTGTATGTGGCGCAGATCACACGCCGTGTTAGCGGCGCCGCCAAGAGATGTCACATGTCCGTACGGCGGCCGACGCGCCCCCCGCCCGACGTCAGCGGGCTCCGGGCTGCCAGTGTGAATGGGATGGCTGTGTCAAGAATATGCTCAATGAGCATAAGGGGGGGGGGGGGGAGTCCACCATCCTAAACCACCCTGTCAGGGTGTACTTCCATTAAGCATTTTGGGACATGTGTAGGATATTCAGTGTCCATAACTGGTTAGGTTGCATAGGGGCAGCAGAGGTCTGCTTACCAGATGATCTAAAGCTAAGTTAGTAAGGCTTATATTTTCCAGAGGCTGCAGTATTAGGTGCATGGGCAACACTCCTGTGGTTATCATGAGGGGTACGTCTTCCATCTGCAATAGGGAGTCTTATAAATTGCCCTAAGGTCCAGATCCTGGACATTTTTCACTTACTTGGATATAGAAAAAGGTTGCAAATTCCATTGGTCTAACTAATGCAAGTTCCAGTGGCCATTTTGTGTGAGTCTACATCCAAACAGGGTGCAGTACACTCAATGGTATATTGTAGCTATTAGTGTGTGGGTTGCCACACCTGAGACATTGCCTTTGCTAACTCAGGAGTCAGGGCATTATGTTTCAGTAATTAGGATTGTTAAACAGTTCAGCTATTAGTGGCAGAGGGTAGCTATTCTTCACTATTATAATTTTTAGTTTACTTTATACAGAATTTAAAACTGCCATTTTTTCCACACTAGGTTGACAGCATCTGATGATAAGGTGGACGTTCAAAAAAGTCTCTTTTCAAATACTCTTGGCTTACTTGGGTATAGACTGAAGAATGTATATGAGGAAGAATATATACACCAAAATAAGAGGAGATATTAGACAACAGCTTGACAGGACAGCCACAGGTCTGATTAGATGGTAGCATTCACTTAGCATTCACTTTACACATCTAAGTGCTTCAAATAAGTCATTGGTAACCCTGGAAACTATCTGCTTCCAGACAGATATAGCATAGTGTAGAGGACTCACTGGACAGCATAGAAGATACATTTCTTTGGCTTGATATCAGAAATGTATCCAGAATTAAAAAGGTAATTTTCATGGGTTAAGGAAAGACAAGGCCTTAGGCTATGTTCCCATTGCAGCAGTCTCTGAAAAGCGATCACGGCTAAGCAATGGCTTTCAGGCATGCAGGAGGCAATTTTGTCGCCTCCTGAATGCTTATTTTTTTAATTTCCTCTTTGCTCAGTAGCAGTTTTGAATGCAACTAATGTGCCGCAACTGAGAGCCAAGTGCTTAAGATTGCAGCATGGTCCCATTGACTTGAATAGGCAATGTGCCACCTGTCAACTTGACAAGCCACGCTAAATGCATTGCAGGACAGGAGGTGATAGTGTCACAGAAGTTCTCATGGAGGCCTACAGTTGACTAAGTCAAACTAATAAAACCTGACATACCTGTAGTATTTGGTCCTAGTTAAACTTTCACTGTTCTTGAAAAATAGTTATTGCATGTTACAAGTCAGAGCTTAGTTAGCATCAATAATAATAAAAATTCCAACAAGAACAGTACAGACTTCAAATGAGAAGAGGTTTCAGCAGCTGGCTTTGCATGCCTGTCTACTTCCTAGCCAGAACAACAATGTGTTAAGCATGTTGTAATCAGCTGCACAGATTTCAATAAGCTACCAATACAACAGTTTTTTAACCCCTTCCCACCTCCTCCCAGTGGCCCGTTAACTGGATTCTAATGTCAGGAGGTGGGACTTCTTGATCATATCATCATTGTGACTGAATGTCACAATGCTCACATAATCAAGAACCCATCCTGCCAGCTCCTGATCATAAACAAAGACAGGAAGTTGTCCATGACAGCTAGTCACTCTTAGCACTGAAACCTCAGCCACCATGAATGCATTTGTGAAGATGTGGGCGTTAACCTCCCCTGCGGTCTGATTGTGTCAGTATTTTTGAATGTCAAAGCGGTACATTGTTTTGCATGGAAATTTGTTGTTTTATGTTGTAGGCCTGTAATTCTTATAATAACTCACTTAAATCTGTTTAAACAAGAGTCTAGTAGACATCCCGGGTATGATAAAATTTGAAACACAAAATCATAAATTATAATATAATAAATAACTATAAATAACTATAAAAAAATAATAATATAATAATAATAATACATTTTATTCAATAATGTATCAGACCAAAAACACTGAAATTTGTCCAAACAAGGGTGCAATATTACTAGTCACTGTAATACTAGACACTGCATATTGGTTTAGTAAACATGAAAAATGAAAAATGATCAAACATTGGACTGCACAAAGTCTGACGTCACACTCAGGACAATGGAACCTGGTTTCCTTTCTGATTTTCTTTCCACTGTCATCTCGCTTCGAGCAACAAACCACGCACATCCTTGTAGGTGCTGACTTTTTCTCGGTTGGTGGGATGTAGTGACGACCAGTCAGGCCGTTCCGGGTTGACTATGCCAACAGCACGACGTCCAGCTCTATTCACAGCCATTGATGGTGTTTGGTGGTTCACAAAGATACGTACGGCAACTTTCCAAATGAAGTCAGAATGAATCACAGGCTTGTCACTCTTTTTTTTTAGCAGAATGTAGACATTCCTCAAGCATGGTTTAATAAGATGCCTGAAGATCTTCTTGTAGTACTTATTTTGCTGTTTCCTCATTGCTCTGTTGACACCTCCCATGGTGTTATTGTAGTCTATCACTACTTATGGCGTCATTATTATTATTATTAGTATACAGGATTTATATAGCGTTGACAGTTTACGCAGCACTTTACAACATTAGGGCAGACAGTACAAGTACAATACAATGCAATACAGGAGGAATCAGAGGGCCCTGCTTGTTAGAGCTTACAATCTAGGAGGGAGGGTCAAGTTATACGAAAGGGTAATAGCTGTGGGGGATGAGCTAATGGAGAAAATAGTGCAGTTATTAGATGGAGGCAGGATAGGCTTCTCTGAAGAGGAAAGTTTTCAGGGATCGCCTAAAAGTGGATAAATTTGGAGACAGTCTGACAGATTGGGGTAGGGAATTCCAGAGGATGGGCAAGGCTCGGGAGAAGCCCTGGAAGCGGATATGGGAGGAGGTGATGAGGGAGCTAGAGAGCAGGAGGTCTTGGGAGGAATGAAGATGGCGATTAGGTTGGTATTTTGAGACTAGACTAGTGATGTAGTTGGGGGCCGAGTTGTGGATGGCTTTGTAACTTATTGTTAGTATTTTGAATTTAATTAGTTGGGTGAGTGGTAGCCAATGGAGGGATTGGCAGAGAGGGGTAGCAGACACTGAGCGGTTTGTAAGGTGGATGAGTCTGGCAGCAGCATTCATGATGGACTGAAGGGGAATAGTCTATTTAAAGGTAAGCCAATGAGGAGGGAGTTGCAGTAGTCAAGGCGAGAGATAACCAGGGAGTGAATCAGGAGCTTTGTGGTTTAATTGGTTAGAAAGGGACGCAAGCTTTGGAAAGTGATTGGATGTGGGGCCGAAAGGAGAGTTCAGAATCCAGGATAACACCTAGCACCCTGACATGTGGGGATGGGTGGATGGCTTTGCCATTGCTCTTGACAGAGAAGTCAGGGGAAGAGGCACGTGGGGGAGGAAATATTATAAGCTCAGTTTTGGACAAGTTGAGTTTGAGGAAGTGGTGTGACATCCATACAGATATGTCGGTTAGTAAGTTAGTGATGCGTGAGGAGACTGATGGAGTGAGTTGAGGGGTGGAGAGATGGATTTGTGTCATGATTTCTTTCCCACCTTTCGTGCATACCATAACAGTGGAGGTATTACGAACTGTACTCATTAGTCACTCATGGGCTCATGGGTAGCACAGTAGTGTAGTGGTTAGCACTTTCACGTAGCAGCAAAAGGGTCGCTGCTTCAAATTCCAACTACGACACCATCTGCCTGGAGTTTGCATGTTCTCCCTGTGCCTGTGTGGGTTTCCTCCCACACTCTAAAGATATGCTGGTAGGTAAATCAGATCCTGTCTAAATTGGCCCTAGTATATGTATGAATGTGTGTTAGGGACCTTAGATTGTAAGCTCCTTGAGGGCAGGGACTGATGTGAATGTACAATGTATATGTAAAGCGCTGCGTAAATTGACAGCGCTATATAAGTACCTGAAATAAATAAATAAAAACATTAGGCACACATCTTTCTTGTCACGCTATCGCAGTGCCATCATTTTGCCTTTCTGCCAGGCAACCATTTTTCCAGTCTTAAGCTTCTTATTGCCAAAGAATGGTGGCATGTCACGCCGGTTAGCCATAGTGGTTCCATAGGCATCTGTTTTGCTTTTAAGAATAAACGGTTGTTATGCAATACCCCTGATTTAGCAATGCCTCAATGAATGAAAGAAGGGAAGATGTTTCCATTCCATAGTTGCTGTATTTTGGATTCAATTTTGTTCCTTTTCCAGTGTGTATGACTGAATTCCAAATGTAAACAGTTGACGAGTCGCATAGCATGTAGGATTTTACATCAAATCGTGCTCCCTTTGATGCAATGTATTGTACCCAGCTGAGCCTTCCCTTGTAGGCCATTAGACTTTTATCTATGCTCATATGTCTTTCTGGCACATAGCTCCATTGGAAATTCTTTAGAATCATTTGAGATACTTCCCAAATTTTCTTTAGTTTTGGTGCAGGATGAGTAGTTTCATCAAATTCTTTGTTGTTTTCGAAGTGTAAATATTTCACGATTAGGAAAAATCTGTACTCTTACATGACCGTGCCAAAGAATGGAGTGGCAATAAATGTATTAGTTGTCCAATACCACTTCTGCAGGGGTTTCCCCACCACTCTCTGAAGTATTATTAGGCCAAGAAATTTCCAAATGTCATCCTTGGTCACTGGTTCCCACTTTCTGCTTCTTGGAAACTTCCGATGTGTAGTAGCTAATTGTTGCTCTTTGTACCGGTTTGTCTCAGTAACTATTTTTTCAATAGCCTCATCGGTCAGAAATAATTGTAAGTATGCCAAGGAGTTGTCGTGTTCAGCGTCTACCTTCTTACCAGATGCTCCAGTAAATGGGAATCCTTGGGGAGCTGCATGATCCGTACCACAGTCATTAGAGCACCAAGTTCACACATCACTGAGCTCAGTCGCAGAATCGTCGCTGTCGTCACTTTCAGTGTCTGATGGCGAATTTCCCCATCGCGGGATCGTAGGAACAAGGTAAGTACGGTAACTGTACAGGTATATTCTGAGTGTGGCTTGGGGTTATCGCTTTTGGTAGTGAAAATTAACCCCGAGCCACACTCGGAATTACCGCCAGGGAGGTTAAGACCTACCCGTCCTACCACTGCACATATGCGTTATACGGTCAGCAAGAAGTTAAGGATTGACAAATAACCCATGATAGTCTAGGGAGTTGTACTGTTATGCACCTTATGCATAGGGAAAATAAGAGGGCCTTTGGAGAAATTGTAATAATTCCATATCCACTTTAAATGATACTTATTTTTTACACTGGTTGAAGAATAGCATTTTGCACACTTAATAGTAAACTAAAAAAAATATGTAAATGTGTAAATTATGTGTGTTCAAACACATAAAATATAAATGCTTGAACCAAAAAAAATTATGGTGTTTTTGGTCCTCTGAAAGATTATTACTGGATAACATAATTGAAGCTCTAATATCAAGCGCTCCCTAAAGTGGTTGTAAACTCTGTTTCACCACTTGTACCTACAGGTAAACCTATAATAAGGCTTACCTGTAGGTACTGTAAATATCTCCTAAACTTGCACAGTTTAGGAGATATTCACTATATGCGCTGCTACCTACTACATCGGCTCATGCGCACTGAAGAAACGGCCCACTGGTGCCGTTTCTTCAGTACGTGTGCTGTGACTGCACGGGAGTGATATCATCGCGGCTCCGGCCAATCGCTGCGCCAGAGCCTGTGAAATCGGAAGTAACTCCGGTAAAAGATGTCGGCCATGGAAGTGGAGTGCGAGCGGTACTGCAGGACATCATTCTAAGGTAAGTATTTCATAATGAGCTAGTATGCGATGCATAGTGTTAAACACTATGCATCGCCCTAGGGGGCAATCAAGGGGTTAAGTGTCTTCCCTGGATGTGTTCTGTGTAGGGGGGATGGGCTCAGTACAACATGACAGAGATCACTGCTCCTGATGACGGAGCAGTAGATCCCTGTCATGTTGATAGGCAGACCAGGGAAATGCCTTGTTTACATAGGTATCTCCCCGTTCTGCCTCTCCTCGCCGCAATCGAGGGCAGCTGGTGAACATCAAGTTCGCCGGATCCACGGGCACACTTCTGCGGTGGGCGCGCACCCGATATGCGGCAAATTCCAAGGGACGTACAGGTACCTCCTTTTGCCTGCCCGTGCCATTCTGCCAATGTAAATCAGCGCATGGCGGTCGGCAAGTGGTTAAGTGACTTTGAACATGGCATGGTTGTTGGTGCCAGACTGACTAGTCTGAGTATTTCAGAAACGGCTGATCTACTGGGATTTTCACACACAACCATCTCTAGGGTTTACAGAGAATAGTCCGAAAAAGAGAAAATATCTAGTGATCAGCAGTTGTATGGAGGAAAATGTCATGTTCATGTCAGAGAAGAATGGGCAGACTGGTTCGAGATGATAGAAAGGCAACAGCAACTCAAATAACCACTCATTACAACCAAGGTATGTAGAATATCATCTCTGAATGCACAACACATCGAACCTTGAAGCAGATGAGCTACAGCTGCAGAAGACCACACTAGGTGCCACTCCTGTCATCTAGGGATGAGCTTTATGTTCGGGTTCGAAAAATGAACATTATGGGGCGTTCGCGGCAAATTCGAGTGCCGCGTAACGCCCCATAATGCACTGCGAGATCGCAGTGCATTGCTGTATGATGATTGGCCAAAGCATGCACCATGACCTGCATGCTTTGGCCAATCCCAGCGCCCTCAGCTAAGAGAGCCATAATTGACCAAAGGCAGGGTGCTTTTGGCCAATTATGGCTCAGGGGACTAAGTCCACGCCCCACACTATATAAGGCTGCCTGCACAGTGGCCCTGTGTAGTGTGTTGTTGGCGTGGATAGAGAGAGAGTGTGATTTAGATTGAGCAGGCAGGCAGGTTATTCAGCTAGCTGCAGTGTATTTAATATATCTATACAGTCAGTCTCATATATATATATATATATATATATATATATATATATACACTGCATCCAGTGTAGCTATATCTGACTGTAGGCCATTCCTGGTGTACTTATTCTAATATACTTCAGAGAAGCAGGTTATTCAGTTAGCTGCAGTATATTTAATACATATATACAGTCAGTCTCATATACAGTGGGGACAGAAAGTATTTAATTTTTTCACTCTTTGTTATATTGCAGCCATTTGCTAAAATCATTTAAGTTCATTTTTTTCCTCATTAATGTACACACAGCACCCCATATTGACAGAAAAACACAGAATTGTTGACATTTTTGCAGAGATATTAAAAAAGAAAAACTGAAATATCACATGGTCCTAAGTATTCAGACCCTTTGCTGTGACACTCATATATTTAACTCAGGTGCTGTCCATTTCTTCTGATCAACCTTGAGATGGTTCTACACCTTCATTTGAGTCCAGCTGTGTTTGATTATACTGATTGGACTTGATTAGGAAAGCCGTACACCTGTCTATATAAAACCTTACAGCTCACACTGCATGTCAGAGCAAATGAGAATCATAAGGTCAAAGGAACTCCCTGAAGAGCTCAGAGACAGAATTGTGGCAAGGCACAGATCTGGCCTAGGTTACAAAAAAATTTCTGCTGCACTTAAGGTTCCTAAGAGCATAGTGGCCTCCATAATCCTTAAATGGAAGACGTTTGGGACGACCAGAACCCTTCCTAGAGCTGGCCATCCGGACAAACTGAGCTATCGGAGGGAGAAGAGCCTTGGTGAGTCGGGAGATGGGAGAAAGTTGTAGAAAGTCAACCATCACTGCAGCCCTCCACCAGTCGGGGCTTTATGGCAGAGTGGCCCGACGGAAGCCTCTCCTTAGTGCAAGACACATGAAAGCCCGTATGGAGTTTGCTAAAAAACACCTGAAGGACTCCAAGATGGTGAGAAATAATATTCTTTAGTTTGATGAGACCAAGATAGAACTTTTTGGCCTTAATTCTAAGCGGTATGTGTGGAGAAAACCAGGCACTGCTCATCACCTGTCCAATACAGTCCCAACAGTGAAGCATGCTGGTGGCAGCATCATGCTGTGGGAGTGTTTTTCAGCTGCAGGGACAGGACGACTGGTTGCAATTGAGGGAAAGATGAATGCGGCCAAGTACAGGGATATCCTGGACGAAAACCTTCTCCAGAGTGCTCAGGACCTCAGACTGGGCTGAAGGTTGACCTTCCAACAAGACAATGACCCTAAGCACACAGCTAAAATAACGAAGGAGTGGCTTCACAACAACTCCGTGACTCTTCTTGAATGGCCCAGCCAGAGCCCTGACTTAAACCCAATTGAGCATCTCTGGAGAGACCTAAAAACGACTGTCCACCAACGTTTACCATCCGAACTGACAGAACTGGAGAGGATCTGCAATGAGGAATGACAGAGGATCCCCAAATGCAGGTGTGAAAAACTTGTTGCATCTTTCCCAAAAAGACTCATGGCTGTAATAGAAAAGGGTGCTTCTACTAAATACTGAGCAAAGGGTCTGAATACTTAGGACCATGTGATATTTCAGTTTTTCTTTTTTAATAAATCTGCAAAAATGTCAACAATTCTGTGTTTTACTGTCAATATGGGGTGCTACGTGTACATTAATGAGGAAAAAAATGAACTTAAATTATTTTAGCAAATGACTGCAATATAACAAAGAGTGAAAAATTTAAGGGGGTCTGAATACTTTCTGTCCCCACTGTATGAATATATATATATATATATATATATATATATATATATATATATATATATATATACTGCATCCAGTGTAGCCAAGCCTATATCTGACTGCAGGCCATTCCTCGTATACTTTTTCTAATATACTTCAGGCGGTGTACACAGTACCGTGCACCCATAGTGCAGTTGCTGCTACTTTTATAGCAGTGTACACAGTGCACAATACAGTGCACCCATAGTTGTTATTACACTTCTGGTGGTGTACACAGTACCGTGCACCCATAGTGCAGTTGCTACTACATTTCTGGTGGTGTACACAGTATACAATACAGTGCACCCATAGTTGCTATTACACTTCTGGTGGTGTACACAGTACTGTGCACCCCTGGTGCAGTTGCTACTACTTTTCTGGTGGTGTACACAGTACACAATACAGTGCACCCATAGTTGCTATTAGACTTTTGGTGGTGTACACAGTACCGTGCACCTATAGTGCAGTTGCTACTACTTTTCTGGTGGTGTACACAGTACACAATACAGTGCACCCATAGTTGCTATTACACTTCTGGTGGTGTACACAGTACCGTGCACCCCTAGTGCAGTTGCTACTACTTTTCTGGTGGTGTACACAATACACAATACAGTATGTCCATAGTTGCTATTACACTTCTGGTGGTGTACACAGTACCATGCACCCCTAGTGCAGTTGCTACTACTTTTCTGGTGGTGTACACAATACACAATACAGTGCACCCATAGTTGGTATTACACTTCTGGTGGTGTACACAGTACCGTGCACCCATAGTGCAGTTGCTACTACTTTTCTGGTGGTGTATACAGTACACAATGCAGTGCACCCATAGTTGCTATTAAACTTCTGGTGGTGTACACAGCACTGTGCACCCACAGTGCAATTGCTACTACTTTTCTGGTGGTGTACACAGTACACAATACAGTGTAGTGTGGTTTTGCTACAAAAAATTTACAGCATGTCCGGAAGGCCACCAAGGAGAGGCAGATGCTCACAGGCCACTAAAAGAGGGCAAGCAGGCTCTGTGTCTACAGTCAACAGTGCTGGTCGTGGATACGGTGTATCCTCAGCACGTGGCCGTGGGGTACACTTGTCCTTTTTTTCTGCAGCTGGCTGTGTTATTGGGCCACAATATGCAGAAGAGTCGATGGAATGGATAACAAAGCCGTCCTCATCCTCCTCATCCTCTGTCACCCAGGCTCAGAGTAATTTGCCTGCCAATGCAGCTGCCGAATCGGCCTATTCCATCGGCTTCATGTCAACAGTCACTTCTTCCCTAGCCCTACCATCATGCATGGAGGAGTCCCCCAAACTATTCAAGCACAGTGTCAGGTACATGCTGCAGGAGGATGCACAGCGATTTGAAGGCTCCAATGATGGTACCCAGGTTGAAGAAGGGAGTAACATGAGCCTAGAGAGAGGGGGTGCCCAAGAAGGACAAGAAACTGGCAGTCATGTTCCCCCAGCTGCAGCATACTGCCAAGTTTGCTCCAGTGACGAGGAGGGAGGGGATGATGACGTCACTGACTCTACTTGGGTGCCTGATAGAAGAGAGGAGGAGACACATCTCCAACAAGGCAGGATGCTCTCCAGGGGGGCAGCTTAAGGGCAGCCACCCTATTGCATAACACCGCAGAGCTAAGCAGGTGCAGGGCATATTTTGAAAAGTTCTTTAGTGTGGGCCTTTTTTGACACGTGTGCAGCAGATCGCACCGTTGCTGTTTGCAACATATGTTTGAAGCGTATCAAGCGTGGTCAAAACAGCAGCCGCTTGGGCAGCACATGCTTGACCAGACATATGATGACCTCGAATGCAGTCTGTTGGCAACAGCACTTAAAAGACTTGCATTAAAGAACAAGGCGGACCTCTCATTGCTCCTCATCAGCTGGGATCTCCAACCCCACTATACCTCCAAAACTCTCAGAAACCTGCACAGAGAGGAATGAAGGTATAGAAATAGGTGTCCCAAGTACTTACGGCCAATCTGCTAGCTGTACACCAACATCCGATTTTAGCATCCGATTTTCCCTACCCCAGTTGCTAAACCGTCAAAAGAAATTCGGTCCCAGCCATCCACATGCTCAGCGTCTGAATGCTAGCTTGGCCAAATTGCTAGCACTGCAACTGCTGCCTTTTCTGCTGGTAAACTCTGCCACCTTTCGTGAATTTGTGGAATGTGCGGTACCTCAGTGGCAGGTTCCCAAACCCCATTTCTTTTCACGGAAGGCTATTCCGGCTATCTACCAGCATGTGGAAGGCAATGTCTTGGCCTCGTTGGACAGGGCAGTCAGCAGTATTGTGCATATTACCGCTGACTTATGGTCCAGCAGGCATGGTGGACAGGGATGTTACCTTTCTTTCATGGCGCACTGGGTAACTCTGCTGGCAGATGGGAAGGATGCAGGACAGGGTTCAGTATTGTTGGAGCTTGTTCCGCCACTACGCCTCCAAAATGCTAATGGTGGTTCTGCCACAGCTCTCTCCTCCACCCCCTCCTCTTCTTCTTCCTCAATGGCCTCTTCCTCTCCAGATTTGTCCTCTGAACCAGCGGTGCTCCGTAGGCGTTTAAGGGGCTACGCAAGCACTCAGGC
This sequence comes from Lithobates clamitans, assembly GCA_037952925.1. Taxonomy (NCBI): domain Eukaryota; kingdom Metazoa; phylum Chordata; class Amphibia; order Anura; family Ranidae; genus Lithobates; species Lithobates clamitans. The sequence goes on from JBBGZY010000374.1 coordinate 3,892,318, forward strand.
AAAAAGATGCCATCCGGTGCTTGAGTTGGTCTGCTTAGGGGACAGGAGCCACACTGGGGCAGAGATTCTGTCAGCTCTGTATGGGCAGGCTCAGAGGTGGTTGATGCCACGCCAGCTTCAGCCAGGAATGGTTGTATGCGACAACCTCCTCTCCGCCCTCCGACAGCGACACTTGACCCATGTTCCCTGTTCAGCTCATGTCCTGAATTTGGTGGTGCAGCGGTTCTTGAGCAGGCACCCAGGCTTACAGAATTTCCTGAGGCAGGTCAGGAAAGTCTGTGGCCATTTCCGCTGGTCATATAATGCCACTGCTCAGCTGGCTGACCTTCAAAGGGAATGCAACCTGCCCAAGAACCGCCTCATTTGTGACATGCCCACCAGGTGGAACTCAACGTTGGCAATGCTGCAGTGGCTGCACACGCAGCAGAGGGCCATCAACGAGTACCTGTGTGAGTATAGCACCAGGACAGGGTCAGGGGAGCTAGGCTTTTTTTTCACCACGCCAGTGGCTACTGATCAAGGATGCATGCACTGTCCTGTCACCATTTGAGGAGGCCACAAGGATGGTGAGCAGTGACAGTGCATGCATCAGTGATACTGTCCTTCTTGTCTTCCTGTTGGAGCACACTGTTCATGGAATAATGGACAGGGCACTTGAGGCAGAACAGCGGAAGAAAGAGGAGGACTTCCTTACCTCTGCCCGCCGATCACACAGGAATAAGAACAGGAGGAGGAGGAGGAGGAGGATTGTGTCAGCATGGAGGTGGAGGATAACACTCAACATCAGCAGCAGTCTTCAAGGGATCTTTTTTAGTCCCCAGAAACCCATGGAGTTGTATGTGGCTGGGAGGAGGTGGTTGTGGATCATGTGATCCTTAGTGACCCAGATAACTCAGGATCGAAATTTATGCTGCATGGCCTCCCTGATCCTGCAAAGCCTGTGAAAGGACCCTAGGATTTGTGGTATCAAGGAGAGGGATCATTACTGGCTGACAACCCTTCGTGATCCACGTTACAGGGGTAAGGTTGCAGAACTTATCCAGCCTTCGAAGAGGGAGCAGAGGATAAAACATCTTCAGGAGGCCTTGCAGAAAGGTTTGTGCAATGCGTTTTCAGAGCCCGGGAGGTTACAATTTCCTGGTGCTGGACAACGTGTTGCTGAGGCTTCGTTTAGTCACAGAAAGAGCAGTAGAGAAGGTGGCTGGCTGACCGATGCCTTCAGACAATTCTTCAGTCCTCAGTGCCAAGGTCTGATCGGTTCCAGCAACCATCCCTAGCATCTGAATTACATGGTGCAGGAATATCTAGGGGCAGGATCAGACTTGGAGACCTTCCCAAAAGAACATCCACTGGGTTACTGGGTCTTGAGGATGGACCACTGGCCAGAGCTTGCTCAATATGCAATTGAGCTACTGGCCTGTCCTGCATCCAGCGTTCTTTTTGAACCCACATTCAATGCTGCTGGAGGCTTTGTAACCAATCACAGAATGCACCTGTCCACATACTCTGTTGATCAGCTCACATTCATAAAAAATGAATCAGTCTTGGATCACCAGCTACCAAGCACCTGATGCTGATGTAACCGATTGATTTTTCTATGGATGTGGGATCCCTTGAAGACTGCCTATGCTGAGTGACTATCCTATTATGCTGAGTGACTATCCTATTCCTCCTCAATCTTCATGATGATAGCTTCTAAGAATATTTTTGGTTCAGGGCATCACCACCACTGCCCAAGGCCCAATTTTTCTGCCCCTGTTTAACAGGGGTGCATAATTACAATGTTTGATCTAATATTTCACAGCAGGGCCCGTTCCTGCGCTCAACAAGAGTATCTGTGAGGCTTTACAGTGTTGTGCCACCACCACCACTGCCTAATGCCCAATTTTTCTGCCCCTGTTTAACAGGGGCATGTAATTACAATTTTTGCTCTAATATTTCACAGCAGGGCTCGTTCCTGCGCTCAACAAGAGAATCTGTGAGGGGTTAAAGTGCCGTGGCACCACCACCACTGCCTAAGGCCCAATTTTTCTGCCCCTGTTCAACAGTGGCATGTAATTACAATTCTTGATATATTTCACAGCAGGGCCTGTTCCTGCACCCACCAAGAGTAACTGTGAGGGCTTAAAGTGTTGTGGCACCACCACCACCAAAGGCCAAATTTTTCTGTCCCTTTTTAACAGTGGCATGTAATTACAATTCTTGATGTAATATTTCACAGCAGGGCCCGGTCCTGCGCCCACCAAGAGTAACTGTGAGAGCTTACAGTGTTGTGACACCACCACCAAAGACCCAATTTGTCTGCCCCTGTTTAACAGTGGCATGTAATTACAATTCTTGATATAATATTTCACAGCAGGGCCTGATCTTGCGCCCACCAAGAGTAACTGTGAGGGCTTACAGTGTTGTGGCACCACCACTAATAGCCCAATTTTTCTGCCTCTGTTTAACAGGGGTTTGTAATTACAATTCTTGATACAATATTTCACAGCAGGGCCCGTTCCAGTGCCCACCAAGAGTAACTGTGAGGACTTACAGTGTTCTGGTACCACCAACACCTAAGGCCCAATTTTCCACAGAATATATAGGGCAGGCCATATAGTATATACAGGCGGTCCACAATTTTTAAACATCCGACTCACAAACGACTCCTACTTACAAATGGAGGGGGACAACAGGAAGTGAGAGGAAGTCTACCCCTAGGAAAGGAAATTCTCTCCTGTAAGAGTTAATATGGGGAAAAGGTGTCTCCACTGATGCTTTATCACCAATCCTTGTTTCCCTAATAACCCAAAATTTTCTAAATCCAATTGTCATTGGGACAGAAAGTGAGGTGAAATCTTCTGAACAGGGGCACAGGCAGCAAAACAAATTTTACAGGTGATAACCCTTCCCTATATTATCCTAAAAGCTTAAAAATAGATTTTTTGGCTGGAGCTACACTTAAAAAATGTACCTTTTCCAAATTACAAACAGATACAACTTAAGAACAAATCTACAGTCCATATCTTGTTTGTAACCCGGGGGCTGCCTGTATACTGCTGTTCAGATATAGTATAGTATAGTACAGGTATATAGGGCCCTGGGGACCCACGCCTTTTTTTTTTTTAGTTTGGGTGCGGGCTTCCCCCTAATATCCATACCAGACCCAAAGGGTCTGGTAATGGCCTGGGGGGGGGGGGGCATGCCGTTTTTCTCAATGATTTTCATCTATATTGCCAGGACCCGACAATACATTACAGCCACAAGCAGTTTTAAATCACTTTTATACCTTTAGAAATGTCATGTCATTTTGCTGCAGGGACTGTTCTAAACACGGGAAAAATGCACCACTTTACAGGCATACTATAGTCACCCCCCCAGGCACGATATTTAAAGGAGTATTTCACTTTTGTTGTTTCACTTTAAGCATTATTAAAATCACTGCTCCCGAAAAAACGGCCGTTTTGAAAACTTTTTTTTTTGCTTTGATACATGTACCCTGGGGCAGGACCCGGGTCCCCAAACACTTTTTATGACAATAACTTGCATATTAGCCTTTAAAAGTAGCACTTTTTATTTTTCACGTTCGGGTCCCAAAGACTTTAACGATGCTCACACAAACTTTTTGTCAGTTCGCATGTTCTGCCACGAACTGGACCGGGGGGTGTTCAGCTCATCCCTACTGTCAAGAACAGAAAACTGAGGGTATAATTCGCACTGCCTCACCAAAATTGGACAATAGAATATTGGAAAAACGTTGCTTGGTCTGATGAGTCTCGATTTCAGCTGCAACATTCAGATGGTGGGGTCAGAATTTGGCATAAACAACATGAAAGCATGGATCCATCCTGCCTTGTATCAATGGTTCAGGCTAGAGGTGGTGGTGTAATGGTGTGGGGGATATTTTCTTGGCACACTTTGGTTCCCTTAGTAACAATTGAGCATCGTTTAAATGCCATGGCCTACCTGAGTATTGTTGCTGACCATGTCCATCCCGTTATGACATCTTCTGATGGCTACTTCCAGCAGGATAATGCATCATGTTACAAAGCTCAAATCATCTCAAACTGGTTTATTGAACATAACAATGAGTTCACTGTGCTCCAATGGCCTCCACAGTCACCAGATCTTAATCCAATAGAGCACATTTAGGTTGTGGTGGAACGGGAGATTCCCATCATGGATGAGCAGCTGACAAATCTGCAGCAACTGTGTGATGCTATCATGTCAAAATGGACCAAAATCTCTATGCCACGAAGAACTATGGCAGTTTTGATGGAAAAAGGGGGTCCAACACAGTACTAATTCACTGCTGCTTAATAAACAGACACTGTGCTGAAGTTAATTTAAAGCATATACCAGAGTCACAGTCTTTGTTATCCATGGCCCCCAATGTTTTTCAAATTTGTTTGGACATACCTAGCCAATATGAAGTTGTTTGTATTTAGGTAAAATTTGTGTGATGAAATTGATGAAGGTTCTTATGCAGCGTACACACGATCGGACTTTACGGCATACTTGGTCCGGCGTACCGGATTTCGTCGGACAATTCGATCGTGTGTGGGCTCCAGCAGACTTTGTTTTCTCAAAAGTTTGACAGACTTAGATTTGAAGCATGTTTCAAATCTTTCCAACGGACTCTGCTTTCTAGCGTACAAACCGTTCCTCTGTCTGCTAGTCCGACGGACCCAAACTGACGCATGCTCTGAAGCAAGTACAAGACGGAAGCACTCAGTCTGGTAAAACTAGCCTTTGTATTGAAGCTAGCACATTCCTCTTCTGTGATCTTTTAATGCAGCGCATTCTTTTTTTCTTTATAATGCGAGAAGAAGGTAGTTGTTTTGCTGCTTATATTCACACAGAGTTCTCACAAACTACTTTCTTCATGATTTATCCTCATGCCATGACTAATATGATATTTTTTAAAAGCCAGATCTCCAGAACTATAAAGTTGCAATTTTTTTTTGGACTCATCTTTATTTTTTACAGATTTGACCAATATAGATTTTACAATGTGTGCTAAATTATACAAAATGTTTTGTTTTTTTAATTTTTTTTGTTTTTGGATTTTGAGTTTTTGAAGTTACCACAATAACCTTAATAATTTTTATTGTTTTAATGAACCTTAATGAGGTTGGTGTCCCTTGTTAATTAGACATAGAGGGGTTATTTTAAAAAGGCAAAATCATTTTTCACTACAAGTGCAAATTGTACTTGGAATTGCCCTGAAAGAGCATTTGGAAGTGCATTTGCTGTGGATCCGAGGGGCACATGCAAGGAACCCCAAAAAACAAAAAAATTCTCTTGTATATGATTGTATGATAAAATCAGCAGAGCTTCCCCTCATTTCAGAGCTTGCCCTCAGATTTACAGCAACTGCACTTCCAACAAGTGCACTTGCAGTGCAATTTATCAAGTGCACTTTGGAATATCACTTTGCACTTGAATTGCAAAATGATTTAGCCTTTTGTAAATAACCCACATATAGTCTTTTTGACCTGTACCTGCCTACTCACAAACCAAATGTCCTTTTTGAATCAAAACACATAGTCAATAATGTAAGGTAACGAAAATATCAATTTATTTTGTTCAAAACAGAAATGAGGAAGGCAACACTGGAGACACTTTTGGAATGTGTGAAGCCTTTTGTCCCCCAGGACACACATCAAGTTAGAGGACAATAAAATTGGTATCTTGCGACTAGGGAGCACAGGGAGCACGGTCAGAAGTTGGACCAGACAGAAGCCAGACAATCACTTTCGACTCTTCCGTGGAGCCTTCCCTGCACGCTGCCCTGCAGCCTTCCCTCCACGCTTCACTGCAGCCTTCCTTGGAGGCTGTGCCTCTGGTGGTGTACTTGGGGCAGGAGGAGGAGTAGCAGGAGGAGTGGCTTCATCTGCTATATATGTTTTTGCAGTAAGCTCCCCTCTCAAGCCCTTCTGATATGCTTGAAAAATCAGACCCTCACAGAGGAGGCGTTGCCCCTTTTCTAGTTCCAGCAATCTGGTGGCCATATAGGTTCCATACGCCTCTTCCGCATTGGGTGGTGTGCTGAGGATTTGGCTGGCTTCACAAATGAGGGCTAGTGATTCCTCCTCTGTTCGGGTTATCTTTCTGGGCCTTTTGGTGGTAATGCGGAGGGGAGGCACCTGACACTCCATGAGGCTTCTACTGGGCCCAGCCACGGCCTCCTCCTCTCTCCCACTGGGCAAGGCCTCCTCCTCTATACCTCTGGGCAAGGACTCCTCCTGGCTGAGCTCATCCTGGGTCAATACCGGTAGTTGTAATTTTTGCTTACGCAATAACACACAATTTTCAGCTCATGACTTGCAAATATAATTCTAAACAAATAGTAAAGGCTATCTTTTTGACCCCACCATTATTCTAGCTGCTCACCAATATTTGAAGTATATTTTTGGCCACTACTGTCTAGTGATATGTCCACATATTAATAATTGTGATGAAGTCATTTTTGGTGAAGCACTTCAAAAATTTTTAGGTTTACATCATTAATATTTACACAATCCCAAATTCACCAAAAAAGTATACCTGGCTGAAGCTGGGCGCATCCACTTCATCAAGAATGAAAGGGCCCAGTTCTTCTTGGGACTCCTCAGCTTTGGTGGAGGGAAGGGTGGAGGTGGAGGGAAGGCTGGAGGGAAGGGTGGAGGGAAGGCTGGAGGGAAGGGTGGAGGGAAGGCTGGAGGGAAGGCTCGAAAGTGATTGCCTTGCTTCTGTCTGGTCATCCAAAAATCACATTTTTTGGTAGTACCACAGGTGGGGAACATAAACCTGGTCTGCTGCTGCTCCTGATCTGCGCGACTCCTGGATCTTCTTGTGTTCCTGCCTGTTGCGCAAGATACCAATTTTATTGTCCACAAACTTAAGGTCTGCCTGGGGGACTCGAGTCTTCACAAACTCCAAAAGTGTGCCCAGTGTTGCCTTCCTTACATCTCTATTAAAATACAATGGGTGCTTGACCTCCCACAGGTTTCTGTTTGCTTGATACAAATCAAGAAAACGTGTCAAAAATTCTTCCTCCTTAAAAGGATTCATTTTTGCTGAAGGACAAGACACAAGATAAAAACTGTAATGTCAGTCCAAACTCCCAGTATTATATTTGGCTCAATCTAGGGTACACACCAAACACATTCACCAAACACACACCCACGTTTAATCTTACCTTCGTTTCTGACGCTCACTACTTCTGCTCGGACATACGTAGGCCAGCATAGTACCTTTATATACACTGCGCATGTGTCATGCTACGCCTGTGTCGCCCACCCCTGACATTCTTTAGTATGATTTGTCCCCGCCCCTTCACTCTTCGTTGCGCAGTGGCAGGATATAGAGAAAGATGGCGGAGAGATTATCTGCAAGAAGCGCGGAGGAAAGCCTGGAGTCACAACCATCCAGATCCAAGAGGAGATATAAGGCCACCAACATGGCCTTTGAAGAGATGGTGGAGATGGTGTCTATATTGAGAAGGGAGGACTACGATGGCAAAAAAGGACCATACACCCGACCCAATATGCGGAAGGACAAAATAATGTCCTCAGTTGTCACCGCTCTTGAACAAAAATTTGGCACTAAACGGGCTAAAGAACAATTGAGGAAGCAGTGGTCTGACCTCAAAAGTAGGGAGCCTGAAAAATATTGGCGAATAAAGAAGCTGCTTAAAAAAAGTAAGTACTTGTTGTGTGTTCCTAATGAGATACTTAACTTGCATGCTGATCCATATGCTTTTCGTTTATACAGAATAGTTTGTAAAGACCGTTCTTTTGAAAAAACATATGATACTAAGAAAATGACGTTTTTTTTCCGCCAAATACGATGGTACAGGGTTTTGACATACATTTAGGTCTTGATAATTTGTCCTATTCCAAAAATGTGGTGATGTTGTGTAGATGTGTTTGAAAATATAATGCTTCTTCAATAATGATTCAGTGTAATGTAAGGACAGGACACAGCAGCTGTTTTCACATCTGGACTCACGAGCACTAGTGTACTATGTGACACCCGAGAAAATTTTGGGGGGTAATAAACATAGGGGCTCCAGGGGATACTTGAGGTCTCTGCATCTGTGAAATTTGCATGAAAATGTGTATTGTTTGGCATTTTTGGGCATAGTGAATTTTAATCCTGTCTTCAAAATTTTTGGTGCCAAAAAATGACAATTGTCCACAACTTCTAACGAAGGTTTCATATTCCTTTTTCAAGACTGAACTATCACTGTGTTTTAACTATAACTTTTGTTTAATTGTCATAGGGGAGAAAAGACTCAGACAACAGTCCAAGGATCCCAGGACCCCCCCCCAAGTCACCAGCCTGAAGCTGACATTACCCCAAGCCCCAGCCCAAGACCACACCCACCCAACGAGCTGGAGGAAGGAGAGGTGGAGGAAGTGTGCGATATTTCTACCCCACCAAGTGAGTGACTGACACCCCAGCTTAAGTTAATCTATTTAGGCGTGCATATTTTACAATAATTTTTTTTCCACAAATCTTAGGTGATGTTCTGGTTGTGGAAGGCCAAGCGGCAGAGCCATTTAGCACAGACAGTGCACAAAGACTCATTGGCCAGATAATGGTGTGGAATGGCCAAATTGATAGAATGCGTGACCAAATTGACAGCATGAGAAATCGGCTTTACAGCATGCAACAGGAAATGAAGAACATGATTGATGTTTTGGGCAGAATCTAATAACTTTTTGCCTAAAAACATCAATCATGTTCTTCATTTCATTGTCAAGTTTTATCGTTCTAAAATGTTTTAACTTGCTAAATACTATAATGTAAAAATTTTGCAGATGCACACGGTGTGTCATCATGTGCTATCTTCCATCAGGGGATATCAATGTACTTGTCTTGTGTTTGCAACCCCTTCATCAGAATAATGTTAGTTTGTGAGAGGAACAAAGGGATTGCACACACAAAACACGTACATTGCTCCCCCATGATGGGAGATAGCACATGTTGACTTTTACCTTTTTTCACGAGAAATTGTGAGCATCTGCAATATTTTTATTTTACATGGGTGATATCACCAGCACTGTTCCTAACATGTTGAACTTTGTATGTTCCTGTTATTTTTTGTTCTTATGGTTTTTAAAACCCTGTTGTAAAGCCAAATTTTGTAAACAATGTATATTTTCTACAAATATGCCTAAACTAAAAATATTCAAAAAAATATTGATAACCAAAAAAAGAAAAAACACGTTCAAACAAAATGCACCTTTCAATGTGCACACAGTAAAATGTTTTTTCTACTACAATGTGTATGGCTTATTATTTATCAATAACAGTTTGTTATTTTTTTGTGTGGTTACAGTGACAAAGGTCTTTATTAACTAAAGGGAAATGCACTTGCCACTCCAAGTGCACTAGGAGACAGACAAAACTAAATGCAAACAAGAATCAAAACAAGAGATTGTTGCCAAATTTTTTTTATTTTTTTTTCAAAAAATCTTAAAGATCTTGTTGCATTGCAATGGCCCCCCGACCATTAAAATAATTGACATATCTGTCACGCACTTCATGGGTGGTTTGGGGGGCATCAACACCAAGTCCGGCCTCAGGCCCAACAGAAGTTATATATGTCAAAGAATGACGTCTCGGTGAGGGGGGCGTGACCGGATGCTGACCGAAGGCTGAGGTGAGGGAGGACGCTGTTGCCGGACCCAGTCCCCGCTCTCATGCCGGCTGCAGAGGCATAGGACAGACCGAGAGGCACCTGGAGACGCCCGGAGCACCCTGAAAGCGATACCGCTGTGCAGAGCGGGTTTAAACGGTGGCTGAGGCACCCGATTCCCCCCTTGATATACCCCTTCAGGAGAAGCTCCAGTGACGGCTCCAGTGACGGCAGCGCCAATCCCGGCGAGTGAGGGAGAAGAGCTCGCAGTGGATAGAGTGGCACACAGAGCCCAGCTGGAGGACGAGACTTAACACACCGCTCCCTGCGCCAGAGGGGTGAATGACCTATATACTCACCTGAAGTATACTATACGTTTGTGGCTACACAGGACAAGGTAAAACATTTGCCATCTTAAAAGCAAGAGAGAGGTGGGCAGTTTCCTGTGACAAACAGCTTGGGCGGTGTGGCAGCATGACCAGGAAGAAGGGGACGGAGGAAGGGACAGCACAGGAGGGGACGGGAGCCTTGGTGCAATGTGGCTCAAAAGAGAAATCGAACCAGGTAGCTGCCAAACTCGAGTGCTTTGCACATACTCCAAATCTGACACCAAGAAAGGCTAGCAGTACTGGGGGCGCACAACAACATGCTAGTCACCCTGGGAGGAGAAGCCAGGCTAATGACACTGGGTCTGTGACGGGTGCGGTATCAGCAGTACCGAATGCAAGAGGAGCCCTGGAGGGGGAACCTGTGCAAGGTGCGGGCTTGGTGGTAGGAAATGGGGTGTCAATGGTAGTGGAAGAAGGGGAGCCGTCTTTGAAAGATATTCTTATGGCAATTAATAACTGTAAATTATCAATCACTGACCTAGCGGAACAACTTAAAATCATCAGAAATGAAGTGCTTGATGTTAAAAAAGAAGTGCAAGTGGTTGGCGCCCGAACAACGGCCCTTGAAGAGAGGGTCAGTCAGGTGGAGGATGATGTGCATCAGTTAAAACAAGAAGTTTCAGTTTTGAAAAATCAGCTAAATGCCTGCATGCAGAAAATGGACAGTATGGAAAATAGGATGCGTAGGGGAAATCTGAGGGTTTTAGGCCTCCCCGAGGGGTGTGAGGGCAACAATCCTATTAAATTTATGGAGGACTGGCTAATAGAGAAGTTTGGCAAAGACTCATTCACGACTAGCTTCTCTATCGAACGGGCGCACAGAGTAGCCTCCAGAACCCCCTCTTCAGGGATGTACCCCAGGCCCCTTATCTTTAAACTTTTAAGTTTTAGGGACAAAGCTACAGTTCTTCAAAAAGCAAGAGAAATAAGAAATATTCAACATAATGGCGCAAGGATCTTAATATTCCCAGATTTTTCCCCCGAGCTACAGAAACAAAGAGCCAAATTCGGAGAATGTAAACGGGAGCTCCAGCAGTTAAAGATTAACTACGCATTACTTTATCCTGCACGATTACGTATTTCAGTCCTGGGGGAGACCAGGTTCTTTAATACCCCGGCAGAAACTCTGACCTGGTTGAAAAAGAACGAGGGAAGATTAAAGCAGGGGGAAGAAACTTGAACAAATACAGGACCCCTTTCTTCTTTTTTCTCTTTTTTTTTTATTATTATTATTAGGTCTGATGGGACATATTTTTGAGTGAACATGGGGCGGGGGTGGGGGGGATTATATGATAATAATACTATATACACATTTAATGGGGATAATTCTCCTCTTACTGGGTGTTGGTGGCACGGTTTTCTTTTGCCTTAGGAGGTCAGAATGGTCACAATAGATTGGGTGGGGTGGGAGGGGAGGGAGGAAAGGCTGGGGGGAGGGGGAAAGGTAGGAAGGATATGGGTGTGTGTAAGCACGGTTGAATTTGAGTGATATGGTTTTGATTCAGTTTGATATATTGTATGGTTTTGAAAAAGGAGGGCTAATAAGTAAGACCCATGATTGGGAGAGGCACAGTTTAGGTGGGGTTCAGGGAGGTGTAAGGATATTAAGGTTGGGAAGATATGGTTGAAAGGGGTCGCTGTAAACCCCCAAAATTTAATGAAACAGGTTAAAATATGTTCTTGGAATGTTAGGGGGATAAAAGACAGAGCTAAAAGACAGGCAATTTTTTCTGTGACCAATAAAGGGAAGGTTGAGATACTCTGCCTGCAGGAGACACACCTGGTCAAGGACACTGTTGGGGTGTTAGATCATAAATACTATCAGAGGCAGTTTCACTCTACCTACACCCCGTATTCGAGAGGGGTGAGTGTCCTGATAGGTCCGGGCCTGGTCTTCTCATGCAGCCGGAGTAAGATAGATGAATATGGACGGTATGTTTTTCTTTCATGCTCGATAGATAATAATAGATATGTGCTAGCTAATGTTTATATCCCGCCTCCGTTTAGTATGGAGATACTGGAGGAATTGGTGAGTTTAATGACAGATGCCCCGGGGATTCTGGTGTTAGTGGTTGGTGATTTTAATATGACGATGAATAATGCTCTAGACAGGTTTCCATCTAGAACTAGCCCTGATGTTACCCCTAAGAGCCCACTAGCACAATTTTGTGAGGAGGTTGGGTTGGTAGATGTCTGGCGGAGAAGGCACCCTGAGGAGAAACAATATTCATGCCACTCCAGGACATTTGCCACCTTATCCAGAATCGATCTGGTACTCGGTAATGAGGAAGCACAGAATGTAGTGGAAGAAATAGTTTATGAGATGAGAGGGATTTCAGATCATGCTCCGGTAACTACTGTCATAAAGGTGGGGAGGTATTGCAATAGAGGGGATTGGAAAATAAATCCCTTTTGGCTTGAGCTTGTGGGCAACACAGAGAACATAACAAAAGACCCGACAGAGTTCATTAACTCTAATTTAGGCTCAGCTTCTCTAGGGGTAGTGTGGGACTCCCTGAATGGCTATCTCCGGGGAGTCTTAATTCAAAATATTTCATATTCTAAAAAACTTTCACAAGTAGAAGAACTAGAGGCTAAAGAGAAAGTAAAAAGAGCGGAAATGCAGTATGTAGAGACGCCAACCTCACTTAATTATGAAGAATGGGTGGAGAGGCAGGACGAGTACAGTAGATTACTCCTGGAAAAAGCAGAAAAAAAGAGATTATTTCAAAGACAGAGTTTTTTTTTGGTGAAGGAGAGCGAGTCGGGAGAGCTCTGTCTCTGATTATCAAGGCGAACGGCCCCTCCAGCATGGTACCAGGAATTGAGGGGAGGGATGGGTTAATTAAAACAGCCACCTATGAAATACTGGGAGAATTTAGAAAATATTTTAAAAATGTATATAGTTCATTACAAAAAAATGTGGAGGGGGAAATGTGGAAATTTTTTGAAAATTTAGAATTAACTCCATTAGCAGAGGAGGACCGGGATTTGCTAGATGCCCCACTGTCACTTGATGAATTACGGAGGGCAGTGGGGGACATGGCAAACCAGAAGGCACCGGGCCCTGACGGTCTACCCATAGAGATCTTCAAAAAATATGGGGAGGTTTTACTCCCCCTACTTCTGGAGGTATTTAATGGAGCGTGGGAAAATGAGACATTGCCTGCCTCTATGACAGAAGCAGTTATAATAATCCTGTTGAAATAGGGGAAGAACCCTTTAGATATGTCATCATATAGGCCCATTTCGTTATTGTGTTCGGACGTGAAGATTCTGTCAAAAGTGTTGGCTACAAGACTGAATAAAATAATCTCTAAAATAATACATACTGACCAAACCGGGTTTATCCCGGACAGATCTACAAGCACGAACATAAGACGAGTGTATTTAAACATGCAATTACCAATAGAGAACAGTAGTAATAGAGCGATCCTCTCACTAGCTGCAACTAAGGCATTTGATTGCCTGGAATGGCATGTGGAAGGTGCTGGCTGAATTTCGGTTCGGCCTGGGGTTCGCCCGGTGGCTGAGCCTGTTATATAAAAACCCAAGGGCCAAGGTGAGACTTGACAGTCAGAGCTCAGAGTGGTTTCAGTTGCGTAGGGGAACGAGACAGGGGTGCCCTTTGTCGCCCCTGCTCTTTGCCCTGGCTATGGAACCGCTGGCTATAGCTTTAAGGATGGCGCAAGGGATACAGGGGTTCAAAAGGAAGAAAGGGGAGGAGAAAGTGGCAATGTATGCGGATGATATTCTGTTGTTCCTGGCGGATACACAGGGTTCTCTGCAGACAGCCATGGGGATAATTGAGGAATTCGGACGTTTCTCCGGGCTATCGATCAACTGGGAAAAATCAATAATTTTGCCAATAGACCCCCTCTCAGTGCCCCTTCCATGCCAACTACCCCAAGTTAAAGTAGCAAGCCAAATAAAATATTTGGGTATTAATATAACAAAAAACCCAGGACAATTTATTGATGGAAATTTAGTTCCTCTTCTGAAAAAACTGAAGCAGAAGTGTAGGGTGTGGAGGCGTTTGCCCCTCTCGGTCGCCGGGCGATGCAGTCTGATCAAGATGGTTTGGTTGCCCCAAATGTTATATATTCTTCACAACTCTCCATTATGGATCCCCAAGCATTGGTTTAAAAGACTGGACAGTGTGTTTAGAGAGCTAATTTGGAAGAATGGGACGGCAAGGATCGGATTGCAAACGCTGCGGCGACCGGGAGGACAGGGTGGCATGGATGTGCCAGACCCTTGCTGTTACTTTTTAGCAGCTCAAGTTCAGCACGGGGGGGTAGCAATAGGGGTGGAGGCTTTGGGGCAGGATGTAATATCTTGTTGAACGATACAAAACATGACTCAATTGTAGAGGCAATGGAGGCTGACTCATTTGAAACCAAATGTCCTACCACCCAGTTGTTGGTTAAGGCCTGGGTAAAAGTTAAAAAATTATTGGGCTACACAGGATTTTCGGAATTCACCCCATTATGGGATAATAATAATCTCAGAGAGCTTAAGAAAATGGGACGTATTGAAGAATGGGACCGTAGGGGTATTTACTGTCTGAAACAGCTATATAAGGCAGAGGGGTTAAAATCATTCCAAGAACTGGTAGTAGAATATGCGATCTCTAATAGGTCATTTTATAGATATTTGCAAATTAGGCATGCCTTAGAGGCACAATTTGGTGGGAAAACACCAATATGGTGCGAAATGCCCTCTCTGAAAAAACTGGTTAATGCCGTATCTACAAAAGGTTTAATTTCAGTTATGTATGGTAGCTTGAATGGCACAGCTCAAAAGGGGGAAGCGGTAAACAAAAATAGGATCAAATGGGAGGCTGATGTCGGCCCACTTTTAGACGACCAGTGGAAATATGTTCTGTCACTAGGTTCTAGGATCACCCTCTCCCCCTCACAAGTGGTTTCGCACCTTTACTTCTCTTATAGGTCATACTATACACCACTGAAGTTATTTAGGTTTGGCAAGAGGTCAGATGCGAAATGTCAAAGATGCGGGGAGGAGAATGGGGACTTCTTGCATATGTTTTGGTGCTGCCCCAAGCTTTATAGATATTGGAAAGGGATTGTGGATAAAATAAATCTTGTGTTTGGGACTAGGTTGAGGGTTGAGGCCAGGGCATGCTTACTGGGCCTGGTAGAGGGCAAAGAGAGCCAGAGGGACCTGCAGACTGCAAGGCTCAGATGCTTGTTCCAGGGGAAAATACTTATTGCCCGGTACTGGCAGAGAAAGGACCCACCGATGATAGAAGACTGGGTGAAAGCCGTAAGGGAGGTGATAAGTAAAGAAAAGTACATTTATAAGAAAAGGGGTAACTATAGAAAATTTGAAAACATTTGGAAACCATGGTTGGATCGAGAGGTGGTTAGAGTCGATGGGGGGTAGGGGAGAGGGAGGATGGGTATGTGTGACTGGTGGAGTATGGAGGTGAATGAGGTTAGGGACCCTGGTTTAGGGGGGTGGGGGAGAGGGTGGGGTTATTGTGGGTAATGGGTAGAAAATGGTAATTTTATTTGAACACAGATATATTATATGTTTTAAGATGTAGAAGATGTGTGGTAATGTGTAGAGGGATGTTGATACCCTCCTTTTTTACTGACTTTTTTTTTTCTCTTGATTTTGTAATGGTAAATATTTTGTCAAATAAAATTTATTAAAAAAAAAAAAAAAAGAATGACGTCTCAAGAAATTATGCAGAATGCAGCAAGCAAAGATCACATAATTGATTTTGTATTCTGCTAGATTTATTGCGGAGAGGAACAAACGGAACCGGCTGGCCAGAATCCCAAAGGCATTCTCCACAACTCTTCTTGCTCTGGCCAGCCGGTAATTAAATACCCTCCTCTCAGGGGTGAGTGTCCTTTGGGGGAACGGCCTCATCAAGTGCTCACCGAGAGCAAACGCTTCATCAGCGATGAAAACTGAGGGGAGTCCATCCACATTCTGGTCATCAGGTGGCAATCCCAGGCCACCAGTCTGGAGACACTGGCACAGCTCGGTCTGTGCAAAGACTCCTCCGTCAGACATCTGGACGTTCTTCCCCACGTCTACGAACATAAATTCCAATTGTGCCGAGACCACCGCCATCAAAACTACACTATGGAACCCCTTATAGTTGTAGAAATAAGACCCCGAATGGAGTGGTGGCACAATGTTGACATGCTTCCCATCAATCGCATCGACACAGTTGGGAAAGTCCCAACGGTCAGCGAACTGGGAGGCCACAGTCTGCCATTCCTGTGTGTTTGAAGGAAACTGTGGAGTCAAACAAGAAAAAAAAATATGAGTACTTTTAAACATAACTTGGATATCAGATTACACAAAAACATTCTTGAACAACAGCAGTTGAACATTATTAATATGTGTTATTTTTAGCTAAAAAAAAAAAAAAAAAAAGGTCCACTTATAAGATTACTCACCCCCTCTGATGGACCATTGATCAATTTGTATGTGGGGGGAGGGGTACTAATTGGGGCCAAGAATACACCTGACAGTTGCAAACATTTAAGGGGGTGGGGGAGGGGTACTAATTGGGGCCAATAACACACCTGACAGTTGCAAACATTTGAGGGGGTGGGGGAGGGTTACTAATTGGGGCCAAGACCACACCTGACAGTTGCAAACATTTGAGGGGGTGGGGGAGGGGTACTAATTGGGGCCAAGAACACACCTGACAGTTGCAAACATTTGAGAGGGTGGGGGAGGGGTACTAATTGGGGCCAAGAACGCACCTGACAGTTGTAAACATTTGAGGGGGAGGGGTACTAATTGGGGCCAAGAACACACCTGACAGTTGTAAACATTTGAGGGGGTGGGGGGGGTAAAACAGTACAATGGAGCTGACAATATACATTGTTCAAAGGACTATAGGCTAGAGGTATAAATGGACCCAGGATTGCATGGTGGGGAGGTTATTGAAGGGAAATATGCATGTAGGCCCAAAAATGATTAAGGTAAAAAAAACAGGCATGCATGAAGATAAAGGGGACATTCCCAGCATATTCAAAGCATGGTAATTAGGTAACGAGGACATTTAGACAATACATTAGCAAACATTAAATACATATCATGTAATGTTAAAGGAAAAAACATACCTTCATATAGTCCTTCTGCAGGACCTGAATAATGGCAGAACAGGTCTCTGGGATTATGATCCCCAGAGCCTGGGGGGAGATGCCTGTCGAGAACTTCAAGTCCTGAAGACTTCTCCCAGTCGCCAAGTAACGTAAAGTGGCAAATAGCCTCTGCTCCGCAGTGATGGCTTGCCTCATGCAGGTATCCTGCCTGCTTATATAGGGGGTCAGCATAGCCAGCAGACGTTCAAAAACGGGGTCCGTCATCCTGAGAAAATTCCTGAAATCCTCAGGATTACTCTCACGGATCTCACGGAGCAAAGGCATGTGCAAGAATTGGTCACGCTGGCGCAACCAATTCTTCATCCATGTAATCCTCCTCGCCCTGTTCATGCACTGGACTCGGGTCAAAGTATTAACCCCAACACCAAGTCCCCACGCAGCACGAACTCGAGAATGAGTACGTGCACGCACCATGGCTTCAAAACGGTCGGCTGGTCAAACAAACAAACTTAGAACAAACGCACTGAAGAACAGCAAGGCCTATGAAGAGCGACCTGAAAATCAGGAACTAGCGGACCAGAACAGCCTGCTAGGCAGGTTACGAACTGACCAACACGCACTGAAAAGCAGATACAAACCTCACAAGCACAAACTGAACCGCAGAAAACGATCAAAATAAGCTGAAGTGTGAAAAGCGCAAATCGTCTCTAACCAAACTTCTACTAACACGAGATGAACACCAGATTAGCAGAAGGAGCCCAAAGTGTGGTGTAGTGGGGCTTGAACTTCCTTTTTCTAGTCCCGTCGTACGTGCTGTACGTCACCGCGTTCAAAACCATCGGACTTTTGGAGTAATCGTGTGTGCCCAAGTCCGTCCGTTTTTAAGTCCGGCGCACCTAGCGTACAAAGTCCGTTGAAAAGATCGCCAGACCAAGTATGCCGTAAAGTCCGATCGCGTGTACGTGGCATTACATTTACATTTTTTTGGTCCTTCCATCTTAGTAAGGTTGTGCCTTTCTGGCATAAAAAAGCAGTAGCCATTTTAGTTGTGTGAGCTGTTTACCTATTATATCCAGTGATGAGGCAAATTACCTGGGTTCAGTTCAACAGGAGTTTAGCAAACTTAAAACAAGTTCAGATGCCAAACCCCACTGAAATCAATAGAGGCTGAATCTGTCAAATTAAAAAATGCCCATATTCCGGGCTAATAGGCAAGGGGTGTAAAAAAAACAATGGGGTGGCCATTGCCCTGGGAAACATATATCAATGTAAAAAAAAATGGTGGCCAAGAACAGTGATTTTTTAAATGCTTCTGTTCTTTTTTCTTGTATTACTGATTACCTAATATATGATTTGGTAAAATAGAAAGAAGGTACTGTAGAAGGTGAGGTAGATCAAAGTCCACAGTCTGTGTCAATACTAGTGTGTCTGTTGCCAGTAAGATGATATTTGGAGAACAAGGCCAAAATACATGAAAAATAATTCACTGTTTTGTAGAACACAGGTAACACTTGGCTAATTCCCAGTTTATGCATTTTCGGGGGTATAGTATAGTCAGTGGATAAGGCATAACTGCAAGATCCTGTTTGCTGACAACTGTTGTGAAAAAAAGTTTCCTCCACAACCTCAAAGTCCTCTTTGTACTAGGTCCCTAATCCACTTTGGTCGTTCTATGTCAAAGGAGGCAGGGGTCTGTTGCAGAAATGGTACAGATTCTTCACTTGTTTTGGTATAGCCATTGCAGTTAAGATACTTTCACGAGGCATTTTTATTTCAATATACTTGCAGAAGGTTTTTGCTTTATCTATACCATTATCCCTTTGTCTACAGGTGATTTTTTGTTGTTGTAGCTATGTAAGTTGATTTTTCATGCCTTCGTATGAATCCTGTAAAGCCACTGACAAAACTGTAGCTATGTTTTCTACTGAGAGATTGAGCCAATTATTGAAGTAAGTCAGACACGCAAAAGTTAGGTACTGATAGTCCTCCCATGTTGTTGGAATCCCTATCAGCATCTAAATGGATTCTGTTCATGTATGGCATTTTGCCATTCCAGACAAAACATAAAGTTAGGAGTATATGGATAAAAAGTGTTTTTTGGAATGTACACTGGTGCTGAACTTTAGACCTACAAGCACTTGAAGAGAAGGTTATACGATATGGCACTGCGTCTTTAACTGACAAATGTGCGGTCATGCGACGATGTACCCAAACAAAATGTATGTCCTTTTTTTCCCACAAATAGAGCTTTCTTTTGGTGGTATTTGTTCACCTCTCTAAAAAAATAGAACTAAGTGCGCTACCTAAGGTGATGTGAGTAAAATGAAATAAATTATGAATGGATAATTATTTGATAGAATATACAGTCCATCAAGGGGCTAAATAATCAGCCTCCTTTCCCAGTCGATGCGTCTTACGGAGAAACGCAGCGTTGGGTGGAGCCTGCTGAGGACCTGACGTCACCACATACCAGCTCGCTGGCTTCTGCCAAGGCTGTGTGTTTTTCGTTTGCAACTGTGTTTGCTCTGCTTATGCTTATGATGTCAGTCCACTGCACCATTAAGCGCCTCTTTTCCTCTTGTTAATACTTTATATTTCATGAGCGGCACTGTCAGAGCAGTGGATACAAGGAGAACATTTCTGGCTGCCGCACAAGCGTTGAAAACTGCCTGACGTGGAGGGAATTCTGTTTAAATTTTGGATCAGCTGTTTCTGATTGATGAGCCAACTGACCTGAGCCTGAAAGATCTCTGTAATAGGGATCCAGCATATCTGGTGAGCAACCCATTTTTACCTTTGCTTGGTGTATGAAGATATATGGTGAAGACAGCATCGTTCTAATTGAAGAATTTGTCCCCACAACACCTCCTATATAAGGACATTCTTTAACTATCAAATTGATTATCCATTCATAATTTATTTAATTTTACTCACATCACCTTAGGTAGCGCACTTAGTTCCATTTTTTATTTTTGTTCAAACCTCATGTTCAAGGTTTTCTAGGTTGCAGCACTTTTTTGTCTATCTTACATTGTTTGTTCACCTCTGCTTTTTTTTTGCGCTATAAACAAAACATTTTTGAATTTTGAAAAAAACAATATTTTTAACCTTTTGCTAGAATAAATATCCCCAAATTAAAAAAAAAAAAAAAGTCTTCATCCGTTTAGGCCAATATGTATTCTTCTACATATTTTTGGTAAAAAAAATCGCAATAAGCGTATATTGATTGGTTTGCACAAACGTTATAGTGTCTACAAAATAGGGGATATATTTATGGCATTTTTATTATAATTTTTTTTTTTTTTTTTTACTAGTAATGGCTGTGATCAGTGATTTTCAGCGGGACTTCAACATTGCGGTTAACAGATCGGACACTTTTGACACGTGCATTGCCACAAAAGTTATAGCATCTACAAAATAGGGAATAGATTTATGGCATTTTTACTATTATTTTTTTTTTTACTAGTAATGGCGGCGATCTGCGATTTTTAGTGGGACTGCGACATTGCGATGGACAGATCAGACACTTTTGACACTTTTTTGGGACCAGTGACATGTATACAGCGATCAGAGCTAAAAATAGCCACTGATTACTGTATAAATGTTACTGGCAGGGAAGGGGTTATCACTAGGGGGAGATCAAGGAGTTAACTTCGTTCCCTAAGCGTTTTCTAACTGTAGGGGGGATGGGCTTCCTAGGACATAACAGAGATCGAGATTCCTGATGACTGGGAACAGAAGATCTCTGAGGTCACTAGGCAGAACGGGGAATTGCCTTGTTTACATAAGCAGTTCCCCATTCTGCCTCTGTAAACCGCGATGTCCGCGGCCTGCGTGCGCCCGATAGCCTCACTGCACAGACCGACGTACACCTACGGTGGTTTGCGCAGGAGAGCCGACCTGCCGCAGTATAATGACGTTTTTATACAAAGTCTAGATATGTGAACTGGAGAGGCTCTCGGCTTTTGCCAGGAAGATGAGTAGTTTGGCATGCTTCCCTTCTTGCTTAAAGATATATGAAGTTTAATAAAATAGCTTTTTTGTGTTAAATCTATTTATTTTAGGTTTAGGGCCCTGCCTTCTATTATATTATTAGAGACTGAAGGTTTCTTTTGCTGGGATTCTTGGTATATTCCTGTTTAACAGTGATATATGCGGGTTACCAATCCTTAAGAATTTGGCATTGCTGTTTGCAGTGTCTTTTGATAGCCCCAACAAAGACCTCCTTTTATATAAAAAAATCTTCTACAATATGTTAAAGGTGGCCCACACAATGACTACCTTAACAGGTCCACGATTTGTCTCCTAATAATGTTGCTGGTCTGCAGCTGCACCTGTTTGGACCTGCTCTACAATTAACCACAGGGGACACAGTCTCCATAGGGGATCAATTTTGTAGTGAGTCACCTTAGCGTAACATTGACCACGGAATAGTCAGATATAGTTGTGATATGTTGTAATATCCTTCACATCAGGAAGAAGGTCCCTGGTCACCAGCTGTGACAGGGCTCTATATATTTTTGGGATAAATAATTTGATCATGGGCCATAAGTCCATATGGACTAGACATTACATCAATCCCCTAAGAACTTCGGAGGGGTGGGCTGCAGTCTCATCGAATAAAGGTTTCAGATGTAGATAAAAATCTCCCACAAAAAGTGTAGGAGCAGAGGGCAGAGAGAAAAATTTTAATTCCAAAACTTTGAATAGCTTCCTATCTATGTATCTATGTATGGGGGGGGGGGGGGGGGTAAATTGCTGTAATAATAATAATAAGTGTTTTATATATTTTGCAGTGCAAGATAACATGTCTGCCATACCTTTGTAGTCAGTACAAACATTTAAACACTCAAATGGAAAATGTTTCCATTTCAGTTGGTCAGAAGGTATACATCTCTGGAGTATGAGGAGTATGTGAAGTGGAAGCCTCATGCAAGCCATTGGGGTCAGCTTCCATGTTTTTGTCAAAAATTAATTGAACAAGCTGAAATTAGAATCTGAATGCTTACCATGTATAGCTGCACCAGATTTTTGCACTCTCCAGTTTCCCCAGTGTCTTTTCAGTGGTAGGGTTTTCCAACCAACCCTAGGTGGGTTTTCTTATAGACATATAATATTTTGTGACAGATTTTTCAAGATACTAAACATGTGGACTCATTACATTTCAAATCAATGCCTCAGACATTCCAAGAGGCAATTGCAAACTGAAAAATAGCGATACTATATTAAATTGATTTAAAAATGTATTTTTTTTAAAGTAAAACAACATGGGAAGGGAACATGGCCTTTGTGGAATATCCAACATAAATGAAAGTCAAGTTCCATATGGCACCTGCTGTATTGGAGTATAGTGCTGCTACAAAATATGTGGTAATGAGAGGAACTATTGCCACATAAGAAAAAGGAAAATCTGCATGGTACCCCTGTGAAAATGAATTCTTCTCAACCTGGGTTGCTGCAACCCAGAGAGTATCTCTGGGGCAGGGTGTCTAGCCAGTGAATGAAATGCATCCTATTCTCTCATTACACATGGGAACAATCTGGAAATAATATGAAATACAAAATACAGGGCTTCACTGGC